>CM070059.1:3464497-4710496 GCA_036320875.1 Cotoneaster glaucophyllus | reverse complement strand
CTCATGATTTTTCTTTTATGATATTTTATTGAATTAGGAATAGAGGAGAAAATCATCCTTTTGCCATCCTTTAGTTCAGATAGAGAGTTTTGTTAATAGATAATATTGATAAAAAGTTATAATCAAAGTTATATAGCAAAAAAAAAGACCCTTTAGTGTACATATTAGGAAATGAGGCACCTAAATCTACATGATGAAAAAAGTATATATTTAGACACATAAAACTGACATATTTGTAGACATATAATACAAGTGTATCTTACTATTTTGTGTGGACGAGTAAATAAACAACATAACGAAAAGAAAAGTCTTGGAAATCGACCTGAAGATGTATTGCATAAAGGTGATAGCATTCCTTTGAACCAATCCACTTGAATTCTTAGAGAGAAGTTTGTAAATACATCATAACGTCCCATTGGGTCAAGAAAGTCAGTGTCAAGTGCAGTGGCTCCAACAACTGCAAAATTCACACCGTCTTCAAGGTTGCGCACCGTTTCATTGACGTTCAGGACTTCAAGATAAGGTCGTACTAGTGGAAGCCCCATAGATTCAGCTGCAAAAGGTAAAGCCAAAGAGAATCTGAGAAAGAAAAATAGCAGATCTGTTTTTTCTAATGGTAAGATAGATTAGTGGATGCACTGCACATACCAATGAGGTCTATGATTAAACGACCGTCGCAGCAGCGCCCGGTGGGGTGATGAAAATAGGTCTCCCCATATGGAGGGAAGAAGAAGTGGTACGGACCCTTATGGTGGTCAAGGGCATTGATGTATATGTTGCCAGTATCAGCAAGTGAATCCCCAAACCCAATGATAGATGTAGCAACAATTCGCGTGCGGCATGATAACAACTGTTAGGAGGAGGAGGAGGACGTTCATGGTCAAACTTGCCCGAAAATACCAAGCCATGGATCTCTCTATCTCACTCTCACTCACACGCAGCTTGATTTGTATATAGATACAGATATATAGGAGACCATTAAGGGAATGATTTTTTTTTAATGGGGATTGGTTGTAGGGTTCATATCACATTGAACTTCAACGATCCAAATCATATCTTTTTCAAATTACACCTCATAGATCATCCTTACAAAATATTAACCAAACCAGAAATATTTGAAATATCTAATTGACTTAAAAAACATTGACAAAAACTTTGTTGTATAAGAAACAATGAAATTTCATCATGAATTAAGTAGGCAAATGATTTTAGATTGAATTAAATTTTGTAGGGATAATCAATGAATCGAGACTTACAAAATAATAGTTGGAATCGTAAAATTTTGATGTAGAGTATATTCCACAACTAATCTCCATTTAAAAAAAAATATTGATTAAGGCATGAAATCAGTGCTCTTACCACGTGTAACACACAATATCACGAATATCCTGTCACCATGTTTAACTTCAGAAACGAACAAGTCTCTACAACTGCAGCTTGCAACTGTGAGTTACGTGAGGAGGCAGCTGCAGCAAGCCTTCCAACCACAAGGCCTTCCAACCACAAGTCTACGAGAGTAATGCTATATGTTGATACCCCTTTATTTGCTTATTGAACCACATGTTTCAACAGTTCGGGAACTACCACCTCCAAAACAGTGGCATCAAACAATATTTCAACGTCATCTAATTAAGTTTGGCATTTACGATCGGTTATGGCGACTTAAAGGTTATGATTATGGATAATGCTTTTCACACACATTTTTTTTTACTTTCTTTATACCCTTGTTCATTTTCATTCATTGATATTTTATAATTCATTCGATCACACAACCGAACATTGATGAGGAGTACGTGAGAGGTAAAAATGAATGTGTGGATAGCACCTCCCATATTAACTCCCAATGGAAACAACTAATTTCTTTAAAGAAGAACAAAAATACAGATCAATAAACAGAAAAAGAAAATAGTTAACCAATTAACATAAAAGTTTAGGTGCATCTGCTCGCCTAAATTTCACCTATTCGTAGGAGTTGAGGTAAACCTTCGATCGCACAAAATTTAGCAATATTCCATAAATTAAGGGCCAAAATATTATTCGATATATTGTGGGAGAAAAAAGAGTTACTTAATTAAAAACAAAACAGTGCAAGTAGCCATATACCATAGTGATGGAAATATATTGTGCCCTTATATGACGACATGAGTTCAAATCTCGTCGGTGAATAATATAACATCTAATTTAACAAAATCTATCGTTTGACCAAAAAAAAAAACAAAAATTAAAAACAAAGCAGTAGTAGTCACAAATGTGGATTCGAAACTCAGTGGTGGTTTATGAAGAAAGTTGAGGTTACGCCATTAAATCAATTGGTTATATGGAGAGTAACCCAATCGCTTTTATGCACTATATGTAGAGTAGCACATGTAAGGTCTTTCATTTTCTCGATGTAGAATTCACTCTCAATACGCACACTCATGTGTGACTAATTTTCAAGCCTTACACGTGGACAACACAAATTGGGTGGCGTAGAGCATGTGTGGCGATTGAACATCAACATGGGAAAACATGCTCTGCTATCATGAAGAATGTTGAGGTTCTATTATAAAACTAATTAGCAATATAGAAAATAGTCCAACTTACTTTATAAGCTCGTGCAAGGTCTCTCATTTCACAAATGTGAGACTCTTTTACCGTCACATCATCACACGCTCCCCCACGTGTGGTTGATTTTCAAGGCAAACACATGAACAACACAAATTGAGTGACGTGAAGCACATGTGGCCGTTAGACTTCACATGTGGGCCAACTTGACTCTGATACCATGAAGGGAGTTGAAGTTCTACTATAAAATCAATTAACTATACGGAAAATAGCCAAATCTTCTATAAGCACATGCAAGTGTCCCTCCTTTTATGACGTGTGATTCACTCTCAATAGTTTATGGTTGAGAAAGTCGGTGATCGGAAAAATATCTGGTGCAGAGTACGACACTGCGCGGGGCAAAAGAAGAATTGGGTTATTCGTTTAAGAATACTGTCAGAAAATTAAGTCAGATATTTATTAGATTGAATGAAGTGCTGCAATGCAATGATTGTAAGGTTTATATTGCGAAGGCTAAGTTTCTATGAGATTGATTTGATTATTGCATTAGTTTGACTTGTTTGAGTTTGTAGATTTAAATCTTTTGCTGCAATGTTGTCCAGGAATTTGAAGAAACCTTCAGTAGAATACAATTACAAGTTAACATGAGTTCGAAACATAAAAATGTCCTTACGTTGATTGAAGCTCACTATTAGTTTTATACAATCTATGTTAGATTGTTAGGCATCCCAAAGTTTGGCAATTCGGGGTGAGCCATGATAAATCTTGTGTTCTTGTGAATTTGTATGATATATGGTCGGATTTAAGTTGATCCAAGGTTAATCCAGTTTTTGCATCAACAAAGTTCAATTCCACATGCGTGTAGGCAAAAACAATTTCTAATTAGGAGTTCGAATGAATAAGTTATAAGTGTTTTAAGTTGAAAGGCATTTGGTCTTTTGTCAATTGCCTGTAAATGGAAATCTCCGAAAGAAGAAAATTGTAATGAAGAGTTCGTATTTTAAAAGTATATGTTTAAACCATTTAGTACTATGGTCTAGTGGTATTCCTCTTCACTTATAAGTGAAAGGTTTTAGATTCGATCAAAAGCAATTTTATACCACATTATTGCTAAATTATTATGAGACTTTGTCTACTTCTTCACCTTCTTAATATAAATAATATCATTTATTAATAAAAAGGTATATGTTTAAAAATATACTTATATTTCTTATGTAATATTTTGAATAAGGTTACTAGCCAAGTTCTGGATAAGTTGCATCGCCGACGCGAGGCACATATGAGAATTCAATGGACTCCATTTGCATAGTCAGCTGTCATATATCAAATATTATGCTATCAATCATAATATCAGCGTCCTTCTTACCCTTAACTAAGGAAATCAAATTGCTTGAATCAGATTCTATTATCACCCTATTGCAGCCCTCCTCAGCACAAGCTGACAACGCCTCCCTCACTGCCTCTGCCTCCATTGCCAAGCTAGACACAACCACCACCCTCTACGCCCTCCCCCATTTGAAACCATCCTGCGAGGCTCCTTACCACCCATCCTACTCCAACCGTCGCTGCCTGCTAAGACCCATCACAATTAACCTCAATTGGCCAAACTCTGGCTTCATCCACCGGGATTCCACCTCCCTTCTGCGTCCTGGACCCACTCAGCTGCTCGACATCCCTTTCCACTTGCTGCACCTCCATCCATCTCTCCATTGCTTATTCATTATGCCATTTGCCTCAATAGAAGGAATAGTCTCCCCTTGAAACACTGCTGCATTTCGACACTTCCAGAGTCACCAACAACGAAAAACAAACCAACAACGAAAAACAAACATTGATACTCATATTTATCTCTCTTATTGTCAACAACTTTAAATCTTAAATTGCACCCAATATTCAACATGAATTTGGGTTTGCTTTGTTTTGAATAATATTTGCAACCAATTGCAGTATAGTACCTACAATTGTTTTCAATATCAAATGTTTATTAGCTACCTATCCATCGTAGGTAGGGTGTGCCATGTTGGTACAGTATCAAACTCAATGATCTCATGCAATAATTACTTTAATATTCTGTTTAGTTACAAATTTGCGCTACCAAACTCGAGAGGAGCAACAATACTAGTCTCCAAATCTAAGATCTTTTCTCTTCTTCCCCAACCCGTCACTCCACCTCCGCAGCCCCGCCATACATGCCACCTCACAGCCATAATCTCAGAATACATACTCCATAGCACAGATATTGAAAAAAGATGAGTTTGAACATTTGAATCAAAACCCAACCCTCGCCATCAAACCATCAACCCAAAACCCTCAATGCTGCTCTATTCTAGCATTACGTAAACATCACGCCTTCTTGGTCACCTTCAAGGCAATCAATCCGGGTTCATCCACACCTTATATTTTTCGTTGAAAGTTGGAAACCCCCTGGAATTAATCTAAAGCATTCATAATTCCAAATTGTAAAGTCAATTCATTTACTCTATCTTTCAATCCTAGCCGTTCGTTTTAGGTTCATTTCATTCACGAGCTGTGAAAAAATTGAAGAAAGTTTTCGTACTGATGATGAAGATCTAAATGAAGTCACAGTTGTGAAACACACAAGGTACTAATTTGAGGAACGGTGTAATTTCCGTTTAATAAACCCTTGGCTATCCACCGGTATGCTGCTTCAGTTGAATGAAGACCATCCCAGCTAATAAACTGTGCAGGGTTCTCACAAAGTACATTTGCCTCTGGAGTGCCACATAGTGCTGATGAGTTGTAATTGTATGGCCCTCCTCCTCCACAGCATGCTTTGGTAGTTTCCCCAGTAAATCCTGCATTTCCACGAATCCAATAACAACTTGGGGTTTGACTAAAATCTTACAATGTCTGAATTCTTGACTGCCAGTTTGGTAACCATTTCGTTAACTAATGCATTTTAGAACTGTCGAAAAATCCTCACATTTATTAACACGCTTTGTAAAATATTTTGCAATATTAAGGGAGTTGAAATACCAAATTGGTCTGGAGACTGATACAGTTCTAGCATGGCATTGTAGTAATCTGCGTAAATGATATTGACATGAGGATGAAGGCTTCGAATCTGCCTTAATTCTATCTGGAGAAGATCGTTGTGATACTCGGTAAACTTGTTCAACCAGTTTAGACAGCCAGTTGAAGGGTCGTATTCATCCTCATCTGAAGTCTGATATCTTGTTAGAAAAGCAGGAACGCATCCAAATGGAAAGTCGCCCGGTACAAGTAGTGTTGAGACCCCAAGCGCAATTAACTCCTGCAGAGCATGCAGCCACTGAGGTTCATAGCCAAAACATTATAAAAAAACTGCCTTTTGAGCAAAGAAATTATGATTCCAACTCTTACATTGATTGCTGAAGCTATTGCTTCTATCACAAATGGGACATATTTTTCCACCTGTTCTATACTTTTTCCTGAAAACAATGCATTGTAGTAATCGTTGCCTCCGATCTCTCCCATCAGAACTAGAGAGCCCGAAAGCAGTTTGTTGCAGTCTGTAAATTACAGATCACTAATCACTTGTACAAGATGAAAAGCTGTTATAGATGATATACATATGACTTATACAGTGGGAAATATGCACTAATCATAGTTTACCTAATATTAATAAAAAAACAGAACTATGGTAAATGGAGAACAACTCGTATATAAACCATGAATTGAGCCCTCTTTTCTAGCCTATATAGTGACTTTTTGTGAATATTCACCTTGTATACTCCCTATTTATTCTATTCAAGCATTAAAAGCCGAAATATTCTATACACACACCTCTTTTACTTTTCACATTCTTCTTAATTTTCAACTTTCAAATCGAATAAACTAAAGAATATCAAATAACATCAATTAGCATGCTACCCTAAAATCCTTTGCATGCATTCAGGTCCACCAAGTTCAATTATTATTTACCAAAAAAAAATTAATTATTAATGTTGTTATTTATGTGGCATTGAAATTGGCCAACCACACAAGCAAATGGGGACAAGAAATCATTAACGTCTTTTTTGGTGCAAGACAAGTAACACTCTCAAGTAAAAACAAAAAAGATAAGAAAAAATGAGGAGAAAAATTGGTAACTGACCTGAAGATGTGTTGCATAAAAGTGACAGCATTTCTTGGAACCAGTCCAGTTGAATTCTTAGAGAGTCGTTTGTAATTTCATTATAAACACCCATTTCTTCAAGAAAGGCAGTGTCCAGCGCAGTGGCTCCTACTACTGCAAAATTCACACCACCTTCAATGTTGTGGGCAGTTTGGTTATGGCTTTCGAGGTAAGGTTGTACTAGTGGAAGTCCCATAGATTCAGCTGCCAAAAAAAAGAAATCAAGTTCAATCAGAAGCTCGGGATGAAAAAATGGTTTTGGGTTTAGCGTCGCTAGCTACCAATGAAGTCTATGACTAAACGACCGTCGGAGCAGCGTCCGGTGGGGTGGTGAAAGTAGGTCTCTCCATAAGGAGGGAAGAAAAAGTTGAAAGATTTGTTAGGAGAGCTGTTGTAGAAGTTGCCTGTATCGGAAACTGAATCGCCGAAGCTGATGATTGAGCTGTAGCAACCTAGAGCATGAGGGATGAATGTGACCACTGATATCACGAGGAGGAGCAGGAGCTTCATCAAAATTGCTTCAAATACCCAACCCGCATGCATGGACCACAAGTTCATCTCCCTCCCTCCCTCCCTTCTCAAGTCGCTTCTTAAGCTAAATTGTAATAGTCAAACTGTCAAAATTGTAATAGTTTATGAAAGATTCATTGACGAATTCGTGTTTGGATTGTTAGGTACACTCATGACTTGAACCTACCTACAAAGCATGGTGTCTACACATTTTGGGGAAAAAAATAATAAAAGAATGTGATATTCACACCTTTTTTTTAATTCTTATATACTCCTTATCAATTTCTATCATTTAATATTCTTCAATTCATTTGATATGATGGCCAGAAATTAAGAACTTGTGTGAGAAGTAAAAATGAATGTGTGTGAATAACCGAAATTTTTTGCCAGTTGTGTTGACGTTGATTGCTAGGAGAGATTTTTCAGTGTTCCCGTCACTCGAGGCGGTACACCTCGTGTCTCTATGTAAATGGTTGGATATGTGTGTTAAAAGATTAATAACTTAAAAATTAAAATTTTCCACCACTTACATAAAAACACATGGTATACCATTCGTGTTCCCGTCACAACTAAAAATTTTCTGATTGCTAGAATGAGTATAACCACAGGTTTAGATGTGGCACTGACATATTACAATTGTGAAACACGAGGAACTAATGGTTGAAATACAAATGTTAAAGTTGTTGTTTTAATTTTTTTTAGAGTGAATTACACAAAATTATCTTAATTATGGATCGAACTATCATTTCATATCTCACATTTTAAACATTATAATGTCATGTCTCAACTTATGATTTCGTTTCAATGTCATACATTCGTTAACTTTTCTATTAATTTTCTGTTAAATACTGATGTGGCATAAGCGGGGCCCACTATTTTGCTAAGAATAAAAAATTTATTAATTAATAAAAAAATTATTAATTTTTATTTAACAATTAAAAATTAATTTAAAAAAAAAAAACCTTTCTCTTCCTTTTTTTCCCCAGAAACCGTGTTTTCTCCCCGTGCCCCTTCGTCCTCCTCCGCCCCCTTCATCCTCCTCTTTAAACACAGTCAAATTTCGTCCTCCTCCGGCAACGACTGATACACCGCCAATCAAAACACGGGTTTCAGATCTTTTCTGGCCCGCTTTGACTGACCCAGAGAACAACCATCTTTTCCCTCAAACTCTCCCTTCTCTCCCAACGCTCACCATCTTTTCTTCTCTATGTTCACATAGACGCCGAGCCACAGAGAACGGCCATCACCAGACCACCACCACAACCGTGTCACTCTCTCTTCTTTTCTCCCTCAACGCTCAACTCCCCAGTTTCTCTAACCTCTCATCTTCTATGTACAACAACATAGATGTACTAAACCCTAAACCATCTCGCAGTTTTCAGATGGAAATCCGTCAATTCCTGGTCAGATTGGACGAGACTTGGACCATGGATCACTTCCCCTTCATCCTGAGGTTCGGATTCGAGCATGGGAGACTTGAAACTACCTCAATTTCGCGAGAAACCAAAAGCCCAGTTTCGGGCTGACAACCTCGAGCCATTCTCAGGCCATTATCCGGCCATGACTTGGCGTAAAAAGGGTATATTTCTACTCTTTGATCTGTGATCTTTGTTTTGAGATAAATTTCATATGTTTTGGTAGAGATTTTAGGGTGAACGGAGCAGAAATTTTTCTCGCTGGCCGGTGGCCGTTTTCTAGGGCACGTTGGGAGAGGAGGGAGAGTTTGAAGGAGATAGATTGGGATGAGGTGCCCAAAAATTATTTGTTTATAATTAATATTAATTGTTAAATAAAAATTAATAATTTTTTATTAATTAAATAATTTTTTATTCTAATTAGCAAAATAGTGGGTCCTGTCCTGCTCACGTCAGCATTTAACAGAAAAATTAACAGAAAAGTTAACAGAGTATGACATTGCAACGAAATCATAAGTTGAGATATGACATTATAATGTTTAAAACATGAGGTATGAGATTGTGGTTCGACGCATAATTGAGGTAGTTTTGTGTCATTTTTTTTAATATAGATAATATCGTTTGTTAATTTTTTTTTTAATATTATAAAATACCAAGATAAATACTTGGAAAGAGAGAGGTTAAATCTCCTCCAATTAAAAGGGTCGTGTGAAAGAAGAGTGGTTGAAAATATCTTCAACAAGGGCTTTCTTTTTACGGTGTGATATTCACACATCCTATTTTACTTTTCACACATCCTTTTAATTTTCAGTTGTCGGATCAGATGAATTGAAGAAAATTAAAAAATATAAATTAACAAGGAGTGTGTAAGAAGTAAAATAGGGTGTGTGGAGCACACTCCTTTGTATATATGAGAGAGAGAGTGCAGAAATGTAAAGAGTGCAACAAGAGCTTGTCTGTGGAGTTGAAAATAAGCCTGACTCTAAATATAGAACCGACCTCTGAGTTAAAAAAAACACCAACAATCATAAAATGAATGGAAAATTTGTATTTTTTCTTGTTTTCTTCCTTGTCAAAGTTTCAACTCTACTGCGAGGAATGACGTATTTTCCTTTTAATAACGCATTGGCTAGCCAACTGTACGGTGCTTCAGTAAAGTGGATACCATCTCAATTGATAAACTCTGCAGGGTTTTCATAACGCTTGCCTGTGGAGTACCGCATTGCCCCGATCGATGAGTTGTAATTGTATGCCCCTCCTCCTCCACAGCACGCTTTCGGAGTTCCCCCGATAAATCCTGCAATCAAAACGAATCCAAATTTTCTCATCGTAAACAGGGTTCGGCCCGCTTCAGCATTGGGAAGCTATATATAGGCATTGTTAACCCTTCAAATATATGCCTAATCTTCTGGGTAGAAATAGAATTACACCAAAAATCCACTAGCTATTCAAAAGGCAGCTATGTGTGAGTAGGGACTAAAAGATATGCACATGAAGTTTCAGTTTGTGAGTTTTTAATTACCAATTCGATTAGAATCTTGAATCTTCATCTTTTAACGAAAAATATGCAAAATACTTGGATAGAAATATTGAGGAGTTGAAGTACCAAATTGTTCTGGAGAATGATATAAGTGCATCGTAGCATTGTAATAATCTGCATAAATGACGTTAGCATGAGGATGAAGGTTTCGGATCCAACTTAGTTATGTCTGAAGCTGCTCATTGTGATACTCCACAAACTTGTTTAGCCAAACGTGTTATCGACAAAATCAATCAAATGTTGACAATGTAGCAATTGTAATTGTCTAAATAATTAACCATTGTATTGTTAACTACATTGTAGTGTTTGGGAATTGAAGAGAAATTCAAGAACAAAGATGAAGAGAACAAAGATGAACACAGAGAATTAGAGAGAAGGAGATTTAGAAAGAGAAGTAATTGATTGTGTTAATTCTGAATGAATGTTTACAACTATGAGAATACAGTTTATATAGCCATCATGACTAGCTTGCAGCCTAAGCTATTTAACTAACTAACTATTGTTGAGCTGGAATGATATATTCAACATCCTCCCTCAATCTCAACTGGGTTTCCCAGTTTGAGATTGCAACAAAGTCTCAAATAACAAACATTTCACTTTGAGTATCGCAATCGTCAGGTGGCTCCAAAGCAAGTGCTGAATCCCAGAATTTTTGCATCATTGTGTTGGCCATATCATTAACAGTTCCTGAGCTATTTTCAACCATAGAAATTGCCGCATGAGTTATCTGCAGAACATCCACACAGGCAGCAATGCATCCTTTTCACCAAATTCAACTCAGGAGAGAGATTTTGCGCCACAACTCACATAAGGATATCCTTGGAAGTTAGTATCCCCAGAATTTTGTTGCCCATTACAATTATAACTGAATTAACCCGCAGCTCCCGCATCCTTTTTGCTGCAACATAGACAGGACCGATGGGGAAACTATGGCAACCTTTGTATTTGCACCAATGATGGTTAACAAGGATGGCTTGAACATTCGATCCCTCAAAGTTTCTAGAAAAGCATATGGAGCAGAAAAATTGGCTCCCATCTGCCGTTCAACTCCTTCAACTGCAGCAGCAGTGGCACTCCCCTGCTTTGCTGCCTTCTCCAATCTTGATATAGCATCATAAAGACATGTTGTGATATCCAACAAGGCATAACTTTACCACTCTCTACAGCAGGGAACAAGAACTACATGTTGTCCCTGCAAATCAAGCCTTTCTACTTGCTCATATAAAAATCCAATATTCCCATCCAAAACATATTCCACTGCCTCTCACAGGAGCTTCAATCAAAACAGTCTCTTATAAAATTGTAACACACCCTCAGGCTGGTTATAACAATTTCTTGAGGGATTACCCTTCGTGGGATTTACCGTCAACAACATCATTTAACATAGGCTTCGGCCTTTAAAAACAGAAAAATAACAAACTATAGTGTGGCATCGGCCTTAACTATAGCACCACGGGATCGCCCTTTGTGGATTTTACCAAAAACAACTACTCTTAACAATGGCATCGGCCTTCACAATTTCAACAACAGAAAATCAAACAAACTATAGTGTGGCATCGACCTTAACTATAGCACCACAGGATCGCCCTTTGTGGATTTTACCAAAAACAACTACTTCAAACTTCATCATATAACCGGACTTACTGTAGATTCATGCTAACAATTGAGTTGGTTAGACTCGACATTATAGACTGTGATAAGAAAACATATTGCACAACTCCTCAGTGAGCACCTGAACACTTACTTCAGTAACCTTTGCTGAATCTAATAAACAGGAATTGCTGCTTGCTTTTCTGCTTTGCCCCAGCACACTGTTCTGCCTAATATGCACTGAAATGAGACTGCCAATTGCAGGAGAGTGTTCTGCGGTGTAGCCAGTGTGGTGCTTCAGGTTTTCAGTCCACACAGGAACCTTATCCATAGTAAAATGAGCAGCATAGACGGCTGCAGCAGCAATCAGAGAAAGAAAACAATGTTCTTGATCTCCACATCAAGGGAAACAGAAGCTTTGATGTATCGAAACAAAAAGACAGAAGGGGTGGGAACTGTCAGATACTACTCCAGCGTCCCCAGAATTGCTTTCTCCATGCGAAGTATCTGATTGGCAGTGTATGCATAGTCTGACAAGCAAACAAAGTCATTGACCTGTGGAGCCCAGATTTCCTCATATTTGGATGCTATGACCATAGAACACATCTATCATCTTCGGTGGGACTGAGATTCACAAACAATCTTCGTCGTATTCCCAACACTCATCAGCATAACTTGGCAAATTAACCAGGCCGGAATCGATCTCCAAGACATCGTGCACCAAATCAAAGATCCCAAATATCATACTAATATCCCAATTGAGATTCACAAGAAAGATGAACAAAATAGTGAACATTTTCTTATTGAAACATTTAATCGAACAGATTATGTGCACTGTGAAAACCAGAAATCAAGAACCTGATAAGAACTTCAATCTTGACCCAAGAATGCTGAGAGAGAAAACCAGTAATCTCTCATCGATCTAAGGCAGAATATGGAACCTCACAATCTTCTCGAGCAAAAGGGAAGGATACGCTTCAAGCTCCAAGCTTGGTGAAAGAAAGATTGTCACAGACTTCAAACTCTTATGACCTCCCACAATTCACAAGCTTTCAAGAATCTGCAACCTTATACGGTACCCTGCAAGCCCAAGAAGCCGTCGCAGCACAAGAAATCAAGATTTGGAAACGAACCCTTTCGAGCCCAGCAATAGGATGATCCGGGACCATTCGACCATGTTCTTGGCATCAGAAAACATCATAAACCATGTTGGAATTGGAATCACAGGCCGGAAATAGGATAATATCCCAACTCTGATTAACATCTCCAAAGCGTAAGATGAGCCAAAAACACTGTGGATCAAAATCGGTCCGTCAAGAAACAGATTCGGGTATCACACTTCTCTCAGGCTTTCCTTCGAACACCTTGTGAACATCACTCGCCGACTCTATCAGAACAAGAAAATCAATCCCCAAAATCGATGAGAAGTAAAGATCGGTGAAAAATCAACCACGTTCAGTAGCAAAATCTCTGATCACAGTCCAGAAAAATCAACCCAGAAGTAAAACAACGATCGCGGAAGCACACAGAAATTTATCCGAACATCTAATGGAAAATTTGGAAAGAACTAAACTATAAACAGATGAAAAATAATAGGAAGTGGAACCACCAGAATCCATGGCGTGAGCCTGGTGGCTCTGATACCATGTTAACTACATTGTAGTGTTTGGGAATTGAAGAGAAATTCAAGAACAAAGATGAAGAGAACAAAGATGAACACAGAGAATTAGAGAGAAGGAGATTTAGAAAGAGAAGTAATTGATTGTGTTAATTCTGAATGAATGTTTACAACTATGAGAATACAGTTTATATAGCCATCATGAGTAGCTTGCAGCCTAAGCTATTTAACTAACTAACTATTGTTGAGCTGGAATGATATATTCAACATGTATAAGCTAGAGGGGTGTCGTAAATGGCCATGGATCAAGCTTATTTTACTTTGTTCGTATGAATATTTTAATGTTGAAAGAGATTTCAAGTTTGCATCCATTTTCCGTTCATTAAAACAATAATAATCATATGATAAAAATGATGTAAATAATCATATAAGCATAGTGAAGTGCGCACATGCACTGAACGAATAAAGCCTAGAGGGGTGCGGTAAAATGGCCATGGATATAGTCTTGTTTTTATGTTAGAAGAGAGATCAAGTTCAAAACCATTGTCTCCCGTTCCATTAATAAAAAATAAATAATTATACCCGATAAGGGCGAAGCTACGACTAATCGTGTATGGGCTTGAGAAGACCATATCCATGGATCAAATCCTTCCTTAATTTTTAGAAGAGATCTCAAATTCAAATATCTTGTTTCTTTATTTATCAAACCAGTAATAATTATACGATAAAGGGAAGTAACTAATCATACAAGCCCCTTACCACACAATTTCATTAAAGTCAAATCCAACGGTCAAGAGGGTGTTCCTATTTTTTTAGAAAAATGAGATCCCTCTTGTGAAAGGATTCCACTAATCATATATAAGCTAAATGGTTTAGATGAAGTCACAGTTGTGAAACACACAAGGTACTAATTTGCGGAACGGTGTAATTCCCGTTTAATAAACCCTTGGCTATCCACCGGTATGCTGCTTCAGTTGAATGCATACCATCCCAGCTGATAAACTGCGCAGGGTTTTCACAAAGTACATTTGCCTCTGGAGTGCCACATAGTGCTGATGAGTTGTAATTGTATGGCCCCCCACTTCCACAGCATGCTTTGGTAGTTTCCCCAGTAAATCCTGCATTTCCATGAATCCAATAATAATTTAGGGTTTGACTAAAATCTTACTATGTTTGAATTCTTGACGGCCAGTTTGGTAAACATTTAGTTAACTAATACATTTTAAAACTCTCGAAAAATCCTCACATTTACTAACACGCATTGTAAAAATTTTGCAATATTAAGGGAGTTGAAGTACCAAATTGGTCTGGAGACTGGTACAGTTGCAGCATGGCATTGTAGTAATCTGCGTAAATGATATTGACATGAGGATGAAGGTTTCGAATCCGACTTAGTTCTCTCTGGAGCAGCTCATTGTGATACTCGGAAAACTTGTTCAACCAGTTTAGACAGCCAGTTGACTGGTTGTATTCACTCTCATCTGAAGTTTCATATGTTGTTAGATAAGCAGGAATGCAGCCAATTGGAAAGTTTCCCGGTACAACAAGTGTTGAGGCGCCAAACGCAATCAACTCCTGGAGAGCAATGCAGCCATAGATATTCATAGCCAACAAGATTATAAAAACATTTTGAGCAAAGAAATTATGATTCCAACTCTTACATTGACTGTTGAAGCTATTGCTTCTATCACCAATGGAACATATTTCTCAACCTTTTCTATACTTTTTCCTGAAAGCAATGCGTTGTTGTAATCGTTGCCTCCGATCTCTCCCATAAGAACTACAGAGCTCGACAGCAGTTTGTTGCAGTCTGTAAATTAGAGATCACTAATCACTTGTACCAAATGAAGAACTATTATAGATGATATACATATGACTTGTGTCACATCCCGACCCAGGGTCCACCACATCCCGGGCCCGCTCCACCACCATAGCACGATATTGTCCGCTTTGGGCCCCGACTACGCCCTCACGGTTTTTGTTTCTGGGAACTCACACGAGAACTTCCCAGTGGGTGTGACGGCCAGCATGCCTTGATCTCGGTCGGGGTGTGTCAACTTGTACATTAGAAAATATGCAATAATAAAACACAGTTTACCTAATTTTTATTAAAAAAAACAGAACTCAGGTAAATAGAGAACAAGTCGTATACAAACCACGAATTAAGGCCTCTTTTGTAGTCTATTTATGACTCATTTGAGAAGTGCTTTTAAAGAACTCAAAGCGCTTTTAGAGCAAATATTTTTTTAACTAATCCTTAGTAAAAATACAAGTTAATCCTGAAAAATAACTTCAAGCGCTTATTGCAAGAATCTCTTTAAGTGTTTTTGGAACTCATAATTTTTTTTTTTTTTTTAAAGTTTCTTCAATCATTTAAAAACAACAATTCTCAAACTAGCTCTTAGTAATACTCCTTATTTATTCTATTCAAACATTAAAACCCGACCAAGTTCAAATTTTAAAGTTACGCACCGAAAAAAATGTTCAAATAGTAAAGTTGTTATTTATGTGGCATTGACCGCCAACCACACAAGCAAGTGGGAACAAGAAACAATGTCTTTTTGGTGCAAGACAAGTGACACTCTCAAGTGAAAAAATAAAAAAAGAAAAGAAAAAATGAGAAGACAAATTGGTGACTGACCTGAAGATGTGTTGCATAAAAATGACAGCATTTCTTGGAACCAGTCCAGTTGAATTCTTAGAGAGTTGTTTGTAATGTCATTATAAACTCCCATTTCTTCAAGAAAAGCAGCGTCCAGCGCAGTGGATCCTACCACTGCAAAATTCACACCACCTTCAGTGTTGTGGACAGTTTGGTTATGGCTTTCGAGGTAAGGTTGCACTAGTGGAAGTCCCATATATTCAGCTGCCAAAAAAAAAATGAGAGTAAAAATCAAGTGCAATGAGATGCGGGTGATGAAAAGTGGTTGAGGGTTTAGTGTCGCTAGCTACCAATGAAGTCTATGACTAAACGACCGTCGGAGCAGCGTCCGGTGGGGCGGTGAAAGTAGGTCTCTCCATATGGAGGGAAGAAAAAGTTGAAAGATTTGTTAGGAGAGCTGTTGTACAAGTTGCCCGTATCGGCAATTGAATCGCCGAAGCTGATGATTGAGCTGTAGCAACCTAGAGCTTGAGGGATGAATGTGACAACTGACATCATGAGGAGGAGGAGCGTCATCAAAATTGCTTCAGATTCCGAACCCATGCTCCCTCCCTCTCTCTCTCTCTCTCTCTCTCGAGTAGCGTCTTAAGCCTGACTTTCATATATCAAAACAGTACTAAAGTACATATAGATTCTGAGGCAGAAATATAGCATGCGACATTATTTGAACTAACAGTCAAACTGCCAAAATCGTAATAGTTTGACGAATTCTTTTTTTAATGTTAGGTACGGTCATGACCATCTACCCATAAGCATGGTGTCCACATAAGAAATTGGATTCCATCCGAATCCATTTTGTGTATAAATTTTTCATTGTGACGGGAATACGGGTGGTAAACCACATGTTTTTACGTACGTAGTGAAAATTTTTATTTCTAAAGTTATTAACTTTTTAATACATATATTCTATTATTTGTATAATGACACGTGGTGTACCACCCGTGTACCGGTCACATTGAAAAATCTCTCCATTTTGTGGGGATCCTAGGGATTCTCACATCTTAAACATTCATCGTGTATCGTGTAGTTAGAAATTATTTAACCCTTTTTATCTAAAATTAAACACAAATAGTATCTGATGAAAATTGGCTACACGATATACGATGAATGACTAGAATGTGGGGATGAGATCCCCACAAGTGGATCCATAGAGTATCCTCTTCCTCTCCATAATGTCTCCTACACTTTAATTTAACCGACCATTCCTTAAATTTTCATAATTGGCCAATGTTCTCCAAATTTTAATTTTAGTCAATATTATTCTTCTGAACTTTTATCATTGGCCATATTTTCTCCTAAACTTTAATTTTAATCGATTACCCCTGAACATTTATAATTGGCCAGTTTCTATTCATGAATTTGTTGAGACGAGTAACTACTTTTCTTATTTGAATTTAAGACTTCAATTGAATTAGGTGAACCGAGACGGTCATGTGAATCAAGTCACACAAAATGCTAATGAAATGGCATATATAACAACCCCAACATGTTGCTGAAAAAGCAAGACCTTGAAAAAGATTCGTAGTTGTCCACGTTAGTGATAAAATTCAAACAAAAAGCTTATGGAGTGAACTAGCGAAAGAGAAGAAGAAGCAAAAAAACAATATGTTGTCCACTTTGCTCAGACAATTGCCATGTGTTGTGCACATGACTAAGATAGATGGAAAATTGGTTAAAAATTTCCAAAATCTAACGCCAAATGGATAATTTATAAAAAGCTCAAAGGGGCTAAAACTAAAGTTCAGTAGGAAAGTGGCCTTATTGAAGTTCGAGAGGGTAATACGAAATTAAATTTAATGAAAAAAATTGGCAAATACCTCAACAAATAATAATAAAACTCCGAAATTTTTTGTGAGTTGAGTAGAAGTTAATTGCTGGAATAAGTATAACCACAGGTTTACAGGTGACACCGACATATTACAATTGTGAAACACACGAGGAACTAATGCGAGGAATGGCGTATTTTCCTTTTAATAACGCATTGGCTAGCCACCGGTACGCTGCTTCAGTAAAGTGGATACCATCCCAATTGATAAATTCTGCAGGGTTTTCACAAACACTCGCCTGTGGAGTACCACATTGTGCCGATGACTTGTAATTGTATGCCCCTCCTCCTCCGCAACACGCTTTCGGAGTCTCTCTCTCTCCCCCCACCCTCCCCCAACAAAAAAAAAAAAAAAAATCCTGCAATTACACGAATCAAAACTTTTAATCGTAGACAGATTCAGCTTCAGCATTTGGAAACTATGCATTGTTAAAAGGCCTATTGACAAAGCTGAGATTGAGTAGTAACTAAAACAGATGCACTGTTCTTGCTTTCAACATAAGATCGAACCAGCGGAAGTCCGGGGGATTGAGCTGCAAAGATAAAGCGAAATGAGAAGCTGATAAAAAATCAGATATTTGTGTGGTGGTTGTAGTTTTAAGATATGATCAGTGGATGATGCTTAAGTATACCAATGAAGTCGATCACTAAGCGGCCTTCGGAGCAGCGTCCGAGGTGGTGAAAGTAGGTCTCCCTGTATGGAGGGAAGAAGAAGTGGAAATGCTTGTCATGGGAGCTGATGTACAAGTTTCCGGTATCAGCAAGTGAATCGCCAAAGCTGAAAATTGAATTGAAGCAGCCAAAGGCATGTGGGAAGAATATGAAAACTGATATGAGGAGGAAGTTCATCCAATAGTATGTTTGAAAGGACGAATCCATAGAATTGATAGATCTCTCTCGCTGAGTCGAAAGAGAAATTTTTGTGTCTAAGACGCTCATTTAATATGACTTGTATTTCATCAGGTTGCTTAAGAAGAGGGATCCCCATTTTTTTGTAAAAATGGGATTAGATGTGGGGCCCACTCCACATCGAATTTCAACGATCCGAACCGTCTATTTTTCAAGTTACACCTCATATATCATCCTTGCAAAAATTCAATTCAATCCGAAACCATTTGCCTATTTAATTATCAAGATAAAATTTCATTGTTTCTTATATAACAAAGTATTCGTTAATATTTTTTAACCCAATTAGATGTCTTAAATATTTCAGATTTGCCTAATATTTTACACGGATAATCTATGAGGTGTAACTTGAAAAATAGACGGTTCAGATCGTTGAAATTCGATGTGGAGTTGCCCCACATATAATCCCCATTTTTTTCAAAAAATGGGGATCCCTCTCCTTAAGCAATTCCTGTATTCCATATAATATATTGAAGAAATTTTTGGGTATTTAACTACTACGCATAAATAATGGTATCTAAAGTGTGGATTAGGAAGGCAAGTTCAATCAGAAATTCCGATTTTAACCAAAACAGTTCTAAATTTAGCATCAGGACGAAATTGCCTACACTTTTCACTCTGTTGAAAAGTAAACAAAACGTGATCATATTTATTCAATTGATGTTTGGACGCAATAAAACTTGACCCACATTACTTTAGATCTTATTTAAAAATACTTTTAAAATAACCAAAAACGTTTTCAGAGAAATTTTTTTTTATTTCCAAATACACTTGAAGTACTTCATGGTTCTTACAAGAAGCACCAATTTGCACATAAACTGATGCTTCTTGCATAAAAAACAAAGCATTTCAACTGTTTTTTTTTCAATATTCAGTTGCATTTTTAGAGGGAATTAGTTCCACTAACATTTTCTCAAAACTGCTTTTAGCTTTTTAAGGAAACTTCCAAACGAGAGTTTAGTGGAACAAAAATGTCAAAGGTTTCCTTCGTCCTAACAAAAAAACATGATGTTTTCACAAAAAAAAAAAAAAAAAAAAAAAAAAAAAAAAAAACCATGTTTGGGTTCCCAACATAAAGAATGGCATGAAATCACAAAACCTAGTGCAATTAATCCGGTTGGGTTAGAATACATTACACAAGAAGCAAATACATTGCTTCTATTATTTCAATAGCTCTTATTTGATACAGCAAGCAAAATTTACAACAAAGCACATTGCTTTGAAATTTTCTAATTCTCCGGTTTAGATCTTCCGTTTCGATTCTTTCGACTGCGATCTGTTTACTGAGGATTTGGAGGTCGGCTGTTGGCGGCCGAAACTCGGGATCCCCATTCCAGCAGCTCTTTGCTAGTGTCATCCTTGTGCACAAACACTTCAATAAAACATAGACTATCCTTGTGCTCCCCTGTTGCCTTCGCAATTGCTTCTGTTAAATCCTCCTCTGTACGTACCTGTATCAAAGCAAGAATAATCATCGTCCCCTGCATCAGATTGGCTATAGGGATTAGGAAAGTTGTTTCTTTTATGCTAACCTTGGTAGTCCAGCATTTGCCTTCGCCATTGTGGATGGCATCGACAAGGCCGGTGTAATCCCAGTTCTTAATCACATTGTATGGACCATCGTGAATCTCTACTTCAATTGTGTAGCCTCCGTTGTTGATAAGAAATATAATGGTGTTTTGTCCACATCGGATCATTGTCGAAATGTCCTGTGCAGTTACCTGAAAGGAGACTATTTACCAACCAAGCGCAATATATATATCTCTCTAAAACATAAAACTTCTTCGATCGGAATAATTACAAGGCAATGGTAATTTCTTACCTTTTACCGTTTTAAATGATTAAAACAAAAGAAGAAATTGCTTTGCAGAAAAACTTGAGTTAATTTAAAGCATCTCTTATCAATCTTATCATTTACTATTTTTCATGTTTCCTTATTTTACAGTCGCATTCCAGCTCCATGGTACTCTTGAACCTGATATAACTAACCTGGAAACTCCCATCACCAATGCAAGCGATCACACGTTTATCTTTGGCACCCTGAGCATAGCCAAGAGTGGCGCCCACCGACCATCCAATTGATCCATATTGCATCTGAAATTCATACCTGAATAAAAATGGTACGACTGGTTGGTAGTCCGTTGCATAACATGCAAAGTTAATCATATTCGAGAACCACATAAATGAGATGTCCAAAGGAAACCGCATCATACCCGCAATTCTCAGGCAGTCGGAGCTTCTGACAATTGAACCATGAGTCTCCAGTTTCAGCAATTATCGCAGAGTCTCCACTGATAATCTCCTGTAAAAAGTTCAATAAATAAACTAACAGTTAGAAATCCCAATACAAGAAGCACAACCCGAACATGGACAGCTCAAGCATACAAGACAGAACACTCTGCTCCTACCTGAATGTGCTTAAAAAGAATATTGACCTTCAGAGGCTCATCCTTCTCACTCTTCAGAGGGATGCCATGGGGAACAAAGATACGACGGTAATTCTCAACAGCAGTACTGTTTTTCTTTAGCTTCTTGGCCAATGCACTCAAGAAGTCCGCCATGAAAACCCAGCCAAAGGACGGACCATCCCCAACTGTCACACGATTTGGCTGCACGACAACCGCTTTCTCCTTCTTGATCAACAAGGAATACCCCACAGAGCTATAATCATTGAAAATGGGTCCAACAAAAACATAAGCATCAGCAGACTCCACAATCTCACCGCAGAAGGTGGTGCTCACAGCACCCCAATAAGTCCCAATGAAATGCGGGTGCTGCTCAGGCACCAAACCCTTACCAGAGGGCATTACAGTGATCGGGTACCCGCTAGCATCTGCAAACTCCATAAAGGCCTGCTGTGCTTTGGCTACTCTCAACTTGGGCCCTCCGACAATCACGGGTTTCACAGCCTTGTTGAGAAAAGCAGCGGTGGCTTCAACTGCTGCCTCCAACCCACATTGGTTGCTTACTTTGGGTGCAAGGAAGAAGGGGACCGGGTCTCTGGCAAATGTGGGATGATGAATTGCAGGCAGGTTGCAGCTTATGCTGATGTATACAGGCTTGCTTTCTTTCAATGCTGTTGAGATTGCTGTGTCTATCTGCTCATGTGCATCTTCCAAATTGTTCACCACTGCCTGTCACAACAATTTGCACCAAATTCAATATATTTGGAAACTCAAAGGACATATTTATAATTAGGGAAATTTTTGACATTGCCCCCCCTTAACTTAAGATCTGATTCTGATTTCCCCTAATCTTTCAAAATGTATCACTTTACCCCTAAAATTAATCAAATTTTCTGTCAAAAGGAAATAATAAGGACTCGTTTGGGTTTGGGAAGTACATTTTATGACTGAAAACTCTTTTAAAGAAAATATTTGTGGGTTTTATGCTTTTCTAGAATTAACTTACATTTTTATCGAGGATTGATTGCAAAAATATTTTCCCTAAAAACAATTCAATTATACGAAAGTACTATCCAAACGAGTCATAATTTTGTTCATTTAAGTTAAGGTACGATGCTCAAAACAAAATTAAAAACAATGGGGCAAATCGGTAAAAAGGCTTAGGTTCAAGGGCATTGCTAAATTTTTTCTTCTTTCTAAACCAAAGACTTTTTTTTTCCTAGCAAGAATGGAGACAAGCTTTACCTGATAACAGGTAACGGTTTGGAAGCACCGAAGCTCCTGAGTGAAATCGGGCAACCCGATCGTGTGGTGGAGGATCCGGTTCGTGCCGTAGTCGTTGGAGTTCGGCCCACCTACTATGCAGATGACCGGCAAGTTCTCGCTGCACGCACCGGCGATCGCGTTCAGCACACTGAGCCCGCCGACAGTGAACGTAACGACGCACGCTCCAATCCCCCTGGCGCGCGCGTAGCCGTCAGCAGCATAACCGGCGTTGAGCTCGTTGCAGCAGCCGATGAGGTTGAGGCCGGGCTCGGCGATCAGGTGGTCGAGAAGCGTTAAGTTGAAGTCGCCGGGAACGGAAAAGACATCATGGGCTCCGATTTCGACGAGTCGCCGAGCCAGGTAGCGGCCCAGCGTTCCGCTGCAGGCGGCGGGTAGGACCGGCAGTGGAGCCCCGCTGTTTATTGAGCCGATATGAGTAGAAGATTTCATGGATTAAGTGTAAAATGATGGTTTAGAGTTTGATTAGAGGGATGATTAGTAATTCTAACTGTGGCTTTTAGGGAGGTTTTGGTGGTGGTTCTGTATATATACACGGTGGAGTGGAGTTTTAGTGGTGGTTTTGGAACCTGTGGGTGACTTTGTAATATGATTAAGTATTAAATATCTAGAAGTTTTCTTTTTTCAACTAAAGAATATTTAAAAGGTTTTTATTTTTCTATGTAACGAGCATCTCCAATAAAAAGATCCAAATTCAAGATTTAAAAATTATATTTCATCTCATTGTAAATAAGAGTTTTATTCCGAGAAGAGATGTAAATTGGAGGTTTTATTTTCTGTCTTTGTGGGCAGGACTCACCCACTAAAGATGTAAAAAAAAAATATATATATATATATATATATATATTTTTTTTTTTTTTCCGGTTAAGATGTGTATTTTATATCTCGTGAGAGTTTCGTGTAGCTAAAAATGTAAAATACGCATTTCAATGTATATAGCATTTTCATTAGAAATGCTTTTATATACGTAAATTAAAAGGTGGAAATAAATTGATATCGCATGATTATTTATAAAAGTTTTAAATTTTAGACGTCTCAATTATAAATGAACATATATAATGTTGGACCTTAATATTATGTTTTAGACACAAAAGTTTAAGTTTTAAATACAACAATTATTTATAAGAATTTGAGCTAAACCACTTATCAATAAGCTGATCTTAATAATTTTATTCGAATTTTATTTAAATTCTCTTTTGACAGAAATTGATCTTAAAATATTACTACTATAAAGATTGTTTAAAGGTGGAATTTGATTTCCCTTGATTTGGTAATTGGCTGTTTTAGCTTTTGGCTTTGGTGGTCGGTTTTGAGGGGCTGTGGTTTTAGGCAGTGGGTTTGATTATTTTTATGTCCTTAATCACTACAAAAGTAGGAAAACTTTGGATTCTTTTGGATTGTGATTCGTGACCACTGTTTGAAAAACCAGCAAACCGGCAGCTGCTGATTGCTGGTTTTCAATTTCAATTCCGACGTTTTGTTTCAAATGTCTACGTGAGCAGAGAGAAAAGTTCAGCTGTCTGGTTACTCACAGAAAGATTTCAGTGTGTCAAGAACATGATTCGATATATTATTTCATAAAATATGTTGTCGTGCGGCGAAAAATATCACGAAAATATGTTCTTATAATTTTACTTGTAAAACTCTACAAAAGACCAAATTTTTAAAATCAAAGTTGCAAAGCAAATGTGTGGGTTTAAATAATTAGATTATTAATGAAATACCAATTAACGTGTTTTTTCTTATTGATAATATATTATTTGATTCATAAATTTGATATTCCTAACATTATTCTTACAAAAAATGCAAATATAATCGTTACTTTTCAAAATGTCTTTTTCATGCGCAATAAGAAAAATGTTACAAATTATTGAAAGACAGTTTTACCACTTATAGTCACATTTTTCAATTAAATTTTGCCTTGAATTTTTAAGATCCGATGCAGAATAAGCAACGTGTCCTACATGAATTTTGAAAAACCTACTATACGACGATGTGTCAAACTTTACAAACTATTAAAAGTTCTAAGTTGTAGGTTTGATTAATTTATTACTTCTATAAGAAGATATTTTTTTTACAAATAATTGCATTAGTGAGTTAAATTATTAATTATTAAAAGAATAAATTAATAAAAATCGAACTCAAACTACAATGCATAAGCATAACTATTTTTCGTTATTGTAGTAAAGCAGAGGTTAAGCCAACAAAAACTTCACACATCATATTTTTCAAATGGGCCATATTAGGGGTGGAATTTTTTCTCGAAATCCTGAACCGTCCCAAAATTTGATCGAAAAATTCCCGAACCGAATTTCCATAAACATTCGGTACCCGAAATCGAACCTGTCCCGAAAGTTTCGGGTTGGGATTCGGCCACAGCTTTGAAAGCTTTCGGTAATCACGAACCGAACCGATTATTATATATATATATATTTATTTATTTATTTTTAATTTTTAATTAGAAATTACTTGAACCGTTGGATTTGTTAAAATCTAATCCAACCATCCATTAGTTAGGTCATTTTATTAGGTTGGTGATCATATCTCTCGGACTCACTCTCGGTCTCTCCGCTCCGTTCTCGCTCACTCTCTCCGCTCCGCTCTCACTCACTCACTCCGCTCTCTCTTGCTCACAGTCTCAGTCTCCCTCACACACACTCTCACAAACAGTCTCGCCGCCCGTGCTCCCGCCGCTCTACTCCTCCGTCGAATCCACGCTGCTCCTCATCCTCCACGACTCACGCAGACACAGGAAGGAACCAATTGAGTCCCAAAATCCAGGTTAGGGTTTTTTATTTTCACTGGGGTTTTGTCTTTTCTCTCTCTTTAACTCTTCAGACAACATTTCACAGAAACCCAATTAAACATATGAAAATATACAAGCAACAACCTGTAAAATTTAACATAAATAAACAATGGTAAACTACAATTAACATAAAAATTGCTCACAGAGAGAGAGAAAGAGAGTTCTTACATGAGGTGCTGCAATTGCTTGAGAGAGTTCTTACATGTGGCTTTGTAGCTAGTGTGGATTGTGACCTACTTATTTGTGTGTTTAGATACGCAAGCTAAGTGTAGCTGCTTGGTTTCGTATCTGTTTGAGATTTTTATTTTGCTGTCATAATGTGCAGGACAATCCCAATTTCGAGGGTGAAACATGTGGGATATGCATGAATGCAATAATCAACAAAGGTGTTCTCAATTGCTGCCAGCATTGGTATGTGCTTTAGTGTGGCTTTGTGTGTGTGTGAGAGATCATCTTGGGGTTTTTAGGTTCTGTTTCTCATGCATTGACAATTGGGCTACCATTACAAACCTCTACCCGCTTTGCCAGAATGAATTTCAAATGATCACATGTGTTCCGGTGAGTGATGCAAATAAATAGTTATCGCTTTAGTATTATTTCTGTTATGATTGCTATGGATTATAGAATGGTATTAATGTACAACTAGTTTAAAGCACAGTTGTTACTTTGATTTCTTAACTATCTGTTTTCAATAGTTTTCTTTTTGTTGCAAAAAGAATTTTTATTTTGAAGTTTTCTCAAAATAGTGATTTGATGCTGGTTTGAAGTGGCACTAAATCATAAGAGTTTGATTTGTATGTGAAGGTATACGATACTATTGGGAGCAGCAAAGCGGACGAGGACTCAACTTATAGGTACTTTCATAATTATGGATAATGTGTTTAAGTCTATTGGTGAGGGTTCTTTGTTCACATTTATATGCGGCACATGTTCTCTGGCTTACTAGTCATCCGTAGTGTTTTGAGTTCATTTGATACCTCCTCCGATTATTTATTAAAAAGTTGTAGAGAATAAGAAAAATGATTCCCAATTAAAATTGAAAGTGATAGAAGTGTCTGGGATCCTTGTTATGCAGGCTAACAGGTGGGCTGTGCTTGTGCGGGCAGTGGCTGGCTGCATGCAATTGTAACCTTTATTTATTTATTTTTTGGGCAGTGGCTGGCTGTAACCTTAAAATTGTAAAAAGTTTTAAAAGCCCAACATTTTGGGCTTCAAGGCCCAATCCCGAAGTTACCCGAAAATCCCGAAACACTTTCGGGAATCCCGAATTTCGGGAAATGCACATATTCAATTCGGTTTCGGGATATAAAATCCCATCCCGAAATGTTTTGATTTGGGATTCAGGAAAGGAGTTTCGGTTAGGGATCCCGACCCGAACCACCCCTAGGCCATATACTTTTGTGCTCGGTGTAATAACAAATTTTATTAGATGTCCCCGTAGGGACATTTCATTAAGTGTTTTAAAAAAAATTAATTTTCTCCATACAGATTGTAAATTGTGGAACGGATGCAGATATCAGTCTCTAATTTATTTTAAAAAGTTTTGAATAATATGATTACATGGATGTATGGACTTTTTTTTTTTCCAGTTTCTCATACACTCCATTTTATTTTAATTAAAATAACGAACATAATTAAACAGGGATATATGTGTTAAAAATGGTGCGTGTTTATCATTTCCGTATCCACAAAAGAATATTATGTCCCCAAATCAAGGATATTGTATGTTTCTCGGTCACGATTTCCTAATCCTACCAGGATAGGAACTCCATATTAGAGAAGTACCACAGCAATTTATGATGTAAAATTGTCAACTATTGATAGCAACGAGGCCTCTTAAGATAAAAATGTACAAGTGAACTACATTAAAAATTTTGTGAACCTAATTAGGTGAGATTAGGCTCACCTAATTAACGAACATATCCTGTCTTCACACATAGGATCGAGAACATGATCAAAAGGATAAAAAAAACGGCTAATTCGGATAGAGCCATCAAACCGGGAAGTGATTACTAATTTTTCCACATAAAAAGAATGCGAAATTATTTCCCAATTTATTATTATGAAATTTTAAAGCTACCGATAGAATTCACAGATAATGTTCTATGATAGCGTATAGAATTTAGTCGAGTAATAACTAATGAAAATTTCTCAGTCGAGTAATAGTTAATGAAAATTTCCAATTGCAAACACAAATTTCTTAAATTTAATTAAACCTAATAAATTCATTGAAATTCTAAGACTTTCTTGTACAATGTTTGAACAAATCTTCAACAAAAAATCAACACAAAGTGGAAAGATCGAACTAAACAGTGGTCGGAAAAAACTGAACAAAACACCATCAAATTACAAGCTACGAAACAAATATTAACAAGGAATCTTCGATGTGAACCACTTCATGATCGAAAAGGGAAGCTTGATCAACGCCAGAGCAAACTCAACTATGATCGTCGCGCACAAGCAGCACGGACATATGCAAGTCAACGCCAACCCGACGATCCAGATGACGACGCCGATGACGGAGAGGATGAGAGCGACGAAGGCGAAGGGCAGGCCGAGGAGAAACCCTAGCGGCCTGCATTCGCAATCGTCTCCGCAGCAGCAGCTCATTGCTTGTTTTTCTGCTGTTCTTGTTTCTCTTCTACTTCTTTATAGTTTGTAGGTTGTAGAAGATAATACGGGAAGGCAACTTCGTTTGGTTTGTTGTCGATTGTAGGAAACGATATGACTAAGGAATAGATATTTGTGGTATATATAATACTCTTTGACGGAGTTAAACAAGGACTTGTATTCTGCTGCCGCCTTTACACCCTAACCCACAAAGAAATCCTATATATTTTCGGAAAAATCTGTCTCGTGTAGCCCATCCTGGTCGTTTATTTTTATGGAATTCACAGTAACAACGGTTAAGATCAGCTCCTCCACACGACTTGTTTATCTTGTGTGTATTTTTTATTTATTTCATTAAGATATTACAATAAGGGCATAGAAATAAGAAGTAAATTGGAGATTTGATTACGTGTTTTAAGAGGAAGTTAAATTTTTTGATTCTTTACATGCGAGTAAACACATGAAAAAATATAAAAGTGAACTGAAACGTGTGAAATGTAAGAATTAAGGGCTCGTTCACTTATCAGTAGTTTGGAAATAAAAAGTCGTATAAATTTCGAAAGGGACACAAATGAAAGGAAAAGGAATTGGATTGACACATCTCTATATTTAAACAAATTTCTGAAATTGTGTTATTCTATTACGGATTTTAGTAAATCTCGCTATGAATTATGTGCAAGTAAACTCAAAAAAAGTCCTGAAGAGAACATATTCTTTTTCTTTTAATTTTTATTACTAATAAGTAAACGAGTTCTAAAATAATTTTCATTCTCATTCATCGTGACTAATTATGTTCTAACTTTATAAGGAAAAAACAAACTTGAGTTCATAACTTTGACCAAACTCGGGTCCCAAAAATAAACAAATCGTTGGAAAGTTTAATTTTTTTTCGTTTTGTACCCAAATAAATTAAAAAAAAAACATCTATGAATAATATGAGAAACAAACTAATAATACATTCCCAGGTCAGTCTCCCACTTTCCTTGACCAACGAACTCCAACCCCGACATGGACATTCATTTTAATATGCATATACAATCATTCAAGGAATCCAATACCTGTTTTAACTCTATTATTTTTCGGCCGTATTAAAACTTTTTTATTTATTTTTAAATTCAAGCGATATTATAGCTTGTTTAGAAGTGTTGTTAAAATGACTCAAAACACTTTTGGTGAAAGTGTTGAAAATGCAAGTGAATCTTGAAAAAAATGTTTCCTGCAAGAAGAACATAACTGATGCTTTTTCCAAGAAGCGCTTTAAGTGTTTTTAGAATCTAAAAAACATTTTTTGTAAAGTGCTTTCAGTCATTTTAAAAATACATTCAAATGATCCCATAAAATTGATATTTTGATGGTCACAGTGCCTATTAATGTACAAATACAATTAGGTGATCAGCAAATCATTCTATGGTTTAGCTTTGAGAGTGAAAAAACTTGAATTACTGACTGCTAACTATTGCTTTGGGAGTGAACAAATATTCCCCTTCCACAGAAAATTACCTCTGAACATGGTTATGGCTTGTCCAATTAAGCAACATTCTATTCTCCCCCGAAGGCCCGAGCAGTCCGCTTGCGTGAACTCAATGAGACACCGGAGGCTTATCTTCAGGCTCCCTACAGCTTCAACATCGCCCGCTCTCTTTAGTCTTTGCAGTGAACTTGTCTTCAACCATATGAAAGCTCATCAACCACTATCAGTACCAATCCAGCTACAGGCGGTGTCTTTAGATATCCCGCTTGACTTCATTTCCTCTCTAAGTTCAATTACACTTTCCCATTTCCCAGCGGCTGCTAAAGTATTCGAGAATGCAACATATGCCCCAGGCCGACCATCAGGATTCAACTTAAAAAGTTCCTTGGCAGCTATATTTGCCATCTCAACATCACCATGTAATGTGCTTGAACTAAGAAGAGCAGCCCAAACATCGGAATTGGGCTTCTTGGGCATCCCCATTGCAAACTCCCACGCTTGACGCAAACTCCCTGCACGTCCCAAGAGATCAACCATGCAAGCATAATGCTCCATCCTTGGTTTCAACGAGTAGTCCCTATCCATGCTTTCAAAGATCTCAAGGCCTTTGTCAACTAGCCCAGCATGTCCGCAAGCTGATAGCGCACTGAGGAATGTGACAAAATTGGGTTCAATTTGGTGTTTCCTTTGCATTATGCTAAAGAACTCAAGTGCTTCGTCAGGATATCCGTTCTTCCCATAACCATCGATCATTGAAGTCCATGAAAACACATTTTTTTGGGGCATGTGGTCAAAAATTCTCCGAGCATCCTCAACTCTTCCGCATTTTGAGTACATGTCAATAAGAGCACTTCCCATCTTTATGTCAAAAAACAATCCAGTCTTCATAAGATGACTTTGGACTTGTTGGCCAACTTCAAACGATGCCAACACCGAGCAAGCTCCAATAACGCTAGCAAAGGTAGAGAGATTAGGTAGGAAATTCAACCGTTGCATGTCAATGTAAACGTCAAGTGATCTCCTAGCATACTCAACCGATTTGCTATAACCTTCAATCATTGCGTTAAATACCACCACATCTTTTTCAACAGTTTTCCTGAATATATCTTCAGCATCTTCCACAGATCCTTGATTCATGTACCCAGAAATCATCGATGTAGAACATATAACATTATTTTCCAACATCATATCAAACACAGTCCTCGCATACCGGACCTTCCCATTCTTAACGTAAGAGTCGACGAGCGCAGTATAAAGTACCTCATCAGGCGCAACATCTGTTCTAATCATCTGGCCATGCACTACTCTTCCTAAACTACGCGGCAATGCGACATCACCAGCACAAGTAGAGGCTCTCAAGATCATCGAAAACGTATACCCATCAAGCTTCTCACCAGATAAAACCAGTCCCCGAACCAAGTTAAGCGATTCTTCTACCTTCCCACGTTTGAGGTATCCGCCGATCAAGTAATTATAAGCAGAAAGAGTCTGTGCAGGCAATTCATCAAACACTTGGCGTGCATAAGCCAATGAACCACATTTGAGATGGAGTATAAGGAGTTTGATGGAAATATTGACATTGGGTCGGATCCCAGATTTGAGAATCCGGGTATGGATCTTTTGGCCATGCGAAGGGTTATCTGAATTGATGAATTGTTGCAGAGCAGATGATAGACTGGTGGCGATTGTTTGGGAGACGGAGCCTCGTGGTGGCGGTAAGTTTTGATTTGGCGGGGGAGGCATTTTCTGGTAAATCGACGGTCTGGTTGTTGGTACTTTTCCATTTTTCATTTGCACCGTTGGATCTCGTTATCTAATTTGGGTTTTGTTTGGGCCAAAAGTTCAATGGCAGAAGGTTGAGCTCAATTCTTGCACTAGGCCCAAGAGTGGTGGCCCATAGGCCCATCAACCTCAAAGGGTGCATGCCATTTGTCAAATATGAATAAGAACAGTGGTTTCCACACAAATAAGAATAACCTCCTCTTATACGAGAAATTTTTTATTGTGACGGGAACACGAGTAGTACATTACGTGTTTTTATGTAAGTGGTGAAAAATTTTATTTTTTAAATTATTAACTTTTTAATACACATATTCCACTATTTGTATAGTGACACGTGATGTACCACCTCGTGTGACGGTCACACTAAAAAATCTCCCCTCTTATACACGCATATGTGATTTAAAATATCAAAAAAGAACAAATCACAAATGTAGACATAAATAAATAGACGTGCGCAGAAAAAAGAAAGTATGCTAAACTCAAATTTTCTAATAAACAGTATTTACCTCTTGGGTTCGTTTAAAAGTGTTTTTCAACGCTCAAATTGTGTCCATCGATCTCATGTTGTCCTACAAATAGTAAAAAGCTGACCTCCCTTTGTATTAGATTTGGTGTTCATTAGTTTGACCATTCTACAAATTGAGCCGAGGAAAATGTGGGCTTGTTTCAAAGTGCAGAGAACGAGATGAGATGTCAGATGATGATTTATGCAAGTTGCCGCTGTCACCCAATGTATCAAGGCTCAAAGCTTAGTTCCTGATTTGGTGTTCATTGCTCTGAGAGGGACAAAAAAAATATAGGCTGATGAAGTAGTACGATGACTTACTCTGATGTGTAGTTCTTCTTGCTTAATAAGCTAATCCTCTAACTCAAAAGGCACAAAGCTAATCCATTTCACCAGATGTGAGTAGAGCAGTTGAGTTGGTTCAGTATTGTAGAGAATGAATTTCACGTCGATGGAAGGAGGGACATTTCATAGGCTTATAAGTAAGTTGGGCTACTTCTTATATTGTTAATTGGTTTTATGATGAAACCTCAGCTTTCTTCATCGTATCAAAGAAGGTTGTCCCACGTGTGAAGCCAAACGGTCACACACGCTCCACATCATCCCATTTGTATTGTTCACGTGTTAGACTTGAAAATTTGCCAACAAAACGTGAGGGTGTGAGATGAGAATGAATTCCTCATTAATGAGAGGAAAGACATTACATGGGCTTATAATTAAGTTAAACTACTCCCTAAATTACCAATGATTTTAGGATGGAACCTCAAAACTAGGTATGTCGATTTTCTGTTGGTACATATGTACAACTTGTAACATAAACACATTATCTGAAGTAACTACTATATCTGTAAATCGATCCATGGGATGTACGAACTTCTTGTTAATTAGTTCGTACCAATTAATAACTGAAGCAATAACATTACATAGTCGTATATTCTGAATACACAAAAATAGCTTCTTTGATACATGAACAGATATAAAGTGCTATAAATCCACCATTGATTAGCAATGTTTTCAAACCAAAAATTAGAGTGCATTTTATTTTCATAGATTGTGTATATATATAGATTACAACAGTTGATTATGTAAAGTCATAGAAGGCAAGTAATAAATTACACTAACAACAGTAAAGAGAGAGGGAAAGAGTGGCAGATTGCTCTACTTATTTGCTGGACTGTAGTAATCTCTTCAGATCTAATCCAAAAGGAGAGGGAGGGAGGGAGGGAGAGAGAGAGAGAGAGAGAGAGAGAGAGAGAGAGAGAGAGAGAGAGAGAGAGAGAGAGAGAGAGAGAGAGAGAGAGAGAGAGAGAGAACTATAAAGCTGGAAACTGATTAGGGTTTAATGATGAATGTGAGTCAGGTCCTCCAGGACTCACTCTCATCGGGTGGTCTAACTCGCTTAATTTACGGACAACGTGAATTGAAGCCCGGAAAGATATTTGGCCTATGTACTTATTCCTCCTCATGAGAGGCCGAGTTTCTGCACTCCTCCCTGATAAAAGCAAAATCAGAGGAACAATGAACAACAAGAAGCATACAAGTTTCGTCATCCTCAAAATTAAGACTTGCGCAAGTGTTCATTACAATTATTTGTGGTAATTTATAGATTTAGCATTTAGGGTGTGGATATATGGTGGATTATTGTTTTTATCTGATTAACTCAGTGGATGATGAGTTATCAGTTATTGTCGTGTTATAATTTGTACGTGTGATGAGTTGTCGTTTTTCAGTTGCCTGGATCACTAGCTAGATATATGTGTCCAAGTCTGCCATATATATTTGGCCAAGCAGATGATGAGGCTTAATTATATAATCGGGGATCCAAAAGGTAACACCTCTTTTCTGATCTTAATTACGGTTGCTGTGATCTAAATCCAATGCAATAGTGACGTGGTTGCCATTTCTAGTCCTTGCAAATTGAGTAGAGCTGCCACCGTCTTTGACAGTTGATGACACGAGATATATGGATTCGTCGATGGTTAATTAAATATGAAAGAAATGTTAAAGAGACTTTCTCGAAGTAGGGTTTTTTAGGACTCTTTACTACATCGTATTTTCGGCATAATTTTATAATGTTTGCACGAGATTATACCAAAAACATGAGATAACAGAAAACTTATAAAAAATCTTACTTTTGAGAGTTTCTTTAGCATTTCTTTACATATGATCATATTGTGAGGTAAACTAGAAGGATTATTGGGTGGAGTACGTAATCTAGCTAGCTAGCTAGGGTGTTCAGTGGACTCCAGCTTGGATGAAAAGACCTCAAGTGGATTATGAAACAACATAAAACTGATCCATAAATAATTACATGTGGGATGGCGTCCTCCATCAATCGACAAAAAGCATTGAGGGCTAAAGTTTGTGTGCGTACAGTTGATTCCTCAGTAGTGTGGTTAGACTAAGCCTCGTGCACATAAACAGTAAACTAATCTTGCGCTCAGGAGATTGGTTTGCCCTTCGCGTTTCTTTTATTCTGCAGCCAATGAAAGGGAAGGATTAAAGCTTTATCCGCCTAAATCTTAATGCTTCCCTATTTGTTATGGGGATGATAGAGACTTCCTAGTTTTGGTTTCTTTTCCTTCTCCACGCTAGGTCTGTCTCGTATATATTTACATTATACTCACACACACTCTGCACAAGCTTTAAAATTTGTCCATACATATGTTCTACTTCTAAGCTCCTAGAAAAATTATTTCAGAGCTACCAGGCTTAGCTTTCACAAATCATGGCATATAAACATTTGAGACAGAGAATTTTGTGCTAGCTAGCTATCTTTTGCAAGATTAGTTTTGAAGACAGTCAGATTCTTGCTATATATATGTATATATAAACTTTACAAGGAACTTTGAGACGTTAACATTTCAATCTACTATACATATACATGTCACACGCAAGAATGCATGCGCGGCGTGCACATACATGGATTGTACATTATATATTTGATGTATAGCTGGTACTTGGGGCAATTTAGAAGGGTCTGAAAGATTGTCAATGTGGTATCGTATGGAGGAATGGATCAAAGATCAAGTCAAAAATCTAACAGCAAGAAAAAAGCTTTGCAAATTTGGGTTTTGTTCTGACGTCTAATTTGAGCCTATGGAGTTTTTTTGGCCGAATTGTATCGTTTACCGTGTTTTGTCAGCATTCTATGTTTTTAATTTGTTTGTGATATATTTTTATTTACGAAAATTCTATCTCTTTGATCTCCTATAATATCTAGCTAAGAGGCATTGTATAAATCATCTTTAGGGTTCTAGGGCGTGCTATCTTTCATACTTTTAATTGATAAAATTTGACTTTTTCTCATACTGTTTAATGGATATCAGTGTTTTTGTTCTTTAAAATTATGGTTTGATATATTTTCTTTGCCACGTTGCGTTGCGATGCAGAGAAAGAAATGAATCATCTCAATGACAAGTCTTCTAGTGGATTCATGATTCCATATACACATGTATCACGGCTTCAAACTTCAAACGGTATTGATGCCCCTTACTATATATAGTTTAAAAGTACAAATTAGTGTTTGACTTTGTAAATTATGGTTACCTTTTCCCTGTATAACACTTCGGAAAGAAGTTTAATTGTATATTTGAAGGTGCTTCAACATAAACACAATAAAAAAATGACTACCGAACAAGAAACATATAAACCCTGCAAAGAACCCATATCTGTACAGCATGCATGCCATGAGAATCTTCAATTGCGAGAGAGCGAGTTCAACTTCAAGCTTTCTATGTAGAAATTAGAAGACTTTGGTGATTGATCAAACCCTAATGCCTTGACTTCTAAGTGTGATATCACTTTATTTGATTTTTTGGAGAGACAATCTTTATAGAGTGATTTACAATATGAATTGTTCTGATCATAAACACGATATGAATAGGCAACGAACAACTTTTATTAGGAACCCTAGTATTATTCTAAGAGGATGAGCTATCATTTTCTGTTGACGATAATAAAACTTAAAAATGCATGTTGTGAGCCAAATCCTGTATCCAAGTACTTTTCAACCCTATTATGAAAGAGAAACTTTCTGTTTTTCAGATTTCTTTCCCATCATATTTTGGAAAGTGTTACTTCTTTTACTCTTTCCCCTACCATGACACCTGAAAAAGGAACAAAACTAGGTACCTATTGCTCAACTGCTCGTACTTTTTTTATTTTGAAACCCATGAATTATGCAGTACTTGTAGTTTGCAACGATCGATAATCAACGCTCATAACAAGTTCCTCAAGGTTTCAACAACATCATTTTCTGGTTTGGAGCACATGCACTCAAAACCCAAACATGTGTATGCTAGTGTAGCTAGACTACTGATTTTTAGAATGATGTCTAGGATCAGGACCTAGCTAGACTCAATTGTTTCAGGTTGTAATGAGTTCTCTGCGCGTCTTGTTTTCTCAACCAAATGTTCAGTAGTTCCCTAGCAGTTCCGGCCAATGCTTGACTCGACCTGGTTACGTTCCTCTTCTCCAGCTGACTCGGTTTGTTTTTTTTTTTTTTTTTTTTTACCGGGAGCTGACTCGGATTGAGAGGCCGAGTTTCAGCACTAGAAAATAGCAGCAGCAGGTACAAAATCTCCATGAAGAATATGTTAATCTACAGAAATATAGCATCTGAAGAAGTGAAGAAGATTAAGTTGAAGAGTTACAGAGAGACGAGAAAGAAAGGCCAACAAAAGTTCTTGGTATTCATTAATTAGTAGTTAAGAAATACACTGAGGTAGTCTTTATACAACTCACAATATCCTAACAAACTAAGTACCTTTTGACAAGTGTCACCAATATCTCAAACGTACAACCAATCTTAGTTGTTGATCACAGAAGAGAAGGAGCCGAAGTATCAAATTAGACAAGCAGAAGCAAGAATTGGATCGAAGATCAAGCGTGGTCAGCAACACTGGCGATGGATACCATGTTAATCCATAGAAATATAGCAGATGAAGATGTGAAGAAGATGAAGCTGAAGAGTTACAGGTAGAAGAGAAAGAAAGTTTATTCTTGATTTTCATTTCTTGGTAGTGAAGAAAACACTGAGATAGTTTTTATACAACTCACAATATACTAACAAACTACCTCTCTAATCTTTTGACAAGTGTCACCATCTCAAACATACAAGTTATATCTCCATCTGAATATACGTGTATATCTTCATGCGTAGCTATAACTAGGTATTTCGATTTTTCTTTGGTACTTGTACAACTTACAACATAAACACATTGACTGAAAATAACTATTATATCTGTAAACCCAAGGGATGTACGGACTTCTTGTTATAACTAGTTCATAACAAATTAATAACAGCTATAAACTATACAGTCTCCAAGAGAAGTCGGATCTTCTAGAGACAAGATACATATATATGCATGATGCATATATATATGAGAACCGCATATATATTGTTTGTCGTTGAAGGTAGCATATGCTCTGTGCTATATATACAATGTCAGTGATACACATGACACACTCAGACTTCAAACCACGAATACGATCTTTGATACCATAAATTTAAGTAAGTTACGGGAACACAAATTATGTGGTGTACGCTTTTAATGTATATTAGTAACAAAAAACAAATCGACTTATTGTAATCTAATTGAGACAGTAACGTCTAATAGTTGTGCATATTCCGAATACACTGAAATCGCTCCTTTGATACATGAACAGCTATAAAGTGCTGTAAATCCATCATTGATTAGCAATGTTTTCACACCAAAAATTAGAGTGCATTTTATTTTCTTTCGGATACATTGAAAACAGGTTAACCGCCTGCATTTAAACCCTGATTAAGCATGACATACTCATACTCGTTCCACCACACATCGATCTATCCCCAAAAAAGAAAGAAAAAAAAAAAAAAAAAAAAAAAAAAAAACAGAGAGAGAGATATTATTGGGTAGATTTTATTTATTCGGATACATTGGAAACTGATTAGGTTTTAATGATGATGTGGGTCAGGCCCTCCAGGACTCACTCGCATCTGGTCGTCGAACTCGCTTGATTTGCGGACAACGTGAGTTGAAGCCCGGAAAGATTTTTGGCTTACGTACTTATTCCTCCTCATGAGAGGCCGAGTTTCTCCACTCCTCGCTGATAAAAGCAAAACCAAAGTAACAATGCACAACAAGAAGCATACGCGTTTTGTCATCCTCAAAATTAAGACTACTGCCCAAGTGTTCACTACAATTAAATTTTGTGGTAATTTATAGCTTTAGAGTTTACGGTGTGGATATTGTGGATTATTGGTTTTATCTGATTAACTCAGTGGATGAGGTGTAATCAGTTGCTGTCGTGTTATAATTTGTACGTGTGATGAGTTGTCGTTTTTCAGTTGCCTGGATCACTAGGTAGGTATCATATAAGTCCAAGCCTACCATGTATGTATTTGGCCTTGCAGATGATGGGGTTTAATTATATAATGGGGGATCCAAAAGTAACACCTCTTTTCTGATCTTAATTACGATTGCTGGATCTAAATTATAATGCAAAAGTGACGTGGTTGCAATTCTAATCCCATGCAAACCCAGTAGAACTGCCACCGTCTCTGACAGTTGATAACATAGATATATGGATTCTTCAATAATTAATTAGATAACTGATCATTTTTCTGAGGTAAACTAGAAAGATTATTGGATGGAGTATATCTAGATAGCTAGCTAGGCTGATGCTGCTGATGCATTCGTTATCTGTTTATTGGACTCCACCTTGGATGAAAAGACCTGAAAAGGCCTGAAGTGGATTATGGATAAGCCATAAGATAAACATAGATTGAGTACTTATACGTGGTGTATTCACAGGGAATTTTTAGATGATTTAGAAAAAGTTGAAAAGTTTTAGGGTATTTCATTGGGATTTTAAAGGAGTTATAAAAGTTTATGGAAATTCATGTGTATTTAATTATGATTTTTAAGAAATCACTTAATACTATGGTCTAGTGATATTTTTTTTATTTGTAAGTGAGAGATGCGAATTTGACAATGAATATTTTGGTGAATTTGGAGGGGAATTCTGAAATGTATATGTAAGGCTTTAACATATCCGCTGACATAGTGGCTCACAGATCAGTCAAGTTGGCCTTATTCTCTAATTTCACTTCTTATTGGTTTGAGAAACCTCCGGATATTATCTAAGATGCCCTCTTTTAAAATTGTATTCCTTCTTATTAACTAATAAAATCCACCACCCCTAAAAAAAATTGAACTTTTGAGAAAATTCACTAAAAGTCTACATGTCTGTGAAATTAAAACTCCATAAATTTATATATAACTCCAATAATATGCTAAATATATATACTGTTAATTGTGAGTCAATGTTAGGATAAGATACTGTAAATACTAGGAGTCCTTTATTAGGTAGGATATTGTTTATAGGCTTTATTATCTGTTTCCTTATTGAACAAGGAATACATGTATATATTTCAAAAGAAGTAATACATGAAAATTATCCTGTAAATAAAGATGATTTGAAGTGTACTTTCTGTGGACAAACCCGTCATACTGAGGATACGTGCTTTGCTAAGCATGGGGTGCCTGATTGGTTTCTAGAATTTAAGAAAAAATCGCGTACCAAGGAGCGTGGAGCAGCAGGGTTCAGTGAAGGCCGTGCCTCCCTTGCTGCGGCTACACCAACAGCCCAGGAAGCCGTGCCTAGCTCTAGTAATTCTAGTCAAAATCTGTTAACTCGTACTCCAGGTGACTAGTCTTCCAACACAGGTACCATGATATGTGTTCTTTTAGCCTCCGAAACTCAGCAACATACAAGTTGGATTCTGGACTCTGGGGCAACGGATCATATGACATATGATAAAAATATGTTTCAATACATGACTACATCTCACAGGAAAAACATAACAACTGCCAATGGTATTATGGCACCCGTGTATGGTGCAGGCACCGTGCATCTCACCCCGTCTCTCCCTTTACATCATTGCTTACTTGTCCCTTCTTTATCCCATCATTTATTATCCATACCACAGGTTACTGAACAATTGGATTGTGTTGTTCTAATGTATTAGTCCTTTTGTCTACTTCAGGACATTCAGACCAAGGAGATAATTAGGCATGGCACTAAGAGAGAGGGGTTGTACTATATGGATGATGTCGTTCCTGGTAGAGCTAATGCAGTCCGAACGTCTCGTTCTAGTAATTTACAAGAAGTGTGGTTGTTGCATCGTCGGTTAGGGCATGCATCTTTTGGGTATTTACGGCATATGTTACCTAGTCTATTTAGTGGAATAAATGAATCAGACTTACATTGTGAAGTATGTATTCTTGCTAAAAGCCATCGTGCTTCGTTTCCTCCTAGTATGAGTAAAAGAGCTTTCCCCTTTGACCTTGTGCACTCTGATGTTTGGGGACCTTCTCACTTCTTCTGGGATTAAGTGGTTTGTTACGTTTGTTGATGATTGCACTCGTATGACTTGGCTATATGTGTTAAAAAATAAAAGTGATGTTGGTATGGTATTTAGATCTTTTTCTCAGATGATTCAGACACAATACTCGTCTGTGATTAAAGTTATTCGTTCTGATAATTGTGGTGAGTATATTTGTAAGATCCCACATCGCCCAGGGGTGTGGATCCTGAAAGTCTTATAAGTATATTCCCATCTCTACCTAGCACGAGGCCTTTTGGGAGCTCACTGGCTTCGAATTCCATCAAAACTCCGAAGTTAAGTGAGAATGGGCCAGAGCATTCCCAGGATGGGTGACCAACTGGGAAGTTCTACTCGCGTGAGTTCCCAGAAACAAAACCGTGAGGGTCTGGTCGGGGCCCAAAGCGGACAATATCGTGCTACGGAGGAGTCGAGCGAGGGATGTGGTGGGGCCCGGGCGGGGATGTGACAATTTGGTATCAGAGCCAATCCCTAGCTGGAAGTGTGCCGACGAGGACGTCGGGCCCCTAAGGGGGTGGATTGTAAGATCCCACATTGCCCAGGGGTGTGGATCCTGAAAGCCTTATAAGTATATTCCCATCTCTACCTAGCACGAGGCCTTTTGGGAGTTCACTGGCTTCGGATTCCATCGGAACTCCGAAGTTAAGCGAGAATGGGCCTGAGCATTCCCAGGATGGGTGACCAACTGGGAAGTTCTACTCGCATGAGTTCCCAGAAACAAAACCGTGAGGGTGTGGTCGGGGCCCAAAGCGGACAATATCGTGCTACGGCGGAGTCGAGCCTAGGATGTGGTGGGGCCTGGGCGGGGATGTGACAATATTAATCTTGATTTGTCAGAGTTTCTTTGTGATCAAGGCATTTTCTATGAAACAACCTGTCCTCAAACTCCACTGCAAAATGGGGTTGCTGAAACAACCCGTCCCGAGTTTTACGGTACAAAAAGGGTATTTTTGCCTTTTTCACTAAGTTTGGGATACCTTTCCTTTTTAAAATAGTTTTTAGTTCTTAATTGGTGAGCCAAGGGGCCCACCCTTTAACTTATGTCCCCCGAGTCTCTCTCCTGCTCTCTCTCTAACTCACTCTGTTACTTTCTCTCCCCGAAGCTCTGCTCCCTCAGACACTTTCTTTCACTCTCAGTTCTCTCTCCTCTCCCCGTATCTCTCTCACTCTCGCAGCTCTCTTCCTCTCGCCTCACTCTCTTCTTCTCGGCACACAGATCGTGCCACTTTCCAGGACCCGTGACAAACCCAAGATGATCTCATTCCTCCATCTCGTCATCGGGAACGCGACAGCACTGGAGCAAGAAGCTCCGAAGAATTCTTCCTCCATTTTCCGATCTGGTAAGTTACGAATCTCTTCTTCTCCGTGTCTTGCGACTCATGTTGGTGATTTCTGAGTCGAATCATCCCCTCCTTGCTCGGTTTTCGTTGGATTTGAGCTTGGGTGAACACACCCATTTTGCCGGCGAACCCACGAGCATTCAACATTGTTCCGGTCTTCTTCGAACGTTTTTCGACAATGTAAAGGTAGCATCTCAATCCCCTCAACTCGTGCTTCATTTTCGTACCTAGATAGGGGTCTAAGACCCATGTTTTCAGACCACCGGAGCTGTAGCAGCTCCAGCCTTATTCTCCGTCAAACGTAGGCCCTCCAGGCCATTCTCAGTGACAACGGGCTTCCAGCCTGTTTGGCCTCAACCCAAAAACCCCAAAGGCCCTCGGGCCGTCTCCCTCGGGCCGTCTCCCTCGGACCACTGCCGAGCCTAACCCAAAACCAAAATCAAATCATTTTATTTATTTTTATTTTTCCTTTTCTGTTATTTGTTTTAGTTAAGGGCCCTTTGGGCCGTTCCTCTTAGCCCAGCCCGCGAAGGCTTTAGGCCTTCGGGTTGTTTCCCATTTAGTAGAAGGCCCTTGGCCTTAGGCCGGGCCCTAAGCTCTAAACTAAAACCCTTAGCCCTTTGGGCTTCTCTAATTCAGGGCCTCCGACCCGTTTCCCCTAACCCCAAATCCCTAAAGACCTAAACCCAAAACCCAAGAACCCTTAAGGTCCAAACCCTAACCCGGATCCAAACCCAATTTGACCCGTTGACCCGGTCTGACCGTTGACTTTGACTTCAACGGTCAACGTTGACTTTTAGGGTTGACTTTTCAGATTTCGTCCGGGACCCCTCCTAGGCTAATTTCGACGTCCTGGACCCGTTTTTGAAGTCCGTCTTCCCAAATTAAATCGTTTGAATAGAGTTTGACCAAATGTATCCTTTATGTGCTTAGGGGAAAATATTGTGGCGATCTATCTTTGCTAGTCTGCGCGGCTTTCGACGGCGAAGTACTGTGAGTGGACCACCTTCAAAAATAGCATGTTTTAAATTAAAGAATTGCATATGTTCCTAGCATGCCTTGCAGATTATTGATTTGATGAACACTTTACAGGAAGCATGATGAGTTGGATATGATTGATTATATACATATTTTGAACTAGTTTCATTATATCGTATTTTCTACGCAACCCTCATTCTGGTAGACTATCCGATCGATGACGATAGAATACTAAGAATGTGTTTCAAATGCTTTTAGAACACCTCTTCGTAGTATGGAGGATCGATGAATTTATGCTACGAAGTTGTATTTTAGACACATGTTTTGTGCATACCTAGTGAACACCATGCCGCCAGGTGCGAGGATTTGTAGTTGGCAGAGGCCTGGAGAAATAATCCCTAGCGGAAGGCTGAGGGACCACGGAGACTGGCATCGGGCCGGGAGGGAGTTATCTCATGGTGAAGGCCATAGAGATTTAGGTGCAGGCAAGGGGCCGGAAGTTATTATTATTATTCGGTGATACTCACTAGCAGCACAACTTGTGTTATGCTTCCTGATATGATTTCTGGGATTGATTTGCAGACAGATATATGAATGGTTTTATGGCATGCTAGAGGTTTTGAAAAACCTATCACTTATTATGCTAGTAGTTTTCATTTAAACTGTGGGGGTTAGTATGTTCAAAACTGTTTTTGTATTACATATATAAAAACTTGGTCCACTCACCCTTGTTTTGCGCCCCCATTCAGGTATTAGAAACGAGGCATACAATCCCGGCGTTAAGGCACTACTGCATCGGCATCTTCGAATCCTCTCGATGTAGGACCCACTCCTTTATTCATTTAATTTTACCTTAATTCTTTTTAGTGATTAGGTTTAGTTGTATGCTCTGAACATGTTCCTAAATTGTTAATCCATTGTATTTGAATTCATAACCCTTATTTATTTCTTATTCTTAGCTTTTGTATCAATTAATGGCTTTCGTCACCCTTGGGTGTCGGCCAGCACGTGCCTATCCTGGTATTTGGGGAATATCGGGGTCGGGGCGTGTCAGTTGCTGAACGGAAAAATCGCCATATCTTAGAAACGGCGCGTGCTCTACTTCTGGGAGCATGTGTTCCTAAGGTGTTTTGGCCCGAAGCTATCACTTATACAGTTTACGTGATTAATCGTATGCCATCTCGGGTTGTTGATTTTCGAACTCCTCTTCAAGTCCTCACTCAACATGCTTATGTGGTGTCTACTAATACTCTCACCCCTCAGGTATTTGGGTGTGTGGTTTATGTGCATATTCAAAAGATTCATTGTACTAAGTTGGATCCATGTGCCCTACGATGTGTGTTTATTGGTTTCTCATCTCACCAAAAAGGGTATAAATGTTATCACCCTGAGACTCGGCATATGTATGTTACCATGGATGTGACATTTTCTGAATCATAGTTGTTTTATGCTCCCGTATCTTCATCTTCAGATCACCAGGGGAGAGCACTAGTGGTGATCTGGAATGGTTGGACCTAGGGGAAACACTATGGCAGAGATCACACCTGCCGTGCATAATAGGATTCAGGAGAGTGACACTATGGCAGAGACCACACCTGTCGTGCATGATACGGATGAGCCCGCCGAAGTACCATCAAAGCAGCTACAGTAGATTATTGCCGAGAGCAATATGCAGTCACCGCAGATTGTTGCCGAGAGCAGTATGGAGTCACGGCAACCATTTGCCGATTCTACTGATGTACCACCCTCTCTCTCTAGCTCCACAGTGCTGCCCAATGCATCTTCTCTGGATATACCTGAGGTAAGTATTGTGGATGATTATGTAACTAATGCAAGTAATGATGTAAATACATATAAGTTGCCACCGAGACAAAATCGAGGTGTGCCACCTGACAGGTTTTCTCCGGAAGGGAAAGTGAAGTATCTAATAGCCAACTATGTCTCATGCAATGGTCTTGCACCAGAGCGCCAGACCTTGGTGGACAATATGAAGTCTGTTCAAGTACCAACCGGTGTGGAGGAAGCTCTAAAGGATCCAAAGTGGGAAAAAGTTGTGAAATCCCGTTCTTGGATTTCACTGTTATAATCTACGCATTTGTTTTATTGATATTTTATATTATTTTTTGAGAATTTATTTAAATTGGTTGAATTTAGATTTTAATTTATTTTTTTTTAAAACCCTCACTTAGTGGGAAATGGACCAATTAGAAATGGGGGAGGAAAGGAGAATGCTTAAAAAAAAAAAAGGAGAAACTACCGAATGGCAGCAAAAGAGAAGAGGGAGAGTTTCAGGGGGGAAGAAAGGAGATAGGTAACCAAATGAGAAGAGGAGAGAGGATTTGAAGTGCCCAATCAGAAATGGGAAAATGAGGGAAATGAGGGAAGGTGAGAAAGAGGAAACAGGAATTTTGACCCGTGTGACCCAACCGGCGGTGGCAAGGGAATCCGGTGGTCTCCCGGCCAAATTTCGACGAGTTGAACCCCCTCACCACCTGGAAATCATTCCCCATCACCTCCTCTACCTATACCATCCCAAAATTTGAGGGAATTTGGCCCAAAATGATGTATACCTGCACGAGTGTGCGATGAGCTCGTGGTGGCGATCCACCCAAATTTGAATGTAACTCCAACCACCACCACCACCAATAGACTCCCCTCAACCTCAGGAACAAAGCCCAAGCCTTGTGAAGGCATCGGAGTGAGCATGGAGGTCGAATTGAAGCACCATTTTTAGGGTTTCCGGCGTGTTTGTGTAAAATTGAGGTGTTTCCCGGCCAAATTAGCCTTGGTCACAAGTATGAAACTTGCTCTACTCATTGAGATCTTCATTTCCGTACATTCTGTTAATTTTTTAAAGGGTTTATATCACAAATGGTCCCTGAAATTGACCCCATCAATCATAATGGTCCCTGAAATTGAAAATCGATCAATGTAGTCCCTGAATTTTAACCCGCGAATCAATGTCGTCCTTCTGTTAGTGTTCCGTCCAAATTAACTTTAAAAAAAGGTTAGAGAACCAATTTTTCATGGTAAAATGATCAAAATTAACCCTGTTACTTATAATTTTACTTACTACCTCTCTTTTCCTTTTTCCATCTTCACTTTTCTTTCCATTTTTTCATGGATTTGGTGCTAAAACTAAAATAAAAACAAAAAAAGTGGGAAATTTCAATTTTTTTTAATATCAAGTAAAAAATAATTCTAACTAGGTTAGCTCCAAAAGCTACTGCCAAAGTCCACCTTTGATCATTTATCTTGTAAAAGAAATAGGATACCACCTTTTTTTTCAAGTAAAATTATAAGTAACAGGGTTATTTTTTGTCATTTTACCAAGAAAAATTGGTTCTCTAACCTTTTTTTAGTGTTAATTTGGACGGAACACTAACAGAAGGACGACATTGATTCGCAGGTTAAAATTCAAGGACTACATTGATCGATTTTCAATTTCAGGGACCATCATGATTGATGGGGTCAATTTCAAGGACCATTTGTGATATAAACCCTTTTTAAAAATAGTTGAATTTTCCGGGCAGTCGGGGCGGCCGACCGCCACCTGCGGCGGCGCGTGCGACGACAGTCTGGCCAGTGGGATAATGATGTCCTTTTAAGTTCAATTAGATGCCCTGATTTCGTAATCGATATCTGTATGATGTGGTTTGATTGTTTGAACTTAGTTTCATTACGATACATCACTTGACCTTTATATGAATCGACGATCCGACCATTGGATCATCATCAAACTTTAATGCATCGTAGAAAGTAATATTTGAGGATAGTTGGAACTGACGGATCGGGAATTCGATGTACAGATCTTCCCGAATTGGATTTCTAAGTTAGTAAAATTCATTGTTAACCACCATCTAATTCTGGCAATTGGCGGGGATCCGACCTTCGGATCGCCATGATATTTTAGTAGGTTGTTCTAGAAGCATAATGTGGACTTGGGGAAGTTACAGATAGGAAATCCGAGGTGCAGATCTTCCGGATCAAATTACGTAAGTTTGTGGACCCTACTGTTGATCGAGAGTTGATTTTTGGTCAACATGTCATGAAAAGTCCTAATTACTAAAATTAGTACTACGGAAGATCAAGTGAAGTCTAGTGAGTCTACATTGGTTAGAGAATGACTTGTGTATATGTGATATAGCTATTACCTTGATTTTTTTATATTAGTATCATATGTGATTATGTCTTGGTCTTATAAAGGTGATTTCTATTGAAATGTGATTTTTATATATTTAGCCGTAGACATATGTTTATTAACACGATTTGGCTTGGTACTGATGATGGTTGTGACATATGTGAGTTAAATTATCTTTTTAGTAATGTGAATGATGTGTATGATTATTTTTATGACAATGTGATCCTAGAATCCTATTAGAAGTATGTTGTAGCACTTATATGTTTGGGTGACATATTAGTGGTAACCTTGAGAAGTTGATTGTGTAGGTGACTACGTTGTAACTCATAGGGGTTGAGATGTGGATAAGTTGAGGTGTTGAATTTACTACACCATGTAGTAGTTGTACATTGATGGTCCTGCTTGGTATATCCGCATTGGAGGACCATACGCATCCTAGGAGTGATCATGCTTGGTATATCCGCATTGAGTGATCACTACCTACCTGATTATCTTGACCCTGCTTGGTTAATCCGCATTCGGGGGTGGTAGGATTAAATACACACCACAAAGTAGCACACAAATATCCTATTGATTTTCCTTATTAACACTAAGATTTGTCAATTGTAGCATATGAAAATAAGGGTCTTTCCCGCAGAAGATTGTTTTATCTAACTACTTAAAATGTCACAAAAACTGGGCTGCTGTCCCTACTGACCAGCCACCGAAAAATAATTATTAGACCGACATATACTTATCTAAAGTCTACGAAATTTTATATGCAGATACTAGACACACGGAACTACACTCACACAAATTTTTGGGATTTTTGGAGTTGATTTGATATTTAAATTAAATCGAACAAAAACAGGACAGAAACAAATTTTAAGTAGTAAAAATAGATTGTAGTCACAAGTTAAGAAAACAAGTTAGGGGAAGTGCTATCCACCACCAAATAATCATGCAAACATGTTATGTTTCATTCAAATTCCTTTTATTTCCGGATGAAGATGCTCAAGTTGGCTCAATGTTAGAACTCAACCTATTACTCTTTCTTATGTGGTATGTTAAGAGAATGGCGTTTTCAACTTAACTTAGTCCCTAGCATGCAATCTAGAATGGCGTGTTCATAGATTTAACAAGTAGAAATCATTAAGAACGAAAAGAGTTTGAGTCATCACAAGGCATCGTAAGTACTGGCGTTGTCTTACTTATCCTAGAAATTGGTCCACATGTTAATCGCAATTAACAAGTACTACTCTAGAACATATGTAGGTCCTCATTTGACAAGGGCAGGCACACACATATTCATAGCATTAGAATCTTAGATATGCTTACTAAGTATGCATCCATAGAAAACACATAAATAATTCATCAATGAGAAAAGTAGTGAACCAATTTTCATCCATTCATAAAAGTAATTCAAACAAAATGTCATAACAAACTTGCAATCATATTCGGGGCTTCAAAACAGCCCCTAACTACTACAAATTTAGTTATACATAATTCTTAAGTTAAACCAAAAGATAGACATGAGTTTGAGAAGATAAAACCGAAAGAATCGAGTCTCCTCTTCTCTCCTTCCTCGTCCAACCTCTGCTGCCGCTGCCCTTTTGCTGCTTCCTGCTGCCTTTCCTGCTGCCTACATAAGTGCCGCTGCAACTGCAGCTTTCTTTTATTTTTTTTTCTAATTTTTTTCTTTGCTTTTTCTTTTTGCTTCTCCCTGCAACCTGCAGCTTTCTCCCTATTTAACTTGCTGCCCATTTTCTTCTTCTTAATTCACCCACTAATAGCCATTTAGTGTTGACAATAAGTGAGATGAAATGGTAAAACAATTGTAACTCTTTAGGTAGCCTTTATGCCCATTACTCCCACTTAATCCTCATCTTCAATTTCATTTCCTCTGATATTTGAATAGGTTTCAGCTGAATTGTTCTTGGCTGCATCAATTTTGGCTGATAGATTTATTGGGTTTATTGCTTTCATTTCAGTTACAAACTGCTCAGCCTCTTGTCAACCTTTCAGTGTTAAAACGGCCATAACTTCTTCTAGAAAAATGATATTAACAATCCGCGAAATGCTCCAGAAAATAGACATCCGTAGCTTTCCAACCATATAAGGCTCATTCTCTAATTCATTCTGAGCTGTCCGCAACTTGCTTCCAAAGTCAGCTGACCTGCACAGGCAGTTTTGACGAATTTGTTACTTAAAATCCCACTTGTGCTATTTTTATTTTATTTGCTTGAAAAATCCTACAAAACACAAAAACAAAGTAAATAGCTCAAAAATATAAGGAACTAACTAAGAAAAGACAAGTGAATTTGATGTAAAATATATATAAATATGAGCTTATCAAATACCCCCACACTTAGCTTTTGCTAGTCCTCGAGCAAAATAAAGAAAACATGAAAAACATTAGCTTCCCTCTATGTGACCCTCATAGAATTTCATTCAAGAAAACAAATCATCAAGAACCTTAGCTAGCACCAAACAAGCTAATCCAAGCTCATCTTCCTATTCAAATGTTAGCAGTAACCTTTTAATCATCCTTGAAGTGTAGTGTGTGTAATAGCCATGCTAATGCAATTTCAAGTTTTTTTTTTTTTAAAACACCACATGCAAACTATGACCTTCTCACGGGACATACACTCAATCACACATATGTTTAGTTTAACGTGTTTCGCTCAAAGAATCAAATGTGAAAGATCTACCATAAGCTTGCATAAAGATCACATCTCCAAAATCATAATTGCAAAACTTAAATCAAGAGGACTTTTATTGGATGTAATGGGGCTTAGGGAGAGGGTTATTGAAATGAAAGGATAGGTAAACACAAGTTCCAAGCTACATTGCAAGCAATTTTCTTGTTGAGATTTATAAGAACTCAAGCTCTCCAGCCACACTACTAACACCTCCAACCACACCCCTAAACTGAAACTTAAAAATTTGCTTTGTATACAATTTTTCTTTTTCTTCTTTTCTCTTTTTTTTTCTTTCTTTTTTTTAAGCATAACTAAATACAAACACGAACTACCCCCACACTTATTCTTTTGCCAAACTCTTTCAAAGTACTTCACAAACATTTCTCATAAGACAATCTCGCATTGCTCACTAGCTAGCTTGGACAGGGTAAGGAAAAATGTTTAAGGTATAAGGGTAGACATATCTGGTGATAAGAAATAAAAAAGGCTCAACATATACGGCTCAAATTGGCAATCTAATGATATCATTTTTCTTTAGGAAACATGCTTATTTGGGCCATGGTGATAAACCTAATGCCTCTATCCTTTTCAAGTTCATGCAATCAATGACAAACATTTCGAAAGATCGTTTCGCAAGTTCTAGAGATGTAAGTCACATAAGTTCATCACACATGAAAGAATATGAGTGTATGAAAAATGCACACACTTTCAATAGGCTCAAAAACTCACATAGGATGTATATGGTCACTATGTTCACATGCGAAACTTTAAGTCATGCTTTAGTCTCACATCAACAAGGCTATGTGCATTTGGTTTTTCGAAGATGATTAAACATGTACAAAACTAACAAGAGAATCATGAATTTCACACAACACATGCTTACTAAGTTCTTGATCACCGTGGTTCAAATTCAATCCAATTATATCATTGGGTCGAGAAACTAACAAAAATCTACTTCAAAACAATAAAGAAAATAAGACAATATTTTTGGATTTTCAAATCTTCCGAATTTTTTTATAAATTTTTTTTTTTTTTTTGGGTTTTTGTTAGAGTAAACAAAACTAATTAAGAAAACAAAAAAAACAACACAGACACAAATCAAACCAGTTCTTAGTCGAAGGTACGAAAATTTTCAATTTGGTCATTTTTTCAATCCTTACCCCCAAACTTAAACTGGACATTGTCCCCAATGTCAGAAAACACAATAATGCATAAAATAAAATAAAAAATAAAATAAAATAACAAGAATAAAAAAAATGAAGCATTTGGACTGAAAACTTCCCCAATTTGCAGTGAAATCAAGTGATGACCCCCAAACTTCAATTCAGCAATCAACTCCAAGGGTGGACATAACCAAATGTTCCTACAAAGAAAAGAAATAATTCAGTTTAGCACTCAAGAAAATTCAGAAAAAGCAAACGGAAAATTGAAAATGACAGAAAAAGACAATGAATAGAAATATTGGGTTGCCTCCCAATAAGCGCTTGTTTTTACGTCCGCAGCCGGACGGTACCAAGAGTAATCATCCAAGGGAAGCTGGTTCTTGGAGGGGTACAACCTCCACATCATGCTCCACAAAAGACTCATAATATGGCTTGAGTCTATGTCCATTCACTTTGAACACATTTCCGGCCTTTGCACTTTGGATTTCCACTGGACCATGAGGAAAAATATTAGTGATAACAAATGGACCAACCCATCGAGAACGAAGCTTACCGGGAAATAACCGAAGGCGAGAATTAAATAGAAGAACTTTCTGTCCAATATCAAAGCTCTTCCTTAAGATCATCTTGTCATGAAATGCCTTTGATTTCTCCTTGTATATTCGACTAGACTCGTATGCATCATTCCGGAGTTCGTCTAACTCATTCAACTGAAGCTTCCTCTGCTTTCCAGCAACACTTATGTCCATGTTGTAGGCTTTGATCGCCCAATAAGCTTTGTGCTCTAACTCTACTGGAAGACGGCATGGTTTCCCATAAACTAACCGAAATGGGGACATTCCAATAGGAGTCTTATAGGCAGTCCTATAAGCCCACAATGCATCGTTCAAGCGCATGCTCCAATCCTTCCTACTAGGACTCACAGTTTTCTCCAAAATTTGCTTCACCTCACGGTTTGATACTTCTGCTTGACCACTAGTTTGCGGATGATAAGGTGTAGACACCTTATGTGTGACATTGTACTTCCTAAGCAACGCTTCGAATGTTCTATTGCAAAAGTGACTCCCTCCATCACTGATGATTGCTCTAGGTGTTCCAAATCTTGCAAAGATGTTAGTCTTAATAAAATCTTAAACAACTTTTGAATCATTAGTTTTGGGGGCTTTTGCTTCCACCCATTTAGAAACATAATCAACAGCCAATAAAATGTAAAGAAAACCATTTGAAGATGGAAAAGGTCCCATGAAATCAATGCCCCACACATCAAAGATCTCAACAATCAAAATAGGGGTTTGTGGCATTTGATTTCTTGTACCCAAGTTACCTGTTCGTTGACAACGATCGCATGTGGCACAAAACTCGTACGCATCCTTAAACAAACTAAGCCAATAGAAGCCACTCTCTAACACCTTAAGGGTTGTCCTCTTTGCTCCAAAATGGCCGCCACATGCATAAGAATGACAAAAGGTTAGAATAGATTTAAACTCAGATTCGGGGACACACCTTCTAATCAGTTGATCAGGGCAATATTTCCACAAATAAGGATCATCCCACTCGTAGTATTTGGCAATTTTGACAAGCTTATCTTTCTGAGCACATGTAAAATCATCCGGAATCTTTTTGGTGACCTTGTAATTGATAATATCTGCATACCAAGGGTCAGTAGCCTTTAATGAAAACAATTGCTCATCCGGAAAACTCTCACGTAAAGGGATGAGATCTTCCTCTGTGTTTAAATGCACAAGTCTGCTAAGATGATCTGCTACAACATTCTCACTCCCTTTCTTATCCTTGATCTCCAAGTCAAACTCTTGATGCAGAAGTATCCATCGAATGAGTCGTGGTTTTGCATCTTTTTTTGTGAGTAGATACTTCAAAGCTGCATGGTCAGAAAACACAATAACTTTAGTTCCAATCAAATAAGATCTAAATTTTTCTAAAGCAAATACAACAGCTAAAAGCTCCTTCTCCGTTGTTGAATAATTCAACTGTGCATCATTGAGTGTTCGAGATGCATAATAGATGACATGTGGCACTTTGTTGACACGCTGCCCTAGAACTGCACCGACGGCATAGTCTGAAGCATCGCACATTAACTCAAAAGGTAAACTCCAATCTGGTGGCATGATCACAGGAGCTGTGGATAACAACTCCTTAAGCTTGTTGAATGCTACCACACACTCTTCATTCATATCAAATGTTACATCCTTTTGAAGCAAACGGCATAAGGGTCTAGAAATCATTGAGAAGTCTTTCATAAACCTACGGTAAAAACCTGCATGTCCAAGAAAAGAACGAACCTCCCTGACCGTAGTAGGGAGGGGTAAAAAACTAACAAGTTCTACTTTAGATTTATCAACTTCAATTCCATTTTCAGATATGATATGCCCTAGAACTAATCTATGTGAAACCATGAAATGACATTTTTCCCAATTTAAGACCAGATTAGTTTCTTGACAACGTTTTAAAACTAAGGACAGATTATATAGACATGCATCAAAAGAATCACCATAAACTGAAAAATCATCCATGAACACTTCAATTATTTTCTCAATCATATCAGAAAAGATACTTACCATACACCTTTGAAATGTAGCGGGGGCGTTGCAAAGTCCAAACGGCATCCTCTGATATGCAAATGTGCCAAATGGACATGTGAAAGTCGTCTTTTCTTGATCCTCCGGAGCAACTGCAATTTGATTATATCCAGAATAGCCATCAAGAAAGCAATAATGAGAATGACCAGCTAACCTTTCTAACATTTGGTCAATGAATGGGACTGGAAAGTGATCTTTGCGTGTGGTGCTGTTTATCTTCCGATAGTCGGTGCAGACTCTCCAACTATTTTGCACACGTGTAGGCACTAGCTCACTAGCTTCATTCTTAACAACTGTGACTCCGGATCTCTTAGGAACTACTTGAACAGGGCTCACCCACTTGCTGTCTGAGATAGGATATATGATACCAACGTCAAGAAGTTTGATAACCTCTTTCTTGACGACCTCCATCATGAGTGGGTTCAAACGGCGTTGAGCTTCCCTTGTTGGTTTTGCACCTTCTTCCAGAAGAATCCTATGCATACATGTAGCTGGATTTATACCTTTGATATCTGCAATGTTCCAAGCTATGGCAGTTTTGTGATCCTTCAGTACCCGGATCAGTTTATCCCCTTCGTCTGCTGTGAGTTGTGACGATATGATGACCGGTAATGTTTCATCCTCTCCCAAAAATGCATACTTCAAATGTTCAGGAATCGGTTTGAGCTCCAATTTGGGTGCCTGAATCACAGAAGGAAGAGTTTTTTCGTTAGAAGTAGGAAGAGAAATAAAATAGGAAGAAGACTTACCACGAATTGGTGAAAGAGACTCAAGGGTTGCCACTGTCTGGATTAATTCTTCATCAATGTGCTCGAAATAATTAAGTTTTCCACGTGTAATGCTATGCACTAACGCCTTCTCTAAATTATCTTGTCCCACACCTTCATTAAAACAATCCTGCACAAAATAGTCAAACACATCAATAAACAAACAAGATTCAAAATCACTAGGGTACCTCATAGCATTGAAAATTCTGAACTTGACGTTTTCTCCATCAATTTCCATGGTTAAGGTACCATCGTAGACATCAATCTTTGTACGCGCCGTTCTAAGGAATGGTCTTCCCAATATAAGAGGAAGTGCAGTAGGCATAGGGTCATGTTCCATCTCAAGAACAAAAAAGTCAGCGGGAAAAATGAGCTCATTCACTTGCACAAGTACATCCTCCAATAGGCCTTTGGGATATCTATTTGAACGATCTGCCAACTGAATTACTACTTTTGTTTCCTTCAAATCTCCAAGGTTCAATGATTCATACATTGAATATGGCATCAGATTGATGGATGCCCCTAAATCACACAATGCTCTCCCAAACTCTTTCCCTCCAATTACACATGGAATGGTAAAACTACCTGCATCCTTCAACTTCGGTGGCAACTTTCTCTGCAAAACAGCTGATACTTCCTCGCTTAATGCTACAGTTTCTGGATCATTGAATCTTCTCTTGTTTGTACAAAGCTCTTTAAGGAACTTTGCGTACTTGGGCACTTGCTTTATGGCATCTAAAAGAGGTAAGTTCACTTGGACTTTCCGGAAAGTATCCAAGATTTCCTTATCAGTTTGCTCTTTCTTAGACTTCATAAACCTACGAGGGAAAGGAACATGGACACATGAGTTAAACGAATTTTGAACTTCTTTACTTACCTTATCAGAATCTTTTTTGTTCAATTCTGTAGCTTTAGGAGACTTTTCAGTTTCTGTTGAAGCCTCATCTTGCTCAAGATTTTGTGTTTGTAGCTCCCCTTGCTCATTTGTATCTTTTCTAGTCCTCTTTTGCATCCTTGGCTGCTCAAAAACTTCTTTTCCACTCCTTAAAGTCACAACATTCATTTGCTCCGCATTTGGATTCACCACAGTTTGGCTAGGCAACCTTCCTGGTTGGTGTTGTTGCCCCATCAAACTTGCTAACTGACTCATTTGGCGCTCAAGGTTTTCAATTGCTTTATCTGTTTTCTGCTGATGAGATTGAGTAGAGTTAGCTAAAGAAGCAATTAAATCCTCAAGAGACTTACTTGGAGCTTGTTGTTGCTGAGGCGGAAATGGTGCTTGCGGTCTTGCTTGAAAGAAGCCAGGTGGACGGTTATAGTTGTTTGGAACAGATTGTTGTCCGTTGTCTTGATTGTTCCACCTTAAGTGTGGATGATCGCGCCAACCCGCATTATAGTTGTTGGAATATGGATCATACTTTTGCCTTTGTTGCCCCTGAAACCCTCCTAATGCATTAGCTTGCTCAAGACCACCTTGATCCATCAACGAAGGGCACATGTCTGTGGCATGTCCCATCATTGAACATACACCGCACACTTGTTTTGGAGCCACCATAACCTGTTGCACAAGATTAGTCAAGTTAGCTAATTGTAATTCAATACTAGAATTAGCACTTACCTCGTTAACTTTCTTAAGGGGTAGCTCATCTCTCCCTCCAAATTGTCGTGTGTTGCCAGCAATGTTCTTTAGCAATGCCTTAGCATTAGTTGGTGTCTTGTCCATGAATGCTCCTCCACTTGCTGCATCAAGCATTACACGATCAGTACCACACAATCCCTCATAAAAGTATTGTATTAAAAGATGCTCTGAAATTTGATGATTAGGACAAGATGCAACCAAATGTGTGAACCGCTCATAGTAATCTCCAAAGGGCTCTCCATGGTGTTGTCGGATCGCACATATGTCTTTCCTTATGCTTGCAGCTTTTGTGGCCGGAAAATATTGCTCCAAGAATGCTTGCTTCACCTGGTTCCACGTGTTCATTGATCCCGAAGGTAAATTGTAAAGCCACTCCTTTGCTTTAGCTTCTAATGTAAATAGGAATGCCCTCAACTTGACTTGCTCGTCATCCACATTTGCTGGTCTCATTCCTGAGCATACCACGTGAAACTCCATGAGATGCTTGTTGGCATCCTCTGTTGAAAAGCCATGGAACTTAGGCAAGTAGTGAATCATGCCGGACTTGAGCTCAAATCCTCCTTCTGCATTTGGATATGTGATGCACAATGGTTGTTGATCTGTATTAGGTGTTGCCAACTCCCTCAAAGTACGGTTATCGGCCATGCCTTCTTGTGGTTCTTCCTCCTCTTCCGAACTCAAATGTGTTGGAGAAGATGGTGGTAAAGACATTGAGGCACCCTTCTGCTTGATTTCTCTCTGAAACTTTCGAAGTGTTCGTTCAATCTCAGGATCGTAGGAAGTTAAATCAATGCTCTTGGACCTTCGAGTATGCATATACTACAAAGAGTACCTAAAATAAAAATAAAAACAAAAACACTAATTAGACAAGAAAAGAAAACAATAGAAAAATAAGTAATTAGAAATAACAATCCCCGGCGACACGGTGCCAAAAATTTGGTAGGATTAAATACACACCACAAAGTAGCACACAAATATCCTATTGATTTTCCTTATTAACACTAAGATTTGTCAATTGTAGCATATGAAAATAAGGGTCTTTCCCGCAGAAGATTGTTTTATCTAACTACTTAAAATGTCACAAAAACTGGGCTGCTGTCCCTACTGACCAGCCACCGAAAAATAATTATTAGACCGACATATACTTATCTAAAGTCTACGAAATTTTATATGCAGATACTAGACACACGGAACTACACTCACACAAATTTTTGGGATTTTTGGAGTTGATTTGATATTTAAATTAAATCGAACAAAAACAGGACAGAAACAAATTTTAAGTAGTAAAAATAGATTGTAGTCACAAGTTAAGAAAACAAGTTAGGGGAAGTGCTATCCACCACCAAATAATCATGCAAACATGTTATGTTTCATTCAAATTCCTTTTATTTCCGGATGAAGATGCTCAAGTTGGCTCAATGTTAGAACTCAACCTATTACTCTTTCTTATGTGGTATGTTAAGAGAATGGCGTTTTCAACTTAACTTAGTCCCTAGCATGCAATCTAGAATGGCGTGTTCATAGATTTAACAAGTAGAAATCATTAAGAACGAAAAGAGTTTGAGTCATCACAAGGCATCGTAAGTACTGGCGTTGTCTTACTTATCCTAGAAATTGGTCCACATGTTAATCGCAATTAACAAGTACTACTCTAGAACATATGTAGGTCCTCATTTGACAAGGGCAGGCACACACATATTCATAGCATTAGAATCTTAGATATGCTTACTAAGTATGCATCCATAGAAAACACATAAATAATTCATCAATGAGAAAAGTAGTGAACCAATTTTCATCCATTCATAAAAGTAATTCAAACAAAATGTCATAACAAACTTGCAATCATATTCGGGGCTTCAAAACAGCCCCTAACTACTACAAATTTAGTTATACATAATTCTTAAGTTAAACCAAAAGATAGACATGAGTTTGAGAAGATAAAACCGAAAGAATCGAGTCTCCTCTTCTCTCCTTCCTCGTCCAACCTCTGCTGCCGCTGCCCTTTTGCTGCTTCCTGCTGCCTTTCCTGCTGCCTACATAAGTGCCGCTGCAACTGCAGCTTTCTTTTATTTTTTTTTCTAATTTTTTTCTTTGCTTTTTCTTTTTGCTTCTCCCTGCAACCTGCAGCTTTCTCCCTATTTAACTTGCTGCCCATTTTCTTCTTCTTAATTCACCCACTAATAGCCATTTAGTGTTGACAATAAGTGAGATGAAATGGTAAAACAATTGTAACTCTTTAGGTAGCCTTTATGCCCATTACTCCCACTTAATCCTCATCTTCAATTTCATTTCCTCTGATATTTGAATAGGTTTCAGCTGAATTGTTCTTGGCTGCATCAATTTTGGCTGATAGATTTATTGGGTTTATTGCTTTCATTTCAGTTACAAACTGCTCAGCCTCTTGTCAACCTTTCAGTGTTAAAACGGCCATAACTTCTTCTAGAAAAATGATATTAACAATCCGCGAAATGATCCAGAAAATAGACATCCGTAGCTTTCCAACCATATAAGGCTCATTCTCTAATTCATTCTGAGCTGTCCGCAACTTGCTTCCAAAGTCAGCTGACCTGCACAGGCAGTTTTGACGAATTTGTTACTTAAAATCCCACTTGTGCTATTTTTATTTTATTTGCTTGAAAAATCCTACAAAACACAAAAACAAAGTAAATAGCTCAAAAATATAAGGAACTAACTAAGAAAAGACAAGTGAATTTGATGTAAAATATATATAAATATGAGCTTATCAGGGGGTCATAAGTGGTCCTGCTTGGTTGGATTGCGCTTGGTTAATCCGCGTTGGGCGATCCTTATGGCCATGTATGCTTAGGAGTGATCATGCTTGGTATATCCGCGTTGGGTGATCACTACCTATGATATTAAATTATGCATATGGTTCTGCTTGGTATATCCGCATTGGGGGACCATATGCATTCTAGAAGTGAGGAGGATTAGTTGTACTTGGTACATTTGATGGGCGATCATATATTAGTTTGGTTCCGTTGAGTGGTCCGGAATCCCTTTTGGTGTCTTGGTTCCGTTGAGAGGTTCGGAACCCGATGTTGATGGATTTCGTTGAGTGGTCCGAAATTGCATCATTTGATTCATTTGAGACAGCTTCAGAGATGTAGGCTTCGGCCGAACTGTGTCCCTCTAACCCTAGTTTTTAATGTACATATGAACTATAGTTTTCGAGAATCACGTGGTTTGAATTAGAAAAGCCGTTGGATGTCTGGGTGACTCTTTTGAAGTTTTCAGCGACTTAATTATGATTCCATAAAGCATGATTTGATACTTGATGTTTATAAATTGTGATCGTTGGTCTGGTTTAATTGAATATCACATACTTGAATTGTTGTCACTCATCCGAGCTTCACAGTATATCCGAGTGTCTGATTTGCTCAGTGTGTTATCTCCTTGATCCATGGAATTGGTTAAATTGAGTGATTGCGGATAGGATGTTGGTTATGACTCTTGGGAGTGATTAATTGGAGTGATTAGACCCGTTGACAAGGTGACTAAGGATTAATATTGTGCTCTGTCGATTCTTTGAATTGTTGCATGCAATGAATTGTGGTATTAAGTTGAAACATAATGATTTATGTGATAGGTGAAGTGGAAATCTTGATTGTCATGTGGGGTGTAATATGTAGCCTTGAATCTAATATTTTCATGCTTGTCAAGTTCTCATAATTGATTGATAAGTGCTATGATTTTCTACCTAAAAGTATTGTGATGAATGTTCAAGTAAAGTGAAGGATGAACTACGAATGGCTTGATCCCTATTTAGGGTACGTAGACAGTCTAACGAGGAGGTTAGATGCAGCCATAAAGTGTACGAAAAATTTACTATGTAGTTGGATCGTAAGTTGTGTTTGTTCATATCCAGGAGGCGGGGTATGTGAGTTATACGGGTATTTTGGTAACGTAACGTGTCGATCCTGGACGTATGTCGGGATCAAGACGTGACAAAAGCAATGGATGAGGAAATGTTGGCGTTACAGAAGAATAATACCTAGGAGGTGACGTCTTTACCAAAAGGAAAAAAAAAACAGTTGGATGTCGGTGGGTGTTTACTATCAAATACAAAGCCTATGGATCAATAGACATGTACAAAGCAAGGTTGGTAGCTAAAGGATACACCCAAACATATGGTGTAGATTACCAAAAAACGTTTTCTCCGGTTGCCAAGATGAATACGGTACGTGTTTTGATATCTTTAGCTGCTAATATGGATTGGCCATTAAAACAGTTTGATGTGAAAAATGCTTTTCTCCATGAGAACTTGGAGGAAGAAGTATATATGGATTTTCCTCCTGGGTATAGTGCTGGTGGAAATACCAGAGTTTGTCAGTTGCGTAAGTCTCTTTATGGACTTAAGCAATTGCCTCATGCATGGTTTGATAAGTTTACTCAAGTTATGAAAAAGGTTGGGTATTATCAGAGTCATTCTGATCATACATTGTTTGTTAAACGAAGACAGGGAAAAGTGACAGCCTTAATCATCTATGTAGATGACATGATTATCACTGGAGATGATTTTGATGAGATTTCAAAGTTGCAGAGTAATCTTGAGGCTGAGTTTGAAATGAAGAACCTAGGGGATTTGAAGTATTTTCTTGGGGTTGAAGTTGCTCGATCTTCGAAAGGTATTTTCTTGTCACAACGTAAGTATGTTCTGGATTTGTTAAAAGAAACTGGTATGCTGGGGTGTAAGCCAGCAAATACTCCTATTGTTGAAAAGCATCATCTATGTTTGGATCCGAATCAGAAATCAGTTGATAAAGGGAGATATCTGAGACTTGTAGGGAGTGTAGGGAGACTAATTTATTTGCCTCATACACGTCCGGATATTGCCTATGCAGTGAGTGTAGTGAGTCAGTTTATGCATTCGCCAAGTGTAGATCATATGGCTGCTGTTATGCGTATCTTAGCATATTTGAAGTCTGTACCAGGAAAAGGAGTTCTATATGGGAAGCACGGACATTTGAGGGTTGAGGGGTTCACAGATGATGATTGGGCAGGAAATTTGAGTGACAGACGGTCTACTTCGGGATATTTTACTTTTGTAGGAGGAAATTTGGTTACATGGCGAAGTAAGAAACAGAAGGTGGTATCGAGATCCTTAGCTGAGGCCGAGTATAGAGGCATGGCCCACGGCATTTGCGAAATTCTTTGGCTTTGAAAACTTCTTTGGGGTCTTGGGTTCAAGCCAAAGGAGACCATGAGACTATATTGTGATAATAAGTCAGCGAGACACATAGCTGATAATTCGGTACAGCATGATAGGGCAAAACATGTGAAGGTTGATCGACATTTTATTAAAGAGAAGCTTGAGATGAAGATTGTGTCAATACCGTTTGTGAATTCGGAGGAGCAACTTGCAGATGTTCTCACTCATGCCGTGTGTAGTCGAAAGTTTGATGACTCACTTGTCAAGTTGGACATGTGTGATATCTATGCACCAACTTGAGGGGGAGTGTTAATTGTGAGTCAATGTTAGGGAAAAAAGGAATGTAAGATACTGTAAATACTAGGAGTCCTTTATTAGGTAGGATATTGTTTATAAGCTTTATTATTTGTTTCCTTATTGAACAAGGATTGTATATGTATATATTTCAAAAGAAGTAATACACGAAAATTATCTCGTAAACTTCTATTTATATATATATATATATATATATATATATATATATATATATATATATATATATATTATTTTCTACATTGTCCCTTGATCTAATTTTCTGTCAACAGTAACCTATGGTTATGATAACATCATCAAAGGATCAACCTCAGGGTTCTCTCTGCAGCCTTGTGCTGCAAACCATTGTACAAGGTTAACTCTAGTATTCAAAGTGATTAACATATACGATCCTAATATTCAAAGGGAAAAAAATCAATCTTCCTAAATAACAATATTAGTCAAGATGACCAAAATAAGCCATTTATAGTTCACTACATTTTCAGCATTACACTTTGTACGTAACTTTCATTGAGTTAAAAATATATAGGATGATCAGGGCAAAAAGGAGGACTACCCTCGTTCTGACTTCTGAGCTTAGGGCCAAAACAAACCCCAAACTTACCTAGAGGTTATATGAGATAGACAAATAACCAGCCAACTATATATGCCTTAAAGCCTGCCCTGCTCTTGCTTACTTTAAAGAGTAAGGGGCTGGTTCTTAGGTCTTGGTGCCTGATTTAGCTTGTCGGGGGTAGAAGAATCTGGCTATGCATCACGAATTAGATGGCAGGAGTTCTTAATACTTTAGGCCTAGGTGTTTCTGTTATTAGCAGCAAACGTTTTGCAGTAATATATGCAGTTTGTTCTAAAATTTGGCACTTAACAGGCGCCTTGGTCAGCAGTTTTTGGCCGTAGTTTTTAACTTTTTATTTTTTTGTAATAACTTGCTTCCATAACTAACAACGTTGGTTGGTAATTAATTAAGTATCATAACAAAACAAACAACAAAAAACTGATCCATAAATAAGTACATGTGGGATGGCGTCCTCTATCAAACGACAAAGAAGCACTGGGGGTTAAAGTTTGAGTGCATTCTGTTGATTCCTCAATGGTGTGCTTAGACTACGCCTCGTGCACATAAACAGTTAACTAATCTTGTCCTCAGGAGATTTTGGTCTGCCATTTCGCGTTTCTTATATTGCTGCAGCTAATGAAAGGCAGGCTTAAAGCTTTCTCCTCTTAAATCTTACTGCTTTCCCTATTTGTTATTGGGCACGATAGAGACTTGCCAATTTTGGTTTCTTTTCTTCTCCACGCTAGCTCTGTCTCATATATATACAGTACTTTGCACAAGCTTTAAAATTTGTCCAGATATATGTTTGCTTTTAAGCTTCTAGACAAATTCTTGCGGACCTATCATAAATGCTTGGCTTTCACAAATCATGGCATATAAACATTTGATAAGACTGGGAATTTTGTGCTAGCTAGCTATCTTTTGCAAGACTAGTTTTGAATGTGTGTATATATATGTGTGTGTGTGTGTGTGTGTGTGTGTGTGTGTGTGTGTGTAAACATTATAAGGAACTTTGAGAATGCAATGTCAATGTAGGAGAAGACCTGCATATACATTATATATTTGATGCATAGCTGGTACTTGGGGCAATTTATAGGGTCTGAAAGACTGCCAATGTGGTGTCATATGGCATAATGGACCAAAGACAAGTCAAAAAATATCTGTAAAGAAGAAAGCTATACAAATTTTGATTCTGATGTCTGATTTGGGCCCATAACTTGCCAGTTCAAAACGAACAGCGTGCTATTTTTCATACTTTAAATCAATAAAATTTGAATTATGAAGTATTTTGTTCTTTAAGATTATCTTTTGATACCTTTTTTTTGTCACGTTGTGTCACAATGCGGAGAAAGAAATGAATCATCTCAGCCACAAGTCTTCTAGTGGATTCATGATTCCATATACACATGAATCATGTCTTCAAACTTCAAAGGGATATATATATATATATATATATATATATATATATATATATATATATATATATATATGTATGCTTCTTTTTTTTGGTTATTGATGCCCACTTACTATATAGTTTAAAAGTACAAAATAGTGTTTGACTTTGTAATTTAGACATGATAGTTGCCTTTTCCACGTCTCTTTTTCGAAAAGATATATTTGAAGGTGCTTCAAGCATAAACACAATTAAAAAAATATGACTAGTGAACAAGATAACATATATGAGCCTCCCTACTTGCATTCCCTATTGACTGGGAAAAAGAAAACATATAAACCCTGCAAAGAACCCATAATCCGTACAACATGCATGCTATGAGAATCTTCAATTGCGAGAGAACGAGTTCAACTTCAAGCTCTGTATTTACTATATAGAAATTAGAAGACTTTGATCATTGATCAGACCCTAATGCCTTGACTTCAAAGTGTGATGTGACTTCAAAATACATGTGATGTCAATGTGAGGAAATATTTGGTTTGATAAGAGAAACATCCCACTTTGGAAAGCTAAATTCCATTTTGAATATACTTAGTACATTTTATCTTATCCCTTGTCACTTCCTAAGATAAGAGCATGAATAATGATTGGCTACTTAAGATCAAGTATGAGTGGAAACTCCTATTAAAAAAAAAATTATATTCGAATCATAGAGTTTTGTGCTTATAATCATAACCATTCATATTATGAATCACTCTGTAAAGATCATCTCTGTAAAAAAAATGAATTAAAACTAAGGTAGTCAATCTGTTGTAACAAATATATAAACGATTCGCAATACTTTTACCGATTATATTAATTTGTTTTTTTATACAGTTTGATGACTAAACGACTTTAACTTTAATTAATTTTTTTACAAAGGCGATCTTTATAGTGATTTATAATATGAATGGTTCTAATTATAAAAACATTATTCTATTATTAGACAACAAATAATTTTAAATATAAACTCTTACTTATCTTTTGAATAGCTAAATATTATTTTAAGAGCATTAGTTATCGTTTTCGATTCACCAATCTAAAACTTAATAAGTTCATTTTGTGAGCCAATCCTGTATCCCAAGTACTTTTTCAACCTTATTATGAAAGAGACTTTCTGTTTTTCAGATTTCTTTCCCATCATATTTTTTGGAAAGTGATACTTCTTTTACTCATTTTTTTTTTTTGGGAGAACTACTTCTTTTACTCTTTCCCCTACCATCACACCTGAAAAAGGAACAAATTACGTAGATACATTGCTCAACTGAAAATTAGGTAGATACATTGCTCAACTTATGGTACTTTTTTTTTTTTTTGTACATATAGTAAACTTCTCTATGCAACGATTGATAATCAACGACCTCGGCTCAACCTCATTTTGATATACTCTTGTTCATGATCTCTAAAGTTTCATTTTGACTCTTATTTCATTGAAAATAGTTAAGTTCAAGCTCGGGAAGTTTTCTGGCAAAATACCAGTGTTCTTCTTTTGGTCCGCAAGTTCAACCTGATAGCCCAACATGTCGACCCGACCCGGATTTAAAAAATAAAGATCCAATAAATCCGGATCCGACCAATTTCAAAATGGATTTAAAATATTCTTTGGAATATTCCTGAAATATTCAATATTCTTGCGTTGACTTTTTTAAAATTTTCTCGGAAAACCTCATAGGTTAATTTCGACATCCTAAGTTTGTTTTTGATATCCATTTAGTGAAATTCTGAAGATTTAACGTAGTTGATCACCTGGGCGGCTCGGTTGACTTTTACAAAAATTGTCCGGGACCCTTCTTAGCGTATTTCGACGCCCTGATCCCAAATCCGCACTCCGTTTTTCCAAATTTAATTGTTTTAGTTGAGTTTTACTAATGGATCCCAATATTATGCTTAGGTGCGATTACTATCGAAGACTCCGACCTTCCTAGTTCGAACGGCTACGACTTCGCAAGTATCTGTGAGTGGGTCTTTTCTTTTATATAGTATATATATTGGTTAGTTTCCACATATATATTTATTAATAAATTTTCCATGTGATTGCCATAATTAAATTAACACTTATAAGAAATGTTGTATTGTTGGGAAATTATAAAATAATCCTACGAGATGCACATGTATGCATATTATTACGGGATGCCTTAATTATATTTATGGTCGTGAATAGTATTATATCGACTTGAATTATCGATTTACCGATGTATGATTTTATTTACTTTATTTGTTCATCGTGTGCTACATTGGCGTTAGTACTCGCCAGGGTCAGTCTTCACGTGTATGTTCACATCGCATTGTACGCTCATTTTGGATCCATTGTTAAGTGCCAGTCCTATCCTAGACTGCTATAAGCAATTAGGACTCATATAATATGATGCACATAGCGCCAGTCTTCACGTGATTGTAGTACTAGAACGTAAATAGTTATTACACCCAGTCTTGTTCATGTCAGAATACCTCTGCATGAACTCGTGTGTCGGCATATGTTGATGAGCACCTGATATGATATGTTTGTTTATGCAAGATTATGTGACTACCGGATGTTAGGTGGTTACTTACAAAATACTGTAACGTATTGAATTCTTGAGAAATTGTAGGCTACGGTAAGTATTTTCATACTATACGTAGTATATATTTGGAAACTATACTTGTTTTACGGCGAGAGGTTATTACGTTTTCAAAAAAGTTTTACAAAGTTTTATTTTTAGGCCTACTCACCCTTGTTTTTCGCCCCTCCAGGTTTTAGTAGCAAAACTTTTGTGTCGACGAGGATTTGTGGCAAAACATTGTTATGGGAATACTCCCGAAGGTATAATTCCTCTTTTACATTTATTGTAAATTACTTATGCTCTGACATGATGTGCGAAATGGGTTCATCCCGCTCACATGCGCACTCTTCCGTTTAGGCACTTTCAGGTTTAAATTAACTCATATTATCCACATCACTACATTTTATGACTTCGTTTCCCTCTTGGTGTCGCGGCCAACATAACTCGAACTGAAGTCCAGGTGGACATTTCGGATTGGAATGTGTCAATTTTGCTCTAAAAAATCTAAACTTAGAAAACTCACTAAAAGTCTACATGTCTGTTGAAATCAATTAAAACTCCATAAATTTATAACTCCAATAGTATCCTAAAAATCTATATATATTTTTATTTTCTACAATGTCCTTTGATCTAATTTTCAGTCAACAGTAACCTATAGGTTATGATCATCATCATATATAGGATCAATTCTCGGTGGGTTCTCGGTGTTCTTTCTGCAGCCTTGTGTTGCAAACCATTGTACAACGTTAACCCTAATATATATTCAAAGTGATTAACATATACGATCCTAATATTCAAAGGGAAAAAAATCAATCTTCTTAAATAACACTTTTAATCCAGATGACCAAAATAAGCCACTTATAGTTCACTACATTTTCAGCATTACACTTTGTACGTAACTTCCATTGAGTTAAAAATATATAGGACGATCAGGGCAAAAAGAAGGACAATCCTCGTTCTGACTTCTAAGCTTAGGGCCAAAACAAACCCCAACCCTTACCAAGAGGTTATATGGGATAGACAAATAACCGGCCAACTATATATGCCTTAACGCCTGCCCTGCTCTTGCTTTTTTAAAGAGTAAGGGGCTGGTTCTTAGCTCTTGGTGCCTGCTTTGGCTTGTCCGGGGTAGAGTAATCTCGGCATGCATCAGGAATTAGATGGCAGGCACAGTTCTTAATACTTTAGGCCTAGGTGTTTCTGTTTATTAGCAGCAAACGTTTGCAGTAATATATTCAGGTTGTTCTAAAATTTATTAACAATATGACTGGCACTTAACAAGCTGTCAATAGTTTTTAACTTCTTATTTTTTTTGTAATTACTCGATACCATAACTAACAACGTTGGTTGGTAATCAATTAATTAACAACAAAACAAACAACAAAAAACTGATCCATAAATTATTACATGTGGGTTGGCGTCCTCCATCAAACGACAAAGAAGCACTGGGGGCTAAAGTTTGAGTGCTTTCTGTTGATTCCTCAGTGGTGTGGTTAGACCAAGCCTCGTGCGCATAAACAGTAAACTAATCTTGTCCTCAGGAGATTTTGATTTGCCCTTTCGCGTTTCTTATACTGCTGCAGCTAATGAAGGGCAGGCTTAAAGCTTTCTCCTTTTAAATCTTAATGCTTTCCCTATTTGTTATTGGGCACGATAGAGAATTGCCGGTTTTGGTTTCTATTCTTCTCCACGCTAGCTCTGTCTCATATATATACAGTACTTTGCACAAGCTTTAAAATTTGTCCAGATATATGTTTTGCTATTAAGCTTCTAGACAAAAATCTTGCGGACCTACCATACATGCTTGGCTTGCACAAATCATGGCATATAAACATTTGATGAGACTGGGAATTTTGTGCTAGCTAGCTATCTTTTCCAAGACTAGTCACACACACACACACACATATATATAGGTGTGTATGTATGTATGAATAAACATTATAAGGAACTTTGAGAATGCAATGTCAATGTAGGAGTAGACCTGCGTATATATTATATATTTGATGCATAGCTGGTACTTGGGGCAATTTATAGGGTCTGATAGACTGTCAATGTGGTGTCATATGGCATAATGGATCAAAGACAAGTAAAAGAATATCTGGAAAGAAGAAAGCTGTACAAATTTGGATTCTAATATCTGATTTGGGCCCATGATTTGCCAATTTGAAACGATCAACTTGCTATCTTTCATACCTTAAATCAATAAAATTTGAGTTATGAAATCTTTTGTTCTTTAAGATTATCTTTTGATAACTTTTTTTTTCTGTCATGTTGCGTCACAATGCGGAGAAAGAAATGAATCATCTCAGCCACAATTCTTCTAGTGGATTCATGATTCCATATACACATGAATCATGTCTTCAAACTTCAAATGGATAAATATATGTATGCTTCCTCATTTTTTTGGTATTGCTGCCCACTTACTATATAGTTTAAAAGAACAAAATAGTGTTTGACTTTGTAATTTAGACATGATGGTTGCCTTTTCCCGTCTCTTTTTCGAAAAGAAGTTTATATATTTGAAGGTGCTTCAAGCATAAACACAATTAAAATAATATGACTAGTGAACAAGATAACATATACGAGCCTCCCTACTTGCATTTCATATTGACTGGGGAAAAGACAACATAGAAACCCATTAATCCGTACAACATGCAAGCTAAGAGAATCTTCAATTGCGAGAGAACCAGTTCAACTTCAAGCTCTGTATGTAGAAATTAGAAGACTTTGATCATGGATCAGACCCTAATGCCTTGACTTCAAAGTGTGATGTGACTTCAAAATATATGAGAAGTCAATGTGAGGAAATATTTGGTTTAATAAGAGAAACATCCCACTTTGGAAAGCTAAATACCATTTTGAATATAATTAGTACATTTTATCTTATCCCTTGTCACTTCTTAAGATAAGAACATGAACAATACTTGGCTACTTAAGATCAAATATGAGTAAAAACTTCTATTTAAAAAATTTTATGTTCGAATCATAGAGTTTTATGCTTATAATCATAGTCATTCATATTATAAATTACTCTGTAAAGACCACCTCTGCAAAAAAATGAATTAAAGTTAAATTGTTTAGTCAATCTATTGTAACAAATATATAAACGATTCGCAATGCTTTTACCGATTTTATACATCTGCTTTTATATAGTTTGATGACTAAACGACCTTAGCTTTAATTAATTTTTTACTAAGACGATTTTTATAGTGATTTATAATATGAATGGTTCTGATCATAAAAACGAAATTCTATGAATAAGCAACAAATAATTTTGAGTAGGAACTTCTACTTTGAATAGATAAGTATTATTTTAAGAGCATTAGCTATCGGTTTCGGTTCACGAATATAAAACTTAAAAAGTTCATGTTGTCCAAGTACTTTTCAACCTTATTATGAAAGAGACATTCTGTTTTTTTTAAGATTTCTTTCCCATCGTATTTTTTGGAAAGTGATACTTCTTTTACTCTTTTCCCTACCATCGTTCGTCTGGATGCTCATCGAATTCTCTTTATGAATATTTCAGGAATCTGTGAATTATGTCCGTTCATTATAAATTGTACGGTCAGAAATTATTTTAAATATTTTTATTTAAAAATAAACATAAATAGTACTTGATAAAAACTAACTGCAAGATGTATGATAAACAGACAAGATTCACAGATTCTCAGGATCTTCACCAAAAGGATCTGGAGAGAATCATGTTGGTACCATCACACTTGAAAAAGGAACAAAATTAGGTAGATATATTGGGGAAAGGATCCTCACCGAATTTTTTCCTAAAGATCCTAGGGATCCTGTAATCTCATATGTTCATCGTATATCGTGCGGTCAGAAATCATTTCAAAATTTAAAATTTAAAATTTAAAATTAAATATGAATAGTACCTAACAAAAACTGATCCCATGATATACGATGAACGGATGAAATCATGGGATCCGGCAAGGATCCTTTTCCCATATATTGCTCAACTGATGGTACTTTTTTTATTTCAATAACCATGAATTATGCATTACATATAGTAAACTTCTCTATGCAACGATTGATAATCAACGATCACAAGAAGTTTCTCGAGGTTTCAACAGATTTTCTGGTTTGGAACACATGCGCCCATGTAAAATACACTCAAAACCGAAACATATGTATGCTAGTGTAGCTACAGTACTACTGATTTTTTTAATGATGTCTAGGATCAGGACCTCCCGGACTCAATCGCTTCGGGTTGTAAACAGTTTGCTGCTCCTCCTCGTCTAGTTTTCTCAACCAAACGTTCAGTAGTTCCCTAGCACTTCCGGCCAATGCTTGACTCGACCAGGTTATGTTCCTCTTCTCCCCACTCGGATTGAGAGGCCGAGCTTCAGCGCTCGAAAATAAAAGCAGCATCAGTACACAGCAGGCACAAAATCTCCAGAGCATTCTTCTCTAAATTAAGGGTTTCATAAAAATGATAGGCATGTATAGACCATCTGAGAGGGCATATATATAGAGACCATCAAAAGTGTTGGTTTCTGTTATGATATTATTCAAAGTGGGTGGAAAATGGGACCTCACGAAGCCCCCATTGTAATGCTTGTTTTGTTGTGTTTTGTAGTTGAGTTGTTGTACCTTGTGACCCCTTTCGCACTAATCGGAAATAACAAATGCCGACCAACTCTTTGTACTCAAACAATAAGCTGGGGACATTTATACTCAATAAAATTTCATCTCTTACAGCCTCTCAAGCTGTTTGTTTAAGTGATCATTTGCCTTGGGTGTTCTATAACGATAAGGATGATGTCAGAAAGATTATCTTTTTATACCATATTTTCAAGACCGTATGATATGACGGTTGATGGTTGGATTCCTTTTTTAAATCATTAAAAATGGAATTCAACTATCAACCGTTACATCAAGTGGTTTACAAAATATGGTCCAAGAAGATGGTCTACTGAGCATTTTCCTAATGATAACATTGATTTTGGTTTTAAGGCACCTTTCGAAATCAATGGGAGTAGGTTAATTAATTTGGCTGGCTTTAGTGAGCTAAAAATTTGACCGCATGATATTTCGGTTGATGGTTCGATTCTTCTTTTAAATCATTGAAAATGGAATCTAACCATCAACCAGCACATCATATAGTTTATAAAATATGATCTAAAAAGATGGTCTACTGAGCATTTTACTAATGATAACATTGATAAAGGTTTCAAGGCACCTTTTGAAATCAAAGAGGAATAGGTTAATTGCTTTGGGCGGCCTTAGTCGGTTAAAAATTAAGACAAGTGAAGCCGCCCGGATTTTTCCATGTCCATATTCTCCTAGTAACTTTCCATGAACGAAGGAATAGACTAAGGTCCATAGGTAGTATTACCAATTAATGCCACCCAAAATCCTCACAGTCTTCGGTTACTTTATGTTGAATCTGGAAGTCCATTTTGAGTCCCTGTATTTGACAGCAACCAGCCTATAATTGTGCACATTTTCGATAGCTTTCTGCTGAACATAGGGTCCATAGTAAGCACCACTATCGCCGTAAGATTTTGTGATGTTGAACGCCATCGAGATCTCCAGTGTCGAGGCCGTTTATATTGACACTTCACAGGTTTGGAGAGGAGTTCACGAGCTAAAACGATCCATAGTCTGGGTATTGTCATATATTTTTAAAAAGACTAATGAAAAGGGTTTGAAAACTTTGAGTTTTAATCAAAAAGACAAAAATGTGTTGTAAGTGAATAGTACCATAAGTGATTTTAAGAGTAAAAATGTCATTTTTCGTTAAAATGAACAGTTCCCGAAGTGTTTCATTAAAACTCTCATTATTTTTTAATAATAGGTGGATAATTAGTACTGGCATCCTGGATAAGTTGGGTAGGTTATTTTAGTTATTGAATGAATTTTAAATTATGTAGTGGGTGTTTTTGGCATATAGAGTTGCCTTCAAATAAATTGGAGAGTGGCAATTAAGCCTTTTAGACGAAAAGAAAATGTTTGGCTACTTAAGAATTAGAAGGAATTCCTCCTGCTGCGTAGCCAATTTACGTAATCTTGTGTTGATCTCCGTCTATCTATTTCCTACAGTTGATTGTCTAAACGATATTAGTTTTAATTTATTTATTTTGCCATGCAGTTATATACTGATTCCAATCATAAGCATTAAGTTCCTTAAACCAGTCACGGAGTATTTCGAGGATGAACTCCTCGCCCTTTGAATGGCCAAGTTAATCAGACTAGAAAGAACCGCGTTTACATTAAGAATGGGGATGCAAATTACATGCATCTCCAAGTGTTCTGGGTTTTTTACTTGGAACCCAGAGGGGAACGAAGCATACAAAACAAAGTGATCTTTCATGTCATGTCTATATCATTCAGATGCCAATGGTAATTCACAAGTAACATGGAAGAATCTAACCAGAGCACCCGATTGCGTTCTAATAAGAACAGAGTAACTGTATTTAGGAAGGACAATATGAAAGAGCGAGTCAGCGAAGCCAAACTAGATTACAAACGAGGTTTTTGGCTAATCATTACATCACAATTGTCGTTATTTTTTCACTCCCTATGTATAACTACAAGAGACAGAACATTGATATAGCTCATGCTAGCTTGTGAAGTTGCAAACTCAAGGCCTGATGCATCGCATTTGAGTTTCAGATGGTCCTTCGAGTAGCAGGTTCTCATTGTCCGAACCAAAGCAGGAAAGAGAAAGCGTAACACGTTCCTGATATTCAAACAACATAGTAAATCATCACAGTATGGCCATAGTCAATTATGAATGCTTTTATAGCAAGCCAACCTGTCATTGCCTGTAACAATGCTTTCAAATAACAACCGTCCGCGATCTCAAACATGTTTGAAGCTCCTTTGACACCAGTTTTGCGGCAAATTTCTGAACTTTATGTATGTAAGTAATTATGAAGGAAAATGAAACTTTATCTCGATGATCAAAACGGAAGACAGAAAAACAGGAAATTAACATCTAAAACAGCCTGAAGGATATCTTTGCTTCGTAGATGGGATGGTTGAGCATCAGTAGATTATTGTTGTTCACAACAGCTCTAACTAGCAGTTCCTTGGCTTCCTCGTGTTTCTTCCTCAGCATGTTGCATATCTGCAAGGGGGAGAGAGAGAGAGAGAGAGAGAGAGAGAGAGAGATCATTATAACCCATGATATATAATTTATAATTATATGCTGCATAAATGACCGATGCATAATCAATCGCAATGACACTGCCTTGCAGTCCTAATTCTCTCTATAATTTAACTGAATTCATAGTTTAGGTGTTTGAATTCTTTAATTATAATGCACACAGAATGTCACCGTAAAACAAGTGATAATTTACTCACATCTTCAAGCTCCTTAGCATACGCTTCGGCCTTTTCAACATTTCCATCATTTTCCATTGCTGAAGGAATATCAAGTTCCATCACATTGATCGCGCAAGGACTACCAAGTCCAGAGGTCGGATGGTAATCTAAGGTGCTGTTAGTCTTGCTCTCCAAATGACTCTCATGAACGCGAACCTAGATCAAACGTACAGAATATTTGAGCAGATAGTTTATCCGGTAAAGGTTTCCACCTATTTTACTTTATAGATACACTTAACAGTCTTATAAATCATTGATTTTATAGTCAGTTGAGATGAAACCTGTTCTGCAACAACTTCTTTTGAAGGTTCTTTGAAATTTCTGCAGGTATTTTTGGAAAAAGAGTGTGATACGTCAGCAGATTCCCAGTAAACCACTTTAGAATACGTAAACAGTAACAGTGTTTTATGCAGCTATTTGTGAAGAAAAATTAGATAGGCTGGAAAAAGATGAATAATATGTTAAATGCGTATATACTAGTAAAAGAGGACCTGGATTCTCTAGGTGACTGAGAAAGGCGCTTTAGAGGCTTTAAGAATGCTAAACCTGAATCTGATCCCTGCAAAATAGCTCCATGTAAGAAATTGGAAAAGTGCTATAAAATCTTCACTAATCTTCTGGATAGAATAGAACAGAGCTTCAAATAAGAATGTTATAGTCATGATATCATTCCAAAGAGAACTTCAGGAGTTAAAGGAATGGGTTTATAATGGAAGACCTCAAATGTTTTTCGCTTCAAGGAAAGGTTTGGTGACATTTGTTTCTCAACAATCTGGGCAGTCTTTGATTCCACATTTCGTTGCACTTCCATGTTTTTCTCTGGACTACTCAGGGATTTCACTTCTTTATGCGGTGTAGCATTCAATGAAACTTTACTGCCACCAATATTCCTACATTTAGAAACATCAAAATATTCAAAATCACAATTAAAACATTTCTGCACAGAAAAGAACTGAAGAATAGGAGTAATTACACTCGCACCATACTTTGAAATGTTCAAGGTAGAAAGGTCGGTTTTTTTCTTGGCAAGTTTATCAGGAAAAAGTTTACTCCCTTCAGCTGTAATGATCTTTGTGTTCCTCATAGACTCCAGGCTTGAGAGCATGAATTTAGGATTTACACACGTCTGAGTACTAGGTTTAATAGTCTTCTCGATTGTGCTGGAAGGATTTGCTTGACAGCTAGAAATCTCTACATACCTAGAATACACATATTGACAATCAGAAATTTCACTACAAGGTTTTGAGGACCAATAATAATGTTGCTGAACAATGTACGAAGTAAGTTGTCATGTGCCTGAGAAATAAGCAGTCACCTCTTTGGATGGGAACATCAGTCGAAAGCCACATTCTCAATGATAAGATGTGCAAAGTAAAGTACAAGATGGAACAAGGTCTTTTATAAATGCTTTACCTGAGATCATGAAGACTTTTTCTCAGTCCACTTCCCAGGACAGTTTCCCTTTCTGTTATTTCTTTGTCAGATGGCCGTGGATTTGCAACCAGTTTGGCCCTGTTTGGTACAGCACCAGAATTGAGGCCCTCCCCGTTGATAATTACAAGGGAAGGGACACTGCTATTTAGCATCATCAATAGCTTTATTGTATTTTCCATGAACTAAAATAATTTCATTCTTTTTTTTTGAGTGATTCATAGTAATACGATGTCAGTGTAAAAACTTTATATATCTATTTATTTAAAACAAAAGGATTACTGGAATATTGTGCCTAGAGTCATCAGCTGATATTACTTTTAAATTTTAACATTACCTTCCAGATATTACATGTTTGGCTTTCATTTCTTTATCAACTAACACAGGAGTATCAGGCAAATTGCTTCCAATTTGTGCACCATGAGCATTAGTAACCACCCTGTTGAAGATTATCCAAAACAGTTTATAACTTAAATGCCTACTATTCAATTGTTATGGGAAAGTTCACTGTATCACTCACCCTTCAGTTGCAGGACGTAGACACATGGTATCAATCCTTTTGATTCCAGATGAGAGAAGTTTTGCTCCTATTAATGATGGCTGACACATTTGAGATCCAGCTTCTTCCAATCTCTTAGAAATCTTTGAGTGGAATTCTCCACTTTTGCTTTCATTTGTCAGCGTAGCTTTATCAACTGCAGATTCACTGCATCAAAAGAGGGAAAATGTAAATGACGCGTTGATACTAAAGCTCATATGTTTGCTCCCTATCAGACGTATCTACACAGTTCAAGAGCATACCTGTTATACATACAGATTAGAGTCTCTTCGTTATAAGCATTTTTTTTTCCGATTACATTACCATGAGCATTTGCATGTACTCAACTAAAAAATTAGATGGTTCTATGCATTTCTCATAGTTTCAGTAATAGATGCACTTGATTCTGATTATTGTTGGTTTCTGTATTCAAAACCATTTTGACTCGTGACAGTTTCTACTTCTTATAGTTCAAAACATAAGTCAGTGACTTGAAGGATGGAATCAATGAAACAAAGGTGGCAGTTATCAATATACTCAAAGATTTTCTGACCTGCTCTCTGCAGACAAAGGAAGCTTTAAGATCGAATTTTGGTCATCCTTGATACATTTGATGTTATGTAGTGTCTTCCTTGAGACGAATGTATTGGAATTGTCTTCGAGATCTAAGTTATCTATAGCTGATTCAGCGTTCTCAGTCGAGATATCACTGTCTAACTTTGGTTCAGTGTTTTGTGTAGATATGTCACTGCCAGACTTACACCCATCTCCATTATTGCTATCTGTATTAGCAATGTTTACTGAAGATGATTCTTTCAAAGGCAAGTCTTCACTATTAGGACCATCTCCTGCTGAGATTTTCTCATCAACATCTTCTTTTCCACTTGAAATGGTTTTCAAATCTGTGATCTGAAGACAACCATCATTCTTTCCTTCAAAAATGGTACCTCCATTTGAATCAACTCCCCCTACAAGTTGACCAGACAGGTCATCTGTTGCTGGCTTAGCATATGGTTCTGTGGCCATCTCCTTCTCAGATAAATGAATTTGCTGATCTGATTCTTCAACACTATAAGTCATTACTTTTCCTGGAGACCTTGGACCATGTGGAAGTTTCAGATTTTCTGATCCAGGTTTTGATGGGCAATCATCACTGATAGAATTAACCTTGCCAGTAACAACTAATGAAGTATCAACCTTTAAAGGGACCACTCTCTCAGAACCACCATCAAGTGTACTAGTCTCTTCAGCCAGATCGATTTTAGAGCCCTGAGGTCCTCTTCTATCAGAAAGAAACTCTTTTCTGCTATCTTGATTCTTAGTTGAACTTTTTTCACTTTTCGTTAAGCTTGAATCAAGATCGAAATCACCCAACCCACTTCCAAAAAAGAAAGTGTCAGGTTCACGTACATTTACATTCCCTATGTAATTCAAATAATGAAACAACAAGAAAATGCAGAGCTTACTCATTGAAATCGAAAGAGAATTTAAAGGGGTCTTGCTTCCCTTGACGGTTTCCTTTGGAAGGTTCTTCTTCAGATTTCTCCTTGGTTTTTGGTGCTTTTCTGGGCGGGCTTGGGAAATCAAGGTCTGGCATGTCCATTTTGAAAGACGATATCTTGCCAAAGTCACCATCCAGATTGAAATCCATATCCCTGAACAAAAAAGAGGAAAAGGAACTTTATAAGAGTTGTCTGGGATTTCTAGACTCACACTAGCATACATTTATTGGAGCTGTATCTGTATAACTGGAATAAGAATACTTGAATCCCCAATTCTATCCTCCTTTTCAAAACAATTTGCCACATATTACCCCAAGTACCAGATACACCAACAAAACTCATAAAGGTAGATAATTTACCCATGATAGCACACAAAAGTGTCACATAACTGTCATGCAAACCTTTAAGCTCTAAATATAAGGAACCTATTAAATGTTAAGCAAAAACACTTCGCAGTACTTACAGCTTGTCAAAGTCAAACACCTTCTTCTTGCCTTTGGAGCCTTTGGAAACTGTATCAAACCCAAAATCCATTCCGTCATCTTCCATTACTGATATTGATTTCCAGGAGGTGAGAAATTCGTCTCCGATTTCCTCATCTGTTATAAGAGGAATATAGGATCTGATTACATTGTTCACGTCAAATGAAAAATTCAAGCTATTAACTCTCACTCGGACATTCTTGTTGTATACGATGACTTACACAGCAAAGCTAAAGGTTAAGGGTAACCAAGAGAATACCTAGAAATGAACTTTTTCCTTTTTGATTAACCGAGGAAGATTTTGCCTTCTCTGATTCTGCCATAGTCTCAGACTTGTAGACTTTATTGTAAACCTCTGCAAACATTCAGTAACTGTCACAGCGTATTCCAAAACAGAAAAAGGATTTCATTCCTTGTCCACATTAAGTATCTTCCATCCTACCAAACCGACATTCTTACAACAACAATTTAAAGAGGACTGCGGAAATTATAAACTTCATTTTACAAAAACTTGTAATGATCGGTATATCACAGAGCAAAGCTAAACATAATACACACAGAATTAAATCCATAGTGTAAAATAAACTGTTAACTGCTGTGCACTTTATTAGGAAAATTCAGTGATTAAGCAGAAAAAATTAATCAATTGACAATTAAGGACTAAAATCGAAACGATAACCAAAGGAACTAGCCAAAACATAACTCTCGCCTAAATTTGAATTAAAAAACGGTTAGCAGTAGGAACAATAGCACATTAGAAAACATGAAATTAGAGATTAACAGAGTAATCTCGATATCAAACTTGATTCCACAGAGAGAGAGATTTGAAAACTCTAAAAATCAAACAGTAATCTACAAGAGGAACATATGGAATTCAAATTCGAGCGATTCTACGATCTACCAGAAACTCAACATTAGGCTCAAACAAGAAATCGATTATATTCTACTTGCATGCAATTTTCCGAGAAATAAGCAAAATTTCCTGGAAAATACACGGAATCGATCAAGAAATGCAAGAAACGAACATAATGGAGTTCAAAATTCAAGCGATTCTACAAGCTACCAGAAGCTCAACATTAGGCTCAGCAAACAAAGAAATCGATTACATTCTACTTGCATGCAATTTTCCGAGAAAATAAACAAAATTTCCTGGAAAATACACTGAATCGATCAAGAAATGCACGAAACGAAAGGTCACAGTTCAAAATTCAAGCGGATTTACTCGGTCCAGAAAGCATTGCACCTCTCGCGAATCTGAAAAGCCATGTAAAACGAAACGATTAGGGATTGAGAAACTCACCGATTTCAGAGTCAGAAAGATGAGAGAGAAACTGTGGAGGTGCAAGTTGTGTGAGAGAGCTGCTTGGCAAAATGATCCGACCAACCAAATGTGCGAGTATTTATACTTCTCCAAGTTTGAATAGGCGGGGAGATACCTGTGACGTATTACCGCGCTCTTTTTTTTTTCTTTTTTTTTCTTTTTTTTTTTGTTTGACAAACATGTAAAAATCCTCGCTTAGCGCTGCCTAGGCGCTAAACGGCTAATTACCGTCATGATTAATGCCTGCCTAGACATTTGAAAATTAAGAAATTGTGCCTAGATTAGATGAGACGCCAGATGAGACGCCCGCCTAAATACCTGCCTAGGTTGCGACTTACTTAGACATAAAATATATAACTTTCGATTTGAATTTATTTTTTTTGTCAATAAATTGTAAAAGACTTGTCGAATACTTAAATGAGCACACACTATATGCTTGTTTTCCGTGTTTTCATTATGTTCCAATACTTCATAATACATATGTCATTCTATTTTGTAATTTATGATGAAATTATATATATTTTAAATATAAACAGACACTTATTTACACGAAATATAATAAATTTACTTAAATCCGCCTAGGCGCCCGCCTAGACCCTGCTAACTGCTTAGGCATTAGGCCCCAATCCGTCGCCCAACTAGCGCCTAACGTCTTTTAGAACCTTGATATTAAGTGATGGAAAAGTGGACTAAGTCTTATAATATACTTACCATAATAATGTGATTCAACTTCGCCCTTTAACCCGCTGATTTGGTGCGCAAATACAAATCGATCAGGCGCCGAGCGCAATGATCCAACACTGGTTTGGGCCCGCTAAATTTGCCACATGGATTTCGGCCCAAATCAAAAGGCCCACGGTAATGAGTGGTTGGAATTTTATTTTTATTTTATTTAGAAAATTAGGGTTGTTGAAACTTGAAAGTGTCACACTCAGCAGAAATGGCATGCAACAATGCCTCTCAAATAAAGTTGACGCTGCGGCATGCTCCACGTCGCTCCTTCAAACGCCATCCTCTCGACCAACCACATGACTTTTTTTTGGTAGACCACTTTTATATATAGCTATGATGAATTCTTAGAAAAATAATATGCAACTGCCTACAATATTTGTTGGTATTTATTATAATTATCATCTATCCGTTGATATAATGTATGTGAATATGTGAATTTAAAAATGTAAGTATAAAAAATATTTTGAATGCACGTGAAGTTTTGTATTTAGTTTTTCGTTTTCCAGTATCGTTATACAAAAATGAAAAGAATTGGAGTTCAAAACAATACATTTTCTTTTTTTGTATGGTTGAAATTAAGAAATGTAGATTAATTAGTGATGTGAGAGTAATAACTATTCTATATAAATCCCCACACCATAATATGTTGAACAAGAACCCCAAACCACCACCTACCAAGTAAAAGCAACCAAAAATGCAAATCAAAATCATCGAAACCAATGTCATCGTTCCATCTCCGCCACCATTTACCGACGATCACTTCCTCCAACTAACCTACCTCGACAACGACCCCAACCTCCGCGTCACCTTCCGCTACGTCCGCGCCTACCACAACACCAACTCCTCCCCCTCCCCCTCCAACCCCTCCCACGTCATCTCCGCTGCCATCTCCGCCGCCCTGGTCCACTACTACCCTCTCGCCGCCACTATCCGCCCCCGCCCCGACCTCCGCTTCGAGCTCTTTTGCTCCAAAGGCCAAGGCGTCCCCCTCATAATCGCCTCCGCCGACTCCACTCTCGATTCGGTCGGATACCTCGATGACCCAGCTGCGGATTTTGTCGAACACTTGGCGCCCGACCCCAAACCGGAAGAGGCAATGTCCACCCCGTGTATGCTGCAACTCACGGTGTTTAACTGCGGCGGGTTCACTCTCGGAGCCGCCATACACCACTCGCTGTGCGACGGAATGGGAGCCACACAGTTCTTCAATGCCGCGGCCGAGTTCGCCCGCGGGGCTACTCGTGCGTCGGTTGAGCCGGTGTGGGACCGGGCGGGGTTGCTGGGACCTAGAGACCCGCCGCGAATCGGCGCACCGGTGCTGCACGAGTGTCTGAGTTTGGACAAGGGGTTCCCGCCATACGGACAGGCGGAGGAGGTGGGGCCGGTTGTTAGGGAGTGCTTTCATGTGAGAGACGAGTGGTTGGAGAAATTCAAGGGGGAGCTGTTGGAGCAGGGTGGGTTGAACTTCACCACTTTTGAAGCTCTCGGTGCTTTTATATGGCGTGCCAAGTAAGTTAAAGTTGCTTTAATTCGTCATACCAAATTAAGAAGTTTTTCAGCATTCCAGTAACGCAACCTGCTACATGGAGAAATTTTTCATAAATTTAAACTTTGACCTTCAAAGTGCCTTCATTCTAGATTGTGGCACTTTGATGTCGGAACATCAAAGCGTCTTAATTTGGTATTGTGTTGTTCAGTTTTAAGACGCTTTGAAACTCCGAGATAAAATTGCCACAATCTCAAAGTTATTTCAAAAATTAATATTTTGGGTGATGGATGGCATGAAACAGGATTAAAGCCATAGGGCTTCCAAGTGACGAGAAGGTAACATTTGCATACTCAATCAACGTACGAAGACTAGTGAACCCTGCATTACCAGCCAGCTATTGGGGCAACGGCTGCGTACCAATGTACGTAAACCTCACCGCCAAAGAACTAACCTCGAAGCCGCTTTCGTCCGTGGCGGATCTGATCAAGAAGAGCAAGAGCAACGCCACGGACGAGTACGTCCGCTCGTTCATCGACTTCCAGGAGCTGCATTACGAGGACGGGATCACGGCGGGGAAAGAAGTTAGCGGGTTCACTGACTGGAGGCACTTGCGCCACTCAAGTGTGGATTTTGGGTGGGGAGGTCCTGTGACTGTGTTGCCACTTTCAAGGAACTTGCTAGGGAGCGTTGAGCCTTGTTTTTTCTTGCCTCCGTCGTCGTCCTCGGCGGGTGTGGGGAAGAAGGATGGGTTCAAGGTTTTGGTGACCATGAGGGAGAGCGCTGTGCCGGCTTTTAGAGAGGAGATGGAGAAGTTCGGCTGCCTAGAGTTTGGGTTGCCTTGATGCTTTGCAAGAATACTTTCACTGTGATATGTGCATTATTTTTTGTTATAATATTTCATCATCAATGTAATAATTATGGATCAACTATTACATCCTCTGATTAGGTTTTTATGTGCTGAAAATACAACCAAAAAAGGTGACAAAACACAGTGAAAATAATAAGGAACATTTTGCCTTCAAAAAAAAAAAAAAAAACAGTGAAAATAATGCTTAAACGACATTAGGTTTTTATTTGGGGTTTTTGAAGCTCTGTGTATGGCACCATGTAGGGATGAATAATTGTTGTTCTGTGGTTCGGAATTGACGAGGTGGATTGTCGGCCACTTCTGGTTTCTAGGCAGTTGCAGCAAGTTATCCCTCGCCTAAGCTTTTAGGGTTTTCTCTATTAGCTACCTTTGGACCTCTGTTGTTTGATTGTTTGACCTCCTGTGGACGGTCTATTTAAGAATTGAAATCGTTCGATGTTTTTTTTCTTCTTTATGTACTATTTGTAATTGCTGCAGGGAAGAACCTTTAATCATACTTTATTTGTACACATGGCGTATTTTTTTTGTATGCCGATCCTTTTTATGATTACGTATGGTGTAATCTGTTCGTTTGAACTTTTATTTTAGAATGTTCTCTACCTTGTGACAAAAAAAAAAAAAACACTGAATACAAAGTAGTTCACTCTAAGTGACAAATTACAACTAATTACTATTCGTGTTACTTTTTTTTTTATTTTGTTTGGTAGACGACAACACAGAGAGCGAGTAAACATACAAAATATGACAGAAAATCTATCCACTTTTTTTTTTTTGGCAAAGAAAATCTATCCACTTATCCTCAGCCTCGCAACCCAATAGAAAGCCAGAAACCATGCCGAAATCCAGAGCCGAAGAATTATACTCACACTCGAACACATAGTAGTCCCACTCCCTATACACTTCTTCCATGGCGTCCGTACTCGGAAGCTGCTCGACGGCAGCAACTTTGGCCTCCCGACCTCTGTCCTCTCGCACTTACAGGACTTCAATTCCCTCTCTCCCTCTAACCCCAGGTAAACTTTTCCCACCAAACAAAGGAAAACCCAATTGTTTTTTTTTTCCAGCATTTGGACCATGATTTGGGATTGTTTTCTGCAATTTGATTGAGTACATGAAATACCCAGTTCGTAATTTGGTGTTTGTTGGTGCTTTGATGGGAGATTTGAAGTGGGTTTTTGCAGGATAATGGTTGTGGAGTGTTGTTAATTTGAATGGAATTGTGCTTTTGCATTGCAGGGAAGTGTTTTGGGAGGAAGTTTTTTGGAGGGATTGGGATTCATGGAAAGAAGAGGTCTCAATTTCATGTGACCAATGTTGCCACTGAAATCAGCCCTTCTGAGCAGGTCTGAATTTTCTTCAATTGCAGTATTTGGCAACAAAATTTTGATTGGTTTTGATTACCAATAGATGAAGTTTATCTTTTAAATTGGTGGTTCAGTTTTCTATAATGTTGGAGAAAGAAATATTTTTTGCATTCTAGATGTTTGTTGAGTTTATGTGTGATTAATTATGGTCTGCCAAATTGTATTCAGGCAAAGAGGGTTGCTGCTAAGGAAAACCAGAGGCCGGTATATCCATTCGCCGCTATTGTTGGACAAGATGAGATGAAACTGTGCCTTCTGCTGAATGTGATTGATCCCAAGATTGGGGGTGTCATGATCATGGGGGATAGAGGAACTGGAAAATCCACAACTGTTAGGTCCTTGGTTGATTTGCTTCCCGAAATTAAGGTAGTTTCTGGCGACCCTTACAACTCGGATCCAGAAGATCCAGAGTCCATGGGAGCGGAAGTTAGAGAGAGCATTGTGAAAGGGGAGCAACTTCCTGTTATCAAGACTAAGATCAACATGGTTGATCTGCCCTTGGGTGCTACGGAAGATAGAGTCTGTGGAACAATCGATATTGAAAAAGCTCTAACCGAGGGTGTCAAGGCATTTGAGCCTGGCCTTCTAGCAAAAGCTAACAGAGGAATTCTTTATGTGGACGAAGTTAATCTTTTGGATGATCATTTAGTTGATGTACTATTGGATTCTGCTGCCTCTGGATGGAACACAGTGGAGAGAGAGGGTATCTCGATTTCACATCCTGCTCGGTTTATTTTGATTGGCTCGGGCAATCCAGAAGAAGGGGAGCTCAGGCCACAGTTGCTTGACCGTTTTGGGATGCACGCACAGGTTGGAACTGTGAGGGATGCAGAGCTCAGAGTGAAGATTGTGGAGGAGAGAGCTCGATTTGACAAAAATCCCAAAGAATTTCGGGTTTCTTACGAAGCTGAGCAAGAAAAGCTTCAGGAACAAATTGGCGCAGCTAGAAGTTATCTTCCATCTGTTCAGATTGATCAAGACCTCAAGGTGAAAATCTCCAAGGTTTGCGCAGAGTTGAATGTCGATGGATTGAGAGGAGACATAGTGACAAACAGGGCTGCAAAAGCCTTGGCTGCTCTTAAGGGAAGGGATAAGGTGACCCCAGAGGATATTGCTACTGTCATCCCTAACTGCTTAAGACATCGTCTTCGGAAGGATCCTTTAGAGTCGATTGACTCTGGTTTACTTGTCATTGAGAAGTTCTATGAGGTTTTTAGCTGAAGGAGATACTGAAAGAGCCCCTTTCTTTCGTAATTTTTGTTGGTAAGATTGTTTTTGTTTAATTTTTTTCTGGCTTTTAACCCGTCCTGCTTTTATACCAGCACATTTAGGTTTCACCATCGACATATTATCACTACTTTGTTATTTCAAAACTTTATGGTCTATATTTTCGAGAAGCACGTATATGATACAATTTCTTGCCTATGGTTTCTCCTAATGTATTTACCGTTGCACATTGACCTTTCGGTTCATAACTGGATCATTAGAGTTGGCCTTGTACCTTGTATAAAGCGAATCTTCCTGTAGCGGGATGCCACTGTACCATCAAACCAATCACATAGTGCCATGTGTTTTAATTCTTCCACATGACATAGCGTGATTGGCATGACATACCACTACAGCGGTATCCCGTTGTAAGTTTCTCTCCCGTATAGGGCTTAAGATTGTTGCTTTGTCAATGTAATATCTGAGAAAGTAGTAGTTAAAGATAAACAGCCACATTGAAGGTTTCTGGGATTCAACTTGAAAATGCAGATTGCAAAAACATGTAACATCACATGAGAAACAATAAAATGACATTAAAATCTAGGGCATGGTGGTGCTCCCTGACCACTCGTCCAGAACTTTGGCCTCCGCTCGAGAAACACCGGCGGCCGCCCATACACTGCTGAAGCAGCGCTTATCAGAAGGCCAGCAGTTAGGGCCCATATGACAAACTCGTTACCATCATCCGCTTCAAAGTCGAAGTAATGTAATAGATACTTGTCTCCCATCCATTCTCTCTCCTCCTCTCTCCTCTTCTCATCCTTGAGAAACATTTCTAAAGGAGCATCAAAAATTGCCTCCACTTCTGCAGCATTCGGAGCTGGACTAAATGCTTTTATGTCAGAAAGTAGGCCAATTACCGGAACCACAATCACACCATGCTGTAAGATTGAGGAGGAGTCAGAATCCGAAAGCCATATATCGGAGGAGTAATCCGTAATCAGAATCAAACTCTTGGAGCAGTAATCCATAATCAGAATCAAACTCTTGATTCCGATTACGGATATCTAAACATGTCTGAAAAGAGTTTTTGTTTCCACTTAAAAAATGCTTGCCCCACCCACCTACCCTTCACAACCACCATGAAAATTTGAAAATCTTAACTTAAAAGGAACATATCAGTGATGAAATTTGAATGAAATTATTTTGTGGGTTGTGATTTTTCTGGTGAAGAAAGAGTTTTGGGATGAATTATCCATTAAAAACGTTTAATTAAAAAATAAATTGGATTATATATACAAGAGTGCAGCTGAGCTAACCTTGTTTACAATGTGGTCGAGAACGGTGACGACGTTGACTAGGGAAGGGTCCAGGCCGATCTCCTCCTTGGCCTCCCGGAGGGCGGTGTCCACGTCATCAGCATCCGCTTCCTCTCTTTTCCCACCGGGGAGCGCAACGTCGCCTGCAACCAAACACACCCTCTTTCAGTTATTCTTTACAAATGGATTATGGAGGAACTGGTTCTGGTACCAGTAATGTGAAACGATTTGTTGAGGAGGCTGAGGGCGATCACCAGGGCTGGAAGACAGAGATGAAGATCGTTTCGTGAGAATGACGCGCAGCTCGCCGTCATCCCCTTTGAACAGACACACCAGAACCGCCGCCCGTTTGGTTGTTGAATCGGTGGCGGCGGAAGCGGTAGGTGGTGGAGGTGGTTTGACTGATTGTTCGAGTCTGAAATGTTGTGCTAGAATTTGGAGTTTTAGTTCAGCAGAACCCATTATTTTCTTCGGTCTCTTTCTGAAAAGAAAAAAAAAAATTGTGGGTTATATATATAGAATTTCTCATATATATATATATAGTCAAAATTTAACCTCTAATTTCATAAATGTTAATTTTTATAAAAATGATCAATTATGGCAATGAAAATACATGAATAGACCTAAATGTCCTAAAAAGAGTACAGCTGAGCTAACCTTGTTTACAATTATGGCTAAAAAAATGCATGATTGTTAATCGTACATCGTGCAGTTAGTTTTTGTTAAGTATTATTTGTGTTTAATTTTAAATAAATAAATTCAAAATGAATTATGACTGCACGATATACAATAAACAGTTAGGCTGTGAGAATTCCTAAAATTTTCACAACTTGGATCCGAATGGGATCCAAATCCATATATAGCCTACCCTTACTCTAACTCCAAACTTTGGACTCAAACTTTGGGTCTATGATGAATATCATTGTCACCTAAAATTTTAGCCAACAGGATTCTCTCCGGATGAGGATCTTGGAGATCTGTAAATCATGTTTATTCATCGTACATTGTGTGGTCAGTTTTTGTCAGGTACTGTTTGTATTTAAATTTAATGGATATGATTCACGGATTCCCGGGATCCTCACAAAGAGGATCCGACAAGAATCCGGATTCAAATTTTAGGACCTAAAATTTATTAATTGTTGTGGAATGATTTTAACTCTAGTTTTTTTTATAAGGATTTTTTTTGTAACTTTAAATTATTTTATCTTAATTTAATTTTACGAATGTTTTAATTAAAAAAAAGGCTTAAATCCTGATAAAAATTTCAAAACCGAACAAATCACACACACCAACCAACCAGTTAACCAATCAAACTTAGGGGTGGTTCGGTATGGGATCCCATACCGAAACCCTTGTCCCGATTCCCAAACCGAAATTTTCGGGAATCCCAAATTCAATACCGATCCCAAACCAATTTTTCGGGAATCCCGAAATATTTTCGGGATTTCGGTTCGGTTCGGGAATCCCAAAATGCGGCCCAATCTGTATGGTGCCCAGAATGCTACCACGAAAGTGAAATGATGGCCAGACATGTAGAATAATCGAAAAGATACACAATGTAGAACTAATATGATGCCCAGACATTGCATGTTTAGGAAGTTGATACAATTCTAACATGACTACCTCAAAGAGAAAAGTAATATGCAACTACATCGATATAAAATAATGTCAAAAGAGGAACGCTTTATCTCTATTCTTCAACTGAGATCCAAGGGCAGAAATTGCTTACAATTGCTTACAACATACACAAAAGAAATCGAGAACAAGAACAACCAAGACTAGATTTCACAAACCCTAATCCAGATTTCACAAATCCTAATCTAAATTTCACAAACCCTAAATTTCAAACCCTAAATTAATTCCCAAATTTACCTGATTTGGGGTCCAATCGGTGCGCAAGGCACTGGAATCTGGATGAAGAAGTCGGGGAAGAGAGATTAAAGAGGTGAGCGGAACGCCTGCACCGGTGGCCGTAGCTCTGCCTCTGTGCCGTGAAGGAAGGCTCCTTCACAGAGTCAGTCGGGGTTTGAGGGATGAGAAATCGAGAGATAAAGAGAGATCAGAGGGTCTGTGTGATGTGGGTGTGGCCGGTTTCTGAGGTGAGGATGTTGTCTGAGGTGAGGAGGTTGTCTGACTGAGGCCTGTGAGTTCGAGTCGAAGTCGAAGTCGAGAAACGGAGAGAGAGTGTGACTGAGGCCTGATAGTTCTCTGAGGGTTTGAAACGTATTCAACGGTTGTGATTAAATCTCAACCGAATTCGACGGCTATTAAAATTCCGAATATTTATTTAAAAATGAAATAATATAATTTTTTTAATTTTCGGTTCGGTTCGGTATTACCGAAATCCCGAAACCTTGAGACCGATTCCCGTACCGAAATTTCGGGATCGGTTCGGTATTGAGTATCGAAATTTTCGGGATTTTCGGTTTGGTTTCGGGAATTTTTTGGTTTGGTTTGGGAATTTTGGTATTTTTTTCCAGCCCTAATCAAACTTCAATACACAAACCAATCAACCAAACTTCAATACACATACCAACCAAATATACATTTTATTATTTTGACCATTGGATTTAAATTGCAGCCATTGAATTTTTTTGACCGTTGGATTGAAAAAAACAAATATAAACCGTTAGATCAAAATAAAAAGATTGCCAAAAAAATCAGATTTTAATATGGACCGTTGATCACCAATGGTCTAGAAATCGAACGGCTCACAATTGTTCTAATATTACAGTTAGACAGCTGGGGTCCTCTGCCACTTGGAGCCCAGCTGTTGGCCACTTCTCATTTCTTCTGCCCGTTTGCTTTTTTTTTTTTTTTAAAGTGGGGCTCCCAAAAATTTGGATAGATAGACCTGTAAACGGGTCGGGTTTATTGGGTTTGGGTCGGGTTTAATTCGACCCGTTAAGTTAACGGGTCATCCGAACCCGACCCGTTAAGCTAACGGGTCACCCGTTTCACCCGTTAACACCCATTAAAAATTATTATTATTTTTTTATTTTTGCATAGAGTTTATTTTTTTGTTTTTATGACTTTAATGAAATTACTAAAACATCATCAATTAACGGGTCTAACGGGTTAACCCAAAGTGACCCGTTATTTAACGGGTTGTTAACGGGTTCACCCAAATACTAATATTAACGGATTGGGTCGGGTCGGATTAACGGGTCGAGTCCAAAATGCCAGATCTACTAATAGAAACTCAAATTTGGGTTTTAGTTTTGACTCCAAGCCAAATATTTTGCGCTTAGGTCTCACCATTCGATTGCATTTTTGGGTTTAGGTCTGCCCTTCGACATTGACCTTTCGGTTCATAAACTGGATCATTATAGTTGGCTTTGTACCTTGTATAAGGCGAATCTTCCTGTAGCGGGATGTCACTGTAAGTCTGTACCATCAAACCAATCACATATGTGTTTTAATTCTTCTACATGACATAGTGTGATTGGCATGACATACCACCACAGTGGTATCCCGTTGTAAGTTTTTCTCCCGTATAGGGAGTAAAGCTTGTTGCTTTGCCAATGTAATATCTGAGAAAGTAGTAGTTAAAGATAAACAGCCACATTGAAGGTTTCTGGGATTCAACTTGAAAATGCAGATTGCAAAAACATGTAATATCACATGAGTAACAATAAAATGACATTAAAACCTATGGCATGGTGGTGCTCGCACCACCACTCGCCCAGAACTTAGGCCTCCGCTCGAGAAACGCCGGCGGCCGCTCATACACGGTTGAAGCAGCCCTTATCAGAACGCCAGCAGTTAGAGCCCATATGACATACTCTTTACCATCATCCGCTTCAAAGTCGAAGTAATGTAAGAGATACTTGTCTCCCATCCATTCTCTCTCCTCTTCTCTCCTCTTCTCATCTTTGAGAAACATTTCTAAAGGAGCATCGAAAATTGCCTCCACTTCTGCAGCATTTGGAGCCGGACTAAATGCTTTTATGTCAGAAAGTAGGCCAATTACCGGAACCACTGTCATACCACGCTGTAAGATTGAGGAGGAGTCAGAATCAGAATACCATATAATGGAGGAGTAATCCGTAATCAAAACACCTCCAATCTACCCCATAGGCGTATGACTGTATTAGTTGTATAGGAAAATTAATAAGTAGATTGGTGAATTAGTATGTGCAACAAAAATGCAGATAAATTAGCTCGTAACAAAAGAATGTAGGTAAATTAGTGAATTTTTAAAATATAGGTAAATAGTTTGTATCAAAAGAATGTAGGTCAATTAGTTTGTATTAAAAGAATGTAGGTAAATAAGTGAACTTTTAAAATATAGGTAAATAGTTTGTAATGCCTGGTTTTAAAACAAGAGATCAGTGCTCATTGCTAGCATAATTGAAGGTGAGTAATAATAATATTCATTCACATATTTAGGTCATTGTGACATAAATTGTAAATATTTTATAAGGATAGGTGATTTATTTGCCAACACGGCAGACTATTTGAATTTTGGATTTTAGTTGGATGTTTAATATGAGGTAGGTTTTTGTCTAGACGATAATAGTTATAAGGGCCTATATTTAAACAATCCAGTTTTTTTTTTTAATTTTCAGTCAAAAAATGCTTGCCCCACCCACCTACCCTTCACAACCACCATGAACATGTGAAGATCTTAACCGAAAAGAGTACAGTTGAGCTAACCTTGTTTACAATGTGGTCAAGAACCGTGACAACGTTGACTAGGGAAGGGTCCAGGCCGATCTCCTCCTTGGCCTCCCGGAGGGCGGTGTCCACGTCATCAGCATCCCCTTCCTCTCTTTTCCCGCCGGGGAGCGCAACGTCGCCTGCAACCAAACACACCCTCTTTCAGTTGTTCTTTACAAATGGTGGAACTGATCCTGCTACAGTAATGTGAAGCGATTTGTTTTGGAGGCCGAGAGTGATCACCAGGGTTGGAAGAGAGAGATGAAGATCGTTTCGTGAGAATGACGCGCAGCTCGCCGTCATCCCCTTTGAACAGACACACCAGAATCGCCGCCCGTTTGGTTGTTGAAGCGGAGGTGGCGGAACCGGTAGGTGGTGGAGGTGGTTTGAGTGATTGTTCGAGTCTGAAATTTTCTGCTAGAGTTTGGAGTCTTAGTTCAACAGAACTCATTATTTTATTCAAGGCTTTCTTTCTGACAAAAAAAGAGAGGATATTTGTGGGCTATATATAGCCTTCCCTTACTCTTTGTTGGTATTCACAGAGTTTTACTAACTCAATACCAAAATATGTGGGTGATAAGTTTACAAACTCTATCACACCTCTCACTTACACTCTCAATAAAAATGGACAAAGAAATAGAGAAAGGAGGGAAGCTACAAGCTTCGGCAAACACTGCACTTTTATATATTAAAAGTTTACAAAACAGATGGAATAAAAGCTTACAAGCTTAGGAATGGGAAGTGGGATTCGGCTAGTCTTTAAAGCCTAACAAGAAGCTTATTTAAGCAAACAAAATAAACCACTCAAGTATTGAAATGATGGTGTTTTCCATCTTTACACCCTTTCACACATTGACACACACATGCATTGCATCTTTCCAGCTTGCAATACACACCTTTCGGCCATCACATGGCAGCACACTTGTAATCACCTTTCGGCTAAAAGGAAGGAGTAATGATGTTTGAGTTGTTGGAATCACATGGCCTTTTTTTATTTGAATTTCCAACATGCCCCCTCAAATCAAAAACGCCTTCATGCCTAGCATTTCACGTAGCAGCTTGAAAGGCTCAATTGGTAGTGGCTTTGTGAAGATGTCAGCCACTTGTTCCTTGGTGTGACAATAGACAAGCTCAATTGTCTTTTGCTTTACATGGTCCCTCAGAAAATGGAACCTGGTATCGATGTGCTTACTCCTTCCATGTTGAACAGGATTCTTTGCAAGCTTGATTGCAGACATGTTATCCACATGAATCACAGTCGATTCCACTTGTGGATGACACACTGACTTCAACAGATTTCTAACCAAATTGCCTCACATACAGTTGAGGCTACAGCAACGTACTCGGCTTCACATGATGACAAAGCAACAATTGATTGCTTCTTTGAAGTCCACGAGAAAGCTGTTGATCCTAGAAAAAACACATAGCCAGTTGTGCTTTTCCTTTCATCTTGGTCACCTCCCCAATCACTATCTGAGTAACCAAATAATTTTGTATCTTCACCAAAATTATAAAACAGACCATAGTTTAGAGTACCTCTTATGTACCTCAAAATTCTCTTGGCAGCCAGCCAATGAGACTCCCTTGGTGTTTCCATGTACCGACTCACTAGTCCAACACCATAAACTATATCAGGTCTTGTGATTGTAAGGTACCTCAAGCTTCCAACCAAGCTTTTGTACACGGTTGAGTTTACAAACTCACCTTCTCCTTCCTTGGACAGCTTCAATCCAGTTGCAACTGGTGTGTTGACAATATTGCATTTGTCCATATTGAATTTCTCCAATATATCTCTCATGTACTTTTGTTGAGAGATGTAGATACCATCACTTTCTTGCTTCACCTCTATGCCAAGAAAGTATGACATTAATCCATTGTCAGTCATCTCGAATTCACTGAACATGGATTGCTTGAACTCACAGAACATTGCTTCATTGTTTCCTGTAAACAACAAGTCATCTACATAGAGACAAAGAATTAAGAACTCCCCTTTTGCACCGTTCTTCATGTAAACTGAATGCTCGTATGGACATTTCTGAAATCCATTTTGGTGAAGGTAGTTATCAATCCTTGAGTTCCAAGCTCGTGGTGCTTGCTTGAGGCCGTATAAAGCCTTCTTCAAACGATACACCTTATCTTCTTTTCCTTGTACTCGGAAGCCTTCCGGTTGTTCCACGTACACTTCTTCCTCAAGTACTCCATTAAGGAAGGCTGACTTGACATCTAGTTGATAAATTTTCCATTTATGATGAGCAGCAAGAGAGATTAGCAATCTTACCGTGTCAAGTCTTGCAACTGGAGCATAGACTTCATCATAGTCCACTCCATACTTCTGTTTGTAGCCTTTTGCTACAAGCCTTGATTTGTATCGATCCACACTTCCATCTGCAGTGCGTTTGATCTTGTACACCCACTTGACACCAATAGCCTTCTGATTTGGTGGGAGCTTTGTCAACTCCCAAGTGTCATTCTTCTTGATGGCATGAATTTCTTCCTTCATGGCTATTCTCCAACGATCTTCTTCCACAGCTTCATTGAATGAAAGAGGCTTATGGTCTGCATACAAGCAGAAAAGGTTGGTTTCTTCTTCTTCTTCTTGTTCATATATCTCGGTGAGACTTCTTAGCCTCACTGGAGTTGATGAGCTGCTTTCCTCACTGGATGTTGGACCACTCCTTGCAATTCTGTGCACTGGAGTTGTTGTGGTTATTTGAGCAGGTTGTTGCTCAACAGGTGGTACAACTTCTGGTTCTTCAAAATCAGTGGAAACAATCTTCTCTTTACTGACTTCTTTGTTGTTCCACTTCCATGCCTCTTCCTCACTAAAAATGACATCTCTACTAACCACTAGTTTTCCAGTTAGTGGGTTGTAGAGCTTGTATGCTTTGGACTCTTCACTATAGCCCACAAACACACACTTCTCACCTCGATCATCGAGCTTTCTCCTCTTGGCTTCTGGAACCTGGGCATATGCAACACACCCAAAAACTTTTAAGTGTGCAACATTCGGCTTGTATCCGCTCCAAGCCTCTTGTGGTGTCATCCTTTTGACACTCTTTGTTGGACATCGATTCAACAAATAAATCGAACAAGCTACAGCTTCTGCCCACAATTCTTTTGGCAAATTCTTCTCTTTAAGCATGGACCTTGTCATGTCAAGGATGGTTCGATTCTTTCTTTCGGCTATCCCATTTTGCTGTGGGGTATAGGCAGCAGTCAGTTGATGCCTAATTCCTTGCTCCTTGCAGTATGCTTGGAAAGCATTAGAGGTGTACTCTCCACCTCTGTCCGATCTCACAGCCACAAGCTTGTGGTTGCTTTCAGCCTCTGTGAGTGCCTTGAATTCCTTAAAGATTCTTAGAGCAGCCGACTTTTCCTTGAGAAAATAAACCCAAGTCTTCCTACTAAAATCATCAATGAAAGTAATAAAATACCTATTACCTCCATAAGACATGGGATCCAATGGACCACATATATCCGTGTGCACCAACTGCAATGGTGCCTTTGCTCTCCATGTATCACCAACAGGGAACGATAGTCGTGCTTGCTTGCCAAGCACACAACCTTCACATACTTGGTGTGTGGCTTCAATCTGGGGTAGACCACGAACCATTCCTCCACTTGACAGCAACTTTAGGCCATTGAAATGAAGATGGCCAAACCGAAGATGCCATTTCCATGACTCATCTTCCATCACACCGATGTTGCAACTCCCAATCTTTGTGTTCAACTTCAATGGGAACATTCGGTTCTTTGACATTTGCACACGTGCAATAAGCTTTCTCCTTGCATTTCTGAGAGTGAGAAACATATTCTCCATATGTATAATATACCCTTTATGGAGCAGTTGACCAATGCTCAGAATGTTGCTCTTCATACCTGGTATGTAGTAGGTATCGGAGATGTATTCTTCTCTACCATCCTTCTGGATGATCTTGATCTTCCCTTTGCCTTCAACTGGCAGCTTTGAGGAGTCACCAAGACTCACAGATCCATAGGCCTCATTTTTGAGTTCGGCAAAAAACTCTTTCTTTCCACACATATGGTTGCTTGCACCAGAGTCCAAATACCAAACATCTTGTTGGCTACTGGAATCATGGTGTGCTAGTAAGACTGTAAATTCCTCACCAGCATTTCCACTTGACTCTGCCATGTTGACATGCTCACCATTTTTATATGAACATTCATTGGCATAATGTCCATATTGCTTGCAACTGTGACACTGGATATGTGCCTTTCCTCGAGCAGATCTCCACTCCTGAGACTGACCTCGATTTTGTGCATAGCCTCGACCTCTTCCTCGGGCTCGTCCTCGGCTACGGTTGGATGAACTCCCACGACGTGAGTTCCACTGCCCACGACCTCCACTTGGCTTGTCAATACTAAGCTTTGTCTCCAAAGCTTGCTCTAGCGTTGTGGGACTTGCATTCTTCTGAATGCGTTGCTCGTGAACTAGGAGGGATCCTAGCAGCTCCTCTGCGCTCATTGTCTCCAAATCCTTGGATTCCTCAATGGCAGTCACCACATGCTCAAAGTTGGATGTGAGTGACCGAAGGATTTTCTCCACAACTCGTACTTCATCGAGTCTCTCGCCATTTCTCCTCATCTGATTTACTATCACAATGAGCCTTGTGTGATAGTCGGAGATGCTCTCTCTTTCATTCATGTGAGCAGTTTCAAAATCTGCTCGAAGTGATTGTAACCTCACTTTCTTGACTCGATCTACTCCTTTGTAGATTGTACTGAGTGTGTCCCACACTTGCTTGCTCGTTGTTGCATCTGCAACCTTCTCGAACGTTGAATCTTCCAGACCCTGGTATAGAAGATACAGCGCCTTCTGGTCCTTCTTTCGTAAGTCCCTGAGAGTGTTCCTTTGATCTGCAGTATATGTGGCTTCTTGCTCGGCAGTGGGTACAACATACCCACTACTGACAACTTCCCATAGCTCTTGCGATCCAAACAATGCTTTGAATTGGATGCACCATCTTTCATAATTTTCTTTCTTCAATGTGGGAACTTGGAGCTGCACTAAGTTGGACGCCATAACTGCTGCACCTGCCAGAATGGTATTCGGGCTCTGATACCAATTGTTGGTATTCACAGAGTTTTACTAACTCAATACCAAAATATGTGGGTGATAAGTTTACAAACTCTATCACACCTCTCACTTACACTCTCAATAAAAATGGACAAAGAAATAGAGAAAGGAGGGAAGCTACAAGCTTCGGCAAACACTGCACTTTTATATATTAAAAGTTTACAAAACAGATGGAATAAAAGCTTACAAGCTTAGGAATGGGAAGTGGGATTCGGCTAGTCTTTAAAGCCTAACAAGAAGCTTATTTAAGCAAACAAAATAAACCACTCAAGTATTGAAATGATGGTGTTTTCCATCTTTACACCCTTTCACACATTGACACACACATGCATTGCATCTTTCCAGCTTGCAATACACACCTTTCGGCCATCACATGGCAGCACACTTGTAATCACCTTTCGGCTAAAAGGAAGGAGTAATGATGTTTGAGTTGTTGGAATCACATGGCCTTTTTTTATTTGAATTTCCAACACTCTTAACTCCAACCTCAAAACAAAATTAAATTATGATAAATTTTCAAAACCGAACAAATCACACAAACCAAACAGTCATCCAAATAAACTTCAATATACACATTAACCAAATTTCAATACACATATCAACTAACCAAATTTCCAAAATTTACTTACATTTTTATTAAGAATTGGTTCCAAAAACATTTTCATCAAAAACGTTTTAAGTCATTTTAAAAGCACATTCAAACGAGCTCCTAAATTATTGCAGGAATGACGATCGTTTTCAAGACAAATCGATAGTGAGGTAAATATTAATGCAAGAATGACGATCGTTTCTAATACAAATCGATACGATTCGTTGACAATAATTTACGGGATTGTCGTATTTCTATCTACAACTTATGAACCTTAAAACGGGGATTTTGCTCCACAAAATTTGGTGGCCGTTTGTATACAACTGATGCGGCCCTAATCAAGATACCAGCAGTTAGGCCCCAAATCATGTACTTCTTGTTCTTGGTTTCGTAGTCGAAGAAATGGATCAGAAACTTGTCTCCCATCCACTCCCTCTCCTCTGATGTCCGGTTTTCATCCTGAAGAAAATGTATACAAAATGATCTTTAAGAGATCAAAAGATAACTACATAATCTGTAATCGGAGTATGAAACTAAAAAGAGAGAAACCTTGAGGAACATTTCCAAGGGAGCATCGAATATCGCTTCCACTTCAGCAGGGTTTGGATCCGGCTTGAATGCTTCTTTCTCATTAAGTATGCCAATGACAGGAACAACCCTTAGTAGATGCTGCACAGAAATCCAATGGTTAGCTAAATCGAGTTCCTCATCCAAAATAGTCTTTCAGATCTACAAGTCTGACACCGAAATCTGCATTATACATCGCCCCTAACGCCTATGTACCCTATTTTTGAAGTCATTCAAAGCACTTCATCAACAAATCCGACAAACTACACTGCTCTTCCCCAAGACCAACTTCTCAAATTTTGAACTTGTGTGCAAATTATGGATTTGGAGGATGTATCTCGAAAATTCAGATGCACATGATTAAAATTAGTAGTTATTAAGGACGTGTACTTAACAGATCAACACGAAGAACGAATGAGTACATTACAAACTAAATGACCGTGTCAGCCAGATACTTCTTAAAGAACACCTCCAATCTACCAATATGATTACTCAGTTTTTCCGAAAACTAATACCCTAAACCTTACATTCAAACTCATTTCGAATGCAAACGAAAAGTATATGATAAGTCCCGAGCCTTTCTTTCTAGTCTCAACTCAACTCAAGTTCCCAACTTTCACCTTCCAATACAAAGAAACTAACGCATCAATCTGCAATTTCGCAAACAACACATAATTCGACCAACCAAGTTCTGTATCCACTCAAATGCACACATTTGAGCTCAATCAAACTTAAATTTGAAACAAACAGTGATGAAAGATCAAACATTTATACCTTCGATAAGAATGGTTCAAGAACTGTCACAACATTGACAAGCTTGGGATCCAAACCAATCTCCTCTTTCGCCTCCCTCGTCGCCGTGTCCCCATCGTCCTTGTCCCCCTCCTCTGTTTTCCCACCCGGTAAAGAAACTTCACCTGCAGAAACACAAAACCAAAAATTAAAAAACCAATTTTTCCCATTTCCATTTTATCAATTTCCTCAATTTTCTCAGGAACCAAACAAAGGGGTAATGAAAACTCCACAAACCCGAGTGAGTGGAAAGCCCCGACGACCGCTTAGTTAGAATGACGCGCAGATCGCCGGCATCCCCTTCAAAGAGACAGACCAAGACGGCGGCTCTTTTGGGTCTGAACTTTTCTAGGTCCCTTGCAACTGGGGTGTCGGATTCGGCAAAACCCACCTGGGACACGACCTTGCCGGCGGTTTCTTCGATTTTTTGCTCCTCAATGTCGTCTTCGGAGGGAAAAGGCGGCGGCTTGTAGAGGCGGAGCTGCTGGGCTAAGGCGATGAGTCTCTGTGAGCCTCCGCATGCATTGGGCAGCTCCATGAGTAGTGGCGGCGGTGGTAATAGCCTTCTGAGGATTGAAATCATGGGCTGCGCTTCTGCATACTAATTATAGTAGAAGAAGAAGACTACTAATTGCCGATCGGCGGTTTTTTGTTGGCTCATGAGTCACCGAGTCAGCATAGGCTATGGAAATGGTCCCAAACTTCTCATTTGATTTGAGCTAGACCAGTTTACAATTTTATTTATTTATTTTTGTCGAAAGACCAGTTTACAATTCCACTCTCCCTAAATTACAATAATTTTCCTTTTTTTAATACAAGTTATATTACTTTAATCGTTACGCGAAGAATAATATTTAACTGTTTAAAAATGAGTAAGGATTTCTACTTAAGGTTATTCGTTACTAATTCATAGAATTTTGTGCATATGTTTTGAACTGTTTATATTATAAAGGGTTAATCTCAATTTACTACCTTAATGTTTCGTGGTTTTCAACATTTGGTACATAGTTTTTTTCATCTCAAAGTCATACCTCAAGTCTTAATTTTTGGACAGTTTCATACTTCCGTTAGTCAGGACAGTTTCATATTTCCGTTAGTCTTTCTGTCTTAATTTTGAGACAGTTCCGTCACTAGACGTCACGTGTCAATATGGCCTACATGGATATTAATTTTTTTTTTTTAAATTAAAAATTAAACATTAAAAATTTTCAAAACCTAAAACCTAAAAATGAACCCCCAAGAAAAAATTTCTCTCGTTTGTGGAATCTTTACTATCTTGTCTATCTTTACCACAGTAGGGTTTTACTTGTGACCAGCTTTCTGAAAATCCACCAAGAAAAAAACATTCTGGCTCAAACTCGATAGTTGCCGCTGATCAGGTTAATTAAGAGGTGTGACATTTGCATCAAGTCAGCAAGTAATTAGAACTAGAGTTGGCGCCAATATTCCTGTTTCATACAAGAGTTTGGAGCTGAACAAGTAAGAAACAACTTAGAAACCCTACTTTTCTGCATTAATGTTACGCTTAGCTTTTAAAAGGCTATCCTTATGATCTTTTATGCCTCCTCAGACTGTGTCATGCCTTCTTTATCAAACATATCTCTCGTTTCATAGCTCAAAAATTTAGAGTACGCAAATATTGTATGATGTGTGATGAGTTTAATAGTTAGATGTGCGCTGAAAGATCCAAGAGAATTGAACGGATGAATATAAGCAGTGGCGAAGCCACGTGAGGGCGAGGAGTGGCCGTCGCCACTCCCCTCGCCGGAAAACACACCCCCAGCGCCGGTTTGGCCCTCCCCTCCCCGGCGTCCCCGCAGCTCCGCTTTGTTCTTTCTGCAGAACTCTTCTGCTGCACACAGCAGCAGATCTAACTTCAAACCTTTTTTTTTGTTTTTTTAAATCCAGGCCAAAACGACGTCGTTTTGGTCCTGGTAAAAAAAAATTTAAAATTACATACGAAACGACGTCGTTTCGTGTCTATTTAAAAAAAATATATATATATATATATATGGTGGGGGGGGGGACCGCGTGTCCCCCATTGACCTAGCCTTTCAGAAAGAAAACCAATTGCAGCACAGAGAGCATCAAAGTTGCTCCCCACTGCACAGCAAAGCTGCTCCCCAGCTCCAGCCCAAGCTCCCAGCCGTTCCTCCTCTCTCACTCTCTCACAGACAATGGTGAGTAGTGGCGAGCCAGCCACTGAGCCGTTAGGCTAGCCTCCAAACTTCAATTCAAGGTAAATTTATCTCTACCTAACCCTAAATAAATATTTAATACGAATTTGATTTAATTGGTAATTTGGTATAGAAATAGAATCATATTAATATGGTAATGCTAATGCACTAAGTTGGTTATTGGTTGTTGATTATTGATATGATATTATGAAATTAATTTTTAGGGTGAAAATTAAAATTAAAATTCTTGATTATTGATTAATTAATTGAATTATTACATAATGTATACAAATTACGATTATTCATATGATTAGTTGAATTGAATTTTTATTTATTGAATAATTTGTATGCTAATTGGTATTGATTAATTGAATTGTTGGTTGGATTAGTTATTATCCATATTAGTATAGTTTACTCTAGGATTAAGAGTCTAAGAATTTTTTTTCTTTCTATTTTACAGTTACATAATGGAACGATGCTATAATAAACAATGCTTAAATCCTCTTTCAAACATTTTGGGTAGTCCTTCTCCTTCATGATGTAGAAAAGTTTTGTGAGGAGCATGATATTATCGTTCCTAACATGGAGGATTTGCATTTCGTACCTGGCAAATCAAGGCGTAAAGCTCCAAAAATCACAAACTTTCATTACTATCGTGTGGACCTCTATTTTCAAGTCCTTGATATGCAACTAAAGGAATTGAATGATTGCTTCAATGAGGTAAACACCGAGTTACTTCTTTGTATGGCATGTTTGAGTCCGGTGAATAATTTTGCATCTTTTGACAAAGCAAAAATTGTTCGTTTAGCTCATCTTTATCCTCAAGATGTTGATCGTATGGACCTCATGAATCTTCCAATTCAACTTGATAATTACATTCATGATATGAAAATGCATAGTGAGTTTTCATCATTGAGAGGAATTAGTGATCTTGCAAAAGAGTTAGTGAAGACCGGGAGGTGTGAAAGCTATATGTTAGTGTATAAGCTTCTTACATTGGCTTTGGTGTTACCGGTTGCAACCGCTTCAGTGGAGAGAGAGCTTTTTCTGCTATAAAGATTGTGAAAACACCATTGCGTAACAAAATGGGAGATCAATGGTTGAGTGATAGCATGATTGTTTACAGTGAGAGAGATGTATTTGCTTTTATTGATAATGAGCCTATTATGCGACGTTTTCATGACATGAAACCTCGCCGGCAACAATTGTAATTTGTTTGTATTGATTAATTATGAAAGACATTACTATATAAAAAGATTTAGTTGTTGTCATTTTTCTTTAACCTTGCACTCTTTTAAGTTCGCCCCTCCCCCCTAGAAATCCTGGCTTCGCCACTGAATATAAGCCACTTAGAAAGCATCTATAATGTACATGTATATATAGTAGGACTTTTCACCCCTATATCGCTGGACTATTTGCACTATTGTCTTCCATAAGAGAGAGAAAGAGAGAATGTTACAACAAGGAGAATCAAAGAATGAGAAAGAAGAGACTGGAGATTATCAGCATGTTCAAGACTTGATGGCTACTTCAAAATCAGCATTCAAGCAACAGCAGGTCGACAATACGAGATATGGAAAGATTGTGAAAGTTCACGGAGGCCACATTGTCCGATCCACGGCAAGAAAAGACCGGCACAGCAAGGTTTACACTTTGAAAGGTTCGAGAGACAGGAGGTTCCGGCTGTCACCTCATACTGCTATACAGTTCTATGATGTCCAAGACCTCCTTGGCTACGACCGCCCGAGTAAAGCCATTGATTGGCTCATTGAGAAGTCCAAAGCAGCAATTGAAGCGCTCTCTGGGTCTGAACAACCTTGCCAAGATTACTATGATTGCACTAATAGTAATGTTTTCGGACAGCAGACTGAGCAAGAAATTGGAGAACAAAGTATGCATCAGTTTTGGAATCACCCGGAAAGCAATAGGGAGCTGGAAACAATGAGCAATGTGAGTCCCATGAACAATGTCAACAATTTTAAAGAACCGGTTTTCGATCCTCACCAGTTAAGTTCATTGAACTATGCTGAAGAAGCCCTCGATCCCACATCGAGTTTATCGGATTCCAAAGTCACGGAGATGGGATGGTTTAAAGTTTGGTGGCTTGGAATTATAATGCAGGTGATGGAGGAGAAATTTGTCCTTACAATTCATCGCATGTATCTCTGCATTAGCCATATATCTTGTCACAAGTTTTATTTGCTTCAAGTCTATTGAATTGTGTTTTTAGCTAGTTTTACAAAAACTGTTTCCATTGAAATCCTAGTCTATCTAAATCGGATTGAGTTACATTTTTCAGCTATTCTTTTGTCTGTCTTCTTCTTTTTCTTTCCATTAATTTTTTTGTCTAATCTAAACTACGAATAGAGGAATTCGAAGTCGGAGTAGAAGGTAGAGAACACTTCTAATTAACTTGACCAAAGTTCAAACCCAAGTCCCCTTCCTATTACCTTGTTTCTTTAAGATTTGGAACCTAAAACTTGGGGTCATGGAAGAGCCAACGAGGCAACAAGCCAATTGTAGGAAAGATTACAAGAAAATTGTGATAAGAAATTATAGTGAAATAATATTCTTCTAATAAGTACGTAGACAAGGTTCAAGCCTACTGTGGTTTGAAAAAGTCCACGAATTGGTGCAACAGTATATCATTTGACTTGTCCCTTTTAGGATACAACAGCCCAACTAAATCGTTGTGTGACTCAAACCTACTGCACGAAAGGAAGAGTCCAAAGCTACACCACAAAAACACCCTTCTTTGTCCAGTAAGTAATAACATAAAAAATGGAAATAGAGATAATAATTGTTGTAGAAAAAAATTGTGTAGTGGGACAATGAATAAAAAAATGACAGAGAAAATGCTATTAATTATAGATTTATTATCATCCTTAGTGAATAGGATAATAAACACGTATTAATAAGAAAAAAGTTACAAGAATTAATTTTCCGCTAACAACAAATAATGACGGTTATAATTAATTAACTTGCTTAATATTAAAAATGTACCAACCCCAACAACCTATGGCCTTGCCAATGAAAAAGATAGATGGAAAGCCAATTATTAAAGGCATTAGTGAGCATTAGAGCAATCTAATCTTTAATTATGAAAACTTTATAAAACAACTGTATTTTCCATTTTGTAGGTGCAGAGTCATGTCAACTAATGTGTGCATTATTAATTTTATCCTCTTCTGTAGGCCAAAGACGTAGAATTTAATGAAACATATACTAGCCTTTTGAGCTTACCCAAAAAGGTTAGACTTCAAGCGATTCTCGCATATTAATCAGGGACAGAGGTCCCAGCCGGATCTCACCTCACCTAATCCTAAGGTTCCGAAAATCTGAACTCTTGAAATTTGATCTAACAGCTACAAACAGGGTGTCTCTTTAAAAGTGATAATAATTGTAGTCGTTAGATCAAATTTCAAGGGTCTGATCTCCGGATCCTTACGTTTAGGTGGGGGAGATCCGGCTGAGATCTCTGTCCATTTATCAGTATCTCTTATGTTACGTTAACACTAATAAGGGATATATTGTAGCACTCTAAAATTCCCCTCAGTTTTGTTTTGTTTTTTTTTTTTCCCACCCTCAGTTTTGTTTTAAAGATCGTTCTTATCGTGTTAAGTGCTCGTCTAAATTTATGCAGGAATTTATGGATCGTGCACTAACAAGAACTGCTGTCATTCTTGGATTGGAAGTTAACCACAAGCACACCCTTACCAACTGAACCAACCCTCATTGGCAAAATAACTCTTCTTCTAATTTTTACACTTCACTCAAAATCTGATGGACTGAATCAAGATAAAACGGGACCTTGAATCTCAGAAAATGAATAATTTAAGAACAAAAAGTAATTCAAAGAGCAAAGATTTGCAGCAACACAAGTCATTTAAGCATGCTGGTGAAAAATCTGAAAGACAACAACCAGAGTACTTTCTAATTACAGTGTGCGAAAGCACAGAATAATCCACCCCCAACAAATATTTTGTCTATTTACAATATAAATAGAATATTCTTTTTCTTTCAAATATACATTAATATGAAGAACAGAGGGAAAAAAAGAAGAAAGAATCATAGAAGGATGCTCTGATCAGCCCTAAATCCAGGTCCTGCTCGAAAATCCGTTACTGCACGCGCAAGCACATTACTTCCACACCACTCCATGTACAAGAATCAGAGATGACCGCGTTTTTTTTTTGAAAATGGCTCTTCCCTCACTTTTCTGCAGTTTGAATCCATAAGATGCTGCAGACATTCTTATTTAGTTTCTACCATTGGATCAGAACCACCAACAAAGTCGATGTTCATTTCTGAGTGTTTTTTTCTTCAGTTTTAATGCCCTCTGCACTTGCTGCTGATTTTTCTTCGACAGCTGAGTAAGACAATCTCCGAGCCTTTGTAGTTGCCTTACCATTTGACAAAGGAAGTTTAACTATAACCGAAGCCTTTGGCGTTGGTGAATTTATGTTCTTACCAACTGGGCTTGCTTGCTTACTCTGCACTTTCTTTGGGCTAGGTGACTGCACACGGCTTTCCCAGGGGCGAGCAGCAATCCAGCGGTCCTTCCAGCTCCAACCCCAATTAGCTTTACCAAGTTCATAACTACCCAAGATTTGGCTCTGACTGCAGTTGGCCCTCCACTACAAATCATGGAATATGTTTTCCATGTCAATTGGTTCAAGGGTCAAATCAACAAATAAAGTACAAATATGAGAAAATAGTCTACCTGATGAGAAAATGCATATGCCATTGCCCGCTCACGCTTAACTGCTGCTTCTTCTCTTTGATATATCCTTGCAAGAACTTCATCCATTGTTTCAGAGCCACCACACCATTCCTCCTGTGACCGATTAAGACAACTAATCAATGTTATTATGAAATCAAGCATGTGTAGTCATGAGGGCCTGAGGCTGATGAGATGATAGTTCTGTAGCACGATTACACCAAGATTATGAAGAAACTTACAGAATCCTACTATAAATAAATTTCAAGTCCGGCAAGCTAACAGATACGGAAGCTGCTGGTCTCACCTCTATGTCATGAAGCTTTGCCTCAAGCTTTTGCTGACTCTCTATTTTCTTCTGCTTGATCCGTCCTTCTGTTACCATACAGAGTCGGCGAGCTTTAACCTCATCTTGTATTTTACTCCATGAATGAAGATAGCTCAATGTAGTTGTAGCTTGCTTAGTAATAGGAAAAGCTTGGGTCATTAGTTGCAATTTTACAATCCCTTTCAAACGGCGTAAAGCTTTTCTAGCCTGCAATGGGTGAAAGAAAATCTTAGGAACCAAAAAAACCAGCGTGACAAAAAGTGCCCCTTCATGCATGAATGCCTAAATTGCTCTCCATCTAGCATGAATGGGAAAAAAAAATCAATGTAATAACATCATTCAACTTTGTTACCAATTCCTCATTGCTCATCAAGATTCGAACTAAACACCATTCACTAAATAAGAAGAATGCAAAACAAAAGACATGAAACAAAATTCCACAGAATCACTGGGTAAAGAACACAAACAGCATCAAATTTTATATATTTATAGACTTTAGTGCACATATACATACAGCATATGCACGGAAAGCAGTCTGAATCCGAATTGCAGCTATATCCTCAATTGGCAATCCAAGATTTTGACCATACGCAAAACTAGACTTTTTCAATTTTATGGAACTTGATTTTCCATGAGCTGACGATCCCTGTCAGAAAAGTAATGGGGGGTGAGAAATTACAATTTCATACTAACATCAGTCTTGCGACATCACGTATAAATTCCTAGCCTTTGCTACTAGAAAGCTACCACTAAAGCATAAACCACACATTCACTCATATGACTCGATTTAGCTTAAAATTTTTTGTTCATGAAGTAAAATGGTAGTATAACTCAGGTATACTATGCCACCAGCAGTGTTGGAGAGTTGGAATCCTAAACCTTCATACACTACATTTAAGATTTCCAAATTCCTCACCTGATGTCCTTCTTTGTTTTGAAACAAAAGAGATATTTTAACGTCACTTGATTTCAAATTTTCAGTTGTTGGTCAATACTAATTACTGATCGATAGGTAAGATCAAACGCTCCAGAACAGTATTTCAATTTCGGATTAAGAATAAATATAATGATAAGTAGGATAAACTTTACAGTTGCAAATTGCATATCGTTACCAAGAGCTAAACAATGTAGAGCAATTTCAGGCTCTATACCTTCAACCGTTTTGAATTGCCGTCCTTTGCTTTGTTTAAGCCGATTAACACCTTAAACCAACGCCCGGAACCCATACCTGATAGTGAAACTCTGTATCCAATTTAACATAACCCTACCAGTTAAATACAATCACCATCAACATTAAGCAACAACAAGGTATTAACTTTAAGCATGTAAAAATTGTAATTTTCTTTGTCCTCTGAAATCAATCCAATTGTGTTAATGTTTAAGCATACATTATCACATAACAAACAGAGAAAACCACAATATGCTAACTGTTGACCAAACTACATAATCCTCACAGTACTGCCTATTCACTCCCATTTACTCCTTCTGCACTCTCTTTCGTCCCTTGATTCTCCTTCGATGCTTATTCAATCCGAAGGCTAGAACAAGAACGGAGGAGTGCATGACTAGAAAATGAAAGCGCGAAAATCACTTCTCTAAACGAAAACCAATTGAAGTCAAATGCAAGACACAACAATATTTCCAGGAAATTATCAGAGTGTAAACTGACTTCCATACCAATCTGGTATCTATAAAAACCCCTTATGCATTTAACAACCAGATCCCACCCATATCTCCCAAATGCACAAAAGGGCTGTCCTCAAATCATATTGTCAACTCAAAAAGTAAGGCAAACAATGCAAAACCAAAAAAAACAGCATCTGGGTAAGACTCACATACCAGTGAAGCAGCTTGAAATCTCCAAGAAAACAGTTTTCTTTTTTGTTTCTCGGAAACGGGTGCTCAAGATTTTGGAGGAAAAAAAGGCGGTTGTTGTAAAAGAAGAAGTATGGAAGAAGCAAAACCCCTGAGAAAAGGTGGGAGAGAGAGGGGAGAGAGAGAATTATTAAAAGGTGGGTGTGGTGGAATGTAGATTGCCATGGCCCATCACCTCTCTCACAATTTTTTTTAAAATTAAATTAAAAATCCTGCAAAATACAAAATTACAAATCTTTCATATAATATAAAAATGAATCTTTTACTTTTGTTTTATTTAATTTTCTCACACCTCAATCATAGGCTCAACTAACGCTATTACAACTCACCGTGTGGGGTGTGGGGTGTGGGGTGGGGGTGGGGGTGGTGGTTTGGGAATGAGATTCAATCTGGATTTATGTGTTTAAAGTATGTAAATTAAAAGATTTTGACCATTCAAAATTTTAGGTTTTTATGAAATGGGTCACCGAGGTGAGATGAGATCTTCTGCACCCATTTTTACATGTGGCCTCCCCGTGCCTTTGTTAATTGAACTAAACATAATTAACCGAGGTGGAGTCCAAATCTTCTGCACCCAAATCTCCCTGTGGCCCCTCTGTGTCTTTGCTTTTTGAACTAAACATAATTAATGTTAACTTGATAATAATTAAAATAATAAAAAATAAACCAAATCCTCAACCAAAAAACAAAGACACAGAGGGGCCACAGGGGGATTTGGGTGCAGAAGATCTGGACTCACCGAGGTGGGCTAATAAGGATCGTGGTATTTAAATTGAGTAATCCAAATTTTTCGTTCCATGAACTTTCAACACAGAGACCCGGAGTAGATCTCAATTGGTGGATTGTAGGATTTGAAATTTCAACAAAAGCATGCTACAGCGATGGCAGAACAAACCAATATTGTCAACATCGCCACTGTCTGATTGAGATGCGCTGCCTTTCTATTTATCTGAATTTCGTCATCAAGCTTCAATCTTTACCAAAATTATAAAATAATGGAGAAAACCTTCTTCATTTTGTTAAAAATTATGCAATCCTTTTACAATACTACAGATTATCCAACGCATAAATCATCACCTTATCATACAATGCACGTTTTTCACCATCGTAAAAAGTGTGGGTGATTAAGAAGGTTCATGCAATGCAAATTTTACCAGTTGAGGTTGTTTGGGAATTTGGCAGGATTCCAATTGAAGCTGGAGATTGGATGTGAAGTCGGAAAATTTGGTAGGAGATGTGATATTTTTGTTTCCTGGTGATTTCAGTACAGTTGGAGAGAAACAAATGTAGTTCCACATGCTTCTACAACCCCTTTTTTGTGGCTTAGCACTCTTTTAGTGTGTTAAACAAGTTTATGGTCAGGTTAATTTTTAAGAAAATTTCACTTTATTAAAAATCTCAAATATCCCTATTGTGACTTAACTGGATTCATCTATCTTTTTATCAACAACTGTCGTTCATGAGATTTGAATTTAAGATCCCTTAAAAAGCAAGTGAAGATTGAAAGATGCAAGACCAAATGGTCATTTGCTATTACATACATCTACTACTCTTCATGGACCTCTTCTTAAGACTTGATTTACTCAGACCTAATTATGTTAAAATGGTTTGTTCAAGATCGTATTAAATACATGTATTGTAGCTAATTCCAATTCTTATATGCCAACTTTATACTGAATTAGCCAACAAACGACAAACTCGAGATTGTATTATACACATGTACGTATTGTAGCCAATCCCAATTCCTATATGCCAATTTTATACTGAATCAGCCAACAAATGGCAAACTCAATGAGAAAAATACTAATTAAAAATGTAAAATCAAACAATTGGTACCTCCGGCTCATAAGACTAGCGCTCTAACCAACTGAGCTACGGGACCAGTGACATTTTTAATTTTTTCTAAACTTTTATTTCAGAATTAATTATGTGCTAATCACCATACAGACATTTCTTAATGCCAAATTGCAAAGTTTACTTGTGATCCTTAAGTTTATGTTTTTATTTACAGTCTGAATTATATTTGCTGTAACATTTAGAAATTGGCTATATTGAAAAGCCTATTTTGCTGTAATAATATTTGGTGTTTACCACCAACAACTATCTTATACGTACCATCCGATAACAGTGGTAAGAAGAACATGTAAAGTTTGAGTTTGATTAGTCATGAAACTGCTAGCTTAAGACCATCCGATAACAATGGTAAGAACATAAACGAGCAGCAGTGATATGGGGTACAGAATGTATGCTAGAATGCTTGTCCAAAATGGGAACTTTCTGCTGAAGCTTGCAGAAAGACCAACCGCTATCGAAATAATTAAAACAACTAAAACTTCAGCAGCGACATCCCATGACAAATTGCGTATGTAAACAAGAGCCAAAAATATGACCAACCCCACAATATTGTTCATGAACGCCGCGTTGTAAATCTGCAGAGAACAGTTCAAATGTCAGATGATATTGATCATATGGAGTTGCAGTGTTGTGTTTATGGAAAGTATACTTTTGGAGTATAAATCAGGGAGAAATAAGTGGTTGACATCATTAGACGCTCAAGTGTGTGAAGTAGTTAAAACAATATATTTGAGTTTATAGAGAGAAACAGACCTCGGAAAGTGTTAAAGAGATGGCATTCTCCGTCTTGTCTTTGGCAGACGATACAGACATTAGCGCCAGTCTGTAATTTGTAGCCAAGGGTATCACAACATACGAGGTCGTGAAAGAAGGGATGCTTGCAGCAGTGGAAAATTCTTGGAGACTCACCATGAGGGGCATTGAAAGAAAAACCGTCATGGCAGTTCCTAGAAGAATTAGAAAAGCAGCCTTCAGGAGATTCATCCACGATGTATCAGCACCCCTAGTCTTCTTTTTCTTAGAGATCAGCGGTGTCTGCTGATCTTCCATAGATGTCTCATTCTGCAAGTGCAGTTTAATGAGCCAGATGAAACTCTTGTTTTTCTAAGCATTCAAATATAGTCCTATCAGGCAAATGCGGGTGTAAGAGCAGGTGTGCTCATCCCTTATGCAGGTAATTTCAAGTCCCTCTTCCCGATGTTTACATTAGTTAAAGTAAAATATTGCTTGTGTAAAAAAAAAAAAAAAACTTAGTCCTACCAGGGCTGAATTTATACCTTGGAATGATTTCTTCTGAAAAGCCTATGTTCATTATCTTTACCATTGGTTGGGGTCTTATCTGGATTAATCCATTTTGAGATTCCATTCACAAACTCCGTCTCAGCTAATTGAGCGTCGCCAGAGAGATCAAATTGCTTCATCACTTCTTCTGCATAATCATCATCATGCAGACCTATTTCTTCTATTTGTATTCCTAGGATCAATGCTCTAAGTTCGTCTGCTGATATGTATGTGTTATGATTCTTGTCTATTCTATGGAACAGCCTGAAAATAAATTTAGAAAACGACTAAATGATGAGATCATGGCATTTCAGCGATTCAGGTGGAGTGAACTAAAAACAGAAATCGGGTACTTACTCTTTTATACTGGATTCATTAGCATTTCCGTCTACTGTCAGAAGACTCGGCAGTATCTTCGTTATGTATTTAAGCATCAAATATTCAAGCCTTCTGCTCTGAATCCATGGTTGAAAGAACTGCATAATTGTTTTCTATCAGTTAAGAAGTTCACGGATACAACATTTCTAACTTTTCTACTTTGTTCATCGTTGCTTAAACAATCAAAAGTCTTTCTCGGATTCTTATTATTTCAGTATGTTAATTATTTCATCTTTCATACACAATAAGTCAAATTTTACTATCATCTAAGTATTGCCGAGTTAGATTTTATATTCTTGAAGTTGTGTACCTGGTAGATGATGTAAGTGGCAAGGATTGCAGATGCAATCAGTAGAGAAATTAAGATCACAACTCGAACTGCTGTGGTTGAAGTCAAGATTTTTGCCAGTTGAAGAACGAGATATGGGATCAACGAGAGCATCATGATTCTTGCAGTATCTTGGGTTTCGACATCAGTTCTTACACCAGAACCTGCACAACCATGTTTACTTACACATTAAGTTATCATATTTTAGACCTCTCTCTCAGTGAGTGTTGATTAGTGTTTGTGGAGATCAGAGAAGAAGTAAACCAGTTAAACTGAAGGGGTTCTTATTTTCTGGATTTGATGAGGTTTGAGAATCCGAGAGGTCGGAGCTACCGAAAGCAACAACAGAACCCCAAATTAGGGTAAGAATCATGATTGTTGATCCTGCAAGCATGCTCATGTTCATTTCTGCCATTTCCTCCGCAGTTTCTGTAGTTGCTGTAATTCCAGTTACTGAGGAACAAAATGTGAATTGTCGTCATGAATTTACAAGACATAATACATGTCATATGTATTACTTTGATTAAAAAGTTAAAACCAAAACTTCTGAACTTTTCTCCAAATAGTCAAGCAATTACAAGGCAAGTCAAAATCATTTAAACTATGAATCTCTAATACTCATTCACACTCTCAACACGCCTCGTCATGTTAAATATAGAGAGGTGAGCAACTGAGCCACAAAATTAAACACGTGAGTTGTTGAGATCAACGATTCAACACATAAGTATAGTCTATTCTGATACCACACACACACATATATATATATATATATAGGCCCCTTACCAAGAGGGATCCCCATTTTTCTAAAAAAATGGGGACACCCTCTTGACCGTTGGATTGGCTTTAATGAAATTGTGTGGTTGAGATTAAAACACAGGCCACACAATCTCAACCACACAATTTCATTAAAGTCAAATCCAACGGTCAAGAGGGTGTCCCCATTTTTTTAGAAAAATGAGGATCCCTCTTGTGAAAGGATTCACACATATATATATAGGCCCCTTACCAAGAGGGATTCCCATTTTTCTAAAAAAATGGGGACACCATCTTGACCGTTGGATTGACTTTAATGAAATTGTGTGGTTGAGATTAAAACACAGGTCACACAATCTTAATCACACAATTTTTTTAAAGTCAAATCCAACGGTCAAGAGGGTGTCCCCATTTTTTTAGAAAAATGGGGATCCCTCTTGTAAAATGATTCTGAGAGAGAGAGAGAGAGAGAGAGAGAGAGAGAGAGAGAGAGAGAGAGAGGTGGGCAACTGAGCCACAAAATAGAGACCCAAGATAATTAAACTTTTATGTAAAACTTTAATTCCTCGAAGTTAGATTCCTCCCAATAAGATTATGGTCATCACAGTTTAGGTTTTTTTTTTTTCCGTAAATTTTCAAAATTCTCTCTCTTATTTTACCTGCTCTGATATTTTTATTTTTGTTGACATGGTAACATGGTCGGGGATTTGCAGAGCTGTTACCTTTTGAATTCATTGTATATACCTGATTAAATAAAAAAGAGAGGGAATAGACTGTAAATATATATTATTTTAAATAACTATTCTTTCCTTTATTGTATTCAGAACAAATATTAAGCTAAGAAAAATGAACCAAGCTGGCAACATTGACTAATAAAATAGTCTCCAACTTCTTGATTGATGAATATGCATGAAGGAGGATTAACATTGACTATCCACCCCTTAGAGTATTTTATCATACTACTAACTCAAGACTCAAATCTTTGATGACACATTTTTTTATAATTAGTGCAATTCCGCTAATTAATAACTGTTAATGTCAACGAGAAATACTCGGACTATTCAAGGTTTTTCTTATTCTTCTAAATGGTGCTTTAATTGTCTATTTCTATGAAATGAAGAACAATGTAGAGGAGAGGAAGACAATCGATGAACTAATAACAAACAATACAAGCTGAGGTTTGAGAAGAAATTAAGGATCTTACCAAGAACCACTCCAACTTGTGGAATCAAGCCAAGCAGGTGGAAAGTGTTGAGAGTTGTCCCACATTGGTGAGGGACAAGGTTTGCTATGTGCTTATATGGTCTTGGGCTACTCCCCATATTGCCAATTGGTTTTATGGTGGAACCCCAATTTCATCATGGTATCAGAGCAAGGTTGTCCACGTGTGAAGCCCAACAGCCACACACGCTCCACGTCACCCAGTTGTTGTCCACGTGTAGGCTTGAAAATCCGCCACACGTGTGGGGGCGTGTTGAGAGTTGTCCCACATTGGTGAGGGACAAGGTTTGCTATGTGCTTATATGGTCTTGGGCTACTCCCCATATTGCCAATTGGTTTTATGGTGGAACCCCAATTTCATCAGAAAGCACTAGCACCAAAGATACCAGTCCCAAACAATTCAAAGAAGATTTCAGATCCTCTTGAAACGTAATGATCTGCGAGGGAGAGCAAGACCTCGTAGACGATTATCAGAAAAAGAAGCCCCCAAACTGATGTTGCACAAGGCAAGAAGCCATAAATTGGTTCACAAGTCACAGAATCTCCTTTAAGATTCAGTGCTTCGACGATCGAAGATTGGCTTGTTTCGTCGTTTATTCCATCGGATATAAGCCCGGAGTCTCTAACAATCCGGCCGCTTCCTAAATGGACTAGTTGGAGGACCAGAAAAATGATGAACAGAGCTGGTCTTGACATATCCAGAGACACACAGCTTTGTAATGAAAAATTATTACAAATGAGAAACTTGGTGCTTGATTAGGTTTAAATAGGCATAAAAGTCAACCAAGTTGTAGACATCAGCAAATCCCTTTTTTCCTTCGTCTGGATTTTGAACAGTAAGAACAGAAGTCAGTAATTTATAGACTGTGGCAGGTTTGCAGAAAAAGCTACCCGCTACGTAATTGGATTTTCTAATAATTTGACCAAATATATTCCTATATAGTTGCCCCACAATGCCATCAACCATTGCATAGTTTTGGATACAAGTAATGAAACTCTTTAAATATAAACGCACGTATTAATGAATAAATTTAGTTTATCAAATTATGCATATATAAGCTAGGTCAGTTGATCATGACAATTTACTTCTTTCACTTAAATATTGAATTTTCTTTCCAATAAATTAGAGTAGTTTAAACGTATCTTATGACTCTTCTCATTTAAAATAACCACAATGTAAAAACCAATTAATAATATAGCCTAGCTGCTAATACAAATCCGTTTGAAGATTCACCAGTGAGCTGTAGTATAGGCTGGTCTCTTTCATTATCCTAATTGTCTGGGAATCTGAATTAATTAATCAAAGTACTAAGATTTTTCAATGCCAACTTGTAATTAAAAAAAAAAAAAAAAAAGGTTTAAGATCCAAACGTGCTGCAGACTGCAGAGTGGTAGAGGTGGGTTGAATTTTGGGGAGGCAATATGTTACACCCCACCCCCACCCCCTCCCAGTTAAAAATTATTAATATGTTACACCCCAACCCCCCCCCCCCCCCCCCCCCCCCCACCCCCCAAAATTAAAAATTATTAATATGTTACACCCGAACCAACCCCCCCCCCCCCCCCCCGCCCAAAAAAAAAAATTATTAATATGTTACACCCGAACCCCCCCCCCCCCCCCCAATTAAAAATTATTAATATGTTACACCCCACCCCCGCCCCCAAATAAAAATTATTTTTGAATCTTAATTGGTGAGCCACGTGGGGCCCACCTTATGAGCTTTGTCCCCTGGTCTTTCTCTCGGATGGGGATTGTCTGCCCTTCCAAAACGGACAAGGATCCTCGCCGGATCCCCTTCATGGGGATCCAAGGGATCAATCTATGTGGACCGTTGATCGAAAATCGTGCGGTCCAAATTAAATGCTTTTTATATTTTTAAAAGTAAAATAACTTCGTTTTGCGTGAAAAATATAAAAAAAGAAAAAACTGTGGCCGCACGATTTTCGATCAACGGTCTAGATGCGTTGATCCCTAGGATCCCTATGGAGGGGATCCGGCGGGGATCCAATTCCTTCCAAAACCATCCCCTTCCCATCCTCTCATCTTTTGTGCGGTCACGGTTAATCCACGTCAACATTTTATATTAATTTTTTATAAAAATAATAAGACAAAAATATAAAATGATATAAAATGTTGACGTGGCTTAACCGTGACCGCACAAAGAGAAGGGGATGGGAAGGAGATGGTATTGGGAGTAGGGATGAGCAAATACTCATTGGTTATGGGTAACCGCGGTTACCCGCCCGTTTAAATTAAACGGTTACGGTTATGGGTAACCGTTTAGATAAATAAACGGTTATGGGTATAACCGTTTACCCGCGAAATTTAAATGGGCGGTTATGGGTATTAACCGCGGTTATAAACGGGTAACCGTTTACCCATTTATTTTATATATGTAAAATTAACACAAACTATATTCCCTATCGGACAAAATTTAGATCAATGCTATTGACTATAGTGCATGATTTCATGGTCCATTATATATATATATATATATATATATATATATATATATATATATATATATATTATGTTAATACTTTACATTCTGAGTTAAATAACCAAAGAATACTGTCTTTTAATAATTTTCGTAGCCCAATAATACTTAGCCAATTTTATATTACCTTCATTGTTAACAGTTAAAAATATTGTCCGTAAACTATTATTTCAATTATTGAAATGATATAAGGACTTAAATAATTAAAATGCGAAAATGTATGATGAATGTACCTATAACGGTGTTTAATTGTTAGAAAAAGAAAATTATGACAAATTTTTCTTTTTTAATTTTCAAGTTGTTAAAAAAAACACGTAGACGGGTGAAAAATGAGTAAATGGTAAAAAAAGAAAGGATAAACGGGTTAAAAAATGATAAATGGGTAAACGGGTATTAAACGGTTACGATTAAATGAGTACGCGGTTATGGGTATGGTTAACCGTTTATAAACGGTTATGGGTATGGGTATAACCGTTTAGGCAATTACCCAACGGGTAAACGGTTATACGGGTATGAGAATAAACGGTTATGGATAAATAACCGCGGTTACCCGCCCGCCATAACCATTGCCCATCCCTAATTGGGAGGGCAAACAATCTGCCTCCCTCTCTCTCCTCTCTTCTCTCCCCGTAACCTCATATCTCTCCCTCACAGCTATGTCCTCCTTCCTCTCGCTGCACCCAACCCTCCCCGAGGATAGCTTACACCCATACATACATTCACTCAGGCAGCTATCACCACCGTGCCACCACCTCACCTCTGGCGAGACCTCAGACCACCACCATCTTCTCCCATTTCTGCTTCGCACAGTAACACCTTCACTGTGCAAGTTCCTCATCCGGCGAGTTTCTTGAGGCTCCAACCATGGTAAGCACCTTGGACCCTTTAGGCCATCTTCAACCGAAGGGTCCAGAGGGCCAGAGGGTCGAAAATAGCCCTAAAACCGTCTCCAACCGAGGGCTAGGCCAGAGGGCTCGGGAATCTGGGAGGGCCCCACGGAATTTCAAAGGGCCAAAGGGCTGGCTGGCTGGCTTTTTTTTTTTTTTTTTTTTTTTTTTTTTTTTTTTTTTATAGTTTTCCTATTGCTGTCGGTTATAACCGACAACACTATGTAAGCAAAGGCAAATTTTTTTTTTATTTACTATAGTTTGAATTTTTTTTTAATATAACGGCTAGCTGACTAGCCGTTGAGTTTTTTTATTCTTTAATTGCAGCTAGCCGTTGTGTGTGTTTTTTTAATTTTTTAATTTTTTTTTTAATTTAAACATTTCTTTTCTTCTATAAATATGGTGAAGTTCTTTCAATTCTTCACTTCATTTGCAATATTTCCTTCTTCAATATTTCTCAATATTTTTCAATATTTCCTTCAATATATTTTCCAATATTTCCTTCATCTATAATATTTGTTTCAATTTTTCAATAATTTCCTTCAATATTTCCTTCATTTTTTTTTAAAATGGCCTCATTTGTCGTTTTTAAATTTAAGTTGTAGTTTTTAAATTTAAGTTGTTGTTTTTAAATTTAAGTTGTTGTAGTTTTTAAATTTAAATAATAAATTATGTTTGGCCCTCGGTTGGAGACGGTTTTTTGTGACAGGGCTAAAACGAGCCCTCTGGCCCTCGGTTGGAGACGAAGGCAAATATGGTCATGTACTGTTCATTAAAATATTAATATCTTGGAGAATCTTGGAGGGCCAGAGGGCTCAAACGAGCCATCTGGCCAGCCATCGGTTGGAGATAGCCTTAGTTGTTGTTATAGGTTAGATTATAATGATTTTGAGAACCTTGGGACGTTGGAATGCAAAGATAGCTTCGGTGAAGCTTTTCCTAATTTTCCCGACGACTGGACCGACTGTTGCAGGTGTTTTCCGACCGACTCCGGACACCACTCACCTCGAAATTGGTATAGATCTCTTCCTTGCTTCAAGGGCTTCATTTTGATATTTTCGTTTGCATGAAATGGTTACGTTTCGAGCTCCGTCAGAGCTAGGGAAGTTTCCGATCGAAATTCCGGCTTTCCCTTCCGTTGGGCTCCGTTGACATGCAAAGGGAACCGGGCTACCAAGCCCAACTCTTTTGCCAACCCAGGGCCTCGGCCCGTTAAGCATTAAGCCTACCCCTTTTTATTTATTTAAAATCCAAAACCCTTTGGGTCAAAACTCTTGGGCCTTTGTAATCTAAGCCCAACCCACTAAATTAGAAACCCAAAACCCATTAGCCATTTTAACCCAAGCCTTTGGGCCTAGGACCTTTCGGCCCAAATTCACCAACCCAGCCCAGATCCGGCTGGAACCTTCCAAGAATATTCCTGGAACATTCCGAGGAATATTCCCCCTATTGACTTTTCTAAAATTTAACTGGGACCCTTCTTAGGGTAATTCGACGTCCTGAATCCATTTTTGAAGTCCGTTTTCCCAAATGCAATTGTTATAATATAGTTTTACTAAGTGTACCCTTTATGTGCTTAGGGGCAATTATTGTGGCGTTTCTATCTTCGCTAGTCTGCACAGCTTTCGACGGCGAAGTACTGTGAGTGGACCCCTTCTAAAAATGCATGTTTTAATAATAGAAATGCATACATGGAAAAGCATGATTTAACAATTATGTTCTATGAAACGCTTTGAGATAACATGCTTATTGAGGCTAGTTTGAATTATTACTATTTTTCCTATAACCTATGTTCTTTATAGGATATCTGATGGATGACAATACAATATTTAGAACATGTTTCGAACACCTCTTTATAGTATAGATGATGGATGACTTTATACTATGAAGTTGTTTTTCAATATATATATGTTCAATGGTTTTGTACTTACCTAGTGATCCTTATTCCGCTACGGGACATAGGGATAGATTCCGGTCTGTCCCGGGTGACGGTTTGGTGTTGGCATAGGGCCTGGAGTGTGTTTCCTCTAGCTATTTAGCACAGGGACGGGGAGCTGGGAAGGGGCTTGGAGTGTGTTTTCCTCTGACTGTCTGCTTAGAGACGGGGAATCGGCATGGGGCCTGAAGTGTTATATTGGACATTCACTAGCGATTACGATATATATGAGTTATGATTTGAGACAGTGCATGAAACAACCCGTTCTGAGTTTTACTGTACGAAAATGGTATTTTCGTATTTTCACTAATTTTGGGGATCCTTTTTCTTTTAAAAATGATTTTTGGGTCTTAAATGGTGTGCCCAAGGGGCCCACCCCTGTCTTCTGTCCCCCGAGTCTCTCTCTCTTGGTTTCTCTCGGTCTCACACTCTTCACTCTCTCATCTCTATCTGTGCTCTCTCTCCCTCTCATAACTCTCTCTTCCTTTCGGCTATCTCTGAAAGCAGCCATTCCAAGGGCCTTCCACAATAAACAACAACAACAACAATCCTCCACCACCATTCTCTCTTCTCTAGGCAAACCTATGAACCCAGAAAACACCCCAAACCTTTCCCTCACCCTCGGTCGGTACTGTTCATCGTCTTCCCCGATGAGTTTCATGATTTTCCAACGTTGGTAAGCTTCTAAAAACTCTTGGAATGTGTTTTAGGGTTAGATCGAAGCTTGTTTTAAGTTGTGTATACGTTTGAATCGCAGAAAATAGCTCGGGGAAGTTTCTCCAAAATTTCCGACGAGCACCGCCCCTTTCGAGGAATTTTCCGGCCAAACCAAGGCGAGTTGGCCGGCGTGCAAGGTATCAGTCTCTTCGTCTCGTCGAGAACTACAACTTTCATTTTTGTTTCACTTGATTTCGTCGAGTAACAAAGAAGTTACGGGCGTTCGAAGCTTGCCCAGAAACCGGCCAAACCTTGGCCTGGAAATGAGTTAACTCGACCCATTAACCCAAGGTTCAACCCATTTACCCAACCCAATTACCCCAAACCCAATCCTCTTAAGCCCTAGGCCTTTCCTTAGGCCCAACCCGAATCCAACCCTAAGCCCAAGAACCGTTGACCCGAACCCAGACCCGTTGATTGGTCTGACCTTGGACCGATCAACGTTGACCGTTGACCGTTGACTTTGACTTGGGTTGACTTTTCTGATTTCGTTCGGGACTCCTCTTAGACTAATTTCGATGTCCTGAATCCGTTTCCGATGTCCGTTTTCCCAAATTAAATCGTTTGAATAGAGTTTGACCAAGTGTACCCTTTATGTGCTTAGGGGCAAGTAAAGTGGCGTTGTATCTTCGCTAGTCTGCGCAGCTTTCGACGGCGAAGTACTGTGAGTGGACCCCTTCTAAAAATGCATGTTTTAATACTAGAAATGCATACATGAAAAGCATGATTTGATGAATATGTTCTATGAAATGTTTTGAGATAACATGCTTACTGAGGCTAGTTTGAATTATTACTATTTTTCCTATAACCCATGTTCTTTATAGGATATCCGATCGATGACGATATAATATTTAGAACATGTTTCGAACACTTCTTCATAGTATAGACGATCGATGACTTTATACTATGAAGTTGCTTTTCAATACTTATGCTAAATGGTTTTGTATTTACCTAGTGGTCCACATTCCGCTACGGGACGTAGAGATAGTGTCCGGTCCGTCCCGGGCGACGGTTTGGTGCTGGCATAGGGCTTGGAGGGTGTTTCCTCTGGCTATTTAGCGCAGAGACGGGGAGCCGGCAAGGGGCCTGTAGTGATATTTCCTCTGACTGTCTGCTCAGAGACGGGGAGCTGGGGAGCCGGCATGGGGCCTGAAGTGTATTATTGGACATTCACTAGCGGCTATTATTTTACGAGATATGATTTGAGAAATTGCACGACATGCTAGGTTTCGGAAAACCTATGTTTATCATGATATATATGTGTTTTCATAAAACCTGGGGGTTAGTATGTTGATAACTGTTTTACTATATATATATATATCAAATTGGTCCACTCACCTTTGTTTTGCGCCCCCTTCAGGGCATAGAATCGAGGCATACAATCCCGACGTCAAGGCACTTCCGCATCGGCATCTTCGAGTCCTCTCGGTGTAGAACCCATTCTTTGTTTCATTAAATTTTACATTAATTCTTTTAGTGTTCTAAATTAGATGTGCTCTGAACACGTTCCTTAAATGTCATTCATTTTTCTTTCATATTTGAGTCTTATTTATTCCTTTTCTCAGTATTTGCACTCAGTAAATGGCTTTCGTCACCTTCGGGTGTCGGCCAGCACGTGCTTATCCTGGTATTCGGGGAATATCCGGGTCGGGGCGTGTCAGATTGGTATCAGAGCGTGGTTTGTTCAGAGCATACTTAGGATTCTCTTCGATTCTCGTAAAGTGCTAGTTATGACGTCATTTGGATGTCATGATTTCCGGATTTGGTGCCATTCGGCGGAGTTGTGCAAACCTTTCTTTGTTTGAATTGTCACATTCTGGTGGAAATACAAGAATTTGTGTCGGGATTGTGCCTCAGCGGTGACATGTTTGATTTGTGGGACGACTTTCCACATCGGACCGATGCTCTGCCACATGCATTCTTGAGGAATGGTGAGCAGAGTCGGTGTTACTTGATAACGACATGTTTTGAAAATATCAGTTGTTGAAGTTTGATCAAGGCCAACTGTAGATTCGAACTGGCGATGCCACTCTGCAACATGCGTTCCCTAGGAATTGCGGGCGGAGTTGGCTCTATATCGAAATCTTGGGAAACAGAAAAATCTTGGTGGTACGAATTGGTTAAGACCAACTGGAGTTCCAAAGCGGTGATATCCTTCTACGACATGCGTTCCCCAGAAATGGCGAGCAGAGCCATGTCTTAGTGGTAATTACTTGAAACTTTCGAAGTGCGTGTTGGAAAAAGCGAGTAAGTGTTGGTTGTTTTGACGATTAGTAAGTGGTAAGTGGTAATTGGTGGGATCGAATCAGTGTTCTTGGACTCATTACCACTGAAGGAAGTTCGTGTGGATCTTTAGAACAAGTCTCGACGATTGTTCTATTGATAACTTTCTTGTTTACTCCAACGACGAAGTCAAGTTCCTTAACCTTTGACCGTCAGCTGTACACCAATTCTTCGAGTGTTGACTGCGTTTTCATTTATTGCTTTGTTGGGAAACTCCTCAGTAGCAGACGCTATTCTCAATAATTTCCAAACGAAGTTGCGATCCTTGTTATTGTTGTAGTTGGATTTGGATGATGAAGATCCAGTCTTGTTTGGATAAACAGACTCCTTGAACTTCACCTGAGTCTGGCACTCGGTGGTTGACCCCAGCACCTTGACCACGTACTTTTTGGTATAGGTGAACTTAGCTTTTTGCTCGTATTCTAACTGATCAGTACTTTTGTCCACTAACTGTTCAGCCTTGTAATTTTCAGTGTAATGACTTGAGATTCTATGTTTGATTTCTGAACCTTGAAACAACTCTCACAAAATTGTGTGAATTTCGAAATGTCTTTGGCCTTGTCAAATCTTACTAGCGGTTTTTAGCTATTCTTGAGTTTAAACCCATTTCTTGTTGGCTAAGTAACCAGTTGACCTTACTGTGATGATTAACCAAATAATCATAAACAGTGACTTCTATTTCTGCATCTTCACCTTCCTTCGCTTGTTCGTTTTTGAATGTGAATTGGATCATGCCGAAACAATACACCGAGGGTGGAAAAAAAAAAAAAAAGTTTGTTCTCGGCATGGTTTCTCACTCAAACCAGATATCTTGTACTCTAGATTTGGTGGACTTGTTTTGACCCTCAAATTCTTGAGTGTTCTTTTAGCCTTCTCGACATGGTTTGTCGCTCTATCAGTGAGGAATTCACGATCAATCATTTCGGTGGAAGTGTTCACCCTATTCTTATCGTTTCGGATAGGAACGTCAGGAGCATAACCTTTTCACAAGTTTACCAGACTTACCAGAAAGAGTTCCACGTGGGTATGAAGTTTGAGCTGTCTAGTGGTAAGAGATTGGTGAAGATTGTAGTGCAGATGATCAGCAAATTGCATTAGTATCTTCAGGCTGAATTGTTTGATCACCACTTGTTATAATACTGCAATTCATAAATATCATATCGTACTCTGGAATACCTTTTTGATGAAGTGATGTGTTCGCCTCAACGCAGCTTTCCACTACCTCGCACCAAGATCCTTCAGTTCGCGAGCACGTGGGCGTGAAGATTGAGCGGTCTCTTAGTAAGGGTTGGTTGAAGGTGGAACTACAGAAGGTCAGCGGATTGTATCGCCATCTTACTACAATCAATAGGCATCACATCGGTTCTTTTCCAATGGTATGTGCTCGTCTCAACGCATCTTTTCACTGCTTCACTCCGGGATTCTTTTGTTTGTATGTGGTTGTTGAAACATTTCTAGCAAATCTATTTGGTGCACTCTGGATTGGCACCACAACGTGATCGAAGTGAGAATTGGATAGTCTTTACATTTCTCTTGAAAGATGTGTGCTCTCTTGGGAGGTTAGATGGTTTGAGCACTACAATAGTTCCCAAGAGATACTGCTTGTTGGAAAGATGACTTCTCGTTTTCTGCTTGTTTGACTCGAGCTTTTGGGTCTACTATTAACATGGTAGCCACTTCTCTCGAATCCCAAGGTACAATTTTCAAACGAATTCCTTGTTGGCAAAACACTGGAGTAGTTGGTCACATTTGGAAGAACTGAGGAGAATAGAATGCTTGGTACTGGATAGAGTTTTGACGACGACAGTTTCTATTTTGTTCAGTCTGGGGTATGGCACTTTGTGCGACATAGTACGAAAGTTTGTACATGCAACATTGGTTCACAGGGAGTATTGTGAACTGGTATTCGAAAGATGAAATCTATGACGTGGGAAACGGTGCACCGTTAGGAAATTTCTGCTTGCTTATCGAGACAACAAATGGGTGGTTGATATTGCGGGCTGCAGACTGTGGTATCGATAACTTATTCGTTGAGTTCGTTAAACAAGTGGACAGGAAGATCCGCTTACGGCAGCTATCACGAGATTGCTATTGTTGGGGCTCAACCCAAAGACAAATCTATTCTCGGAGTATGTGACGTTACGAATTCTGGGGCGAGACCCACTTCAATTTTCGGGTTGGTTTTCAGTGTCATTATTTTAACTTTCCATATTATAGTTATCTATTTGGTTTTGTTGTTACAAATGTTTTGGGGGAAGCCTTTCCGTTTTAAGTTTTAAATTCAGCACGAGGTTTGTCCTATATGTTAGTACATATATATTTTGACGTTATCGTATTTTGCGTACTTACTTATTTTTGACCTTGCGTCAATATTTGTTTTCAGCTTTATATCCTATTAAAGTATGTTCCCTACTTTTACACTGATGGGGATGAAAGTAAGAGCTTGGAGGCATGATAGAGGTTTTGCAACCCGCTCGCGACGGTGTTGCATATTCTCTTTGATGCACCCACTCTCACATGATTTCTCTTTATACATATATCCTTCATCCTATTTTCGAGTATTTCAGTTTAGTAAGTGATTTTAAATTTCGGGGACGAAATTCTTTTAAGGGGGTAGATTGAAACAACCCGTCCTGAGTTTTACTGTACGAAAATGGTATTTTCGTATTTTCACTAATTTTGGGGATCCTTTTTCTTTTAAAAATGATTTTTGGGTCTTAAATGTTGTGCCCAAGGGGCCCACCCCTGTCTTCTGTCCCCCGAGTCTCTCTCTCTTGGTTTCTCTCGGTCTCACACTCTTCACTCTCTCATCTCTATCCGTGCTCTCTCTCCCTCTCATAACTCTCTCTTCCTCTCGGCTATCTCTGAAAGCAGCCATTCCAAGGGCCTTCCACAATAAACAACAACAACAACAATCCTCCACCACCATTCTCTCTTCTCTAGGCAAACCCATGAACCCAGAAAACACCCCAAACCTTTCCCTCACCCTCAGCCGGTACTGTTCATCGTCTTCCCCGATGAGTTTCATGATTTTCCAACGTTGGTAAGCTTCTAAAAACTCTTGGAATGTGTTTTAGGGTTAGATCGAAGCTTGTTTTAAGTTGTGTATACGTTTGAATCGCAGAAAATAGCTCGGGGAAGCTTTTCCAAAATTTCCGACGAGCACCGCCCCTTTCGAGGAATTTTTCGGCCAAACCACGACGAGTTGGCCGGCGTGCAAGGTATCAATCTCTTCGTCTCGTCGAGAACTACAACTTTCATTTTTGTTTCACTTGATTTCGTCGAGTAACAAAGAAGTTACGGGCGTTCGAAGCTTGCCCAGAAACCGGCCAAACCTTGGCCTGGAAATGAGTTAACCCGACCCATTAACCCAAGGTTCAACCCATTTACCCAACCCAATTACCCCAAACCCAATCCTCTTAAGCCCTAGGCCTTTCCTTAGGCCCAACCCGGATCCAACCCTAAGCCCAAGACCCGTTGACCCGAACCCAGACCCGTTGATTGGTCTGACCTTTGACCGGTCAACGTTGACCGTTGACTTGGTCAACGTTGAACGTTGACTTTGACTTGGGTTGACTTTTCTGATTTCGTTCGGGACCCCTCTTAGGCTAATTTCGATGTCCTGAATCCGTTTCCGATGTCCGTTTTCCCAAATTAAATCGTTTGAATAGAGTTTGACCAAGTGTACCCTTTATGTGCTTAGGGGCAAGTAAAGTGGCGTTGTATCTTCGCTAGTCTGCGCAGCTTTCGACGGCGAAGTACTGTGAGTGGACCCCTTTTAAAAATGCATGTTTTAATACTAGAAATGCATACATGAAAAGCATGATTTGATGAATATGTTCTATGAAATGTTTTGAGATAACATGCTTACTGAGGCTAGTTTGAATTATTACTATTTTTCCTATAACCCATGTTCTTTATAGGATATCCGATCGATGACGATATAATATTTAGAACATGTTTCGAACACTTCTTCATAGTATAGACGATCGATGACTTTATACTATGAAGTTGCTTTTCAATACTTATGCTAAATGGTTTTGTATTTACCTAGTGGTCCACATTCCGCTACGGGACGTAGAGATAGTGTCCGGTCTGTCCCGGGCGACGGTTTGGTGCTGGCATAGGGCCTGGAGGGTGTTTCCTCTGGCTATTTAGCACAGAGACGGGGAGCCGGCAAGGGGCCTGTAGTGATATTTCCTCTGACTGTCTGCTCAGAGACGGGGAGCCGGGGAGCCGGCATGGGGCCTGAAGTGTATTATTGGACATTCACTAGCGGCTATTATTTTACGAGCTATGATTTGAGAAATTGCACGACATGCTAGGTTTCGGAAAACCTATGTTTATCATGATATATATGTGTTTTCATAAAACCTGGGGGTTAGTATGTTGATAACTGTTTTACTATATATATATATCAAATTGGTCCACTCACCTTTGTTTTGCGCCCCCTTCAGGGCATAGAATCGAGGCATACAATCCCGACGTCAAGGCACTTCCGCATCGGCATCTTCGAGTCCTCTCGGTGTAGAACCCATTCTTTGTTTCATTAAATTTTACATTAATTCTTTTAGTGTTCTAAATTAGATGTGCTCCGAACACGTTCCTTAAATGTCATTCATTTGTCTTTCATATTTAAGTCTTATTTATTCCTTTTCTCAGTATTTGCACTCAGTAAATGGCTTTCGTCACCTTCGGGTGTCGGCCAGCACGTGCTTATCCTGGTATTCGAGGAATATCCGGGTCGGGGCGTGTCAGTGCACATCATGCTAGGTTTCAGAAAACCTATGTTTATCATGATATATATGTGTTTTCATAAAACTTGGGGGTTAGTATGTTGATAACTGTTTTATTATTATATATATATCAACTTGGTCCACTCATGTTTGTTTTGCGCTCCCTTCAGGGTATAGAATCGAGGCATACAATCCCGTCGTCAGGGCACTTCCGCATCGGCATCTTCGAGTCCTCTCAATGTAGGACCCATTCTTTTATTCATTCAATTTTATATTATTTCTTTTAGTGTTCTAGTTAGTTGTATGCTCTGATCACCTTCCTTAAATGCATAATCATTATTCTTTTATATTTGTAAGTCTTATCTATCCCTTGTTTTCAGCTTTTGCACTCAATAAATGGCTTTCGTCACCCTCGAGTGTCGGTCAGCGCGTGCCTACCCTGGTGTTCGGGGAATATCGGGGTCCGAGCGTGTCACAATATCTTGTTTTCTAGTTTTTCCTTTCTTTATCAGTATGAGGGCCTTTGTATCCCATGCATATGACAAGAGATATGGACTAAATAAAGATAATCAATGACTACAATACTCTTATTTTCCTGTTAACAAAGTGGTATTTTAAATTACTTTAACCTTTACGGTATTTTAAATTACTCTATCTATGATCTTCAAGTTTATGATTTTATTTCCAGTCCAAATTATATTTGCAGTAACATTTAGATATTGGTTACAATGAAAAGCATATTTTGCTAGTCACGAAACTGTTGGCTTAAGACCATCCGATAACAGTGGTAAGAACATAAACCAGCAGCAGTGATAGAGGGTACAGAATGTATGCTAGAATGCTTGTCCAAAATGGGAACTTCCTGCTGAAGCTGGCAGAAAGGCCAACTGCTGTCGAAATAAGTAAAACAACTAAAACTTCAGCAGCCACGTCCCATGATAAATTGCGTATATAAACGAGCGCCAAAAATATGACCAGCCCCATAATGTTGTTCATGAACGCGGCGTTGTAAATCTGCAGAGAACAGTTCAAATGTCAGATGATATTGATCATATGGAGTTGCAGTGTTGTGTTTTGGCGCGTGGAAAGTATTAGGGACGGACCTTTGGAGTATAAATCGGGGAGAAGTAAGTTTGACATCATTAGACGCTCAAGTGTGTGATAGTAGTTAAAACAATATATTTGAGTTTATGGAGAGAAACAGACCTCAGAAAGTGTTAAAGAGCTGGCATTCTCCGTCTTGTCTTTGGCAGATGTTACTGACATTAGCGCCAATCTGTAGTTTGTAGCCAAGGGTATCACAACATACGAGACCGCGAAAGAAGGGATGCTTGCAGCAGTGGAAAACTTTTGGAGACTTACCATGAGGGGCGTTGAAAGAAAAACCGTCATGGCAGTTCCTAGAATAATTAGAAAAGCAGCCTTCAGGAGATTCATCCACGATGTAGTAGCACCCTTAGTCTCCTTTTTCTTAGAGATCAGTGGCGTAAGCTGATCTTCTATAGAGTTCTCATTCTGCAAGTGCAGTTTAATGACCCGGATGAAACTCTAGTTTTTCTAAGCATTCAAATTAGTCCTATCAGGCAAATTAATGCGGGCGTCATAGCAGATGTGCTCCTCCCCTATGCAGGTAATTTAAGGTCCATCTCTCCATGGTTCCCATTAGCTTAAAGTAAAATATTGCTTGTGTATAAAAAATATACTAGTAGTCCTACCGGGGCTGAATTATACCTTGGAATTATTTCTTCTGAAAAGCGATCTATGTTCATGACCTTTACCGTTGGCAGGGGGCTTAGCAAGATTAATCCATTTTGAGATTCCATTGACAAACTCCATCTCATCTATTTGAGCGTCGCCAGAGAGATCAAATTGCTTCATCACTTCTGCTACATAATCATCGTCATCCAGACCTATTTCGTTTATTTGTATTCCTAGGATCAATGCTCTAAGCTCATCTGCTGATATGTATGCGTTATGATTCTTGTCTATTCTATGGAACAGCCTGCAAATAAATTTAGAGAACGACTAAATGATGAGACCATGGCATTTCAGCGATTCAGGTGGAGTAAACTAAAAACAGAAACCGGGTACTTACCCTTTTATACTGGATACATTAGGGTTTCCGCCTACTCTCATAAGACTCGCCAGTATGTTTTTTGGTATGTATTTACGCATCAAATATTCAAGCCTTCTGCTTTGAATCCATGGTTGAAAGAACTGCATAATTTTTTTTTCTATCAGTTAAGAAGTTCACGAATACAACATTTCGAACTTATGTACTGTGTTCATCATTGCTTAAACAATCAGTCTTTTTCGGATTCTTATTAAGTTATTTCAACTTTCATACACAATAAATCGAACTTTTACTATCATCTAAGTATTGCCGAGCAAATTTTTATATTCTTGAAGTGTGTTACCTGGTAAATGAAGTAAGTGGCAAGGAATGCAGATGCAATCAGTAGAGAAATTATGATCACAACTCGAACCGCTGTAGTTGAAGTCAAGATTTTTGCCAGCTGAAGAATGAGATATGGGATCAACGAGAGCATCATGATTCTTGCAGTATCTCGGGCTTCGATATCAGTTCTTACACCAGAACCTGCACAACCATGTTTACTTACACATCAAGTTATCATATTTTAGACCTCTTTCTGTCAGTGAGTGAACTAGTGTTTGTGGAGATTTGAGAAGTAAACCAGTTAAACTGAAGGGTTTCTTATTTTCTGGATTTGATGCAGTTTGAGAATCCGAGAGGTCGGAGCTACCGAAAGCAACAACAGAACCCCAAATTATGGTGAGAATCATGATTGATGATCCTGCAAGCATGCTCATGTTCATTTCTGCCATTTCCTCCGCAGTTTCTGTAGTTGCTGTAATTCCAGTTACTGCGGAACAAAATGTGAATTTCTGTCATCAATTTACAAAATATAATACATATGTGTATTTCTACTTTGATTTAAAAATTAAAACCAAAACTTCTGAACATTTCTCCAAATAGTCAAGCAATTACTAAGCAAGTCAAAATCATTTAAATTACTAATTTGTTGAGAATGTGTCTCACATTGATGGGAGGAGGGACATTGCATGGGCTTATAAGTAAGTTGGATTACTTCCCATATTGTCAATTGATTCATGGAGGAACCTCAACTTTCTTCATGGTATCAGAGCAACTTGTCCCAAGTGTGAAGCCAAACGGCCACACGCGCTCCAGGTCACCCCGTTGTGTTGTTCATGTGTTAGGCTTTAAAATTTGCTAAACGTGGGGAGGGAGGCGTGTTGAGAAAGAGTCTCACATTGATGGGACCTTGAATAAGCTTATAAGCAAGTTGAGCTACTCTCCATATTGTCAATTAGTTTTATGGTGGAATCTCAACTTTCTTCGCTTTAATACTCATTCACGCTCTCAACACTTCTTGTCTCGTGTAAAGTTATTTAAATTTAACGCATGAACAATACATATTCAAAACGTGAGTTGTTGAGATCAACGATTCAACACATGCGTATAGTTTGCTCTGATGTAATGTATTATGGTCATTACAATTTAGGTACTCTTTTTTCTTTTTTCTTTTTTGTAATTTTTCAAAAATTCTCTCTTCTTTATACCTTCTCTTCATATTTTTATGGTCGGGAAACAATTATAAAATGACAAACTATGAAGCTGTACACCTGGATTTATAATTAACTCGCTAATTAATTAAGTAGGCCACCTCACTATCCCCCATTAGAGCATTTTATCATACTATTGCTAACTCAAGACTCAACCTTTGATGACTTACATTTTTTTTATTATTAGTGCAGTTCCCCTAACTAACAACAATTAACGTCAGTGAGAAATACTCGGATGATTCATGCTTATTCTTCTTCAAAATGGTGCTTTAATTGTCTATTACGTTGAAATGAAGAACAATGTAGCATAATAGACTTTATAGACGAGAGGAAGACGATCGATGAGCTACTAACAAACGATACATGCTGAGGCTTGAGAAGAAATTAAAGAGCTTACCAAGAACCACTCCAACTCGTGGAATCAAGCCAAGCATGTGGAAAGCACTAGCACCAAAGACACCAGTCCCAAACAATTCAAAGAAGATATCAGATCCTCTTGAAACATAATGATCTGCGAGGGAGAGCAAGACCTCGTAGACGATAACCAGAAAAAGAAGCCCCCAAACTGAAGTTGCACAAGGCAAGAATCCATACATTGGTTCACAAGTCACATAATCTGCTTTAAGATTCAGTGCTTCAAGGATCGAAGATTGGCTTATTACATCGTTTATTCCATGGAATACAAGACCGGAATCTCTAACAATCTGGCCGCTTCCTAAATGGACCAGTTGGAGGACCAGAAATATGATGAACAAAGCTGGTCTTGACATATCCAGAGACACTTAGCTTTGTAATGAAAATATGTGAATGAGAAGGAAACTTGGTACTTGATTAGGTTTATATGGAGATCGATACCACGCAAGTTGTGGCATCAGATAAAATGGGCAAAAAAATCCGCTTCCTAAATGGACCAGTGGGAGCCTTGGAGGACCAGAAATACGATGAACAAAGCTGGTCTTGACATATCCAGAACCAGAAATACGATGAACAAAGCTGGTCTTGACATATCCAGAGACACTTAGCTTTGTAATGAAAATATGTGAATGAGAGGGAAACTTGGTACTTTATTAGGTTTATATGGAGATCGATACCACGCAAGTTGTGGCATCAGACAAAATGGGCAAAAAAATCCGCTTCCTAAATGGACCAGTTGGAGCCTTGGATGACCAGAAATACGATGAACAAAGCTGGTCTTGACATATCCAGAGACACTTAGCCTTGTAATGAAAATATGTGAATGAGAATGAAACTTGGTACTTGATTAGGTTTATATGGAGATCGATACCACACAAGTTGTGGCATAAGACAAAATGGGCAAAAAAACCAAGCAAGTTATCTGACATAAGCTCCATGACATAAGCAAAATCCATCTTTTCCTTCCTCTAAATTTTGAACAAGTAAGAACAAAAGTTAGTAAATTCATAGAATGCGGCAGTTTTACAGAAACAGCTACCTACCTATTTGGATTTTTAAACAATTTGACCAAATATACTCTTCTATACTTGCTCCACAATGACATTAATTATTGCATAGTTTTGGATATAAGTAATGAAAGTCTCTAAATATAAATGCACACATTAACGGATACGTTGACTAGTCTATTGTATTATGTGTATACAAGTTAGGTCAATCTGCCTCAAATATCGAGGTTTTATTTCTGATAAATTAGAGTAGTTTAAAATATTTATCGTCTTATGACCCTTATATCATTTCAAATAATCACGTAGTAACTAAAGATTTTATATTGATGACAAGCATAACAAGTATTAGCCCGAGGAAATTCATACGAAGATTCATCATAGAGCTTTAGTATTCGTAGGTCTCTTTTATTATCCTAACTTTGTGCGGAATCTGAGTTGGTGAATCAAAGTAGATTTTTCAATGCCAACTTTTAATTTAAAAAACATGGTTAAAGATTTTGCCAAAAAAAAAAAAAACATGGTTAAAGATCCAAACGTGGGCAGGTGGGTTGAATTTTGGTGAAACAATAGCTTGTTTCTATTTTTTTTTATTTCTTCATCAGTACGAGGATCTTTGTATCCATGCATATGACAAGAGAACTGGACTAATCTAAAGATAATCAATGACTACAATAGTCTTCTTTTTCTGTTAACAATGTGGTATTTTATTTTACTTTCACTTATTCCTGAGAACTAGTCGAACCTGCATATGCATGCACGACAGAGTAATCATTACGGATGATTCAGTATTTAGGAACAAATTTTAGCCCTTATTTCACATGGTACGTTCTAGATTCAATTGTTGACACTGATGAATTACACGATAGTATAATCACGAAAAGATTAAAATATTTCTGTGAATTTTTCCACCTCTAAAAAGGTAAATTACAGTAGCAAAGCTACGCACCAGCCCCTTTTCAAAACAGGAAAAGCATATGCATGAATGATAGTCTTTCTGTCAACCTAATGCTAAACAAGAACCATATGTCCACATAGTCAAGGGTTGAATAGTCATTATATAGAAACTTTGGGGTCTAAATCATTTAATACCAAACTTGGACCGTTGACTTTACATAGGAAAATTATAGATGTCAGCTAGGGATGACAATTATAACCGTTAAAACCGATAATCGTGGATAACCGTCCGAATGGATTGGATTTGGGTATGAAAATTTGGGTATCATTTGGATATGGGGAAAAACCGTTAATAATATTTGGTTATGGTTTTGGATATGGTTACAGGGGTCCTCAATCTATATCCATAACCGAATCCGAACCGAATTATATAGAATATAATAGTATGTATATATAATCATATATAATATAATTGTATTATAATATATATATATATATATATATATATATATATATATTATTCATTGAATCCATTACCTTGAGAATACAAAAGTTGCAATGTGTGAGTTACATTTTGTGGGCAAGTTAAAATTTTTTGATATGAATCAAAATCTATGAGAATCTAGACTAATAGTACTTATCGGAGATATTAAAGATCAACCAACATTATCAATATTTAACTTTAATTTCTATGTTACACAAGATCCATTCATTAAATCATTTTATCCATAAATATTTAGTGACGAAATTAATATTTACTAAATTATCATGCCTTAATTGAACAAATATATTTTTTGTATTGATGAAGATGGGTATAACCGTTAACCGATGGGGAATCCGTTACCCGGTGGGTATGGTTATGGATAATACCCGATGGTTAATTAGCGGTTATGGATATGGTTAATTTTCGTGGTTATGAGGATGGATATAGCATTTTCGTCCCCAAACCGAACCGTTGCCATCCCTGTCAGCATGTGTGATGCGGTGTAGTGTAAAGTGGGTTTTGATCAATAAGCAAGCAAACCAAAAAGCCAAATTAACTCCATCATCCCTGAGTTCATTCGATGGCTTACCAAGAACCCTCCAATGGCGAAGCCGCGATTAGCGGCAGTTCGACGGGGAAGGAACGGGATGTCGTCAAGGATGACTTCTTTGGTGGATAAACGAAGAACACCCTCTCGTATGTGCTTCTCTATAAAAAAATAAAAAAATAAAAGTGATTTTTAAGTAATTTTATGAAAAAATACCTCTCATGTGCTTCTTCCAAAAGTAGTTATACATCTCAAAATCACTTTCAAACATACTCTTAATTTTTTTTTAAAAAGCAAATGTTTTTCACTAATTTCACGTTAAAAATGAAGAGCATTTGAACCTGAAACGTAATGGTTTGGAAAAGAAGACCTTAAAAATCAGCACAATCCTAACCCTTGATGCATGACCCTTGTTTATTTTGAATATTGACATGTTTTGAGATTTTGAATGTTGACATGTTTTGAAAAGTAATAGGATTTTAATCAATGGAGTTGCAAAAGGAAGGATGAGAACTTAATTTCTCCTTAAAAAATTCTAGAACTGACACGTGAATCTTACAGTCAAAAGACGAGAATATCCTTGGTAAATACTATTTTGTAATTTATGTCAAAAATGGTAGGACTATTACATATTAAACATTTTGTTTATAAGATATCACATAAATGACTTTCATTATTCATTTTATAAACTAACATTCTAGGAGGTGAAGATTCTCCCGCAACAAACCCGACCGTGAAGTTGCATCCGGATTTCGGCAGATGGTGAAATCTTTCATGGTCTATGTTAACTACATTGCAATGTTTGAGAATTGAAGGGATGGACATAAGGATGACCACATAGATATTAGAGAGCGAGAGAGTTTAGAGAAAGAAATAGGATTTGTATTAACGGACCAAATGAATATTACACACTCTGTTTTTATAAGAGAAATCCTAACAACTTTAACCAAATACTAACAAACTTACTAACTGTATTTCTAACTGTATTACTTAATACTCCCCCTCAATCTCAACTGGGGAAACCCAGTTTGAGATTGAAAGAACATCTGCGATCACTATTATGAAACCCAGAAAAACAGAACAGACTTGAACCAACTGCAATCTTGCAATCCTTCTGTTCAGTATTTGCCATGTGCAAGCTAGGATCCACTTCACTCACAGTGTGGCCAAAATCCAAGCCAAGCATACCGCAAAGAGAATGAACCTCCTTTACATGTCCCAAAACCTTGTTGAGGCGGTCAGACTTTTTTTTTTTTTAAGAGAGCGAAGATGTGCTTGATATTCAGTTAGCTTTCTAACCGACAAGTCGTGTTCGTCCAAGGTTAACGAACTGACTGGAGCATTGTTGAGATGGTTGTATCCAGATGTCTCCCCACTGATCTTCTCAGTTTGTGCCTTTATATCTGAAAATTGGTTCATCCTCTCCTCTTTCTTCTCTTTTTTGTAAGTCTTCCAAATTTCAACCTTTTGGCTTCAATTTTTGTTGGGGTTCTCTGATTTTTCTGCCTACTTCAAAACCCACCAAGAAACTTGCTTTTCACTTCACTTTCTAGAGAGAGAAGCGAGCAAATTCTTTGAAAGAAAAACTTGCATCTGTGGCATGCCACCTCTTTCCTGTCTTTCTTTTCATCTTCTTGGGCAGATCCAAATAACCAAGTTTTGGTTCTGGAGGAACCCCACATGTATTTTCATTAGTTTCCAAATAGGCTTGCTTATGCAGCTTATTTTCCTTGATCCCAATCTGAGACCTGAAATGATCCCCACTTGCTTTGCTGATAATTCGGTTTCCATCAGTCACAAACAATGGTCTCATACTTGGACTAGATGCACAAACTCAATATCTAGCCATCAATTACCTTCAGGGCGTGTTTGTTTGAGCTCGCTAGCTTTCGCTAGCTTGGACTAGACTAAACATTATTGTAATCCCGTGTTTGTTGCACACCTGGACTAGCATTAATGAGACTCGCCTACACTAACCCCAACTAAATGATTCGCTAGAGGGGCTTAGCGAGACCCCCTGAAATCGGGCGGATTGCTAAGACCACCTCTGTCTGCTTCGCCTCTCCTCACTTTGCCCCTCCCATCTGCTTCTTCCTTGCTTCCACAACCATTTTCAAACCCATATCCCTCAAAATTCAAAACAAAAAAAAATGCAGTCGTTCCATTTTTCAAATCTAGATCCAACCTGCAAAATAGAACCCAGAAACCTATAAAACACACCCAAAAAAAAAAAAAAAATCTGCAGTGGGTATAAGCCGAACCCAGAAAACATGAAACTTCCTGATTGCAGACTTTCTCCATCTCCCACCTTCGAGCCAATCACACATGCACCCCAACCCCAACTCCTAAATTTTCACTTTATTTCTTGATTTGTGGTTTGATTTTGAAGATTTGCAGTAGATTATGAAAGTTGTGAGAGGAAGTGAAGAGGGAGAGAGAGAGGAGGAGAGAGAGTTGGACAAGATAAGGAAAAGGGAAGAGACAGGGGAGAAAAAGAAGAGAGTCGGACAGGATAGGGAAAAGGGAAGAGACAGGGGAGAAAAAAGAAGGAAATGGTTTGACCAAAAGATAGGGTGATTCTAGAAAACAGAAAAGAAATAAAAAATGAATTAATTTTTTTTATTTTTATTATCTTGTCATTTAGTCCGACACTGCACCAAACACTTCACTAAGCTAATCCAGCTTAGTCTAGTCTAAGCCAGTCCATCTTAGTCCCTACAGCTAGTCCAGTCCAAGACAGTCCGGTGCAACAAACGCACCCTCAGAGTCTTATCAGTGCCCAAAATTTTGTAAGTCCGCTGCTGAAATAGAGAATCAAAACATTGAAAGTAACGGTTACGAAGCAAATGGTAAAAGAATAATAATAGCTGGAATTAACACCCTTCCTCTACCTCTAACATGAGTTTCTCAAAGGACAGCCTCTTATAAAGTTGTAACACAAATTCATGTTGGTTATAACAATTTCTTGCAGGTTTATCCTTCGTGGGATTTACCGTCAACAATCTCATTCAACTTGGTTTCGGCCTTTAATATTTACAAAAAAAGAAAATTAACAAACTATAGTGTGGCATCGGCCTTAACTATAGCACCACGGGATCGCCCTTTGTGGATTTTACAAAAAAAACTTCTTTGAACAATGGCATTGACCTTCACAATTTCAACAATTGAAAATCAACATCTATGTAGGAGTAACCTTCGTGGGATTTACCTACTCAAAACACGGGATTACCCTTCGTGTGATTTACCGTTAACAACTTCTTCTACCCTTCATGGGATTTACCTATCCACATCACATAATTACTCTTCGTAGGATTTACTGTTTAAAACTTCTTCAAACTTCATCGTATAACTGGACTTACTGTAGATTCATGCTAACAACTGAGTTGATTAGACACTGAAATTATAAGCTGAGATAAGAAAACATACTACACAAACTCCTCAATAAACACCTGGACCTTCTCTCTTCCCTTGCCAGAGATGTGAAACAGTTCTTCAGCCTGGCTTCAACTGCAATTGAGAAAAATAGAGCAAAGGCACGACGACGAAGTAAGAAACTTATTAATTTCTCTCAAAACCATGTAGTGTATACATGCCACTTCTATTCACATCGGAATTTGAAGGGATGGACTCTGAATGGACATATGAAAACGATATGCCCCCTAAGGCCAAAACAACTTCGAAACTGAACCTCGCTAAGTCCATCTCCAAGAAGTTTGTCAACTTAAAGAAGACCACTACAGGCGATGATGTAAGTAAAGAGGATGAGATATCTTCTTCCACAGGCGGAGAGATTCCTACAATCGACACTCCTTCACATGAAACTTTTGAGTTGGGCATTTCGACAAACACCTGGACTGCACCCTTGTCAGATCTTTCTTCCATACTAGAAAACAGAGTAGAGATCAAAGAATTCACTGACCCATTCCTTCAAACAGTTGGAGTGCACATAATCATAACCTGAAGAGCTCCCAAGATTTGCAATCTTGAACAAACAACCACCATTTCCTATACAAAACAGAGTACAAAAACAGTACTTCCCTTGAGCAGCAATCCAAACTGAACAAATTGAATCCCCAAGACCATCTTCAAGAATCAGAATTACTAATCAAGTAATTAAACCCAATTCACAATCCACTGTGTACAAAGCAACATATCGAGCACAAAGCAAGTAATTGAACCCAATTCACAATCCATTGTGTTGATCAAAGATCTCTAAGAACCCTCCAAGAATCAACAAATCGAGTTACCCAGTAATGAAATTAAGCAACTATATCGGAAAAGCAACATTACCAGGCAAGTAATGCAAACGCTAAGAGTTATCCAACCGCTATGATCAAGATATCAAAGAAACCTCCGCAATCAGACCCAGAATCCGGAATCTCCTTGTACTGCTTATGTACTTCTTAGCAAGATTAACGTAAAAGACGAGTGGTTTCTTGGTGTTGGAGACCTGAATTCTATTCTTTTTCGGCACCTCAACCGATTGTGGCGGTGGAGATACAACTCTCTACATTTGCTCTGCCGCCATTTTGCTCTGAAATTTTCTCCAACTTTCGATCTATCGTTTTCGATTGGGAATGGGGAGACTCATGAATTTGATCAGAAATAAATCAACCCAGAAGTAAAAGAAGGATCGTGGAAGCACCCAGAAACTTATCCTAATTCCTAACATCTAATGAAAATTTGGAAAGAAACTAAGCTAGAAATAGATGTAAAATAATGGGAAGTGGAAGCACCAAAATCCATGGTGTGAGCCTGGTGGCTTTGATACCATGTTAACTACATTGCAATGTTTGAGAATTGAAGGGAAAATCAAGAAGAAAGGATGAACAGAAGCATGACCACAGAGATATTAGAGAGAGAGAGAGAGAGAGAGAGAGAGAGTTCAGAGAGAGTAGGATTTGTATTAACTGACCAAATGAATATTACACACTGTTTTTATAAAAGAAATCATAACTACTTTAACCAAATACTAACAAACTTACTAACTGTATTACTTAATAGTCTATACACATGAGCAGGGCATGCAATCTCCTCATAACTGTTATACAGAACTTGCTTTTTATACTTCTTCGCTACTGCTTTGGCTAACGGACTTCAAAATGTTGAACTTGCAGAGTGGGATCTGTAACCATTTGTCTATGCAGGTGCAGTGGAAGTGGTGACTGCAAGGAAGTTCACGCAGTTCAGTTCCATCTTCGTAGGCACAAAGGCAGATGCAACATTCCTATGATTAACACAACTCACGTAATAAGTATGTAAATTAAGAGATTCGGACCGTTCAAATTTTTAGATTTTTGTGAAGTAAGTTAGTGAGATGGGCTAATAAGGATCGTAGTATTGAAATTGAGTGATCCAAATTTTTCGTTCCACGAACTCTAGACACAGAGATTTGGAGTAGATCCCAATTCGTGGTATATAGGATTTGAAACATCAACAAAAGCAGGCTACAGCGATGGCAGAACCAACCAATATTGTCAATATCATCACTGTCTGATTGAGATGTGCTGCCTTTCTATTTCACTGAATTTCGTCATCAAACTTCAATCTTTAAAAAAATTAGAAAATAAAGGATAAAACCTTCTTCATTTTGTTAAAAATTATGCAATCCTTTTACAATACTCCAGATTATCCAACACATAAATCATCACCTTATCATACAACGCACATTTTTCACCATCTTAAAAAGCGTGGGTGATTAAAAAGGTTCATGCAATGCAAAATTTACCTGTTGAGGTTGTTTGGGAATTTGGCAGGATTCCAATTGAAGCTGGAGATTGGATGTGAAGTTGGAAAATTTGGTAGGAGATGTGATAGTTTTGTTTCCTAGTGATTTCAGTATAGTTGGAGAGAAGCAAATGTAGCTCCACATGCTTCTACAACCCCTTTTTTGTGGCTTAGCACTGTTTTAGTGTGTTAAACAAGTTTATGGTCAGATTAATTTTTAAGAAAATTTCACTTTATTAAAAATCGAAAATATCGCTATTGTGACTTAACTGGATTCATCTATCTTTTTATCAACAACTGTCGTTCATGAGTCCATTAAAAAGCAAGTGAAGATTGAAAGATGCAAGACCAAATGGTCATTTGCTATTATATACATCTACTACTCTTCATGGACCTCTTCTTAAGACTTGATTTACTCGGACCTAATTATGTTAAAATGGTTTGTTGAAGATCATATTAAATACATGTAAGTATTGTAACCAATTCCAATTCTTATATGCCAACTTTATTCTGAATTAGCCAACAAACGGCAAACTCGATGAGAAAAATACCCTCTTCTTTAGACTTAATTTAGTTAATCCTAATTATGGTAGAATGGTTTGTTCGAGATTGTATTATACACATGTAAGTATTGTAGCCAATCCCAATACTAACTAAAAATGTAAAATCAAACAACTGGTACCTCCGGCTCATAAGACCAGCTCTCTAACCAACTGAGCTACGGGACCAGTTACATTTTTAATTTTTTCTAAACTTTTATTTAAGAATTAATTATGTGCTAATCACCATACAGACATTTCTTCATGCCAAATTGCAAAGTTTACTTGTGATATTTAAGTTTATGTTTTTATTTACAGTCTGAATTATATTTGCTGTAACATTTAGATATTGGCTATATTGAAAAGCCTATTTTACTGTAATAATATTTGGTGTTTACCACCAACAACTATCTAATACGTACCATCCGATAACAGTGGTAAGAAGAACATGTAAAGTTTGAGTTTGATTAGTCATGAAACTGCTAGCTTAAGACCATCCGATAACAATGGTAAGAACATAAACCAGCAGCAGTGATATGGGGTACAGAATGTATGCTAGAATGCTTGTCCAAAATGGGAACTTTCTGCTGACGCTTGCAGAAAGACCAACTGCTATCGAAATAATTAAAACAACTAAAACTTCAGCAGCGACACCCCATGATAAATTGCGTATGTAAACAAGAGCCAAAAATATGACCAACCCCAAAATATTGTTCATGAACGCCGTGTTGTAAATCTGCAGAGAACAGTTCAAATGTCAGATGATATTGATCATATGGAGTTGCAGTGTTGTGTTCATGGAAAGTATTAGGGACGGACTTTTGGAGTATAAATCAGGGAGAAATAAGTGTTTGACATCATTAGACGCTCAAGTGTGTGAAGTAGTTAAAACAATATATTTGAGTTTATGGAGAGAAACAGACCTCAGAAAGTGTTAAAGAGATGGCATTCTCCGTCTTGTCTTTGGCAGACGATACAGACATTAGCGCCAGTCTGTAATTTGTAGCCAAGGGTATCACAACATACGAGGCCGTAAAAGAAGGGATGCTTGCAGCAGTGGAAAACTCTTGGAGACTTACCATGAGGGGCGTTGAAAGAAAAACCGTTATGGCAGTTCCTAGCAAAATTAGAAAAGCAGCCTTCAGGAGATTCATCCACGATGTATCAGCACGCCTAGTCTTCTTTTTCTTAGAGATCAGCGGTGTCTGCTGATCTTCCATAGATGTCTCATTCTGCAAGTGCAGTTTAATGACCCAGATGAAACTCTTGTTTTTCTAAGCATTCAAATATAGTCCTATCAGGAAAATGCGGGCGTAAGAGCAGGTGTGCTCATCCCTTATGCGGGTAATTTCAAGTCCCTCTTCCCGATGTTTACATTAGTTAAAGTAAAATATTGCTTGTGTAAAAAAAAAAAAAAAAAAAAAAAAAAAAAAAGAACTTATAGTCCTACCGGGGCTGAATTTATACCTTGGAATGATTTCTTCTGAAAAGCGATCTATGTTCATTATATTTAACGTTGGCAGGGGTCTTATCTGGATTAATCCATTTTGAGATTCCATTCACAAACTCCATCTCATCTATTTGAGCGTCGCCAGAGAGATCAAATTGCTTCATCACTTCTTCTGCATAATCATCATCATGAAGACCTATTTCTTCTATTTGTATTCCTAGGATCAATGCTCTTAGTTCATCTGCTGATATGTATGTGTTATGATTCTTGTCTATTCTATGGAACAGCCTGAAAATAAATTTAGAAAACGACTAAATGATGAGATCATGGCATTTCAGCGATTCAGGTGGAGTGAACTAAAAACAGAAACCGGGTACTTACTCTTTTATACCGGATTCATTAGCATTTCCGTCTACTGTCAGAAGACTCGGCAGTATCTTCGTTATGTATTTACGCATCAAATATTCAAGCCTTCTGCTCTGAATCCATGGTTGAAAGAACTACATAATTGTTTTCTATCAGTTAATCAAGTTCACGAATACAACATTTCTAACTTTTGTACTTTGTTCATCGTTGCTTAAACAATCAGAAGTCTTTCTCGGATTCTTATTATTTCAGTATGTTAATTATTTCATCTTTCTTACACAATAAGTCAAATTTTACTATCATCTAAGTATTGCCGAGGCAGATTTTATATTCTTGAAGTTGTGTTACCTGGTAGATGATGTAAGTGACAAGGATTGCAGATACAATCAGTAGAGAAATTAAGATCACAACTCGAACTGCTGTGGTTGAAGTCAAGATTTTAGCCAGTTGAAGAAAGAGATATGGGAACAACGAGAGCATCATGATTCTTGCAGTATCTCGAGTTTCGACATCAGTTCTTACCCCAGAACCTGCACAACCAAGTTTACTTACACATTAAGTTAGCATATTTTAGACCTTTCTCTCAGTGAGTGTTGATTAGTGTTTGTGGAGATCAGAGAAGAAGTAAACCAGTTAAACTGAAGGGGTTCTTATTTTCTGAATTTGACGAAGTTTGAGAATCCGAGAGGTCGGAGCTACCGAAAGCAACAACAGAACCCCAAATTAGGGTAAGAATCATGATTGTTGATCCTGCAAGCATGCTCATGTTCATTTTTGCCATTTCCTCTGCAGTTTCTGTAGTTGCTGTAATTCCAGTTACTGAGGAACAAAATGTGAATTGTCGTCATGAATTTACAAGACATAATACATGTCAAATGTATTACTTTGATTTAAAAGTTAAAACCAAAACTTCCAAACTTTTCTCCAAATAGTCAAGCAATTACTAGACAAGTCAAAATCATTAAAACTATGCAAATGGGCCTTTACCAAAGTGGTGGAGATGTGTTGAGCTTTTGCATGACGGCGTGAGTTTGAATCTAGTTGGTAGCTAATCTAACATATAATCTAACAAAATATTTCATATGACAAAAAAAAAAATCATTTAAACTATGAATCTTTAATACTCATTCACACTCTCAACACGCTCGTCATGTTAAATATATCGAGGTGAGCAACAGAGCCACAAAATTAAACACATGAGTTGTTGAGATCAACGATTCAACACATGAGTATAGTGTATTCTGATATATATATATATATATATATATATAGAGGTGAGCAACTGAGCCACAAAATAGAGACCCAAGATAATTAAACTTTTATGTAAAACTTTAATTCCTCGAAGTTAGATTCCTCCCAATATATAAGATTATGGTCATCACAGTTTAGGTACTATTTTTTTTTTCCGTAAATTTTCAAAATTCTCTCTCTTATTTTACCTGCTCTGATATTTTTATTTTTGTTGACATGGTAACCTGGTCGGGATTTGCAGAGTTGTTACCTTTTGAATTCATTGTATATACCAGATTAAATAAAAAAGAGAGAATAGACTGTAAATATATTATTGTTTTAAATAAATATTATTTTTTTTATTTAGGGATGACAATTCTAACCGTTAAACCCGGTAACCGTGGATAACCATCCGAATGAATTGGATTTGAATATGAAAATTCGGGTATATTTTGGGTATGGGGAAAAACCATGAATATTATTCGGTTATGGTTTTTGATATGGTTATAGGGGTCCCAATCCGTATTCGTCCCCGAATCCGAACCGAATAATATATAATATAATTATTCATAATATTAAAGTATTAAAAAATACACACACACCCATATGTATACTCATTATTCGCCAAATCCCTTACTTTGAGTGTAAATACAAAAATTGCATTATGTGAGTTGCATTTTGCAGGAAAATTCATAAGTTTTGATATGAATCAAAATCTATGAGAATTCAGTGGTACTTAAGGGAGATATCAAAGATCAACCAACATTACCAATGTTTAACTTTAATTTTTATGCTCGACAAGATCCATTCATTAAATCATTTTATACATCAAATATTTAATGACAAAAGTAATATTTACAAAATTATCATGCGTTAATTGGACGAATATATTTTTTGTATTGACAAAGATGGATATAACCGTTAACCGATGGGGAATCCGATATCCGGTGGGTATGGTTATGTATAATACCCGATGGTTAATTTACGGTTATGGATACGGTTAATTTTCGTGGTTATAGGGATGGATATAACATTTTCATCTCCAAGCCGAACCATTGTCATCCCTACCTTTATTGTATTCAGAATAAATATTAAGCTAAGAAAAATGAACCAAGCTGGCAACATTGACTAATAAAATAGTCTCCAACTTCTTGATGGATGTATATGCATGAAGGAGGATTAACATTGACTATCCATCCCTTGGAGTATTTTATCATACTACTAACTCAAGACTCAATCTTTGATGACTTACAATTTTTATAATTAGTGCAATTCTGCTAATTAATAATTGTTAATGTCAGTGAGAAATACTGGGGTTCCTTAGATCTTATTCTTCAAAATGGTGCTTTAATTGTCTATTTCTATGAAATGAAGAACAATATTAAGGAGAGGAAGACGATCGATGAACTAATAACAAACAATACAAGCTGAGGTTTGAGAAGAAATTAAGGATCTTACCAAGAACCACTCCAACTTGTGGAATCAAGCCAAGCAGGTGGAAAGCACTGGCACCAAAGATACCAGTCCCAAACAATTCAAAGAAGATTTCAGATCCTCTTGAAACGTAATGATCTGCGAGGGAGAGCAAGACCTCGTAGACGATTATCAGAAAAAGAAAACCCCAAACTGAAGTTGCACAAGGCAAGAAGCCATAAACTGGTTCACAAGTCACAGAATCTGCTTTAAGATTCAGTGCTTCAACGATCGAAGATTGGCTTGTTTCGTCGTTTATTCCATCGGATATAAGACTGGAGTCTCTAACAATCCGGCCGCTTCCTAAATGGACTAGTTGGAGGACCAGAAAAATGATGAACAGAGCTGGTCTTGACATATCCAGAAACACACAGCTTTGTAATGAAAAATTATTACAAATGAGGAGGAAACTTGGTGCTTGATTAGATTTAAATGGAGATCAATACCATGCAAGTTGTGACATCAGACAAAAATAGGCAAAAAAATAAGCACGTTGTTTGACATTAGCAAATCCCTCTTTTCCTTCGTCTAGATTTTGAACAATAAGAACGAAGGATAATGTGGCAGGCTTGCAGAAAAAGCTGCCTGCTACCTAACTGGATTTTTTTAAAATAATTTAACCAAATATTCTATACACTTGCCCCACAATGCCATCAACCATTGCATGTTTTGGATACAAGTAATGAAACTCTTTAAATATAAATGCACACATTAATGAATAAATTGAATAGTTTATCAAATTATGTGTATATAAGTTAGGTCAGTTGGTAGCGTACTTTTTTTACTTAAATATTAAATTTTGCTTCTAATAAATTACAGTAGTTTAAAATATGTATCGTCTTATGACTCTTATCATTTAAAATATGGAGCTTTAATGAAAAGGGCTTCGGCCAACAAATATTTAACCAAAAATCATCCCAAAATGTTATTTAACCAAAAGGACTCAAAATTTAATAAAAAATCATACAAAACTATTGTCCACGAGTCAAATTTACAAGCTCAACCTGCTACAAATCCACACTTCCGTAAATACCCCTAAATGATTTGATATTGTCTTGACTCTTCACCAACCTCAACCCAGCACGAAACCAAATAATAACTCCCTGTCTTCTTATCAAATCGAATTCTCCCATTTAAAAAACAACCTAATCAAAGTTGAAAAAGAAACCATTCATCGGAACAAAGTCGCCAAAACAAGTTCAAAGAAGTTTAATGGCAGAAATCGGCAAAAAAGTGTCTAGCAAAAAAAAAAAGAACCAAAACATAAAACTGTTTCTGGAGAACCCAAAACATAACACTGTTTCTGGAAAAAAAAAAAAAATCAGATACAGTGTTTGTTTTGTTTGTGCACAAACAAACACTGTATATGGAAAGAACCAAAATCCAGAAACGGTGACTTAAATTCCAGAAACAGTGACTTAGATTCCAGAAACAGTGTCTTAAATTCCAGAAACAGTCTACGTTTTAACCTTTGACTATTTCTTTTCTTTCATGCATCAGTTGATTATATTTAAGAAACATGGTGCTTATTTTTCTTTGAATCCAAATACAGTGAATTTCACTATTTCTTTTCTAGCTTACATTTAAGAAACAGTGTGTCTATTTCATTTGGATCCAGAAACAGTTACTTAGATTCCATAAACAATAACTTAGAATTCAGAAACAGTGACTTAGATTCCAGAAACTATTTATTTTTACAGTCCAGAAACAATGACTCGTCGTTATTATTGAATAGCATGCAAATGTCATATTTATTTTCTAGAGAAACAAACGATGAACTCCACTGAGGAAGAAAAATTGAAAAACAGTACCTCGAATACACTATGAATAATAATGACGATCACATTTCAACGAAATAATACAAAATATAAATTAAATAGCATGAGGATCTATATTTTTGTTTCAAAAAAGAAGAAGGTGTGCAAAACAACGATGAACTCAATTAACTACGAAAATCTGGAACTCAACCTAAAAAGTTAGGGGTAAAATCAACAAATCATAATTTATTATAGTTGGGCCATTTTTAGTTGGACTACTTTAATATGGGCCTTATACTAATCATTAAACAAAACTTATAACATGACTTTTTATTAAAACTAAAACTTTTCAAGCCATTTTCATTAGTTTTTCTTTTAAAATAACCACAATGTAGAAACAAATTAATAACTCTTAATGTCAAAATATCAATGTACTAAAAAAATTAAAAAAATAAATCCATATGAAGATTCACCAGTGAGCTGTAGTATTGGCAGGTCTCTTTCATTACCCTAATTGTCTGCGGAATCTACTAAGATTTTTCAATGCCAACTTGTAATTTAAAAAAAATGGTTAAAGATCCAAACGGGGGCTGCGGACTGCAGAGTGCATGGTAGACGTGCATTGATTTTAAAGAAAGTTGAGATTCTAATATAAAACTAAGTATTTATATGAGCAGTAACTCAACCTCTTATAAATTCATACAAGGTATGTGAAATTTCATCCCCGGAATTTCACTATTCATTACGTATCTCGTATTTTAAATTCGTATTTCGCGATTACGTTATCTTTATTAGTTAATTTTAATTCCGTAAATTTTAAGTTTATTAATTGGTTGGTTATCGAGTTGGAAGTTCCATATTCAATCTTTATCTTTCGTTGACCTTTCGGAGTTATAACTAGTGTTTTTAAATAGATCTTGAACCCACGAACGCATAGGTGAAAGCCGTTTGCAAGTCCGAATTATAACGGTATAATTACGGACGTTTGAAGTTGTAAAATTATAGATTGAAAGAATTATTTTAATTTCCACTTATGGGTAAAAGGCCCAAACACTTTTTGGGATTAAAGGACCGGCTATTATAAATGGAAATGGGGAAAATTAGACGGGGAAAAAAGGTTTAGGTAGCAGCCAAATAAAAAGGGGGGAAAGAAAAGGGGATTTTCCCCTTCCATTCGGCTAACTGTGCACCCCAACACCACATCTTCAGCTGGTTCAAATTTAGCCATCTTCCACCATATTTTCAGGTAATCTTCAACCATCCCACACCTGCCACATTCCACGACCTTCCATCTTCCATCTCCACCAAAAATCAAGGGTTTTTAAGGCCTAATTCGGGTAGAACTCCACAGGAGAACCCGGGGGTTCTTGACGACGAATCGTCGTTCTCGATGACGACCGTGAAGTTGCATCCGGATTGCGACAGATGGTGAAATCTTTCATGGTCTATACACATAGGAGCAGGGCATGCAATCTCCTCATAACTGTTATACAGAACTTGCTTTTTATACTTCTTCGCTACTGCTTTGGCTAACGGACTTCAAAATGTTGAACTTGCAGAGTGGGATCTGTAACCATTTGTCTATGCAGGTGCAGTGGAAGTGGTGACTGCAAGGAAGTTCACGCAGTTCAGTTCCATCTTCGTAGGCACAAAGGCAGATGCAACATTCCTATGATTAACACAACTCACGTAATAAGTATGTAAATTAAGAGATTCGGACCGTTCAAATTTTTAGATTTTTGTGAAGTAAGCCAGTGAGATAGGCTAATAAGGATCGTAGTATTGAAATTGAGTGATCCAAATTTTTCGTTCCACGAACTCTAGACACAGAGATTTGGAGTAGATCCCAATTCGTGGTTTATAGGATTTGAACATCAACAAAAGCAGGCTACAGCGATGGCAGAACAAACCAATATTGTCAATATCATTACTGTCTAATTGAGATGTGCTGCCTTTCTATTTCACTGAATTTCGTCATCAAGCTTCAATCTTTAACAAAATTAGAAAATAAAGGATCAAACCTTCTTCATTTTGTTAAAAATTATGCAATCCTTTTACAATACTCCAGATTATCCAACACATAAATCATCACCTTATCATACAACGCACGTTTTTCACCATCTTAAAAAGCGTGGGTGATTAAAAAGGTTCATGCAATGCAAAATTTACCTGTTGAGGTTGTTTGGGAATTTGGCAGGATTCCAATTGAAGCTGGAGATTGGATGTGAAGTTGGAAAATTTGGTAGGAGATGTGATATTTTTGTTTCCTAGTGATTTCAGTATAGTTGGAGAGAAGCAAATGTAGCTCCACATGCTTCTACAACCCCCTTTTTTGTGGCTTAGCACTGTTTTAGCGTGTTAAACAAGTTTATGGTCAGATTAATTTTTAAGAAAATTTCACTTTATTAAAAATCTCAAATATCGCTATTGTTACTTAACTGGATTCATCTATCTTTTTATCAACAACTGTCGTTCATGAGATTTGAATTCAAGATCCCTTAAAAAGCAAGTGAAGATTGAAAGATGCAAGACCAAATGGTCATTTGCTATTATATACATCTACTACTCTTCATGGACCTCTTCTTAAGACTTGATTTACTCGGACCTAATTATGTTAAAATGGTTTGTTCGAGATCGTATTAAATACATGTAAGTATTGTAGCCAATTCCAATTCTTATATGCCAACTTTATTCTGAATTAGCCAACAAACGGCAAACTCGATGAGAAAAATACCCTCTTCTTTAGACTTAATTTAGTTAATCCTAATTATGGTAGAATGGTTTGTTCGAGATTGTATTATACACATGTAAGTATTGTAGCCAATCCCAATACTAACTAAAAATGTAAAATCAAACAACTGGTACCTCCGGCTCATAAGACCAGCTCTCTAACCAACTGAGCTACGGGACCAGTTACATTTTTAATTTTTTCTAAACTTTTATTTAAGAATTAATTATGTGCTAATCACCATACAGACATTTCGTCATGCCAAATTGCAAAGTTTACTTGTGATCTTTAAGTTTATGTTTTTATTTATAGTCTGAATTATATTTGCTGTAACATTTAGATATTGGCTATATTGAAAAGCCTATTTTACTGTAATAATATATGGTGTTTACCACCAACAGCTATCTAATACGTACCATCCGATAACAGTGGTAAGAAGAACATGTAAAGTTTGAGTTTGATTAGTCATGAAACTGCTAGCTTAAGACCATCCGATAACAATGGTAAGAACATAAACCAGCAGCAGTGATATGGGGTACAGAATGTATGCTAGAATGCTTGTCCAAAATGGGAACTTTCTGCTGAAGCTTGCAGAAAGACCAACTGCTATCGAAATAATTAAAACAACTAAAACTTCAGCAGCGACACACCATGATAAATTGCGTATGTAAACAAGAGCCAAAAATATGACCAACCCCAAAATATTGTTCATGAACGCCGTGTTGTAAATCTGCAGAGAACAGTTCAAATGTCAGATGATATTGATCATATGGAGTTGCAGTGTTGTGTTCATGGAAAGTATTAGGGACGGACTTTTGGAGTATAAATCAGGGAGAAATAAGTGTTTGACATCATTAGACTGTTGAGAACTAAGCTGCATACTAGGTTTAGTTCAACCTGCAGATGACAATCCTGCAGATTGGAAGTGGAAAGAATGAAGAATTCGAAGAAATGAAGAACTTACCTTTATTAGAAGTAGCCGTTTGTTTTAAATGTACAACGGCTAGTTTATTTCTATTATTAGAAACCTATACAGCTGTTATTCCTATCTGCTAAAGATGTACTGTGTTATTCGATTCTTTTCCAAGTGGAAGGATCGTAGCCTCCAAATGGCCTGAATGGCTGGAGATGAGTCCTTGCTCCCTTAAAAATAGGATCTGAGTATTTGACTGACTAGAGGAATATAGGCTTGTATTCTCTCTGTTTTTTGCATAAGAAAATACTGCACATTAAAAACATTCTATGTGCTCTTCCTCCCCATAAAGATCTTCTGCCATAAAGTTTCAATCTTTGTTTGTTAATCACCCAAAATTATAAAGCCTGATACCATTTCAACATAGACGCTCAAGTGTGTGAAGTAGTTAAAACAATATATTTGAGTTTATGGAGAGAAACAGACCTCAGAAAGTGTTAAAGAGATGGCATTCTCCGTCTTGTCTTTGGTAGACGATACAGACATTAGCGCCAGTCTGTAATTTGTAGCCAAGGGTATCACAACATACGAGGCCGTGAAAGAAGGGATGCTTGCAGCAGTGGAAAACTCTTGGAGACTTACCATGAGGGGCATTGAAAGAAAAACCGTTATGGCAGTTCCTAGAATAATTAGAAAAGCAGCCTTCAGGAAATTCATCCACGATGTATCAGCACGCCTAGTCTTCTTTTTCTTAGAGATCAGCGGTGTCTGCTGATCTTCCATAGATGTCTCATTCTGCAAGTGCAGTTTAATGAGCCAGATGAAACTCTTGTTTTTCTAAGCATTCAAACATAGTCCTATCAGGCAAATGCGGGCGTAAGATCAGGTGTGCTCATCCCTTATGCGGGTAATTTCAAGTCCCTCTTCCCAATGTTTACATTAGTTAAAGTAAAATATTGCTTGTGAAAAAAAGAAAAAAACTTTGTCCTACCGGGGCTGAATTTATACCTTGGAATGATTTCTTCTGAAAAGCGATCTATGTTCATTGTCTTTACCATTGGTTGGGGTCTTTGTTAAAATTGTCCCACATCGGTAGGGTGAAGAAAACCAAAGGGGTTTAAATATGATTACCCCACTCTAACTAACACTGAGGCCTTTTGTGGTAAAACCCCACACCTGACGGATTGGGCAGGTAGTTAAGTTGGGGACAGTATCGGTGTCGTTAGAGTGGGACGGGCCCGGCGATCCAAAAATTCCAACATGGTATCAGAGCCCACGGTTTCGGGCCCGTCACGTGTAACCTCATTTAGTGGTTCACACGTGGAGATCCACATCGGTAATTGAAACTCAGAGGTCGGCTCGCGTTGGGCCCACTTGTTTTCAATTGCCGATGTGGATCTCCACGTGTGAACCACTAAATGAGGTTACATGTGAGGGGGAGTGTTAAAATTGTCCCACATCGGTGGGAAGGGGTTTAAATATGATTACCCCATTCTAACTAACACTGAGGCTTTTTGTGGTAAAACCCCACACCTGACGGATTGGGCAGGTAGTTAAGTTGGGGACAGTATCGGTGTCGTTAGAGTGAGACGGGCCCGGCGATCCAAAAATTCCAACAGTCTTATCGGGATTAATCCATTTTGAGATTCCATTCACAAACTCCGTCTCAGCTAATTGAGCGTCGCCAGAGAGATCAAATTGCTTCATCACTTCTTCTACATAATCATCATCATCCAGACCTATTTCTTCTATTTGCATTCCCAGGATCAATGGTCTAAGTTCATATGCTGATATGTATGTGTTATGATTCTTGTCTATTCTATGGAACAGCCTGAAAATAAATTTAGAAAACGACTAAATGATGAGATCATGGCATTTCAGCGATTCAGGTGGAGTGAACTAAAAACAGAAACCGGGTACTTACTCTTTTATACCGGATTCATTAGCATTTCCGTCTACTGTCAGAAGACTCGGCAGTATCTTCGGTATGTATTTACGCATCAAATATTCAAGCCTTCTGCTCTGAATCCATGGTTGAAAGAACTGCATAATTGTTTTCTATCAGTTAAGAAGTTCACGAATACAACATTTCTAACTTTTGTACTTTGTTCATCGTTGCTTAAACAATCAAAAGTCTTTCTCGGATTCTTATTATTTCAGTATGTTAATTATTTCATCTTTCATACACAATAAGTCAAATTTTACTATCATCTAAGTATTGCCGAGGTAGATTTTATATTCTTGAAGTTGTGTTACCTGGTAGATGATGTAAGTGGCAAGGATTGCAGATGAAATCAGTAGAGAAATTAAGATCACAACTCGAACTGCTGTGGTTGAAGTCAAGATTTTTGCCAGTTGAAGAACGAGATATGGGATCAACGAGAGCATCATGATTCTTGCAGTATCTCGGGTTTCGACATCAGTTCTTACACCAGAACCTGCACAACCATGTTTACTTACACATTAAGTTAGCATATTTTAAACCTCTCTCTCAGTGAGTGTTGATTAGTGTTTGTGGAGATCAGAGAAGAAGTAAACCAGTTAAACTGAAGGGGTTCTTATTTTCTGAATTTGACGAGGTTTGAGAATCCGAGAGGTCGGAGCTACCGAAAGCAACAACAGAACCCCAAATTAGGGTAAGAATCATGATTGTTGATCCTGCAAGCATGCTCATGTTCATTTTTGCCATTTCCTCCGCAGTTTCTGTAGTTGCTGTAATTCCAGTTACTGAGGAACAAAATGTGAATTGTCGTCATGAATTTACAAGACATAATACATGTCAAATGTATTACTTCGATTTAAAAGTTAAAACCAAAACTTCTAAACTTTTCTCCAAATAGTCAAGCAATTACTAGACAAGTCAAAATCATTTAAACTATGCAAGTAGGCCTTTACCACAGTGGTAGAGAGGTGTTGAGCTTTTGTATGACGGTGTGGGTTCGAATCCAGTCGGTAGCTAATCTAACAAAATATTTCATAATACAAAAAAAAAATCATTTAAACTATGAATCTTTAATACTCATTCACACTCTCAACACGCTCCTCATGTTAAATATATAGAGGTGAGCAACTGAGCCACAAAATTAAACACATGAGTATAGTATTTTCTAATACCATATATATATATATATATATATATATATATATATATAGGAATCCTTTCACAAGAGGGATCCCCATTTTTCTTAAAAAATAGGGACACCCTCTTGACAGTTGGATTTGACTTTAATGAAATTATGTGGTTGAGATATCATTTAAACTATGAATCTTTAATACTCATTCACACTCTCAACACGCTCGTCATGTTAAATATATAGAGGTGAGCAACTGAGCCACAAAATTAAATACATGAGTTGTTGAGATCAACGATTCAACACATGAGTATAGTCTTTTCTAATACCATATATATATATGTAGGAATCCTTTCACAAGAGGGATCCCCATTTTTCTAAAAAAATGAGGACACCCTCTTGACCGTTGGATTTGACTTTAATGAAATTGTGTGGTTGAGATTGTGTGGCCTGTGTTTTAATCTCAACCACACAATTTCATTAAAGCCAATCCAACGGTCAAGAGGGTCCCCATTTTTTTAGAAAAATAGGGATCCCTCTTGGTAAGGTTCCTGTATATATGTATATGTGTGTGTATATATATATATATATATATATATATGTGTGTGTGTGTGTGTGTGTGTGTGTGTGAGCAACTGAGCCACAAAATAGAGATCCAAGATAATTAAACTTTTATGTAAAACTTTAATTCCTCGAAGTTAGATTCCTCCCAATATGTTAGATCTCACATCGCTAAGGGGAGTGGATCCTCTATACCTTATATGTACATGCCCACCTCCATATAACACGATGCCTTTTGGGAGCTCACTGGTTTCGGGTTCCGTAGGAACTCCGAAGTTAAGCGAGAATGGGCCAAAACATTCCCAGGATGGGTGACCCACTGGGAAGTTTCCCAGAAACAAAACCGTGAGGGCGTGGTCGGGGCCCAAAGTGGACAATATCGTGCTACGGCGGAGTCGAGCCCGGGGTGTGGTGGAGCTCGGGCCGGGATGTGACAATTTGGTATCAGAGCCAATCCCTGGCCGGAAGTGTGCCGACAAGGACGTCGGACCCCTAAGGAGGGTGGATTGTTAGATCCCCCATCGCCTCGGGCCGGGATGTGACAATTTGGTATCAGAGCCAATCCCTGGTCGGAAGTGTGCCGAAAAGGACGTCGGACCCCAAAAGGGGGTGGACACTTCGCGCCAGCGGAGTGGATCATATGTGCCTTATATGTACATGCCCACCTCCATATAGCACGAGGCCTTTTGGGAGCTCACTGACTTCGGATTCGTTAGGAACTCCGAAGTTAAGTGAGAATGGGCCAGTGGTCGGGGCCCAAAGCGGACAATATCGTGCTATGATGGAGTCGAACCCGGATTGTGGTGGAGCCCGGGTAGGGACGTGACACAATATATAAGATTATGGTCATCACAGTTTAGGTACTTTATTTTCCCGTAAATTTTCAAAATTCTCTCTTATTTTACCTGCTCTGATATTTATTTTTTTTGTTGACATGGTAACATGGTCGGGGATTTGCAGAGTTGTTACCTTTTGAATTCATTGTATATACCTGATTACATAAAAAAGAGAGAATAGACTGTAAATATATCATTGTTTTAAATAACTAGTATTTCCTTTATTGTATTCAGAATAAATATTAAGCTAAGAAAAATGAACCAAGCTGGCAACATTGACTAATAAAATAGTCTCCAACTTCTTGATGGATGTATATGCATGAAGGAGGATTAACATTGACTATCCATCCCTTAGAGTATTTTATCATACTACTAACTCAAGACTCAATCTTTGATGACTTACATTTTTTATAATTAGTGCAATTTTGCTAATTAATAATTGGTAATGTCAGTGAGAAATACTCGGACTACTAAGGTCTTATTCTTCAAAATGGTGCTTTAATTGTCTATTTCTATGAAATGAAGAACAATATTGAGGAGAGGAAGACGATCGATGAACTAATAACAAACAATACAAGCTGAGGTTTGAGAGGAAATTAAGGATCTTACCAAGAACCACTCCAACTTGTGGAATCAAGCCAAGCAGGTGGAAAGCACTGGCACCAAAGATACCAGTCCCAAACAATTCAAAGAAGATTTCAGATCCTCTTGAAACGTAATGATCTGCGAGGGAGAGCAAGACCTCGTAGACGATTATCAGAAAAAGAAAACCCCAAACTGAAGTTGCACAAGGCAAGAAGCCATAAACTGGTTCACAAGTCACAGAATCTGCTTTAAGATTCAGTGCTTCAACGATCGAAGATTGGCTTGTTTCGTCGTTTATTCCATCGGACATAAGACTGGAGTCTCTAACAATCCCGCCGCTTCCCAAATGGACTAGTTGGAGGACAAGAAAAATGATGAACAGAGCTGGTCTTGACATATCCAGAAACACACAGCTTTGTAATGAAAAATTATTACAAATGAGAAAGAAACTTGGTGCTTGATTAGATTTAAATGGAGATCAATACCATGCAAGTTGTGAAATCAGGCAAAAATAGGCAAAAAAATAAGCAAGTTGTTTGACATTAACAAATCCCTCTTTTCCTTCGTCTAGATTTTGAACAATAAGAACGAAGGATAAGGTGGCAAGTTTGCATATAAAGCTGCCTGCTACCTAACTGGATTTTTTTAAAATAATTTAACCAAATATTCTATACACTTGCCCCACAATGCCATCAACCATTGCATGGTTTTGGATATAAGTAATTAAACTCTTTAAATATAAATGCACACATTAATGAATAAATTGAATAGTTTATTGAATTATGTGTATATAAGTTAGGTCAGTTGGTCATGATAGTTAACTTTTTTTACTTAAATATTAAATTTTGCTTCTAATAAATTACAGTAGTTTAAAATATGTATCGTCTTATGACTCTTATCATTTAAAATAGGGAGCTTTAATGAAAAGGGCTTGGGCTAACAAATATTTAACCAAAAACCATCCCAAAATGTTATTTAACCAAAAAGACTCAAAGCTTAATAAAAAACCATCCAAAACTATTGTCCACGGGTCAAATTTACAAGCCCAACCTGCTACAAATCCACACTTCCGTAAATACCCCTAAATGATTTTGATATTGTCTTGACTCTTCACCAACCTCAACCCAGCACGAAACCGAATAATAACTCCCTGTCTTCTTATCAAATCGAATTCTCCCATTTCAAAAACAACCAAATCAAAGTTCAAATCAAAGTTGAAAAAGAAAGCATTCATTGGAACAAAGCCGTCAAAACAAGTTCAGAGAAGTTTAATGGCAAAAATCGGCGAAAAAGTGTCTAGAAAAAAAAAATAACCAAAACATAAAACTATTTTTGGAGAACCCAAAACATAACACTATTTCTGGAAAAAAAAAATATACAGTGTTTGTATTGTTTATGCACAAACAAACATTGTATCTGGAAAGAACCAAAATCCAGAAACAATGACTTAAATTTCAGAAACGGTGACTTAGATTCCAGAAACAGTGACTTAATTTCAGAAACAGTGACTTAGATTCCAGAAACAGTGACTTAAATTCCAGAAACAATCTACGTTTTAACCTTTGACTATTTCTTTTCTTTCATGCATCAGTTGATTATAGTTAAGAAACATGGTGCTTTTTTTGCTTTGAATCCAAATACAGTGAATTTCACTATTTATTTTCTAGCTTACATTTAAGAAACAGTGTGTCTATTTCATTTTGATCCAGAAACAGTGACTTAGATTCCATAAACAGTAACTTAGAATTCAGAAACAGTGATTTAGATTCCAGAAACAGTTTATTTTTACAGTCTAGAAACAGTGACTCGTCATTATTATTGAATAGCATGCAAATCTTATATGTATTTTCTAGAGAAACAAAGGATGAACTTCACTGACAAAGAAAAATTGAAAAACAGTACCTCGAATACACTATGAATAATAACGACGATCACATTTCAACGAAATATAAATTAAATAGCATGAGGATCTATATTTTTGTTTAAAGAAAAAAAAAAGGTCTGCAAAACAATGATGAACTCCATTAACGACGAAAATCTGGAACTCAACTTAAAAAAGTTAGGGGTAAAATCAACAAATCATAATTTATTATAGTTGGGTCATTTTTAGTTGTACTACTTTGATATGGGCCTTATACTAATCATTAAACAAAACTTATAACATAGTTTTTTATTAAAAAACATTTCAAGCCATTTTCATTAGTTTTCTTTTAAAGTAACCACAATGTAGAAACAAATTAATAATTTTTAATATAAAAATATCAATGTACTAAAAAATTAAAAAAAATAAATCCATATGAAGATTCACCAGTGAGCTTTAGTATTGGCAGGTCTCTTTAATTACCCCAATCGTCTGCGGAATCTACTATGATTTTTCAATGCCAACTTGTAATTTAAGTCTCTTTCATTACCCTAATTGTCTGCGGAATCTACTAAGATTTTTCAACGCCAACTTGTAATTTAAAAAAAAATGGTTAAAGATCCAAACGTGAGCTGCGGACTGCATAGTCCATGGTAGACGTGCATTGATTTTAAAAGAAAGTTGAGATTCTATTATAAAACTAAGTAGTTATATGAGTAGTAGTTCAACTTCTTATAAGCTCATGTAAGGTCTCTCCTCCCATTAATGTGGGACTCATTCTCAACAGATTTTTGGTGAAGCAGTAGCTTGCTTTCTAGTTTTTTTTTCCCTTCATCAGTATGAGGATCTTTGTATCCCATGCATATGACAAGAGATTTGAACTAATATAAAGATAACCAATGACTACAACAGTCTTCTTTTTTCATTAGCAAAGTGGTATTTTAAATTACTTTAACTTTTACGGTATTTTAAGTTACTCTAATTTATAGAAAGATGATCTTTAAGTTTATGTTTTTATTTAGTCTGGATTATATTTGCTGTAACATTTAGATGGCTACATAGAAAAGCGTATTTTGCTGTAATAATATTTGGTAGTCGCGAAACTGCTGGCTTAAGACCATCCGATAACAGTGGTAAGAACATAAACCAGCAGCAGTGATATTGGGTACAAAATGTATGCTAGAATGCTTGTCCAAAATGGGAACTTTCTGCTGAAGCTGGCAGAAAAACCAACCGCTGTCGAAATAAGTAAAACAACTAAAACTTCAGCAGCCACGTCCCATGATAAATTTCGTATGTAAACGGGCGCCAAAAATATGACCAACCCCACAATGTTGTTCATGAACGCCGCCGTGTAAATCTGCAGAAAACAATTCAAACGTTAGTTTTGTTGGAAATTCAAATAAAAAAGCCATGTGATGCTTTCCAGGTTGTTTCCAACAACTACAAACATCATTACTCCTTCATGTTTTAGCCGAAAGGTGATTACAAGACAACATCATTACTCCCTCCTTTATTAGCCGAAAGGTGGTAATTGCAACCTGTAAAGTTGCTGTCAAGTGTTTTGAAAGGGTGTAAAGATGGTAAACACCATCATGAGTTACTATTATTTTACTTTAAGCACTTGAGTGTTTCTCTTTTATGTATGTTTAAATAAGCCTTCTTGTTAGGCTTTAGAATGATCCCATCCGAATCCCACTTCCCATTTTCAGCTTGTAAGCTATTGTGTTTGTAAACTTTCAAAATATATCAAAAGTGTGTGCATTGTTTGCCGAAGCTTGTAGCTTCTCTCCATTTCCTTCATTTAGTTTGTCCAATTTTATTGAGAGTGCAAAGTGAGAGGTGTGATAGAGTTTGTAAACTTATCACCCACATATTTTGGTATTGAGTTAGTAAAACTCTTTGAATACCAACAATTGGTATCAGAGCCCGAATACCATTCTGGCAGGTGCAGCAGTTATGGCGTCCAACTTAGTGCAACTCCAAGTTCCCACATTGAAGAAAGAAAATTATGAAAGATGGTGCATCCAATTCAAAGCATTGTTTGGATCGCAAGAGCTATGGGAAGTTGTCAGTAGTGGGTATGTTGTACCCACTGCCGAGCAAGAAGCCACATATACTGCAGATCAAAGGAACACTCTCAGGGACTTACGAAAGAAGGACCAGAAGGCGCTGTATCTTCTATACCAGGGTCTGGAAGATTCAACGTTCGAGAAGGTTGCAGACGCAACAACGAGCAAGCAAGTGTGGGACACACTCAGTACAATCTACAAAGGAATAGATCGAGTCAAGAAAGTGAGGTTACAATCACTTCGAGCAGATTTTGAAACTGCTCACATGAATGAAAGAGAGAGCATCTCTGACTATCACACAAGGCTCATTGTGATAGTAAATCAGATGAGGAGAAATGGCGAGAGACTCGATGAAGTACGAGTTGTGGAGAAAATCCTTCGGTCACTCACATCCAACTTTGAGCATGTGGTGACTGCCATTGAGGAATCCAAGGATTTGGAGACAATGAGCGCAGAGGAGCTGCTAGGATCCCTCCTAGTTCACGAGCAACGCATTCAGAAGAATGCAAGTCCCACAACGCTAGAGCAAGCTTTGGAGACAAAGCTTAGTATTGACAAGCCAAGTGGTGGTCGTGGGCAGTGGAACTCACGTCGTGGGAGTTCATCCAACCGTAGCCGAGGACGAGCCCGAGGAAGAGGTCGAGGCTATGCACAAAATCGAGGTCAGTCTCAGGAGTGGAGATCTGCTCGAGGAAAGGCACATATCCAGTGTCACAGTTGCAAGCAATATGGACATTATGCCAATGAATGTTCATATAAAAATGGTGAGCATGTCAACATGGCAGAGTCAAGTGGAAATGCTGGTGAGGAATTTACAGTCTTACTAGCACACCATGATTCCAGTAGCCAACAAGATGTTTGGTATTTGGACTCTGGTGCAAGCAACCATATGTGTGGAAAGAAAGAGTTTTTTGCCGAACTCAAAAATGAGGCCTATGGATCTGTGAGTCTTGGTGACTCCTCAAAGCTGCCAGTTGAAGGCAAAGGGAAGATCAAGATCATCCAGAAGGATGGTAGAGAAGAATACATCTCCGATACCTACTACATACCAGGTATGAAGAGCAACATTCTGAGCATTGGTCAACTGCTCCATAAAGGGTATATTATACATATGGAGAATATGTTTCTCACTCTCAGAAATGCAAGGAGAAAGCTTATTGCACGTGTGCAAATGTCAAAGAACCGAATGTTCCCATTGAAGTTGAACACAAAGATTGGGAGTTGCAACATCGGTGTGATGGAAGATGAGTCATGGAAATGGCATCTTCGGTTTGGCCATCTTCATTTCAATGGCCTAAAGTTGCTGTCAAGTGGAGGAATGGTTCGTGGTCTACCCCAAATTGAAGCCACACACCAAGTATGTGAAGGTTGTGTGCTTGGCAAGCAAGCACGACTATCGTTCCCTGTTGGTGATGCATGGAGAGCAAAGGCACCATTGCAGTTGGTGCACACGGACATATGTGGTCCATTGGATCCCATGTCTTATGGAGGTAATAGGTATTTTATTACTTTCATTGATGATTTTAGTAGGAAGACTTGGGTTTATTTTCTCAAGGAAAAGTCGGCTGCTCTAAGAATCTTTAAGGAATTCAAGGCACCACAAGCTTGTGGCTGTGAGATCGGACAGAGGTGGAGAGTACACCTCCAATGCTTTCCAAGCATACTGCAAGGAGCAAGGAATTAGGCATCAACTGACTGCTGCCTATACCCCACAGCAAAATGGGATAGCCGAAAGAAAGAATCGAACCATCCTTGACATGACAAGGTCCATGCTTAAGGAGAAGAATTTGCCAAAAGAATTGTGGGCAGAAGCTGTAGCTTGTTCGATTTATTTGTTGAATCGATGTCCAACAAAGAGTGTCAAAAGGATGACACCACAAGAGGCTTGGAGCGGATACAAGCCGAATGTTGCACACTTAAAAGTTTTTGGGTGTGTTGCATATGCTCAGGTTCCAGAAGCCAAGAGGAGAAAGCTCGATGATCGAGGTGAGAAGTGTGTGTTTGTGGGCTATAGTGAAGAGTCCAAAGCATACAAGCTCTACAACCCACTAACTGGCAAACTAGTGGTTAGTAGAGATGTCATTTTCAGTGAGGAAGAGGCATGGAAGTGGAACAACAAAGAAGTCAGTAAAGAGAAGATTGTTTCCACTGATTTTGAAGAACCAGAAGTTGTACCACCTGTTGAGCAACAACCTGCTCAAATAACCACAACAACTCCATTGCACAGACATGCAAGGAGTGGTCCTACATCCAGTGAAGAAAGCAGTTCATCAACTCCAGTGAGGCTAAGAAGTCTCACCGAGATATATGGACAAGAAGAAGAAGAAGAAACCAACCTTTTCTGCTTGTATGCAGACCATGAGCCTCTTTCATTCAATGAAGCTGTGGAAGAAGATCGTTGGAGAATAGCCATGAAGGAAGAAATTCTTGCCATCGAGAAGAATGACACTTGGGAGTTGACAAAGCTCCCACCAAATCAGAAGGCTATTGGTGTCAAGTGGGTGTACAAGATCAAACGCACTGCAGATGGAAGTGTGGATCGATACAAATCAAGGCTTGTAGCAAAAGGCTACAAACAGAAGTATGGAGTGGACTATGATGAAGTCTATGCTCCAGTTGCAAGACTTGACACGGTAAGATTGCTAATCTCTCTTGCTGCTCATCATAAATGGAAAATTTATCAACTAGATGTCAAGTCAGCCTTCCTTAATGGAGTACTTGAGGAAGAAGTATACGTGGAACAACCAGAAGGCTTCCGAGTACAAGGAAAAGAAGATAAGGTGTATCGTTTGAAGAAGGCTTTATACGGCCTCAAGCAAGCACCACGAGCTTGGAACTCAAGGATTGATAACTACCTTCACCAAAATGGATTTCAGAAATGTCCATACGAGCATTCAGTTTACATGAAGAACGGTGCAAAAGGGGAGTTCTTAATTCTTTGTCTCTATGTAGATGACTTGTTGTTTACAGGAAACAATGAAGCAATGTTCTGTGAGTTCAAGCAATCCATGTTCAGTGAATTCGAGATGACTGACAATGGATTAATGTCATACTTTCTTGGCATAGAGGTGAAGCAAGAAAGTGATGGTATCTACATCTCTCAACAAAAGTACATGAGAGATATATTGGAGAAATTCAATATGGACAAATGCAATATTGTCAACACACCAGTTGCAACTGGATTGAAGCTGTCCAAGGAAGGAGAAGGTGAGTTTGTAAACTCAACCGTGTACAAAAGCCTCGTTGGAAGCTTGAGGTACCTTACAATCACAAGACCTGATATAGTTTATGGTGTTGGACTAGTGAGTCGGTACATGGAAACACCAAGGGAGTCTCATTGGCTGGCTGCCAAGAGAATTTTGAGGTACATAAGAGGTACTCTAAACTATGGTCTGTTTTATAATTTTGGTGAAGATACAAAATTATTTGGTTACTCAGATAGTGATTGGGGAGGTGACCAAGATGAAAGGAAAAGCACAACTGGCTATGTGTTTTTTCTAGGATCAACAGCTTTCTCGTGGACTTCAAAGAAGCAATCAATTGTTGCTTTGTCATCATGTGAAGCCGAGTACGTTGCTGTAGCCTCAACTGTATGTGAGGCAATTTGGCTAAGAAATCTGTTGAAGTCAGTATGTCATCCACAAGTGGAATCGACTGTGATTCATGTGGATAACATGTCTGCAATCAAGCTTGCAAAGAATCCTGTCCAACATGGAAGGAGTAAGCACATCGATACTAGGTTCCATTTTCTGAGGGACCATGTAAAGCAAAAGACAATTGAGCTTGTCTATTGTCACACCAAGGAACAAGTGGCTGACATCTTCACAAAGCCACTACCAATTGAGCCTTTCAAGCTGCTACGTGAAATGCTAGGCATGAAGGCGTTTTGATTTGAGGGGGCATGTTGGAAATTCAAATAAAAAAGCCATGTGATGCTTTCCAGGTTGTTTCCAACAACTACAAACATCATTACTCCTTCATGTTTTAGCCGAAAGGTGATTACAAGACAACATCATTACTCCCTCCTTTATTAGCCGAAAGGTGGTAATTGCAACCTGTAAAGTTGCTGTCAAGTGTTTTGAAAGGGTGTAAAGATGGTAAACACCATCATGAGTTACTATTATTTTACTTTAAGCACTTGAGTGTTTCTCTTTTATGTATGTTTAAATAAGCCTTCTTGTTAGGCTTTAGAATGATCCCATCCGAATCCCACTTCCCATTTTCAGCTTGTAAGCTATTGTGTTTGTAAACTTTCAAAATATATCAAAAGTGTGTGCATTGTTTGCCGAAGCTTGTAGCTTCTCTCCATTTCCTTCATTTAGTTTGTCCAATTTTATTGAGAGTGCAAAGTGAGAGGTGTGATAGAGTTTGTAAACTTATCACCCACATATTTTGGTATTGAGTTAGTAAAACTCTTTGAATACCAACAAGTTTATATTGATCATATGGGGTTGCAGTGTTGTGTTTTGCTCACGGAAAGTATTAGGAACTAAATTTTGATGTATAAATCGGGAGAATAAGTGTTTGACATCATTAGACGCTCAAGCGTGTGATAGTAGTTAAAACAATATATTCGAGTTTATGGAGAGAAACAGACCTCAGAGAGTGTTAAAGAGATGGCATCCTCCGTCTTCTCTTTGGCAGATGTTACTGACATTAGCGCCAGTCTGTAGTTTGTAGCCAAGGGTATCACAACATATGAGGCCGCGAAAGAAGGGATGCTTGCAGCAGTGGAAAATTTTCGGAGACTTACCATGAGGGGCATTGAAAGAAAAACCGTTATGCCAGTTCCTAGAATAATTAGAAAAGCAGACTTCAGGAGATTCATCCACGATGTATCAGCACCCTTAGTCCCATTTTTCTTAGAGATCAGCGGCGTAAGCTGATCCTCCATAGATTTCTCATTCTGCAAGTGCAATTTAATGACCCGGATGAAACTCTAGTTTTTATAAGCATTCAAATTAGTCCTATCAGGCAAATGCGGGCGTTATAGCAGATGTGCTCCTCCCCTATGCAGGTAATTTCAAGTCCCTCTCTCCAGGGTTCACATTAGTTTAAAGTAAAATATTGCTTGTGTAAAAAAAATGTACTAGTATAGTCCTACCGGGGCTGAATTATACCTTGGAATGATTTCTTCTGAAAAGCGATCTATGTTCATGACCTTGATCGTTGGCAGGGGGCTTAGCTGGATTAATCCATTTTGAGATTCCATTCACAAACTCCGTCTCAGCTATTTGAGCGTCGCCAGAGAGATCAAATTGCTTCATCACTTCTGCTGCATAATCATCGTCATCCAGACCTATTTCTTCTATTTGTATTCCTAGGATCAATGCTCTAAGTTCATCTGATGATATGTATTTTTTATGATTCTTGTCTATTCTATGGAACAGCCTGCAAATAAATTTAGAAAAATGACTAAATGATAAGATCATACCATTTAAGCGATTTAGGTGGAGTGAACTAAAAACAGAAACCGGGTACTTACCCTTTTATAATAGATACATTAGGGTTTCCACCTACTGTCATAAGACTCGGCAGTATGTTTTTGGGTATGTACTTACGCAGCAAATATTCAAGCCTTCTGCTCTGAATCCATGGTTGAAAGAACTGCATAATTTTTTTCTGCCAGTTAAGAAGTTCACGAATACAACATTTCTAACTTATGTACTGTGTTCATCATTGCTAAAACAATCAGTCTTTTTGGAATTCTTATTAAGTTGTTTCATCTTTGATACACAATAAATCGAACTTTTACTATCATCTAAGTATTGCCGAGCAGATTTTATATTCTTGAAGTTGTGTTACCTGGTAAATGAAGTAAGTGGCAAGGAATGCAGATGCAATCAGTAGAGAAATTAAGATCACAACTCGAACCGCTGTAGTTGAAGTCAAGAGTTTTGCCAGCTGAAGAATGAGATATGGGATCAACGAGAACATCATGATTCTTGCAGTATCTCGGGTTTCGACATCAGTTCTTACACCAGAACCTGCACAACCATGTTTACTACACATCAAGTTATCATATTTTAGAGCTCTTTCTTTCTGTGAGTGTTAATCAGTGTTTGTGAAGATTAGATTCCGGTCTGTCCCGGGTGACGGTTTGGTGTTGGCATAGGGCCTGGAGTGTGTTTCCTCTAGCTATTTAGCACAGGGACGGGGAGCCGGCAAGGGGCTTGGAGTGTGTTTTCCTCTGATTGTCTGCTCAAAGACGGGGAATTGGCATGGGGCCTGAAGTGTTATATTGGACATTCACTAGCGATTACGATATATATGAGTTATGATTTGAGACAGTGCACAGCATGCTAGGTTTCAGAAAACCTATGTTTATCATGATATATATGTGTTTTCATAAAACTTGGGGGTTAGTATGTTGATAACTGTTTTATTATTATATATATATCAACTTGGTCCACTCATGTTTGTTTTGCGCCCCCTTCAGGGTATAGAATCGAGGCATACAATCCAGGTGTCAGGGCACTTCCGCATCGGCATCTTCGAGTCCTCTCAATGTAGGACCCATTCTTTTATTCATTCAATTTTATATTATTTCTTTTAGTGTTCTAGTTAGTTGTATGCTCTGATCACTTTCCTTAAATGCATAATCATTATTCTTTTATATTTGTAAGTCTTATCTATCCCTTGTTTTCAGCTTTTGCACTCAATAAATGGCTTTCGTCACCCTCGAGTGTCGGCCAGCGCGTGCCTACCCTGGTGTTCGGGGAATATCGGGGTCGGGGCGTGTCACAATATCTTGTTTTCTAGTTTTTCCTTTCTTTATCAGTATGAGGGCCTTTGTATCCCATGCATATGACAAGAGATATGGACTAAATAAAGATAATCAATGACTACAATACTCTTATTTTCCTATTAACAAAGTGGTATTTTAAATTACTTTAACCTTTACGGTATTTTAAATTACTCTATCTATGATCTTCAAGTTTATGATTTTATTTCCAGTCCAAATTATATTTGCAGTAACATTTAGATATTGGTTACAATGAAAAGCATATTTTGCTAGTCACGAAACTGTTGGCTTAAGACCATCCGATAACAGTGGTAAGAACATAAACCAGCAGCAGTGATAGAGGGTACAGAATGTATGCTAGAATGCTTGTCCAAAATGGGAACTTCCTGCTGAAGCTGGCAGAAAGACCAACTGCTGTCGAAATAAGTAAAACAACTAAAACTTCAGCAGCCACGTCCCATGATAAATTGCGTATATAAACGAGCGCCAAAAATATGACCAGCCCCATAATGTTGTTCATGAACGCGGCGTTGTAAATCTGCAGAGAACAGTTCAAATGTCATATGATATTGATCATATGGAGTTGCAGTGTTGTGTTTTGGCGCGTGGAAAGTATTAGGGACGGACCTTTGGAGTATAAATCGGGGAGAAGTAAGTTTGACATCATTAGACGCTCAAGTGTGTGATAGTAGTTAAAACAATATATTTGAGTTTATGGAGAGAAACAGACCTCAGAAAGTGTTAAAGAGCTGGCATTCTCCGTCTTGTCTTTGGCAGATGTTACTGACATTAGCGCCAATCTGTAGTTTGTAGCCAAGGGTATCACAACATACGAGACCGCGAAAGAAGGGATGCTTGCAGCAGTGGAAAACTTTTGGAGACTTACCATGAGGGGCGTTGAAAGAAAAACCGTCATGGCAGTTCCTAGAATAATTAGAAAAGCAGCCTTCAGGAGATTCATCCACGATGTAGTAGCACCCTTAGTCTCCTTTTTCTTAGAGATCAGCGGCGTAAGCTGATCCTCCATAGATTTCTCATTCTGCAAGTGCAATTTAATGACCCGGATGAAACTCTAGTTTTTATAAGCATTCAAATTAGTCCTATCAGGCAAATGCGGGCGTTATAGCAGATGTGCTCCTCCCCTATGCAGGTAATTTCAAGTCCCTCTCTCCAGGGTTCACATTAGTTTAAAGTAAAATATTGCTTGTGTAAAAAAAATGTACTAGTATAGTCCTACCGGGGCTGAATTATACCTTGGAATGATTTCTTCTGAAAAGCGATCTATGTTCATGACCTTGATCGTTGGCAGGGGGCTTAGCTGGATTAATCCATTTTGAGATTCCATTCACAAACTCCGTCTCAGCTATTTGAGCGTCGCCAGAGAGATCAAATTGCTTCATCACTTCTGCTGCATAATCATCGTCATCCAGACCTATTTCTTCTATTTGTATTCCTAGGATCAATGCTCTAAGTTCATCTGATGATATGTATTTTTTATGATTCTTGTCTATTCTATGGAACAGCCTGCAAATAAATTTAGAAAAATGACTAAATGATAAGATCATACCATTTAAGCGATTTAGGTGGAGTGAACTAAAAACAGAAACCGGGTACTTACCCTTTTATAATAGATACATTAGGGTTTCCACCTACTGTCATAAGACTCGGCAGTATGGTTTTGGGTATGTACTTACGCAGCAAATATTCAAGCCTTCTGCTCTGAATCCATGGTTGAAAGAACTGCATAATTTTTTTCTGTCAGTTAAGAAGTTCACGAATACAACATTTCTAACTTATGTACTGTGTTCATCATTGCTAAAACAATCAGTCTTTTTGGAATTCTTATTAAGTTGTTTCATCTTTGATACACAATAAATCGAACTTTTACTATCATCTAAGTATTGCCGAGCAGATTTTATATTCTTGAAGTTGTGTTACCTGGTAAATGAAGTAAGTGGCAAGGAATGCAGATGCAATCAGTAGAGAAATTAAGATCACAACTCGAACCGCTGTAGTTGAAGTCAAGAGTTTTGCCAGCTGAAGAATGAGATATGGGATCAACGAGAACATCATGATTCTTGCAGTATCTCGGGTTTCGACATCAGTTCTTACACCAGAACCTGCACAACCATGTTTACTACACATCAAGTTATCATATTTTAGAGCTCTTTCTTTCTGTGAGTGTTAATCAGTGTTTGTGAAGATTAGAGAAGTAACCAGTTAAACTGAAGGGTTTCTTATTTTCTTGATTTGATGAAGTTTGAGAATCCGAGAGGTCAGACCCACCGAAAGCAACAGCAAGTAAACCAGTTAAACTGAAGGGTTTCTTATTTTCTGGATTTGATAAAGTTTGAGAATCCGAGAGGTCGGAGCTACCAAAAGCAACAACAGAACCCCAAATTAGGGTAAGAATCATGATTGATGATCCTGCAAGCATGCTCATACTCATTTCTGCCATTTCCTCCACAGTTTCTGTAGTTGCTGTAACTCCAATTACTGGGGAACAAAATGTGAATTTCTGTCATGAATTTACAAAATATAATACATGTCATGCATATTTCTACTTTGATTTAAAAGTTACAACCAAAACTTCTAAACGTTTCTCCAAATAGTCAAGCAATTACTAGGCAAGTCAAAATCATAATATTAATCCTCTAATACTCATTCACGCTCTTAACAAACCTTGTCATGTGTAAGGTTACTTAAATTTAACGCGTGAACAATACATATTAAACACGTGAGTTGTTACGATCAATGATTCAACACCTGCGTATAGTTTTCTCTGATGCCATAATATATTATGGTCATCACAAATTAGGTACTTTCTTTTGTAATTTTTCAAAATTCTGTCTTCATTATACCTGCTCTTCATATTTTTATGGTCGGGAAACAATTATATAATGACAAACTATGAAGCTGTACACCTAGATTTATAGCATAATAGACTCTATAGAGAGGAAGACGATCGATGAGGTAATAACAAACAATACATGCTGAGGCTTGAGAAGAAATTAAGGAGGTTACCAAGAACCATTCCAACTTGTGGAATCAAGCCAAGCAGGTGGAAAGCACTAGCACCAAAGACACCAGTCCCAAACAATTGAAAGAAGATTTCAGATCCTCTTGAAACATACTGATCTGCGAGGGAGAGCAAGACCTCGTAGATGATTACTAGAAAAAGAAGCCCCCAAACTGAAGTTGCACAAGGCAAGAAGCCAAAAACTGGTTCACAAGTCACAGAATCTGCTTTAAGATTCTGTGCTTCGAGGATCGAAGATTGGCTTATTTCGTCGTTTATTCCATTGGATACAAGACCGGAGTCTCTAACAATCCGGCCTCTTCCTAAATGGACCAGTTGGAGGACCAGAAAAATGATGAACAGAGCTGGTCTTGGCATATCGAGAGACACTTAGCTTTGCAATGAAAATATGTCAATGAGAAGGAAACTTGGTGCTTGGTTAATTAAGTTTAAATGGAGATCGATACCATGCAAGTCGTGACATCAGAAAAAAATGGACAAAAAAAAATAAAAAAATCAAACAAGTTGTCTGACATAAGCAAAATCAATATTTTCCTTCCTCTGAATTTTGAACAAGTAACAACAAAAGTTGGTAATGTATAGAATGTGGCAGGTTTACAAAAACAGCTACCTATTTGGATTTTTAAACAATTTGTCCAAATTTATTCTTCTATACTTGCTCCACAATGACATTAATTATTGTATACATTTTGGATATAAGTAATGAAACTCTCTAAATATAAATGCACACATTGACGAATACCCTGACTAGTCTATTGTATTGTGCGTATACAAGTTAGGTCAGTTTGTCTCAAATATCGAGTTTTTCTTTCCGGTAAATTAGATTAGTTTAAAATATGTATCGTCTTATCACTTTTATTATTTAAAATAACCACGTAGTAACGAAATATATTATATTGATGACAAGCATAACAAGTATTAGCCCTAGGAGATTCATATGAAGATTCATCAGAGAGCTTTAGTATTCGTACGTAGGTCTCTTTCATTATCTTAACTGTCTACGGAATCTGAGTTAATTAATCAAAGTACTAAGATTTTTCAATGCTAACTTTTAATTTAAAAAAATAATGGTTAAAGATCTAAACATGGGCTGCAGAGTGGTGGAGGTGGGTTGAATTTTAGTGAAGCAAAAGCTTGTTTTCTAGGTTCCCGACACCTACAATAGTCTTCTTTTTCTTGTCATATGCATGGGATACAACGGTGCCCGTATCCCATGTTGATGCAGTGCATGGGGAACAAATATATTTAAGGTTTTAGTGACTTTTCATCTCTCAAAATCTTTGTGACCTTCTCTTTTTTTTTCTTTTTTGTTTTCTTTTTGTTTTTTGAAGAAACGGTATTATTTACACTAAGAGGGAGGAGGTAGACTTAGCCTCACAATGAGCTAGCAATAATGTGGTTCAAATTCACTTTTGGTGAGAATTAAACCTAAGACCTCTCACTTACAAATGAAGAGGAATATTACTAGACCGTATTACTATGTGGCAAATTATTTTTTTAAATAGAAATAAAAAAAAAATAAAAGAAATGAAACTGACTATGCGAGTGGTGAGATAGTATCACTCCAATTCAACCTAAATCCATTGTCAATGGGTTTGAAACAATTGGTCCATTTGGTTGGAAGAAAGAACTAAACTTGAAAAGATACAATTTGCAGACAATTTAGAATTGGGTTATATCCTGACCATAAATCCTTCATTTGGGGGTTAATTGTGAAGCAAAAAATAATTTGAAAAATCCTGGAACTGAACATGAACTTTACAGCCAAAAGACGAGAATATCCTTGTTAAATGTTATTTTGTAATTTATGTCAAAAAAGGTAGGACTATTACATATTAAACATTTTTTTTATAAGATATCACATAAATGACTTTCATTATACAAACTATGACTTTCATTATACAAACTAACATTCTAGGAGGTGAAGATGCTCTTGCAACAAACCCGACCGTGAAGTTGCATCCGTATTCCGGCAGAGTGGTTCCCGGCAGATGGTGAAATATTTCATGGTCTATCATATACATAGGAGCAGGGCATACAATCTGTTCATAACTGTTATACAGAACTTGGTTTTCATACTTTTCCGCTTTGGCTAACGGACTTCAAAATGTTGAACTTGCAGAGTGGGCAGGTGGCATTGATCTGTAACCATTTGTCTTTGCAGGTGCAGTGGAAGTGGTGACAGCAAGGAAGTTCACGCAGTTCAGTTCCATCTTCGTAGGCACAAAGGCAGATGCAACATTCAGATGCAACATTCCTAAGATTAATACAAATCACGTAATAAGCACACTTAGTGACTTGGTGTATGGTTAATTTGGCAATGAGAAACTGAAACCCCGGATCTGGTGCCCCAGACTTCATACACATGACTTGAAAGGCTCATTTGCTGAACAAGTACATGGTATGAATTCCAGTTGGTAATACATGTCATGTGTATTTCTACTTTGATTTAAAAGTTAAAACCAAAACTTCTGAACATTTCTCCAAATAGTCAAGCAATTACTAAGCAAGTCAAAATCCTGATAAAGTTGATTTGTTTTTGGTGCTTTTGGTTGGTTTGTTTTGATCGGTTTCTTAGGGATAGAATGGCAGAGAATTGAGAGGGTATTGGAGTGTGATTTTCAACTTCAAGACTGTGCGGAAAATGCATCAGCCATGCTTCATTAAGTAGTGAAAATGTGTAAGCGTATGGTACATTTCCATCACCCATACTTGTGAAAAAAGAGTTGGTGATTAGACTATATTTAAACACTAAATCACCTTACTACTCCAGATTAAATCCTAGCCCTTCATTGGGATTTAAGTGATCTAATTTGGAGTGTACATTTGTCACTCACACATTTAAACAAAAAACTAGCCATTGAAGGCCAACCCTTCATTTCTTCTTCTTCCTTCTTCGATGCAGACAGCACCCTTGGCTCAGGATCTCCTTGCTGCCTTCGACCCCTCGACTCCAGAAGCTGGTTAGCTTCCAACAAATCCGGCCGCTTCCTAAATGGACTAGTTGGAGAACCAGAAAAATGATGAAGAGAAATGGTCTTGACATATCCACAGACACTTAGCTTGGTAATGAAAAATTATTACAAATGACGAGAAACTTGGTGCTTGATTAGGCTTAAATGGAGATCAATTCCATGCAAGTTGTGACATCAGACAAAAATGGGCAAACAAATCAAGCAAGTTGTTGACGTTAGCAAATCCCTTTTTTCCTTCGTCCAGATTTTGAACATTAAGAACAAAAGTTAGTAATTTATAGAATGCGGCAGGTTTGCAGAAAAAGCTACCTGCTACCTAATTGGATTTTCAAATAATTTGACCAAATATATTACTATATAGTTGCCCCACAATGCCATCAACCATTGCATAGTTTTGGATATAAGTAATGAAACTCTTTAAATATAAATGCACAAATTAATGAATAAATTGAATAGTCTATTGAATTATGCGTATATAAGTTAGGTTAGTTGATCACGACAGTGTACTTTTTTTACTTAAATATTGAATTTTCCTTCCAATAAATTAGAATAGTTTAAAATACGTATCATCTTATGACTCTTATCATTTAAAATAACCACGATGTAAAAACGAATTAATAATATAGCCTAGCTGCTAATACAAATCCATATGAATAAATATTCACCAGTGAGCTGTAGTATAGGCAGGTCTCTTTCATTTTCCTAATTGTCTGAGAAATCTGAATTAATTAATCAAAGTACTAAGATTTTTCAATGCCAACTTGTAATATAAAAAAGATGGTTAAAGATCCAAACGTGCTGCATACTGCAGAGTGGTAGAGGTGGGTTGAATATTGGTGAAGCAATAGCTTGTTTTCTAGTTTTTTCTTTCTTCATCAGTATGAGGGTCTTTGTATCCCATGCATATGACAAGAGATCCGGACTAAAATAAAGATAATCAATGACTACAATACTCTTATTTTCCTGTTAACAAAATGTATGCTAGAATGCTTGTCCAACCGCTGTAGAAATAAGTAAAACAACTAAAACTTCAGCAGCGACGTCCCATGATAAATTGCGTATATAAACGAGTTTCAAAAATATGACCAACCCCACAGTATTGTTCATGAACGCCGCGTTGTAAATCTGCGGAGAACAGTTCAAATGTCAGATGATATTGATCATATGGAGTTGTAGTGTTGTGTTTTGGCTCATGGAAAGTATTAGGGACGGACTTTGGAGTATAAATCGGGGAGAAATAAGTGTTTGACATCAGTAGACGCTCAAGTGTGTGATAGTAGTTAAAACAATATACTTGAGTTTATGGAGAGAAACAGACCTCAGAAAGTGTTAAAGAGATGGCATTCTCCGTCTTCTCTTTGGAAGATGTTACTGACATTAGCGCCAGTCTGTAGTTTGTAGCCAAGGGTATCACAACATACGAGGCCGCGAAAGAAGGGATGCTTGCCGCAGTGGAAAACTTTCGGAGACTTACCATGAGGGGCATTGAAAGAAAAACCGTCATGGCAGTTCCTAGAATAATTAGAAAAGCAGCCTTCAGGAGATTCATCCAGGATGTAGTAGCACCCTTAGTCTCCTTTTTCTTAGAGATCAGCGGCGTAAGTTGATCCTCCATAGATTTCTCATTCTGCAAGTGCAGTTTAATGACCCAGATGAAACTCCTAGTTTTTCTAAGCATTCAAATATAGTCCTATCAGGCAAATGCGGGCGTAAGAGCAGATGTGCTCATCCCCTATGCAGGTAATTTCAAGTCCCTCTCCCCGGGGTTTACATTAGGTATAAAAAAAAACATACTAGTAGTCCTACCGGGGCTAAATTATACCTTGGAATTATTTCTTCTGAAAAGCGATATGTTCATGACCTTTACCGTTGGCAGGGGGCTTAGCTAGATTAATCCATTTTGAGATTCCATTTACAAACTCCATCTCATCTATTTGAGCTCGCCAGAGAGATCAAATTGCTTCATCACTTCTGCTACATAATGTCACATCCCGGCCCGGGCTCGACTCTGCTGTAGCACGATATTGTCCGCTTTGGACCTCAACCACACTCTCACGGTTTTATTTCTGGGAACTCACGCGAGCAGAACTTCCCAGTGGGTCACCCATCCTGGGAATGCTCTCGCGCGAATTCGCTTAACTTCTGAGTTCCGATGGAATCTGAAGCAAGTGAGCTCACGGAGTTCCGATGGAATCCGAAGCCAGTAAGCTCACAAAAGGCCTCGTGCTAAGTAGAGATGGGAATATACATACAAGGCTTACAGGATCCACACCCCAGGGCGATGTGGGATCTTACAATCCATCCCCCTTAGGGGCCTGACGTCCTCGTCGGCACACTTCCGGCCAGGGATTGGCTCTGAAACCAAATTGCACATCTCGGCCCAGGCCCCCACCACATCCCCGGCTCGACTCCGCCGTAGCACGATATTGTCCGTTTTGGGCCTCGACCACACCCTCACGGTTTTGTTTCTGGGAACTCAAGCCAGCAGAACTTCCCAATGGGTCACCCATCCTAGGAATGCTCTCGCACGAACTCGCTTAACTTCGGAGTTTCGATGGAATCCGAAGCCAGTGTGTTGAATATTTCAAGAATATATTCATATATTTGTTGGCTGAATAGTTGGGTATTTGCCCAACCATTGCTTCTCTTCAAGTGAAGCATTGCAGCATATGACATACCATATGTTATATATATGTTATATATGTATATATATGAATATAATATATATTGGTGCTGCACTGTGCAGCATGTGTGTGCAAAAATGATGGTACCATAAGGTTGGATTTAATTCAACCTTGTATCTTTTGGTTGAACTACAACTTTTGGTTAAAAGACATGATGTTTACTCAAATAGTATGACTAGAATTAAAAGATATAAATAATCAATATTTATTTTCTAAAAATTCTAAACAAAAGACATGTCTTTTGAATCAACACTTTTAAGAAGAGTTGTATATCTTCAACTAAAATGAAAAGACTTGATGAACGGGTGCTTTAATGCCTATAAATACCTATTGTGGCATAATGTTTCACACATAATTTTCAGAAATTTGTTTCTACATTCCTTGCTCTCTATTCTCTCCATCACATTCATACAATTTCTTTCTAGTTATTTCTAAGGGAATACAATTCGGTTTTGCTAATCGAATATTCCATACTTTGTTGCATCCTGGAAGTGACTTGCCAAGAACCCTATAGCAAACTTATTTGAGTGGGGGCAAATAAAACTTTAAGGAAATGATTCAAGTCGTACCTCAAAGTCATCATTCAGATTATTCTCTATATTTCTACATTTTCACTAACAATCTTAAAGTGTTATTATCATCATGGAGAACAAATCTGATAACATGGCTTTGAAAATTATCAATCAAGATGTCTATAAGCTAGACAAATTTGATGGATCAAATTTCACCCAATGGAAGGACAAGATGCGTTTCATGCTTACTGTTCTAAATGTCATATATGTGTTGGATCCGAAATTGGAGCCTATTCGTGAACCAAGTGACAAAGACTCGGACAAAATAGTTGTCGATCGAAAGAAGCGTGAAGAAGATGAATTGGTATGTCGAGGACACATCTTGGGCACATTATTAGATCGCTTATATGACTTGTACGCACACATTCAATCTCCAAAGGAAATTTGGGAAGCACTTGAACACAAGTACACAACGGAGAAAAGAGGTACCGATAAATTTTTAATGTTAAAATATTATGAATTCACTATGTTTGATAACAAACCCATCCTAGACCAAGTTCATGAATTATTGGTCTTGGTCTCAAAGCTTCGTGAACTTAAAATAGTTATTCCGGATTCTATGATAGTTGGGGCTATTATGGCAAAATTACCCCAATCATGGAATAACTATAGAAAGAAACTTCTACACATGGTGGAAGATATTAGCTTGGAGGATTTGCAAAAGGGTATTCAAATTGAAGAGGAAACTCGAAATCGTGATAAGAATTTTGCAAATCAAGATTCCTCTAAAGTTCAAATTGTCGAAGGAAACAAATATAAAAAGAACTTCAAAGTCAAAATTGACAAAGGGAAGTTTAAGAAGACCAATTCAAACGACAATCAAAATAATGCAAATGGTGTCTGCTACCATTATGGAAAGAAAGGCCATTACATTCGTGATTGTAGACACAGAAAAGCAAGTGAGGAATATGCCAATAAGACCAATAGCGCAAATATGGTGGAAAACTCTGGAATTGATAACATTGTTGCAATGGTATCATTGATGCATATTGGCATGATTACCGAACTGAATATGGGATCGGCAATAAAATCCTCTGATTGGTGGCTCGACTCAGGGGCTACTATACATGTGTGCAATGACAAGGCACAATTCAAGACATATGAAGCATCAACGGACAATCAAGAGGTTTTAATGGGGAATCATAATTCCGCCAAAGTTCTAGGGAAATGAACCGTTGAACTTCAGTTTACTTCTGGGAAGAAATTGACGTTGCTTAATGTACTGCATGTTCCAGAAATTAGAAAGAATCTTGTGTCTACAAATTTATTATGTAAGAATGGTATAAAGACTGTTCTAGAATCTGACAAGTTAATAATGTCGAAAAATGGGATGTTTGTTGGAAAGGGGTATTCTTGTGATGGGATGTTCAAACTAAGTATTAATAATAAAGTGAATTCTTCTGCTTATATTGTTGAATCTTCCTCTCATTTATGGCATTTACGTTTAGCACATATAAACTTTAGATCTTTAAAATACATGCGCACACTTGGTTTAATTGTTTGCAATGATGATTATAATGATAAATGTGAAACATGTATTCAAGCGAAAATGACTAAGAAACCGTTTCCAACTGCCGAAAGAAATACAAATTTATTAGACTTAATACATTCTGACATATGTGAATTTAATGATGTTTTAACAAGAGGAGGAAAAAAATATTTTATCACGTTTATAGATGATTGTTCTAAGTTCACTTATGTTTATTTATTGTCTAATAAAGATGAAGTTTTTGAGTGTTTTAAGCGCTATAAGGCTGAAGTTGAAAACCAAAAGGGAAGGAAAATTAAATGCCTTCGCAGTGATAGAGGTGGTGAATATTTTTCACATGAATTTGATATTTTTTGTGAAGAGCATGGTGTTGTACATCAAAGAACTGCACCCTATACACCACAACAAAATGGCTTGGTAGAAAGGAAAAATAGGACACTCACTGAAATGATTAATTCTATGATGATTAATGCTAATACTCCAAAATATTTATGGAGTGAAGCATTGTTTACTGCATGCCATATACACAATAGAATTACATCTACAAAGACTCATGTGTCACCATATGAAATTTGGAAAGGAAGAAAACCAAATTTGTCATATTTGTGAGTATGGGGTTGTGTAGCCTTTTACAAGGCACTGGACCCTAAGAGATCCAAGTTGGGTCCAAGAGGAATTAAAAGCATATTTGTAGGATATGTAGAAAATTCAAAGGCATATAGGTTGCTTAATTTAGACTCAAATACAATAGTTGAGTCTAGAGATGTCGAATTTATAGAAAATAAATTTTATAACGACTACTCAATGTCTGGAAACGAGAATGATCAAACACTTTTCTCTAATCCGGCTACTGGTCATTCTCAAGGTGAGAAAAGAAAACAGTTTGAAACTGTTAATGAACCAAGGAAAAGCCAAAGAGTAAGAAAAGAAAAGACTCTAGGCTCTAATTTTATTTCGTCTCAATCTATTGTATTTTTAGTCGAAGGAAATAGAAAAAAGGTTCTTAAAAAAATACCCATATTGTTGAATGTTGAAGATGATCCTAAAAGTCTAAGCGAAGCATTGACTTTAAGAGATGCAGCCTTTTGGAAAGAGGCTATAGATGATGAATTTGAATCATTAATATCTAATCAGACTTGGGTTTTAGTAGACTTGCCCTAAGGATCAAAAGCAATAGGTTGTAAGTGGGTATTTAGAAGGAAATACAATACAGACGGGTCTATTCAGACATTTAAAGCCAGGCTGAACAACCAGAAGGGTTTGTTCTCCCTGGGAATGAAAAGAAGGTTTGTAAATTAGTAAAGTCGTTATATGGATTGAAGCAAGCACCAAAACAATGACATGAAAAGTTTTATTTTGTCATTTTATCATATGGATTTAGACATAATAGTGTTGATAAATGCATATACTCTAAATTCACAAATGATTATGGTGTTGTTATATGTTTATATGTCGACAACTTGCTAATTTTTGGTACAAACATGAAAGGTGTATCTGAAACTAAAGAGTATCTAAATTCAAAATTTAAGATGAAGGACTTGAATGAAGTAGATACTATATTGGGAATTAAAGTAAAGAAGTATAGTAGGGGTTACGCTTTGTGTCAGTCACATTATATAGAAAAATTACTTCTTAAGTTTAAGCATCTACAAATAAAAGAAGCAAATACCCCTTATGACCCTAGTGAGACTTTGCTTAATAATTCTGGTAGGTCCGTTGCACAGCTTGAGTATGCTAGTGTAATCGGAAGTTTAATGTATGCCATGCATTGTACTAGGCCAGATATCGCATTTGCAATAAGCAAACTTTCTAGATACACTAGTCATCCAAGTACTGCTCATTGGAAAGCAATAAATAGAATTTTTTGTTATCTTAAAAGAACGATTAACCTGAGTTTAACTTATTATGATTTTCCAGCAGTACTTGAAGGATATTCAAATGCAAATTGGATAACAAGTGCTAATGATAATAAGTCTACATCAGGGTGGATTTTTACAATTGCCGGAGGAGCAATTTCTTGGGCTTCGAAGAAGCAAACGTGTATAGCACATTCAACTATGGAATCTGAATTTATAGCATTAGCGGCAGCAGGTAAAGAAGCGGAATGGATTAGAAATTTGTTATTGGAAATAGAGTTGTGGCCACAACCAATGCCATCCATTTCTTTATACTGTGATGGTGAGGCTACTTTGTCTAGAGCATACAATAAGGTATACAATGGAAAGTCTAGACATATTAGCTTAAGACATGAATATGTCAAGCAATTAATAACTGATGGAGTTATTAATATTATTTATGTTAAATCAAGTAATAACTTGGCGGATTCGTTAACGAAAGTGCTTTCAAGAGCTTTGGTAGTTAGTACATCTAGTGGAATGGGGCTAAAACCCTTTACTTAAAATTAGCCACCAATAATGGTAACCCGACTTTGTCTAGAACATCACTAGTTTAAAAGTTTAATGGGTAATAACAAGTTATTGTTAAGTGGTTGTGAAAGCACTGAAAATTAATATATAGCTCATTCCAGGATGATCAGTGCAAGACTGCTACGTTTAGGAGGATGAGTTTTATCTCTTAATGAGGTTATTTGTAGTTATGTCTATAATAGCAAGGACATGGGAAGAAACCTCACCTATATGAACATAAGAAGTGGTGCCGCCTCTACCAAGAGTTGGGTTTTCTCTTGTAAATGTTCATGAAACCAGGATGAAGCACAAGGCCATAATAGTGCTTAATTAGTTCAGAATTTTTTTTAAGGAAATAAGACATAATCATGTGTGTAGTGATTCCGGTTTTAACATAAGAATAGGTGGTTTAAACTTAGGTCACCATCGCATTCATTATAACTTTGAATTACTTACACTAATTAAAGGTTTAATTCAAAAGACACCTTTATTGTATGCATGATTATATCGGTATGCTTGTGATTAATTATAAAGAGAGAATTATTATAATACTATTTTTATATATTCTTAAAATAGGGAAGGATTGTTGAATATTTCAAGAATATATTCATATATTTGTTGGCTGAATAGTTGGGTATTTGCCCAACCATTGCTTCTCTTCAAGTGAAGCATTGCAGCATATGACATACCATATGTTATATATATGTTATATATGTATATATATGAATATAATATATATTGGTGCTGCACTGTGCAGCATGTGTGTGCAAAAATGATGGCACCATAAGGTTGGATTTAATTCAACCTTGTATCTTTTGGTTGAACTACAACTTTTGGTTAAAAGACATGATGTTTACTCAAATAATATGAGTAGAATTAAAAGATATAAATAATCAATATTTATTTTCTGAAAATTCTAAACAAAAGACATGTCTTTTGAATCAACACTTTTAAGAAGAGTTGTATATCTTCAACTAAAATGAAAGGACTCGATGAACGGGTGCTTTAATGCCTATAAATACCTATTGTGGCATAATGTTTCACACATAATTTTCAGAAATTTGTTTCTACATTCCTTACTCTCTATTCTCTCCATCACATTCATACCATTTCTTTCTAGTTATTTCTAAGGGAATACAATTCGGTTTTGCTAATCGAATATTCCATACTTTGTTGTATCCTGGAAGTGACTTGCCAAGAACCTTATAGCAAACTCATTCGAGTGGGGGCAAATAACACTTTAAGGAAACGATTCAAGTCGTACCTCAAAGTCATCATTCGGATTATTCTCTATATTTCTACATTTTCACTAACATAGTGAGCACCCAAAATGCCTCGTGCTAATTAGAGATGGAAATATATATATAAGGCTTACAGGATCCACACCCCTGGACGATGTGGATCTTACACATAATCATCGTCGTCCAGACCTATTTCGTTTATTTGTATTCTATGGAACAGCCTGCAAATAAATTTAGAAAACGACTAAATGATGAGATCATGGCATTTCAGCGATTCAGGTGGAGTGAACTAAAAACAGAAACCGGGTACAGTTTACTTACCCTTTTATACTGGATACATTAGGGTTTCCGCCTACTTTCATAAGACTCGCCAGTACCTTTTTTGGTATGTATTTACGCATCAAATATTCAAGCCTTCTGCTTTGAATCCATGGTTGAAAGAACTGCATAAATTTTTTTCTATCAGTTAAGAAGTTCACGAATACAACATTTCGAACTTATGTACTGTGTTCATCATTGCTTAAACAATCAGTCTTTTTCGGATTCTTATTAAGTTATTTCATCTTTCATACACAATAAATTGAACTTTTACTATCATCTAAGTATTGCCGAGCAGATTTTATATTCTTGAAGTGTGTTACCTGGTAAATGAAGTAAGTGGCAAGGAATGCAGATGCAATCAGTAGAGAAATTAAGATCACAACTCGAACCGCTGTAGTTGAAATCAAGATTTTTGTCAGCTGAAGAATGAGATATGGGATCAACGAGAGCATCATGATTCTTGCAGTATCTCGGGCTTCGATATCAGTTCTTACACCAGAACCTGCACAGCCATGTTACTTACATCAAGTTATCATATTTTAGACCTCTTTCTGTCAGTGAGTGAACTAGTGTTTGTGGAGATTAGAGAAGTAAACCAGTCACTACTACAATATTAGCTTTAAGTGTCGTATTGATAACCGCCAAAAAACACATATTACTGTTGGATATTAAATAAAATCCGACAGAAAATGGGTACAGTGTCGGATATTCTAAGCGACAGAATTGTCAGCGTCAGGAAATGAAATTTCCGATAGAAAATCCGTTAAAACCGTCAGAAATCCTGTCAGATATATCCGACAATACATACCGAACTACTGTCGGATATTAGGCTTTCATGTCGTTCATAACCGCCAGAAACTTTAAAATACCGTCGCATTGACATCCTCTTTCTGTCGGTTAGAACCATTTAAAAAAATCAAATCAAATAATTTCCGTCGGTCACAACCGACAGAAACATATTAATAATTTAAAAAAAAAGAAATTTTTGGTTTTTTTTTTTAATTTGACAGAACGAATAAAAAAACAAAATATTCAATGAGTGAATAAAATAAACAAAAGCTAGTGAAACATAACATGCATTCAAATATAAATTAACCTACAATAATATCTTTTGAATCCGCCATAACACATAAAGTGACCATTAAATATAAATTAACATACGATAGTCATCTGAATCCGCCATAATACATAACTAGACAAAAAACATTTATCCGAAGTAGATAAAGTGTCAGACATATCCGTAAGGAAAACCAACAAACTATTCAATAGAACCCGAGCCTTCTGCTGAACCTCCCTATGCTCCAGAGCCTTCCACCAATCCTCTCTGTGATCCAAAGCCTTCTGTCAATCCTCCATTTGCTCCCAAATACCTCATCACATCCCCATCAACCCGAGCCTTCTGGAGAATCTGAAGGATGTCTCATAAACCCATCTTTAGGACATTCAGTTGCATGCCACCTCATATGTTCAGCCGTATGCTTTGACATATATAATCGCTGCAATCGTGGTTTTAAAGGAAAATTCCACATAACCTTAGTTGCGATTTTTTTTCTAGAGCCATCATCTTCATTGACATTTTTATATCTTGATTCACCACAAACTGAGCATGCAGTCAACTTTGCAATGTCTTTCCAATAGATTATGCAATTATTGGGACACGCATCAATCTTCACATACGTCAGACCCAAGTCATTTATAAGTTTTTTTGCCTTATAACAAGAATCAGGCAAACAATCTCCATCAGGCAACATTTTTTTAATTAATTCGAGTAACGTGGTGAAGATCCCGTCCAGCATTCTTGCTAAACACTTGATCTGATACAATCTTACAACCGCCTCCAATTTTTTAAATTCCTAACAACCTGGCCACAAATCTTGATCCGCCTCTTCAAGCAACTTAAAAAAAGTCTCGACCTCTTCCAGACGCTCTTCCGGACGCTCTTCCCCATAAAGGGGTTCAGTAGGCGGCCCAACACCTTCTTATGTTAATGGCTGGACAAATACATCATTAAGAACATCATGAATACCAGTCAACCGATCTCCTGTTTCAGTAGATGGCCCAACACCTTCTTCTCCAATCCCCATATTTTGCTCTCCAATGAAAGGTTCCCCATGATATCGCCACGAAGCATTTTTGTAATCTTTATCCATATCATACAACACAAGATGTTCGACAATAGTTTTTCTAACAAAACTATATCGATTACAGCATCTTTTGCAAGGACATCTAAACTTATCGGGGCCATCACCATTTGCAACTGCTTGATCCAAAAATAAATTAATTCCATCTGTATATGCTTCCAAATTTTGCGCTATTGTCAACCAACTTTTTTCCATGTTTTACCACTGTACGAGAGAAAATATTACGTTGAAACTAAGATGCCTACAATCTTTCAATCCCTATCATGTAGACATAACTATTAGAAATTTCAATCCCTATATTTCAACCTCGAACTATTACAATTGCAATTTAATTTCCAACACCTATCACAATAAAACAAATTAAAAAAAAAACAATAAAAGGTTAACAAAAATATGTTTATCTACACTCTTGATTATTTATTAAATTTAAGTTCTGTATATCCTCATAGCAATTAGAGTGAAATATTTAATTAATTAACATAATGTATACCTATATTACTAAATATTACCAATTTATGGTATATTAAATATTGTCAATTTAACATAAATATTTACAAATAATATTTATCTCAATTTCTTCATAACAATTTAAGTAAATAAAATAAACAAATGGAACACAAATATTCCTAATTTATCTTACTAATCAAATATTCCTAATTTAAGTAAATAAAATAAACTAAATAACACAAATATTCCTAATTTAAGTAAATAAAATAAACTAACTAACACAAATATTCCTAATTTATCTTACTAATTAAATTAAAATCTCTAAATAAAAAATCTTGTGTGTTAAACAAACAATTTAAACATCAAGAAGTTCAGTAATAAAACCTGAACTATTGAAGAATTATGTCGTCGATTTATTCTTTACGTAGTCAGTCAACTAAATAAAGCACCTGCAAAATCAAATTATAAAATAAAAATAAGCCAAGAAGTGTTTGATGAAAAAAGAAATAGAAGATGAAAAGTATGAAAACAAAAGGAATGAAAAACTTACTGTAAGATGCAGTGAAGAAAAAGATGAAGTGCTTGATGAAGAAAGAAATAAAAGATGAAATGGAAGCAAAAGATTGAAGATGAAAAGAAGAAAAATATTGAAGATGAAGAGAAGAAAATGATTGCAGATTGAGGATTGAAGATGAAGAAGAGAAAGAAATTTGAATGAAAACCCAACGGACAAACTTTTGGCGTAAAAGTAATAATAAAATAGTCAATTTGTCAATTTATGTCGGTTATAACCGACAGAAAAATAAAATAATAACCGCCAGAACACTAAAACAATAAAATAATCAGTTTATGTCGCTTATAACCGCCACTATGAACTTCAAAACCGCCAGAACATATAAAAAAATATTTTTTAAAAAAATTCAAAATTCCTGGCGGTTTAATTACAGTCGGTTATATCCGACAGAAATTCAGTTTTATCCGACACTAAATAAATCATGTGTCGGATATCTTTTATCCGACAGAATGGCTTATTAACCGTCACCATCATCCGACACTTAAAAGCTAATATTGTAGTAGTGAGTTAAACTGAAGGGTTTCTTATTTTCCGGATTTGATGAAGTTTGAGAATCCGAGAGGTCGGAGCTACCGAAAGCAACAACAGAACCCCAAATGAGGGTAATAATCATGATTGTTGATCCTGCAAGCATGCTCATGTTCATTTCTGCCATTTCCTCCGCAGTTTCTGTAGTTGCTGTAATTCCAGTTACTGAGGAACAAAATGTGAATTGTCGTCATGAATTTACAAGACATAATATATGTCAAATGTATTACTTTGATTTAAAAGTTGAAACCAAATATTCTGAACTGTTTTCCAAATAGTCAAGCAATTACTAGGCAAGGACTTTGAATTGACGTGTTGAGAATGAGTCTCACATTAATGGGAGGGAAGGACTTTGAATGGGCTTATAAGTAAGTTGGACTACTCCCCATATTGCCAATTGGTTTTATGATGGAATCTCAACTTTCTTCACTCTAATACTCGTTCACACTCTCAACACTTCTCGTCACGTGTAAGGTTCACGCTCTCAACACTTCTCATCACGTGTAAGGTTCACGCTCTCAACACTTCTCATCACGTGTAAGGTTATTTAAATTTAACGCGTGAACAATACATATTCAACACGTGAGTTGTTGAGATCAACGATTCAACACCTGCGTATAGTTTGCTCTGATGCAATGTATTATGGTCATTACAATTGAGGTACCTTTTTTATTTTTTATTTTTTGTAATTTTTCAAAAATATCTCTCATCTTCATAGCTGCTCTTCATACTTTTATGGTCGAGAAACAATTATAAAATGACAAACTATGGAGCTGTACACCTGGATTTATAATTAACTCGCTAATTAATTAAGTAGGCCACCTTACTATCCCCCCATTAGAGCATTTTATCATACTATTCCTAACTCAAGACTCAACCTTTGATGACTTACGTTTTTTATTTTATAATTAGTGCAGTTCCCCTAATTAACAACTGTTAACGTCAGTGTGAAATACTCGGACGATTCAGGCTTACTCTTCTTCAAAATGGCGCTTTAATTGTCTATTTCGATGAAATGAAGAACAATGTAGCATAATAGACTTTATAGACGAGAGGAAGACGATCAATGAGCTAATAACAAACGATATCAAGAACCATTCCAACTCGTGGAATCAAGCCAAGCATGTGGAAAGCACTAGCACCAAAGACACCAGTCCCAAACAATTCAAAGAAGATATCAGATCCTCTTGAAGCATAATGATCTGCGAGGGAGAGCAAGACCTCGTAGACGATAACCAGAAAAAGAAGCCCCCAAACTGAAGTTGCACTAGGCAAGAATCCATACATTGGTTCACAAGTCACATAATCTGCTTTAAGATTCAGTGCTTCGAGGATCGAAGATTGGCTTATTACGTCGTTCATTCCATCGGATACAAGACCGGAGTCTCTAACAATCCGACCGCTTCCTAAATGGACCAGTTGGAGGACCAGAAATATGATGAACAAAGCTGGTCTTGACATATCCCTAGACACTTAGCTTTGTGATGAAAATATGTGAATGAGAAGGAAACTTGGTACTTGATTAGGTTTATATGGAAATCGATGCCAAGCAAGTTGTGGCATCAGACAAAATGGGCAAAAAAATCAAGCAAGTTGTCTGACATATAAGCTCCATGACATAAGCAAAATCCATCTTTTCATTCCTCTAAATTTTGAGCAAGTAAGAACAAAAGTTAATAAATTCATAGAATGCGGCAGTTTTACAGAAACTGCTACCTATCTATTTGGATTTTTAAACAATTTGACCAAATATATTCTTCTATACTTGCTCCACAATGACATTAATTGTTGCATAGTTTTGGACATAAGTAATGAAAGTCTCTAAATATAAATGCACACAGATACGTTGACTAGTTTATTGTATTATGAGTATACAAGTTAAGTCAATATGTCTCAAATATCGAGGTTTTATTTCTGACAAATTAGAGTGGTTTAAAATATGTATCGTCTTATGATTCTTATATCATTTAAAATAATCACGTAGTAACTAAAGATTTTTTATTGATGACAAGCGTAACAAGTATTAGCCCGAGGAGATTCATACGAAGATTCATCATAGAGCTTTAGTATTCGTAGGTCTCTTTCAGTATTCTAACTGTCTGCGGAAACTGATTTGGTTAATCAAAGTAGATTTTTCAATGCCAAACTTTTAATTTAAGAAACATGTTTAAAGATCCAAACATGGGCTGCAGAGTGGTACAGGTGGGTTGAATTTTGGCGAAACGATAGCTTGTTTCTTTTTTTCTTTTTTTTTCTTCATCAGTACGAGGATCTTTGTATCCATGCATATGACAAGAGAACTGGACTAATCTAAAGATAATCAATGACTACAATAGTCTTCTTTTTCTGTTAACAATGTGGTATTTTAAATTACTTTCACTTATTCCCGAGAACTAGTCGAACCCGTATATGCATGCACGATAGAGTAATCATCACTGATGATTCAGTATTTGAGGACGGCACGTCTTAGATTCTATTCTTGACGCTGATGAATCACACGATGATATAGTTATGAAAAGATTAAAATGACTCTGTGAATCTTTCCGACCTCTGAAAAGGTAAATTACAATAGTGAAACTACCAACTAATCCATTTTCAAAACAGGAAAAGCATATGCATGAATGATAGTCTTTCTATCAACCTAATGCTACAACAAGAACCATACGTCCACATAATAAGGGGTTGAATAGTCATTATATAGAAACTTTGGGGTCTAAATCATTAAATACCAAACTTGGACCGTTGACTTTACATAGGAAAATTATAGATGTCAGCATGTGTGATGCGGTGTGGTGTAAAGTGGGTTTTGATCAATAAGCAAGCAAACCGAAAAGCCAAATTAACGCCATCATCCCTGAGTTCGTGTGCAATTCGGTGGCTTGCCAAGAACACTCCAATGGCGAAGCCGCGATGAGAGGCAGTTCGACGGGGAAGGAAGGAATGGGATGTCGTCAAGGATGACTTCTTTGGTGGATAAACCAAGAACACCGTCTCTTATGTGCTTCTCTATAAAAAATAAAAAAATAATAATAAAGTGATTTTTAAGTAATTTTATGAGAAAATACCTCTCATGCCCTTCTTCCAAAAGTAGTTATACATCCCAAAATCACTTTCAAACATACCCTTTGTGTTTTTTTTTTTTTTTAAAAAAAACAAGCAAATATTCTTCATTAATTTCATGCTAAAAAGGAGGAGCATTTGAACCTGAAACGTAATGGTTTGAAAAAGAAAACCCTAAACATCAGCATAATCCTAACCCTTGATGCTTGACCCTTATTTATTTTGAATATTGACATGTTTTGAGATTTGTTTTTTTTCTTTTCCAAATAGTGATTATACTGACTGTGCAAGTGGTGAGGGAGTAACACTCCAATTCAACCGAATAAATTGTCGATGGGTTTGTTTGAAACAATTGGTCTATTTGGTTGGAAGAAAGAATTCCTTTGGATCCCATCCAGACTTAAATTGTGGGGATCCTAGGAATCTTCAAATCTTAATCATTCATCGTGTAGTAAAAAATTATTTAACTTTTTTATTTAAAATTAAATACAAATAGTAGCTGACGAAAGTTGTCTGCATGATGTAAGATAAACGGCTAAGATGTGGGAATCTATAGGATCCCACAAAGTAGATCCGGAGAGGATCCTCTTCCGAAAGAATTAAACTTGTAAGATACAATTTTGCGGACAAATTTGAATTGGGTTATATCCTCACCATAAATCCTTTGGGGGTAATTATGGTGTTAAAGATCAACACCAGCCCATTAAGATTAGTTGGTATAAGGGAACTAGATTGTTCTAGTTCAAACATGCATGGAATTGTTCTAGTAGATTCTAGCATGCAAAGTAGGGTGGCTAGTCTAGAATTATCCAAGCTAGAGATTTGTAGAATATACTAGAAACTAGTTCTAATTTGTAGAAAGAACAAGAAACTAGTAGAATGCCAAGCCCTCACCTATAAATATGGGTGTGATGTTGAACCAACCATTAACCAACCAAGTAAGCAAGTAGGCAACCAAGTGAGAGTGAGAAGTAAGAGTGTCTTGTGAGGAGTGTGAGTGATCTAGAGTTTGTCTCTAGAAAGTGAGTGAGTGTCATTGCTTCTAAAGAGTGTTCTTGAAAGTTTATGTGTTGTAATATTTTGTGAGTGTAAAAGAAGTAATTTGTTTACTTGTGCTGTCTCTCCAACACTTGTGTTAGAGTTGTGTACTCTAAATTTTTCCCCAACAATTGGTATCAGAGCGGTACGATCAGGGACCGTCTCTAGTGAAGCTTCCAAGAATCGTGACAAGTTTAGTACTTCGCAAGATTGTTGGTTAATCTTGTTCGGCTTATCGAAGTTCTGCCGACACGATGGGAGATCTTCAAGTTGTTGGAGGAATCAAGAAGTTGAACAACAAAAATTACAAAACATGGGCAACGTGTATGGAGTCTTACCTACAAGGTCAAGATCTTTGGGATGTCATCGGCGGTAATGAAGTTACGCAACTGGAAGAAGACATCAGCACCTTGCGGAAATGGAAGATCAAGGTAAGGCAATGTTCGCCTTGAAAACCACAGTTGAAGAAGACATGTTGGAGCATATAAGGAAGGCTTCAACACCAAAAGAAGCGTGGGACACCTTCGCCACACTCTTTTCAAGGAAACGATACAAGACTGCAGCTTCTCGAGAATGAGTTGTTATCAGTGGCCCAACGAGACATGACGATTGCCAAATATTTCCACAAGGTAAAGTCTATTTGCCGTGAAATTTATGAATTAGATCCTAGTGCTTCCATTGTAGAATCCAGGACAAAAAGAATAATTATCCATGGATTGAGACTCGAATATCGAGGCTTCGTTGCCGCTGTACAAGGATGGCCAACCCAACCATCACTTGTTGAGTTTGAGAATTTACTTGCTGATCAAGAAGCTTTGGCAAAGCAAATGGGAGGGGTCTCGTTAAAAGGTGAAGAGGAAGCGCTCTACACCAAAAGTAAAGGCAGCTTCAAGCAGCGTGCTGGTGGAGGATCTAAAACAAATGGTGATAAGGCGAAAGGTCATCAAGGAGGAGGGAGTTCTCTACCAGGGGGAGCTCCGAAGTATCACGGCAACCATGGTCAGTCCCATTATAATAAAAGATTTGAGGGAAAATGTTACAACTGTGGTAAGAAGGGTCACATGGCGAAGGATTGCTGGTTCAAAAAGCCCGCAGAGAGTAAATCCAGCCCATTAAGATTAGTCGGTATAAGGGAACTAGATTGTTCTAGTTCAAACATGCATGGAATTGTTCTAGAAGATTCTAGCATGCAAAGTAGGGTGGCTAGTCTAGAATTATCCAAGCTAGAGATTTGTAGAATATACTAGAAACTAGTTCTAATTTGTAGAAAGAACAATTAACTAGTAGAATGCCAAGCCCTCACCTATAAATATGGGTGTGATGTTGAACCAACCATCAACCAACCAAGTAAGCAAGTAGGCAACCAAGTGAGAGTGAGAAGTAAGAGTAGTCTTGTGAGGAGTGTGAGTGATCTAGAGTTTGTCTCTAGAAAGTGAGTGAGTGTCATTGCTTCTAAAGAGTGTTCTTGAAAGTTTGTGTTGTAATATTTTGTGAGTGTAATACAAGTAATTTGTTTACTTGTACTGTCTCTCCAACACTTGTGTTAAGAGTTATGTCCTCTAAATTTTTCCCCAACATATGGAGCAAAAAATAATTTGAAAAATTCTTGAACTGCCACGTGAACTTTACAGCCAAAAAAAAATACTATTTTGTAATTTATGTCAAAAAAGGTAGGACTATTACATAGTAAACATTTTGTTTATAAGATATCACATAAATGACTTTCATTATACAAACTAACATTCTAGGAGGTGAAGATTATCCCGCAACAAACCCGACCGTGAAGTTGCATCCGGATTGCGGCAGATGGTGAAATCTTTCATGGTCTATACACATAGGAGCAGGGCATGCAATCTCCTCATAACTGTTATACAGAACTTGCTTTTTATACTTCTTCGCTACTGCTTTGGCTAACGGACTTCAAAATGTTGAACTTGCAGAGTGGGCAGGTGGCATTGATCTGTAACCATTTGTCTATGCAGGTGCAGTGGAAGTGGTGACAGCAAGGAAGTTCACGCAGTTCAGTTCCATCTTCGTAGGCACAAAGGCAGATGCAACATTCCTAAGATTAACACAACTCACGTAATAAGCACACTTAGTGATTTGGTGTAGGGTTAATTTGGCAATGAGAAACTGAAACCCCGGATCCGGTGCCCCAGACTTCATACACATGACTTGAAAGGCTCAATTGCTGAACAAGTACATGGTATGAATTCCAGTTGGTAATACAAAAACCTATTTCAGCATGTCATTTAAAAACAATTAACTATTTTATGAGACTTTCTAGTAATAAGATATCAAGAATGTATCATGGAACTTACAGCATCCTCTGGGGAGAGAACATTTTCGGTAGGTGTAGTAGTGTCGCATTCAGTCATTACTCCTCCAAAAGATTCTTGGATCTCACCATTAACTTTGTCAAAATCAGGTACCTTGCGGAACTTGTACTTTGGCAAACGATCGATCTCTTCCTTTGTTGCTCCTTCCTGTCCAGAAACAAAAAATGACCAGGAAATTTAGGGACAGACAGTGTTTAACAGCATATAAGTGGTTTAGGGACAGACAGTATTTAACAGTATTTAACAGCATATAAGCGGAAGGAAGGTATAAAGTTCTCACAGGTTCTGTTAATGAAATTCAATAACTCTCCTAAAAAAGTAAACGACTCATAAACAGAAACTGTGCAAGATATGATAGTCAAAATTTGACAAATAAAAGCAGTCACTATAAATCTCCAAGAGCAAAAAAATCACTGTTAGACAATGTCTTCACATGGCATGTTTAGATCTTAACTCAGAATCCCAGTGGGGATTGGAGATAATTTCCTATCCGAAAGTTTTAGTGCATTCAATTGCACCAGACAACAGGAACATTACAATATATTCTTAGTTTGCCTCATATATAGCCTTGACTCTTGAGGCTCGAGAAGATAAGAGGCGTAATGTTGTGCAATAGACGTTCACCAGTCAAAGTAGATCTTATGTCCATACGATAAGCGACAAATTTATTCAAGGGGCATCATAAAATCACTGATTATCAAGCACCCTTAACGTACGGAATAAACTCAAACATTGCCTACAAGCGCATACCTGATCTGTCACAACATACAAGATGGCAATGATGCAGGGGAGACAGAAGCAAACGGCAATACCAACGAGAGATGCAAGAACAACGCAGATGACTACGAAAACAACATCCAAAGCAAGAAAAGTGATACATATCCTGCAAAAGAAACCCACGTTTTATAAGCATACAAAGTCGACAGCATGCGCAGAAAGGACTTGAAAGAAAACAGAAGCAAAAAGGGACAATTAGCTCAAACAAACCAGTATAACTGGGGAGATTCCTGTGTCAAATTTTCACCGCCAGCAGTCACCCAGTAGAACCCAAGAATCCACCAGATAAACGAAAATACCGTATTTGCAGACTCCAAATTCTTTGCAACACTGCCACATCAAACCATCAATCAATCTCAGTCAAGACAATTTCTTCAACTGGAAAGTGGGTTCTTTCCTAGAGGCTCAAATCCAATACAAAATTCCCAAATTTAACATTTTTCACCCAAAAATAGATGTTGCAACAGCTACTTCAAATTCTCAATTAACCCTAAAACAAAAAAGTTAATAATTTCAATAAAGAAAATGAAAAAAAGAAAAACCTGGTGGCAGTGTAGTTTGCGCTCTGCTCAACTTGATAGTCCTCAGCATCATCACTCCCAGACCCAGATGAACTTTCCCACCCAGAACTCGCTTCCACCCCCGCTGCCGCTTGACCTCCGCGCCTCCTCCGCTTGCACTCCACGACCACGCAGACCATATGCACCAGGCACTGAAACGCGTACCCGCCAATCCAAGTCCTCAAAGGCACGGAAGGCTCCTCTTTCCAGCTCAGCGACAGCACCCCGACGGCAATTCCCAGGAGCCCAGCGTTCCACAATAGGTCCAACACGATAATCGGCCGGGAGTAGGCCCAGTCGCTCTGGCGATCCTCCACCTGCTCCGCCGCAGCCTCACGCACTCTAACCGACGGCTCTCGCAGCATCATCCGGCGGCTGCTCGCGCGTCGCAAGAACCGAGCTGCGCCACGGAGAGGATGCGGCGGCCGACGTATGAGTCTCCGGCTCCGGACGATGTTGTCGGCGATGGAGTGGCCTAAAAGCGGCGACGAGACGTCGGAGGGAGAGGGCAGATATTGGTTTGAGCTCAACATATTTTTCAATTTTTTTTTCTTCAATTTTACATTTGATCTGGAAAAGTGAAATTTAGGGTTAGAGTGTGGGGGATCGAATTGAAAGATTGGATTTTTGGGATGATTAGATCGGAAAATTTGGTGAGCCTTTTTATATCGTGGGAAGGAAGAACACACTCCAAAGACAATCACATGGGGTTTTGGCAACCGTTAAATACGACCGACGAGTTGACGTACGCGCGGGACTACCGAAGCATATTTTGTTTTATTTTGTTGTAAATAGGAAAGAGAAAAGGAAATTAATTTTGGATCATTTTACCATTTTGTCATTTAGAGAGGCCAATGGATAAAGTCAAGTCAAGCCTTGATCGAGGGGTAGTCTTGGCAAATTAATTTTGTTCTAGTGATATTTTAGGGATATCATAGTGCACATCCACTTGTTCCCCGCTTGTCAACGATGTCACACGCTGAAAGAAAAGGATCCTCGCCGGATTATGCGATCATAATCGTTTATCGTATATCGTGTGATCAATTTTCAGTAAGTGTTATTTATATTTAATTTTAAATTTCAAATGATTTCTAACCGTACGATGTACGATGAACATACATGACCACGGAATCCTCCGAAAGAATTCTTTTCTGTAATAAAATTATCAGACATTTTAACATGATTTAAACTAAGAAGATAATATATCGATGCAAACTTGATTGCAAAAATTGAGGCACACTATTCCTGGCCAGCTTATGCAAACTTGATTGCAAAAATTGAGGCACACGTTTGAAACTGCTGCTAGAATGACTGAAAACGCTTTTAATAATAATGTTTTTGGAACCAAAATTATCTTCTTAAAAACCACTTTCAGTTATTTGCAAAACGCTCCCAAACGAACCTTATATTTAAGGAAAAAGTATAGAGGCAATTGGTAAAACTAAAAAATGGCAAAAGAAGCAATTTCCATCCGTCAGTATGAGTTCTTATAAAGTCATAACATTCAATCATAAAAACAAAACTAGCAGTATTATAAATCCCCTAAAAGCATACATTCACTAACGCACGGATAGATTCCTGGAGCTGTCTCGGAACCCTGCATATTTTTTCGACGACGGATGGAAATACTCATAGCGTTAATCCAGTCGCCCCCATTCTTGTTAGACAACGCTCCAGAAGAACATAATAAGTAGCGTTAATCAACAAAGAATCTAGATTATAATCAGCTTGCTCGATGAAACAAAACTTGTTTCTAACTCGTTTCATAGAGAGGAATTCAGCACATCACGTACTCATCTGCGTTTTCCTGGGGCGCATCCATGTCTCTCTCACCGTCGTGATTTCCCAAAGTTGTCTCACGGTGCAGCTATCTGTAACCCCTTCCCCTTCCCCTTCCACGTCCACCCCACCCTCTGCCTCTGCTCCTTCCACCACCACCGCTCCTTCCCCCGCTTCTTCCACCTTGAGATAAACCTTCAAATGCTCTATTAACAAGCTGATTTTGTAATCCGCCACCACGCCCCTTTTTTGAAGGCAGATTTCCGGATCCATTGGAAAAATTAGCAGGTCGTTTTGCTCTGCACCAGTAGGTTGATAAGAAAGAATCCTTTAACTATGCAATAGGATAAAAATGTTGATTTCACAGCACGTTATATCTTCCTTTCAAGATTCAAACTGCATCTCGTATGGATAAAGACTAAGCTATTAAACATAGATGTCTACGGATATACAAATGGTCAGGAAGTGTGAAAATATTGATATCTGTTAAAATTCAAGAAAACAAGGAAAATTACAAGACAAACATGTATCCTTTAAATGGACTCCAAGATGCTTATGTCATCAGTAACCCATGATTGTGACAAAAAGAATATGATAAAACATAGGAAATTTAGGTGTTTTGACTTTTTTTTTTCTCCGAGCCACAAAATTGAAATAAATGAACTGCGCACTTTATTCTTTGCACAAGCAATTGAGGAAAATGTATGTCGAACTAATGACGCCAAAAGTCTGACATCACATAAATCAAGGAACTATTCTTCAAACCAATGAGAGTATAATACCAAAAAAAAAAAAAAAAGAAAATATAGGTTCAAGAATATTTCTCTTACCCTGCAACAGGTGTGCTAGAGGGCACAGCGGGTTTTGTTGCCTCTTTCCAAGACAGGTTGATGCTCTTGTCTCCAATGAATGAGGGTGTTTTTGAATGTAGAGTCTACATTGTTTCAAATCATTTAAACATCAGTTTTAAAAGATCATGAATAAATGATCATCCATCCAAAATTCTCCAACAGTTGCCCTCACCTTTGTCATTGCCAATATGTTATTGCAGGTTCGCAACCCAGTTGTAGTATTCTGCTTTTCAGTTTTCTGCACACCATAAAATCATTGTTCAAGATACTGCTATCAGAAACGGTTCACAAAACTGTGAAATGACCATGAAATTAACTCACAATGGTATTCTTTGCTTCGTCAGATTTTGCAGCTGCCATCGCTTTGTTCTTTTCAGCCATTCCCTGTGTTAATTTCTTCATGGTGGCCCTAGTTAGCTCCTCAACATAACTCAACCTGCAGAGTCATAATATTTCCAGTTATAGTCTAATAGAGGTGTGGCCACTTGATTCTCCACTTTTCACAGTACTTTATCAGATATCAGTAATTTGCAAGGTCTTCAATTTCAGCCATAGACTTCTCCTTGATATGGAGGCTACTACCCTCATCATAACTAATGACAGAGTACTAATACTTAAGCTATCATGTGGATTAAAGACTGGGCTTTAATTGAAAGAAATATATCTTCCGAAAAGAAAAAGATAAGGCTCGCCGAAAGCTTTAACCAGCCTCAACCTCTCTTAAGAAAAAACACTCCATCTCACATGCACATGACGGGAAAAGAGGATAGTATAAGCCAGACGAAGGAACGGGAAGACCTAGGATTTAGAAAAGCATGAGTTATTCGGCATATTTTGATTCCTATATATACACCCATGTGGTACTTCATTATATAAATGAGAATAAGTAATAAAATATTCAAGGAGAAAAACAGGGAAAAAGAAAGACCAACCTCTCAGTAAACTCCTTGTATTGCTCTGAAAAGTCCTCACCAAGTCTATCTGAGGGTTGCCCTGTCACTATCTTGTAACCGCATAGACTGTTAGTAGCATTAGGAACCTACATGATAAAGAAATCAAGTAAGCACAAAACAATGTTTATTCACAGTAGTATTGACAAGGGAGGTTGACTGGAAATCAAATTACCTTGTGAGCAAGATGGTGAAACGTGTACAATAAGCATTCTACGTAAGTGAAGTTAAACTCATCTCCAGTCTTTCTTCGAGGCATGTTTTTCTGCAAGGAAAAAATAGAATAAAAATAAGAATTAATTTGCAACGAGATAATAAACAAAAAAAAAAGACTCAAAATGGCTTGTTATCCAGACCTGAAACAAATAAAAAAGCCGATACTGTCCAAACACTGAATGTGAATACACCAATTCTATTAAGTTTTTTAAGGCGCAATTGAGGTTCACCTCACAGCAATGCGCCTTGTAATAAATGAATATTACAAGGTCTGACATTGACTATTACTGTTGAATAATAATTAATACAAATAATATATTATTTAATTAATAACTTGAGTCCCAAAAGGCTTGTTTTTTCATCTTGTCAGAATTTAAACGCCTCGCATTAGGCATTTACATTTATAAACACCGACTGTAATAGTGGAGAGTATTTTAAAGGTAGGATCTTCACGCACATAGTCCAATCATCTGATAATTTTGAATATACAAACTGATGTCATTACCGATTAAAAAAATTGTACCTTTAACAGCTGAACAACAGAAGGAAGAATCTGACGAGAATCTTGTGGTGCTGTGAAAGGTGAAACTTCTGCAAGGGCTTTGAGCAAATCTAGCCTTCTTTCATCAGGAAGCTGACAAAAAAAAAACCATTGTTTGAATAAAAATCTGACAAGCTTTCCCATTACAATAAAAAAACTACAAAGAAAGCACAGCATAATATAAATATTGTCACAGAGTCATAGAAAGATACTGATAAAATTGAAATGAATTTAAAATTTTATTTTTATCATCAATAAAAGGCTTGCGTGTACCGCACTCCCCATGCTATTTACTTAATCCTATATCCCATATTGTCCTTGTTTTCATTTCAGAATGTAATGATCATTTCTCAGTCCTCATAACAATGTAGACAAGTGCGAAGAAAGTATGACTACTTACAACCTAGAAAAACTTCTGGATTCATATGGAAATAAAGACATCAACTATTTGATCTAAACACTGCTTTAGTAATTGAGTAGTTGAGTCAAGAAAAGAAATAAAACAAGATTAGGAGACCAATAGCAGAAAGGATATATCATCCCAGATTCCAACGGAACATTTCACACAAAAACCAATCAAGCAAACAAATATATAGAAAATATTCTATCCCAATGTTTAATTATATATCAGTTTGTTAGAAAAATCTAAACATTTTCATTTGTTTTGGCCAATACTGGCTAAAATTATGGAACTCTATAAAAATAAAACTCTTCAGATTACCAAGAAACTTGACATACATACTATAATAATATACCAGTTCAGTGGAAGTGATGATGTTACCTTGTCCGAAACAGGAAGGATGTGTTTGTCCAGATAATTTAGGAATTTGCTGCTTGACGCACCCCTCTGTATCAAATATGAATAAACATGGTTGGTACTTGATTCCCAGGAATATACAAATCAAAAGCACAAGAAAAAATCTATGATAATTAGAGGCCATACCACAACAAATGGCAGAGCCATGAATAGGCAGGATATCAACCTATCAATATGATCAGCATCTGAAACCTGCATCCCAACCATTTTGGTGTTAAAGTTACCGAAAGAACCATAGTGATTAAAAAGAATACATTGATATTAAGAGAGGAAGCAGAATATACATTGTGGAAGCATCTTTTCCAACAGCATCACTTTTGTTTCCTTATAGCCTAAATGGACAATATCATATCTAAGGGTGGCTTACGTTAAATGACATTAACAAGACACTGGTGGTCATTATAATTTGAAATAATATTCTAACTCAAACTTTCAACCCTACAAACATGCATAGTTATAGATACCTGATACTTTAAGAAATTGATCGATATCAAGCTTCCGATGAATCTATATATCTTGAAAAACAAATACTAGTAGACTACCCCAGCCCCAAAAACCACCTGTTAATCTACTGGTTTGATTACAGGTCTAATTGGGACCCTATGAATACTAGATAACTAAGTAGAGCTTCACCTGTTTACCATTGACAGATTTGTTGATCATCCCAATGAAAAAGGGAAAAGTACACAAACTTATCACTTAACAAATCTTGAGTATGCAGTCAATATTATGATGAGAAAGCTGGTAAGAAGTCTCAAGAATAAGAACTACATACACATTGAATCAAATGACTATGCTAAGTACAACAAATGAAGAGCCTCATCTTAGCTTGGCCAAATTCTTTAACAGAAGATTAATTCCAAATGATGTCACCCAAGCATAAATAAAATTAGCAACCAAAAAAAAAACTTCCAAGGAGCTAAACCAAGCTGGAAAAAAGTAATCATCAACATTACTATATAGTATATACACAAATATATATTCAACACTAATGGGTTGATATTGCTTCAGGTATGATGCAATCATAAAATAGTAATCAAAACACAAAGTCAATGCATCAGATATAATGATGACAAAATAAATGTAAGCATCTTATAAAATAACAGAGCAATATCAAAAACACTTATTTCTGCATTACTCATCCTGAGTACATTTTGCATATTCGGCTTGGTCAGAAGCTTCTATTCTTTACCCTTAAATCAACACAATAAAACAAGTGCTTACATTGAATTGGGCATCTAAATCAGCTTGTCCTTCAATAATTCCAATAAGTTCTTTCATGCGTTCAGCAGGTGCTTTCTCCCCAAATATGCTCAAACTTTTTAAGAAGTCCATAAACATTCTAAACTCTGCACCAGTCACATCTTCCAGACTCTGCAATTGAACTCAATCATATAAGTCATATACAACATTTCAACAGAAAAATAAAATAAAATTGAAGAGATAATAATTATAAATGTCCATGGTTTTTCTTTTAACTAAAGGTAACATGAGGGGAAGACCACAGCCTATAAATTTACAAAATAGATGCGACAAAGCATCATGCCACACTTCAAAATAATACATTCATAGGAACTTAAGTACACAGTGCCAAGACTCTAAATAAACAAGCGCATGAAGACAATTGGCACAGCATTCATGTACATACCTTTTTTACCAAATCAGTAATATGCCTTTCCATTTCTTCCTGAGGCTTCAAAAGTTCAGCTTTAATAGGAAATACCTACAATTTTGATCATTCAACATCCAGTTATCTTAAGAGATACATGATAATAATCGTATTGGACATTCGACAAAGTGGTCTTCTCACCTTATCTCTAATGAAGCTTAAAACCTTCTCCCGAATGAACTCATCTGTGCTTGGTTCATCAACACTCCCAATGTGCTTGAATAATGCTGTCAAAGAAGCTGTGCATACAAGAAGATGAGATACGTTATGAAAGAGATAGATTTCACTGATCCAAGATGTATCAGGTGTTGAACTTAAGGCTAGTAAAAACGCATAAATCTGCATAAAATGTGTATACATTTGTACACATATACATATTTACTTATAAATAAAAATGCAAACTTAAAATCTGATGTAATCATACATCAGTTAATTTGTAATCATGCCCTAACAGTTAATTTGTACTAAACATATAATCTATGATGATTCACTATCAGTTAGTTTGAAGATCACAAATATACCTTTAACATCTTGCCTCAAAAGAGCCATAAGTGCTTTATGCACAGCATCACGCTCCACAAATTCCTCTAACAAGCATCAACAAAGACCAACATCAGACTCATATAACACAACCACCATACTCCCAGAATCACAATTCCCAACAAAGAATGGAAACAAAAAAAATTACCAGATGCAAGGAGCTGCACAAGAATGTCTACAATTTTCGCAATATGTTCAGGCGTATCCTTGCAGAACAAGGGAAGGCCCCGAATAGCTTGTACTCGTACCTGCACATTACATTGATGATCCGAACTAAATAGTTGAACTGAATATTAAAACCAGCAAGACCCCAAATAAGAATATCATGCCTTTAATTGCTTCAAATATATCACGACAAACTAATTCAAGACACAAACTTTTTCGACAGGGATCTAATTCTTCCATAAAAAAAAACTCCACAATTTTCCAGTTACCAAATATAGCTAGGGCATCAAAAAATGCAATGAGTGCAAGTAATTACGAGTGGGTATACAGATATGAACTAACCCCGAGCTCTTCTTCTTCAATCAAATCGAGGTGCGTTTCGATGGCGGGCTGCGAAAGTTCGGGGAAGAACTTGAAGAACCTCGGAATAAGCTGGGCAGCCAGCTGCTTGGCCTTGACACTGGTCTTGGCCGCATTGATAATCCCCTGGTAATCCTTAACATTCTGAATTACAAACAAACAAACAAAAATCGCAAAATATTAAAACCCAGAAAAACCCTAGAAACCAAAATTTCAAAAAGCATGAAATATGAAAGGATGCTGGAAGGAAATTGGCGGGCGTGGGGCACCTGGGACTTGTCCTTGGACTCGTTCAGTCGTTCGCCGAACTCGTAAAGCTTCTCGATGTGATTGGCCTCGTCAGAGGGGTCAGCCATTGGAGCTGCTCTTCTGGCTCTCTGAAGAAGCTGAGGCGAAATTTGGAACAAAAAATTGAACTATTATTATATTACGCAAAGGTATTCGAAATTTCATAGTTATTATTTTGGAATTCGAAAGAGAGCTTACTGGTTTTTGGCTCTGAAGTGTAGAGAGAGAAAGTAGAGAGAGAGAGTGACTGAAGAAGAAGAAGACGAAGAGAGGGTTTGACGAGGAAGGGAAAAAGGGGGCCGAGCTTCGTCTCATACGACGACGTCTCGTCGGGCCTGTGGGCTTCTCACCGAGAAAGCAAAAAATAACGTATCTCCTGATGCTCAAAACGCACCGTCTTTACTCCTAATGAATGAACATCAAAAGATGCTCTTGCAGCATGTCCGTTTTCTTGCACCTGAGTTGAAAACTTGTATATGAAGTCCTTGAGAAATTGAGTCTGTTCAAATTTTAAGTTTATTTTCTTCATCCAATCGACATGATTGAACTTTGTTAATTGCATGATTCATTATAATTTTGTTTCATATAATGCGTAAATAAGATAGTTTTGACCAGAAAAAGAACTTCCGCACATATTTCTCTTTTGCACACCTCTATCTATTTTTGACCTTTAGGTTGAATAACTCATAAGGAAGCCATGAGGGAAGCCACGAGACAAATAAACATGGGTGTACAACAAAAGAAAAGATTGTGCGAAAATCAATCTCTTTTGACTAACACCATAAGAAGTAATTTGAGCAATCATCACTGAACTAGTTTTGGTCTTTGAACTAAAAATCCGTGAATATTGGCCTCTAAACTTATTATAATGTAGAGCAATAGTTTTTTTGGCTAACTCTGTTAGAACTTTCATCCAAAATAAAGGATTTAAAGAAACAAAAAATGGATGAAAATTCTAATAGAGTTGACAAAATGATCATTGCCCCACATTATAACAAGTTCAAAGACCAATATTCACGAATTTTTAGTTCATGGACCAACGCTCCAATTGGGCCAAAGTTCACAAATTATTGCTCCAAGTATCTCCACCATGTATAATCATGACAATTTCCGTGACCTTCAATACTAGGCTTTGTTAAAACAATTCTCACAAAATTCAAGGCACAAATCAGTATGAAACATGGTATCCCCTATGGGGATTTCTCACAAGTACAAAACCCTTTTGCAAAAATAAAATTAATCCTCGTTTATTGACTAAGCTCCTTCTATCGCTGCTAGTAAGCCAAATTTCTTTCCGTTGGAGAAATCACAGAATCGGCATTTCTAATGCTTGCAAGACATCCTTGAACTCAAAATCGTGTGTTTGTTTGTTGAACCGTTCGACCAGCTTATAACTCATGTCGTTCAAATAAAATGATTGGGTGGTCTCCACAAGCCATTTTGCCTCCGAGTCAGTGAGTTTGCTGGGGAGTACGACATCCCCTCGAATAAGCACCATGTCCTTGCTTTCTGCAAATTCGTTGTAGTAAGTTACAGCGAAGTAGGGAGAAGCTTGAGTTCCCCTCGCCTTGTAATCTTCAAGACCAGTGAAAATCATGTGTGGCATCTGTACTGCAAGAGAGTTTCGAATCAAAACTTGATACGACAAGGCATTATCCAACTGTTTAGTTATTTTAATCGGAAAAAAGTTTCTTCAAACTCTTTAATTTCATAATCTAATGAGCAAGTTCTCTACTGATGCAAGATTGCAAAATGTTATTCGTCTCGAGAGGTCCCATCTATGCTCTTCTTTGATGTTGCCACTCAGCATTGCGCAATGACAACATCAAAGACGGGCATAGATAACTCTTGACATATTAATGACATAAACTAACAAAAGCAAGTAAAGTAGTCCTATACTGGCGCGTTATTGCTTCTATATAACATTTACAATGTTCGGTGGCATAAGATGTGCTAAAGTGATCACTAGAAAGAGTAGTAAATACACTGGCTAGAGGCCAAACCTTGAGCAAACATTGTGGTGTAACCATTTCCTCTCCATAAGGGAATGACAAAATACCGGCTGCCATGATAAACAAGTTGAAAGTTAAAACAACGGAAAGATGAAGAAAGCAAAGGAAGACAATCATTACGTAAACTGATTACCAATCTGCCGCTCTATGCTCCAACAGGTGATATAGTTTTGCATTCATGGATGCACCGATATGACCTCTTCCCAGGTGAAACTATAAAAGACAACCCGTCTAAACGTAAATGATACTAGAAAACAATCTTGCAACGGAAGCCACATCTAGTGAGACACTAATGAAATGGTAAGCAAGATCAATCGTAAATGCACATGATGCATGGTAAACGTAAATTTTAGCTCATGAGGATATCATGAAAATCAGGTTAGAAAAAGAATTTACACTGTGGCCTCAAGCAGCAGACAGCTTAGATTTAACACACAACCAATTCATATTAAGGGACGAGATAGATACAATGTAGTGGCTCGAATCTCCTTGCACCCGTGTTCGAATCCTCCTCCGGTAAGTTAGAGCAGTTCAGAATAATATCACATTATCCAAACAAAAAAAAAAAAAAAAAAAAAAGTGTCTCAACCAGCACAAAAATGTGAGCTTGAAATCTTCAAGAACGAAACTTTAAAGCTATGAAAAAGCTAGAAATTTTACAGCTACAAGTACTGAGCAGCTTAAAGTCTTATCTTTTCTTACCAAATTCGATCAAATTATAGAATATTATAGCAAATGAAACAAGCTTCTGCAACAATCTAATTAATCGAAAGAAAAGCAAATCAATCAAATTAAGAAAAAGAAGGCCCAGTTCAAAAAACCAGAGATAAACTAAACCTGTACAGTAAAATGTAACATTTGGAGGCACAGAAAAGCAAGGAAACTGAGAAGCTTACATCGTCCCAAGCCGAAGCGATGTCCTCGGCCGAGCGATCTTTCACCCTCTCGACATCAATAATGGAATCCAACGGCTTAGCCTTCAAGGGATTGAACCCAGCAGCAAAACTCGAAGCCCTGAAGAAACCCAGCGAACCCCATTTCAGAAAACCTCCCGGAAACGATTTCTGTTGTGGGTTTTGGCGATTTTGTTGCAGGGTCAGAGTTGTGAAGGAGTGTTTGTGCACAGCGCCAGCAGAAGAAGAAGAATGGCCGATGAGGTTTGAAGCTGGAAGCGTAAAGATCCTGGAGGCTCTTCGCATTTTAGAAGATTTTCAAGTGCTCGGACTTGGATGTGAAGAGCTTATTGGGATTGTGATTGCTGCCGGAGAGCTGGAAAATTCGGGACTTTTATCAAACACCTTCGGGACGAGAATTACAAGAGTCGAAGCTCAACGAAGTGGCAGTGGATGGGCCGACAGGTTTCATTGCGTAAGCCCAAGTAAGCTCAAGCAATTGCCACGTGTCTTGTTGACTATCTAACGATGTCATCTACTTCTTAGACTTCTACCGGCATTTTGACGACTTTGTATATGAAGCAAGGTCTAAAATATTGATGATATCGGAAATATCGGTAGTTTAAAAACACGGAAATTTCGATGGAAATTTCGGGATATTATTGATATCAATAAAAATTGAATAAAAACCACGGAAATTGTAAGAAAAACTTGGAAATTTTTATTGAAACTTTCTAGGATGTTTATTTAGTCAATTATCTATTAGTTTATCACAAAAAATTGGAAGGAAATGCATTGCATGATGGATTTAACTGATTTAAGTTGATTATATAGCGAGCTGACAAACATTGTGAGTGTAGAAAATATGTAGTAATTAATGAAAGAAATTTAAACACACCATAATCATTTATATATAATGAATTAGTACAATATTTTACACTTTATACATTGCATGGTAAGATACATGAGTGACTTAGCAAGGTCTAAAATATCGATAATATCGGAAATATCGGTAGTCAAAAAAAATATCGGTAGTCCAAAAACACGGAAATTTCAATTGAAATATCGGGATATTATGGATATTTTAGACCTTGATCTGAAGCATGGATAGTATCGATAATAGAAATAATAAGTGGATAGTCGATAACGTGTTGTTATGCTTGTTTATAATAAGTACTTGAACGTGTTATGTGATCCGATAGATTTTATCTAAAATTCATTGATAGTTTTCCAAAGAAATTTTCAAGACTATACTAATTATATTCGAGTTACATTTGATCTTATAAATCGTGATCAGCGTAGAAAAGAACGACATCAGTCAAATTCTTGTTCTCTCTTAAAAAAAAAAAAAAAAAAAAAAAAAAAACTAATATTTAATGTTCATCAAAACTAGAGAGCATTCTTTAAGTAAAATTACTCAAATGGCTAAAACTATAAATAACATTTTTATCATTTGAAGTGATGAAAATTTTATATTACAATGAAAGAGAAGCACTTAGAAGCTCACATTTCTTGGGAATTAAGAAATGAAACAATACTTGGATCAAAAAAAAAAAAAAAAAAAAAAAAAAAGAGGAAAGAATACAATTGGCAAGCTATTAACATATCCTGTTATTCCAACTGTTCTCTTCCAAATACTTTCATCACTCGGACTCGGACTTGCATTGCCCTGCTCCGTTTTTTGGTCTCCAAACTTCCTCAGCAAGATAACAAGAGAGATTAGGAAACAAAATGTGGAAGTAACGCCGGTTATTATATAGAGGCCGGAGAAATTCTTGAGGCTCAAGCTTTCTGGTATATCTGAAGTCGCATTTCTTGAACACTCTTCTTCCTTTGGAGTCAACCACTTATGTTGTAGCTCCTTCAGTTGTCCATGTTCCAATAGCTCTAGAATGACCCTAGTGAAATCCCTCGCTATTGGGGAGCCTTTCTGGAATGCCTGCATGATAAACACGAAATCAATTCTGTTAGTTTCGTAGAACTACTTAAGTTGAGGGAAGTGATTTCGGCACACCATTGTTTGGTAATTTATTGTCCTTTGGATTGAATAAACCAAAGGAGAATAAATAGACAGAAACAAATAACGGTTTGCAAAAACCGTTTCCCTAATGTTGAATAGTAAGAAGATGTGTTGTATGCAATGTATTCACTACTTACAAAGCCGAATCCACCGAATCTGTAGGTTGTCGCAGTTCTAATGTATCCCTTACAGTTCTGGTTGATGAGTATTTCTGCATATGGGAGTTCAAGAAAGACAGCAGATAAACGTTTGCTCTTGAAATCGTCCGCATTGAGTTGGGGGTCTATTTCTATGATGTTTGCGTTTTTGAATCCAATAACATTCAGCATGTAGTTCCTGACAATTGAATCTGCAGCTGACCCAACTCTTGCTTCGGTTCTCTTCAGCATTTCGATGTCTGTTACGTCTGGTTCTATCCGTTTGATGGTAAGCATTGAAGAAAGATTAGCAGTGTAGCTTGAGCTTAGGATCAATACAACAAAAAGCCACTCTATAACAACCACTCGTGCTAAGTTGTTATAGATTTTCTCTCCTGCAAGATGAAATATTCATGCATTTATCTTTTTGGTTTAACAGTTTCAGACTGCATCGTTTCATAGTTAGGCTTGTACTAATATCTGAAAGAGAAATGCTTTACGAAAACTTCTTTTTCTCCTTCTGGACGCCTTGTTTATCTATGTCCCTTAATTCTCTTTGATTTGCTCAATCCAAAGATTATAAATAAACACTATAAACAGGGTGTGCAGTGGAGAAAATGATTGTACGGAAATTACATGACTATTTGAGTTTTTTTTTTAACTTACTGTGAGCAAAGAACAAAGAGGAGAAGGTGAACCAAGTTGCTGTCCCGATTTGATTCTTCAACCCGCTGCCAAATTCAGGATTTGATGGGCCCTCGAGGAACCAGACTATTAGTGTTGTGTAGAGTAATACGCCACCAGACACCACCCACATTTGCCAAGTGAAAGGCTTCAGAAATAGCCATGTCGACTCCTTATATTTTTCGGGAACAATCATCGACAAACCAGACTCGATATATTGCTGAGTGAAGTCCACTCTGTCCAATCGATCAGCTAGCACAGTCACATCACCAATCACAGCATCATAATGCTTCCGTTGGTCAATATTTCGATGAACATGGAAAGCATACGTTCTCTCTGTCAGATACAAATCAAATGCAGCAGAAAGATTTATAGCAAAAGAAAAAGAAAGTTAAGTTGTTACCTTGTTTTGGACCAGTTCTATCAGAGAATCATAAGTGTCATTTGAGGCTTCGATTTCATTAGGCAGAGAATAATTCAATTTTGATACTATCATTCTGAAAAGTTCAATGCAGAAACCATCAAATTTCTTCTCGTCTGAATTGTGCCGCGACCAATCAACCTTTACAAATTTGTTGAAGTGAGTTACAGCAGGAACCAAAATTTTCATTGGCTTCTCAGAAGTAGGCATAGCCCAACCTTTTGGGGCACTTTTGGTCTTCCCGGGCCAAATTATACCAACATCATTACTTCTGTTTGTGCCTTGCCTGACAACGCTTTCTGAAAACCCTACATCTCTGTGTGTCTTGTCATCAACGACATTTATGATCCTAAATCGTGGAGTATAAAAACGTACCTCACCTTCTTTGAAGTACATTTTCCCGCTCAGACCGGTAAAATTAATCAACAATGTGTTTAACAACACCTGCAAGCTACTACTAGTAGTAGAACTGTTGTTACTAGTCATTATTGTTATGGCCTGTGCAATGACTGTCATCATATCGTAGGCTCGAAGCGCATAAATTCCTGGTGCTGGCACAGTGTTATCTTCGTCTGAAAACTTTGTTTCGAATTCCTTTTGGAACTTCGTATAAGAACTAGAGTTATTAGCATAGTAGGTCTTGATTCCGAGAGTGCCTTCCATATCAGAGTTGTCAAGAGAGTCAGGAAAATCACTAATGACACTCTCTGTGATTATCCAAGCTGAGTCTCTTCCAACAAGTCCCATCTTCTTCGCTACACCAAACACATGAGTCACTGTAGGCAAAGATGACTGAATAACAATAAACACACGGGATTGTATGGTGGGAAGGCTCAAAATCTCTTCTAATTCATCCCAATTTGGATTAGACATCGAAGAAACTCGCGGGAGAATCAAACGGTGCTCAATCTTCGAACCAACATCTCGAAGAGCCTCAGATAAAACAGCTAGCATCCCAACAGCTCCACCGTGACCATCATCTTCGTAGACTACAACAACCCTTTTCCAATTGTACGCAGAAACCATATCTGCTATGCATTTCAACTGAGCAGAACCGTCTGTTGCCATTCGTATCAGATATGGCCAGCGGCTTTGGATTAGGGGCGGGGTAATAGCTGGCGATGCAAATGAAATCACCGAAACATTTGATTGGTTTCCTGCACGATCAGCTACTTGAGCTGCTTCGTTCCATGTCTCCATGCCAACTATCACTTCTACCTTCTCCTTTATCAATCCTTCAGCTGCAACCAATACAAAATATTAAATATATATATATATATATATATATATATATATATATATATATATATATATGGTTAAGCACTTATGTGCACAAACTAACTGCATAATGATGTATATTATAACGACCGTCGTGTGTATACTAACCGGCAGAAGAAGCACGAAAGGGGTCTCTGCCAGAGTCTCGAAAATGAAGGACTAGCTTATGAGTTTTCGAACAGTTGTTGAAGTTTTCAGCTGCAATTTCCATGGCAGTTTTCTGTTCTTTCCCGATACGGCCATTAGCATTAATGATTGCTCCAATGTTGGTGACATTGCTACTATTGTTAGCTCCAACTCCATGGGAGAGAGCAATTAGCAAGCAGACGATGAGCACAGGAAGCAAGAGCCCAAGTTTAGGGAAAGGAAAAGACATTTTGTTCTGATCTAACCTTCCCCACATGTTCTGTTTATATATATATATATATATATATATATATATATATATATATTACTGTCTTGCACAAGGATTTGTGTTCATGCTAGGTAAAATTTCCGATTGTGTGTGCAAGAGAAAACGCGGTATTTTCCCAGAAAATGTGTGTGGATTTTATCCTTGAATTGGTCCGCCAGAAAAGAAGACTACTGTGATATGGGGTACCAAGTCTTTTACAAGAATCAACGTAACGGTTATGTAAGTTTCAAACTTGCAATTTTGGGATTTAGTAGATCAGTTTATGCTAGGTAAAATTTCCGATTGTGTGCAAGAGAAAACGAGGTATTTTCCCGGAAATGTGCGTGGATTTTATCCTTGAATTGGTCTGCCAGGAAAGAGTACTACTGAGATATGGGGGAACAAGTCTTTTACGATGAATCAACGTAACTGTTGTGTAAGTTTCAAACTTGCAATTTTGGGATTTAGCAGATCAATTTTGTGATTCACAAAAATTGCATCTCTTGTTTGGATGTGATTTGTCAAACATAGCACTTGGATGTAGACCTCTCATGCATTTAGTCTTATTGTGTTTTGTAGCCTCTATAGTTGACCAATCTTCTCCCATTACACCTAGTTGGATCTTGTATTATTTTCCCCTTAACACCATATGTCCTCCTCACAAATTTCTAGTTTCGAATTCTAAACTGCTCTAATTTACAAAAAAGAAATTCGAGCTAGGGTGTAAATGGACGAGCACACTGACCTGATCAACTGATGTATATGCACGTCTGGGTCAAATTTCTAGTTAAACCATTCAATAAACAACTAGTTGATTAGTTGACCTTGATATTTATTTGGACATCTTTATAACTATGACTCCATTAGCTTCTGGAAGTACTTAGAATTTAACAACGTGACTGCTAGCCTTCTATGAAAGGTATTCACAAACCGTTATATCAAGGAGAAAACTTTCCGTTGACACATCAATTTAACTTGTCCGCCAATCATGGGATTTTCTGGGACAATTTCCATGTTCAATTTAAGGTGAATATCATTTTGCTTCCTTCGGACAGTTGCAAAAATGTGTTGTGCGACACAAATGGCCTAATTCGACTTCAACCATTGGAGCTCAAAAGACGCTTCCTTAACTTCTTCAAGTTCTGCTAACAACACCGATGAATCTTCGCCGTAGAGCGCTGACGATCGATCTTCAAAGCTTATGATCTTACTGGACTTGAAGTAATGCCGCCGACATTTGATGCTGCTGGTGTCTCTGCAGCAAGGGGGATTTTCTTCCCTACATATCAACTCCTTATATATAAGCTGCGACTCGCAGAAGCCATTAATATACAACAAAAGAGCATGTTACAGATATATTAGTATGATATAACGAAATTGTCCCTAATTAAATTGACCATTCTTACCACAAATATGGCCAAATTTTTTGTTTACGATTTCCACCAGTTGGGTCACCATAAGAGATAGGACGCTGATCAACATCGAAACGAAATTGAGAGGTTGGTAGCGAGTTCCATAAATCTTACCAAGTCCTGGACACGAAGCTCATACGATGGCATCTTCCGCAAGCCAAAGAAAATTTGCAGCATGATGGGTTCCGGCAACTGAGATATTCGGTCCATATCGCAGATTACAAGGATTCTACGTCTGTAACTTGGGAAACCCTAGCGGCTTAGGATGATATATAAGGACTCGTTTCTTTTCTGTGGACGCTGTTTAAGGGGTAGGATTCTAGCCTTCTAGGGCTTCCCTTCGGCCATGGCCTAATGGGGCTTGGGCTAGGCATTCATTTTCGTAATTGTGCTTCTCCCTTAAGCCTGTAAAGAGTGCTTAAAGATGATAATATTTATGATAATAAGTGACAGGTGATATATCAATAACCTAATCATGTAAATAAAGAGTAAAATCCAAGTTCTAAGTTTTATACAGAAGAAAACCACATCATAAATTAGACAAGTTTTCTTTCCCTTTGATTCTTTCGTTTGACATCAGTGGCCGGTTTGTCCTTGAAACGTAGGAAGGTCTTTCCCCCCATATAATTTTGCAAAGCTTTCGGTATCTCAACACCATGTTCCCTCTGGTAGTTCTATAGAATGCAGCACATGGTTCTGGTAGCGGCTGTAAGAGTGGAGTTCAACACGTGAACGTATTGCTTTGTCTGCGTCTGATCATTGCCCTTTCCCTGCTCTCCGTATCGAATTTCTAGTTTTCTCGACTGGAAGTCTGTACAGTTTGAACATGAGACCAGTTCTCTGTATGTCTGAGATGCAGGAAACCACCCTTCTAGATCGTACTTCTTTGCCGCCGCACCATTCAAAGCCCCCGAAACAACAGCCACAACACGATAGGGTAGGTCTAGCACCTTATAAAACTCCTCCGCATTTTTTAACATCTCCTCATGCATGTCCCAAGAGTAATTTCCATTTGGAGTTGTAATGCAGAACTGTTCAACTTTCGCAAACTGATGGTTCCGAAATAGTCCCAATGTATCTTACCCTGTGAACCGGCTTCTGTCCTGAAGCAATATGAAAATCCAGCGTATTTTATCGGTAGCTGGGATGGATGGATATACTGGCCTGCATGATATGCACAAAGTGGCTGTTCATGTAGCTATCAGATACTTGTCGTCTCCTTCCCCAGTTACCTTGTAAAGTTCCTCGTCAAATTCGTGTAACTGAGCACACTTTGCCATCATACCCTTTCTCATAAAAAGTGGAGGCTCCAATTCCTCATATCCCCTATTCTCAAGAAAATCAAGAGCAAGGGTTATGAGAGCTAGATTGAGGCGCATGCCGATGCGTTTCAGGTAAAAACCTCTGCCTCCAGAGTCCAGACACTTCAGCTCCTCTTTCAAAGTCCGCAACCCCCAGGAGCTTTACAAGCTCAACGTGATTTTTCAACGCTGGCTCCTGCATCCGTTTTTCGCCCCATGATCTGATCACGGCATTGTTTGCCTCATCATCACTGATGGGAACCGAAGGATGAACAATGTTTCCAATATCTTCCATCTTTGCATTCAACAATTTTAAAGTCTCCCCAACTTCAGCTTCTTTCTCTGCCACCAGCCTCCTGTTTTCCTCAGTGTTCTTAAAAAACTCAGTCGCATCTCCGCCCGCCTATTCTCCCGAAAACTCAATTCAGATTTTCAGTTATACAAATAACAAAACCAAGATTTCGACATAGATCAACTTACAAGCTTAACGAAAAATGTACAAGTTAACTGAACCTGTTCTAAATAAGCATAAAATGTTGATCGACTTAATCCTAGTATCGAAAATATTTCTTATCCTAGTATCTAAAATAAAAAACATAAGAACATAATCAAAGAAAAATGGAAGACATAGAGAAAGATTAAACACTGACAATTTTGAGTTGACCAACTCGCTTGTTGATGCTGTTGACATCTTGCCGAAGATTGTCCAGCTCGAACTGGCGCTGACGACATTCTTTGTGGAGATGGATGACCCGATCCACCAGGTCAACGCTACCAAAACCGCGGCGGTGGGAATCTCGAATGGTTTCGGGGTTATGGCCCCCCTCTTCTCTAAACAGATTGATGTCCAACGTCTCGACCGGCTCGTGAGTTGTTCTTGTGACTCTGTAGAAGCACACCGGAGTTGGGATAAGTAGAAGCACACCGGAGTTGGAATATATAGCCGAAGATAAACGTGCAGAACAAGCAAAGACACAGGCTTAAACAAAGTATTTGGGAGTATTAGCGTGTATCCTTCGTCAACACGGAGACAATAGTATATATGAAATTTACATATACAAATATGGGACTAAAAAATATATTAGAATGGTGAAAGCGTAACACTTCTCTCAATCATTGTGGTAGAGAGTCATTTACGTAGAATTACGCTAGATCAAGAATTTGGTTCTTTCCGGCCGACCTCCACTATGGCAAAAAAGTAAATCAATTTGAGTCCAAAGTGAAAGTTAAAATCTATGTTTGTACAACAAAATGAGAGAGGCTTTTTATGGAACAAATACGTCTTTACCATGACTTCTTCAGCTACTAATATAAAGCCATTTACAGAATGTTTTATACATAATCTTGTTTTAATTATTGGGGATGCCATAGTTACAATGAACCTATTCAACTAAGCTCTTCTAGAAGGAAACAATGGATTAAATCCAAGTCTTAACTTAGACGATTTTTTTTTTTTTTTTTTTTTTTATCAAATTATCTAAATTTTCTATAAAGAAATCTATTGGAGTTTTCTTTTAAATACAAGCGCTATTTCTACTTCAATTTTATCCTATGGCCTTTTCACAGTAGTATGAATAAATGTGATATCTATACAGAAATTAGGCAGTCTGGAATTGATACTAATAACACTATTGTCACAATGGTGTGAGTTTAATACTGTCAAGAGGCATACTTTAGAACCTACTAATTTATAAGTATCCCACTCGTGAGTTTAATATATTAAACACATAAATTGGTATTAAACCATGTACGGGGCTTTACGCCTGCCTAGTGCTAGAAGGTCAAGGAAGTTGGTGACATACTGATAGGGGAGCCGGCAACCGAAGCCCCAGTGAAGACGGCCGTAAATATAACGGTCCTAAGGTAACAAAATTTCTTGTCGGGTAAGTTCTGACCCACACAATAGGCGTAATGGTTATCTCAGAGAAAGACTCAGTGAAATAGACATACATGTGAACATGCGGTCCTATCACACTCAAAATTTTCTACCTACCGTGAAAATTACACTCTTGTATGAGCTCAATATATTGAGACCACACTCACTTTTCCGGACCAAACTGTGGAAGGTCTAAAAGATCGCTTACACCTATTGCAGACTTTATTACACGAATAAAATTTCAAAAAGAAAAAAAAAAGACCTATAACAAAAAAGCAGAAACATGTACTGCCCGCCGCTGCCAGCGCCTCACTATTGCAAGCACACGCACCAATCAGACAACTTTCGCTCCCGATCCAACCCTAAACCAATCAAAGCCATGAGAGCCGTCGTCCAGCACGTCGCCTCCGCCAGCGTCGAGGTCAGTCAGTCCACACTCCCCACATCCACATTCACCCCTAATTTCGATCCGGTATACTGTATATTATTTATTATCCGACGCCTCAACTGCGTAAGATAGCAAATTGCAGGTGGAAGGGCGCATCGTGTCGGAGATTGGGCCGGGCCTCCTCGTCCTCGTCGGCCTCCACGACTCCGATTCCACCTCCGACGCCGACTACATGTCCGTACTCGCTACTAAATTAATTTTCTCTCAAATTTTATTTTATCGGAAAATTAATTGGTGAATTTTTTTCAGATGCCGGAAGGTCTTGAATATGAGGTTGTTCCCAAATGAAAGCACCGGCAGAGGATGGGACCAAAACGTAATTTCCCTCTTTTTTCACTTTCTATCTGCGAATTTAACTGAATTAACGGCTTCTGTGCTGCTTTTTATTTATTTACTTTATTTCTTATTTACGTTTTCAGGTAATGCAGAGAAACTATGAAGTCCTACTTGGTAATTCAGCTAAATGTTTTTTTTTTTTAGAAACATATAAATTTCTATTTTTCAATCGATCATTTTCGTGAGGACGAGTCTTGACGCAATGTAAATGTTGCTACTTTGTAGCCGAAAGGTTATGGGTTCAAGTCGTAAAAACATCTTCTTTGCAAAACAAGGTTACGGGCGAGTCTTGACGCTAGACCAAACGGTCATATGTTATCCATATATGATTACTTGCGAACTCTAATGCTGTAGTGAGAATGTGACAGTGAGTCAGTTTACATTGTACGGAATCTTGAAGGGCAACAAGCCGGATTTTCATGTGGCGATGCCGCCTCAGAAAGCGAAGCCCTTTTATGCTTCTGTAGTTGAGAGCTTCAGAAATTCCTACAAACCAGATGCAGTCAAAGGTGATGTCTTGTAACTCGAAAGTTCTGCTATACGTTTGATGTATTGCATTCAAATAAACGGCTTGATCTCGCTAAACAGTATTGAAGAACTCTGTTTCCGCTGCATTCTGTTGTCTTTGGTTCAGAATTTTCGAGTTTTGGCTCTTTTGCTTTGAATGTGTTCGATTTGTTGATCTCTTTTGTTTCTTTGATTGGATGTGCAGATGGTGTGTTTGGAGCAATGATGAAGGTTAATTTGGTGAATGACGGACCAGTCACAATGCAGATCGACTCACAGTCCCCCAAGTGAGTGTACTCCCCTGGTGTTTACGGTGTTTTCCATCACTGTGTTTGCATTCGACTGAACTCAATTTTGCTAACAATCATCTCAGGAACTCGAATGATGTGAGCGAAGAACAATCATGATTTCGTCAATTGGCTCAAGTGAAGATTTAGCAATGGACTTGGAATTTGAATACCTGGGATGTAACATTTGATTTTCTTGATTGATAATGTGAATTTTCAGGCAGAATATATGGATCGATACATCAGAAGTTGACATTCCTATTAATGTTTATACATTCTTGGTTTTCTGTTTGATCTCTGGCGATCAATCTCACTACCAATTCTACAGCCTGATACGGATTTATTCTAGAACAAAAGTAGGCGGAAATGAAGGTTTAGGACCATAAAACACACAGCGCGCGGAACATTCCTTAGTTCTTGTTAAGCTTTCATTGGATGCTATTTGCAGCTGACCTGAAAAACGCGGAAACAAGCAAAGCTCAGATATCGGTTCTTCAGATAAAAAATTACAGTTGCTGTAGGTTAGGATCATTCCTGATAAACAGACATGTTCAAGATTCAATGTTTATAACAAACATGTGCGAAGGAAAATTAACGAAAAATCCAAAAAAACTTTAGTTTTAATGAAAAATGACAAATAAAGGTGTAGTGAATAGTACCAGAAAAAAAAAGGTAAAAATGTTGTTTTTCGTTAAAAGTGAACAGTACCGGAAGTGTTTCGTTAAAACTCCCTGCGAAAGAAATAAAGAAACAAACAGTAAAAACTGATTCTGATTCGGAGCTTACTTGTCTGCTGCCTTCATATTTTTGAATGCTGAGATTATAGTCCCGCATATTTCAACAAGTGAGCCACTACTTGTTTCTTCATCGTGGCAGCGACAAATGAGCCTGAAATAGACTTAGAAAGTCGAAGAAACTTACGGTTAAAGTGTAAGACATGCTACTCTGATTGACTTAACATCGTAAGTCTCTTAGCATAAGATAAAAAGCCATTTGGTGTGTAAATTTATCATAGGATTAAATACGGGTGCGTGCTCGTGCACACATACACGTACATAGTATGTCTTCTTAGCCATCCAATCAGATATGAATGTATCTCGACTCATCCCAGTTGTCCAAATGTCATCCAACTGGGAAACAAGACCTCATCTAAGGCCTTTTCAGACAATTTTGGGTCATTTCGCTTGCAAAATGCCCTCTACACGCCATCGACTGCATTAACACCATGTAATCAATGGCTCATTGTAATAGGCAATGTTCGGTAGTCCCACAAGAAAAGACAAGCTATATCTACGTGCTACATACCATCCATAGACGAATACTTCTGTAACCAATGCACACAGACATATACACAGGCGCGCGCACAATAAGAATGTTACGGAAAAATGACATCACATCCTTTGAAGAATCAACCAAAACATCGCCCCAGAATGAATAAAGAGAATAATCACCTGAAATCCATGTGCTAAAAGAAACTGTACTACTTCTGTCCTAATCTTCTTTGTGGTGCTTTTTGCGCTGGTGATATTTGAAAAGCACTTCAATGCTCCGTTAAAAGATGCATCATCATCTGGAGGACCATTTAACCTACGAGCGCGAATGGAAGGCTACGACAGGTAGAATACGATTAAGTGTGGACATTAACAGACAACAGGTAATATAAAAAATAAAAGTAATGCCAGGACAATATAAACGTACTCTGAAAACTTACCTTAGCAATATATTTCCACAAGTACTGAACAACTATCTTAAGCTTCCATTTAGGTTCATCGAAAACCTGCAAATGCAACCTCATAAAATAAACTGGCAGAAGGAATAAGAACTCGTGGCCAGCTTATAAAAAATTGTTACACATTAATACTTAAGGTTAGAAATTAATGAAATACAAGACCCTTAACAAACTCAAAGAATTGCTAATGATGCACCAAGTGCATATGAACCCGATTACATTTGAAAATAGAACGGCGGCCATGCTATGAGCACCAAGAACAATGTTTCTAAAGCATCAGGTTTCAGTCAACAGTTATACAAATGAACTCCCCCTGTCAAAATTTAACAGATGAATGGAACTTCTTAGGTGTGAAGTCAACGGTACTTGCTGCCACCTATGGTAGGGATACAGAAACATAGAAAACCACAAATGGGAGAGGGTGAGGGATGGCAATTAAAACAATTTGAACCTGGAGGAGAAATGGGTCAAGAATCTCTTTATTGTAAGTTAGTTATATATAAGCAGAGAGAGAGAGAGAGAGAGAGAGAGAGAGAGCGAGCGACCAACTACGTTCAATCAAGAAAACAAACTAGTACCTGATGCCATCAGCTCTGGTAGTAGAACCTTGCGTATCTGCACTCTGCTTGGATACATCAAGCTTCATTATCCGAAAAGTCCAAAATGAGTGACAATTCTGAAATTCATCATACAAAACCTCCATAAAAACATTTCTAAGGGGCTTACAATTACTAGAAACTTCTGCATGGCTATGGATATGGAGGTATTCTTTCCTATCTCGAGTAAAGCGATTGCAGGACCAGTATCAAAATTTTCAGCAGGTTGTGCCACACAGTTCTCTGAACATATCAGATCATCAGTGAATCCAGCATCGGTTTGATACAGGTTACACATAATGGTCAAGCAATCCTTCATCAAGCTTGCGCGGTTTACTTTCCTTGACACCTTCAAAAGATACTTTTGAGGGTAAGAGTTGTGGTATAAGAATCAATTAATGTATCGGCAATGTGAAACGGGCTCTTCAGTATTCATGGCTTGAAAGAGAGAGAATACCAGAAGCATGTTGAGTAACGACTCTCTCAGAACTACCCAGTTCATGGTTTCTGCATGCAATAAGGAGCAACTTAAAACTTCCAGAAAGCTAGAGGTACATAACATAACAGATAAGAAGATATCAATTTATCTTTATAGATACGGTTACTTGGTAGAAAATCCCATTCCAAAACATTAATTAGGTATTGAAACAATAGCATCTTTGCCAAGGACTGCAACAAAAGATCAAATAAGACCAAAAAAAGATGGGCAAATTCGCTTACCCAGGGAAGCAAGACTAAGCAGGTTCAGTAAGTCTATATCATTAAACTACCAAAAACATAAAACTCAATCAAAACCCAAAACCACGGATTGAATGAAAGCTCATGAACGATACGGTCATATTATGCTCTCTGATCATTTTATCAGACATATTCAAAGAATATGCGAATTCAAAATCTTCTCTTATACCTTTTCTATGACCTTACTGCAAGTAAACTAACCTTTGTTTCTGATGCTTGGAAGTTTGCTTCACCAGTTGCATCAACAAGTTCTTGTATCAAAAGTTGGAAACTCGGCAGTTGGCAAGAGAACGCTTCAATCAAGGTGAAATTGCAAGAGATGAGCCTACCAAAACGAAGATAAGATTCCAACGGGAGCTCCAAAACAAAAAATATAAAATCAGGCGGAAATGTCATCAATCACTAGGATCTTAAACATAATAAAGTGAAGTAGTTTTTCACACAAATTATAATTACGGGCCAAAAATCTAACTCACATATGAGTCAACTGGTCCCCCAGAGTTCTTAGCAGCCCCCTTTTCGTTACTAGCGATTTCAGAGCTGAAGGCGAATGGAAACCAAGCCTAACAAAGCACACAGAAATGGCGTTTAATTTGTAAGAAAACTTTGCACCATCTGATTGTATAAAAATATAAATTGAAGATTAACGTTAGCATTGAGCACCTTATCTAACCCATTCAAAAGTTGAAAACTTTCCTCTAAAGATCCAATATTTTCCTATAAACAAGGTAATTTCCTCTAAAGATCCAATATTTTCCCTTCTTTTTGAATTTAAACACAGAGAGATAGAGAGACTAGGTAGGTGGAGTTCCATCTTCATTTTCTTGACGAATTTTCTCAGCAACCAAACAGGAAATTATCAACAAAAAGGGAACAGCAGAATTAAGACTTACTATCCTTGTAGGCGTCCTGATTGTCTTTAGCTTCGGAAGACCCGAGGATCGTTAATATGTTCTCTTCGATTCCTCCCACGTTTCTCTAACTGCCGGGCTTCTCCATCTTTCCTCTGCCAGAATTTCGAAACCCTAATCCTTATTGGGTTTATGTTCCCGCCAAAAAATCCAGGCAGACGGAGACGGACTGACGCCGTTTGTGTTTGGAACGAGAGAGGAATTTGGAAAAAAAAAAATAGAATTCCGTTGCCGGGACTTGAACCCGGGTCTTTCGGGTGAGAGCCGAATATCCTGACCAACTAGACTACAACGGATGACTTGGTAGTTTATTTAAATAAATAATCTTAAATTAAGACAAAGTTTGGATCTTTAGTACTTTGCTTGTATAGAAACTTTACTTCGTAAAGACTAATGTTGTTCATGCGTTTCATATTTTTCTTTCTATTTTACCAACCAAAGTTTAAATTCTTTCTTTTATAGCTAATTTCCCTGAAGACTTATAACCTTTTTTTTTTTATGTTCTAATTTAAGACTAGAAAATATAGTCACTACAGCAGTCGAGATCAAGAAATATAGTCGTGCTCGAACCTGCCCTCAAGGGGATAAAATCCTATAAGCGTACAAATTTGGGTTAAATGTTCGAGTGTTTCCGCAATTTAGCTATTTTTCAAATTGTATGCGTAAAAGAGGAGCAATGGAGGGAGGAGGATAGAAGAAACAGCGAGAATGTAAACTTGAATGTGAAAATAACTTTAAAATTCTTTCATTTTTTGTTTGTTTTTAGTTTTCACCATACACATTCCCCTCTTAGTATCATTTTTCCACACCCTTTTTTATTTCACATGCCTCTATCACCATCAAAAAACATTAAAAAAAAATTTAAAAATACCATAAGAGCCTTAGTTAAGTTTATGATTGGTTGGTTTAAGCAAGTAAATGACTCTAGCATTCCTCAAAATAAATATTGTGAATTGCGCAAAACACAACATATATATATGAAAGAAAACTTTTGTGTTTATCCATCGCTCAAAGGCTCTTTGGTAACTACTTTTTCTAATACATGAGATAAGATAGGAATAATAAAACAGTGGAGCAATGGAGGAAGGAGGAGATGGAAGAAAGAAGGAAAGATGTAAACTTGAAAGTGAAACAACTTAAACATTCTTTCAATTTTTTGGTTTTTAGTTTGTACGCATATACATTTCTTATTCACCCGTCCTACTACCAGACCAGCCTTAATATACGGATCGATTTAAGCACTTAAATAATGCCTGGTCTTTTGAGCTGTGCCATCCTAACTTCCTCCAAGTTGGGTACAAGCAGAACCCAAGTCTTTATGATCAATCACAATGATGTTTACCACCTTAAACCTCAATAAAAGAAAGCAATTTCTGGGCAGAGAAATGATGCGATCGAATAAAGTCGCAATCCGTATATTACTACTTCCTCAAAAAAAGAAATATCTGTGCATTACTATCTTCAGCAGCTACAAGATTAATCAATGAGTTTGTTTTGGGTCAAATCAATCAATGAATTATTGAATATTTAAAATTGCACTACCTACTTTCTCTTCAACCACTAAATATGCTAGCTATATATTTTCTCGATCCGATATCATCGACCAACACATGCAAGATAAAACCCTACAACGTATATACTTCACAATATCAATTGGGTTTCGAGTTCTGGCAGATCCAATTTCTTGACCTTATCTTTAAAGATTTGCAGAAAATTATTGAAGCATTTAATTCTGTCCAGCAATAAAGCTATATTGTTTCACCGCCACAGGAGCTTAATTATTGGATGCAGCTCTGCTTAATTAGTTTGTTTCAGCCTTTCTGTAATTAGGGTTTCTTACAGAAGACACTATGGTCCATGGATGCATATTTTGCATCTGGAAATAAATAATACACAGAAGTGTGCGGAAGAATATTTGAGAACGGTCCTTGCAAGTTGCAATACTCCAACTTGTTCTTAAGAGCAGTTCCATCGTTGCTCTTTGGCTGGCACCCATGCCAAAAAATGGACCGGCTTCCTTCAATTTGCTCCACCCCAGCCCTTTAGGCTGGCACTCAGTCCAAGCCAGGCCACAGGCCGGCCCAGAATCGACAGAGGAAGGAGACGGCCCATCTGAAGCCAGCGTGGCGTCGGCGGGCGTTTGAATTTTTTTTGCACCAGTAGCGTGGGAAACACACGCGACTGGGCGCGCGTTGCCGACAAGATTCAGAGCCAGGGCCCGCATGCACAGGCGCACTCAGCGAACGGAATGGGAGGCCACGTGGCTTGTCCTGGGCCGTTGGATTTCCAACGGCTAGTTTTTCTGGACCGTTGGATTTCCAATGGTCAACCAAATTTGAATTTTGATCTCGACCGTCCGATCACAGATCAACGGTCCACGTTTTTCCCCAAAATTTTTTTTTAAAAAAAGGCACAACGGTCAGAATTATGACCGTTTGCCACGTGTCAACTTATAGGCTGTTGGATTTGAATATTTTTCAAATCCAACAGTCCAGATTAATTAACTACATTAAAATTCATAAAAAAAATTAATTGAAAATTATGAAAATTTGTTAAAAAAATTTAAATTTATTTTTTATTTTTTATAAATACCTAACCCTCATCTTCCACCTTACACCACATTTCAATATTTTCTACACTTTGAGAGAAAAAAAAATGAATGTTACGTTGTGTGAATGTTGGGTTCACACTACTCATGATCCGATTACGGGTAATGAGATGGATAAGCGAGAAATGTGGAGTAAAATTACAAAAGCGTTTTGCGATGTACATGGAAAAGACACCAGAAGTAGTCAAGGTCTTCAAGGTCGTTGGAAAAAACTCAACGCATCCTTTACTTGTTCGCCATCTCTCATGCTTCCGGTAATCTGCGTAGTGGGACAAGTTTAGTGAATCAGATGACAATATTTTTATTTAGGATGAAGTGCCAATTTAGTCCCTGAGCTATCACCTTAGTGAAAATTAGGTCCCTGAATTATTTGTTCGGTAAAATAAGTCCTTAAATTCATAAAAAAAAAATGCTAATTTCATCCCTACTATTATATTCAAAGCTAATTTATCCAATTTTTCATCAACTTAAGTCACTTGACACATTTTAGAGTGTAATACCGTTATTTTCTTGCCTATAAGCCCTTAACATTTCATATAGGTTGCGAATCTAACATCTAATTTACCATCCGAAGCTAACTTACACTATTTCTTATGAAAAACTACCAATTTATCCTCCAAAGTTAACGCCATGCACTATTTCTTTATGAAAAACTATCAAATGTGTATCACATGCAAGTAACGTGATTTAAATTGACGGAAAATTGAATATAATAGCTTCGAAAATAATATTAGGGATGTAATTGACAGATTTTTATAATTCAATGACTGATTTTTCTAAAAAAAATAGTTTAGGGACCTAATTTTCACTGAGGCGATAATTCAGGGACTAAATTGGCAGTTCACCCTTTTATTTATTTATATGTATTCCACCCGCATCAATATTTATTTGTGTTACACCCGCATTTTATAATATTGTCTTATCCCACATTTATAGACACTACAAGCACAAACATTCTATAATACGAAGAACCACAACAAATCATTCAGCAAATAGGAATGTTGGCAAATTGTCAAAGATTGCCCCAGATACAAAATTGTGGCAACCGGTCTAGAAGTTGTCATGCACGACATGGGTCTACACAATTCACCAGAAGCAGACACGGCCGAACAAGAAGGCGACACATTTGAAGAGACGAAGGGACGCCTGAAGAAGTGCCGGAGACCCAACCGACTCGTCAGTCCCTCAGGCCTCAAGGTAAAAAGGCATCAAAGAAAAAAGGTAGTTCTTCCAAAAATGACTACACTAAATATATGGACGAACTTGCTCGCCAAGGTGAACTAAACATGGCGCGGGAATGTGAGACACTCTGCCTTCTATGGTCATCATCCTCATCCTCCTCCATTGCGAAAGCCTCATCTCCACCTCCACCTTCCTCGAGGTTGACCAATTCTTCATGTTGTGCCAACAATCTTTTATGTTGCTCCTTAAACTTTTTATAGACTCTACTTGAAGAAGACATTGTAAGAACTCAAGATTTGAAAATGATGAAGAAGGATAGAGTTTGGTGTGAGGATGAATATAGGGATGTAGGGTTTATATGGATAAAAAAAGAAAGGACGAGGTTCTGGACAATGCCACGTTGCATTACGTGATTGGTTGAAAATCTTATTGAAATCTTGGCTAAATTATTGTAAACAGGAAGTGACACGTGGCGCGTCGGGATTGGTTGAAAATCTTATCGGAAATCTATCCACAAAATAGTACGTTCGGATAATGACACGTGGCTTGACAAGATTGGTTGAAAATCTTATCGTAATCTTGGCTAAATTATTATAAACAAATAGTGACACGTGGCACGTCGGGATTGGTTGAAAATCTTAGCGGAAATCTATTCACAAAATAGTACGTTTGGATAATGACACGTGACGTGACGAGATTGGTTAAAAATCCTATCCAAAATTAAAACTATTTTATTTATTTATTCTTTTATAAAAAATAAAAAAATATTTTAAATGGGCTAGGTGCGCATTTTCTAGGGGTGTAGATCGTTTGTGCCATCACATTTTTTAGACTGGGTGCCAGCGCATTTGTTTAGGGATGGAGATGCATTTGCCTTTCACTGAGTGAATTAAATAGGTTGGGTGTTGGCTCATTTTTTTAGGGGTGGAACTGCTCTACCTTTGTTGGTTAGGCAGGCTAGCAGACCGACTGCATATGCGTGGTCCAGTTTATGCTATACATGAATTTGTTGCTTAAAACGCCGAGACCCGGCTACTATTTCCTCCTAATTATTGATATATCTCATTTAGAATACACTAGCAACGGTGCCCGCGCGATGCTGCGGGTTTTAAAACTGTATAAAATATGCACAAAGTTCTAAATACATACAATATGCAATACTATTTACATGTAGAAATCTATTTACAACCATATGGTTTGGCAGTTCTATTGCCATTGTTCTAATATTTACATCTTTTACAAATTAAACTCCTAACTGTCCTTAACCGTACAAATTTTTTTGTATGTAATTTTATTTACATACAAAAAATAATATTTGATGTGTATATAGATACTATTTACACACAAAAATTTGGTAGATAGCCCCTATTGATATGCTCATGAAATATGCAGGTAATCAGCCTATTTTACCCAATCATAACCAAACGGTGTAGTTGCAGTTGACTTTAAGTCGTAAATGGAACAAAATACCTGAAGTCGAAGATAAACCTGATCAATGTAGAAATATTCAAGTCCTAAACAGAATGGCCCTGCTTTTTGCAACAAAACAATCCTTTATTACAGAAAATTACAGGAAAACCTTTTAGAAGTGGAAACAAAATTAAGTCAAATGATTAGGGTACCAGAATTTTCCTTGACCATACACAAATAAAATTTAAATTAAAAAAAAAAAAGAAAAAAAGAAAAAAGCAATCTCAAATACACAGATTGAAAACTCATTAAACAATTTATTAAGCATATATAGGTTCACCCAACAGATAATCTTATTTAATCACACCATTTTAATTTATCAAATTGATTATTTAATACTGTCATGCTAAACAATTGTTCTGACAATACCCTCTCATCCCAGTATGATAAACAAAAAAAAATTCAATCTTTTGCATGTCCATTTCAGCTCTTAAAACCGAAAGAAAATATTAAAGTTTCTTTCTTACCGAAATCCACCAATCTGAATCAAATCCACCAAAGAAGCATACATGTTCTTTCCTTGAATTGTACATATATTTGAGAAGATTCAAATAAAGACTAAAATTCAAAATTCTTTCTCCCCTTAAACGAAATTTTATACATGCATTTAATTATCTAAATTTCCTAGAAGCAAGTTGGATAATGTGTAAACGTAGACATTATAATGCTCAACAAATAGGCCATCTTTTACAGCGATAAACCGTAAGCTTAAGAAATTAAATTACCATTTCACTCGAGAAGTATAAAGTTCGAAAAAGGGTAAGTAAATAGACACACAAAGATATAGGTCTTTGATGCACAGTCCACCCTGGTCGTCAATGGATGTACAGCACCAGGAACACTGAAAAGCCTAGCAAATTTTCGTAATGTGGCTGGAAAATTGAAAGATTAAATAGTAAGTTAACAACTTAAAATACTAACTGGGATTGTAGCATAGCTTGTAATTTCTGCAATATAAATAGTGACAGAAATGATTAAATTCTTGATAAGCACTTGAAAAAAAAATTAGAGGAAAAAAAAAGTCATTAGCAACCCCCATGGTTGTTGTTAAGATACATATATCTACAGATATAAACTTTATCCCACCTCAAAGAGAACGGCAAACAACCACACTCAATCGCCTGATGAAAATAAATTTAACAAATTAGGATTCGGTTGGTATTAAATTGAAATGGGTTGAATATTATAACACAATGATTAAAGAAAACACATAATTTATGTCTTTTGAGGGAAATCAAATTACCTAACTGAAATTTGTAGGAAATCAAAGGCTTTAGCCTCGTATTGGAAATCAAAGCAGAAATATGTAAAAGAGCGGTGACATACCTGTGGAACTCTCGAGCATGGAAAGGCTCTGGTTTCTTGCAAAACAACGGAAAATAAAATAAGAAACCCGCCAGAAAACTCGACAATAGATTGGTTAAAAAAACACTTTAAAATACTCTTTGTACCACTTGGTGATGATAAACACTATTTGTTTCCGGATGAAATTAAGCATCCCCGAAAAAAAAAAAAAAAAAACAAATCAACTTTACATAAAAGTTTATATTACCCGTCCCAAATCAACTGGAGAACTCATAATAGAATTTCTACCTTCCAATTTATCGTAACCTTTTCCATCTTAGAACATTCAAATTTTTCAACAGAACATGAATTCTATAATGTTGGTTAAAATTATCTACACTACACACATGCAGATTAAGGCAAATGCATAGCTAATTACGGAACAAAAAAAACCAAACTTGTGTTTAACATGCATAACATACTTTAACTTACCAATAATGAATTTACATGCCTGGCATGGTAGGGGAGTCTAGGACAACGACAAAATAGTTGCCTCAGCTGCAATTCAATTCATATGCATCTGCTCAAGGATAACTCATATGTAAGAGAGGGTGTTCGTGCCCAAACGCGCATACCTTTAAAAGCACAGATATATGTATGCAGGTATAAATAAATGACAAAACATAACCAACCAGCCAGAAAACGAACAAAAGTATAAAATGGAAGTGCAAAATCAAGCAAACATTCAAACCATTATGCAATATTGCCAGAAATAACTAAAAATATTCATTCAAGTTCAATCTTTTCCACAGTAAAATACACATGCAAAAGGTCAAGAGTCGGAGACAGTGGAAGAGATGGAAGAGAGAGAAGTGATCTGAGAGATGAGAAGTGAGAAACGCAGAGGGGGCTTCCCCGATCAGAATTTATCCCAATCAACAAACAAAACCCAGATTTCAAAAATAAAAATCATAAAAAATTTCAACAAATAAAAGAGAACCCAGAAACCAAACCCATCAATCTTTCCTAAAATGGGAGAACTCACCAGGAAACCCAAGCTTTTTCTGGGTTTCAAAATTTTCCTCGAATCTGAACGGGATTCAGCTGCGAGAGGGAAGGCCAAGTTTCTGAGATGTTTTCGTTTTTGAGATAGGGAAGGCGAGCCATTCACGATACTCTATGATTTCCATTTGAGGTTGAAGATTGGAACGATCTGGATGAATTTTGGTTTCGGGATTGTTGGGTTGATTTGGATGGATGCAGGTTTTTGTTTCAATTTCAGGCGTCTGGGAACAAATGAAAAAGCTTTGTTCTGGAAACAAATGGAAAAGCCACGATGACCAACACGCGTACATCAAGGGCAAATTAGTAAATTTACTGTGCAACCCAGGGAAACAGGCTGAAGATGGTAATAGCTGGAAGGGCAAATCCGCCCTTCTACTATTTCTGAACAGTGCCAGCATCAACTGGCTTTTAGTATATATAATATCATGTGGTCGATGCACAAAATCGGATCAACATAAGCAAGACTCATAATCACACAAATATTGTGTTTGCGTGTGGTTCAATTTGAATTGGGCTACGTCTACGTATATAGTAGTTTATAATTCACTGTAAATATAATTGTACATTTTACATTCAAGCCTTTGAGAAAGTAAATCCTTGAGAGAAAGAGACAATATGGTGTTGAATATAAGTCCCAAATTGGAGAATTGAGAAAATAAAATACAATATATAAGCATATAGTTTCATCCTAATAACATTGGGACCTTGTGATAAAACCCAACGCCTGGCAATAAGTAGGTGTGCAACTCAGGCGAGTTAGATGGTAACACAACCCTAACCCAACATTCCTAATTCGGGTTTGGGTTTAAATTGGGTTTGGGTTTACTGGGGTTGGGTTCGGGTTTGCCCAACCTTATCAATTTCAATCTTGTAACACATTATTTTATAAGATAAATCTCAAATTTTGAACCAAATAACATCATAAATATTTTAAAATCAATTTTACATAGACAATACAATACCAACGTTTTAACCAAAAGAAACGTAAATCAACACAATTATTTATTGCTTCAAATGAAAACCAAACAATATAACTTTGAGTAGCTTATATAATATGAAATGGGACGGGTAATATGTCCATGAGCAATTTGGGCTAAAATGGGGTTCGGTTTGGGTTGGCATGAACGGGCAAAGCATCAACCCAACCCAACCCAATAATTAATTGGGTTGAGGCCGGGCTAGGTTTGGGCGGGTTTTTACTTTATTTTAAACCGCTCTATTGAGTTTGAAATCGGGTTGGCATGGGCAGATTCGGCTTGACCCAACCCAAGTTGCACCCTTAGCAATGAGTGATTAAATTGGAATAATATTGGTATGGTTAGGAACTGAAGATTTGACATGCTGTAATTGGAAGGTAGAAGCCTCCTTATACATTGAAAAAAAAAAAACTAATGAAAATGGTTTGAAAACTTTGAGTTTTAACGATAAGGACAAAATAAAGGGTTAAGTGAATAGTACCATGATTGACTTTTTAGTGTACAAATGTGGTTTTTCGTTAAAGTGAACAACACCGAAGCTTTTGTTAAAGTTCCCTATAAAAAATAGGTGGGTAAAATCATTATTTGTTGTACATGAAACAGAGACGCTAACTAATGGTCTACAATGTGTGTTAACTTTCATATATGTGTCGAATAATTAATTTTGGACACCCTACAACCCGTTGATGTATATCCCTATTTCACTTCAGGTAAGTCCTCCTATTATTTGTGGAGTTCATGTGTGAAGAGAACTAGGCCAACTCGACCAACGCATATGTTAAGAGATTACTGTTGTTATCATTTTTAACCTTGGTTTAGCTCAATAACTTTCATGTGCATTTTGCAGGTTCTGCCATGTCCACATTTATGTTTGACATCTGCTTCAGTAGCTAGCATTGAATTCTCTTCCCATTATTGCAAGCCACCCCTTTCACAACATATATATATATGCAACCATTTATGGATATATGTCAATAATTTGTAATAAATTTATATATGCTAATAAATAATAAATACGAACAACTAACTTAACAGAGTATGAACAATGAAATAATAGTAAACAGAAATATAGAAGATCGAGGCTTGCGTACCACAATGTCCTTGAAACAGAAATTTCGTCCGTACTCAGTGCTTGTAGTTCTACCGACGTCTGCTTCACCAGGATTCAACGATCAAGTTAGAATTCCAGCACCGGAAAACTTAACTTCTGGCGAATTTCTTTGTGGTTCTCTCAGTAAAGATGTTTTGGATTGTAGAAGAAGATTTGTAATTTCTGTGTTCTAAATGTTATTCAGATGGATGTATATATAGTAAGATAATACCTGTTCGCAACAAGTATAAGAATGAGATGTGACTGTTGGGAGACATCTCTTCAGATAGGTGCTGCGTTGTTTCTGCGTTTTTTCACAGACTTCATCTGAAAAGATGAGTCTGTTCCTAAAACAATAATTAAATTAAATTCAAAATTAATTAATTAAATAATTTAATTTTCAGAACCCAAGAAGGCCCAAGGCCCATCTTTTTTATAATTAATTATATATATTAATTATTAATTAATTAGTACATCCCAAAGCCCAACCTCAAGGGTGAGCCCAATTTTAGTCTTCAAGGCCTATCATTCCAATCATTTTCTATAAGGGAAAAAACCTTATAAAGTGAGGAAACCTTTTGGGAATGGCCAATGTGGGATAAAAAAATTTCTACTCAAAATTTCTAACAACCATCAATGAGAACAATGTTGACGAATCAAAACCTACCAGTCTAATACTAGAGAGATTAAATTTGTAAACTAAATGATTTGGAAGTTGATGATTGAGTTATTACTTAGTGTTGATTAACATGATTATTTCTTATTGATGATAGATCATTTACTCTGCAAATTAAGTCTACCTAATCTTACTCAACCAAAAATATCAATCATTTAATTATCACCAGCCTATTAAAGGAGAGGTGAAGGGTGGCAAAAGTTCCACAGAAAAACATTAATGCATTCAAAAATGGTGGCGATGGGTGTGCTGATCGTAACGTTGGGTTTGCTGCTTCCTTTGCTCTCAGGAGCAGTCGACAGTGGCCGAGTGAGGGAAGTCGCTGCTCGGAACAACGTGACATGTGTCTTAGTGTTTGGAGATTCAAGTGTTGATCCTGGCAACAACAATGTTCTACCGACCTTCATGAAGGGCAACTTCCTTCCTTATGGGAAAGACTTCTTCAATGGCCACCCTACTGGAAGGTTCTCTAATGGAAGACTTGCCACAGATTTTATTGGTACGTAACACAGTTTTAATTCATAGTTGGTCACATTATGACTAATTTACTTGTATTTTATATGTTGTGTTTATTCAATTAACTTGCATGTTTCCAATTTATGATCAATTACCAGCGGATGCCCTTGGCTACACAAAAATAATCCCAGCATTTCTTGACCCCAATTTGAAGTTGCAAGATCTGCCGCATGGTGTTAGTTTCGCATCAGCTGGTTCTGGCTATGATGATTTGACCGCCAACATTTCGGTAACTGACTATGGAATACTTTTTAACGAGAAATTTTAGTGTGACGGTCGCATAATCACAAGTGAAAACTAATGTATATCAATTTTCTTGTTGTTGATTAAACAGAGTGTGTTGTCTCTTCCCGGACAGCTGAAGTATTTTTTGCATTACAAAGTCAAGCTGATAAAAATGGTAGGTCAGAAGAAGGCAGAGGATATTATTAGAACTGCTGTACTCATATTGAGTATGGGCACAAATGACTTTGTCCAAAATTACTACTTGGACCCAACTCGACCCAAGCAATTCAGTGCTGAAGAGTACCAAAATTACTTGGTCTCTTGCATGGCTAATGGCATTCAGGTCCTCTTCTTTAATCTCCTAATCTTTGGCCCTAACTAAAATGTTTGAATCCTTAAAATTCCTACGAAATGATTTCGACACGCCTGTTTTCTCTTTCTGCATACATTTCTATTTATCTTGGCCTTTGAATTAAATCAATTGAGGTAAAGTAAAGTAAGAGATATAAAAAGAGGTGTGCAAAAAGAGAAAAACTGCGTACACATATCTGTAATTTATATTGTTAAACATTTTTAAGGTTTATTTTTGGTGCAGCAAATGGAGAGGATAGGAGCGACAAGATTGGTTGTGGTTGGGGTTCCACCATTAGGGTGCATGCCACTAATGAAAACGCTAATGGACGTGACAGCATGTGCTGAAAATTACAACAAATTGGCATTCTCGTTGAGTTCCAGGATACAAAAGAAATTGGAGGCCATAACCAAAACATCCAGAATGAAAATTGGTTTTGTTGATGCTTATGGTATTGTGCAAAATGCCATAAATAACCCAAAATTATATGGTCAGTCAATTTTTCTGCTTACTATTTATTCATAAATTTATTAAAAATAAGTAATTCGTATCTGATTTGACACATTACGAGACAAGTCCAAATTCTGTGTCATAACTAAAATAAACTAAATAGTTTTGTGAAAAATGGCAGATTTGGCTGAAACTTCAAAAGGATGCTGCGGGACTGGAGCCACAGAATTTGGAGATTCATGCAGGGGACTAGAAACATGCACTGACCCAGCAAAGTACGTATTCTGGGATGCGGTTCATCCAACTGAAAAAATGTACAAAATCATTGCTGACAAGGCTCTCGAAACTCTTTCCGAAACACTCTTTGTATAAGAGAATTTGGCTCGGGGTACTTGATATATATACAAGAAATCAGTTGGTGAATCTTAAATTGTATCGATTGTTGTTTAAAGAATTTAAGTACAATTTGAAGGTTCAACTAATTTATGATACACGTGAGTAATTGTAATAATCATTTCACGTAATAATCATTTCCTGGTCCAACATAACGCAATTTTTACACAATATAACCGTGACACGAATGCTTGCATTTTATTTTGCACACTTGGGTTAAAAGATCTTCATGAACGACTAAAGTAATTGATCAATTATAGTCCTTGATGACAAGACCAATTACAGATCGGAATGCTAATTTAAACAAGTTCTAACTAGTATGTTTTCTGGGTGGGGTGCAGTGAAGCCTAAAAAACATACTTATCTGGATTATCTGGATTTAGGACATACATGCACTGAAATTGTACAAATAGAACACTTTTTATTTTTCATTCTTTGTTTGTGGATAAATAGATAATGTATCATTAATGATATTAATATTCATGCTTTACATATCAATTTGCAATTTTAATGTGAGGTAAAAACAAAACAAAAAAAATTGTAATCTAACACAATGTGCTGGTCTATTGTTGCCATTGGAGAGAATTGCCAGCACCGTTCCTACGCATAAGCTGATGTGCATAACTGTACTATAGCTGCACAAACTTGTTTGCTATATTTATTAATAATTTGATTAGAACATCTAATAGAAAAATATTATAAAAGTTGTATTCAGGTTAATATTCTTTTAAGTTTAGAGTCGTTGACTACTCCTTTAGACCTGATCTTAGGCCTTGACTCATCCTTCGTGAACGAATCTTGCGGAGGAATCCTTAGGTTTTCGGGGCATTAATCCTCACCAATGTTTGTGTTAATCAAACCGACATTCTCACTCCCGCTTCGTCACCACCGCTCGCGCAAGTGCTTCTCTCTAGGCGGAACCCTTCCTAACGATGCATTTTGACATCCCACAATGATTTTTGCCGTGTTATTTTGACTGTTGTATGGTCCTTCATTAAATTAATAGTATGATAAGTGCGAGACAATTTATTAGTTATTGTGGAATCCACATATACATACCACAACTATTCACATATGGAGCATTGACTTCTCAACGATCTCAACTATAATGCTTTGTTTTCTAAAACGACAACTCATCACTTAGTTTGATCCCAATAGTGACAGTGTAGCTTTTATGAAGTCCATAAATTGGTCCCACGTATGCCACAACATCAATATAATGAAAGCTTATACAATTAAATAAATAGAAGACACACTTTTTCAATTTCAAAATCTCATGATGTAATATGAGAAAATTAAAGCTTTGTGGCATTTTTCAAATATTATGAAAAACGTGAAGGGTGTAAAATGTAGTTAAATCTTCTCTACTTTATGAAGCAGGGATAATTGAATTTGAATACAAAGATGACACAATATCCTAACCAAATAAACGTTTAGGTCTTAAAAAGACGATATCACGTTGAAGCTTGAGGGAGCGCATGATATTCTAGCACAAGTGAAAAATCAGCGAGAGTTGCCAAACAACTTAAGCTTTGCAAGAATATGTTATCCTTTTGCCATCAACAGAAGCAAAGAGAAGTGATCAAAGTCAAACCCTTTGGCTCTGAATACATTTCTAACACGCCTAATTCAAATGCACCCACGGATTTTGATAAATATTCCACTCCAAATCGTGTTCATACGCCGCATCTACATAACAACATCCCTAGCTTGCTTTGATCTTCTGCAAATCAAACCTCCCCTTTTGTCATCAGCCCTTATTATTTTTATTCTCACTAGCTAGCTATTAAATTATTATTCTGAGTGAAGCGTGCGGCTAGTTTATGACATTGATAGCTTGTATTTGTGCATCTACTTGTTAATCAAGCCGGCATTTCTTGGGCTCTAAGATATGCCAGCTTATTGCAAAAAATGAATATCACAAGGTTGGATACCGTGTTCACTGCCATTTCTGGGTTCCTTGGACGGGACTGGATTAGTCCAAAAAATGAATATCACAAGTTTGGATTGGATGGAGTTTTACAATTATTTAACAATTATATTTTCCATGTAAATTTCAAATGACTAAAGGGTTTTCAACTTCCCTCTTTGAAGTTTTTTCGATGATAAAATATTGTTCTTTTGGAAAAGTCTTCAAGTAAATTAGTATAGGGCAGCACTTTGTACACAAGAATTTACTTGTGAAATCAGTAGCTTCAGGTCAAAGGGATCTGATTTGCAACAAGAATTAATTAATTATGTTCAGATGGGATAGTTTTGCTAATTAATCCTCAAATGATCCAAATCCCTTTCCACCTGACTCTGCCAAGTGCCATCTATATATGATATTATATTGTCTCAGTTGAGTCCTAAAATACAATTCTGAATGCTGCAGCCATCTTTCTGCAATTATTTTCAAAGAGTACCTAAAGGAAAAAATGATTTTATAGTAGGTTTTTAGGAATGTTTAAAAACGAGAGATGTAAGCATGCCAATATAAAAACTCAACTTAGTACTCTATCCAGCTTTCAATTCGTCTTCTTCTTTGTTTCTTATGTAATCTTCATGAATTTGAGGAAGGTCTTAACAATATAAAACCCTAAGTACATAGAATCTACATCGATAAAGCCGCGCAAATGATTAGAACACCACACAAGTCGATGAGGGAGACTTAATAATGAATCCCACATTTTATTAAACACTTAAAACTCCTGAAATCCTCCATGAATTTAGCTGGATTGAGCTACAAGTTTCCAGCCCCTTCATTAAAAGCTTAGCTGTTCACGCGTCTCTCTCTAGTCCTTTATATTTCCCATTCTCTCAATCTCCTCTCTCCCCTCATATCAACTTCAAATTGTGTGAACATGACTGTACATAGTGATATTCATGCAGAAAAGCCAGCATCTGAAGCTATAGTACTAGAGAACGTGTGGGCGAGCTTTATCGGTGTGGATGGACCGAAAAACGCAACAGAATTGTCTCAATCCTGGGGAGATATGCCTCCTCTTGATGGGAGAGAAGGTTCAATGGAAGTTCTACAAAGGCTACCAAGTCTAGGTAGGTGGATATCAATGGGAACTGAGGCCTGGGAGGAGCTTCTGGACAGTGTTGTTGGTCCTGCACAAAATACGGAGCAGCCTTGCAATGACAAGTTAGAAGGCAATGGAGCTACAAATTCGGAATGTGAAGCAAAGGTTGAGAGAGCAAAGAAAGTGGAAATTGCGAAGCACTACCGCGGAGTTAGGAGGCGGCCGTGGGGCAAGTATGCAGCAGAGATTAGGGACTCAACAAGAAAAGGGGCTAGGGTTTGGCTTGGGACTTTTGAGACCGCTGAGGAGGCCGCTTTGGCTTATGACAAGGCTGCTTTGAGAATTAGAGGCTCAAAGGCACATCTTAACTTCCCCCTTGAAACAGTTGCAAAGGCTATGGGATTGGATTGCTTCAGCATTTCTTCATCCTCAATTGGTTCGAATCCTCGGAAGAGAGGGTTGAGAGATTGGGAAGAAAATGTTGAGGAAAGAAAACCTGCAGTGAAGAGGAAGGCAAGCATGCAAAAGATGCGTGATCATGAATTTGATGTATTTGAGTTCCAAGACCTGGGAAGTGACTACTTGGACAGTTTGCTGTCTTCTTTTTGACAAAAGCTAGAATAAGAAAGGAAACAATGCTTCTGATGTGTATGTGTCTAGCGAGCACGAATGAGTCTGTGTATTTGTAGTCATAGTGAAGAACATGATGTGTAACTTCCATTCAAACTAGCCTTACAGAAAGAGAGAGCAATTTCTATAAAATAAAATAAAGAAAGAAGAGATAGCAAAACATTATATACTTGTATACAATTTCTCGTGGAATTTGCAACATTAATCAACAATCATAGTGTGCCTTGTTAAGATTTCAATAAAGGATAGTGACTCGCCAACTTAGTGCCTAATTTTTTAGGGTAATGCTAGGGAGACTAAATTTGTTGACAAAATTATTGTTTGTCACCAATAGAAATAAACACATTTATCAACGCTTAATTAATAACTTAATCATTAACTTCCATGTTATTTAATTTTCAAAAAAATTTCTACAATCTACTTAGCATTACTCTACCATCAAAAGGATATCTCTGAGCTGGCTTAAAATGGAGAGGCAGATAAAATGAAAACATTGAACGATGATAGACTTTTTTGGCAAAATGATTATGAGATTGCTATAACTCTTCATTTTAATTTTTGAGCTTTAAAATCAATAGAAATGATCTATGAGATTGTCTACTGTCAATTATTTTGGTTTATTTGTGAAAAATCTCTTTTAAATTGAAGAAACCACTTGTTCAAGGGAATGAGTTGATTTGACAAAAAACACCTTTAATTTAACGGAGGTTTCTCATTGAAGGACCAAAGTGGACAATCTCACGAACGACAATTTTAAATTTCAAGGACTAAAATGAGGAATTATGTAAATCTCAAAAACCATTTGAGATAAAAAGCTAAAAGAATAGGACAATACATGTGTACTCCTCGGGGTACCCAGTATACTGACTTGGATACGTGGAACAACAAGATAACAACACCTGTCCATCTCAAAACTGCAAACACATAACCAATCAGCCTTTATCCTTTTTGCCAAACACATTTTATTCTGCTATCCAAACACGTCTTCTCCCTCACCAAATTACTACCGGCCTTTCATGAGTTCCATCCCATTATCCCAAGCCACTGTCCCTTCCCACCACCACCAAGCCCAGCCACCCTCCTCCCACCGGTGACTGCATCCCGCAGTGAGATTGCGGCGACAAAATTTGGGAGGATTACAGATTGGGATATCTCGGTTAAGGAATCGACGTCGGCTTGGCGAGTGAGCTTGAAGCTTGCACATGATGCCAGAGCCAACGAGGTCACAGGGTGGGGTTGACGAAGGTTCAAATTTGACTTCGCAGAGGTAATAGGAGGAAGAAGAGGGTTGTTTGGTTCTCAACATAGCAAAAATTTAATACATAATTAAAAGGGACAACTATTCCCATTTTTCGCAAGGCCATGTCATTTGGGACGGATTTACTAATCCGTAATCAAATCGAGAGGAATTGAATTGAGGATGAATTGGATTGAGAAGGAATTGAAATGAGGTGGAATCAGAATCAAATTCATGATGAAGTTGTTTACTAAAACTGTCTGAAATCGGAATGGGCATGATGTTGAGTCCATATAAGCTGTTTACTAATTCACTTCAATCGGAATGAAAACTAGGTTGGTTACTATATTGCCCTTACATAAATAAATTATTTTCATACTAATTAATTAAATTAAATTTATATAATAAAATTCATCTATATAAACATATATAAATCTATTTTATTTATTTATTAAAAGATAACAAGATTGATGTCCATATAAGTTGTTTACTAATTCACTTCAATCGAAATGAAAACTAGGTTAATTACTAAATTGGCTTTACATAAATAAATTATTTTCATGCTAATTAATTAAATTAAATTTATATAATAAAATTATCTATATAAAAATATATAAATAGGTTTTATTTATTTATTAAAAGATGACATAATGAGTGTCAAATGAAGGGTAATGTTGGGATAATAAGAAACAAGTAAGGGCATAATAGGAATAAAAGATGCATTCCCGATTCCCTTACCCTCAAGGAATTCAAATACCTCACAAAACTAGAGAATCTCGTTCCTCCAATTTTAGGAATTGGATTCCTTGTTTCGTGTGGGCTCCATCACTTTTTTGATTCCTTAATATTTAGTAAACACATGAATACTCCATAATCGGAATTCAATTCTCTTTCTTTATTCCGATTAACATTACGTAAACGTGTCATTGGTGAGGAAATTAGGTACTCTCCATGAGTACCCAAGTATTATTCAATAGAATATAAAGAAAACTAATGAAAAAGGCTTGAAAACTTTGAGTTTTAACGATAAAGACAAAATAAAAGCATAAAGTGAATAATACTGGGATTTACATTTTAGTGTAAAAATATAATTTTTCGTTAAAATAAACAATACCGGAAGCTTTCCTTTAAAATTCCTTAAAATATAACACGTCAGAAAGTATTCGAAGGGACATAAAGGTTCCACGTAGTGGTTTAATCAGTCCATCTCAACTCTGAACCCTCAAGTATATCTACTTTCACATGTTGAAGATGAACCATCTTTTTTCAATTATTAAAAGAAAATAAAATAAAGCAAACCCACTCCATAACCGACCTTGAATTTTTAATTTATTTACTTTTCTCTCTTCCCTGTTCAAAGTCAAGCCATGCTATGTACCTGGTCAGCTTATCCAAAAGACATTTCACATTTCTTTTTCTTAATACCAAAATTTTAAATTGTATAGTCAATGGATGGTCTGTATGAATTGCTCTTCTTCTAGTTGAAAATAAAAAGGAGGTTGATTTGCTGGTTAGAAAATTAGGTCCCTGCAAGGGATAGTCTATATGCTTTGAATACGAGACTAGATTATCGCTAATATAAATTACGTGTAAGTTTTTGGGTTCAACTTGTAATAGAATGGAACAAATTAAGGTGAGAGAACCAATAATTAGGTTGGTTGATTGACCAAATTGGCAATTAGTCTTACAAAAATTAGACGGAAAGGGTTCATGTGTGTCTACCTACCAACCAAAATAGTGGTCCATTTGACAAGTGAGAAATGCAAAAGAGATTCAAAAGTATGACATTTCATGAACTTTCTGTCATCTTATATTTTTAGTACAATATTTTATAAGGTTGGCACGAGAATTAACGTTAGAGATGACAAAAGATCCATGAAAAATACTTTGAGAGAGTCTTCTTTGCATTTCTCCACGACACGTATTTAGTATGTAAAAATTGTCCCATATTCCATGCATTTCACTACAAAATATAAGCCCAGAGACTGATTTTTAAGGGACTGATATGAACAGTCCTCTTCATTTTCACATTAGGTACTGGACAAGATGATAATTAATTCTAACTGATTGTTCCTCAAATTGTAGGTAAATTGTCTTAGTAAATGAGAGATGTTAAGAGGAATCTCTCACAAGTGAGACTCTTTGTCACATCCAGTTTAACGTCAATTCATGTACCAACATTATAAAACATTGTGCAAAAAATATGGAGTAGAAGAGAGTTCATGAAGGTCCCACTTTTAAGAGTTATTTTAGCATTTCTTCTTGTATCTACCTGCCTCATCAAAATTGTGAAGCTCAAAGAGAGAAAACCAAAGAATGTATGTATCTATACAAAATAAGCTCCAACTCATTCAATCATATTACAAAACCAATAAAATTCACTTCTTGCAGTACATTTGTATACCCTTTTTTCTTTTTTTTTTGGAAAACTACCCTTTTTCTTTCTTTGGCCGTGAATTATATTGTTATTGTCTGTGTTGGCAAAACAAAAGAGAATAACTAGCCAATGAAAGAAAAATTACAAACTTTCCCACACACCTCTGATAAATCTGCTTTCTATAAAATGAAACTTCATGTCCTCATGTTTAGTAACCCGAAGTTTATAACAAAAAAAAAAAAGAAAAAAAAAAGAGAACATTTCTAGAAGATCTGACCCTCCATATTTTGTACCTCCACGGAACTTAATTTACTCTCAGATTCTGATCTTGGCGTCCCGACCGAAAGCATACTAGAACTTCCACTTGAGTCTGAAGTAGTAGTACTGTTATTACTATTTATGCTAAAACTTGGCCTGAATCTATGAACTGATGATGTTGGCGGAGATGATGCAGCCACAAATTCAGCTGGGAAATTAAGCATGGCCTTAGTACCGCGCATTCGAAAAGCTGCTCGATCATATGCCAAGGCAGCTTCTTCGGCTGTGTTAAATGTTCCTAGCCATACACGCGCACCTTGTCTTGCAGAGTCACGGATTTCAGCTGCGTACTTGCCCCACGGACGCCTCCTCACGCCTCTATAGTGCTTTTTTCCGACGTTCTTGGTGGGTTCGAGGCGATTTGGTTGACGATGGACGTGGTGCCTCTGTGGCAATAGTGAGGGGGTGAGAGACGTGGCTTCGTTTAGGACTTGGTATATGACCATGTCTTGTGAGTCATTCTCATTGAATGGGAGCTCATTTTGTTGTGCGGAGGCTAAAGCCATGGCTTCCTTAGCCAGTTCTTCCTCCCCAAGTTGCCTTCTCATCCTTATAAGGAGCCTTCTGAAATCTGGCAAGAACAGGTGTTGAAGATAGCGGTATATAGGCACAAGACTTGTATTTAACTTTGGACAAAACGGAGGAGGCAAACGTGGGGTCAAAGAATTTTCATTGGCACGAGGATGGTGATGGAAATCGACAAAAAGAAAATTATACATTGGACTAGTTTTCCACCACTTGATGGTGCACAACTTTTGCCCTTGGCTTCCTTCTGATATTACAAATCATAGCAAGCATAATAACTAAAATTTCCATTTAGTAATTCAGGGAAATTTGTAAGGGTGATATTTGCTATAAACTTGTTATGCTTCATAATCTCAAAATATGCCTTGAGCACACATATGTGGTATAATAAGCACTTGCCACTTGTTCATCATCACTGTGAAACTAAGGTTGATTTGTGTAAATTTGGCCTTCGATAAATTAATTAGAGCAATGTGTTTTCATTCTGTACTCAAGTTTGAATTTTTTTTTGTAGTTTAAATTAATCAAATGTAGGCTTGTCACTTGTAACACGAATCTTATAACCTCTCTAACAACATGTATGTGTAACACAAATCTTATTCACTCTTTTTATTGTCGGGTCAGTCAGTTATGCCAAAATCATGGATCTTTTTTCATGATAAATTAGGTTAAATTGCAAATTGAGCTAAACGGTAAATATAAGCAAATGGATGCTAACTTAGCAATTCAATTGCAATACTTGGCTTGTTGTTACGGGCAATGGGTTGGTAAAGTCAACAAGGTGACTGTCTAGGCAAGGAACGCATGAAAGACGTTTCTTGGTGGAATTTTGGGATGACGATGATCAAATTTGATTTTGATATACATCGCAACTTCAACTTTTCTTCTGTATATGACGTGGTCACGGTCGTAATATTATAACTTTTTTAGGTTGTGGGTCGTGTTATTAACCCAATCTGGTCCATAGCTTGACTTTTCAATAATTTGTTTAAAATTATGATTAAGAATTGTCCAAGACTTCAAAATCAATAGCAACCACAAAGAGTCCTAAAATTTTTGCTAATGTTGACGAAGATGGAGGTCCCAATTAAAGACTTAGAATAACACATGCGTTGAAATTGAATACTTTTGGGAAGATTATGTTTTATGGTAGTGGGAATAAATTTGGGTAGTGCTACTCACACATCATTTTTTATCTTTCATACATTTTTATTAATTTTTGTGTATTGATATCTTCTTTAATTCATTCGGTCTAATAGTAAAATATTAAGAGAGATGTGTGTGAAATAAAAATGAGTGAATAGATAACATTATCCATAACTTATGTGTGTGAAATAAATATGAGTAAATAGATAACATTATCCATAATTTATTCTCACACCTATTATTAAGGGTATATTTACTAGTAAGGAATGTATTTTGTAAGGTCTTCTACAGGGAGGCAGATTGTCTGCCCTCCTGTTTGGGTGCCCTCTTCATGCCCTTCTATTTTGTGCGGTCACAGTTAAGCCACGTCAACATTTTATATTGATTTTTTATAGAGATAATAAGACAAAAAGCAATATGAATATAAAATGTTGACGTGGCTTAACCGTGACCGCACAAATGGGATGGCATGGGAGGGCATCCAAACGTCCTTCTATAGCGGGGGAGTGTGATCTCAATAAAATATGGAATTCATAAAATATGGAAAAAGTAATAGTAGATGGATCTACATTTTAATATATAAAACTCACCGTTATCAAACTCACATCATTGTGACAATAATCTAATACTAATCGAACTCATAGTCAGTGACTGAGGCAGGATTTGAACTCATAGAGTCATGATAAAGAAGTAGATGTGGGAACATTTTGTTATTTAGATATATGGTGAATTGCCAATTTAGTCCCTAAATTATCAACTAAGTAAAAGTTAGGTCTCTAAACTATTTTTTCAAAAAGAATCAATCATTGAATTATAAAAATATACCAATTACATCCCTAATATTAAATTTGAAGCTACTATATTCAATTTTCCGTCAATTTAAGTTACGTTATTTGCATGTGATACACATTGGAGGGTAGATTGGTAGTTTTTATAAAGAAATAGTGTATGGAGTTTACTTTGAAGGGTAATTGGTAGTTTTTCATAAGAAATAGTGTAAGTTAACTTTAGAGTGTAACTTAGACGTTAGATTCGCAACCTATATGAAATGTTAATAACTTATAGTGAGGAAATGACGGTATTACACTCTAAAGTATGTCAAGTTACTTAAGTTGACGAATAGCTTTGAATATAATAGTAAGGATGAAATTAGCAATTTTTAATGAATGTATAGACTTATTTTACCGAAAAAATAATTAAGGGGCTTAATTTTCACTAAGGTGATAATCCAGAGACTAAATTAACACTTCACCCTTAGATATATAATTCATTAATAATTCTTGTAATTTGAACTCGTCATTGTATGATATCATTATCAATAATGTCATTACTTATTTCGACGTATACAACCAAATTATAATCATATAGTGATCATAACTGTATAATACTATACTTTTTAGCCTTTTAAGCAGCCACGACTTTTAATTTGACTGCCATAAGCAAATGCAACAACTTTTGTGAAAGATTATTGATCAATCCATTCAATTGATTAAACTGACTAGTATCTATGGAACTCACTAGTAAGTACTTAAATTATACATATACTAAAACCCAGTTTTTGGCACTGTTTTGCACAAGGTTCTAAAAGACGCTAGGCGCTAGTCGGGCGGCGACCTGGGGCCTAGCGCCTAGGCGGCTAGGCGGATTTAAGTAAATATATTATATTTCGTGTAAATAAGTGTCTATTTATACTTGAAATATATATAATATCATTATAAACTACAAAATATAATGACAAATATATTAGAAGGAATTGGAACATAATGAAAACATGGAGAACATGCATATAATGTGTATTCATTTAAGTATTCAACAAGTCTCTTACAACAATTTATTGGAAAAAATAAAATGCAAAAAGAAATTTATCTATTTTATGTTTAAGTGAGTCGCAACCTAGTCGGGTTTGGGCAGGCTAGGCGGGTGCCTAGGAGGTCTAGGCGGGAGACTCAGCAGGTCTAGGTGGGCGCCTCAGCAGGTCTAGGCACCCTTTCTTAATTTTCAAACGTCTAGGCATTAATCGGGGCGGTGGGGATTTTTAGAACAGTGGTTTTGGACTGTTAATGAACAGTAAAATGGCACAAATGCCCTTATTTTTTTCTCTATTGTTCGTTCTTTTTCCTCCTTGGCACAGTGGATTTACTTATTTGTCCACGCGTCGATCATCGTCGACAGCTCCGCATCCACAAAGCTGGGTTTTCATTTGCTTCCGGTAGTCCTCCATTTGCTACAAGAACTCCAGTTCTCTCTTCCTATTATGCACAAACCAGAACATATGCTCTCTATCCCGTTCCGATTCGAACAAACTCCTCAAGCGGTTTAGATTTCATGGTAAGTCCTCTGTCTCTCTCTAGAATTTTGTTTGGATTGGGTTGTTCATGTTGTTCTCCTCACATCGAAACTAAAATTCCTTGAATTCGCCTCATCCAACTCAAATTCCACTCTGCCATACCCAGGAAAGCTTGGCTCCCGTTCTGATTTGAAGAAATTTTAAACCAGAAAGCTTGGGTTTCCGGGTGAGTTCTCTGACATATTTGTTTCGGGTTTGGTTTTTGGGCTCTCTTTTCTTTGTTCAAATTTTTGTGATTTTAATTTCAAAAATGTGGGTTTTTTTGTTCAATGGTTTGGTCCATCTTATTAGCTTTCTCACCAGAGATCTCTGCCATCACTGCTCCACCAAACTCGCCAACAGAGTCCGCTCTCAAACCAGGTACGACTTCTTTCACTTTCTGTTTGTTTCCGGGAAAATTTAGGGCTCGAAAGTGTGTAGAATTGTAGAATAAAAAAAAACATGTTGTCAAGTACACAAAGAAATTGAATGTTGATTTTGTGTTTCGGCATACCCTTACTGGAATTTTGTGATTTGGGAATTATAGAAGTTAGTAACCAGATAAAATTTCAGATTGGGGTTTTGAAAATTGTTGTAGGTTATGGATTAGAATGAAAAGTTACCTTCTAGAAGTGACGTAAAATTATGTAGTTTTCAGTGTATAAATTGGCTTTTGAACATTATTGTGCGTTATGGATTATAACAATGATTTACCTTCAAGCAAAATTACATTTGATTTACAAGAGGAGATCTTTGAAAATGAGGTCTCAGCTGGCCATGATTCATCGTTATGTTAGAAGAACAGACGCGCTGACACATTTCTTAAACAATAATGTGTGACTTTTAAGTGGACAATTTCACTTTTTGTTTTCATGTCGAACCAACTTGCCTCGCATATATGGTTCCGTTGTTAACATATTTTCTTCCATTGGTTCTCAACAATGCTTTTATGTTGCACCAAGGAAAATGTATTTGAGGATGGGAATCATCTGAGTCAGTTCTTGGATGATGAACCAACTATATCTCATTCATGATTTGGGTAGTTATTAAGAATATGATGGGATAACCGAGTTGAGTTCATGAATTAAACTAGGTTGGGTTAATTACACTTTAGCAGATACTTTCTTGACTTATTGTCAATTACTTGACGTTTATCATAGGCTCTATGTCCACAGATGCTTTTTATTTTTTATATTGATGCGTTAGCTCTTTCTGTTGTCTACTCTATTGATGTATAAATTGTATCTATAATTTCAAAATACATGTTTTTCATGACAATGTATAAAATACATCATGTTAGTCTAATTCTTTTTCCCTTCCCTTCACTGCAGTCCCGGCAAAAGTACTTGCAGACTTGCAGCAGATGCAAACTCTGTACATAACTAAAACTGTTTACCGTCAGGTCTTTCTTGGTTAGTGATTCTGGTATAGCTGATTAATGTGAATATCAATTGTGTGTTTTGTGCTTAGAGCATTGTATTTTCTATATGTAAATTTCTCCTTCAGTTCTATATGCATGTAGTTATTCCCTTTTTCGTCTCAAGTATTTGGTTGGTTTTATTTAACGATTTTTTCGAATATAGAGAATCTTTGCACCAATATATTATTTTTGGATTTCCTGATGATTTGAAAATGAAATGTTTGCGCTCAAAAAAGTCTCGTGGAGAGATTTGTTACATAGCTCAGACTATGCGAACTATGAAGCTAGAAGAAAACAATGGTGCAGAAATTGTTGTTTGTTCTTGCTAACGTTTATAATCCAATGACTAATAAGTATGTTCCCATATTCGGCACTTCAAATATGTCTGGAACAAATGTTATTTTTACATAAGTTAGGTTTTTCATTTTTCACTTCTTGCTATGTTATTTCTTTTTTAGCAACTACTTCAATCACCCTTCCAAGTTTGGAAGTTCTTGGGTTGTGCAAGTTGTACATTAGAAGGGATCCCTTGATATATATTAGTTAGTTCTCACTAAAATTCGTGCAAAATGTTTTTGTTATGTTGAAGTTAAATTTTCACATGTATGTAAATAATGTCTATCATGTATATACATTGTAACTTTCTACATGTTTTATACAGTTTAAAAACCCTCAGCATCGCTCGGGCACTCATTCTAGTATTATCTAAAAATAAGTGGTTCCACATCGACATTGGGCCTCCCAACTTAAAAAAATTGATGATATTACCTCGGGATTTTTCAATTCATCCCATCCTAATTTTTTTTTTTTTTTTTTTTTTTTTTTTTTTTTATGGTAAGCAATTATGCCCTAAGAGCATTCACCGTTACATATGATGTACGAATCTACAGTTCCCCAATATCGTTTGTATATTAAAACAATTCCGAGAGTAAAGCTCTCTCATTCAGTTTTTACACTGGAGTTTTAAACGGATCATTTCCACTTGGTAGCTGACTCTGATTGTTGCGACTCTAAGCGTTTGGGCTTCTATTAGGACCGACCACCTATTGTTATTGCTATCCATTAGGCCCATTACATCTGTAATATCATAAGGCCCATTTACATTTTAAACCCTAGCTATTCTTGAATATATTTAAACCCCTTTTATGATGTGGGGAGACTATGAATGAAGATATGAATTTCCTTTGATTTCCTTTACATTTCTCTGCATTTACTTTCTTGCATTTTCCCCTTTATTCATGTCTGATCCTATCAATTGGTACCAGAGCCAGAGATCCACCGTGGATCTGTGGTTTGCCTCCGTCGATCCCACACTTCCAGCACCGTGGAGAAGTGTGATGGATGAGTCCAGTGGTTTGGTGTTCTATTGGAATCCAGAAACCAATGTTTCTCAGTATGAACATCCAAATCCGACTCCGCCTCCACCACCTCATCCTCTCGATCACTACCAGATTCCATACGGGTATACGCCCACTTTTTCGTCCTCCGATTGTACCTACCAACCGCCAGATTACCCAGGCTCGTATATGCCTGAGCTTCCCGTAGCTTCTTCATATACCAGTCCCATTTTCCTCCCGCACCCCACACCACCTTTCGTTATGTATTCTGACTCCATCGACGTCCCTCAAATCCCTAATTCCTACGCTGCAAACCCATATTTTCAAGATCCCCAAATTTACAACCCATCGCTGCCATATGACCGAAGTCCGTGGTTTTCCAATTCGGAGCAACATTTACAATTTCCCGACCCACCTCAGCTTTCTCCTCACGAACTTGACCTGGTTCATGATTCGGCGGTCCAACCAATTCCTCTAGACATTAATGGCGAAGGAGAAATTACCATTCCGTATGCTACACCTTCCGCCGCCGAGAAGAGCGTTACGGTTAACAGTGTTCGTCTCGCATCCCTGGAAATGTCGCTTAATTCAGTTCGAGCAATGAAAAACCTTGCAGTGGTTGTCCACGTGAGGATGAAGAGGAAGGCTCCGTCTGTGAGCTTTTGCCAACGACAATACCCGAATTCCCTGATTCGGTCGTTTTCTGCTCCTCCATCATTGCCGTCGGTACCTACATCACAACCACAACAACGAACTTCTCCAACGAATATAGACACACGCACACCCATCACAATCCGAATGGGACCAGACAAACACATGCCGATTGCACTTCCACAGCCATTGAATGCCAAAACAGTGGCCATAGGAGATCCTGCACCATCATGCCAGGTCTTATTGCGCAAAAAGAAGACGATGACGGTGTCAGGTCACAATTGGGGCCGACGAGTTCAAGGTCTTAAGCCATTCTTCCAAGTTCGACAACGGCATGCGAAGTGGAAACACTTCGACAAGGGTCGCTCATTCCAACAGAGCAATAAAGATATTCGCAATTCTGATGTTCTCACTCTTGTTGGAGATCAACCTTGGGTTCCTCTTTGCAATTTACAAAGTAATGCAGTCCAGGTGTTTGATGGAATGCCAAAAAGAAGAATTAAGGTAAGTATGCCTAATTTTCTCATTTCGTCCCTTATGGAACAATTTAAGTCTGGTTTGGATATTAATGAGTATATAAGCTGTGTTTTGAGAGCTTTAAGGGCAATACGAATGCTGAGCTTTCCATTTGATGAGGGAGGGGTCCTACTTCTACGAGACCTAAAGATTGTAGATGCTATGTTTAAGAAAGTGTGTCAGTTGACAGAAAGAAGTATTGAAATTGTTTCGGATCGATTGAGCATTGTGGACATTACAGTTTTGTCTCCTGTAAGTCTAGTGCTCACTCTCTTGACTTTGGAATTAAGCAATTTACATGGTACAAGACCACCAATGTGCCATCCTCCCCGCTGGCTATATGGGCGGGTTGCCCCTTGCTGCTGTCTGTTAGGCTATGGTTTACAGATTCTTACAGCAGTGTTTCTGCCCTTTGAAGATTTTTATATTATTTCTGGACATTTCCAAACAGTCTCCAGCAAGGAAAATATGCAGGATCACTTTAAGGCTAGATGTACTGTCCACTTCGTGTTGATGCCTCTTATGACTCACAGTCATATCCTTTCATATGAGGATATTATTCTTGCATTGACATCTGCATACTGGAGCTCAGAAGCTATGCACTTATATAGGGTCATTACTACCTTTTTTCAAAAAAGTGGGTTAATAGAGAGCGATTCTGCATTAATTGCCTTGTACCTGCACCTTAAGCCGGTTGAGAAATTCATGGAAATATTTGAGAACATGTGGATAAGCTGGATTGCACACCTTATTGGTATGCATCACAAAGAAGCGCTGAACATGGAATCTCTCTTTAATTTTCAGATGCTTTTGCACTTTACAGCAGTCCAATCTCAGTACATGAGGTATTGTTTTTTTTCAAATCTGTCAACCGATTATAGCCTGACTGAAATGCAAAGTTTCTTTCGTGCTTTGGGGTTGCATGTATATGAACATGAACCATATCTTATTTCTATTGTGGAAATTCGTGCAATTGCAACTACCTATATTATTTCTGAAAATCAAAGACATGTTTGTCGTATCTTTCGTATTAATTCCATTGTTTTGAGATCCGCTTTTGACAAGCATTGGGATAGTGAGGAATGGGTAACATGGTGCCACTTCAATGTTACATGTAATGTCGATCTTATGGCAGCCCTGTTTGTGACTCATACGACTTATATTCATTTAATGAAGATGTATTTTTCTGGTCCTACTACTTCAATGTCTCCTACTCATGTTCTGCCACCAGTGACTTCTTTTGTTCATGGTTTGCTTTTTCACTTTCATAAGCATGAATTAGATAATATCTCAGTGGGGATGATAACTCAGGTTGCTGCCACCCTTCATTATTGGTTGAATGTGGATGTTGTGTTTGTTGCCAAATGGGTTGAGAAACAGAAAGTTTTCATACCACTGTTCACATGGAGTGAAGTTTTGAGCAGAAATTTTGTTCTAGTAGATCTTTTTCATCATCATGACAAAGCGAGAGTTACCTCGGGAAATATGAGAGTCGTACGAGATTTTGGAAGATGGTTCTCTCTGGTGTACATGGAATTCATTACTAATAGCTGGAAGTTCTATTATGTTCGACATGAATGGGACCATAACACTCCTTTAATTGCTTTAGCTATGGTGAACATGATCCATATTCGTTATGGTGAAGGAGTACAACTATTACTTTCACGAGGTAGACATGGGTCAAACACGAGAGAGTGGATGAGCAACTACTATCTGATTCACTTCTTCACCTACGCAGTCCAGAGTAACGAGTCTATAATATGGTTCTTCACGAGCTCTATCTCATTTACAGTTTGGATCAGGCCTATTTGCTCTGTAATGTACCAGATGACAAACCCATTTGGTGGTGTGCCAAAACGCTTAGATTATTGGAAGGGTCTAGGTAATTTAGCACTCTTTTTGCATTATAAGAAGAAAAAGTATGGGATGTCATGTGCACATTTGCTGCTTTACTTGAGGGACTATCAAGTTGTTCAATTGACAATGCCAAATGTAAGTTCTAAACTTGGTTCAGACTCAAACACCATTGGTCCCCATAACACAACCATGGAATTCCTCCACGGGTGGAAGATCTCTTCTGATTGTATTGGTGTATGGCTGTCTGCACTCACTAGTCTTGGGGTACTTTTAATCGCAATGGTATCTTTATCTCTCCATATTTTCCGTAATTGGGTCTGCATTTTATTGGAGCAATTGTTTACGAGCACCAACAGTGACCTCACTGTCTTCAGCGCTACAAGTTGGATTGACCACCCCCTAGGATTTACTGATCCTCAATATCTGAATGCCAGCATTGGAAGTTGCCTACTCTTGCTTACAATTGGCGAGACGTGGACACCAGATGCACTACTAAGTGCCCTTGTTGTTGAAAAATGTTGGATAACAGCAAACAAATTGGGCCTTCCCTCAGCAGAGCAATATGGATTCAATCTAATGTTTCCCACAAAACTTAATGCATTATACAAAAGCAATGGTTGTCGTGTAGAAGCTCCTGGTTTACTTCACCATTCCTTGCTTTGGTGGCTAGTCTGGTTGTTGGGTCAGTATAAACAGGACTTCCACTTATACAGTACTGCATCAAATGGACCATTTGGGAAGTACAATACAACAAGGGTTCCTTGTATAGGTGTGAATCAATTCCTTGCAGTTCATGGTCAGTGGATATTGTGAATAGGCTTGAGGACAAGTCTCATTTTAAGGGGGTAGGATTGTTGCGACTCTAAGCGTTTGGGCTTCTATTAGGACCGACCACCTATTGTTATTGCTATCCATTAGGCCCATTACATCTGTAATATCATAAGGCCCATTTACATTTTAAACCCTAGCTATCCTTGGATATATTTAAACCCCTTTTATGATGTGGGGAGACTATGAATGAAGATATGAATTTCCTTTGATTTCCTTTACATTTCTCTGCATTTACTTTCTTGCAATTACTTTCTTGCATTTTCCCCTTTATTCATGTCTGATCCTATCACTGATCCTACCTTTTCATCATTATCTCGTCTCGGCAAATTCTTCCTTCCTTTAGTTCTATTTTTTCTAAAATTGAGTTGAGGATTTTCTCTTTTTTTTTTGTCCCAACAATAGATCGAGCGCATAACGGTAACAACAAATTCATGCATATGCAAGAAACTTGTAGTTCAAATGACTAAGAATATATATCACACGCTTGAGGTCTTGTGTTCGCAATGTTAGTTGTATAAACAATAATAAGAAGGAAAGAGGAAAGTAAAAACAAATGTTATTTTTCAAAATTTAAAAAAGGAGCTTTTAAAGTACTGAAAATTGAAATTCAAGGTATTATGGAATCTCTTAATGTTGATCGGATGAGAAAATAGGGAAGGCATAAGCTTAAGTATAGTAGGGATGGACGTTGCTTAAGTCAGTTCGAATATTTGGCCGGAATCGGCAACCGAACTGACGTCTTCGACAACTAAAGTTCAAGAACCAAGATGGACTTATCATCAGAGGTGGATCTATTAAGGGATCTGAGTTGTCTCGGGACCACTCCAAAGCTCACACAATAGGCTGTGAGGACCTCTGAAAACCACTCGAGTCTGGGCTATGGTGGAGGAAAAGAGCAACCATGGCTGCAGATTGCAGTGAAGGTTCTGCAAACACAAGGAGAAAGAATAAGGCTCGTTTTTTTTTTTTAAATAATTTGGCTAAAACGACGTCGCTATAAGCCAAGTCATTAAAAAAAAAAACACGACCATGTGAGAGAGCATAACCAGCATCTCACTATTAAGAAGAAAAAAAAAAGAGTTATAACGAAAAATCCGCGGTACTGTTCACTTTAACGAAAAACCATATTTTTACACTAAAAAGTCAAACATGGTACTATTCACTTTACCCTTTATTTTGTCTTTATCGTTAAAACTAAAAATTTTCAAACCTTTTATTAGTTTACCTAAAAAAAAAACACATAAAGCCCAAACGACGTTTGAGTAAAGTCAGGCACAAATTCCAATTTTTGTTCCTCCAACCTAAGCCCATTTCACTTTACCAAAACTAATTCCCAATTGATTATCAACCTATCCTTGGCCCCCGCCCCACCAACCATCGAAGGCCACCACCACCGACATTGAAACACCGGTTTGGCAGGCTCCCTCTCCAAGAACCAAACAAACCAATTTGGGACCACCTGATGTTAAAATTCTAGATCCGCCATTGTCATCAAAATTCTCCACTTATACGTTTTGATTCACCTAAGATCATCTTCAGCCATGGTTCAAATGGATCCTTTTATCCCACAATAGCCCAAGCTCATCTTCAACAAGCAGGCTTCCCTAAACTCTAGTATGCTTGCCAAATATAGGCAAGCCCTTTAGCCAGGGCAAAATTTTGTGTGGATCCCACGTAGGCCCCTTTTTCTATCATCTTTATCTATATATTTTGTTTAAATGTTTAATAGTACAAAAAATTTATACATGTCACTTAGTTTATGGTTGTTGGGAGACTTTTACGTCGAGCTGAACTTAGGCTTTGGTAAATATCTTTTTACTTCTTTTGTTTTGTTTACGTACCAAGTCTCTGAATACCTCGTAAGAATTAGCGTATCTTAAGAAGTATTCTGGTTGGATCAATGACTCAAAGATAGTGTGATTAAGCAAATAATGGCTTGCTTTAGTGAGATGTGGTGTGGAAGTTAGAAGTTCGCCAGTTTAGCATGAGAGAGAACTTGTGCATGGTTGCATTGTTTTGAAAGATGAATAATTTGGGTTTCCTAAGGGTCTGAGGATGCCTATAGTGACTAAGAAAATACAAAGGCAACATAGAGGAACCCTTAAAACACTAGAAAGATGATTTCCTTAATGATCCAAGACTGCTTGCACTTAGAGAAAGATCTCCCCACTTGGTGCGATGCAATCCTCAGTCTTATCCGTTTTCTCTCTCCATTGTGTTATGTAATGTTCCTTGCTTACGTTGTATCTCATATATCTTTTTATAGGATAATGATAGCTTTCTTGGGTTTCCATTACGGAATCCTTTGGTTTCCTCGTTTCTTCCTGTTTTGTCCAAGTCTTCCTCTCTCTATTCCTCAGCACAGCTATGACTTTTCCTTTTAGTAACATTGATGGACGTTGTTGCTCCCGTGAAGACTGTATTGCACGCCTGGTTTAGACTGCATTCTTCCTTGGTCAGCCTTCCAGAGGCTCTGCATCTGACAACCCGCCCCTTTGTTTTTCTTCGTCGTCCTTCTATGTGAGTTAAGAAGGGAAATACCCATTCTTTCTTCATTGATGGATGCCCTGCACTAGGCTCTCACGTGAACTTGATATTTGGGATTCTAGTTTTTTCCTAACTGGATTAGTTAGTTTGCTAAGAAAAAAGGATTTTGGTTTGTTCTCTCCCAGACTTACCTACGTGGGACTCAAAGATTGTAGACTTGGATCTTTGGTGCTCCCAATAAGCCCAAAGTCCTCCATAATCTTGATTCCACACATGTGTCATAATCTTCTGTGACCGTCCACACCACAATCCCCTTGGCAAGCCTGGACACGTAGTTTGGGCTCATTTTAACATGTCTTATAGTTAGAATGGTTTTTCTGTGATGCAATGTCGTGACAAAGCTTGAAATGGTGAATAAGGCTTGTACGGGCCTGACGCGATTATACGTACACACGTTCTTCCCATAAATTATTACTTTATTAGCACGACATGATTGTAAATATTTTTTATTTTGCTCCTTTGCGTGTATTTAATCTTGGCTTGGCATATATCACGGACAATTGAGCTTTGAGACGTTATTGGGCTTGCATGTGGCATTCTTGGACCACCAACAACGGTTTAGGGGTATTATTCATCACTTGTAAGTGAAAGATCTTTAGGTTCGATTCTTGCCAAGGACGAATTGGAACGAAATTATTTGGCTAATCGAATGTGAGGCTTAGTCAAATCTCCACCCCTTAGTGTAGATAATATCGTATGTATTAAAAAATAAAATTATTATTGACACTTTGAAAAACTCGTAACCCAGTTCTAGTATGCTTCAGTGCACAACACATATATAAGTATAAGCCATGGGTTAACATGGGATCAAATCCAAAAGTTAGCTGATTGTGTATTTATGAAAGTTTAAGAGGAGAAAAGTTCTAGCTCTGTAGTAGTACTACTTCTATCCGATTGAAGAGTTTCCGAGTTCGAATCTATCTTCATACATTAATTAAAAACAAAATAACAAGACAATAAAATAGTTTATGATGAAGGAGGCATTACCTTAACTAATTTTCAAGTAAATATGTGTTGTTGATCTGCCCACTTGATCCTCATAAGTAATGGGAACGAACATGGGAGCATGATCAACTTTGACAAAAGAGAAGAAAAAAAAAAACTAGAGATGTTAGAAGTAAAGGAGTAGTTTGCCTTCCACGTTGGATCTTTCATGGCCTTTCACTTTTCACTTGGTTGAACTGCTCTCCATCTACAATCATATAAAACATAGAGCAAGTCTCAGTCAAAAAATCATTAACGAGTAGTAAGCCACAAACAACTTTGAATCCTTCATCCCAAAACTGGACCCAAACTGAATTATTTGTATCATAACACATCAGAAATATAAGTGTCAATGAAGGCGAATCCGGTTAGGATTCTCTTTCTTTCTGGGTTAGGCTAGGTTTATTTGTCCTAATTGAATTTGTATACTTGGAAAGTTATAGACTTTTATATTGATGTAACAATACAAACATTCAATTCACATACTTCTACAATAAGATTCCCTCACAACAGGCTATTTCAGTCTACCTCACTTCTTCTGGCCATTACAAATATTAACCCTAATTCGGTCACATATTAAAATTGACAATTTGACATGATAACACATATGACAAAACTTTGAATACGAAAAACACAATGCATAAATATGATGATATGATACAGGTTCACATCAAACAGACAAGTAGTTTCGCCAATCACTTGCTCGACCTTGTTACAACTTAATTTGCTATGTACATGCCCATTATCATACACAACCAATTTTTGAACAAGATAGAAAAAGAGAATGCAATTATTGTATTATATTTACCTTGAACATTGTCGTAACTGTGGAAATTGTTCGTCGAGCTGTATCGTTGAAAGTTATGGTGATTTTGCCCTTGGTTCATCACCTGCCTCTGTGCGTTCACAGGATGATGCTGTTGTTGTTGTGGTTGACGATGATGATAAGGTGAATAACGGTCATCGTGTCTTTGAGTAATAGTTGATCTCCTGTGGCCTTCCAAAGAAAAATCACCAAAATTTGGGCCAATTTGAGCTGCCCCTACTGAGCCTAATGCTCTTTCCTGTTCTTGCCCAACAGAAGGGACAAAAACCACTTGACCTCTTCCTTGCCCATTCATATGAGGCCCTATATTAGGGGGTCCTTCAAATTGCATAGGCCTTTGGTACTGAAACGTAGGGGTGCACATCAAACCGACTGACCCAAACTGTTTTGAAGAAGCACCGAGGCCAACTACTCTTCGTTGGTCTGGTGCTTCTTGCTTGACCAAAACAACTCCATGATGAAAGCCTCTCCCATGCCCTAATACTTGTTGCCCTTGTGACATTTCAGTGGCCTCATGCCCTTGTAATAGATTAGTATAAGTGCCATTATTAGAACTATCAATTGCTAAACTTTGATTAGCATAACCATAATTCAGAGAACTTCCATATATAGGTATCACTCCTTCCACATCATCTGCGATATTGCCACTATTTTTGTAATTCTCTTGGCCCAAAGCAAGTGGCTCCTCCTCCATTGTGGATGCAGCCAAGGCCAAAGCCTTTTGTTCTTCATTCAATGCGTTCCTAAGCAGTTCATTCTCTCTCTCTAATTTTCTGTACTTTCCTAGAGGTCCGTTCACAGGGTCTTGGTTCCACATATAGGCTTCCCATATGAAAGATTGTACGGCCGTACCCCTGTGATTTTGGTCTTCTAGTTGCTTAAGCAACTTTGTCATGTTGCTAACGCCAAATATTCTGTGCACTGCTTTAAAATCTTCATCTTTGGTTGTGAAGTAAGGAGCCATAACGCAATCCTCTTCGCACCTCTTCCTTTGGTGTCGGCATGCCGCACATGCATGGCGGCCAGCAACCAGTTCCCCAGCAGAACTACTGCTACCCATTGACATACTTATATAATAAACCTGTACAAATATTAGCTTCGAGTATGTAAAATCTTTATTTTGTTACAGAAGAAAAAGAAAAAGAGAAAGAAAAGCACGTGAGAGAAAGACCAGCAGGGTGAAAGCCGTATATATATAGGGGAGGAAGAAGACGAAGAGCAGAGGGTGTTGTAGTGAAGAATGAATCACGAAGGCAGTGGTGAAATTAGGTTAGGACTTTTTATATGTATACTTCAAGCCAAAATCTATATGTACCAAAAAATCTACCCCTACGTATAATTTGGTAAAAAAATCCACAGCAATTATAATTCATTTATTTACATCCTATTCCGTATCTACCATAAGATTTTCTCGAATCTCACCTACACACAATCCTTATATATCAAGCTAATCATAGTCGTTTATGTTATTGCCAAAAAAATATTTGTTGATCGTTGATCAACGGGTGATATTCGTTCTTGTAATTTAATGAGATTTCACCATCGGATAAATAGTGAGCCGATTCAATCGTCTATTCTTTTGTATTAGGGTAAATGTTATGTACAACATAGGATTTTATCAGTCTGGCTGGTCATAATCTGTAGTCATAATATTTTGATATGCTTACCAATATAGAAGACAATGGGTATAAATTCTATTATATTTTACTAGGTTATAATAAGGTTTACCATTTTTTTTTTTTCAAGACAAAGGCTAAAGCCCAACAAGAGAGAGCCTAAAGATGTTGGAGTAAAAGAACGAGTCAATAAAAAAATAAAAAAAATAAAAAACGAGTCAATAAGGCAGACTAGGCAGTGGTAAAATTAGGGTAAGATTTTTATATGTTTACTTCAAGCCAAAATCTATATGTAAAAAAAATCTCCATTAATTGATTTTATGTGAAAAAATCTACCGTTAATTATAACTCAGTTACGTGTGCTTTTATTCCATATCTACCATAAGATTATCTGAAAAATTTATTTATCAACGATAAATGTGACAGTCTGTTTTTACAATTTTATAAATTTTATAGTGTGAAATGATGAAAATGCCCTTCGAGGCAAGTACGTTGACCTTGGTTGACCGTTATTTCATGATGCGTATAAATTATTATTTTAGGGTATTTCTGAAGTACTCAACGATACGGACGCGTCGGCACAAACGGTTCGTGATTTGGAGTTATAACGAAGGAGTTATTAACGTTTGAAGTTGGAGACATTTTAGTAATTTATTTAAATTTTGGAAAATTCCAGATTTTTTGGAGTAAAATCTGGAGTGCCACATGTGTGGTTGAGATGAAAAGGGAATAAAATGTGTGGTGGAGATGGAAGGATAAGGAGAGAAAAGAGGGTGTGTGTGTGGCTAATTAGAAAAGGAGAGAGAAATAGCATGCCCAATCAGAAAAGGAGGAAGGAGGGAAAGGAGAAGGGGTGAGAAACAGGGGAAAAGAAGAAATGGGTGTCCCAAACCCGTGAACCGCATACACGAACGCGTTCGGCCGAGGTTATTCCGGCCAATTTCTGCCCCTTTTTCCGGTGAGTTACATCAAACCATCACTTGGAAAACCCTCCATGATCTTCCCTCTTCCTATTACACCCCAAAAATCAAGGGATTTGGCCTTGAAATTAGGTGAACCCGCACGGTGTGTGCGGTGGGATAGTGTACATATTCTTCAAATCTTGAAGCGTTTTCTTCCAATTACCAACACCCATAGCATCCCCTAGAACCCAGGAACAAAGCCCAAGCAGTGATGGAGGCGTTGGAGCAAGTTTGGAGGTCGAATCGAACACACCACACTTAGGGTTGCCGACAGGTTTTGATGGAATTGAGACCTGTCTAGGCCAAATTGGCCTTAGTCACAGGTATGAAAGTTGATCTACTTGTTGAGATCTTCATTCCTGTAAATTTTGGTAATTTTTAAAAGTAGTTGAATTTTCCGGCGAGCCGGGGCGGCCGACCGCCACCCACGGCGGCGCATGGCCAGTGAGCCACCGATGCCATTTTACGTTGAATTGATGCATTGACATTAGATTTGATATCCATATGATGTGATTTGATTATTGTGAATCTAGTTTGATTAGGTGCATTACTTGGTAAAAATATGAATTGATGATCCGACCATTGGATCATCACCAAACTTTATTATGTCATGGTACGTAATATTTGAGGATCATAGGAACTTACGGATCGAGAATCTGATGTACGGATCTTCCCGAATTGGAATTGTAAGTTCATAAATAAAACGTTAACCGCTACTTGGTTTTGGCAATTGGTGGAGATCCAACCGTTGGATCGTAATGAAATTTTAGTATGATGTTTTAGAAGCATAATGTGAATCTTTGGGAGTTACGGATCGAGGATCTAACATACGGATCTTCCAGATTGGCTGTGTAGGGTTGGGGACCCTACCGTCAACCTTTGACCAACGGTTGATTTTTAGTTAATGAGTCTTAAATTATTATAAGACGCCTTTGGGGTGCGTTTTATGTAAGTTACGTATTTATCGATAGAGATTCTGAGATATGACTGAATAATTGTTTTAGGCAAAGATCGTGCGCGTCGTGCTATGAAGTTATAGCGTGGACCCCCAGGTGAGTGGGCATTTTTGTTTTCTATATATGTATATATGCTTGATGTTTTTCCCAGAAAACTTAATTAAATGGTTTATGCTTTAAAATGCCATGCCAAGTACTTTATGTTTTAGAACATGCATTTAATGTTTGTATAAATTATTGTTGATGCTACGGACGCTCAGGTAAGTGCCAGGTAAGGTTATTTGTGGTTAATGGTAAGTTGTATGGTTATGGTTATACTTAGAGACAGTTAGAGCTCATAAACCTGCACCCCGGTGTTAGTGCTCCCGCCCGTGGCTAGGGCACAGTCCTTCACGTGATGTTCACCTCCCACACCATACGCTCATCTTGGATCCAAGTTAGGTGCACAGCCTAATCATACAGACCATATTAGATGGTTCCGACTTGTAGGTGACCCGCGATTTATCGCACAACCTTCACGTGATCATAGCACTTGAGCGTACTTACTACACCTAGCCCTGTCATACAGACCACGTTAGGTGGTTCCGACTCGTGTGCAGGCATATTTGATGAGCTATAAGTTCAGTCATACAGGTCACCCTAGGTGGATCCGGCTGACATATTATTATTCATCAATTTACTTCACCTAGTTGGTTTGATTATTCTTGTGATATTTTGCATGGCATACATGTGTGGATTTTGGATTTTGGAAATGATTTTTGAGATATCTATATATATATATATATATATATATATATATATATATATATATATATATATATATATATATATATATACTGTATTTTCTGGGAAATTATACAGGTTTTACGGAGAGGGGTTATAACTTTTGAGAGAAAGAAATGTTTTCAAAATCTTTGTTTTTGCCCACTCACATTTTCTGTTTTGCACCCCTCCAGGTATTACTAGCCGAGCTTTCATATCGACGAGGAGCCGTGACAAATCTGGGGGTAGATGATTACCTTCGATGGTATAATTCTCACCTTATCTTACTGTACTAATCTTATGCTCTGTCATCGCGTGTGAACTGGGTTCATTCCCGCTCACAGCGCACTCTGATATATAGATACTTTTAGGTTTAAATTTATTCATTTTTTCACGTCATTACACTTTATGGTTTCGTCACCTTCCAGATGTTGGCCAGCACAGCTCGATTCGGGATCTTATTAAGCATTTCGGATCGGGATGTGTCAATAAACGAGTTATATTTATCCTTGGAATCTAATAAAATTTCATCGTCTTAGAACGAGCGAAATTAAGCAATCAATCGCCTACCTTTTTGTATTAAAAGATACAGTACATATAACATTGTGTTTGATCTGAATGTGAGGTCATAATCTATAGTCGTAATATTATGATCCCATGAAGAAGAAGACAATGGGTATGTGAATTCTGCCATTATAATTTTTTTTGCTAGGTTATTGTTAAGCTTAACTAGTATCCCATCAATTTAACATCTAATCTAACAAATATATTTGATAAAAAAAAATTGAATATTATATTTAAAAGTAGGAGAAATTAGACATAAAGTCAAAATTATATTTTGGAAAGAGACAAAAAAATTTATGTATATCATAGAAGGACAAAATTTATTCATGTGGCATGTAATATCATGATTATTAACTTAAATTAATTGTCTTTGTATTTATAATTTTACCCCTATAAATTTGACCATGAGTTTCTATCTCCTTATTTTTCTTCCTCTCCTCTTTTTTCTTCGGTACTTCTCTCCTTTTTGTTCTCCTCCTTCCTCCTACCTCTCTCTATCTCTCTCTCTCTCCTCCTTCTTTGTCCTTCTCTTCCCCTACTTCTTCATAATTCGCTTTCCTCTTATTTTTCTGCTTATTGTTCTCTAGATTTTAATAGTGTTTGTTCTTTTATGAGAACTATTGGATTTTTTATTTTTTTTTGGTTTTTTATTGTAGTATTTTTTTTAAAGTATTTGATTTCGAGGTTTTGATGCATTTGAAACTGATATTGCAGAAATGTTGGAATTTTGAAACAGATTTTGCAGAAATGCTGAAATTTTGAGATTGAACTTGCATAAGTACATGAAGATCTTGCACAACTACTAGAATTTAAAACTAATTTTGGAGAAATTATTTTTACGGATCTAAAATCAGTTTGAAGTTTTTTATAGATGGTGTGGCTTTCAACAAGTCTATTGGGGGCTTAGTTGGAATTTAAAAATTTTGGTTTGCTTGTTTTTTTTTCAAGTTTTGTTGGGGTTTGAGATTTTGTCCCTCCTTGAAATGATTCAAAGCTAGTGGAGTTTTATGAAATGTATTGTGTGTTTTTATATCCATAGCTTTCATATTCAAAATTTAAATTGAGACAATATATATATATATATATATATATATATATATATATAGTTATATATATAACTTTAAACAAATGTATTTGGGTGCAAGTGACCCTTTACCACATTTGTAAAAAGATGTTGAGCTCTTGCATGATGACGTGAATTCGAATCCCGGATTGGCTAATCTAATATCTAATCTAACAAAATTTATCGTTTGATAAAAAAAAAAAAAACAAATGTATTTAGCTTATTTATGAGTCTTTAAATGAAAATATTACGGGTTTAACCTCCAAAAGCCAATTTGAAAAATAAAAAATAAACCTCCAAAAGGAATAATCGTCAGTTTGGAAACAGTGCAGGGCCTTCGGATTATGAATCCCGGATGTTTGTACTTTGGACTGGGATAAAGCATACAAAGGGATGGTGGGTGGCTTTCTTGGCCTGCTGTAGCTTGGGTAATCCAAACCTAACCAAATCTAACATGGTCATTGATCCAGGGTCAAGAACAAGGGAAAGTATAGTAATCAATTTTTTAATTTTTTAATTTCCAACTGAATCAAAACCCTAAATAATTTGCATTAGAAATTACAAAACCCAATTACTTTTTTAATAATCATTATTTGCCGCCTCTTAGGACACATGGGTACGTATATTCTCCCATCACTTGAAATCCCAAAACATATGTCTTCCTCAGCTGTATATTCCCTAACCATGAATATTAAGCCACCACTACTTCCACTAAGATACGAATTACCAGCATTGACATTCTTAGCTAGCATTCATATAAGAAACGGTATTAACTTATTTATGTTTGTTTGTAAAAATGTGGTGTTATAATTTAATATTTCCACAATTTGTTGAGATCCATGGTAAAGAACCCATAAGAAACATCGATATGGTAAATATTTGTTTTTGTGAAATTTTAAAATCTGAACTTTGATATTAATTTTAGTGTTTGTAATTGTTAATTACACCGGATTGATGTTGCATTATCTTATCTGAACCTTTTCTCAAGACCAATTGTTTATTCTGAAAATAAACTGCTGTGTACGTGGTGGGAATTGCAAAGATTAGTTCTTTACAATTCAACTTTCTGACTTCTATTACTTAAGCTTTTTAGTATCCCAAAACAATTAATTTAGATCGTGCTTCCTCTTATTAATTAAATGTATAACGTAAGAGTCGTCCAAGTTTGGATTGTGTTTCCTCTTATTTGAAGTAAAACATATCCTAATTTAGTGCAAATGCAAATATGTTTAGCAAGTAGTCAATGCAAAACTAATCAATTTAGGTAGGTGCTTCTCAATTTCCAAGGAGGACATGTACATGATTGGCGGATTAACAGTAACAACGATTAATAATGCATAGATTGGTTTATAAAATGAAAATTGATCTCAAATTGGTTTATAAAATGAAAATTGATCTCAACATTATTGGCCTTCCAAGTGAGAATGTTCAGCCGCTTTCATATAGATAATCCTATCTAGCTAGTTTAGGGTTGTTTCCTAGATTAATTGAACAAACGATATTATCTACATTAAGGATGAGAGACGTAGGTTTATTTCACAATGAGATGGTAATAATGTGGTTCTTATTTGTCTTTGGCAAAAACCGAACCTAAGACCTCTCACTTACAAGTGAAGAGCACTGACGTAGTCACACCAAAGGCTACGGTGGGCTGAAGCATAGGAAGGATTTGTGGCAATATGTTTATATATTTTGGTGTATAGTCTAATATAACATGCATAAAAATGTTCAAGAAGAATTATTTTTAATGAAAAACTAGCCCAATGAGTATTTAGCACAACTAAAAATATAAAAATTGCCATGGAAATTGCTTTTCAAGATTATTCTGCTTTAATTTAGTGGGCTTTATATTAGTTTCAATCAACTTTAATTTAGTGGGCTTTATATTAGTTTCAATCAATTCTTTTTAAGATTGCCTTTACTACTTTCTTTGTTTTTGTTTGTGTTAGTTGTGTGGTTGTAATTGAAATATCAAGTTTTCTATCTTTTTCTTGTGTTTGCATCTAAATATATGCAAATTTGGATGATTCATTCTATTTTTGTAATTTGTAATTGCGAAGCTTATTAAGTTCATGTCAAGTAAATTTTAAGTATACAAATACAAAAGTTAAACTTAAATGGTAATAAAAAAAATTCTGGCACCGCCCTTGATAAATAGAAATATCACTGAGCTGTAGTACTAAGTGGCCTTAGATTAATTGTATTAGTTTTTCTAGTTGGCTTCGTATTCATATGATAATAGATCATGAAGTCACTTCTTGTGAGAAGATTGTCGGTCACCGAGTGTCTCGTTTCTTTGAAAGATAGAAGAATTTTATTGGATACGGATAGAAATGCTTATATCGGGATTTAGGAGAAAATTTTACAGTGTGCTGAGAATACGGTCTGGTACGCCCAGAATTTTTATTTTTCAAGCTTTCAATCAATTGTATAAGTACACTTTGTGAATCGGACCGTGTTCCCGACATATTGAGATTTCTCCTTAAGCCAGAGATTAACCGACATATCAAACACACTCAACGAGAAACTTTCATGAGTCGTGCTGCAAAACGTGCATAATTAACTTGAAATTAAACATGTTGTAGTAGTAACATGACGAAAAACAAAGATGTATAATTTTCAGCACTATGAAACTCATTGCACTATCCCAACTCTTGATAAGGAAAAAAACGTCATCTGGATGAGAAATAAAACCCACAATGGATCGAACACAAATAGACTTTCCAGCAACATTCGAAATCAAAGGCATTTTCAATCTCTCACGCACTCTCCCACTCCAAATTTTCTGTGCCAATTTAGAAATAAGTTAAGCATGTTTAATTTGGTCTTCAAACTTGAAACAGAATTAATATTGTACACATGTATATAGGATATTTATATATTGGTAAATCATGTGCACCAAGATGAAACATTTAAGCTTATCATGTTGTGTATTTACTACATGCACGTTAGCATTTAGTGAAGGCTGTTGGCGCATTTTTTGCTAAGACACACATACCCATTTCATGTTGCATATTAGACTAATACACCCCATTTATTGTAATCATGTGCGAGTGCGACATAAAAAAGAACTTAGTCAGAGCCTTGCTTCCAATTGGGGTGGAAGGTACTAACTGAATGGAGGAGTTATTGGTAAATAACTAGCATGGTCTTGTTGTATGTAGAAATATGGCCTAATATTGCATCGAATAACAGTTTGATAAGCGGAAATTTAGTAGCGAAGTTCAATCATTGCATATTTCATTTGAGCCCATAACCCGTTATTCTGAAAAAAAATGGCATCGTGATCAAGACATATGCTGTGAATAATGGGCATTTTTAGCTGAATTCTTTCGTTTACTATCCTAAAGCGGAATTCTAACATTTGAAGATATTTTAAGTATTTTACTTTTTCGAATTTTGTTTCCTATTAGGTTTTCTAGTCTAGGGCCTTTTTTCTTTTCTACTTCTTTTTTTTTTTTTTTTTGTACTAGGGTTTGTTATCTTATTTTATTCTAACAGTATAAATTTGAGGTTCTCTCAATTCCTAAACGATTTCTGATTGCTAGTGGATAGTTCATGGCTTTTGATTTCCCTATTTAATTTATCACGTTGCATCTGTTATAGTATAGTTAACCAACTTAATTAAAAATGAGAAATATATCTTTTATTGGGTTCTTTAGCAACGTAAGATATGTTTTATTTAGATTATGAATCTGAATCCATCATGTTTATTATGTAAGGAAAATTGTCGTTTGACTTTTTGAACTCTTACTGCAGTTGAAATTGACCTTCTAAACTATTTTTTTGGTAAATTAACCCTTAAACTATTTGAGATAAGCCAATTAACCCCTTGTTGTTAGATTATGTTCATTATCTGTCAAATTCAAGGGCAAATTAGTCTTTTATCATCAATTCTTACATGTCACTTATAACCACCAATAAAATTATGACATGTGGACACATAATAATGTGTAGTGACAATATGAAATGGTCCTTATGTAAACATTTTGTTTCTTTATGTTTCTTACTATGTTATAAGTTTTTGGATTATTCCATGTCCAGGTGTCATTATTTTATTGGTGGTTATAACTCACAAGTAAGAATTAATGATGAAAAAACTAATTTGCCCTTGAATTTGACGGAATAGTGGACAGAATCTGGCAATGGGTTAATTGACTTATTTTAAATAGTTCAGGGGGTTAATTTACCAAAAAAATAGTTCAGGAGGTCAATTTCAACTGGGGTGATAGTTTAGAGAGACAAACTGACACACCCCGACCCGGGAGGGTCGAAGCATGCTGGCCATCACCGGGAGGTGACGTAACCATAAGGATATGTGACGTGAAAAGTGAATGAATTTAAAACTAAACTAAGTAGAACTAATAATAATAAATAGTGATAGAGTGCGCAATTATGGGAGTAACCCACAATAAATATTCAGAGCGTTAAGACAGTAAGACTACGTTAGAGTAGTCAAGTACCAAAGTACACTTATCACAATGTAATAAGTGTACTTTGGTACTTGACTACTCTAACGTAGTCTTACTGTCTTAACGCTCTGAATATTTATTGTGGGTTACTCCCATAATTGCGCACTCTATCACTATTTATTATTATTAGTTCTACTTAGTTTAGTTTTAAATTCATTCACTTTTCACGTCACATATCCTTATGGTTACGTCACCTCCCGGTGATGGCCAGCATGCTTCGACCCTCCCGGGTCAGGGTGTGTCAGATTGGTATCAGAGCCTAACCCTGGCCGTGGTGTGCCGACGAGGACGTCGGGCCCCTAAGGGGGGTGGATTGTGAGATCTCACATCACCCAAGGGAGTGATCCTTATATGTATATTCCCATCCCTACCTAGCGCGAGGCCTTTTGGGAGCTCACTGGCTTCAGGTTCCATGGGAACTCCGAAGTTAAGCGAGTAGCGCGCAAGAGCACTTCCATGATGGGTGACCCATTGGGAAGTTCTCGTGTGAGTTCCTAGAAACAAAACCGTGAGGGCGTAGTCGGGGCCCAAAGCGGACAATATCGTGCTACGGTGGTGGAGCGGGCCCAGGATGTGATGGACCCCGGGCCGGGATGTGACACAAACCGCAGTTTACCCTATTATATATGTGACCTAAATTCACAGTTTTACAATAAAATACGTCCAACAATAAAACATTAATCTTTAAACCAAAGACTTAAGATAAGAATACAGATAACGATAAAATATGTCCGGCAAGAAAACATTACTCTTTAAACCAAAGACTTAAGATAAGAATACAGATAACGGTAGCTACGTTAACATGTTTAATTCATTGTTCTTAATGAAGCCATGGTTCATGGTTATATATGACCAAATTAAAATATGTAACTTTTAACCGTGATGGGGTTGTAGTGATCATGGATTCATCATGATGATAATTGTCTATATAGGATACAGCTAGGCTCGATCTAGTTGATCACTAGCTTCAAATTTGGTCCAGACAAATTGGTAGGAAGAAACAAGCAATCTGATTGAAAAGAAAAACAGACACAAATATAGGAATCGAATCAATAATTACAATAGACAGGCGTACGCACAGAGAGGGGAGCACAAGTTGAAATTAAAGCGGGGGGATGGGGGTAGTGCATTGGTACGCAGAGAGGAGAGGATTCACTATAATAATTAACAATTGAAGACGTTGCACGTTTGCATCAGGCTTTCAGAAAGTGAAATATATATGTATTGAATCCAAAGTGCCAAAAAGCTACATACTACGTACATACGAGTCTTAATGAAGTCTCAACTGGTTGTACCACACACGTCGACTTCAGTTACTCTAAATATGTGATGCCTTCTTCTTTCCTAGTTTCTGCATACTTTTCTGTCCATCCCCCCAAAACTCACTTATATGCATGCAGTCACACTCACTCACACTCTTAGCGGCCGTGGTCCCGTTTTGATCAATCTATAAATACGTATGTTATGGGCATGGGGTTAGGTATGGATCAAGTGGTACCAATTATTATTTTCAAATTTTGGCCAGTCAAGTGGTTTTGATTTGCTGGGTTTGTTCTGTATCCAATCTTTATGTTTTTTTACGAAAGTTAATTGAATCTTGAACATTCTCCAATCAATGTACGTTGGGGGTTTAGGCATTAGTGGTCAAGGATTATGAATAGCATATATATGAAATTGGGATGACAACGGTTCGGTTTGGGAATGGAAATGACATATTCATCTTCATAACCACAAAAATTGACTATATTTATTGTTGAGAGTTGTCCCATATTGATGAGGGATAAGGTTTGCTATGTGCTTATATGATCTTGGGTTACTCCCAATATTGTCAATTGGTTTTATGGTGGAACCCCAATTTCATCATTTATAACCGCAAATTAACCATCGGGTATAATCCATAACCATACCCACCGGGTAACGGATTTCCCATCAGTTAACGGGTATATCCATCTTCGTCAATACAAAAAATATATTCATTCAGTTGAGACATTATAAGTTAGTAGATATTAATTTCGTTATTAAACATTTAATGCATAAAATGATTCAATGAATGAATCTTGTTGAGTATAAAAATTAAAACATTGATGATGTTGGCTTGTCTTTGATATCTCTCATAAGCACCATTGAGGTCGCATTAATTTTGATTCAAAACTTTACTTTCCTACAAAATGCAATTTTTGTATTATCAAGGTAATGGTTCAGAGAATAATGGATATACAAATACATACATATATATATTATATTGTTTACTATTCGGATTCGGTTATGGATACGGTTTGGGGACCCCTATAACCATAACCAAATAATATAAACGGTTTTTCCCCATATCCAAAATATACCCAAACTTCTATACCCAAATCCGTTTAATTTGATCGGTTATCCACGAATATCGAGTTTAACGGTTAGAATTGTCTTCCCTATTATGAAATGTATTAGCTACCATGAGAGGTCTAGTTATTTGTTGGGTGAAAATTCAACCTTTTTTCACAAACTAAAGTGTAGTCGTTTTCAGACATCCACCTTTTATTAGGAATTTAAGCACTCCCTCTCCATAGACCCTCCACCCTTTAAAATCCACCATGCATGGTTCCCACCTAAAGTAATACTCTACTAGTTTCCACCACACACGTATGTCTGTGGCAATTAAACCTTTTTAATTTAAAATTTTTGTTTTACTATTTTTAAATTTAATTAGAAATTTTTAATTTAAAAACTTCTACAAAAAACGAAGGAAGAATAAATAACCACCATAACATGGTTCGAATATATTCATTTAAAACATGTATAACTTTAGTCTCTATTTTGTTCGCCTAGCTAGTTGTTCATTGTTCTTCTCTATAATTAAAGTGAGGGCATTGTAGGGAGATTGAAAGCTTCATATTGTAGAGAGACCGTAATAATTTATAATTCTTGCTTCCAGTTGGAGCTTGATACTTTCTTTTTGCACAACTCAACACAAATATTTTCAGTCAATTGATTTTTCATATTGACCTCAGGTGGCATATATGCTGATTTGATAGCGAAAAAAAAATGAAAGCTATTCAACACCTTTATATGCACAACTGGGCAATGGGAATCTAGGAACGTCGTCTTGGAGTACAAGTAAAGAAAGTATACACGTGGAAGAAATAAAATACTTAACGTCCAAAAAATTCTATTTAGGAAATACAACACACATTAAGGATAGATAAAAATAATATAATAACCTCCTTAAAATTATAAATTAATTTAATCCCAACTTTATGATTTTGTAGAGATTTTACTGTATAACTAGAATGCACTGTGAATATATATATATATATATATATATATATATATATATATATATATATATATATATTAGTTCAAATGTGCATGTTTACACAAATTCTCGGTACTTTTAGTCAATTCATTATAAATTTCAGAAGGGCTTAACTTCACCATTAAATCAAAGTATGTGATCCATTCCATTGTGTTACTCAAATGGTGGATATTCACATGTTCGGTACGAAGACTAACACTATAACGCAACAAAAGTAACAAGACAAAGAACTATATCCAATGTCACATGAAACGGAATGTGGAATCCATAACGAGACACTCTCCAAGTCTATTTGACCTCAAAACGCCAAAGTTGTCCTATTAAGTTATATCACAACATAACAATGTGTTTACTCAATATTATTAATTAATTAGAAATCTCATATTTATGAATTTCTTTTTGGGTATGACTGTCTCACGGTCACGATATGTTACATCTATATTATAACTCGTAATTTATTTACTAATACTTTAATATATACACATGTAACCAATGTTCTAAAAGATGCTAGACGCTAGTCGGGCGGTAGGCTGGGGCCTAGGCGCCTAGGCGGGGCCTTGGCGGATTTAAGTAAATTTATTATATTTCGTGTAAATAAGTGTCTGCTTATACTTAAAATATATATAATTCATCATAAACTACAAAATTGTATGACATATAAATTATGAAGTATTGGAACATAATGAAAACATGGGGAACAAGGATATAACGTGTGTTCATTTAAGTATGCAACAAGTCTCTTACAATTTATTGAAAAAAAATAAAATGCAAAATGAAAGTTATCTATTTTCTGTCTAAGTGAGTCTTGACCTAGGCGGATGCCTAGCGGGTATGGGCAGGCTAGGCGAGCACCTCAGCAGGTCTAGGCGCCCTTTCTTAATTTTCAAATGCCTAAGCATAATCGGATCGGTAATCAGCCGCCTATAGCCATGTAACTCACCCATGTTATGTTACTCAAAATAATAGTGGACTATTTTCTAATATGTATTTTTGTTTTTAAGGAAGAAATATTTAAGTTTACAAAGACTTTTAAAAGAAGAAATTACGATAATTAAAACTTCTAACCACAATAGAAATAGAATACAAATCCTATTTACAATTACAATAGTTAATATGGGAAGTCAACTTTAGCATAAAAGGCGCTCCGTTCGAATGCAAGGTGCAAATCTCTTATTGTCAAACCTAGACTCGAAAACATTTTGATTTTTGAGACATAGATATGAACAAAAGTATGGATTACACATTTTCTTCGTTTTAATTTAGCAGAATTCCAAGACCGTTTCAAAGAGAGTTTCAACCATCCCAGGGTTCCAGCACAAAGCTTTGTTAGGGCTTGAGGTCACGTAAGGATTTTGTTTGCATGTCGGAATCGAACCGACACTACGTAGACTAAAATCCTAACACACTTTCCTCTCTCTGTGTATGTGCATGGGGAATTGGACACGCATAGCATAGTCCACACACAATAACACATAGATATGCTGCATGCTTTGATCATCTTCCCCAATACCCATGTGAAACTTTGCTGCAGTATTATGTGTATCTGTCTATGTCTCTGACTTTTGCAAACTACATTATGTACATATCCACAGGAAAAACGCTAGCAAATTTCATTGTATAAGTTAATTGACTAAAATCCTAACACACTTTCCTCTCTGTGTGTATGTGCATGGGGAATTGGACACGCATAGCATAGTCCACACACAATAACACATAGATATGCTGCATGCTTTGATCATCTTCCCCCAATACCCATGTGAAACTTTGCTGCAGTATTATGTGTATCTGTCTATGTCTACATTATGTACATAACCACAGGAAAAACGCTAGCAAATTTCATTGTATAAGTTAATTGTATGCTTATATAGTAGACATGTCCACACTTTAATATCTTTAATGAAGCAATATATCAATCATTTTTCTGATGGGACTTCTTTTTTTTTATTTTTTGCTTCAGAGATATATATGTAACCCTCAATCTGAGCTAGGTCAAGTGTAGAGTACTCTAGGTATAAGTTCGAAATCCATCAATATAACTGTTGGTCCTAAAAACTACCAAGCCTACGTGGCGCGCAGGCCGAGTAATTAATAAGCTAATTATGTCCTTCGGTTGTGTGCTGGGCGTGCCAACTCGACGGCCAAGCTCGGCCAGTGAGTAAAATGTGTCAATGTAGGGTCGAGGAAGGAACACGTCTCGGCCTTCAGGTTCTAGAGCCTGAAGATAAGGATGCTAGTTCTGCGAAGTTCAATATCAGATTCGGCTTTCAATGTGCCGACTATAGTAACTTGTAACACCTCACTTCGCCGAGAAGGCTGATGAGATGACCTCTACCAACAAGGACTCGAAAATTCTTGTCGACCGAGACTTGAATAGATCACCAGTCGGTCCAGAAGCAGTGCTGTTTATCCAAACTGAAGGTGCTCCGTGGTCGGTTGATTCTACGGCAACAGTGTTGTTTATCTAAACTGAAGATGTCACCGGTTGCCTTCATTGTGCTATTTATCCAAACTGAAGATGTGTTGGCTGAAAAAAAAAAAAAAAATCTCAAGGTTGTTGAGAGGTTTCGCATAGAGCGAGAGTTTGCGCAGAGCAGTTTGTATGTTGAATTGGAGAGAGCTTTGAATGATGCACTCCCTTCTCTATTTATAAGAGTGACTTCTCAGGCGTGGAAACATTCACCGTCCCGATGCAACATCATAACTCATGTGAATCACTACGGAATGATTATCACACACTTTCGTGATAAACATTCACCACCCTTAGCCAAGTAATTTTCCACATGCTCTTCGTATAAGAAACTCAATTAGCATCAATCTGAAATACTTGGCTAGAGATAAGCCAAGTGGGAATATTCTAACAACCTATGCAACCACATTCAGTCCACGTGTGCGAGACCTCACTGATGCATAGCAAACTGACTTCAAATAGAACTCTCCCACTAGTCACACGGAAGATAACTTTTTGTTCCTCCTTCGCTAATTACCAAGTGCATGCGTCATCTCTATTTGTCTAGATGCATTCATACATGCAACGCAAGTTGCAAATTAATTGCATCAATTCACTTGCATTATCCCATCTTTTCTCCAACTAAATGCAAGCCATGCATTATCAAAAGGTTCAATCTGATCACATCTCCCACTTTTGCATGCTATCTTATCCCTAAATTCCGATAAGTACTGATTTTCTGCATTGATCAAGTCACAAACAAACCAAGCTGCACAACACATAACAACATAGTCCTTATTGCAATGTAACCTCCTTCATTTGTTTGACTCTCAAGATGCAACCATAAGATAAATCACCACATTAAAATTACTAATAAAATAGTAACATCTAATATAGTTTCCTTCATCCAACGACTTTAAATATACTGGCCGAGTGCATGCAAAATCATGGCGTCTTAATGTTCGGAGTCATCCGACGGCCTACAATCTTGTTCATTCAACGGTCTCGATTGCCCGGGCCGATATTTTAAAATTGGGTCCAAACAATAACATATAATCTCTCTCTCTCTCTCTCTCTCTCTATATATATATATATATATAATGCGAAGGAGACTCTTTTGAATAAAGAGCCTTCATATATTCTCTGTCACATCACAATTTAATGTTAATTTTCATGCTAATAATATAAAATATTATGCAAAAAATATAAATGATAAAGTCTAAAGAGTATAAAGAGTTTCATTTTTTAGAGAGTCTTCTTAACATTTCTCTATAGATTAATAACATCTCCTAATAAATGTGTGTGTTTAACTACGAGCTAGTGATCCAGTGGTAAATGACGGATTACGAGACTTCCTTAAAATTAAAAACTGGAGTGCTCGGGTTCGAAATTCATTGCTTCTGTGGAAGCCAGACTTGTGGCCAGGAGAAGGCTAAAATGCCTTTAAATCTTCTCGACCCCCGAAATAGATGGATAAGCGTAGCTTGACACAAGTTGCTCTCCTTTTAAAAGAAATAAAAATAAAAATAAATGTGTGTTCTTGATTTGCACAGATGGATCAAGTTGTTAAAAGACAAAAGAGCTCAGTACCCAACAAAATTCAAATCACTCCAAAACAGCGCCATCGAGTTATGATTCAGTATTTCTCCGTGATTAAGTACTATTTCTTTGGTTGTTTCACTTGCTAACCATCGACAAACAAATGGCAGCTGAGACTCAGTATAGCATTTAACCGAGTAGACAAGTATGAACCCTAGTCCACAAACAAAAAAGAGGTTTCGCGTGAGATTAATCGTGCCTGCTTTAATTTTCAGCAAGCACTTTAAGAAAGTATACCTTAGGAATTGGTCTAATGGCCATGGATCATTAAGATTAAATTAATAATCAGTCAAACACCCTTTTCTTGGCAGGAAATTAATTAGTCAAAGGTTAGATATTATCAAAACGCTCCTTGCTTTCACGTGTGTATTTTGTTAATCACTCAAATTAATTACATAACTCATATTATATAAGGAAAACTAATAAAAATGGTTTGAAAACTTTGAGTTTCAACGAAAAGAATAAAAAAAATGTTGTAAGTGAATGGTACCAGAATTGATTTTTTAGAGTAAAAATGTGGTTTTTCATTAAAGTAAACAATATCGGAAATATTTCGTTAAAGTTTTCTATTATATATAACATGAAACATGTGATACCATAAATATTTTTTTTTCAAAAACTATAGTTCATAAAATTTGAACTCGTTGTAAAATATGTGGTATATGAAAAATTTAACATTATAAGTTGAACTGTTCAAGTTTTTTTTTTTTTTTTGAGAGAAGTACGATATTCATTAATAAAGGCCGAATTCGTACAAACTGAGGATAACGTGCATAATAGGCCTCGATAAAAACCTTGCCGGGGATTTCAACCCGGTCGAAGGAAAAGAGTGTCCCGCACAAAGAGACCTATCCTCAAATGAACAGTTGAAAACAATTACACACTCTCTTGTTATTTATACGTTTTACTACTGTTTGACAAGCATTGTAGAGATCAGTCATGTTGCTTTTTTTTTTTTTTTTTTTTTTTTTTTTTTTCTAGGCATAACCAATCGAAATGATTGTTGAGGAAGTTTTCTTCTCTACTGATCTGTCTACTGACCCATCAGCTGAAGAAGCTAAAACCAGGAAGTGGGGCAAGCACTACAGTCACGTCGCAGCACTTTGACCTTCCCTTGCCTCCAGCATTTTTCCGTAACGGCCATTTTCAGTGTGTATGATATTCTGTTCTGAAATTTATTGTTTTTTATTTTAGAATTTTGAGAAAACAATTTTAGAGTTGTATTTTAGGTTTATTTTGGTGTTTAGGGGTGAGTTTAAAATAGATGGATAAAGATCGATCCTTCGAGCATTTAGGCGAAAATCACTCGCGAATCGGAGTTGAAATAAAAAAGTTACGAGCACCAAAAATGATGGGCATTTTGGTCTTTTACAATTACTATAAATATTAAGTTTTAGAAATAGAAAGTTTACCATGTTGGAAAGTCTACCAAGAAATCCAACGCACAAACCCGCGATTACTCACCGACTTGTTTTTCCTTCACGATTTTTTTGACATAAATTTTGGCCATCTCCAACGGAACTAACTGACACCAACACCGTCAAATTGAAGCTCTCACTTTCCTCTATAATATTCACCCAAAATCACCTCAATAAACCACCACTGATAACGTGAGGCCGTGAAGTTCTAGGCTTCTAAGGCTCCAACAACTCTTTTCCCGTTACAAATCCATATGTATTCAATCAAGTATTTAATGAATCCATGGAAGTTTATGGGTACTCAATCAGGTTTTTAAAAGAGTTAACAAAAATTCATAAGAATCCAAGTGTTTTCATTCCGAATTTTAAAAGTAGTTCATAAAATTTTATGTAATTCAATTATGATTTGAATTTAAAGTATATTAAAAAATTAAAGATTTGGAGGGATTTAGAAGGATTTTATAGTGTCTTTTATGCTTTAAAAATTCAGGCTATCCCTAAGGTTTTTAATGATTTCACCTAAATTTGACATGGAGTCTACGGAACTCCATTAAACTCCAGAAATTTATAACTTTTTAAAAAAATTTCAAAATCTTAATTGAATACAACTCTTTAATTTTTAGTTTTAAAGGAATGAAAACTAAAATATAAAAACAAAATGGTTGTGAAACGACACCTAAATTAGAAAATAATATAGGTACATATTTTTCATGCACCTTACCGTCTTATATTTTACTTACTACGCGGATTTGAGAAATTAGAAGAACATAGAGAGATTTCAACTAATTTCAAAAAAAAATTATATTAACAATGACAATAAATAAATAAATGCCCTCGAGTCAATCCAAAAGCCTACATTACTTTTGTTCAATATAAACCCAATATGAGATATGCAATTACTCTTACACGACTCACACCACCGCTTTCCAGTTAAACCCTACAAATTACATTACATTGCATGCTCCCTTCTCCCTTTGCCTTGACTTTCAAACACCCCTCCCCTCCCCTATTTATTCTCACAACCACCTTTCCCATTAGAATAATCCCAACATCTCACTTCCACCCTGTTCACCTCTCCCAGGCCAATTAATTCCCCACGCACTGCAAAGCAAAACCCCAAACAATTGATCAGAGCAAGCAGGATTCCTCTCTTTACAAATCTCAAAAGATAAAAATGTAAAGGGAGACAAACTGGTCAGAACAGTCCTCACTTCTCTCTCTCTCTCTCTCTGATGAAGATTCTAATTAAGCCCCCAGCAGGTATTATTTTCTAAGTTCCCTGCTTTTCGTCCCGGCGGGATTTGGGTTTGTACTACTTTTCAGTGTTTGAGTAGAGAACAAGCATTATTTCATGCATCATCACTTTTCACTCGCTAGTATTAAATCTAAATTCTAAAAGAAGGGATGGGTTGAGAGTAGTACTTTCTCTCGTTTAATTTTACTCCACACAAATTTATTTTCATTTCCTTTCTTGTTTATCTTTCTAGCAGGCGATTCCTGTTGTGGGTTCTGCCCATTTTATATATAAATCAAATTATATTTGTTTAATTTATATAATTTCTCATCAGTTTGTATCCTATTTTTTATATTTTGGGAGATGGGAAGGGCTAGTGTTTATTTATTATACAAGTTTTAATTAATAAACAAGAGAAATATTGAACTCACAGGAGTAGGTGATGATGAGACTATAAGAAGTGATGCTCTGGTGGGCTAAGGAGAAAAACAAACAGCAGAAAAGGGTTTCTCCTTCCCTTTTGTTTGGCTATACCCATAGCTTCCTAGCTACTGTAATATATAGCTAGCTTTCTCTGTCTCGCTATCCCTCTCTTTGGTCGTCGTCATCATCATGGCTTCATCAAACAGACACTGGCCAAGCATGTTCAAGTCCAAGCCTGCTGATTGCAGCACGCACCACCAATGGCAGCATGACATCAGCCCTTCTCTCGTCTCGAACAGCTGCCACCGACCCTCCTCCTACTCCTCAGGTAACTACCCAAATTCCTATTTCATCACTCACTTCTTCATAACCGTCTTCAACATTTTATCTTAAAACTCTTTTCAATATTTTATAATTATTTTTCACGAATTCTGCACTCAAGTTCAAATCTCTTTTCTTTGTATAATAATAGCTTTTTTAATTATCCATATGATATGCATAATTTGTTACTAATTATTATATATGTTTTAGTTTACGTACATTTACATTTTTGATTAATTATGTGAATGTAACAGTGGGAGGGTGTGAAGAGCGCAGTCCGGAGCCAAAACCTAGATGGAACCCCAAACCGGAGCAAATTCGCATACTCGAAGCAATCTTCAACTCCGGGGTGGTGAATCCTCCGAGGGATGAGATCAGGAAGATTAGGGCTCAGCTGCAAGAGTACGGTCAAGTCGGAGACGCCAATGTGTTCTATTGGTTCCAAAACCGAAAGTCAAGAAGCAAGCACAAGCTCCGCAACCTCCACAACTCATCCAACCAACAACAAACCCATCATCGCCACACCCATCTTCCTATCTCCACGCCCGTCTCCGCAGCCACCACTCTCAACATTATCAATGCCGCCGCCCCTTCGTCGTCCTCCTCGTCCTCTGAAAAATCATCCCCCAAAGCACCAAACAACAAGGCTTTCTCCATGGGGTTCTCCACTCATGATGTTTCAATCAACTCTCCAATTGCTTCTGTGAACCAAAGCACTAACTTTTTCCAGCCTCACCATCCTCACCACAACGAGGTCTTGCCTGAATCGCCGTTCTTTTTTCCGGTGCATCAGGGCAACATTAATCCTAATTTGACACAAGGGTTTTGCTTATCTGAGCTGGCTAATGTGGATCATGTTCCAAATCATGAGCAAACTAATAATAATAACGTTGGGCCTTGCACTAGTCTCCTGCTGAGTGAGATCATGAACCATGGGGGAATATCAAGGAAAGAATATCACCATCAGGAAGATCAGATCAAGGCCATGAAGAATGTGGATAATCAGCAGCACCTGAATTACAATATCAATGTCACCACATCTCCAACTACTGCTGCTGCTGCTTCTACTACTCCTACTGTTGCTGTTCCATCCCCCATGTTTCACAACATTCAAGGTAGATTAACTGAAAATTTAATGTTTTGCAAATTAGATCTCCATATGCAATAATGCACATAGAGAAAATTGTCTAAATTAAGTCCTTGTTTAAGGGAAATGCTCTAATCTGCAACCAATTTATCCATTTTTGTCGAATTAATAGCGGTATTCCATGTACGTTAAACAACAATAGTGCTAGACTACAGCACTTATATATATACACATGTATATATATATATATGTAATCAGGTTGTGTATATATATATATATGTAATCAGGTTGCTTAAGGGGAGGGATCCTCATTTTTTAAAAAAAATGGGGACACGCTCCCTACCGTTAGATTGGCTTTAATGAAATTGCGTGGTTAAGATTAAAATACAAGCCACACAATCTCAACCACACAATTTCATTAAAGTTAAATCCAACGGTGGGGAGCGTGTCCCCATTTTTTTGAAAAAATGGGGATCCCTCCCCTTAAGCAATTCCTATATGTAATATATTATTAACGTACATAATACCAAAATGTATCAAAGTGGGATTGATTTATGATGGGTTTGTATTTTGGGATGAAAGTGATTGCCATGTTTGTAATGTATTATGTATGGAAGGGAGGGTAGTTTTGTCTTTATGTTCGGCAAGAAACTTTTAGCTTGCTAGGTTTTTGCGTTTGGGGTTATGATGGACGTGCGTATGGGTTTTGATTGACCAGTCTGTTCTATAACGTGTTTGGGTTTGGCTTGGACTAATTACTACCCGGACAATACCGGACTGTTCACGTACATACGCCTTTCAGATCATGAGATCGGACTGATGAAACGACGTCGCATACTGTGTGATTGTGTTGACTTAATGTGGTGGTGTTTGGAGTTTTGGACAGGAAGTGTTGGCCAAGCGGGTGAAATGGCTCCGGGAAGTCCGGCGAAATCAACGGTGTTCATAAACGACGTCGCATTCGAGGTGGGTGCGGGTCCCTTCAACGTGCGTGAGGCTTTCGGGGATGACGCCGTTCTCATTCACTCCTCCGGTCAGCCCGTTCTCACCAATGAGTGGGGTCTCACCCTCCACTCTCTCCACCATGGATCTTTCTATTACCTGGTATACTAATTTCACACTTAATTTTTCTTTATTTTTTTATTTCTTTATGCTAGTTATTTTTTTAACCTTAATATGTTATTTGGTTCCTTTCTATGTATTTTCCCAAATTAAAACAATGTGATAAAGTAGAGATTTAGGTTTAGGCGAGTTAGCTATATCGTTGTATTTTTCCTTATTCAAGTTTGAATTCCGCTCGTAGTTTATATGAATTAGTTTAGACTATTTTATTGTTTGAAATGTTGCTTTTTATGACCGAAATGTCAAGTATTTAAGTCGTGAAAACAGTCTCTTTACAAAGTAAAGGTAAAGTTGCATACGACAGACATCCACCCCAACCCTTGCAAAGTTATGAGCCTTATTAGCTTGGAATCGCCCTTTTTATCTTATTATCTAAAAGAAGTGATTTAAATTTGTTTTGCTTCTTTATTTGTTGCTATCCAGCTATTCCACTGTAATGTGTGTGTATGTTTATATTTATTTTATCTATGCTTGCTAGTTGATGATCATTAATGTGTTTTTCTGGGATTGCAGATATAGAAGAGGTGGAAGCAAGCTAGAAGATACGGGCTTCGGTTCTGCGTGTTTTTCTATATATATCTCTTCTTTAATCTGCGTTAGGGTTTGCAATATTATAAGATAGGGCTTCATTCCGTTTTGTGGATCTAGGGTTATTTCAGAGTTCGTGGACCTATTTATGTACTATTAGTGTACCTGTTTCTGGTTATATAAAGGATGATTATATATATTTACCTGTGGGTTGTGTTTTTGCTATGAAAGTTTTAACCTGCACATCATGCTCATGTGCATGCAGGAAAACTCAAATTCAAATGAGATGATATCATCCTCACAATTTTTTGCTACTTTTCGACTCAGTTTCTTTTTGCTGAAGGACTCCAGATGTCTCTTACTTTTCAATTGTTTAACATTGTTCTGCATCTTCCACCCAAAATTTATATCTAACTGCCACGCTACCATAATCAACTGTCCAACAATATTTGGCTAAAGAGAACTGTGGTCATATGTATTGCTTTGCCAAAATTGTAAACTTAGAGATGTATTATTAAATTAGTAGGAATTGCATCCAATTGTGCAGACCAAAAGTATATAAATTAGTAATGAAATGAACTAGTATATCTAGCTAGCTAGGTTATCGTAGGGTCAAATATGGCCTTGCTGTATCTGCACTCAATGGAAGTTTTCGATGAACCCCGAACTCTGTCACGACCTACTCAAAATATATCACTTAAATTTATATATTTTTATTGATATGCTCTAGTAGTGTTACATATTTAACCTATTACACATTTATATATAATAATAAATAAAAATTTAAAATAATAACACCATATGACCATATTTTTGATACACACAAAAATTTGCTCGCTCCAGCGCACATTTCTTACCACATTGATATTCTTTAACCATCCAGTATATGCACTGTTAATTCCATGTCGATGTGTCATCTTTTGTTCATGAAAAACTTAGGGCATGCGTAATTACTATGAGAAGAAACTTAGGGCTTCCTAAGAAAAATAAATTAAGATGAAAAAATAGGTGATCATGCTGAGTGGTATTTAATATATAACATTCATACACCTATAGGCTATATATGCTGCCAAGTTCTTGATCCGGTGCGCTATATGTATGCGTAGATCATATGTGTACATGTGTATATTTATGTATGAATGAATATACACAGCCTGATGAGATTAGGGCTTTTAAATGGATCCGTACATATAGAAAGTGAGCAGGTGCCTTTCAGTTTCGGCAATACTTGGATACGATGGATCATCACCATTTAAAAAACATATATATACACATCTTGCTTCGACACTCCATATCAATCAGAATCATAGGGCCTGAGCAGAAACGGAAAAGTATTAATGTTTGACAAACACCCGGCACTACCCGCAGCTGTGTGTTTAATTTCTTCCACATGCATTCTTTTGAAAATTAGGATTCTTTTTTCATCTCCTTTCATTTTATCCTCTCACATTCTCTTATTTTATCTTTTTTTTACTATAAAAAAATTAATATAAGATTTTGATATGGCTTAATCGTAACTGTTTAAATAGGAGGGGAAGAGGAAAAAAAAAAAAAGGGAAGGAAATCGTACTCCTTTTGCTCTATGTACATGCTTTGCAGTCGATGATCATCATGAGAAGGCAAGGCAGATTGTAACTAAGGAGGAGAGAGGATCATATCCGGATCTTTTTTGTGAAGAGATTTTTCAATGTGATCGGTATACGAAATGATACATTACGTGTTATTATTTAAATGATGTGATATATGTGTTAAAATGTTAATAACGTAAAAAATAAAATTTCTCACTACTTACATAAAAACAAGTAGTGTTCCCGTTAAAATGTAAAATTTCTCCTCTTTGTGAGGATCTTGGGGATCCTCTAATCACATCCGTTTATCGTGCGGTCAGTTTTTGTCAGGTACCTTTTATATTCAATTTTAAATAAAAAAAAATTATAATAATTTTTAAACGTACGATGTACGATAAACGAATATGATTGAAGAATTCGACTAAAATCCTTATGAATTAAGGAGGGCTAGCTCTAGGTCAACTACTTTTTAGTGGTGCAGATTTGTTACGTGCAAATTTGCAATCTCAGAGGTCAACTGTATATGTAGCTTGGATTTGATTGAGTGATATGTTTCGATTAGATATATCATAGACGTGCAGGTCTGGCAAAATTCCTTCCCCCTATAAGATATAGCTACATGAGGCTAGACTTACCCCGTCACTTACACTAGTCACTTGTACTTATTTTCTGCATGAACTATCACGTAATATGTGGAAGAAGATCGACACTTTACTATACAGGAGGGGGTGGAAATGGATTTTAAAGCATTGTGGTGGAAGAAGGAAGAAGAAATCATGAAATATTTGATCATCAGTTGCTTTCTGTATCAATGTATCCAGGGTTTTTGGTAAGAAGTAGGATTATCTCCTCTCTTATTCTTATCTTTTTTGTTCTCTCATTCTTATATATTGTTTTTGTTTTATTGTCCTTATAAAAAATTAATATAAAATGTTGACGTAGTTAAACCGTAACCGATCAAATAGAAGGAAATAGAAGAAGAGAGAATTCTCCTATTCTGAAGGTATGGTTGTTGGGGGATACTGTACAAGGTCGATGTGGCGCGTTAATATTGGTTGATGTTTATCAGATCATGATCTACCCCTACAGTAATCTGCATTTACATGCCCCCACGAGTGGGTGAAGACTGAAGACTGAAGAGAACAGTCACCTTGATGGGACTGTTCTTACATGCTCCCGGCCGGACTTGGATGTAATCCGGATCAATTTTGTGAGAATCCTCATGTCATCTTAAATTGAGGGCTGGCCAGAGGCCTTATTTTAATCATCCGACTCTTCAAGATATTAATATTTTAATAAATAGTACATGGTCATATTTGCCTCCGTCTCCAACTGTAGGCCAAAGGGGCATAGGACTCGTTTTAGCCATGTCACAAAAAATCGTCTCCAACCGAGGGTCAAAGGGCTATAGGGCCAAACATAATTTATTATTTAAAAACTACAACTTAAATTCAAATCCAACGGCTAAGTGACGTTAGCATGAAACAGTTATAGAAAAAAATGGAATTTAAAAAAAAATATGAAACAAATTTTGTAAAATAGAAGTTATAGGAAAAAATGGAATTTAGAAAAAAAATGAAACAAATTTTGTAAAATAAAAGTTATAGTAAAAAAAATAGAAGTTAAAAAAATGAAACAAATTTTGTGAAATAGAAGTTATAGGAAAAAAATAGAATTAAAAAAAATGAAACAAATTTTGTAAAATAAAAGTTATAGGAAAAAATAAAATTTAAAAAAATATGAAACAAATTTTGTGAAATAGAAGTTATAGGAAAAAATGGAATTTAAAAAAATATATGAAACAAATTTTGTAAAATAAAAGTTATAGGAAAAAAATAGAATTAAAAAAAATGAAAAATATAAGTTATAGGAAAATTTTTGTAAATAAAACTGTAAAAAAAAAATTCAAAATTAACGACTAGCTGACGTCAGCTAGCCGTTGGATTCAAATTTTAGTTTAAGCATTCTTGTCGGTTATATCCGACTGGATTGCTCTGATTTTCTGGCCAGCCCGGGGTTGGCTGGCTGGCTGCATGCGGCCAACCCTTTGGCCCTTTCAGATTCCGTGGGGCCGACGAGCCTTCTGGCCTAGCCCTTAGTTGGAGACGGTTTTCGGGCTATTTTCGGCCTTCTGGCCCTCTGGGCCCTTCGGTTGGAGATGGTCTCGTGGGCCCCACAAAATCTGAAAGGGCCAAAAGGCTGGCCCCTTCCAGCCAACCCGGGGCTGGCCAAAAATTCAAAAAATCATGTCGGATATAACCGACAAGAATGCTTAAACAAAAATTTGAATCCAACGGCTAGTTGACTAGCCGTTGTATTTAATTTTTTTTTTAATTCTTAAAAAGTCTATTTTTTTCTTCTATAAATACCTAAATCATTCATTAAATTTAAGTTCTAATTTTTTTGGTTTTTTGGGCCAGTTATCGTTGTAGTTTTTAAATTTAAGTTGTTGTTGGATTTGAATTTAAGTTGTTGTAGTTTTTAAATTTAAATAATAAATTATGTTTGACCTTATGGTCCTTTGACCTTCGGTTGGAGACCGTTTTTTGTGACATGGCTAAAACGAGCCCTATGGCCATTTGGCCCTCAGTTGGAGACGGAGGCAAATATTCCTCTGTAGTGTTCATTAAAATATTAATATCTTGGTGGGCCAAAGGACTAAAACGAGCGCTCTGGCCAGCTCTTGATTGGAGATGGCCTAAGAATTTTCACATCTTAACTATTTATCGTATATCGTGGGGTTAGAAATTATTTGACTTTTTTGTTTAAAATTAAACACAAATAGTATTTAAAGAAAACTGACCACACGATGTACAATTAACGGCTAAAATATAGAAATCCTTACAAAATGAATGATTCTCCTCCTCCCGGCCCCCCGCCCTTCTTAGACCATCTCCAACTGAAGGGTCCAGAGAGCCAGAATGCCTAAAATAACCCTGAAACCGTTTCCAATGAGGGCTAAGCCAAAGGACTTGTGGGCCCCACTAGACAAAAAAGGCCAAAGGGCCAACTAGCCGGCCCCGGGCTGGGCCACACGCTGACGTCATATTTGATTTTTATTTATTTACATTAAGTAACATGAAACAACATTAAATAACTGTGAAATCCCGTCCCCGGAATTTCACTGTTGACTACTTATTTTTGTTATTAAATTTCGTATATTGGGTTATGGTGTATAAAAAAAAAAGAAAAAAAAAATGGTTAGAAGCTGCCAAGTGGCAGCGTGAGAGATGGGAAGAGTGTGAGATGCGGGAGAGAAAAGGAGGGAAAGGTTGGCCAATCAGAAAGGAAGGAAGGGAGGGAAAGGAGAGAAAGGAAAGAGAGGAGAGAGGAAGGAGAAACCGGGTTTCTCCAACCCGTGGGTGTGACCGCCCCTTTTTACCATTTCTCCGGCGGATTACGTCGGTTTTTCCGGCGAACTGAGTCTGGGAAATTCATGCACTTGGGTCCCTTGTTCTTCCTCTCCCTATTACAACCTTAAATATTTGAGATTGGTCTCGATTTGGAAGAGAACCACACCGGCGGGTGAGTACACCCTTGCCTTCGATTTGCTTAATTCTGAAACGTTTTCATCGAATTAATCCCACCATTAGACTTCCCTTGAGGCCTAGAACAAAGCCCAAACCATGGTATGGACGGCGGAGCACCGGAGGTGGTGGATTGAGAACACCCATATATAGGGTTCCGACGGGTTCAAGGAAAATTGGAGCCTTTCCAGGCCAAATTGGACTTGGTCGCAGGTATAAAGTTTTCTCTACTCTTTGAGATCTTCATTTATGTAATTTTTGGTAATTTTGAAAAATAGTTGAATTTTCCGGCAAGTCGGGGCGGCCGACCGCCACCCGCGGCGGCTCGTGCGGCGGCGGCCTGGCCAGTGGGCCGAAGATATTCTTTTAAGTTCAATTAGATGCCTTGAGTTCATATTTGCTATCCGCATGACGTAATTTGAATGTTTGGACTTAGTTGCTTTACGATACCTTACTTGGTCAAAATATGAATCGACGATCCGACTGTTGGATCGTCACCAAACCTTAATGCATGGTAGAACATAATATTTTTGGATCATAGAAACTTACGGATCGGGAATCCGACGTACGGATCTTCCCTAATTGGATTTGTAAGTTGGTAAAATTAAATGTCGACCGTCACTTGAATTTGAAATTGGTGGAGATCCGACCGTTGGATCGTAATGAAATGTTAGCATGTTGATCTAGAAAAACAATGTGGAATTTTGGGAGTTACGGATCCGAAGTCTAATGTGTGGATCTTTTGGATCGATTTACATAAAGTTGTGGATCCTACGTTGACCGAGAGTTGACTTTTGGTCAACATGTCTCGAAACGTTATAGATACTAGAATTGGTACTACTAGAGACTAAGTGAAGTCTAGTGGACCCACATTGGTTAGAGAGTGGCTTGAATATATGTGATACGATTATTACATGAATTTCTTATATTAATATCATATGTGAATATGAATTGGGTTTATAAAAATGAATTCTATTGAAATGTGATTATTATATATTAGCCATAGACTTATGTTTATTAAACATGTTTTGGCATACGTACTGATGTTGATTGTGATATATATATGTTTAGTTATCTTTTTAGTAATGTGATTAATAAGTAAGATAAATGTTATGATTGTGCGACCCTAGAATCATATTAGAAGTATGTTACAGAACTTATACACTTGTGTGGCATATTAGTGAGGGCCATGAGAAGATGAGGGTGTAGGTGACTATGTTGTAACTCATAGAGGTCGAGGGGTTGATAAGTTGTGTGTTGAATTTATTGCACCATGTAGCAGTTGACATTGATGGTCCTGCTTGGTATATCCGCATTGGGGGACCATACGCATTCTAGGAGTGATCATGCTTGGTTAACCCGCATTGGGTGATCACTACCTAGAGCTATCGGACACAGTCCTGCTTGGTATATCCGCGTTGGGGGACTGTTAGGGGTGATCAGGCTTGGTATATCCGCATTGGGTGATCACTACCTAGAGCTATCGGACACAGTCCTGCTTGGTATATCCGCGTTGGGGGACTGTTAGGGGTGATCAGGCTTGGTATATCCGCGTTGGGTGATCACTACCTACCTGATTATCTTGACCCTGCTTGGTTAATCCGCGTTGGGGGGTCACTAATGGTCCTGCTTGGTTAATCCGTATTGGGGGACCATACTATATATGGATCGCGCTTGGTTAATCCGCGTTGGGCGATCCTTATGGCCATGTATGCTTAGGAGTGATCATGCTTGGTATATCCGCGTTGGGTGATCACTGCCTATGATATTAAACTATGTATATGGTTCTGCTTGGTATATCCGCATTGGGGAACCATATGCATTATAAAAGTGATGAGGATTAATTGTACTTGATACATTTGATGGGCGATCATATTTTAGTTTGGTTCCATTGAGTGATCCGGAATCCCTTTTGGTGTCTTGGTTCCGTTGATAGGTCCGGAACCCGATGTTGATGGATTTCGTTGAGTGGTCCGAAATCGCATCATTTGATTCAATTGAGACAACTTCAGAGATGTAGGCTTCGGCCGAACTGTGTTGCTCTAGCCCTGCATTTCGATGAATTGTATGTGTTATTGATGATATGATGATTGGCATTATTGATTGATGTGATAATTGGATGGTGTTGGAATGCATATGTGAGAATGAAAGATGTTATTACTAGAGATTATTATTGTGCTTTGTAAAATGTTCATTGAGGTGCTACATATTTGAATTGTGGTATTATGTTGAGACCTAGTGGTCTATGTGATGAATGTTTAAGAGTAGTGAAATGATGAACTACGAATGGCTTGATCCCTATTGAGGGTACGTAGGCAGTCTAACGAGGATGTTAGATGCAGCCATAAAATCTACGAAGAATAATTGCGCAATTGGATCTTAAGTTGTGTTTTACCTTTCCCCGGAGGCGGTGTATGTCAGAGTTGCGGGTATTTGTTGACGTCACGTGTCGATCCTGGACGTATGTCGGGATAGGGGCGTGACAATAACATTAAGTAACATTAAACAACATAAAAAAAAAATTAATAACATGAAAATTATTGACAATCCATAACATAAAATTATTGAGGTAATTTAATTTAAGTAACCATAGTAATTCAATTAAAATAATAAATTATGTTTGGTCCTATAACCCTTTTACCCTTGTTTGGAGATGGTTTTTTGTGACAAGGTTATGCTTGGCCTGACCCTCGGTTAGAGACGGTAAGAAATATGGCCCTGCATTGTTCATTAAAATATTAATTTATTGGAGGGTCAGAGGACTAAAATGAGCCCTCTGACCCTCCTTCGATTGGAGATGGTCTTATGTGATTTGAAGATTTCATGTAAATAATTAATCCGGAAATTGACGTGAAACGGGAGGGGTTAGATTTTTTTTTTTTTGTTTGAAAAACTTCTAGTAACCAACTTTGAATTCTACACCCTGTTTCACTTTGTCATTCGAACTTTTAATTTTGATTTTCATGTCCGTTTAATTTTTAAATTTTATTGATATATAATTTAGATTGCCAATTTCATCAAATTTATCTTTAAGTTGCAAAATAGATGACCAGCTAAAAGATGAAGATTTGGAGGAATTTGAATGAATTTTATACACACTTTAGAAAATCAGGCATCTTTCCCCTAAATTTTTTAATGATTTCACCCCAAATTCACGTAGAGTTTACGAAACTCTATTAAAATCTACAAATTTATAACTCTTATAAATCTTTCAAAATATCAACCGAATACAACCCCTAAATCAATATTTTAATTGAATGTTATTTTTTTTTTCTTCATGTCATTGCCACATTACCTTTTAGCTTTTAATCAGGGCCCTTATATGTAAATGGGTCAAAGGGCTAACAAGGAGTGTAAAAATATTTGTTAAAATATTTGTGCATGATCGTAACACTTTGTTATGATTTAAAACTTATATAATAAACCTCAAATTAATCATGTGTCTGTTAGAAATGGTCATGAATAATTGGAAGTAACCAACTATTTTGTCTTTCATAAATCTGAGAAATCACGTATCTTATTGGATATCATTTTTCAATTTTTTTTTGGTTGGATGTTTATCGAATGAGTCTTACTCATACCAAAAGAAACTCAAATTTGAAATGGTAAGCATTGGATTTTATAAAGTTGATAGTCGTAAGAGACTAGAAGAGTGGACCTTTCTCCTTATATGGTGTTCCAACAACAACAAAAAAAGAAGTATATGGTGTCGAATCCAAATAAGATTATAATAATATACATTTCCACAAGATTTTTGATGTCTATATTTTATGTAATAACAATTGGACCCTTTTCCTTCATGTCTTAAGAAAATTGTAACAATGATCCCTCAACTTTAACATAATTGATTTAGTTGTCCCTTAATTAAAAATCTATGATCATTGGTCTCTTAACTCATCAAAACGTGCAACTATGATCATTTCCTCAACTCCATTAGAATTTCGTTAAAATGAGTTATGTTTGAAGGACTATTGCTACAATTGGGTAAAAGTTGAAGAACAATTCCTCCTATTGAGTTAAAGGTGAGAGACCATTGTAACAATTTTTCTCATGTGGTTTTCCATATTTGCCCCTTAATATGACTCATTTTGACGGAAGTTCTAATAGTGTTGACGAAAATGACTATATGCATTTTAATGAGTTAAATGACCAATAGTCATGGATTTTTAGTTGTGGACTATCCAATTGTGTTAAAGTTAAGGGATCATGTTACAATTTCCTCTCACGTTTTAAATAAAACAAACAACAACTTACTACAGTATAGTGATATTCCTATTTATTTGTAAGTGAGAGGTCTTAGGTTCAATTCTCGTCAAAGACGAATTTGAACCTCATTATTGTTATCCCATTGTGAGGCTAAACCCACTCCCCCGACACTGTTCAACAATAGTGAAAAGGCGGAAATGCCCTCGGGTTTCTTCTTTGTTTTAACTAAAACACTATTATCATCTTCATTACATTTACTCATTCTCGAATACAAAGGAGCAAACACATGTCGGCTAACAATACATTTTCTTTAGTTGGTGCGACCAAAAGGTAAAAAGGTTGAGAGCTTTTATTTGGGACCGGGAGTCGTTAATCATTCCAACTTGCTTTGGTTGGGTTGCTGTCTTCAACCTCCATTTTGCTATATTTCTCTCAAAATCTAACAAAACCCATTCACCCCATAACTCACATACACACCTCCGCCGCCATGATTCTTCACTATTTATAAACTAATTGCCAAAAACCCATCGAACCCATCATCCCAAAACTCCTCCTCATTCCTTCCAAATAGAAAGAAAAAGACAAAACCCAAGAACATAAGGACGACAAAGATCCAGCCCATTTTTGCAGTAATTGAATTTTGGGGAAGGAGATGGGGGCGTACAGGGCCGACGACGATTACGATTACTTGTTCAAGGTGGTGCTGATCGGCGACTCTGGCGTCGGAAAATCGAACCTTTTGTCCCGGTTTACGAGGAACGAGTTCAGCCTCGAATCAAAGTCCACCATTGGCGTCGAGTTCGCCACCAGAAGCATTCGGGTCGACGACAAGGTCGTCAAGGCCCAGATTTGGGACACCGCCGGCCAGGAAAGGTTCGGATCCACATGCTCTGTTTTTTTTATAAATCTTGAGTTTTTTTTGTTAGATCTTGGAATTCACATTCTCGTTTTTGTTCTCTTGGGTTTTCTTGGTTTCCTGAGGAAATTGGGGTTGTTTGGCTTATATTATATTGCACGGATTTGATAATCTTGCTAAGGATTATTTTTTATGAGTCTGTTTGTTTGATGGGTGTTGTTTGGTTGCTGAGAATGCCGAGGAAGATATCATGAAATTGCTAATGAAAATGTTGAAGTTTTCATTTCCCATTGTTTTAGTTAGCTGAGCTGAATTTTACTCGGTTTGTATTTGTTTTTGGAATTGGTCTTGAACAATCTTCGTGAAGTATGACAACTATGATGCAATGCTAATTCTCTGCTTGAACTTCTGGTTTGTTTGTATTAGTAGAATGCAACGATACACAGTTTCCGGCGTTTTTACATTTGTAGTTTGTTGATATAGCTCTCTTGCTTTGTGGAGTGTTGTTTGGACAAGTATCCTATACTTAATTAGAACAATGTTTTGCTACTCAAAGATGACTAGGAACTCCTACTCAAAACTCTTTCTTGTTCGAATCACAGAGCTTTGTGCTTATGATTAAAACCGTCCATATTATAAATCACATTGTAAAGATCATCTCTGTAAAAAATGAATTAAAATTAAGGTTGTTTTGTTAATCTATTTTAGCAAACACATAGACGGTTCGTAATGCTTTTACCTATTCCGTTAATTTTTTATACAACTCAATGACTAAACGACCTTAGTTTTAATTCATTTTTTACAGAGGGGATCTTTATAGAGTGATTTATAATATGAACGGTTCTGATTATAAAAACGGAGTTCTATGAATCGACAACGAATAATTCTGAGTAGGAACTCCTACTAAAAAAAAAACTCCTACTCCTTCTTTGAGTAGGCAAATATTGTTCACTTAATTAGGTCACATTTTGCTCTGCTATAATTTTCGGGTTTGGCGCTGTTTACTGCATTTCGAGATTACTAGGTAAGGTGGTTGTTCTTGCTACATCACAAATTGATATGTCATTACGGTTTAATCCGTCTTAATCATATAAGCTTAAACTAATCCCAGCCAGTGTTAATATCTCACATTGCATTTTTCATTTCTTTTGTTAAAGGTATCGTGCAATCACAAGCGCATACTATCGAGGTGCCGTCGGCGCCCTACTTGTCTACGACGTTACTCGTCATGTTACATTTGAGAATGTGGAGAGATGGCTGAAGGAGCTTCGCGATCACACGGATGCCAACATTGTGATCATGCTGGTGGGAAACAAGGGAGATCTGCGTCACCTACGAGCTGTTTCCACTGACGACGCTAAGGCGTTTGCTGAACGAGAGAACACCTTTTTCATGGAAACGTCTGCCCTCGAGTCTATGAACGTCGACAATGCTTTCACCGAAGTGCTGACCCAAATCTACCGCGTTGTGAGCCGGAAGGCCCTTGACGTTGGGGATGACCCAGCAGCCTTGCCCAAAGGACAGACAATCAATGTCGGGGGAAAGGACGACGTATCAGCTGTGAAGCAAGTCGGGTGTTGCTCTACGTAAAATTTGCCGGAATTTTTCGAGTGCCTTTTGACGTTCTATCGGGCGAGGTCATGTCCATACACAGAGGTTGACCTGACTCCACGAACTTGCTTTCTCGACGGGATATTAACTCTTTGAACAGTAGCTTCGGATGCTCGAAAGCTTGTCTATGTTTAGCGCAAAATTTAGGATGTTAAGGATATGTTGTTTTTTCCTTTGATTGGATTTGACCTACTTGCTTCCCCTTGTGTAGTATTATTCTTTCTTGGTTGAGTTTTATATAAAGTTTGGTTGTTTTTGAGCTGAAAGTCTGCATTCCTTCCGCGAGCGTCGGAAAACGATTAACTTTGCCCCCTCTCAAGCACAAGAAGTGAAAACTAGAAATTCAAAACGAAATGGTGATTAATCATGTTCCAAAAGTTTTCCTTCGTTTTACAAATTTCGTGATTGCTATGGTTTCCACCATCTTCATCGTCGAATTCAGATGAAAAATCGAGTTCTCCCGGCAAGATTGCCTCTTCAAAGTTTGATTTATAGAGCAATAAGTGGAAGCAGTTTGGTAGGAGGAACAAACGAAAACAGCCACAGCCAAATGACTCTTGACAAAGATTGTACATACATTCACAGCCATAGTATCTAAGAACACTCCACAGAATGCTCAAGCCGCGCCGCACCGCACCGTACTGATGAACCGAACCAGCTCCTTAGAGACGTGAAATCTGCATTTATCAGTAGATCATGGATCAGTAACTTTAACAAGAAGTGTTGGAAAACGATCAAAACGCAACAGCGCTCCGTTTGTCTTCCTCACAGATGCAGACATGTAATTCTTGTTGGGGATCGTCTGGAAGTACTTCTCTAGAACGCGCATAGAATGTTTTAGGACTTGTTTGGATGTGCTTTTAAAATAACTAAAAGCACTTTTAGAAAAAATATTTTTTGGTTCCAAAAGCACTTAAAATACTTCTTGAAAGAAGCATATAATTTTCAGAATTTACTTGTATTTTTACTAAGAATTGGTTCCAAAAACATTTTTACCAAAAACATTTTTACCAAAAACGCTTTCAGTCATTTTAAAAGCACATCCAAACGAGCTCTTAATATAAGTTACAAGTGCTTTCTAGAAAGTGTTTCTGCATGAACAAGCCAGGTGTTTTTACGGAAATAGATTGTCAGAAGCGTTTTTCGTTATCTGACGGTAGCTTAATATTCAGCTAGATTATACAACTAACAATAGCTTAATATTTTAGTCCAATTTACCCCAAATGAGTCACAATCCAACAATTCAAACCACTGAATTTCCCAAAAATATCATATCCAATCCGAGTCCCGACCTATTGATTTAAAATTGAAATTGAAATTACACAGGAAGATAAGCTCACCGGGAACTGGGGGAGAGGTGAGGCTCATGGGCGTCGAGCTTCCTCGGATTTGTCGGGAGGAGGAGGAGGAGAATCGTCGTGGCGGCCGACAGAGGGCAGAGGATTACCGCCCTTGATGAACCAACCGAGGGCGAAAAAGGAAGCTCCAGCGAGAATGGCGGTGCCCCAGGCGTGAGAGTACCATTTGCTGTACTGCCTGATGGCGAACTTCCACTGCTCCCGAAGCGTCGCCGCGTCTGGGATTTCCGGGTCCGGCGGGTTCTGGAAGCGGACCTTTTCGCCCGAGAAACTACTGCTGGGTTTGCTAGTACGGGCGTTGTTGTTAATCTCGGAAGGAGGAACGTTTTGAGGTGTATCGGGTTTGGGTTTGGGTTCGGTCATGGCTCTGGTGAGTCGGTGCCTCCGGTTTTGTTTGTGTTTCTGGCTTTTGCCCAAGAGGAAAGAGTGTTCTTTTTCTCTTATATATTCCGTCGTTTGCCACCTGTCCGATTGAACAGGTGGCTCACTCTTTCATCTGATGAGCTAGGATGGACTAGGATGGACGGGTACTTGTTTAGAAGTGCTTTTAAAATAATTAAAGTAATAATTCAATTGAATCTGAAAAAGCATTTTAAATGCTTCTTGCAAAACATTTTAAGTGTATTTTTTTTTTTGCAAAAAGTATATATCTAGTACTTCTTCAAAAACACTTAAAATGTTTTTAAAACCAAAACAATTTCATCATAAACACATTCACTCATTTTAAAAATACTTCTAAACGAGCTATATATAAACAACATATGATCGATAACATTAATATTATCTGAAAGTGACAAGTAATTGTAAAAATGACGTCATGCTGCGGGGCGAGCAATTGCCATGCTATTCCCTTTTGAGAAGATGAACATTTTTTGCTAGTCTGCTAATTAGAGTAGCTCTTACCCCAAATAAAACCAGCATAAAACCGAATAAAAAAAAATACAAAAATTATTATACTTTGTAAACCGCTCTTAAAAATTGGAATTTTAACAAAAAAACTTTTGATACTGTTCACTTTTACGAAAAATCATATTTTTATACTAAAAAGACAATCCTGATAGCAGCATGACATTGTTTTGCTTCAAGTTGATCATTTGCGGGCTTCAACCTTCTTCTGTTCTTTGGCTGAAACAATTGAGAGTTGAACAATTACAGTCCTTGAAGATCCAGAACAAGAGAAATCGACACGAAAAAAGAAAAGGAAAAAACGGAACAAAGAAACAAGCAATAAGTTGTGCTGGTCTCAGAAACAATACCAGCTTTTTCTTCTCTCTTTTTAGCAGCTTCCGCCCTTTGCTCTCGTATAAGCGCTAAACGCTCTGCATGATCAACAAAATGATATCAATAAGCAATAAGAAATTCGAAACTATAGCGGTGAAAGTGCAAATCCAGCCCATAGGAGCCTCTTGTTCTTCTCTAAAGAACCCATATCTAACAAGACTTCAGCAGTAAAATGTGCAGAAAAAAATATTGACGAGATTGTAACTCGACAACAAAAATTACAAGGCAAGCTGCAACCCAATCCATACGTCAGCTAACAACCGTGTCCTGAATCAGAGAGATTCTAACATGTAACCGGTTGTATATTCCCCTTATTAGTATCTCTCTCATCACGTGACTAAGAGGTACTCTATGCAAACAATAATCACGACAAAATACCTAAATCTTTCCTTGCTTGTTCAGTTTTTCCCTGTTCTTGCAGCCTCATATATCTCTCGCGGGCTCTCTGTTTCTCCAATTCTTCTCTGAAAACAAATGAACAAAAATTGAGGATGTCAAAACCGATTAGGATAAAAGAAGAAATACGAATAGAACTTATATTCCATGGACAAACCTTTCACGCCTTGAGAGTTCAGTTGTCCTTCCCATCTGTAGAGAAAATAACAAATATTACTCTTTCACAAAATTCACAGCCATTGTCAAAGTAAGTTGCAGAACTTACATCAACGTCTCGAGCTTTCACGGTCTTCTGCTTTACCAAATTCGGATTTTCAATCTCAATAATCCCTTGGATCGCCTTCTTCTTCTGATAACATTATTTGGCAACACAAAAAAAAAAGATTCACGTTTATTAGTTACTCATTAGAACAGTATAAACCAACCAAAAAATACAAAAACTTTCTACATAGATGACAGTTCATGTTCACTAACCTCCTCATGTCCTTCGGATTCATCTCCAGACTCCTCTTCGGAACTTGCCACGAAATCTACTTCAACTTCATCACGCTCAGCTTCCCGCTAAGGAAAACAACAAATTAACTTTCTTAAACCGAAAAATCAATAGTTTCGTATCGCCATATAGTACGTGAGTGTGAGAGGGACAAACCTTTGAAAAAGTCCGCGGGCGGCTAGAGGTACCAGCAACTGCAAATTTATAAATACAACAACAAAGATGTCAGAATTGCTTAATTTTGACAAGAATTTAATCACTTCTGCGAATCAAACAAACAAACCAAAACAATCAAAATTCATATCAATTACCTAAATTCAAAGTCAAAACGTTTTCATGTTCTAAAAAAATTGTAATATCAAACAAACCAACAATCAAAATTCAAATAACTTCGATTCAATCACTCATAAAACACAACTTGGTCAAACAACACCAGTACAATTTGTCAATTCAACGAGCCCAAGGGGCATAATCCTCTGTTTGGTTACCGAGAAAACCCCAGAAAGTTGGAGGGAAAGCAAAATTTAAACAACAAACTGGTTACTCAATTAAAAAAAAAAAGAAGCTAAAAATTAAGGAGTGTTTGTCTTACGAAGATCTTCGGGAGTGGAGAACTGCCGATGGCCGGTGGGCTTGCTCTTGTACTTCCCCCTTCCCATCGTCTGAATTCAAACAGAAGAGGAAACGGCACAGGATAATTCCGGTTCAAACCCTGCACCAAAAAGAATCGGAAATTTTGGTGGATTATGGCGATGATTTGGGGACTGGAGTTTCGATGAAATTCGACTGTGAAATCGAAAAACCCTAGTCGAGTCGTCCCAGGAATATCGAAGGACAAAGGGGTTTGTGAGCGGCGTGTTATGGAGGGAAATCAGTCTTTAATATGAACTCTGCTTTTGGTTTTATTGACTTTTACTCTCATACTGTTATTGACTAGGGCTGGACACGGGCCGGGCTCATTTTTGAAGGAACCGGACCGGACCTAGGTTCAAAGGAAACAGGCCGGGCCGGGCCGGGGATTACAATTTCAAATATAAGAATCGAACTTTACCTGGCACGGTTGAAACGGACCGGTTCGGGCCGGGTCCACGGGTCCTTCTTTTTTTTTTTTTTTTTTTTTTTTTTTTTCAGGGTAATGCTATGGAATGGTAATGCTAATGGAAATTATGTAACAAAAACTAAGTGCACAGATTTGCAGTTGCACAGAATGCAAACTGCTTTTTTTATTTATTTTTTTTGTTTGAGGGTAATGCTAATGGAAATTATGGAATGGTAATGGAAATTATGTTACAAAAACAAAGTGCACAGATTTGCAGTTGCACAGAATGCAAACTGCACAGATTGCAAACAAGTAGTTCATAACTTCATATTCCAGATCTGAAACATTTCTACAAATTCTAACTTAAAACCCCTAAAAATCCCAAGAATTAACAACGCAAAAAGGATACTCTGTAAGGTTAGTGTTCAGGACGAAATGATTAGTTAAATATTAAGATTCAGCTGTTTGAGTTTGAGCAACAACAAGTGTACTTAAAAAGTACTGGACTACATTATAGTAACTGAGGTAATGATTTGTATAAAATGCTTAATACACAAATTTGTAGCTATATACATGAACATACACATGTGATTACACAGCACGCCAATACTAAAATGCATACTAATTTGTAGCTATATACATGAACATACACCTGTGATCACAAGAATAATTATTCATTTTAAGATTGCTCTCAATAATCAAGATGCAGGGAGATACAAAAACAAGACAATGGTACCAAGAGACTGAGTCCTTAAATCAACAAACAACAAACATCCCTAAATCAACAAACAACAAACATCCCTATTCTACAAACTCCAAACCAGACAATTGTTTTCTGCAAATACCAATAAGAAAGAAAAATCTGCATTCAACAGTAAATGAGATAATGATGCAGTTGCTTACCTGCTCGCTGTGGCCCTGTGGAAAGTAGACTACACGACTTCCACGAAGAGGCAGAGACACCAGAGGCCCGGCACACGCATGCCATAGCTCAGAATTCAAACATTTCTTCTCCTCTGCAATAGCTTCTATGCTTGTGTCAGTACGCATGAAATAACAGAAACATTTATAACAAGTAGCTATAAGTATAACAGAAACATTTCATATTCAGAAACATTCATCAGAAAAAAAAAAAAAAAAAAAAAAAAAAAAAAAAAAAAAAAACATTTCACAGACAAAAAAACCCCTAAAAATCCACCAATCTGAACTGTCTGAAGTAGTTCATAACTTCATATTCCAGATCTGAAACATTTCTACAAATTCTAACTTAAAACCCCTAAAAATTCCTACACCAGAAATTCACATTAATAATAAAACCTAATTCAAAATTACCTAAATTTTAGAGGGATGATGGTTGGTACTGGAAGTGTCCTCGATGGTGGTGATGGGGTGATGATGGTGGTCGTCGCGACGGCGGAGGTGGTGCCGTTGTGTAGTGTTCGTCGCAGCGTTGTGAGGGTTTGTGAGTTGGAGCTCGACGGTGGTGATGGGATGAGTGATGGTGGTCGCGACAGCGGAGTTGGTGGTGCTGTTGTGTTGGTCCCGACGCCGGTGCTTCTGGAAGTATGAAAGTAGGAGTCGAGGGAAGGGATAGGGAGGGAGAGGGAGTCGAGGGAAAGTAGAATGAGAGACTGACTGGGTGCTTCTGGAACTCGGGAGTTGGCTAGGTCAAAACTGACGGTTGAGATTGGATGGAGATGAAATCTTAAATCTCGACCGTCCATTGTAACACAAACGGGCCGGTCCGGGTACCCGCGGGTCCTATATTTTTGGAACCGGCCCGATTCGAAATCTTCAATTACCCGGCCCGACCCGCCCCGTCTGTTTTTACAAAGAATAAGAACCTGCCCGTACCCGCCCTGAACCTGGATTACCCGGCCCGACCCGCGGGTCCAAGACCCGTTTGCCCAGCCCTATTATTGACTCTTTAAAATTTTAACTGTGCACTTCAAAAATTTTATATTTTAATTGTCCTATGCAAGTCAAATAACTTATTTTCATGATTTTCTTTTTTTAACATTTCAACTCCTCACTCCAATATGTTTCAAGATTATTTTGGACATTTCAACCTCTTTTTTTTATGAACATAGTTGACCACGTTAAATTCTTAAAACCAGTAATTTGTTAACTCCATGTTAGTGAGCCTAATGTATTTTTTACTGTTCACCATAAGCTTGTGCAACGAGCGCGATGTGGATTTGGTTATTACATTTGTGTTTTTGCATGGCAAATGAGCTTTATTCAACATTTGAGACACAACATTATTTGATGGATGTCCTAATCTACTATGCCAAGTGGATGAAAGAACCAGTTGACCAAGATGTGGTTGAGCTATTGGCGCGGATTTGGTTGTTACAGAATTGGATGAAGCAAGTGGGATGGGATATAGTCTATTACTGCACAACCCTTTGTAGAGAATCCTCTTTGTGGCCTTGTCCTAAATTCAGAAACAAGGTGCATCAAAGATGAGCCAACAATTGTTGTCTAAGCAGACTTTATGCACATATAGTGAATTCTGAGTTAACTTGGGAACATATAACACAAAATTTAAATTTAGTGGTTCAATTCTTGTATTAATAACAGATTTACCAATATAGGACACTTGCAAACCTTCACCATTTGCAGTTTGAATAGTTTCATTAGTTGGATAAAGAGATGCTAAAAGGAGATTAGACAAGTTTGCAGTCATGTGGTTGGTTGCTCCTGAATTAGTAAGCCACACTTGTGGAGGTTGTTGAGAAGTGGATGGTGGAGAGAAATTTGTCAATGCAGTATGCATAGCCTGCATAGATGGTTGCTGAGATTGATATTGTTGGGATGACATTGATTATCCTGGCATTGAATAAGATTGACCATATGAAGATGGCATCTATGCATAATTGGACTGAGAACAAGAGCCAACATAATTGGGTCTTTTGTCATTGTAGAAACAGTACCATGTAGTATGGTTATTATGGGTCAACCTGCGAAACCCGTTAGCACCCGTTATTGAGAGCTTTTGTGTAATTTCAATAGTTATAATAAGAAGCCCTCAAACTCAAAGCCTATCTCTGCCACTTCAAGGAGGTCGCCGATATGCTCCAGGACTACATTCCCGGCTCAAAAGGGCAACAGACAACTCTTCCTACTCCTCCGGTGGCTCTGACACTTCGTCTCAGCTGCTTTCTCGAGAGCGAGCCAAGCTTCTCTCCTCCAACAGCGACAACTCGTCCTCTGGCTTGCCGGATCGGGATCCTTCCTTCAAGTGCTTCTTTGTCTCGGACTTGAAGAAGAAGGTCATGGCACGCCTCTGTCAAACGGCGAAAATGATGGATAATGGAGGTAACTGTCAAAATGGATTGATTCCATTGGTTTTGCATATTGGCATTGCGTGTTGGATTTTTGAAATGGATTGACATAAATGCACTGCCAACTATTGTAAATGAAATTTGAATGTGAGATCTTGTTTGTACATTAAAATGCGTAATTTGAATTGGAATGCAAAATTAAACAAAAAAAAATTGTTAATGGGTGTTAACGGGTGATCAATGAGCTTAATGGGTTGGTTCGGGTGACCCGTTAACTTAACGGGTCGGGTGAAACCCGACCCAAACCCGACCCGTTTACAGGTCTACTCAGGAGGTTTGGAACCACAAAATGGAGTAGTATGTCCTTCAACATGCATAACTGACAAGTTTGAATTAAGTGAGATGAGGGCTGTCCAAGTACTCCTGGATTAGAGGTAGGAAGAACAAGAGTTTGAGTATGAAACTGTGGCCCAGAATTGAAAGGTCTTGAGTCCTAATTAAATCATTTTCCCTTTATTTTGTTGCCATAAGCAGGTTTATAACCCCTAGAAATGAAGGACGATTAACTAGAAGATTGTTGAAACCTAATTCCTTTGGATGCAGAAAGATGCAGAAAGAGCAATACCAGCAATCATATCAGAGAGAAATGGTGCAATTGAAGAGTTATCAACAACTGCTTCAACAACTGCTTCTTCAACAAGCAACTGTGATCTAAACTCTTTAATGCTAATAACACTATCAGCACCCCAAATAACACACCAAAACTATTATATTCAGGTGGCAGACCATTCAGAGCAAGAATTACGATGTCCTCATCAGTGTAATAAACTCCCACTGCAGACAGATAGTCTATGTCTTCTTTTACTCTATACAGGTATTGAGCGATAGTATCTGACCCTTTCTTAATAGTTTGTAAATTGGATTTCATTTGGAAAATAGTGCTAGTTCTAGAAACAGTTGAGAACTGTTCTTTCAACCTAATCCACAAATCTTTAGAACTAGAGCTACCAATTGCACATGACACAACAATAGGTGAAAGTGTAGTAGTAATTAATTGCATAATGGCACGATCATGCATCTTCCAGACAACAAAAGCATCACTTTCCACAAAAAATAAGAGCCAATAGAGTTTATACTAAAGTCACCGGATTGAGAGGTGTGTAATATATCAAATAATGCTGGGGTAATTTGGTAATTTGGTCATCATAAAATATAATATAAATATAAGTGGGAAGAGAGAAAATAATTAAAAAAATGGAAGGATGAGTGAAAGTTGATGGTGCCCATGTGAAGGGAAAAGAAAAATATAATAAAAAATAAGGAAAATTATCAATATTTTTGTGTTCAAAACATCTTAAGAGGCGCGTAGTGCCGGTGATAAATTAGTATTTTTTTTTAAAAAAAAAAAAATAGTACCATGCGGATAATAATGTGATTAAATAAGTTGTCAAATGAATTTTTTTTTATTAACAAACAATATTATCTACACTAAGGGAAATGGGGGTTGGCTTAGCCTCACAATGTGCTTGCAATAATGTGATTCAATAAGTTGTTTATTAAATATTATTTTATTTATAAAAAAATGGTCTTTCGCACGCGAATAATAATGTGATTAAATTAATTGTCAAATTATTGTTTTTTTTTAAACAAACGATATTATCTACACTAAGGGAGAGAGGGGTGGGCTTAGTCTCACAATGGGCTAGTAATAATGTGATTCAATCAATTGTTTATTAAACTTCCATCAGTGTAATAAACTCCCACTGCAGACATATAGTCTCTGACTTCTTTTATCTATACAGGTATTGAGTGATAGTATATGACCCTTTCTTAATAGTTTGTAAATTGTATTTCATTTGGAAAATAATGCAAGTTCTAGAAACAGTTGAGAACTGTTCTTTCAACCTAATCCACAAATCTTTAGAACTAGAGCTACCAATTGTACATGACATAGCAACAGCGAAAGTGTAGCAGTAATTAATTGCATAATGCACGATTATTTTCCAGCATGAGCTGCAATTGGAAGTGCCAATTTAGGTAATTCGAGGCATCAAGTTACACACACCGAAGTTGAAACCGAAGGAATCAGGTCCGTAAATGGAGATTGAAGAATCTGAAATTGTGATGCAGTCACCATCGTGAAACAGAATGCGATCAACAAAGCTTGATTCTGTAAGAAAGTGTCACTGAGGATTCGTCACAAGTACCTGGTGTGCACAAATTGAGAAGATGCAAAAGAAGATCGGTCGATCAAACCCTTGATTGAGAGGGTTTCAACAAGACAAGCTGAATTGCAGTGGCAAAAACCGCGATTTAGAGAAGACGAATACCAAATCTTGGTGAGCGTAAGCAGAGAAAAGGATCGAAAGATCACGCGTAAGCTACGAAGGCAATCAATACCATGTTAACCAATATATGATGAAGATCTTGAGGGAACTGAATATTCTTATTATGTTTTCTTAACAACCAAGTAATACAGGGGATGTAGTGTTTATACTTCTACTAGAACAAACTTATCTAACCCCCTAACTAATCAAGCTTATAATCTCAGTACAAGGGGGCACACTCTTAACCTTCAATACTTATACTCTATCAAACTTTACTAATTTAAGCCAAGCAGCGCATGCAGCTTCTCCACAAAACTGTCAATGTAGGAGTTCTCAAGCTCTTTACTGGAAAGAATCTCCCTCCACTTTGCATGGTTTCTCCTCACTTCCTTTCCCACCTCGCTCTCCTCATCCATCACATCTCTCACAGCCTTGCAAACACCCTCCTTCGTAAAAACCCCATCTTCCTCTCCTTTCTCAACCTCCACTCCAACTCTCAGATCACGACCCATCACTCTTGCAGTGGCTATCTGGTCCGCCACGTTCGGCAGCAGAACAAGCTGGCACTCGCTCACCAGCCCCTCCGTCAACGACGATGGACCGCAATGCGTCACGAAACACCCCACAGAAGGGTGCTTCAACATCAGTGGCTGCTGTACCCAACCCGAACTCACAACCCCTCTTCCTTCTATCCTCCCTTCAAACCCTTCCGGCAACGCTGACTCAATCGCTTCAACTCCCATCGGCGGCTTCAGTGCAGCGAAGAAGGGTAAACCCGTGAGCTCAAAACCCAACAACAATTCTTGAAACTGATCAATTTTCAGAATGCATTCAGTTCCAAACGCACAGTATATCACGCTTTTTGCTTCGAACCTTTCGAGCCATTTTGCCCACTTCTCGTCCAACTCTGTAGTCGGGGTCCCTGGCACCAATGGCCCTGCGAGAAGCACCGGCTTTCTCAATTGGGTTTCAAGATAATCGCAGTACTTCCCTTCCATCTCCCTACAAGTCCTGAAAGCCGCCGCGTCGCAGTCGTTCAAGGAGATCATTTGGCGCTCGATGAATTTCCCGCTGCCGAACTCCCTCAGCAGGAATGGCGCCAGCATTCGAGCTTCGTGTGCTGGTAGCTTGATTGAAGATGGTGGAAAAGATGGCGGCGGGTTGATAAGATCGTTGATAAGACCGTCTTCCGTCAACACCGATTTCTCCATTAGTACTTTTCTTTCTGGGCTTCTCACATAACTCACAAATGCAGGACTAATAATGATGTAGTTTATAGATTTAATGCCTGTACCTAGCTGACGTAATAATTTTGGCAACCATGGCGTGAAGTCGAAGAAAACAAAATCAGGGTTTAGTTCACAGATTGCTTGCAGGATTGCTGGCTGAGTGAGGTCCATGGCGGCCATGAGGAGAGAGTAGGAAGGGATAGGGATATCGTTTGTGGTTTCGGCGCCCGGCGGAAGGCCTTCGACGTGAGGGACGGTGATGGGGATGAAGGATATAAGATGAGGGTGGAGGTTTAAAGCTTGTAATTTTTGCTGGGTTTTGGTTGGTACGAAGAAGGAGATTCTGTGGCCTCTTTCGGCTAGCTCGTTGGAGAGGTGGAGGTAGGAGGTCAAGTGTCCCATGGCAAACCATGGATACATTGCAATGTGAAGGTATGGCAATGGCTGGTAATTACTCATACTTGCAGCAAAGGGAAAAGGCTACGGTTTGTAATAATACTTGAGATCGATTGTGGTTTTGATTTGTTTCCCAGGTCAATATAAATGGACACGAAGCTCTGCATGCACCGATCGACAGTTGTACACCACAAGAAGACGTGGTGCCAAAAGGTAATCTTATAGCTAGTGGACCACCGTCTTATATGGGGTGTCGGTTCAATTATTGGAATGAGGATCCTCGTAAATTTGTGAGGATTATCCTCCAATTATATATGTTCATTATAAATCGTACAGTCAGAAATTATTGTAATTTTTTATTATTTAAAATTAAATATAAATACTACCTAACGAAAATTGTTTATGCAAACTATTTTTTGATTTTCTAACTATCTAAGCCTTATAACTAGCATTCCATTTTACTATATAAGCGTTATGATGTCCATGACCTATTTGATTTTTGTAAACCAATTTTTTTATTTGTCGGTTCATATAAACAAAGAAAATGATTAGTATCACATATTTAATAATATATAAAATCCAAAAGCAGCCCAATATAATATATCAAATAATGCAGGGGTAATTTGGTAATTTAGTTATCATAAAATATAATATACATATAAGTGGGAAGAAAGAAAAGAATAAAAAAAATGGAAGGATGAGTGAAAGGAGATGGTGTCCACTTGAAGGGGAAAGAAAAATATAATAAAAAATAAGGAAAATCATGAATATTGTGTTCAAAACATTTTAAGAGGCGCATAGTGTCACATCCCGACCCGGGGTCTAACACATCCCGGGCCCGCTCCACCACCGTAGCACGATATTGTCCGCTTTGGGCCCCGACTACGCCCTCACGGTTTTGTTTCTAGGAACTCACACGAGAACTTCCCAGTGGGTCACCCATCATGGGAGTGCTCTCGCGCTCTACTCGCTTAACTTCGGAGTTCCCATGGAACCCGAAGCCAGTGAGCTCCCAAAAGGCCTCGCGCTAGGTAGGGATGAGAATATATATAAGGATCACTCCCCTGGACGATGTGGGATCTCACACATAGTGCCGGTGATTAATTAGTAAAAAAAATTAGAACCATACAGATAATAATGTGATTAAATAAGTTGTCAAATGATTGTTTTTTTTTTCAACAAGTAATATTATCTATATTAAGGCCATCTCCAACCGAAGGCTGACCAGATGGCTCGTTTTAGCCCTTTGGTCCTCCAAGAAATTAATATTTTAATAAACATTAAAGGGCAATATTTCTTACCATCTCCAACCAAAGGTCATAGGGCTCGTTTTAGTCCTATCACAAAAAATCATCTCCAACCGAGGGCCAAATGGCCATAAGGCCAAACATAATTTATTATTTAAATTTAAAAACTACAAAATTTTAAATTTGAAAACTACAACAACTTAAATTTAAAAACTACAACTTATATTTAAAAACTACAACTTAAATTTAAAAACTACAATAACTTAAATTTAAAAACTACAACAACTTAAATTTAATATCCATAATCAACATCATCTTCATCAGCCGTCATTGTAAGAGTATAGTTAGAGGTAAACAACTGTCGCCGGGTCATATATCTTCTCTCTTTTTTTCTTTTTTTTTTTTTTATCAAATTAGGCCTTACTCATTGGAGTGTAATTCGAAGTGTTCCTTTCCATATTCTTATCATCCATCTCTTCTTGTATTTGTTTGGCCCATTCTTCATGCATACAGTTTTTTTCTTCCGCGGCAATGGCATTTTGCTCCGCCATTAATCGCAATGAGGCCACCATTTCTTGTTGAGCGGCGTATTCATCATTTGCCTTGCCCTTTTCCTTCAACCTTCAGCCTTTGTTTCGTCCTATAGCCCTAGGTATGGAACCTTCACCCGAAGACGGATTTTCTACCCTTGTTTGTTGAATGGTAGGAGATCCATCTTCATCCATATCTACAGTTGAGGGTGTAGTTCCAAACACCGGCGTATGACCTACTCTATGTTGAGGTGGATATTCAAATAACACCCACCTTTTACAAATTTCTCAACAATTGTGAAACTGAAAGGGTTTCGAGCTGCCCTCCATATACAATTCCTCTGCTTGGCATACCTAGAAAATATATAATTACAAAAATTAAAGGAAATTAATTTATGAAATTAAAGGAAATATTTTTGGAAGAGGTAAGAAAATATGAGAATTGAAATGGTGAAAAATTTGTGAGGAATAGTTTAGGTATTTATAGGAAAAATGAGAATTTTATAGATTTTTTTTTTTTAAAAATTTGGCCCAAAAAACAAAAAACAAAATAAAAAATAAAAAATATCAAAAACCAACGATAACTGATGTCAGCTAGCCGTTGGGGATTCAAAATGGAGCCCGGCCCGGGGCCGGCTTGTTGGCCCTTTTTTGTCCAATGAGGCCCGCGAGCCCTCTGGTCTAGCCCTCGGTTGAAGACCATTTTGGGGCTATTTTCGGCCCTCTGGACCTTGTGGTTGGAGATGGCCTAAGGGGAAATGGGGTTGGCTTAGTCTCACAATAGGCTAGCAATAATGTGATTCAATCAGTTGTTTATTAAATATTATTTTCTTTATAAAAAAAGGTCTTTCGTACGCGGATAATAATGTAATTAAATTAATTGTCAAATGATTGTTATTTTATTTTATTTTAAACAAACGATATTATCTACACTAAGGGAGAGAGGGGTGGGCTTAGCCTCACAATGTGCTAGTAATAATATGATTCAATCAATTGTTTAATAAATATTATTTTCTCTATTCTTAATGTAAATTCTATAAAAACCAATTTTATTATGTGAATTCAGCTGCTTTAATTGGTTTATGAGGGGGTTCTTCTAGCATGATCTAAAATTATTCATTTACTTCAAATATTTGACTTTCCTTTTGTCAATTTACGCATATAAATACATTTAAAACGTGTAAGTTGCGCGTAGCACGCCGTAATTCCAAAAATGTCTTCTGCACGCGCCTGAGCGCGTGCATGAAGGCTATTATAATAGAAATAGCTTGTCATTCATGGCTAGCCTGGCACTATCCATTACTTATTGGGTGCATTTTTACTTACCAGTCTTAAGTGGTCGAGAGATTTTTCAGTGTGATCGGTACATGGGGTGGTATATCACATGTCACTATACAAATGGTGGGATATGTGTATTATTAAGTTAATAACTTAAAAAATAAAATTTTCCACCACTTCTATGAAAACATGTGGTATACCATCCGTGTTCCCGTCACAAAGAAAAATTTCTCCAAGTGGTCCTAATGTTCACCAACCTATGTATTATTATTTGAATGTATTTAAAATTTGAACCGTACAAATTTCAAAATTTAAATTCATTCAACGATAATAAATAAGATGGTGAACAAAAATATTCTCTAACTTATTAGTAGTATTCTAAAAATCGGCCTAGGCGCTAGACGGCGGAGCTCCGACCCGATTTCGACCAAATCGTTCACTTAAGTCGGAGAAGATTTAGGCGGCGATCTAGGCGGCGCTAGGCGCCACTCTAGGCGGTTACAAATCCCAAACGCGATGCAACTCTGAATCTGCAACTTCCGATCTTGGCGAGCTTCTGCAGCTTTGCCGTCTGTGAGCAAATGAGGGAAGGGAGAGTACGCGCAGAGAGAGAGAGATAGAGAGAGAGTATTTGACATTTCAGTCGTGAGCTTCTGCACCTTTCACATTTTGGTTTTGAAAGGGATAAGGAAGATGAAGAACCGAACATATTTAATGGGAGGGTATTTTATTATTTTATTTGGGCTCTACCTTGGGTAATGTGAGAGGTTGAGTGCACGGTTCAATGAATTTTAATTATCCAACCACCCACTGCTCTTATCTTTTAAAAGTTTTATATATATATATATATATATATATATATATATATATATATAGGTTGCTTAAGGAGAGGGATCCCCATTTTTTTCAAAAAATAGGGATTAGGTGTGGGGCCCACTCTACATCGAATTTCAACGATCTGAACCGTCTATTTTTAAAGTTACACCTCATAGATCATCCTTGCAAAAATTCAATTCAATCCGAAACCATTTGCCTATTTAATTATCAAGATAAAATTTCATTGTTTCTTATATAACAAAGTATTCGTTAATATTTTTGAACCCAATTAGATGTCTTAAATATTTTAGATTTGGCTAATATTTTGCAAGGATGATCTATGAGGTGTAACTTGAAAAATAGACGGTTCGGATCGTTGAAATTCGATGTGGAGTGGGCCCCACACCTAATCCCCATTTTTTCTCTCTCCTTAAGCAATTCCTATATATATATATAAAACTTTTAAAATATAAGAGAAGTGGGTGGTTGGATAATTAACCACTCACTACGTGGGCTCCTATCTTTTAAAAGTTCACACACACACACATACATATACATATATGAATTATATGCATATATATATATACCCAACCACCCACTACGTGGGCTCCTATCTTTTAAAAGTTTAACACACACAGAGACATAGACATATATGAACGATTATTGATTATATGCTTACTATTTTGTAAATAGTAAACTTGTTGGATGGATGTACTTTGTGTATTCTTCTACTTTTAGTATTGCATTTTATCATTCTTTTATTATTCATACAAGTTTATTTTTTTAAAGTGTAAATAGACACTTATTTAGAAGATATATAATAAATTTACATAAATCCGCCTAGACGCTAGGCTCTAGTCCTCCGTCTGACTAGCGCCTAACGTTTTTCAGAACCTTGCTTATTAGTGATTGGGCCTGGTAGTCGGCCCACTGCCGATTGCACCCAAACTACAAAAACACCAAACGGCATCGTTTTGATTTCCGCTTGACTGCTTCGTTCTCTTCCCCTGGCACAATTAAAGCGTCTCTTATCAGTCGGGTCGGGAAGAACACTATTTTTAGCAATAAATCCAAAATCTGCAGAGAGAGAACAAGTTTCCAAGTCGGCTCGTTCTTCATCGATTTTCGTAAGATTTTTCCTTTCTCTGTTATATTTCATCGTTTTTCTGGGATTTGATTGATGTTAGTTTCTGCATGTTTACAAATTACACCTGTTTGGTTCCCGAGAAAACGAAGAGGAAAAAGAAAATGTAGTTTTCTTACGTATCCTATAAATTTTGGGTAAATATTATTCAAAATCTGAAAATGGAAAATTTATCAGATTCTTGTTCGGCTATGAATAAAACTAGAAAAATAAATTAATTTTGAGAATGATCGTATGATTTTTTTCGTTTTTATTTCTTTTCTGAAACTCCGCGTGTGTAAGTTTCTTACATTGCTGATCTTAAGCCCGGATAAAGAAGGAGGGGGAGGGCGGTTAGGCGGCAGCCGGCACTCTATCTTACGTTGAATCGATAATGACGCTCTAGTATTTATAGAGCCGATCCCACTTAATGGGAAAAAGTTTTATTGTTGTTATGTTATCGTTGTTATTTCTTTTCTGAACGGTAAATCTGGTAGTCTAGGGTTAAAATGTGTTTAGGAATTTGGGGCATCACATTTGGTTTATTACCAATGCTTTGATTTTTTTAATGGGGGATTTTTGCGTGGAAAGAGACATTAAGAAAAGATATAGAGTACATGAAGTTAACGGAAGACTTGACGCAAAACCAAGTGCAGTGGCGTTCTAGAATTTATACAGCAGACTCCTCGTAGCGGGATAAAGCTTGGTTGTTGTTCTTGTTGTGGTGGATTTTTGCGTGCATGTTTTTGCCAGTAAATAGCAGATTGCACATATAATTTAGTGTGGAATTTGATTATTTGTTCGTAATTTATGATATTCTCTTTATTTATTTATTTTATATTTAATTCTTTGAATGGGATTATGCTTTGCCATGGTACAATCCTGAGATGCTTGTTTGTGAATCCCAAATTCCTTTTATTCAGAACGAAATTTGCTATTCGGGAACATTCTTGTTGCTACCTTTAATGATAAGATACTGATGTTGCAGAAAACATTTTGAGCAATGGGGAAGAGGAAGTCATCGGCAAAACCGCCTCCTTAGAAGCGGAACGACAAGCTTGATACCGTCTTCAGCTGTCCCTTCTGCAGCCACGGCACCAGCGTTGAATGCCGCATGTGAGTGCCTCTGTTTGATTTCGTGTCTGGTATTTTCAGTTCTCTTAACCATCTGAAGAGGAATCCATAGCCCGGAACTAGTTCTAGGAGACCTTATTGAATGTTAGGTTCTGCATTTTTTTTAGCCTTGTAACTCGCTTTTATCGTTTTTCTTCGCTTCAGTGACATGAAGAACTTGATTGGGGAAGCTTCTTGTAGAATATGCCAAGAAAGCTTCAGCACCACCATCACAGGTCTGTGCAAAACGTGGTCCCTTGATTTGAAACTTATATCCCATTTCGTTCAAGAGACTTGGGAGTTGAATTTTAACTGGATGACATTTGTCAGTGGAGATTCGGGTTAGTAAGAAAAAATTATTATCGTAGGAACGAAGTTACAGGATGGTTTGGCCGCTTTTGAACGCTGATTCGCTTGTGATAGTCTTCAACTCTTCATCTGCCCTCGAAATTAGGTTGTTATGAAAATGTCATTTCTCAGGAATTTATGCGTTTCTTTTATTGCTTTCATCTAATTCCGATTTCCTCTTTGTTTGCAGCTTTATGTGAACCGATAGACATGCAAGTAAATTATTTCCCTCTATTTCTCTTTTTGCTCCGAACTCTCTATCACCAAAGGGTAATCCCCTGGCCACACACGCGCACGCATTTATGTGAGAGTTGCAACTCCGCAGCTACTTTTATTCATGTCGAAAGTTGTAACTTTGCAGCTACAGCGAATGGACTGATGAATGCGAGCGAGTTAACAACGTCGAAGATGATGGCGATGCTTAGGAGGAAGACCTGATGCCTAGAAATCAACAGTAGTTCTGAGTAGCTCTAAATAATTACCAAACCATGCTTGTCAAGCAAGTTTTAAAGATTTTACGCGCTCGGGCAACTGTCACGAAGCATTCCCCTGGACCCGACCTAGTTAGGTAGTCTTGTCGAAGTTTCTCTTATTTGATAGATGAACCGTTAATGCTGTGGATATAAAGTAAAGAGAAATATTATCTGGAAGTAATTGCCTAATGAATTATTGTAAAATCAGCATTTACAAATTTCTGAGGGATGGTTTTAAACACATACAAACAACATAGAAACTGCATCATTAGATAGATATATTATATACCCAACAAGACGACATGCCGTCTAAACAAAAGTTTAAAGCCCAAACACAATATAATTGGTGGCAAATGGTGTTCATTTCATCCATCCAATTCCATCGTTCATCATATCACAATTAGTTCATAAAAATGTAGTGCGACGAAGTGACGAAGTTAGAGTATGCTCGGTCGTCGGCGGCATTCCGTGCGACGAGCTATTCGCGCTGTGTCTATAGAGCAAAAAATGTGCTTGACTTCATAGAAGAAATGCACGACCCTCGCCACACTACGTAATGTGAACTAAAAATTAAGGATGGGCATGCACCTTACTCCAGCCCATCAAAGTTCTTTCGGTTAGGTTATGTAATAGCCGTTGACGTCGTCAAGAAGGTAGTCGTACGGTGCACCTGATCCGTAGTCAAAAGTCGCATTTGTCGTTGCCCCTCGATTTGGAGAGTAGTAGACATTTCCGACACCAACCTTTGCGTTAACTTTGGCCCTGCCCTTGACAATGCGCTTGTTATCGATGGGGAACTCGGCAGAAAGCCTTCCCATCTGCTTCTGCAGATCAGCAACTGAATCGTTGGTTAGTTTGCCCTTGGAATTTTTCTTCCCATCAACAAGTTTCAGCTCCAATCTGTACAAGGCACAAGCATCACACTTGTTGATCTCGTACTCGTAAAGGTGCCACTCAAAATGGTTCAATGGTTGAGGATCCATATAGTAAGACCTCTTCAGCCCTCCAAACTCATTCATCACTTGCTTCCTCGACTCATGCCAACCTCGTCCATTGTAATCTGGCAATGACCTCTGTTTTCTGTTACCGCTCTCAAAAGCTCTTCGAGGCTTATCGAAAAAGAGCCACTCCCTGATTACCTCACCCTCAAGAACCGTAAGATCAAAGAGTTCTGGAATCACAAGGAATTGATCAGATAAAATTCAGAACAAAAGTCCCTTGTGACGTCTAAATAAATTTTACAACAAAACGAGGATAAAAACAGTGCACTTACCATGTGCATTCCATGGAGACTTTGCAGTAGCTGCTCCCTCGCACTCAGGGATACCAACACTTTTTCCTTGTGCCTTTGCACTAAGAGCAGCAAAAAGTAGGCCGTCCTTCAGGCCTATGCCCCCAGGTCTAAGGACCGGACCCATGCCTGGTGGTCCTTCATTCAATGCCAAAGCAGCATGAAAGCTACTGCAGTAGTCTAGCCACCAGTCCATCCCTTGAGCAGGCCTAGGGCAATCCCAAAGTGCACACTTTGGGCCCAAGAAAGCAGATGGCGGAGGAAAAATACTCTGTAGATAAGTAGAACCCTGAGGCAACGTTTCCTCCCCACTCAAAGCTGTGCCATTAAAACAAGGATAGAAACTCTGCTCAAAGTCTTGATGCAATTCAAACTGATGATAGTCCAATTGATTAGCCCCTTCCAAATTGTTAACAGCAACATTGCGAACTCCTGAAGGGGAGCTTTTGCACTGATCAGCCAACGGCATGGCTTGTTCCTGTTGCCCTTGATTCACATTAAATCCCTGATATATGGTGTTTGCAACCATCAGTGAGTGTTCATATACAACAGATTCATTTTTCATTTCCAAGCGGAAGAACAAAGCACATAGCTATATGGATAAACAACAAAAAGAAATTGAAAAGAAAAAAACAAAGACCGTTTAACAATTCAGAAAAGAGCGAACAAAAAGAAAAATAAAGGGGGCAAAACCACCTCATGAAAGACCAAACTTTCTCCAACTTGCAAGTTTTGGTCCTTCGGCTCGGGTTTCGGTGCAGCTAATGGACTAGTGGCATCATCTTCCTCTTCACATAGCTGCAACAGCCGGCAAATGTCTGAAGAGAACGAACCAAGACTGCCACCCTATATTCGCCATAAACACCAAAATTCACAACCAGACCCTTTAAAGCAATAACATAACCACATATTTCGTAAGTTTATGTATTACATAAACGCAACAGGACGCTTCTAATTACATATCTAGCTCCACATATGCACTGAAAACATATTTGTATTTGAAATTATCAAAATGCTAACCTGCTGCTGCAAAGAAGAAGCCGGGGAGGGCTCATTTAGCTCGGCTTTCCACTCGCGTAGCATCTGATGCACTTGTTCTTCGAGGAGTGCAGCATCGATGGAGCGGCTCTCCTTTCTGGCAAACTGGAGGTCCATGAACACGCCCTGCAAGTCATCAACACGGTTCTTTGCTTTGTCCTTAAAAAGCTTGTGAGAAGCGGACTTGCAATTGCTCTTTGAACCCTTCATCACACGCCCGCCCCCTTCTAAACCCTACAAATCACAAATCAGATACAAACCCATCTCAGATTATCGAAAATCCATCAAGATCAAGGCTTTAGCAAGACACACACAAACCCACCTCAGATTACCAAAAACCCACTAAGATTAGCATATAAACAAAGCCAAAAAACCTTAATTACGAATAACAATCACGAAAATTCACCATAAATCAGACTAAATCCATAAAATTAACTTAAACAAAAAGAAAACCAATACTAACGGAAGTGGAACCTCTACTGATCAGAAGCAACCGCGCACAAATGGTATGCGAATTGAGTGAAATTCAGTAGTTAATCGAAGCCTACCACCGAAAGAGAATTGGGATCGGGAGGTCGAGAGGGTTTGGGGTGGCAACGACGAGAGGTGTGGAAGAGAGAAAGCTAAAAAAGAAAAGAGAAAGTCGAAATATTCGAACAGAAAAGGAGATGCTTACCCAATAGTCTCTCTCAAAGTGTTTGATGCCAGTTGACAAATTTTTGGTGAGTTTTTTTGTGTCGATTTGTGTTGGGGTCTCTCCTGACTTCTGTAGAAGGAAGGACCGGTGGCTTCTCTTTTCGCTCGTTTTCGCTCGCTCGGTGTCTGGCTGGCGCGCTGTGGAAAGTGAAAGCAGCAGTGCGGCCGACGTGGACGCGGGTGAAAGGGTTAAAAGAGGAGTGGGATGCATGGGCGGTGGCAAATGACATACTCACCATTTATTTTTCTCAAAAGAAAATTGCCCTTTGACTTGTGAGGATTAAAATACATGAATCCAAAGACAAAGGTCCAGTTAAATGTACGGAACTGCCACGAGGTGGCACAGTAGTTATGGATAAATTTCAGACTCGTATTTCGCACGTTACGTTTTGGGTTCAAATTATGACGCGTGTAAACCACACGCTATTCACCATAGGGAGGCATGATCGCCGTAGGAAGCCTGAGATGGCTATGTGAGTTCTCTCGACCTCCGCAAAAGTGAATTGCCGTGATGAATCCACGATCCCCTTTTATTTAAAAACAAAAAGAAAGAATTATCCTCGCTTTCACAAATGACAGTTTGAAAATCTATGAGATTCAATTTTCACTTTGTTGCACGTTTCTTTTTTTGATACAAGCGATAGTGTGAGACAGAGAATCAAATTTAAAACTTCATGTCCAACGATAAAATGAATGGTAGCATTTTTTAGTAGCAATTGAGAGAAACATAGTTATAGTTGTTTTTTCTTTTTTTTCAAATAAAAAGAACTTATTTGATGTGGACATGGGAGACTGATTTGGACTTTTGACCCCTCTATTTATTTCATATAATGTCATGTTTATTGTTGAGTCCATGTCTCCTTTTAAATATCTATGAAAGAAAAAAATAGTACACTATATATATTTTTTTAACAAAAAAATGGTACACTATTGAAAGTGATATTTTTATAAGAAGATTATTTTTATCTTATCACTTTTGCTACACAAGATTTTTGCATTTCTCATCCTTTTGTTTATGTATAACACTATTTCATTACAACATCTCTAGTTAATTATTTATTCCGTTAGTGTTTCGGGAGTTCATCCTCAATGGTTGTAACCATTCATTCAAGACTGTTTTTGTAGAAATTACTTATGTTCACAAGCGTTTTTACTATAAGGGATTATAGGTTTAATAGTAGATCGAAGTCTCCCTATTTCTTTGTGGGAGAGAATGAAGGGGAAGACAAATCGACCAAGAAAGGTATAAAGAGAGCATCCACTACTACAAATACCATCAATCAGATTCCTAATTTGATGCCGGTTTGTGGAGATAGAAGAGAATTAAAAGGGGGGCTTTTTAGCTATAAGATGGCCTTTAAGATTGACATAACTCCTTACTTTGATCTTTGAGATTGTCCACGGTCAATCATTTTGGTCATTCCGGTAAAAAATCTCCGTTAAGTTGAAGGTATTTTTGTTAAATCAATCCCTCCACTTGAACTGGTGGTTTCTTCAATTTAATGGAGATTTTTCACGAAATGACTAAAATAATTGACGGCAAACAATCTCAGGTACCACTTCTATTGATTTTAAATCTCAATATTGTTTGATGAGCGAACCCGTTTCTCTTTCTTATTCTACTGAAATCAAATCTCTCTTTGCACAACCTCTGCCTCCAAATGTGTAAAAGTTTTTCATTCCAAAGACCAATTATGGCTGGAAAGGTAATGCCACACGACCAAAGCCATCATTAACTTGACATACATCTCTCTGTTCAACAAACGTTTATAATTCCAAAAGCAATGAAGCCAGGCATCAATCTAAAAGATGCCCGGCGGTCAAAAGAATCAAGGGCGAAATTTTATCTCGGCAATGAGGGCATTCTATGAATTAAAATCGGGTTAAAAACCAAGTTTATGAGATGAATTTTGTGATATGATCAGGCTGGCTTTACTGACTTTGCAGATTCTGTATCAGGGCGCTTGAAACTGATAATACCACTAAGTCCTCGTCCCCTGGCAAGCTTCTCGAGTTCTTCAAGTTTTTCCTTAAGAAGTTCTACTTCTCTTGATAAGACTTCGTCTCTTTGCTTCAGTGCCTGAAAAACAGTGAACAACAGGGAGGCAGTTACGCAGCCATAAAATTTGTAGGAAGCATGTAGTGTGAAACAGAAATTGGGTTGTGTATAGTATGATATATAATTACCATGAAACCGTGATATGATTGTTTCTCATTACACGTCTACCAACTCATCACAACGTGATCTTAGGCTTCGTGATAATCCCCAACCTTAGACTAGAGTTTCCTTGGCTTGTAAGAAGATACCAATGCCCATTAACATCGGCATGCTCTAGGTGTCTATCTTTCATTTGGCTTTAGAAGGATAAGCTATATATGTCTAGTTTGTCACCGGATCGTACTTTATCCACATCAGAAATTGAAAAGATGATATTGTGCCATCTTGTTCACTAGAGAGCATAAAGAGTTACCATTTTTCTTTCAACTCCATTAGCATTTTGAAAAGGATTGGAGGTCATTTGTTCAAAAGACGGTAAAAATGCAACTGAATAAAAATTCTATATAACTCATGCGATCTATGACATAATAGCATGTCAAGGTTGCCATACAAATGCAAACCAACACAGTAGCTCAGTATCATTTAATACTTAGAAGGTATTTGCCAAAATACCTCCAGTTCTCGCTTGCGTGCTTCCTCCTTTCTGGCTTCTGATCTAGCACTTCTTTGCACTTCAAATATCAAAGCAACTGTGGCAACCTATATATGTATAGAAATTTATGCATATCAATATTTTTTCTTGTTAGACAGGGGCATGCATGTATACAATTATCACCAAGCAGGATCTTGGTTCTTGACTTCCATCTACATGCTGATTGCAATGAGTTCGATGCCCACACGTCTAAGGTCCACAGCAGCCTGCACAGCCTTCTCCTCATTCAAAGGGCGAATCTTAACATCAGTCGCACGACTATATATGCGCCTTTGCATTCTCGTGGTCATTCGATGGTTTGCCTGAATCCAGTAAATAAGAAAGTAAACCCCTTCACAGCCATAGAAAGAAAGTAGATTTCTAGCAAACCGGGGTAAGAACTTAGTGTTTGTAATATCATATTCATACAATAACATGATTTACAAGCAGATAAAACTAACAGAAACCCGAAAGGATTCCAAGTATAACCAGACGCTCAACTCCAGCACCACTGTCAAACAACAATTTTATAACACTACAGAACACAACCCGTATGTCGAAACGGAACGATGGGACTAAATGCGATTCACCAGCACTAGCTGGGACAATAAAAACTACATCGCCCAAATGGGTAAGCTCAAAAATTGAATTAGCACCAATAAGAACTCTCAACCTTTTGTTCTCAATTCAAACGGGGGCAAGAAAAATTTACCAAAAAAAGTACTGGGATCGTATTATTATAACGAAATACAAACTCCCATCTGAAACTATATCTGAAAGTTCAAAGCTTCCGATGGTTAGCCAAAAGATCATAACAGTAACAGCAATATGATGATTCACCTGTGCGATGCTGACGATGAACTGGCGGAACTTGGGGTGCATTGCAGCTTGATGTTTGAGCCTGGCGGCGACGGGTTTGCTCAGAGTTTTGATGGCCAAAGTCCCGAGCTTCAGGAGCGGAAGCACCATGGCTGCGCAATCCTATCTACAAATACAATCGTTTAGTGTTCACTGTTCCGGCTTCGAATCAAAGCTGATGAGAATTCAGCAGCAAATGCTCAATCGACGGTCGTGATGAAGGTGGAATTGGGGTGATTGCGTATCATTGCTGCGGGGTTGACTGGTTCAGACTTCAGAGGGCGAGTGAGATTCTTGGGGAAGAAGAAGAAGAGAGCTGAGAAATGGAGAAAGTCGGGGGGAAGAGAAGGCATGCGGGAAAAATGGGGTTTGTTTGTTTATTGGTGAAATTGGGGAAAAATGGAAGCTGCGATTTTGTTAGTCCTCCTCGTTACTTCTAGTTGGTTTCGCTCACACCAAATTGGACGGTTGAAAGTATAAATTGCCCATTCGGGGACGTGAACCGATTAATTCTTAAATTGTTCGGCCCAAAAGACCGAATATTCGGTTTAGGAATTTTTATCAAGTGAAGTAAATTACAAATTCACCAAAAAATCTTAGATCGAATTGATGCAACTTATTACGACTCATAACCAGTCAAATTAGAAAAATTAGAAAAATTAGAAAAATTAGAAATTCAAAAAAAAGTCTCACAATGGTTATGTGGGAATCATTGTACATTATTCTAGCTCAAATTGAGCATATCTACACAATACAACTTTGGTTGCAACTAGTTATTGTTGTCTATGAATCGGACTCAAACGGCATCATGTTGTACAAATTAAAGCAATCCACCAACCCTAGATATCATAGTGGGTAGCACTCCACACCCCCAACTTTTCCTTACAGAGCCATCTCTCTCATTTCAAAACAGATTAGCTTTTTACCTCCATAGTTGCCGGCCTCTGACTATGGCTGGGGGCCGGTGGTAGCTTCCCTCTTTTTCCTCCTAGCCCTTCTTCCCTTCATCTCTCCCCCCTCTCCCCCATCCCATAGTTTTCTCCCCTCCCTTTCCATCCACGACCCAGCCCCCTAACCTCACGTCGACCACCCTTTTTCCAGACTTTACGTACGTCCTATTCCCCTCCCGCATCTCTCTCCCACCATTTTGTGAGTAGTTTTCCATGAATTTCAGTCTCATACCCAAACCCGGGTCATGCCCTATCAAGGTTCTCCTTCGATTTGGCACTCGTTTTCTTGGTATGGGTTGTATTCATTGCTGCAGGTGGTTGGATCCACCATTGTCAGCTTGTTTTCCATGGCTGTGGTACTTTCCCCGACTAATTTTGTGGTTGCGCCAACTTGTGCGCACAGATTCGGTAGCTCCCGATTGTTGTGCGTTTCATTCCAAGCAGCTCCACTGCCTTATGCAACTTGGTTTTGTGCTACTTGATTTTTTGGATACCGGAATCTCACTTAATTGGTGAATTTGCAGGTGCCCTTGGGTTGAGTGTTCTCGTCCCCACTGAGATGAGTTGACTTGTGGCTCCCTTCTCGGAGTAGTGTAGTTGTGCTTCACTCGCCTTGCGAGCGTCGTTGTCGCTCTGTTATATTGGCTAAATTGGTCTTTGCCTTTGAGCGATGAGTTATGTAGTCTCGTTTGTCAACGAAGAGTTGACGTGTTCTAGCTTTAATGCAATGACTTTATGTGGGCTTGCTATTCAACGATGACTAATGTGGGTGTCAGTATATCTCTATTGCGTCTATCGTTTGTTGTAACATATTTGTATTGGTGCAATTGTGTGCTTGGTAATTGTGCGTTTGTGCTTATGGTAACCTGCTAGGGGTTTATTCTTGTTTGTCTAATTGTGCAAATTCACTCTAGATCAATTTTTTGGTCACTGGAGTTATGTACCCAATGACACTCTTGTATTTGTTTGTGATGATTAATGAAATATCACTCTATTGTTTCGTGTCAAAAAAAAAAAAATATATATCATGGTGGGTGGAATCCACTTGAGGAAGGAAGAGAGACAAAGAGGATGATGAGGTCTGAATCGGATCGGCCATCATGTGGCAGAGATCCAGCCTAAGTTCGCACAGCTTACTGTGATGAGTTAGAAAACATCTGAGAGAGAGAATGTAATAGGTACTTTATTAGGAAATAAATATTCAAACGATAACTTTTGGAAAAGGATCCACGCCAGATCATTTTCTTGAGGATCTTAGGGATCATTTGATCGTGATCGTGATCGTGATCGTGATCGTTCATAGTAGATCGTGCAATTAGAAATTATTTAAAATTTAAAATTTAAAATTAAATATAAATAGTACCTAACGAAAACTGACCACACGATGTACAATGAACGATCACGATCACAAGATCCTTAAGATTCCAGGAAAAAGACCCGACGAGGATCCTTTTCCTAACTTTTTTTCCTATTTCTTTTAGATACCTATTTCTTTATTAATCTGACGTTACACTAATATTTGAAGATGTTCAAGTTTAATTCCTTATTTTCCTGTTGAACTTGATAATGTTATGGATGACATCCTTCCACGAATGAGTTTGACTGTTAACTTGCTGCTAGGTTTAGTTTTCATGAGGTACGTGCGTTCCAATCAACTGGATGAAAATCAAATCTCAAGACTTGCATGTCGACTACACCAAACAATGACCTCAATGATCTAACAATTCCAAGTGAAAAGTTGCCTCACAATTATCATGTGGATATTTCATGGAGATATCACAGTGACTCAAAGGTCTACCGCTTTAAGCGTTGCATCTTCGCCGCAATGTCATTTTGATCGCTGATTCAACAATATCACATATCCAAAAGTCTAGTAAATGACGTTTCAGCGAGGATGCATCAACAATATCATATATAAGATTGATTTACCAGATACGATAACTAAGAACAATTCTAGTGTAAAAGACAAGGGCTAGGGTTAAGGGCTTTATTTGGCCTTTTAAAATGCCATTATCCATGATGAAATATGGCGCTCTCAAAATTTTAGAGTTCTAATGGTGTGAGAGGTTATGAACTAAAAAGTATCAAGTAACTAGTTTTCATTGGCTACCGGTTTCTTCCTATGATATATCCCATTAAAAATTGAATTTTGCCATTTAAAACTAAATAACATTCATGGCTGCAGGTGGTTGGATCCACCATCGTCAGCTTGTTTTCCATGGTTGTGGTACTTTCCCCGGCTAATTTTGTGGTTACGCGGACTTGTGCGCACAGATCTGGCAACTCCCGATTGTTGTGCGTTTCATTCCAAGCGGCTCCGCTGCCTTATGCAACTTGGTCTTGTGCTACTTGATTTTTTGGATACCAGAATCTCACTTAACCGGTGAATTTGCAGGTGGCCTTGGGTTGAGTGTCCTCGTCTCCACTGAGATGAGTTGGCTTGTGGTTCCCTTCTCGGAGTAGCGTAGTTGTGCTTCACTCGCCTTGCGAGCACCGTGGTCGCTCTGTTATATTGGCTAAATTGGTCTTCACCTTTGAGCGATGAGTTATGTAGTCTTGTTTGTCGACGAAGACTTGATGTGGTCTAGCATTAATGCAATGACTTTATGTGGCCTCGCTATTCAACCATGACTAATGTGGGTGCCAGTATATTTCTGTTGCGTCTATCGTTTATTGTAACAAATTTGTATTGGTACAATTGTGCGTTTGTGCTTGTGGTAGTCTGCTAGGGGTTTATTATTGTTTGTCTAATTGTGCAAATTCACTCCATATCGATTTTTTGGTTACTGAAGTTATGTACCCAATTGCACTCTTATATTTGTTTGTGATGATTAATGAAATATCACTCTATCGTTTCTTTTCAAAAGAAAAAAAAAAGATATCATAATCAGTGGCGAAGCTAGGAATTGTGGAGGGGAGGGGCGAAATTTAAAAGGATAAACAGTCCTAAAAAAATGTAGACAACTAAGCCTTTTAGATAGTAGACAATATTAGTGCCCTTCATAATTTATCAATAAAAACAAATTATAATTATTGCTTACAAAATTTTATGTTATGAAAAAGTCGCATAATTAACTTATTATCAATAAAACCAAAAACAATAAGGTACAACAGCAGCCCCGTTGTCTTGTAGTATACACAAAAAGACCAAAAAAATTAGATATCCATCCAAAGGAATAATGGGCAAGATGTATATTTTTAGAAGGGAATAACCTAAAGTAATATTCTAGCCCAATCCTTTTTCACTAAGAAAATAGGCGTCTGAATTGTAAATTTTCCATCCACGGTTAAGGCAGAAATTCCATGTCTAGCTGCCGGACCATGTAATCCATATGGCTTATAACCACCCTTATTATATGTAGAGAGGTCCTCAATGTGTCCGGAATACAGGGTGAAACAACATACGTTGTCTCAAAATTGAAATTGAAATTGAAATAGGACTAGGAATATATCTCAAAATCTTGAAAGTTTCAAAATATATTGTGTTATTCAAGTTTGAACTATTTAGAATGACAAACTAGTAGTCAGTACAAATGTTAGTATGAATGAAGTTCCAAATTTGAAATAATTCTCTCAAAAGTAAACTCCACTTATATTTTTTTGATTAAAATCTTTTTTCTTGTAACAAGTTGGAACCCTTATAGGCATATATTGACTTACAGTTTGTGGTTTGGAGAGATCTTTTGACTTTTTGAAAGGGCAAAAATTGAATTCCAATTTTGGGGGCACAGCCTCTTGCTGCTGCTATCTGATTGGTTTTGAAAGTGGGAATTTTCAAAAAAAAATTAACTAGCCAATGAAACGGTGCCGTCCCGCTAATGGGAATTTTCTAAAAAAAAATAACAGGACCTAAAAGCTGTCGTTTTGTCCTGCCCTTTCCAAAAAAAATTTAAAACCCTCACGCACAGCAGAGCTGCGCAGCAAGAAGGAAACCAGAACTGCAGTAAACCCAGAACTTTCGACGAGACCAGAGGGGCGGAACCACCGCTCCTAGGCTTGTTTTCCGACGAGGGGAGGGGCGGCTGCCCCTCCTTGCCCCTATGTAGCTTCGCCCTTGATCATAATGGATGGAATCCACTTGAGGAAGGAAGATAGACAAAGAGGATGATGAGGTTTGAATCGGATCGACCATCATGTAGCAATAGCAGAGATCCAGCCTAAATTCGCACAACTAACTGTGATGAGTTAGAAAACATTTGAGAGAGAGAATGTATGAGGTACTTTATTAGCAAATAGATATTCAAATGGGAAGACTGAAACAGGCTTTCGAAGGTGCTTAAATACTTTGGCTAAACCAAACAATAGACACCGAGTAAAGAAGTTCGACGAAACCCTCTCTCCACCGTGAGAGCCTCTCCTCAGTGAGAGTTTCGAATGTCAACGGATCCTTTATTTCTTCCAACCTCCCTTGAATCTAGTGGCCCCTCTCCTTGACTATTTCCCTATCAGTAATTTCCCCCAACTACCTTCCCAGTTCATTTATTCCCACCTATCTATTCCAAACCTTTTCGAACCAGAGTTTCATTCTTTATTCCCTGCTCTGGGCGTTTGTTTCATTCGGTATAACTCTCCCCCAATTTATTGATCTGAACTACTTTTCTGACTCTCGGCTCAACTTGGTTTAGAAGGGCCAGATCTGGAAGGTAGATTTGTATCAGAGAAAATCAGATCTGATGGGTAAGAACCCATGTCTTCACGATAAATGTGACATGCATGCTCAGGAAAAGAGGCCAAATTTCATCTGCAACAAGTACAACATCAGTTATTCCGTTCGGCCCATTACAGGTGAACTTCTGGTAAAGCTGTCTTTTCTTTCTCGTCCTAGAATGCTAGCCTGGTTTATGTTTATGATAAGAATTACTGCGGGTAGGTGGAAATGGGAAATAAATCAGGGTGGTAGGCTCGACTCAATTTGGGAAACAGACTACTGGGGGTTTTATAGGGTTCGGTGGAAAAAGTGGAAGGCAAAAATTAGGGATAAACAGAAAAAAGTATGGGGTTATTGTAACTGTCCTCTTACTTCACTGGTGTGTTGCATTAAAAAACTGAGAAAGAAATTTCATCGAGGGGAATCGAAGATGGCTGGGGTTGAAGTTGATGAACTGGTAGTACAGCTGGAGAATCAGATGGAGCTATCTACAATGGAACAAGGGATCAAGCTGGTGGGTATGGCGTTGACAAACAAAGTTCTCAATAAATGGGGAGTTAGAAATGTGCTTAGATCTTTATGGAAGGAACTGGGGGAGGTGGAAACTAAGTGGGTGAAGGAAAACTTGTTTATCATCACTGTGCAAGATGAAAGCACGGCAAAAATGATTCTGGATCAGGTTCCATGGGGAGTAATGAAACAGATCTTCTCTGTCAAGCGTTGGCCCCAGGAGTTGGCTTTGGAAGAAATAAATATGAATGTGGTTCTATTCTGGATTCAAATTAGGGGGCTACCTCCTAATCTAAGTTCAGATAAAAATCTAAGATGCCTGGCATCCAAGATTGGGGAAGTTGAGGAGATCGAATAACCGGCAAAGGCTCGGGGGTTCCTTCGGTTTAAAGTAGCTGTTGATACTTCCAAACCACTAATCTCCGGTTGCTAGATCTCGAGGGAAGACCACTCTGAGACGTGGATAAAGTTCAGATACGAAAGATTGCAAGATTTCTGTTACAGGTGCGGCCGCATTGGTCATGCAAATACCGAGTGCTCTTTTGAGGCAGTGAAGGGGGAAATGGCAGGATATGGTGAATGGACTAAAGCTGCTCCAGTCAGGGATTTTGCAGAAACGGTAAAACCGTTGCCGATTATGCTGGGAGAAAGAAGAAATGCAGGGGCCAAAAGAGTGAGCCAGAGATCAATAAGTAGGGAGCAGGGAGCGGACAACTCTGGGGAACACAGCCGGACCCAGGAATCTCATTTGGAGGTTTCAAATGGCCCTACTAAGCCTCTAAGGAGAAACAACAACACCAAGAAATGGCTCCGGATACAGAACGGAGGTCTAACTCAAAACCCATGTCCGGCACATTGGAATACTGATTTAGGGGGGCTAATGGGGCGGAACCAACTAGTCATGGGTTTTGATCTCACTTCTCTTGGAAGAGGTCCATCGGTTGTAATACAAGAAATTCCAAATACAATTTCCTCTCAATATGAGTCCGGATCTATGGTGGTGTCTGAGAACAGAAATGTGGTATGGGATGATTCCAGGGAGGCTCGAATAAGAAAGAATAAGAGAATGGGGGAAGGAAGTAGGCACAAACCGGAGAATACACCTCAGAAGAAAATCAAATCGGCTAATGGAGCTCGGAATGATGAAGACAGCAATGAGGGGGTGGAAGAAAAAATAAGGAAGTTGCTGATTAAAGAGAAGGGTCATATGTCAGTCAGATCTATCGATACCGATGAGGAGCAACTGGAGGTCCCAGCTCAACTCCAGGTGACGAGGGAGGATATGGCGTTCTCTCAGGACGGAGGGGAACATGCGTTGAGGGCTAAGAGAACGGGTAATTCTTCCCGGGGTCGTGGCGGCTGGCCTTTAACAGCCGCAAGGTCGCCATGACACACCTCTTCTGGAACTGCCGTGGTCTAGGGTCGGACACGGTAGTTCGTGCCTTGCATGGGCTCATTAGAGAACATAGACCCTCTATGATCTTTCTATCGGAAACAAAGATGCAAGATCATAGAATTGATAAAGTTAGAAGGAGGATGGGATATACCAATGGATTTAATGTTGCTCCAGTTGGCAGGGCGGGAGGCCTAAGCCTTTGGTGGAATGATTCTATTTGGGTGGAAGTGATTGATTCTTCGAAGCATTTCATTGATGCTAGGTGTAAATCAGAGGAGTTGCCATCTGAGTTCCGTTTCACTGGGGTTTACGGCACGGCTTACAGGGCAGAGAATGAGGTCTTCTGGAGAGATATGATAAATAAGTTTAATTCGGACATCGGCCCATGGCTTTGTGGAGGGGATTTCAATGAATTTCTATGGGACCACGAAAAGAATGGAGGAGCTGCAGTAAGATACAGTAGACCTCGGTACCTGGAGGAATTTATGGGCAAAACTGGGCTTATGGATGTGGGCTTTAAGGGGCCAAAGTATACTTGGAGGGGAATGCGGAATGGGCAATTGGTGGAGGCGGGGTTAGATCGGGCCTTGCTAAATGATAAGTGGCAATTCTTTTGGCCCAACACAGCAGTTGTGATTGGTGCGTGTGTTGGCTCTGATCACTGTCCGGTGGTGGTGAAAGAAAACATACAGATGCAAAGAAGAGGTAGAAGAATGTTTCGATTTGAGGCTTTTTGGGCAGAAGATCTTGAGTGCAAAGAGATAGTGAAGCAAGTTTGGGAGAGGAACAGGTTTGGAAATCCGGTCCAGAGATGGAATGAGAAGATTGAGGTGTGTCGCAATAAACTCTCAAGGTGGAGCAGGGAGAAGTTCAAAAGGAATGAGTCAATCCTCAAGGAGAAAGTGGAGGTCCTCGGCATACTTCAATGTGACTGGGGGAAATATGAGGAGGAAATTAAAGTTTTATCTAAGGAGGTTGACTCTCTAAGGAGACAAGAGGAGAGTTACTGGTTACAACGATCAAAAGTGCAATGGCTAAGAGAGGGAGATGCAAATACTAAATTTTTCCACCAATCTACTATACATAGAAGGAGAAGAAATAAGGTGGTTAAGCTGAAAAATGGCAATGGCGAGTGGGTTGATAATCCTGGCTTAATTAGAGGGTTGGTGGATACCTATTTTGTGGACCTGTTCACGTCGACTGGGCAGCGGGACTGGGGAGAGATTCTTAAGTGCATTTCTCCAAAAGTCACGGTTACTATGAACGATAGTCTCATTGGTCCGGTCTCGGTGGAGGAGGTGAAGGTCGGCGCGTTAAATATGGGGGGGGTCTAAGGCCCCTGGTCCCGATGGGTTATCTGGAATTTTCTATCACACTCACTGGAATACTCTTGCCGCCAATGTTAATGAGCTTATTGGGGTTCTTCTTCAAGGGCAGGTTAATCCTGGTGGTCTAAATGCGACTCATGTGGTGCTGATTCCTAAGGTCCTAAATCCCGAAACGGTCTCGCAGTTTCGACCAATTAGTCTATGCAATTACTCCTACAAAGTCCTTTCCAAGGTTCTGGCGAACCGGCTCAAGCCTTTACTCCCGATTTTAATTTCTCCAAATCAAAATGCATTTGTGTCTGGTAGGCAAATCCAAGACAACATTGGCATTGCCCAAGAGCTCTTCCATTTTCTCAAGACTAGGAAAGCTAAGAGCAAATGGGAGGTGGGGATCAAATTGGACATGCACAAGGCCTATGATCGGGTGGAGTGGGACTTTTTAATGGCAGTGATGGAGAGGATGGGGTTTGACAGTTTGTGGAGACAGTTGATTCTTGGCTGTATTTCATCAGTTAATTTCGCCATTCTTTTGAATGGGCAGCCAGGGAGAAAATTTGCTCCTTCCCGTGGATTACGTCAAGGCGATCCGCTCTCCCCTTACCTGTTCTTGTTGGTGAGTGAAGTCTTGTCTCTTTGCATTCAAAGTAACTGTGATCAAGGATATCTTCGGGGTATTCAAATGAGCTCTCCAGGCCCTACTATTTCACACATTTTCTTCGCTGATGATACACTCATCTTCCTTAGGGCGGATGAGGCGAATTGTCGTCATTTATCTAAGGTGATTGATGAGTATTGTTTTGCCTCTGGGCAGAAAGTTAATAAATCCAAGTCTAGTGTTTTCTTTGGCTCCAATGTCCCGGTGAGGCTTGCCAATCTCTTGACGGCGACTCTTGGCATGGATCGTGTGGACGATCCTGGTTCTTACTTGGGTGTTCCTGCTATCTGGGGCCGTTCAAAGAAATCCGGGCTTGCTTATATCAAGGGTAGATTATTGGAAAAACTCCAGGGTTGGAAGAAAAATTTCCTTTCTCAGGCGGGGAGGGAAACTCTTATAAAGGCTGTGGCGCAAGCTATCCCGGCTTACCCTATGAACCTTTTTAAGTTTCCTTCTTCCTTTTGTAAGGAGATTGATGCTTTGATTTCGAACTTTTGGTGGGGGCAGTTGGAGGGGGAGCATCGGATTCATTGGATTTCTATGGAGAAGCTGGGATGGGCAAAAGACAAAGGCGGATTGGGTTTTAGGAGCTTTGAGTCCTTTAATGATGCTCTTTTGGCTAAACAGTGTTGGAGATTAATTAAGGATCCGGATTCGTTATGGGCATCAATGTTAAAGGCTAGGTATTTTCCTAATTGCTCATTCCTTGAGGCAAAGAAAGGCGGGAGAGCTTCATGGGTGTGGTCTAGTCTCCTCTCTGGTAGGGAGTTGTTGATAAATGGGGCTCATTGGCAAGTGATGAATGGTAAGGATATCAAAGTTTGGGGTGATCGTTGGGTCCCATCTATCCCGGCGGGTAAGCCTCTTCCTTTGGGTTCACTACGGGTCTCCAGGAATTTGAGGGTAGATGCTCTAATTAACTCGGGCCGTGGGGATTGGGACATAGCTTTCTTGGAACCATTTATCGCCTGGCCGGAGATTGACGCCATTTTGGAGTTGAGCCTTGGTGACCCCTCCTTACCGGACCGGTTAGTGTGGCCTCACGAGAAGCGTGGTTTATTTTCGGTAAAATCTGGGTATCATTGGGCGGTTAATCGGAGCCTGCTGCCTATTCAATCTTCGGGATCTCTTATTCCTCCTGCCTTTTGGAACTTGGTTTGGAGCATTGAGGCTCCTCCAAAAATAAAAATTTTCTTTTGGAAGACTTTACATGGGGCTCTTGCTATTATGGATAATCTCTTCCGCCGTCGATCGTCCTCATCCCCGGTCTGCCCTCTCTGCAAATCCAATGCCGAGACAATGGACCACCTGTTCTTATTTTGTCCGTGGGTTGAGAATATTTGGTTTGGTGGAAGATTTAATCTGAGGGTCTACCGGCTGGAGGTTTCTTCTTGGGTTCAATGGCTGCTACATTTGTTTGAGTCGGTCAGGGAGTCTAAAGAGGTTAGGCTATCTTTGTTTTCGTATATTGCTTATACTAGTTGGCACATTTGGAAAAGTAGGTGTGATTTCCTTTTCAATAATCTCCATGTCTCTCATCTTCGGGTCATCTCGGCGACTTCCCTGTCGGTCTCGGAATTCCAGTATGCCCAGGTGTGTTCGGCCCAGGGATCTAATTTGACTCCGCCTGTTTCTATGGTGCGTGCTAGGTGGACCCCTCCGAACGCGGGGTATGTTAAAATTAACGTGGATGCTAGCTGGGATCGTGTTGGTCGAGTGGGGTTCACGGGGGTGGTGGCTCGAGATGATGGGGGGCGATTCCTTGCTGCCGTGAGATGTGAAGGAAGAGCTTCCAGCGCAGCAATGATGGAGGCTTTGGCCATACTTCATGGGTGCAGGTTCGGGAAAAATCAAGGATGGGATTTGATAGTTATTGAATCCGACTCGTTGGATGCAATTTCTTGCCTTTGGGATTTGGCTAAGAAGGGCAATTGGGAGGCTTATCCTATCTTAACAAAATGTTGTGGTTTTGGTAGGGAGTTTCGTGATTGCCGCTGGTCTTGGGTTCCAAGACTAGCCAACTCTGCGGCGGACCGGTTGGCGTCGCGAAGATGTTCAGAAGCATGTGATCGGGTTTGGGTTTCCAGACCCCCATCTTCTCTTGTCCATGTATTGTGTAATGACGGTCTGCCTTGCCCCCCCTTAATTGGTTTCTGGTGTACGAGGAGTGACGCTCTAGCATTAGATGCAGCGTCGTTTATTTTCCCCCTTGTATTGCTTTTTCTAGCTTTGGCTCTGTTTGCCTCGGAGTAGGCTTTCTTGTACTTCATTGGCATCTTTGCCTTCTATTGATTTGTTAATCAGTTTCCAAAAATAGATATTCAAACGATAACTTTTTGGGAAAGGATCCTTGCCATATCCTTTTTTTTGGGATTCTAAGGATTTTGTGATCGTGATCGTTTATTGTACATCGTGCGGTCATAAATTATTTTAAAATTTAAAATTAAATATAAATAGTACATAGTGAAAATTAACCACACGATATACGATGAACAATTATGATCACATGATCCCTAAGAAAAGGATCGGATCATTTTCCTAACTTTTTTTCCTATTTCTTTTAGATACCTATTTCTTTATTGATCTGACGTTACACTAATATTTGGGCTCGATTTAGTTTTCATGAGGTACGTGCGTTCCAATCAACCGGATGAAAATCAAATCTCAAGACTTGCGTGTCGACTACACCAAACAATGACCTCAATGATCTAACAATTCCAAGTGAAAAGTTGCCTCACAATTATCATGTGGATATTTCATGGAGATATCACAGTGATTCAAAGGTCTACCGCTTTAAGCGTTGCATCTTCACCGCAACGTCACTTTGATTGCTGATTCAACAATTTCACATATCCAAAGATCTAATAAATGACGTTCCAGCGTGGATGCATCAACATATCATATATGAGATTGATTTACCAGATACGATAACTAAGAACAATTCTAGTATAAAAGACAAGAGTCGGTGCTAAACTGGCCCCTTGAAGAGCTCTGGGTTTTTATAACCTAAGCTAGATATATCCCATTAAAAATTGAATTTTGCCATTTAAAACTAAATAACATTTTTGCCTAGGTTATGCTAGATATAGCCCAATGATATAGCAGCCCGGCCCATTTCCACCGCAAAAGACAACAAAGGTATCCACGTCACCGATCCTCGATCCGTGTTACACCTCCTAAAGCAACCCACATCCGTCGATTACCAAAGCATCAACGGCCAAAGTCACTTCTATATCGCGCCATTATTTTCAAACTCGCGCCCAGGCACAACAAAAACACCCGCCACGTCAGCGATCCGCAACAACAATAACCCATCAAACTAGGCATGGCCGTCGATAACACCACTAAATCAACGGCCTCTGTTCGTCCTCTGCCATCTTGATTTTTCACACATCCCGCTATAAGATCCCTCCATAGCCGAAGCTCCCACTCACCACTCGCAAATCAATCAAAAATCCCCAAATCTCAGAAACCCTAATCACCTCTCGATCTACAATCCGATCTACCGATGGCTCGTACCAAGCAAACTGCTCGGAAATCCACCGGAGGAAAAGCTCCCCGCAAGCAGCTGGCCACCAAGGCGGCTCGCAAGTCTGCTCCGGCCACCGGCGGAGTGAAGAAGCCCCACCGCTTCAGGCCCGGAACCGTTGCTCTCCGTGAGATCCGCAAGTACCAGAAGAGCACCGAGCTTCTGATCCGAAAGCTCCCCTTCCAGCGCCTGGTCCGTGAGATCGCCCAGGACTTCAAGACCGACCTGAGATTCCAGAGCTCCGCCGTCGCAGCCCTCCAGGAGGCGGCCGAGGCGTACCTTGTCGGGCTTTTTGAGGACACCAACCTCTGCGCCATCCATGCCAAGAGGGTCACCATCATGCCCAAGGATATCCAGCTCGCTAGGCGCATCAGGGGCGAGAGGGCTTAGGGTTACAATGGGGTTTTAGTACAGATGGAAAAAAGAGTATGGCTTGCGCAGGCAAGGTGTTTGATGAAATGTTCATGTTAGTTTGTGGGGTGTTGGCTTTTGGGTTTAGGGTAGAAAATGTCGGTAAGTATCTGAAAGATTGTAATGTTAACATCTACGTTAATGAAATCCAGTTCCTCTTCCGAAATTCGTTGTGAGTTTATGTTTGATTTGCGCATTTTAGTTGACAGTTAACATCGCCATAACAAACGCCGCGATATGAAACTGTACTCCCCACCTTTTGGATGCTTCTGGGAGTCAAAGTCCCCGGCTTGTTGCCGTTTGTTATGGCGATGCTCGATCCAGCTCTCGCAATGCTGTGTCAGTTGCTCGGAAACTGGTTCGGGGAGCGAGGTCATGCCTTTCGACAGTGCTCGTGGGATGGGGTGTGGGAATACGGGGAAAGGAAACTCCGAATTCAACAGTGGTTTCAATAAGGCAATGATGAACTTGGTGTTCAGATTGCAGTCCAATCTTTCATGGGTTGAGTTCATTGGGTTACAACTTACAATTATGTAAAAGTTAATTGGTTAATTGGATGAGGTTTTGAAATGTTGCTAGGATTCTCTGCGAGGCCTTCCCTCAGCTGATGCTATTTTCCTTATGGTATGCAAATTTTCAACTTTTCAATTATGTTATGTTTCGACTATTATGTAACTAAATCAAGTTATTTACCCTATTTATAACAAGACGGATATAAGCTAAAAATGACATAAAATGCTTTTAGATAGCGAAAAGAAATAAAACGGATAAGTATGAACTCATGTTAAAATTATTTATCGCATACATGAACAACCAGGTATTAGATCATCAAAGCGATATGTTTATCTCAAACTTGAATAATTTGGTGTCTCATTCGTGGTTTTCTCGAGTCCAATCAAGCATGCCATAAAACCGTTTAGGATAATTTATGCACGTGTAAGCAACTGTTTCAAACATTTTCCTTAAGTTCATTTAATAAATTATAATTATTGAATCATTGTTCTTGCTATGATACATATAATTGGGAGACTTTTCCTACTTATTCATTTCCACAGTAAACAAAGGGTACATGCATAATTTCCTGGGCAAAAGTCTCGCATGCCAACCACATTTTTTAAGTTCCAGATTTTAGCGTTGAAGCATGGCTACTTGGCCCAGACAAATCTGCAAAGTAGAAACCACAACAAAGACCACCAACCAAGTAAAATAGAAAATTTTGGATAGATTATGTATTTACAGAATACATGCTTACAGTCATTACTAAGATAATTTTGACAAAAAAAAAAAAAAATGCAAGGCGTAATTTTTATATTTTAGTCTCATCTGACTTTATATCGATCTTACTCAATAATTAATATGAGAGTTGTCGTAATTAAAATTAGTTAACGAAGTTTCTTTCCAAAGTAACCAAAGAGAAATGCTAAGGAGACTCAAAATGGGACTTTATGAATTCTCTGTCACCTCATAATTTAACGTTAATTTATGTATCTACATTATAAAACATTGTGTCAAATAGTCTTATGAGGAGTCTCACTTTTGAAAAAATCCCTTTAGACCATCTTTAAAGGAATGTCAAATTATAAAAGTCAAATTACAATTGATGACTGATGTGGCAATGTAAAGTCTTATATTAAATTTTGTACTTCCCCAACCGAACCGAATTGTCAAATGTTATTTTATTATTTAAATAGAACTTTAAATGGTTGTAATTATTAAAACAATGTTGGAACTGTTGCAGTCCTATTGGAATAGGAATGTGATTGTGCAAATCTTAGTAGATATGAGAATATATCTTATATTCCTATTAGGAGTAGATTACATATTAAATGTTGTAAGGAATTAACCTTCCCTACTACTATAAAGGCACAATATGGTGGAATAACACACACTCACAATTACACATCTCTCTTTCTTCTCTACTCTTGCAGCACATTCCCTCTCTCTATGGCCTTCATAATTGTTCAGGAAATTATGCTTACAACAGGAACAAAATTTTTATTGGTTGAAATGTTAATGAAATAAGGGACCCACCATTAAAATAGATTAAAAATAAATTTGACATTGATGTCCAATTTGACTTCAAAGCACAAAACTTTCAATTCCAATCAGCAAATAACACTTCAGGTTTAGAGACTTTTAATGCCAAGTATGCACAGTGACATTTCACCTAAAATTTTGACATCTTCTTTGGAAATACTCTTAACATTTTTCTTCCTCACAAGAAAAAAGAAAGAGACATTTTTCTTCCCCACAAGAAAAAAGAAAGAGAGAGCCCTCATACTTAAGTATTCTAAAACGTAGATTGGTCATGTGATCTCAATTAATTAGTCCTAAATAATAAATAAAAAAATCCAAGTTGCTCTTGCACGCAGCCCAAATTGAAGTCAAAGCTCCCTTCAACAAATTAATCCATGGAAATTATGATTTCCTCCCTTCCTACCATAATTGGGAAATATATAATAAAAATCCATTCATAAATTAATTAGAATCCACTGAATCCCCCATTTCCTGGATCAGAAGTTAGCAAACCAGCAAAGCAAAATTATGAGTTTTGAAAAGGAGGACCTTGATCTGGTTTTGGTCCCAAGTGGATTGCTCATCATGTTTGTCTATCACATCATCCTTCTCTACAGATATATCCATCTCCCTCATACCACAGTTATTGGCTTTGAAAACAATGACAAAAGAGCTTGGGTTGAAAGAATCATGCAGGTAAGTACAATCTCTCCCTCTTTCTCAATTAGCGGACCAGATTATGAAGCTGCTCAGCTCGACAGGCGTAAGTCCAAGAAAAACATGTTTTGAGAATTCTGAAGTTGCAAGTCTTGTGACCCTAGCATCCAATTTGGGGCTCATAATGCGTCTGTTGAGCTGCTTTCATAATCCGATCCGCTACGTATTACACTAACATAATCTAATTTTCTTTGTGCCTGATACCTTCAATTGCAGGTTGATAAAAGAGATGTAGGCACAGCCCTAAGTGTGATTTCATCTAACACATCAGCAGCAACTTTTCTGTGTTCCATCTCCTTAACTCTCAGCTCCCTCATCGGAGCTTGGATCGGAAGTAATTCGAGTCAGACAGTCTTCCAGAGTGATTTAATTTATGGAAGCACCGACACATCAATCCTCACAATGAAATACATAGCCCTCTTAACTTGTTTCCTTCTAGCCTTCGCATGCTTTGTTCAATCAGCAAGGCACTTTGTCCATGCAAACTATCTGATCAGCATGCCGGACAGTAACATTCCGGCGTGGTACGTGCAGATGGCGGTCATAAGGGGAGGTGATTTCTGGTCACTTGGGCTTAGGGCACTCTATTTTGCTCTAACTCTTTTGCTATGGTTTTTCGGTCCGATTCCAATGTTTATTTCCTCCATGGTTTTGGTCATAGTCCTCCATTACCTTGACACAAACACCAGGCCACTGCATCAGCACCAGCTGCTTCCCGGAAAGGAGATCGTCAAACGCGTCGGCGAAAGGATCTCAGAGGTGGCTGTGACCATTCAGCGTCATACAGAAAGGGTTGAAACTACTAGAAGTACTGCCTAATAGTGTATTTGTCAAAAGAATCAATTTTTTGTATGTAAATGGCAAATTGTATATGCGTGTTTGTTTGGAGTTGTTGGGTAGTAGGTTTTCTTGGCTAGTAGTGCCATTGGATATGTATGAGTATGAGTATAAATATATTGCCACGGAAGATCAAATTGTAATTTGATTAAACAAATCAATGTATTATGAACACCAAGTAGTGTTTAAAATCAAAATATCGATATAGGTGGAAATATTGATATGCAAATTTATAGAAATATCGATATCGATTGTTTTCGACGTAAGCTTTGCAATGAGTGGGTATATCAACTCATTTAGATTTAGTCTAAATTAGTGAAAACTTTCTCAAAAAAATTCAAAAGTTCGAAATCTGCAATGCGTTTCAGCAAATTTTTTGTAGTGAATCGGTAAATATCATCGATATTCATTGATTTTCCTATATCTCACCAATATAGGATGAAGTTTGCATTTCGCCCCCTTAAACGAAAATATGGATAATTTCGTGGATATTTCAAACATTAACACCAAGAGCAAGTTTAGGTAGCTAGAAAATAGAAGATCATGTTTCCCTTCTTTATTTCAAATTTTGGTTTCTAGATTGGAATTTAGGGAGTCTATTTTTCACAACTAAGCCTCTCAAACCTCCTCTTTAGAATCAAAACACCTAAAATCCCCGTTTTGAAAAGAAAAAAAACCAACAGTTATTGTCCTTGACTACTATTACACTGCACATGAAGGACTTTCTTCTATTGTAGTTTGATCTTCTCAAAGTTTTTCACTAGTACTATCAGTTGTCACGTGGACGATATTAATTAAGTAAATTTCATAGTGAGTGGCTAGTACTTGGAGATGTCTATAATCTATACAACAAATAGTTGGATGTTCACCTAAACACGTGGGTTTGAATACTCTATATAAAGTTGTACGTTTCTTTATTTTATATAATTAAAGGCAATTAAATTGACATTATTGCTTGATTAAGTTGACCTAATAGAATTATTTTTTCCCAATTATATAAGCAAACTAATTGTATAACTTGTTTTATAAGACATCCTTGTAAATCGCGCAACTTGCAATTTGTACGTAAGTTATAAGTAATTAACCGGACATTATTGCATTTTTTTTATTTAAAACCTCGACGGCACGATGAAATTTTATTGATATGAAAAATAAGTTATACCTAGACAGAGGGAAGTAAATTTATCTTTATTCCTCTCAAGAAGGAAAATACAAGAACAAGAGGGGGAGGATAAAACCAAACCCCTCTAAAATAAAACTTAAAGATAAAGAACCTGCAACATAAGCTGCAAAACAAAAAGGAAAATCCAAATAATTAGGTTTATCTCTCGTTCTTGATGCGGGATTTTCTTATTGCATTCATGATCAATGAAAATTTGATTCAACTCTACAAACTTGAGGCTCAAGAAACCAATAATAAGCGTTCATTTGTATCCACGGCCGATGATGGCGGCCACTGGTGATCTCCGCCGGACTTCTCATAGTCGTGGCAAGATAGGATCACGACGGTTGCGACGGAGGAAACTAACATGGGAATAGGTCCAAAAAACCACAGCAGAAAATTGAGAGCAAAGTAGATTGCTCTAAGCCCAAGTGACCAAAACTCACTTCCCCTTTGAACAGCTCTCTCGGCTTTTTTCACGTCGCTTTTTGCGGTAGCTCCCGGGGTGGCTAAAAGGTAGTTTGAGTGGACAAAGTGCCGAGCTGATTGAACAAAGCATGAAAAAGCAATGAGAAAACATGTCAAGATGCAAATGTACTTGATAGAAACAGTTACTGGGTTTGTGTTGCCATATATTATTTGGCTTGGCAAGAAGTTATTGGCTGAGTTTGCCATCCAAGCTCCGATGAGAGAGCAGAGAGTTAGAGAGATTGATGCTAAGGTTGTAGTTGCACTTGTATTCGAGGAAATCACATCAAGAGCTGTTTTAACTTTCGTTGCAACTTCAACATCGTCACCCTGCAGGAACAAATAGTGAACAAATTAACACAGAACTTGCAATTGCAAGGACTGGTAGCTCAGCTGGTTAACAGCATTCGCACCTGCACTCGGGAGTAGTACATATAAACAAACTTCACGAATTTTGGGGATATTAAAGAAGATATGGAACTTACCTGCAAAATTTTTCCAACCCAAATTTTCTTGTCAATGTTTTCGGACCCAATAGCGGTGGTGAGAGGGTGATTGAGGTATTTGTAGAGGAGGAAGAGGTGGTAGATTAGCATGATCAAGAGCCCCAACGGGACCAGCACAACATCTAAGTACTCCTTCAAAACCATAGCTTCTAATCTTCTGGTGCTAAAATGATAATGCAGTTGAGATCTGGAGGGGGTCTTGTTCTGTTTATAATGGAGCTGCCCTGCCCATGATTCTTGGGATTTTTCGGGATTGGTCAAACAACGTAATCTTTGATTCGCTTTCTATGGGCTGAAAATTAGGAGCTTGCTACAGTTTCCATTTTAGATGCAGCTAATAGTTGACATTGAAAGCTGTTGTCGAAACCGAAAGCAAGTAGTAATCTTCAAACACAAACTTCAAAGTGGAGACTCCCACATGCTGGTTATTCGCTGCAAGTTCTGATTTGCAGCCAAATCTTATTCCACGAATCATGGATTGGACTGGACCGAACAGGAAAGGATGGAACAATTCCTTTATAACAGAAGAAGAAGACCCCTTTGCCTTTTTTAGCAACAAGAGATTCGAAGACTATGGACTTTCACAAGTTTCAGAAGGAGCACTTAGATGCGGTGTTTGTACCGCATGGAGTGCTAATGATGCTGATTTACCACCTCCTTCTCCTCTATAAGTACCTCATGCAGCTTCTCTCCACCGCCATTGAATACGAAAACAAGGTCAAAAAAGAATTGGGTTGGCAAACTTCTGCAGGTAAGTACCATGTCTCTTTCTTTATACCAGCGATATTTGAGGAGGGTGGCTTTGAAGTCCGAACACAGGACCTTGACAGCAAGGGTAAACGCTCTTAACCCTAATCTATTTACTTTTGATGGCTGCAGGACCAAGATGTTACAAAGAATGTTTTAACAGCTATTGCTGTGATTTCCTCCAGCATAACTGCAACTGTAAACTTGGCAGAAATCTTTCTAACCCTGTGCTCTCTCATTAAAGCTTGGATGGCAAACTCCACAAACAACTTCGTCCCAAGAGAAATAATATATGGCAACGCACACCGATCAACTATTTCTATCAAATACATCTGCCTCTTGACATGCTTTCTCCTTGCTTTTTCATGCTTTGTTCAATCAACTAGGCACTTCTTCCATTCAAACTACCTGTTAAGCACTGTAGGAGCTACTATGAGGATCGATGTGAAAAAGGCCGAGAGAGCAGTTCAAAGGGGAAGTGAGTTTTGGTCACTTGGGCTTAGAGCACTCTATTTTGCTCTCAATTTTCTGCTATGGTTTTTCGGAGCTATACCGATGCTTGCTTCCTCTATTGTAACGGTTCTGATCCTAAGTTGCCACGAATTCAAGAAGCCAGATACGAATCAGCTAATCTTCGCTCTTTAAATGAAGTGTATTATTCATATCTTGAGCATGAATTTTGTACAGCTAAAATCATATTTTCTTCTTCCTTGTTGGACATATTTGTCTTGTCAGTTGTAGTTTCCAGCAAGTAATAAACAATCCTATTCATGTTAGAAATTTCAATCCCTTATTGCGTGAGAGTGAGAGGTAGTTTAAGGACAGTCTAGTATGCTTGTTATGTCACCGAAATGGCAAGCTCGCTTGTACACCACATGCAAGCAAGTTGGACCTGACAGTTTGGTTTAGCAGCACTCAATCTTCGCTCTGTGTTGAGAGAGGTTCGAAGTTCAAATTTCACAAACGATAAGTGTTAACAAAAGAAACTTTTGTAAGCACATTGTGTTTGGAGCTTATGCAAGAGGAATTCCATGAGTGCTTTAAACAAATCCAAGCACATGGACTCCTCAACTAATATATTTGAGTAAAAGGGTCTTCTTGTTCTGTTTATAAAAATAAAAAATAAAAAAATGTCCCGAAATTTCCTGTCTGGTTCGATCCATGTGAGTCTCCATTTTTGCAACAGCTTTCAAAGTCAACTACTGGCTGCATATAAATTGGAAACTGAAGTAATTTAAGTTATAGTTTTCAGCCAATCGAAAGCAAGTCAAAGTTTACGTTGTTAAAAGAAATCCCGAAAAATCCCATGAATCATGGGCAGGACAGCTTATAAACACAAGAAGTCCCCATTACTGCATTGTAATTTTTAGCACCAAGAGATTGGAAGCTATGGCTTTTCTGCATTTTCTGGAGGAGTACTTAGACGTGGTGTTGGTCCCAACTGGGCTCTTGATCATGCTAATCTACCACCTCTTCCTCCTCTACAAATACATCAATCACCCTCTCTCAACCGCTATTGGATCTGAAAACAACGACAAGAAAACTTGGGTTGGAAAAATCTTGCATGTAAGTTCCATATCCTCTTTAATTTCCCAAAAGTTGGTGACATTGTTTTTATACTACCGATATTGGTAAGGGGAGAATCAGACACATGATCTCGAGTGCAGGGGTGAATGCTGCTAACTAGTTGAGCTACAAGTTCCGTGTTAATTTGTTCGCTATTGGTTGCTGCAGGGTAAAGACGTCGAAGTTGCAAAGAAAGTTAAAACGGCTATTGATGTGATTTCCTCCAATACAAGTGCAACTACGACCTTAGCATCAATCTCTCTAACTCTCTGCTCTCTCATCGGAGCTTGGATGGCAAACTCCAACAACAACTTCTTCCCAAAAGAAATAATATATGGCAACACAAACCCTACAACTATTTCCATCAAGTACATCTGCCTCTTGACATGCTTTCTCCTTGCTTTTTCATGCTTTGTTCAATCAGCCAGGCACTTTGTCCACTCAAACTACCTGTTAACCACGCCAGGAGCTACTGCCGAAAGCGACGTGAAGAAAGCCAAGAAAGCAGTTCAAAAGGGAAGTGAGTTTTGGTCATTGGGTCTTCGAGCACTCTACTTTGCTCTCAATTTTCTGTTGTGGTTTTTTGGACCAATTCCCATGTTTGCTTCTTCTGTCGTAACAGTCGTGATCCTATCATGCCACGACTTTAAGAAGTCGTGCGGCGACCAAAAGTGGCCGGCGTCGGCCAAGGCTAGGAATGAGCATTTATTATCGTTTTCTTGAGCGTAAAGTTTGTGGAGTTGAATCAAAATTTCATTGATCATGAATGCAATAATGTTAGTCCTACTACTTGTGTTCTTTGAAAGTCAATGTGCATGTAACATGGAGTATATACCGGTGTTTTGACAAGGCTGCGCACATTGAAAGTTATATCAAAACAAGTTACACATTAGTTTGACCACTACATAGTGCCTGTGAGTGGGGATTCAGGTCCGTATGCGCGTTCTGAGTTCGATTATTGATGTGTGTGTGAATCACACGATAGTTGCTAAGGGAGGCTTAAATGCATTTGTAAGTTATTCCCGACCCCTGAAAGGGTGGACTACTGTAGTAAAGCCATTAGTTAGTCCCTATTTTTGGGCAAAAATAAAAATTATACATTAGTTTGCTTTTATAATTGTGCTATTAGGTCAACTCAATCAAGCAATCATATCAATTCAAGTGCTTCTGAAAAAATGTTGAAACTTTCTACTTATCTCGGTTGTATATTAGAAATATTTTAAACGTGGAACGATTTAGGTTAGGCGAAAATTCAACTTTAGGTGCGTAGATTATAGACATATACTATCGAGTCAATATAAAGTTTACTTAATTAATGTAGTCCTACAACTTTTAGTTGCATAGATTATAGACATATACTATCCAACTTTTAGTAAAGTTTAAGGAGCCTAACGGTCAGTCGATCACTCGTCAAGGGCCTTCCTTGTGGTCAGGCAACTCTTTCCTCATTGACAATATCAATTACTTGTTGAGACAAGCTCTCCTCCTATTCTAGTGGAAAGAGTTATGGTTTCCACCCATGCGTTCTGGGTTTGAAACTCACTCATCCCCTAATTTATTGTAATAGTTTCGAATCATCTTTCGTCTCTTAAATACTAATTAAAAAAATGTAGCCCTCTAACAATTGAATGTTATTGAGAATAATAGTCTGATGCAGTAAAAGTTGGGTTTAGAGTTTTTTTCTTTCAAAACGAGACTTTATGTGCGTTTTATTATGAAATGGAGTGTTGAAGGGATTATTGTGAGTGACCCTATAAATTCCAATCTAGAAACCAAATTCTTGACCATAGAAGGGAAAAAAATGAAGTTAATCTTCTAACATATGGCTTCCAAAACTCTTTCTTGGTGTTCATAATACATTGGTCATTGAATCAAATGAGACATTGATCTTCCTAGGCAATATTGTTGTACTCCCATCCAATGGCACTATTATGGGCCTGCTAGTCTTCAGTAAAGCCCATTTAAATTTACCAAATAATAAGCTTTGGGCCCTTTCTGAATTAGAATAACGATTTTCGGCCTATTCGTCAATCTTGACCGCACGATCAAACGCCAAACGTTTACCCCGTCAACATACGACTTAAGCCGACAACCTCTCGCAGAGACAACGACCGATGCAGTTCCAAAGTGGGTCCCCCTCACCACACATTTTCCGACACGTGTCCTTGGCATCTCGGGATGTGAGTACCCTCTCGCCCAAGCAGGAAACAAAAGAACGATTGGAAATTTTCGGAGCGGATAAATTACCTGCAGCACTGAGCTGTGGGGCGCAAATCACCCGAAATGACGGAATAGCCCTTCATCGGTGCCACGCGTACGGTGGGGAGGGGACGGAGAAGGGGGGTTTAAGTACAAAAAAAAAAGGACGTTGGGGCGCGTGCGGATGATTGACGTGACAAAAGTACGATGAAAGGCTGAGGCAGGGCAGAGGCAGGCAGGGGCAGCACCCGCGTAAAAGTCGAGGGTCTCTGCAAAAGCGACGGCTTTAGTCGTTTGGGGCCCTGACCAACTTTGGTCACCAACCTTTTCTCTCCTGAGTACTCAGGGTTCCCTCTTTCACCGCATTTCTCTCATTTTTAGTTCTTTATCACTTGAACGGTGACGATTTAATTATGTCAAAATCTGGTGTTGATTTTTTATGGAGGAAGAAAAAGAAACGTGAGAGATGGGGGGACTGAAGAAGAGGGAAATTAGAGGTGAGAGAATTTTACTCTTTTTCCCAACCAATCCAACGAGTGTTGAGATATTGTGATTTATCTAGCATACGAGGGGAACTTAAGGATAACATGTTCGTTATCATTTGGTGCCTTTATTTAATAATGTATTCTTTTACAAATAGTAATGCATTATCATATGAGAAAGTCACATGGTGAATTCCCTGTATACGTTTTTGCTGAGGCAAAAGCGCCACCCGCGAAGAAGAAGAAGAAGAGTGGGGGCTATGTGCATGGTAGAGATTCGTGTTAGGGTTTTGGGTTTTAGGGTATGCAAACTTGCAAAGGGTGAGGTTGGAGAGGGGAGGAGAGGGTGGAGACAAATGAGCAAAGAATCAAGAATGGTGGTGCTTTACTGGCTTATGTAAGGGGGTGGTGACCCACTGGATTTGTATTTGTAAAGTGTCGCATGTTTTTCTTTTCTTTTCTTTTTTTTTTTTTTTTTTTGGGTGGTAAAATGTGTCACATGGTTTTGCACAAGTGGAATTAGGGTTAGTTGGTGGGGATTGTGTGTATTTTGGTTTTATTGGGTGTACAAATTTGTCGACTGAATACTATTTATCGATGTGACAAAATGATCATTAATCATTTACATTTTGGGTAAATGCAATTTAACTTAGTTTTATGTATATTGCATGAAGAAATTTTAAGAGGGAAGTGGCCATGGGTAGGGTGTGTGAACTGTTTGATCGTGGTTACAAATAGGGTGCAAAATAAAAATTGTTTTGTTCTGTTTTAGGGCAAGTCAACCTAAAACCAAACCAAATTAATAGTTTAATCAGTTCATTTCTGTTTGTTCCGAATTGCAGTACTTTTTTAAAAGTGAAAAACCCGAAACAAACCGCGGCTTGAATTGTCCAAATGATTTTTCCTAAATCCTATTGTTATCTATCATTCATTGTTTTGGTATACTTACAAGAACATAGGACAATACTTTTTGAAGCCCAAAAGTTTAGGAGAATATTGGATACTCTTACCATCAACGTCAGGACATACTTACAACCCCAAACCGAAAGTACCTACCCCTAGCACCTAACGGTCAGCTACCACTGGTGTGAATTTAAGCACCAATGAGAATTGCTGACTCAACTTGTATTAGGAGTTAACCACAAATATGCCTTACCAACTAAACCATTCTCGTTGGCAGAACATAGGACAATACTAATACAGTAGAGTGAGAGAGAAATATACGATGTACAAAGTACTCTAATATTCCTTCACAAATGGATGATAGTTGACGTATATATGGTGGTGCATGCAGTTTTCATGACACTGGCCAGATTCTTGATTGAGGCTGGAGAACTCGTATGGACAGGAGTACATTCGATGAACATCGATTTTTAATCACATAATTAGTTTAAGGACAGTACCATTTAAGTGGTGTGATTATCGGCAAAGTTTAGATCATTAATTTTTTCGAGAAAATAATTGTACAATATCATTCACGTTGGTGTGATTTGCAACAAGATTAAAACCACATAATATTTTGACTAGTATGTTTGCATGTATTTTAGCTGTTATGCATGGACCATATGTGCTTTATTTTAAAAGGAAAACTAATGAAAAGTCTAAAAAAACTTTCCTTTTAACGAAAAACCTTTTTTAAAGGTATAGTGAATAGTGTCAGGTAAAGGTAAAAATGTGATTTTTCGTTAAAAGTGAACAGTACCGAAAGTGTTTCGTTTAAACTCCCTATTTTAAATCCACACGTTTAAGTTTTACCAAAAAAAAATAAAGAAAATATTTTGGTTTTTTAAATTATCAATTATTATACAGTGCGATTAACAATCAAGTTTGTGAACAAGCATGTAGCCAGAGTTTTGTATGGATAGGGACTTTTTCAAATAACAAATTTACAAATTAAAAAGCTAAAGAATTTACTAAACAAAATACTTATACATTAATTCATAAGATTTTTCATACAACATATTACAATATTCCTTGACGGTTTTTCATGTTTTGAAAGCGTTGTATGACAACTTCATTACCAATATCATTAAATATCTCTCTATACAAAAATAATCATGTTATCATTCATCCATTGATTTCCATCCGATTTCTTAATCGATTATTCAAAAATTCATGGGCGGAAATGCTCTTCCAACATTGACAGTAATAACTAGAAGAATTAATTCTAATGTCACAAGCAAGTAAACTACTAATACACCTTACTAATGTCACAAACATGTACATTTTTTCCTTTAAAAAAATTTTGAGTGGAGGCATATGCCCCCGGGCCAAGGTGGCTCCGTCCTTGGCCGAGAATCATGTTCATATTTTTGTTTTGCAAAGTTTCTTTAACTTTCAAATGTGAAAGAAGTTCATTGAGAATGGTGTCGATCAAAAATCTTTTGTAAGGCTTCTGAACTATTTTCAAATATATGAAACAATTCTTCACTTTCTCATGTGCTATCTAAAGTACCTAACAAATATTTGAGTCTAATATGTGTAAAATTTTAGATAAGTAAGTTTCGTATCCTTTGGTACTGCAAAAAAAAAATGGAGCTTTGATCTTAAAACCTACTCGTAGTGATAGAATTGTCCAACTTCTTATAAGATTTTGCAAGATTTTTAAAATACTAAACATGTACATCATACTTTACATCAATAATATTGATAAGATCAATAACGTATTTAGGTAAATTAACTTTTTAGACTAGATTTGCAAACTATGTGTATGTGATGTATCATAAATAGAGATTAAGACGTTAATCTATACATAAGTTATATTCCATTCATCAACAATCACATTATATAATTTATAAAATATTTGGTCTAAATAATTACTCTCCCAAGTATTACCTTTTAAAAAAAATTGCCTAATATGATTACCAATTATCAAACCAAAAAGCAATAAAACTTAACAAATTGGAACGTGGTTGAATCTTGAATAGTGAACAAGTTGAACTATTCATCTAGATGCCCTAATTATATCTGTTTGCTGCGTTGAAAAATTTCATTCAATAATAAAAAAAAAAGAATTTAAATTATTTTATATGAGTGAAAATTAGTATTATTTTTTTGTTTTGCGAAAAATGATAACTGATGGCGAATCATGATTATTTACCATTTCAGGTCCGGAGGGGGCTAGTTGAGAATTTATTCTTATTCGTGACCACAATCAAGTAGATTAACATCTTGCAAAATATCAAATCCAGAGTCCGAAGTGTAAGTTATATTTGTTGAGTAACTATTCATGAATAGGGTTGTGGTTGTTCAATTAAGCAGAATGACTGCAACTTTTGCCTAACTCTTCAAACATACCACTATTATGAAGAGTCGCTTCTCCATGTATAAAGACTTCATCCTATTGAGTCACAAGTGAATTTGTTAATTAGTTGAGTCATACAAGTTCATGTGTAGTACCGTACTTAAAGATTAAGTGATCCTTTGAGAGAGTTAAACTCAATCGTGGTTCGTTATGATTTTATGATTTGGAATGTTACTATCATAAAAATATAATAGCAGTATCTTAGAAGACAAACGTCAATTATCTATGAGCATTGTAATGGAACATAAATCGTTTTAAAGAGAGAATCAAGTTATTGATTCGACTGTATTTTTCAGGTTTTTTTACTCCAATTTTATGTGCATTGATAGTGTATTTTGTATTTACTTGTAGGTCCACATTTCACATTTGCCTTTCTTCTTTTGGGTCATTTCAGCGAAGGTGAAAAGTACTTTAGTTCAAATATTTCATGTAAATCCGACAACAACTTGGAAAAAGGGTACTTTCACTCGTAACTTCGATTCCTTCACATTTATGTGAGCAAATTATTAGCCTGCGCAAACCTAGAAAAAAAGTCATATATGCGTGAAGTAGGATTTTTTTTTTTTTTTTTTTCTTTTCCTTTCTATTTGAACGGTCACGGTTAAACCACGTCAACATCCTATATTAATTTTTTATAACAAGAGAAAAACAAAATAAGAAAATATGAAAGAAAAGGATGAAAAGAAGAGATGAGAGAATGCCTGCATAACCAATAATTCGCTCATTTACAATTTTTACCACAACGATAGATTTTATGGAGTCACTTGAACCACCATCACGTGGTTTGATTATTTCACTCAAAATTATTATTATATTATTGCTTTTATTTATGTACTTTAACAGTTGAAAATTGTTGTTAATTAGCAATCTAAAACTCTTATTTTACATTAATTGTCGATTATCTAATTATAATATGTGAAAATATACACTAATGTAACAAGTGTTCCAATCTAGCTACTGCAAGTGGAGTCAACATGGGATTATTGATTGCTCATGATCCAACTTCATAATCATATATACTTATCTATATATTTGTTTATGACCACTGTGTAACACCCTGAATAATTATTTGTAGGTTTTCTTCTTTCTTTCCTTATGGTGCGCTTTAAGTGTTTAATAAAAAGCCTCACTCAATAATCCTACGACATAATTCGGCAAATACCACCAGAAGCTTGACGAAAATAACCAACAAAATTTTTTTGTCAAAATTATGACTCTGTTATTATAAAATTATTGCCCCGCCACTCACTACTCACGAAGTTTTCTACACCACCACATGCAACAAATCGGACCGACACCGAAAGGAGTTTAGTCAAAGGAAGCCATTGCAAAGATTGGTTGATTAAGTTTTAATCAATCACGATTAGCACAGCATTATGATATCACATTGTCTCCTACATTATTAATGTTTGTCTTTGTTTTAATCTTGTTTTTTACCCTAAGGAAAGGACTCCGTGAGATTTTGTTATTTCGTCGGTTTCTGTTTTTCGTTTTCCAGATAATTATCAATAATTTTGCCCCCTGTTTGATTGGAAATGACAGAACCTAGTTACGGTGGAATGATCACTCAACTATTTATCGGAAAATTATATTAGGATAGTCTGTCACTTATTAAAATGTGTTAAATTTGGACATGGGTCCCCTCCGGATTTATGTATCTTAATTCATCAAATTCATGCATCCGGGTCGTTGAAATTTGATCCAACGGCTACAAACAAGGGTCAACTTTAAAAGTTATAATAACTTTAACCGTTTGATCAAATTTCAACAGTTCGGATGCATGAATTTGATAGAGTAGAATACATGGATCCGGAGAGGACCCATGTGCTTTAAATTTAGCTCACTTCTAATAAATCATAGTATTTAAGACATTAATTGTATTGGGATCATGACCAAAATATAAAACGTGTCTTTAAGTAATTGTATTCGTATAAGAGAGATGTTAAAAGAAACTCTCTCAAAATAGGATTTTTTTTATGGACTCTTTATTATTTCACAATTTCAAGTCAATTCTCGAGTCAACATTATAAACCATTGTGGCAAAAAATGTGAGGTGGCACACAACCTTTTCACAGTCACAATTTTGAGAGAGTTTCCTTAGCAATTATCAGGGCAAAATGTGACTTTATGGTTGTAATGAGATATATTTGTATATGTGTGGGTTGTGATATATACACATGTATTAATTTGGTTAAAATTTTAGATATGGGGATCACAAGTACTCAGGAAGTAGTTTGGTTTGAGGAACCTCCGAATTTGATTCGGGATATTCTTTTAGAGGAGTCTTTGTAAGTTCATGTTATTGTTCATTTGAGGATAGGTTATTGTGGTGCGGGACGCTCTTTTCCTTCGACCGGGTTGAAATCTCCGACAAGGTTTTTATCGAGGCCCATTATGCACACTATCCTCAGTTTGTACGTATTCTGATTTACCTAATGAATATCGTACTTTCTCAAAAAACAAACAAACAAACAAACAAAGTTTGAGAAAAATAAAGAGAAAAGGAAAGATGAATAAAAAGGTGTTGGAAATATAAACATGGATTTTTAAGACAAATATTTTTTGAAATATTCCACAACGATCGTATCACTGAGAAAAAAAGAGTTTAAATATTTCAACCCCACTCTAACTAATACAGAAACTTTTTGTGAGAAAATCTCATACATGATGAATTGTACAAATGATAATTATCAAATTGAAAATAATATCGATATTGTTAAAAGTGAGTTTTTGGCTAGTGCCTATAATAATTCTAAACCTTTCAAGAAAGTGGAATAAGATTATACATGCAGGAATTGAAGATGGGGGTGATGGTGATTTGTGAAAGAGGAGAATTTATTGGTGTGTTTTCCCAACAGGGTAACCTACCAACATGGCATTTGAGCTGCAAAAGGAGGAACCGGAATATATGATGAAGCCATTCGAATCAACACATAGAAAAATAAGGTTTAAATAATACAAATTAGCATTTGCTTACATACTAAATGAGAACGAGCTAGGGAGAGAGAGAGAGAGAAAAAAAAACTTGGGGGGAGTGAGAGGTTTTTGTTTTTGATATTTATTTATTTTTTTTTTTTAATATTGAGGTATTTTAAAATTACCTGTAGATGAGGTTTTAATAAAATACAATAAAAATTGAAATTGTAAAATTACATTATTGCCCTTTTTTTGTGTGTGATAAAATACTAAGTAGTATTTTCATCATATTTTAGTTGACAAAAAGAATTTTATTAATTAATAGAGATATTGAAATACATACATAATGGCAGATAAAAAGTTGAAAGTAGAAAAAAAAAAAAAAGGAAACAAGAATGGATGTGGGCACTTCAGATAGTAACTATCTTTATTTTCTCAAGCAAATGTAAAACATACTAGACAATGTTAGTGACATCAAAATTTTTAAACTAAATGATGTAGTTGTTATTGATTGGATTATTATTTAAGTGTTAATTAACGTGCTTATTTCTTATTAATTACACATCATTTGATTTGCAAATTTGAATTAAAATTTGAATTCCCTAGTATTACCCCAATATCTTTAGTCCTTGCTGATGACCAACACGCAATGTCCGAGTAGGCACTGTCTATGAGTTTTCAAGCTATAAAGTTGTCAATTTGCCAATTTGTCTCATACGTGAAGATGAATGCCATTTATTCAGAGCTGGCTGCATGTTTTCCTGAGCCAATACATATCGAGCACCTTGCTCCTAGGATTTGAGCCTTCATAAGCATCTGCTCTTGCTGATTGCCAACACGCGGCTTAGAGTTGATGTCTGAATAAGCCTGTTCTTGGTTCTCTATGCTTTAAAGTTGTCAGTTTACAAACTTGTCTCAGGTGGTTGGAAAATACTTTATAAGAATCTGCTCGGTCCAGTTATTGAGAGTCACGCTAGACCATTGAGCGGTCGTTTATACCACTCGACGCTGCTTCCGCTAATTCTATTGGGCTAGTTTACGGTCGCTTGTCCTGGTCTTTTATTTCTCCTTTAGGCCTTCCCTCGGCATTTCTCCGGCCTATATCATTTCAGTGGTCGAAAAGAACCCTCCGTTAACATTTTTCTGGGAACTAAAAAGCTTAAAAATTATAAGGCAAAACAGTACATTTGGGAAACACTGAGTCTAAATTATGTAGTATGAAGTTATGAACACCGATATTTATAAAAGGTAATGGGTGCCCAAATAAATAAATAAAAAGGGTGATAAGTAATAATTTACTGAACCTAAGGTCGAAAGCAATAATATAAGAAATGAAATGGGAAAATATAAAAATGTGAGTGCGGTGGGTGGGACTGACAGAAAAAGTTTAAAAGTGAGGCAAAAGGGAAACAAATTATGATGCCAACCCACGCTGCTGTAAAGGCACCTGTAGACACGTCTCTTTCATTCCAGCCACGTCAATTCAATACATAAAAAAATAAAAATAAATAAATACCGACGCTTCCTCATAACTTCATTCCATATAATCTCGTCCAGAATTATAACCTTGCAATAAATTATTTTCAAATAAGTTGAAATAACTAAACATAGCTTTCTTAATAATTTATTAGTTTTTAATTTAGATTTTTAATTTATTTAATTTAATTAAAATACCGTTTGATGATTTCAAACCTAATCGTTGAATTTGAATCAATTATTACCGTAAATGCTCTGGGTCCTAAAAAAGGGCTAAGAGGTGGCTACACTTGGCCAGCCTGATATGCCTTTGTCCAAATAATGATCTGGTGGCTTCATAAATTATAATTCAACCATCATTAGAGATGAATATTTAGACAAATCATGTCATCGTCTGGCTATTAAACTTTAACCCTCTTCATTGAAGATAGATTTAAGCTTGTCCAACATATTTAATCTCTTCTTACCCTAATTACTTCTCAACTTACCCTACTTGCCTTTCAACTTTTAAGACAAAACAATTCTCATATTTGTTATTTGATAGCTAACGTGACAATATCAGATTTTCTCTTATTTTAACCTATATGATTTTGTTAGAAATGATATTTATATATCATCCATTTTTAAAAAGAAATCAATTAAAATAAATTTCTAGAATATAATTGGTTCACTAATGGGACACACACAATAAAATAATTTAAAAATAATAATTGACAACATCTTTTATTATATTTCAAATTTGGCATAAAAAAAATTTATATGTCAATCTATGTAACATTGACATATCGGTTAGAGTTTCTTCTTGCCTTTGGAGATGGTCTAAGTAACCTTAGATTAGAATTCACCTCCCAAGTCCTCGAAGTTTTCTTTTCGTTGAAGATGTGAATTATGTCATTTTATCAATGTTACGTGTCCATTTTTTTTGCATTTAAATTTGAATCTCTATACGTTATTAGATAACTAAATATAGAGTATAGCATTATAGAGAAAAAGGTTGGTTTTTTCGCCAAAATAATTCATGAGATTAACATAACTCCTCATTTTGATCTTTAACAACGAAATTCGATAGAACCATAAGTTTGTCCAACGTAAATCATTTTGGTTATTTTATGAAAAATCTGTCAATATTCTCGTTATGTGGAGAGGCTAGTTTGAAAAAAATACCCTTAAAAAGGTGATCACGTGGTCGTTCACGTGACAATTTATCGAGGATATTGACATATTTTCTAGAGATTGACCAAAATGATTTACGGTAGATAGACTTAGGAACCACTTCTATTGATTTTCATTGTCAAGGCTAAAATGAGAAGTTATGTCAATCTTCGTGATCATTTTAGCTAAAAGGTAAAAATAAGTTTCATTTTAAACTATCGATCAAAACTTTTTTCTAATCTAGCTTTCGAGGGAGACAATTTGAAATAAAAACTAGGAGTTACATTTAATTGTGAAGCTTTAAATTTCTCCCCTAAAATGCGCAGCAAACTCACGGTAACTTATTCCGACTTAACTCGAACTGAATTGAGAGACTCAAAACAAAAGAAAAAAAAAATGAAAAACACCTTCATGGTTGGAAATTAAAAACCTCTAAATAAAAGTTTGATGAACATTTCTTGTTCCATAAACTCTAAACAAAAGCGTGTATCAAACGCTCTCACAGGGCAAGTGGTGGTTGACAATTTTCGTATACAAGGTAAAATAGAATGGAAAAGGATCCTATCATTTTTGAGGATCTTGGAGATTCCGTTATCGTTATCGTTCATCGTATATCGTGTCAAAAATCATTTTAAATTTTAAATTTAAACTTAAATATAAATATTACCTAATAAAAGCTAATCACCAAATGTACGATAAACGATTACAATCACGGAATCTTCAAGAAAAGGATCTGACTAGGGATGGCAACGGTTCGGTTTGAGGACGGAAATGCTATATCTATCCCCATAACAACTAAAAGTAACCATATCCATACCCACAAATTAACCATCGGATATTATCCATAACCATACCCATCGGATAACGGATTCCCCGTCGGTTAACGATTATATCCATCTTCGTCAATACAAATAATATATTCGCCCAATTGACGCATGATAATTTGTCATTAAATATTAGATGAATAAAATGATTTAATAAATGGATCTTGTGGACCATAAAATTAAAGCTAAACATTGACAATGTTGGCTGATATTTGATATCTCCCATAAACACCATTGAATTTCATAGATTTTGATTCATATCATAACTTTTGAACTTTCGTACAAAATGCAACTCACACAATGCAATTTTTGTATTCTCAAGGTAATGGATACAATGAACAGTGAACAGTGAATATATATATATATATATATTATATAATACTTTAATATTATATATTATTCGGTTCAGATTTGGGTACGGATACGGATTGGGGACTCCTATAACCATATCCAAAACCATAACCAAATAATATTCACAGTTTTTCCCCATACCCAAAATAAACCCGAATTTTCATACCCAAATCCAATCCATTCGGACGGTTATCGGGTTTAACGGTTAGAATTGCCATCCCTATATCCGACGAGGGTCATTTTCCAAATAGAAAGACTGAGTTCTTAGGCCATCTTCAACCGAGGGCTGGCCAGATGGCTCGTTTTAACCCTCTCGCTCTACAAGAAATTAATATTTTAATGAACAGTACAAAGCCATATTTGCTTCCATCTCCAACCGAGAGCCAAAGGGCCATAGGGCTCATTTTAGCCATGTCATAAAAAACCGTCTCCAATCGAGGGCCAAAGAGTCATAGGGTCAAACATAATTTATTATTTAAATTTAAAAACTACAACAACTTAAATATAAAAACAACAACATCTGAAATTTAAAAACTACAACTTATATTTAAAAACGACAAATTAAATTTAAAAACTACAAATTAAATTTGAAAACAACATTAACTTAAATTTAAAAACTACAACAACTTAAATTTAATATCCATAATCAACATCATCCGCCATTGTAGGAGTATAGTCAGAGGTAAACAACTGCTGTCAGGTCAAAATTTCTTCTTTTTTTTTTCTATCAAAATAGACCTTACTCATTTGAGTGTAATTCAAAGTGTTCATTTCCATATTCTTATCATCCATCTCTTCTTGTATTTGTTTGGCCCGTAATTCATGCCTACGGTTCATTTCTTCTGCCTCATGGGCAGTTTGCTCCGCTATTAAGCGCAATGAGGCTGCTACTTCTTATTGAGCGGCGTAATCATCATTTTCCTTGCCCTTTTCCTTCAACCTTCGTGCCTTGTTTCGTCCTATAGCCCTAGGTATGAAACCTTCACCCGAAGGCGGATTTTCTACCCTTGTTTGTTGAATGGTAGGAGATCCATCTTCATTCATATCTACAGCTGAGTATGCAGCTCCAAACATCGATGTAGGACTTACTCTATGTTGAGCTGGATCTTCAAATAACACACAAATTTCTCAACAAATGTGAAACTGAAAGGGTTTCGAGCTGCCCTCCATATACAATTCCTCTGCTTGGCGATCTAGAAAATATAATTACAAAAATTAAAGGAAATTAATTTATGAAATAAAATGTAATATAATTAAATGTAGTTACAAAAATTAAAGGAAAGTAATTCATGAAATTAAATGTAATATAATTAAATATTTAAAATAAATTGTGAAAACACTTACTTTGTCGTAGTAGTTAGTGCCGCTTTCATGTCTACTTGCGGTTGCTAACAGTGCTTGATGCAATTTGTTCAAACTTTGGTGAAGATGTTTCTTCCATCTTGAAGAACAACTCTCGTGGTTTCGGACATTCAGTGGAGCGGTGTCTTCGTAGAACTTTAAGTATTTTTTGGACACAGGAGTCCAAATACCTTCACTTGTTTGAGAACTCCCCCTCACACTATCTTCCGACACCCATCTATAAGTCATGCAATTAGCTTCATCTTCTTTTCGGGTCCAAGCCCTACCTTTTATTGCAGACGAGGCCATTTGAAAATTATTGAAATAATTGAAGGAAATATTTTTGAAAGAGGTAAGAAAATATGAGAATTGAAATTGTGAAAAATTTGTGAGGAATGGTGAATGAATGATTTAGGTATTTATAAGAAAAAATTTAGAATTTTTAAGAATTAAAAAAAAAAAAAGGCCCAAAAAATCGATTTTTTTTAATCCAACGGTAAATAGCGCCAGCTAGCCGTTGGATTCAAATTTTTGTTTTTAAATTTCTGTCGGATAGAACCGACACTATTAGAAGCATTGCTGTCGGTTATAACTGACAGTAAAACTAACACCAGTAAAAAAAAAATTCAACCAGCCCTTTGGCCCTTTCATATTCCGTGGGGCCCTCTGGCTTGGCCCTCAGTTGAAGACGATTTTCGGACTATTTTCAACCCTCTGATCTTCTGGATCCTTCGATTGGAGATAGCCTTACTCAATCGGGCATTGAGATGCAACCCGTTTTATCCGGGTTATTGACCTAAAGTTAGTGAAGATTGTAAAACCTAACACATACATACAGATAAATGGCTGTACAGGCGTATAGCCCTATACCCTAACCTAATATATAGCTGTATAGGCGTATAGCCCTAATGGCCCTGTAGTTACTGGGTTCTTTGCAATTGATGGCTCAGGTCAGATAAAGACCTGCTCCATTTCTGTGACACAATTGTTTATGCAACATTTGAAATAACGGATTTACCCTTTTGGAACAGTTCTTAGGGAAATATAAAAGGCATTTTGTAAATTATTTTAATTTTTTGATGAAAAATAGATCAATAATTTTTATAAATTATCACGTGAACAACTACGTGATCATCTTTTAAAAGATGTTTTTGTCGAACAAACTGCTCTACTTAACGAGAATATTGCCAAATTTTTCATGAAATAATCAAACGATTTACGGTGTAAAGAATAAAACGATTTACAGTGTACAAACTCAAACACTGTTCCTATTAATTTTGTTGGCCCTAAAGTTGAAAACTGCCGATTATAATATGTGTAAGCATGACACCGACAATTTTAGTCACCATCTATATTTTGCAGTCTAGTTTGGTGGCTGTCCTCCATACCTACATTTCCCTTTTTAGGGTTCCTCAAGATACCGTTTGGTAAGCAGAGGGACAAGACGGGACAAGACGGAACGGGACGGGACGGAATGGGACGGAACAAGACGAGACGGATGATGTAAATATTGAAAAAGATAAGAGGAAATTTTGTCTTAAAATGTTATAAATTTGTGTTCCACGGATGTGAAACGAGTCGTTCCAGGGGGAGAGGTAGAACGAAAAATCAGCCAAATTTCGTCTCATAGGACAACCCGTTCCATGGTTTTTAGGCTCACCAAACGTGGGACGGAACGCCTCATCCCACTACGTTTCGTCCCGTCCCACGTACCGAACGGTACCCAAATGTATGGACTTCAACATTATACTTTTACGAGGAATATTAAGGAGATTGTTTTAAAGTGAGATATTTTATGAATTTTTTGTTTAACGTTAATTTTCGTGTTAACATTGTATAACTTTGTGCAAAAAAAAAAAAAGATAACAGAATAAAAAGTCATACTTTTAAGATAATCTCTTTAATATTTCTCTACTTTTATAGGCTCTAATCCTACCAAATTATTTTACACAAGTTTGTTTGTTTTCATAGACTAATTAGTTTTGTTTTCAATTTTTTAGCATGATGTATAACAGTATCCATACCCTTAATTAGTGAATTATTGAATTCTTAATTATACATTTAACGCTTAATTCATAATGTACATCCCAAACAATAAAGTATAGTAGCATTTATGTTTTTGTTTATGCATATGAATATTAAACTCATTACCGCAATAACCTGTAACTTTAATAATGAAACATTTACTTGTCCACTGTTCATATATTGTTCATTAAAAATTAAAAAAAAGGCAATGCCTTATATTGCACAAAAATTCAAATAATGTTTTCCCAACTTAAAATTAATTAGAATCTTGCTTTGTTTAAAAAATAGAACTTATGCAGGTATAAAAGGGAATAGGATCCTCACCGGATCATCTTTGTGGGAATTCGGAGGATCAATCAATCGTGATCGTTCATCATATATCGTGAGGTTATAAATCATTTATAATTTAAAATTTAAAATTGAATATAAATAGTACATAACGAAAGCTGACCGCATAAATGTATAATGAACGAATACGATTGATTAATTCCTGGATCCCCACAAAGAGCATCCTTGTCCCTATAAAAGAACCTATTTGAAGGTAAAAAAGTGGGGTTTCGTTAAAAATGAACAGTACAGAGAACTTTTCATTAAAACTCCCTTACATTAATTGGTAGTTCAAATGAGTTTCTGAAATTATTAAATTTGAGTGAATAGCTACATGCTTGAAACTTACCAACATCATTAAATAAAAATTCTAATTAATTCTTTAACCCAAATTGTTGTGACAAGTATTTAAAGTATGGTTGGTCCTTTTTATTATCGGGAAATGTTGTTTGGGTTTGATTTTTATGAGTGAAGAGTTTTTTTTTTTTTGAGAAACGTGAAGAGTTTTTTTGTGAAAAAAAATAAAATTATTAAGCATCAAGGACGTGGATTAATGGAAGAGAAAACAAACACTTTAGGTTTATCTGCAAAATAAGGGCTGATGTCAAGGATTAACAAGCAAGAATGTTGCATGCGAAAATGTGCTAATTAATCACAACCTGTCTTTGACGGACAAAGATTATCTCCTCTCTTTTTTTCTCTCTTACTCTTTGAACGTTCAAGATTTCATCCTTGTAAAAAGAAAAGAAAAACATAAAGAAAGCAAAAAGAAAAAATTAACTGTGAGAGAAGGGGAGGGAAAAAAGAGAATTATCGTCATTTGACTCCTTATTCTATTGAAAAAGGTGGACATTTAGCATTTTTTTAAAAGTGTGATGTCCACTTTTGTGAGGTCACTTTTAAATTTGAGTTGTTAAATCAAATATATAATAATTTTTAATAATTAAAAATCAAGATTTTCTATGCGTATTATATAAATAGAGATCTTTGCTAGTTGGATCATTAATCAATGAATTCTTGATCTTTGATTACAGTAAAATTTTCAGGTATGTCACACACCAGAAGTTTATTTTGTAAAATAAGGGTTGTGAAAATAACTTTAGTGCTAAAAGTGTTTTTAGCAAAAAAAAAAAGATGGGGGTAATATTATCAATATGAAAGTTTCATTAATTGGTACTGTTCCCTTTCCTCCAATGATAAAAGTAATTTTTTTTTTATTAAGAAGCATATGTAGAACTACTACTGCTTTTTGTGGTTTTGGATCCATGATTTTGAAAAAAAAACACATTTTTTTCACTTACCAAACACAATTAAAGTTCCAACTTTTTAAGAAGCTCCTTTAAAAAAAAAAAAATTAAGCAACCCCGAACCAGCTTTTTATTGAAGCTCATCTAAATGTGTGAAACAAAATTTGATCATTAGTTATATTTTCCGACCAAAATAGAAAATGTTGGTTAGGGCATAACTGCTCACTACTACAATATACCTTAATCTGCATTTTGGAGAAAAGGGAGGTGCCATCTTTTTACTTGTCCCCCAATTGTTTAGGCATAACGACCCACATTTGACATTGCTTTTGCCCTAAGAAATTAAACAAGAAATAATGAGCAATAAGACTCTTATGGAAAGATCCAAACATGGGCAAATAAAGCAGTTGGGTAAATTTGCAGCAAAAGTGAAGAATGTCTTCAACATCATGTATGTTACTTTTGAATTTGGACCATGTTTTTCTCTTTTCTCCTTTTTTTTTTGTTTTTTTTTTCCAAGTTACCAACTGAGTGAGTGGTAAAGGTAAAGCTTGCCAAAGTTGAATGTATAAAGCCTAAAAGTGCAGGTTGCAAAAATACCAACCCAATTTAGATTTGGGAGATGAGGAAGGATTGCCCCAAAAAAGAAAAGTTCCTATGAGTACACTTTAGTTTTTGAAAGTTGGGTATTTCATATTACCCACATTTTACTTGCTTTTGGCCAGTTTAACAAACGCTTTTGTTGTGCAAGAGAAAATGACCCCAAGAAATATAGGGAGGAGAAGATAAAACCCAAAACATTCCCAAATTACAAGAAAATTGCCTTGAATGCCATGATTATCAGGATTCAAAGTCGATCACGTACTGATATGTAATAAAATTGAAGCATATGACAATGTGTAATAGAAGAAATTCTTGAGTGCAGCCATCGAATCCCACCCCTTGTATTTTCCGCCGCATCTTAATCTAAGTCCTGAAGAGTCTTTGGTTGTGCAACAACATGTTTAAGAGTCTAAACTGAATAACTGTTTGTGAAATAAACCAAACACACTACCATTTATCATTCTCCATCTTCTAAATTATAAAACTAGAATGATAAATTAGCAACCCAATGAGTTCAAAAGCGCTATGAAAAAAAGAGAGAAGACAACCCAAATAGGGGGTTTGCTTTCACAAAAAGAGGAGTGATGAAAAGGAAGTATTCATTTTTGGTTTTGTCAAAATCTTCATTAAAATAAGAGACGGGTTTAAAAACTTCTCAAAATGAGACTCTTCACGAACTCTCCAGCACTTTATGTTTTTGACCCAATATTAAAATGTTGACTTGGTAAATAACATTAAACTGTGTTCTTAAAGAGTTTCATTTTAAAAGAGTCGGAATAAGATTTCTCTTAAAATAAATTAAACATGGGAGGAAGGAGGGAGTGAAGATTTATTAAGGTAGAGGGAGGGGGGGATACGAGTGAGATTTGATGGAGTAGAAGGGGACAGAATAGACATCCGCCCGGAAATACAGGGGGTACCGTACAACACCTCCACTTTTTCAGTCCATGATATTTTATTAAATTTCAAACCAATTAAACTAAAAAACCCTCACACACTCTCTCTCTCTCTCTCTCTCTCTCTCACACACTGTCTTTCTGCCACACATCACACCCAGCAGTTGCAGCGTTGCAGCAGCAGCAGCAGTGCCGCAGCTCAGCCTGCAGACAGAGAAAGAAATTTGATCTTTTGTATATTTAAAAACCGAAAAAGGGATTCAATTCAACACCAACAAAAGTCCCGTATTAATTATCTTATCTGATTTTTTGCGTATTAATTTCTGTTTTGTTTTTCTCTACTCCAAATTATAAAAGCTTTTTTTTTTGGAGAACCAAATTATAAAAGCTTTGAACTTTGATTTGATACCCAAAAGCCCATCCAAAAGAAAATTAAATAAAAATTAAAAATTAAGCAGAAAAGAGAGAAGTGCTTTTCTGAGCTTTCTTTTAGCAAAATGCCATCAAAGTTCAAGCATATGCAGAGAAATGAAACCTCCTATGCTCTCTCTTTTCTCATCTCCATATTATAAGCAAGCACAAGCATAAGCAGAAGCAAAAACCCAAGTGCTTTTCTCCTTCTTCTTCTTCCTCTTCCGCTTGTTGGGTACGTGCAGTTTCTGTTTATTTACACATGGCTGGTCTAATCGATCTGAACAGTGCGACGGAGGACGAGGAAACGCCGTCTTCGGCCTCCTCTGTCTCCGACGCTTTGGGTTCGTCGGTGTGCTTGGAGCTCTGGCACGCCTGCGCGGGCCCATTGATTTCGCTGCCGAAGAAAGGGACTGTGGTGGTGTATCTGCCGCAGGGCCACCTGGAGCAAGTATCGGATTTTCCGACCTCGGCTTATGATCTCCCGCCCCACCTCTTCTGTCGGGTTGTTGATGTCAAGCTTCATGTCAGTCTTCTCTCTCTCGACAATGTTTTTGGGGTTTTGGATTTTTGATGAAATTTGGTAGGTTTTGGGGTTTTTGCTATCTGGGTTCTCAATTTCTTTAGGTTTTTTTGGTCGCAGGCTGAGTCTGGCACTGACGATGTTTTCGCTCAGGTTTCACTTGTTCCTGAAAGTGAGGTGGGTTTATTTGTACAGGTTTTTATTTTCTGTTTGGTTCCTGAGAAAATGCTGGAAAAGTAAACTTTTTTCTGTGAAAATGCTCACATTCTGTAGAAACCGAAACAATTAAAAACCCAAGCTTTAGAATTACACTTTCTTTCTTTCCCGCTTTGGCATTTTCAAAGATTAAACAGGCAGGTGAATTCACTAATGCTTTAATCTGTGTAGGAAATTGAGCACAGATTGCGGGAAGGGGAAACCGATGCAGATGGCGAGGAGGATGTTGAGGCAATGGGGAAGTCAACCACACCCCACATGTTCTGCAAAACCCTTACTGCTTCCGATACTAGCACTCACGGAGGGTTCTCTGTGCCTCGTCGTGCTGCCGAGGATTGCTTTCCTCCCTTGGTATTCCTAGTTCATATTTCCCCCCAACATTTAGTTCAGCTTCAGCATAATTTTTATGAGACTGAATCATTAGTCTAATCAAGTACATGTTAGTATTTTGTTTTTGAGGTGAATCGATTGTGCTTGTAGGATTACACTCAACAAAGGCCTTCACAAGAGCTTGTAGCAAAGGATCTGCATGGCCTGGAATGGAGGTTTCGGCATATCTATAGGGGTAATGCCAAAAATATGATCCGTTTTTGTGCTTCATTAGTTGGGGGTTTATCTTTCCACGAAACGGTAGCAATCTTATTAGAGTATAATGAATTTTGTAAATTGGATGCTTTAGATTCAATGTTTTTCTGTTTCTTATTCCTTTTTCCAATTGGTTTGAGTAGGGCAGCCACGGAGGCATTTGCTCACCACTGGGTGGAGTGCTTTTGTGAACAAGAAGAAGCTCGTCTCTGGAGATGCAGTGCTGTTTCTTAGGTATATAAACCCTTCGACTCAAGAAATTTTGGATGCCTTTGTTTATAATTCTCATCCAGTATTTATAATAGGGGCGACGATGGAGAACTGAGGCTAGGAATTAGAAGGGCAGCCCAGGTTAAAAGTTCTGCTACTTGTCCAACTCTTTGTAGGCAGCAATTGAACTATAGCACTGTCACCGATGTGGTGAATGCTGTATCCACAAAGAATGCTTTTAATGTGTACTACAATCCAAGGTGATATGGCGTTCATCATTTTACATATCTCTAACGTAATCTTGAAAGTTGCCGTGCTTTTGAGACTTTAGACCTTTCTTTCCTTCTGCATCTTTTTTCCTTATAATCTTCCATGATCGTGTAGGGCCAGCTCTTCTGAATTCATAATACCTACCCGTAAGTTTTTGAGGAGCCTTGATCATTGCTTTTCTGCTGGAATGAGGTTCAAAATGCGTTTTGAAACTGAAGATGCAGCAGAGCGAAGGTTTGGCATTCTTACTTTTGAAATAGTTGTGGTTATGCCCAGAATTTTGATTAAATTTTTCGTGTTGCAGATACACTGGGTTGATAACAGGGATTAGTGCATTGGATCCTATAAGATGGCCTGGTTCAAAATGGAAATGCCTTGTTGTACGTATTTTCTGCAGAAGCTTTTCTGTATACATCCTTTTTTTTTTTTCTTCACTTTTTTGTTTGTGCGTATGCTTTTATCTGCTTGAGAAGGGCCGGGTGGTGAATGCTAATGTTATATCTAGCCTATGCAGTATCCACTTCAGGCACTAAACCAAAAGTTATCCTCAGGGGACCATAAATTCTGTATTTATCTTTTTTATGGGACACTTCCTTTTCGTATTTGTTTTTCTACTTTGAGATTCCAAAAACCATTTCATGAACAAAACTGTGATAAGCTTTTTTTGAACAGTAGTTGAAGCGTGAGAGTGCAAAAGGTAACAAAACAAAGTGGCTAGCTTCACCATATTCTAACTAGGATGAATTTCGTACGCTTATTTTCATATATCATGTGAAATGTCACGATTTGGTAGAGTTTCTGGCTAAATTTAAACTGGAAGAATAAGTTCTCCTTGTAGTGGCCACAAAGTTTATCTTAATTGTTTATGAAGCCACCCTGCTCGTAGTCCTTCGGAGTAGACACTCAGGGTCTATGAGCAATAATGTCATGATAGTGAGTTATTTTTCACTGCCGTGAAAGTCGTTTACCTAAATACCATAAGCGATGTTTCCTCTATTCTATAGCATGACTTGTAGTTTAATTCGTTCTTGTCATTGGCTATAGATATATAGGTTTTGAACATTTCTGTGCTTTTACAGGTCAGGTGGGATGATATAGACACAAGTAAGCATGGCAGGGTTTCCCCATGGGAAATTGAGCCATCTGGTTCTGTTTCTAGTTCCCATAGCCTAATGGGAACTGGTTTGAAGCGGTCCAGGATTGGTTTGTCTGCAACAAAACCAGAATTTCCAGTTCCTAGTGTGTCCCTCAATCATAGCGTGACAATTCATCGTAACACTGATCTCTGCAACTTAATTGATTTATTTGAGTGTTTCCTTTTCAGATGGGAATGGAGCATCAGACTTTGGGGAATCTTTAAGGTTCCAGAAGGTCTTGCAAGGTCAAGAAATTTCGGGGTTTGATACTCCTTTCAGTGGTCTAGGTGTTCAGAATCCACATCCATCTGAAGCAAGGAGAGTCTTCCACGGTTCTGGTGGTTCTGGGATTGCTGCTGGAAGTAATGGTCTCAGACAGCCACTTGTGGATTCTGAGATTGCCTCAAAAGGCATAGGCTTTGGTGAATCACTCCGATTCCATAAGGTCTTGCAAGGTCAAGAAATATTTCCAAGCTCACCATATGGAAGAGCTCCCGCTTCTAACAAAGCTCATGAATATGGTGGACCTGGAGTCTATGATGGTTTTCAGGTGCCCAGCTTTAGAAATGGATGGTCCACCATGATGCAGAGCAATAATACACACGTGCACCCATCTGCCACATCTGTGCAAGTTTCATCACCATCATCTGTGTTAATGTTCCAGCAAGCAATCAACCCAGTTATGGAATTCAATTCGGTAAACAACGGTTATAACCAAGAGGAACATAGAGTTATAAATCGAACTCCATATGTCTCTGAATATGACGGTGGAAGGCAAACATCATCCTCATTTGGTGAACGTAACTTCAGCAGGGAAGATCATGGAGGCATGCAGTCTTACAATCAGCATGGTATTTTAAATGATCCAGTTATAAGTCGATCAACATTTAGTGGCAGTCAGGATTCAGTTTCACCAACCAAAGGTAGCTGTAGACTCTTTGGTTTCTCATTGTCCGAGGACAAATGTGTCCCGGATCAAGCCCCTGCTGTTGGAGTGCGGTTTCATTCAAAGCCTCCTTTGATGACTTCAGCAGTTGGAATTACCTGTACCAAAGTAAGCAACCTCTTTGCTGCATGAAATACAATTTTCAAATGTTAGAATTGGGGGATATTTAATCTTGTATAAGACGCACGCCAATGATTATCTGATTTGCAAGTGGGGGTGGTATGTGTAGGATTGGGCTTTTGACTGGCGCGGAGAAAGGATGGAAAGCTGTTTACAAGGATAGTGATCATTCTGTGCTTGTTGCAGATGATCCATGGCAGCAACTAGTAAGTGCTCAACCGTCTATCTTTCTATTTTTGATCTGTTTGCCACCTAGCATCGGAATCTACATGCATTCTTCGTTGCCTGTCTCTTGTCAAAACTTCCATACCGTATGGCTTGAAGTGCGCTTGTAAACCTTACCTATGGAACTCATTGTGGCCAAATGTGTCGTCGCGCTATATCTTCAAAAGTTGTACAAGTAACCCGATTAACATGAACAAGATGCTTGTGGTTCGGTTGTTTATTTGTTTGAACTTCGTTTTTTGCAGGCAGTGTTACCGTAATGTCAATAGTTATGCTTTGTACTGATGAAGAAAACGCTTGACACTCGGGTTTTCTTCGGGTTTATGTGTGTGCTGTCGTTTGTGTAACTTAATTTTTGAGGCAAAAATTGTAACTAAGCGCTTCAAGTGGCTTTGATTTGTATTGTTAATTCAGCTTTGAGAACAAAAGTTTGTAGAATCTAAAACTAATATTGCTTTGCCCTCATATGATAGTCCTGTTGAAAGAGGGCCTATCTGAACTAAGGCAAATTCTATCTACCCGATTGTAATATTTAATTAAATTATTGCCCCTACGTGATGTTTTTTCTGTCCAAAAGTGACCTGCTATTTTCTTAAATTAATTTATCGTAACAAATTTTGTGATGTAGTTCTTGTTAGAGAACGTACAACTCTAAAATTTTGAATTATTGTTGGGTTTAGGCTGTTTAATTAGTTGTTTGGGCTTACTCAGCCAACCTTTTTGATTCTCTCTTTACATATCAGATGGACAATAATTTTTGTTCTTAAACAAATAATTTCATTTTGCTTTTTGGATAGTTGTTAAAGGCGACGGATACGTGGCACATCGCACATCAAATTTTTCAGAGAGTTTTTGTAGGGCTCAATCTTTAATGTATTTTAATGATTTGGACCGTATATTTTTAGAATATCATTTATAAATCATCCTTACAATACATTATAGAGTCAGCCCACAATAACATGTGTAAAAAATTGTGTATAATAAATTGTATCACGGATCCGTCCTCATTTTTAAATTTGGATTTCAAATTTTAATTCCCCCTAAGATGATTATTATGATTTTATAATAATCACATGACTATCTTTTCGTTATTCTTTCTTGCAACCTTTAATGATAGATTCTCTCATTTGTGATCATATAATAAGCGCAAAACTCTTTATCGAAATGGGTTCATGAAAGTTTTGCTCGCCATCTCTGGTTTAAAGGATCTTATTTCATGATCTTTGCTATTGATATGTATCAGTATTATTGGTGGTCCACTGCAAGGATTGGAAATACTGTATTTCACAAGTCTATACGATTGAGTCCTTTTTCCAAAATAGTGTATGAAGAAGTATTTCGAATCATTGATTCATTTCATTCCAATTAAGCTTCCTTCATATTGATCTGGAAGTTCCACAAAATGGTGACGAAAGGGATAACTTGTTAAGAATGTTAGTTTGAAGAATGAGTAATTGCCCTCATCAAATTTTGACCAAATCTTATAAGGGATTGACAAACTTTTCAAGAGAAATGTTACGAATACACAATTAAAAGTGGAACTCTCCATGAACTTTGCCAAATTTTGTTTTTTACACAATATTTAATAATATTGAAACAAAAATTAACGTTAAACTGGAAGCTGACGGAGAGTACACAAAAAATTTCATTTTGAAAAAATCCAACTAAAATTTCTCAACTTTTCAATTCAGTTTTATTATTCCTTGCAGCACAATTCGCAGAATTTTGCACGGTGTGCGATTGTTTGGAACATGTCCTGTCATATGAATTGAAAGTCTTAAATTATTGAATTAATGGAATATTATATTTTGAGCAGCCTTTGTTTCAGCAATTTTCTTGGAACACGTTCACCACAAAACAAAACAAAAAACAAAAAAAAAAAGGTTTCCTGGACACAGTTTAAGATCCTCCCCTTTGATTCTCTTATTTATTTAAAGAATGGGATAAACGATCCAATCATCTCAGTTGTCAACATTCTCGAAAGTCATAAACTTAAGTGCAACTGTGTACAAACACATGGACGTTATTTATTTGAACTACAAACTCTTTATTTGAAAAGGTTAGTTTTAGACCGTCAATTTAGATTACAAATGCGTACTAATTAGTGTGGCATTGATCATATGATATCGACATATTACTTTCAATATTTTGCTACAGTGAAGTATAGAGAGTCAAGGATTCATGTGTCCTTGAAAATCATTTTTTATGGTCCAAAAAACAAGAAACCGTGTCTAATAATATACCATGAAAATCACAAAAACGTGCTTAAAGTATTAAACATCAAAAAGCAGGTGTAAAAGCTAAGAAACTCCGACGGCTGTTCATTCAACAACAACTCGGATTTTAATTCCTTAATGTCCTAATTAACATTCCCACGTAAGAAAAAGCAGGAAAATACCCTTCTGGATTTACAAACATTCTTCATGTCTCATAAAGTGCAATCCTTCCATGCAATTTTTACACATGTGATGGAGCATGCATTGTCTTTTTATACAACCGCTAGCGGCATATATAAACAAATCTGGAAGAGAACGAGAGGTGTGCTGCCTGTGATGGGTTGGACTGTACACATATCCCATTCCCTTGAGTTTGTCTTTATATATGTGAACACGTCATGAGTACAGTAAACGACCGAGGAAGAGTCAGACATGGCGAACCTCATGCAGAAAAAACCCCTATTTTATATGACCAACTTAGCATCTTCTCTGAACTCCACTGGGTCCCAGGAGCTAGGAGGTTTATATGTTTTCCTTCTTTTACGTTTAGCTAGCTTAATAAGCATATATTAGGTTTTCAGAGAGAGAGAGGGCGAAGAGAGAGAGAGAGAGAGAGAGAGAGAGATGGCTGGAGACAACGGAGCTGCAAGCACACTTGAAGCTACGCCCACATGGGCTGTAGCCACCGTTGTCTTTGTGTTGATAGTGGTCTCCACAATTATAGAGTATTTGCTGCATCTTTCACACAAGGTTCGTACAGTTATACATCCATATCTGTGTGTGTGTGTGTAGGTTGAATTCGAAGTTATAAACTTCATATATATCTGCATTTTAACTTGCATTGATTAAGAAAGCAGTTTCTGTAGCTCATGTGGTTAAGAACATTTACTTCTGTCGAGCGAGGTTTTTTCGTTTGACCTTCCCCTCCCGGATCACTTGTATCAACTTTTAACTTTGTTGCATGCAAGGCTGATATCGATTAATCAGCTGGACTTTTAACATGGGGAAATGATGATTGGTATCGAACATTTTTGCAGTATTTTCATAGGTTGAAAAGGAAGGCTCTCATTCAGGCTCTTGATAAGATCAAATCAGGTTAGAATCCATAACATTCATATTCATGAGAAAATAGAAATCATAATTAATTTGGATAGTTTGGTTTCTGAAACTGACTCTCTGTGTATATTATGTAGAATTGATGCTGCTAGGGTTCATATCGTTGCTACTAACCGTTGGTCAAAAGCCAATTGCAAATATCTGCATCTCTAAAAGCTTGGGTGATTCTTTTCTTCCTTGCAAGAGCTCCACCCACAGTGATGCTGAAGAGGAAACCAAATGCTCTAACCAGGTATATATCTACTTATTTACAATTAATTAAACCAATCTTAATTAGAACTCATTAATGCATGTTTTAATGGTTAATTACTATATCTTTATTTCAGAATTAATGATGGGACTAATGGTTGATGAACAATACTGAACAGGGAAAAGTTTCTTTGATGTCCAGGGAGGGCGCGAATGAACTCCAATACTTAATTTTTGTGCTTGCTGCGTTCCACGTTTCGTCTTGTGTCCTCACCTTCGCTCTTGGTATGGCCAAGGTACGTAATTACATTCACTAATGTACATGTTTAACGCATGGGGAGTGAAAGGTAAAAGACGGAGATTGAGAGAGATGTGAAAAAAATGTACATAAGTGAGAGATATGTGAAACAATATGGTCATCAAATTCTTCCAGTTTTACTATTTCAGAAATTTCCGGTACTTTTCTTGTTCCATAAGTTCATAACATAATAGTCAAAGTACTATGTATATGATTTGATAGATGCATAGGAGTTTCTTTGTCTGCTTTTGAAATCTTGGGGACTTGGAAGCATTTTCGTTTTCCTTTTCTTTCTTTTTGTGTTTTCAACAATGGCGACGTTGGACCCGAGTTTGACTATGGTGGCTTTTGTTAAATACTTTTGTTGTTCCAGATGAAAAGGTGGGAGCTTTGGGAGGCAGAAACCAGAACATTGGAGTATCAATTTACTCACGGTATGATTTTTTTTTTTTTTTTTGTCGAAAAAAAAAGAAAAAACTCTCACCATATGATTTGAGATGATCAAATCATTTTAAAGGAAATATTTGATATGATAGAAAATTCACAGAAAATATAGAAAAATGATCAATTTGAATTGTTCCTCCAACAATTAAAAAAAAAAAAAAAAAATATCACCAGTCACCAATCAAATGTCAATGCCGTGTGCAATAAGCGTTAAACAATGCCTTCATCAAATAATGTCTTAAGTATTTTTTATTATAAAATGGAATTGTTATGGGTTTTTTTTTTTTTTTTTAACAAACGATATTATCTACATTAGGTGGATGGGTGAGCTTAGCCTCACAATGGATTAAGCCATTTTGATGAAGTATTTTTATGTCTTAAGTATTTTTTATGGGTTTCTTATGTCTAAGCCATTTTGATATTATATACCATTAGCCACCACCATTTTCTTATGGGTTTCTTATGTCTTAAGTATTTTTTATTTATTATAAAATGAAATTCTTATGGGTTTAATTTTTTTTAAATGATTTTTTTTATTTTTTATAATTGAAGTGATGTCAATGGTTAACAACGGCCAACAGCGTGCCTAAATCATTTTTTAATTGGCCGCGGCTAAGACGCGTCGCAATTGGTATTTTGTGACGACTGAGTTTTTAAACCATTTATCGTCACTAATTATGTGTTAGTCCAAATAATAATGTAGATCCACGAAGGTTTCAGCTCGCACATCAAACATCATTTGGGAAGCGGCATTTGAGATGTTGGAGTGATCACGGATTCCTCCGTTGGCCGGTAAAAACTCAATCAAAACTCATTAGCCACCACCATTTTCTGTTAAAAGTTAAAACCAATAGGAAGCTTGATGTGTCTTTTGCCATCTGCAGGTCAGCTTTCTGAGACAATTCTTTAATTCTGTATCAAGAGTGGATTACTTCACTCTCAGACATGGATTCATAACGGTATTAGAAAAATTCCAATCCAATTTAATAAGAGAAATTCTAAGGAGAACGTGGGTTTATCTATGGATTCTCTGACATCTCACAATTTAACACTAATTTATGTGTCAATATTAGAAAATATTGTGTTAAAAACATGAGGTGGCAGAAATTCTATGAAGCATCTCGCATTTAACGGTTTGAGAGAGTCTTCTTAGCATTTCTCTTTGAATAAATCAAAACATGCATGGTCAAATTTAATGGTTTTCTTTTGCTTCTTTACTTCTAGGCACATTTTGCAGAAGGAAGCCGTTTTGACTTCCAGAAATATATAAGAAGAAATTTGGAGAAGGACTTTGGTGTGGTTATGGGATCAAGGTAAACATAATTAAGATGGCTCTTCATGAACATAACCACTTGACGTTAACTCTTTCACATAACAATTTCCAGTTGTATATCTCCTTATGTTTATCTCTTTATCATTTGAACGTGTTTCTCTAAAAAATATCGATGCTTAAAAGCGCTTTTGTTAAAAGCACATAGACATTTTAATAAAAGAAGCACTTAAAGTGTTTTTTGCATTATGAAAGCACTTCTAACTTTTTTATGTCAAACATTATCAGAAGCGTTTTTAACGATTTGAAAGCACTTTTAATTATTTTAAAAACAGTTTCAAACATGCATCAGTCATCGCGTCACTAAAGAGCATAGAACATATTACAAGGCACATACTCCCCTCCAACCGAGAATTGGGATAATCATAATTGATCCATTTTTATTCTTTATTTTTTGCAGCTGGTGGATTTGGCTGTTCTCTGTATCTGTTGTCATATTCTTCACTGCAGATGGTAACATGACCCGAATCCATTTAATTAATCAAATAGATCTGGTTATTTATCGAGTTTGATTTGGCTAACTCAACCATTTGCTGTCATCTGCAGGTTTTTACAATTATCTGTGGGTTCCCTTTATTCCGTTAGTGGTAAGAACATCAACATACTTAAAACCATTTATACCTTATGAACACACTAATTGTGATTAGAGATATAAGATCTCTGAATTTGATATGCTTTTATTCTTTTTCTGCAGATGCTCTTGCTGGTGGGAACAAAGCTTCAGGAGATCATAACTAAAATGTGCCTAGACAGCCATGATAAATCTCATGTTGTTAGAGGAGCTTTGCTTGTGAAGCCCAGTGACCACTTTTTCTGGTTTAACTGGCCCCAGTTGCTTCTCCATCTTTTACACTTCATTCTGTTTCAGGTGATTCTTTAATTAGTAATATGTTAACTTTAAGTTCAGTGTAATGGAAATAAGCAAACAAGATCATCTATATTCTATATAGTCGCTAGTAGAAAACACTACTTGCGCGACTAAACCTTAGGCAACGGAGCACTTTTCATCGCCTAAGCATCCTTCATATGACAAACTAAGGCAATTGTAGCACAAAATCCACAACAAACCTAGTCCGGACTAAGCACTTTTCGTTGCCCAGTCCGGCTATAGAACAGAAGTTTGTTTTTATGACATTGATAGTGCGTCGAAATCACTGTCCCCAACAAAACATAGCAACATTTTATCGAAAAAATATGACAATGCCAATGTATGTTTGTACTTTATTAAAGAACGTCAAGCACAAAAAATTTCTGATGCTCTATAATCATCTTCTAACTACTTGTCATTTTTTCTGGGTGTTGCAGAATTCCTTTCAGTTGGCATTCTTCACATGGACCTGGGTAAGTAAATATTTTAACCTAATATGTTGTTTCAATTTTGCAAATGGGATAATTCCCTTTACGAATTGCATAACTAATTGTTAATTTCTACCAAATAAAACAGTACAAATTTGGGCTCACATCATGCTTCCACCATGAAACTGAGGATATTGTCATAAGGCTGGCCATGGGTGTAATGGTGCAAATCCTATGCGGCTATGTCACTCTGCCTCTCTATGCTTTGGTCACGCAGATGGGTACATCAATGAGAAAAGGCGTGTTTACTGCAAATGTGATCATAGGGCTGAAAAAATGGAGAGCCAGGGCCAGGAAAAACCTAGCTCTTCAGAACCCGGCACGATTGTCCTTGGATGCTTCGCTTGAAACTTCAGTATCAGTAAACACTTCACCTTCTTTCAGTGCTCATGAGGCTTCAGTCTCCACCGTAGAATTTGGTCGTCCGTCCGACGATGCAGAATATGTAGCACTTGAAATACTGGAGGCCCAAAAAGCACAAGAAAAACAGGCATCTGAGGGACAGCAAAATAATGGTTCATTAGATCGATGGATCTGACTTGAGGAGTAGTAGAAAATCTCAAAGATATATGATCAATATCTATTTGGCCATTGGAGAAGACCAGTTTGTTTGTTTGAGCATTGGCCATGATGGGGTTGTTTGTACAGTTAAAATTTCCCCCATCATCTTGTGTTTATGTTCATAAATCAAATTAGAGCTTAGAAAATGTGATTCAATTTTGCTGCCAATGAAGTTAATTTACTTATTTTTCGACCAAAGGAAAAAACAAGTCACTTGTATATTTCTCCTATGATTGCTTAAAAGCTACCAGCCAAAGAAGCTTAAAAGCACTTTTAGGCTTTCATTACCTCTTGATCTTAGTGTATGCCTTGTTGAAGTGTTCTAAATGGATGGTCCGAGAGTGAACGGGGCATAACAACGATACCTTGAACATTTAGAGGGGTCATACAAACTCACTAATTCTAAGTCATTGGGACGGAGATTGTCTAGGTGTGCGCATCTTCGTATGATAGATGCCTTGTAGCTTAGTTCCAACAAGTAAGAGCATTTTCAATGGAAGTTCCTATTTAAGGACTCTCATCACCAATTTTGAGGACTCGTTTAGGGATTTTAAGAAAAAATTCGAGTCCATAATGAAATATTCAATATTGTCTGAAGGTCTTTGTAGTATAATCCTTAAATGTAAGGACTAAAATATTAAACAATATTGTTCATTTCATTGGAGTATTGTGACAGTTGATAAAAACTAAAAAGCTATCTCTACTTTTGGTTTCGCAACGGTTAAAAAAAACAAAGGAAAGCTACATGCATGACTACCCGCATTCACGTGCGTGGGTTCAAAAAACAAGGAAAAGACCAAAAAGAAAAGTTGTTGTGCAGCATTCGTACGTGGATGGGGTTTGTTTTCCCATTCAAAATCAACAGTGAGTCCACTCTTTGAGTCCCTATTTATAATCCTCACATTTGAAGATTTCTTTGAGGTATTTTGCGAGTCTCTATATATTGAGATACTTTAATGACTTCTATTCTGACCCATTAAAAGCCTTTTGTACCTATATTTAAGAACTATACGGTTGTAGAGATTTCATTTAACATCCCAATTTGGGATGCTCTGACAATATTTTCAATAGAGGACCAATCAGAGATTTGCAAATTACAACTCGTTTTATATCTGATCACAAATTAATAACGAAGCGTAACGATGTTACCATCAAACCAAAAACTTTTTCCCTAACATAAACTGGTAGGAAACGTGGAAGTAGTTATGTAGCTGCATTTACGTCATTGGTTTTGCTTTTATGACATATAAAAGAGTATCGTGACATGGTGCACGTTGGACCGATACGCTAAAAAGAATTAAAGTAAGGAGCATTATACATTAAGCACATAGATTGTAGATGGACCACTCGGCCAAAATAAAGTGAAAATTGGACCACTCGACCATAAAAATGGAAAAAGATTGTAGATGGACCACAGAAATTACGAAACCAATGGGCCGCGGAATAAATTAACACAGTGGTTCTTCCACAAAAATTAAGAGAAGTTGATCCTTTGACCCCATAAAAAAAAAAAAAAAAAGAAAAAAAAAAAGTAGAATAGTGTTATTCACACACCTACTTCTCACATATTTTTGTTAATCTTTAGTCATTGATCTTCTTTTATTAATTTGATCCAACGGTCAAAAATTGAAAAAAGTATGTGAAAAAAAAAAAAGGTACGTGAATAGAATTACCAAAAAAGAATCTCAATTTGTTCTAAATAGAAAAAAAAATTATGCACATTTCTTTTATCTTTAGCACATTTATATAGGTTTGTTTTTGTCTATTAGTTCTTAATTATTTTATTCGATCTGAACATAAGAAATTTATAGAGCTATGCATAGGATAGGAAGAACAAATGTTTGTGGAAATCATTTCTCTACTCTAACTTTAGTACCTTTTTATAGAATGTATTGGAGGGAGATGAAGATTGTGTTCGACGAAGTCAACACTTATCTAATCTCTGCGCAACTTGAGAAGTTTTGCTGCACTTGAAAATCTTATCCTGTTGAGTTTCCATGTTTGTAGGATCTGTTTGTAATCCTTTCATCTTTCTGTTTGTATTTTTCAAATTCAAAGTTCCTTGTAATTTGGGTTTTAAAACCCACGATGTAATCTTGAAAGCATTATAAATACATGCAACCCACAGTTGTTAGGGTATGCAACTGAAGTGAAAAACCTGAGTTCCTAAGTTTTACATGGTTTCTAGAGCTTTTTTTGTCTAACGACACCAATACTACCATCACAAAAGGGTAATGACGTCACTTAACTCTCTTAATCCGCCATCAAGAAGCAAAGTAATATAAAATATAAATGAACAACAACGTCACTTAAAAGCGACATCTATAGTTTATGTCGCTTAAAAGCGACACCAGTATTTAAAAATTATTAAAATACATGTCGGTTATAAGCGACATTAACTGTTTACGTCGGTTAAAAGTGACATAGACAATTTATGACGCTTCTAACCGACAATAAATCTGACGTAATGTTAATTATGTGTCGCAAATGTCTTATCCGCCACTATATTATATTAAAGCGACACCATCCAGTGACACAATAAGTCTATATTGTAGTAGTGCATAAACATCATTCTCCATCCAGTGACGCAGCAAATGTTATGATGTATGTGGCCAGCTTTCAGTGACATACTTGGTGATCCCATCTCTTGCATGAGTCATTTTCTATTAAGCGGGGTTGGTCTACGTAAACTAGGTGGTCTAAGTGCCATAAGTCGTGCAGCATATGCATGGCATCGAATATCGGCTACTTTAGTTTAGAGTTTAATCGTCAAACTTTCCCGCGGGCTGTAGCTGGTTTTCTCTCCTAGCCATATATCTTTAAATGAACCGTTGTTCGCTGCTAAAAGAAAGAACAAGTGTTTCTGAAAATGCAATTACAAATAAGCACATGTCTAAACGATTAAAATTAAAAATTGTTGAAAGAAGAACAAGTGTTTCTTAAAACTAATCACAAATAAACACGTGTCTGAATAAGAAAAATTGAAAATTAAGATTGAACACTTGTCTATTTGTGATTGGATTTCAGTAGCACTTGCTGCTCTTCTTTAGCAGCGAAGCATGATTGATCTAAATTCTTAATGTAATACATTTGGAACCTTGTTTTTAGTTGTTATTAGTTTGGTTTGAGGTAATGAAAACTATTATATATGTATGCTCGCATAAAAAAACATTCTATTAGAAAACCTGTTATAAACATTATAAATAGCCTTTTAACAGTTAACATGACATTTTAATGAAAGAGTGTACGATGTCTATTTTGTAATAATATTTGCAATTTGACATATCGAACATGTATTCGAATTAATCCCTATATATTTCTATCACGAGAAAAGATTTGGGTTTTGGATTAAACAATAAAACCCCCAACTTGTGGATTTTAGTTTTATTTGGGGTTCCATGTCTAGTGGACAGACAAACCAACTTTTCTTGATTTTTCAGAGTAAGCACTCCAAATTATTTATTTTTTTAATTCTATCTACTTGCTCATTTCCACGCAATAATCCAATTAGGTCTTTTCTTCTTGTTGGTAAACCTAACTTTCATTTCTTCCAACAAGAAAACAAACTACCCATCGTATTCACGCATATTCTTACTAATTAACATTTAATTACATCAATGGTTACCATTAAACACATGTTTAAAGAAAAATGCTTGATTGTCACAACGAAAGTTTCATGTCGGTCCCAGTACAGCTTTAATCATGTGATCATAAAGCTTCATAATATAAATATTATGTATTTAAAATTATAACACTTGATTAATTCATGTAACAGAATTCAGATATAAATTATAAAATTATCATATAATTATAATATTTTCGATGAAATATACGCAATATCATGTCGCACGAAGGATTTTTGCCTCAACAATAGCATATTTTTTATTGAAAAAAAAAATTAAGATCAGAGCGTTGACCCCCACATGATCATATCGAATCATCGATGATCGCATCACATGTGTGCTTAATGACTCAAGGATTAATTCAAACACAAACCCTTGTGTCTTTGAATGCTTCCTCGTGACGTGGGGAGAATTAAAAAAAATAGAAAAAATAATGAAACGAAAGCGACGTCCACGTCACCCAGTCGTCAGCAGGAGAGAAAAAGGCAAGAAGCTAGGGTTTGCAAACGTTCTAAAAACAAAAGATTTTTTAGCATGACCGGTACATAGGGTAGTACATCATGTATTACTATACAAATTATGAGATTTGTGTGTTAAAAAATTAATAACTTAAAAAAAATAAAAAAATTTCATTACTTATATAAAATCACATGATATACCACTCGTGTTTCGATCGCAATAAAAAATTTCTCGCCAAAAACGACTGTTCGAGAATCAAGGTTTTTGGGATCAGATCAGCGTCATTCTATCTACACCACGTGGCGCCTTGACGGCGACTGCTTTGGTAAGTTAGTGACGTGTGTGGTGGCTTGTGACGACATGGGGTGTTGTCGTATTGCTACGTGTAGGCCGACGCACCGTCCGGGAGCGGCTTTTGTCGTGATATGAAATGTTGGGATAATTTGGGATGAGCAAATAGTTGAGATTAGGAGATGCTTCTTCCACTAACAATAATAATGTCTTTCACTTTTATTTTTCTATTGCGTTGCATGTGGAAATGTTTTTAAGATAAAATAAGATGTTGTATCTAATTTGGTGAAAATGACATGGGATCAAATATGTTGATAGATAAAGTGTTCCTTATTTATCCATGCGTTTCGGTTTTGAAATTTTTTGAAAGTTTTTTTTTTAAATGACTGAAAACGTTTTTTTTATGGAGATATTTTTTAAACTAATTTTTAGTAAAATGTAAGTAAATCTTGAAAAAAAAAAACAGTTGAATTACTTGTTGTAATAAGCATAGAACTAAAAAATATTTTGTTTAAAAGTGCTTTAATCATTTTAAAAGCATTTCTAAATGAGATTTAAATTATTATTATAATTTCGAAGTCTCATCACTTAATAATAGTAAATATTTAAAAATAAAAAAATTGGTGAAAATTGATCATACCTTTTTTTTTTTTTTTGTTGAAAACATATTCTTCATACCTTTCACCAACTTTACTTTTCCTCTTTTATGTCCTTTCAAAAACTCGTCACCCAATTTAATATTGTGTAGATTAGGATGAAGTTATAAACAACCAGAGTAACTTAAATGAGTTATTATTCTGCCAAAATAAATAATTGAAATTCAAATGTTCAGATTTTGTCAAAAAAAAAGGTGCACGATGATTTTTCGTAGTACTAATAACTCTGAACTAAATGATGAAGTGTCATCTTAAATCATACTAGCTTTCATGCACGCGTTCAAGCATGTGCATAATACATTTTTCGAATTATGACATGTTACGCGTAATTTACACGTTTTAAATATATTTATATGCATAGATTGACAAAAGGAAAGTCAAATATTGAAGTAAATGAATAATCTTAGACCATGCTAGAAAAAACTCCTCATAAACTAATCAAAGCAGCTAAATCCACATTAATAAAAACAGTTTTTCAATTTCCATATACATTTTATTGAAATTACATTAAGATTAGAAAAAAATAATATTTAATAGACAACTGATTGCTAGTTCATTGTGAGGCTAAACCCACTCCCTCCCCCTTAGTGTAGATAACATCGTTTGTTAAAAAAAAAGATCATTTGACAACTAATTGAATCACATTATTATGCGTGTGCGAGAGATTTTTTTTATAACTGGCACTACACACCTCTTAAGTGTTTAAAAATAGAGAAATAATATTTAATAAACAATTGCGTGCAAAAGACATTTTTTAATCACAGCGCGTTATGCGCGACTTATAAAATATTTTGAACACAACATTCATAATTTTTTTATTCTTTATTATATTTTTCTTTTCTCCTCACGTGGGCATCGTCAACTTTCACTCATCCTTTCATTTTTTTATTCTTTTATCCCTTCCCACTTGTATTTATATTATATTTTATGATAACCAAATTACCCCTGCATTATTTGATATATTATAATGGGCTGGTTTTGGATTTTTTATTGTTGAGGGGCAATTTTGTCCTAATATTTTTGTTGAAACCGTGACACCAAATTGCCACTGTTCACTGCCATTCTCGCTTTATGTATAGATACGTGCACAAAAATCATGTTAAATAAACACCATTTAAGGAAGCAAAGGGGAAATAGGCGTGTATTTCTCGAAGTACTAGTGGTCAATTATGTTTGGCATGTATCGTGCTATGCATACACTACATTGACTACATATGGCATATGCATTACCTAGCTAGGACACAACAAGGAGCCTAATTCTTAATATTTGAAATCGATAGAAGTAGGCATTGAATTTATCCATCGTTGATCATTTTGATATTTTTGTGAATTTTTTATATTAAATAATGATCAAAATGACAAAAATACTCTCAATTTAATAAACCATTGACTGAAAAGATTCAACAAAGGTTGAGAGTATGGTTGTCGTACACATAGCAATAGACAACAACTTATGCCGCTCGCAGACACCACCTCAATTATTGTAATTTTACATTAACTTCGTCATATAAGTAATTGAGTACGAATGGGTATAATTAGTAAGTACTTTACCACAACATGCACGCGAGCTATGAAAAAAGAACGTGAACGACTGATGCTTGCAAAACTCTTTCGTGCTAGGGATTATGATTTTATTTTAATTTCGTCACAAAAGTAGATGAGAGCAAAAGACTAAAGAGTGCGGCCATATACTTTCCGCCTGAAGTAGTAACAAAGAAAGGCAAAAGCAGGTGGGAAAATTAATGGCAACGTGTTACGTGTGCGGTGCTTCGTCTAATAGTGTCGAACAACGCGGGTGACGTAAGTAAACGTCATCAACAGCAACCTGTGACGTCGCACAGTACGCCACTGCCGTTGACGTTAAAGTCTACGCTTCTCTCTCTTCTCTCTCTCTTAACAGTTTATAAAACCCCCATCCTCAAACGCCACATCTACACCGCCCCCCGCCTCTGAAAATTCTCTCTCTCTCTCTAAAATTTGAACTTTAATTGCAATATGCAATCAGAAACTATCCCACAGGGAACATGGATTCCGGGCACTCGGCGCGGCCACGCCACACTGTCCACACGTGACGTCCCAAGTGAGCAACATGTCGCGGCGGCCAGCGTACAAAAACTAGTGTCAGAGAATGCGGTCACGGTTGTTGGGCGACGTGGCTGCTGCATGTGTCACGTCGTTAAACGGCTGCTCCTCGGCCACGGTGTCAACCCTACTGTTTTGGAGGTAGACGAGGACGACGAGACCGGCGTTGTCATTGAATTGCGGAAACTGACCGGGGAAGGCCAGGAGGATTGGCAGCAGTTTCCGGTGGTGTTTGTTGGCGGGAAGTTGTTTGGTGGTTTGGAGAGGGTTATGGCTACTCATATCACAGGTGAACTTGTGCCTGTGTTAAAACAAGCTGGAGCTTTGTGGCTTTGAATTTTAAGTTGCTTTTTTTCTTTTCTTTTCTGGGTTTGTGCTTCTGCAAATTTCAATTATTTCCTTAACTTACATATGATATGTTTGGATTCAATAAAAAAGTTGGAGGAATACATTTCAGTAGGTACAGCTCCAAAATTGCAGATCATTTGATCATTTCTTGATTTATCTGTCTTTAATTTTGTTGATTTTTTTTTTTAGATTTATGTGGAGATAATTAATTTAAAAGTTCTTGTAATAATCGATGATATGATATAATTTTTCAAATTTATGCTAAATGATGGACAGCAGGCGAACGTCCAATGGGATTGAGCTGGTTGGTGCAAGCAAGACCCATGTTTGTCTGAGATGAGACAAAATCTTGAGTACTCATTTTGTTTGTGGTTTCTCCATTATTGATTAGTATGAGTTACGTTTATGATAACGAAATTAAGAAGGATTAAATTTAGTAAAATCAATAATACATGTCACAAAGAGATCATACACAAAATAAGTGAATAAGATTTGAACTTGAGATGGTCATTTCCATTAGTTTATTCTATTATCAATTCATGCCTCCATTAATAAAATGTTATGAAAAATGGCTCATGCTGGCGTGGCTTGTTTCAGTTCCTTACGTAAATATCAGCTCATAAGAAATCAAATTGGACATATTTCAAATTTGAATACAAATGTGCATCAACGATTGACAATCTCAATTAACGTGATTATTATTATTAGAACAACTCATATTAATAAATAATCATAATAATCAATTAAGGTAACAAGTCATAATAAAAATATGAAAAAAGATTTGGTGCATAATGTGGTAAGAAAATGTCTCATTCTGTCAAATTAGTCTTCCGCATGGTGTAATTTAAATAAAAAATATAGAAAGATTTGGGTGGTGGATTTTGGGTTCCACACGCTTAATACCTGGACCTTAACGGGCCAAACGGTATAATATGGAAGTCAAACTGTCGGCCATAGAGGTCGACTCTTCATCTGACTCATATGAGATGAGCATGAAATTTGCAAGAATTTGTCGCGTTTTGTGGTGGTGGGAGTTTTTGTTCACCATGCTTGATATAAGATGACTAGGGATTTCTCAATGTGAAAAACACGAGACAGTACGCAGTGGTGAAGTTAGGAATTGTCGGGAAGAGGGACGAAATTTTTTTTTTTAAACAAATGATATTATCTACACTAAGTGCGTGGGGAAGCAGGCTAAGTCTCACAATAGACTAGCAATAATATGGTTCAAATTTGCCTTTAGCGGGAATCGAACTTAAATCCTCTTACTTACAAGTGAAAAGGAATACTACTAGACCGTAGTACTAAGTGACGGGTTGGAGCGAACTTAAAAGAGTGCAAGGTTAAAAAACATTAGCCAATAGTTCATCAAACTCAGCGACCTCACTTTGTTGGAACTGTGAAGCCAAAAATAATCAGAAGGCGACACGTGGATTTATGGACAAAAGAGGACAAAAATACCCTTGAGGTACAACTGTATTCCTACGCGCGAGTAGCGGGCAGTCATCTTTCAACCAAGTCAAAAAAGGCCCAAAAAAAGGTAACAATTCAAAAATTCATTTCATCAAATCCTTCTACAAGGTAATTCCTAAAATCTATTTCATCCCATATATCTTTTACCTAATTTCCCTTTTCTAGCTAAATCAATTAGCTAATTATTACATAACCTCCCAAAAACATTCCTTTTATTATGTTAATTAGCCAATTAATATATTTATTCCTAATCAATATATTAATTGCTAATTAAATCACCAAATAAACACCCAAAATTTACACAAAGGGCCGGCCACTCTTTCTCCAAATAGGATCGGCCATGCCCTATATATTGGCTCCCATTCTCACCAAAAACCTAATTCCAACACTCTTGCAAAAATCCCAAAATTCTCTAATCACTATTTCTCTCTAAATTCTAACTTTGGCATCGGAGGTTATTCGGCCAAAGCCCCCTCATTCACCGTGGGCGCGTGAGGCTCTTGGCCTTGACTAAAGGTGTTAATTGTTTTGTACATGCAATATTTGTCCAAGTCAAGGAGGAAGAAATTTGCATCCACAGGAACTACCCAAAATAGTTGGGGAGGACTACCCGAAATATTTGAAGGAGGACTACTTTGAATATTTGAAGGAGGATTTAAACATTGTTTTTTATAATGCGGAAAAAAAAGTCTTATATTTTTTTATCAATACCAATAATTATATAAATTATTCATTAAACAAAATTCAATTCTATTAATCAATAATCAAGAATTCAATTTTTATTTTAAATAACAATTTTATTCATCAATAATTCTATGTGAGATCCCACATCGCCCAGGGGAGTGATCCTTATATGTATATTCTCATCCCTACCTAGCGCGAGGCCTTTTGGGAGCTCACTGGCTTCGGGTTCCGTCGGAACTCCGAAGTTAAGCGAGTAGCGCGCGAGAGCACTCCCATGATGGGTGACCCACTAGGAAGTTCTCGTGTGAGTTCCCAGAAACAAAACCGTGAGGGCGTAGTCGGGGCCCAAAGCGGACAATATCGTGCTACGGTAGTGGAGCGGGCCCGGGAAGTGGTCGACCCCGGGCCGGGATGTGACATTCTAAGATTTCATATCGATAATCAATAATCAGTAACTCTATTGATTAATTACTCTATGATTCTATATCTATTAAACAAATTTTCATATTAAATAAGCAATTAGGGTTAATGTTAATATAAATTTGGAAATTAAAAACTTTATCTAAAAGCTTGCAGCCACACTACTAGAATTTTGGCCTATAGCTACCATTTTTTACACACCCTTGGCAATTGGTGGCCATAGATATAAAGTTGCTACTCTTACGTTTTTTTGGTGGCTTTACAGTGGGGTGCTGCTGATATCGGTGGCTTTCAACATTGAGCCACCAATGATTGGTGTCTATTAATTATTATTTTTAAAAATTACTTTTCTTCTACTTTTTTATTTCATTATTTATTTTGTTGGTGCCTAAGTGGTGCTGGTTAATTTTTTTCTTATAGGCAACAGACCATCAAATTATACCTCCATAATCCTCTTCCCGATCCTCAAGTTAGTTTCTACAAATTCGTAGCCAAATTTCTTCAATTTCAGATCTAAGAAACCACTAGAACAAAACAGTTCATCTATTACGTCAATTCTATCACGGACATATATAGCTCGTGGTAAAAATTATTCAATTACCACGGCCAAGTTTAACTCGTGGTGGATAACATTAATCCACCACAGTCAGATTTTGACTCGTTGTTAAAGTGAATAATCTACAATGGACATTTAAATCCGTGATGGAATATCATAATTACCACGAGATATGCTTGTAATGGTTACTTCAAACTACTACATCGTCTTTTGTGAATTCATCACGTCTTTGGTCCGTGATGGATGTTTTTATCCTACATAATTCAAACATCTGAAAAACGCGGGATGTTAAAAATTTGGAGGGCTGCCAAAATATTGGCATGACTTTCAAAAACATATCATATGTGAGTTCACTTTTCTTTCTCACGAACCTCTGCTTCTGTCGCCTCTTTCGCTCTCAAATGTCGACTTCTCTCTGCAAATCTACTGCTCTCTCCTCCACAAAGCCGACAAGAAATTCTTTAAAATCGGAGAGCTCCCTCTTTACCACCGGAACAGGTCCTTCAGATCTCTCTCATTTCTTCATCCTAAACCCTAATTTTGAATCAGTAAGTTCTATAGCTCCATCCGACTTCGTATGAAGATTGTTTATTTAGGTTTTTTTAATTGGATTTTTGTGTGGGATTTGTTAGACTTTTTTTTATTGTTTTTTTTATGTGGAATTTTTCCTTTTTTTTTTCTTGGATTATTATTTTGATTTTATGGGTTTTTAGGTGAATTTGTTTTTAATTATGATAGTCTGAAAGCAGCATAGAGAGAGGTACTGATGTTTGTTTATAAATTTTTGGATAATTTTGATTTATGCTTTCCAATGTTTCTCTATAATTTTTTGGGTAATTATTTATTTCTTGGTTCTGTTTATATGTTGAGGGATGGAAGCACGATTCAGGAGGACTTGGTTGTTTTTGTACTGGTGCTCGACTCCTTTTCTGACTTAATTTGGATCCAGTGTCGCAAGAACAGGTTTCACATTATCCTTTATTATCTGTTTGATTGGTCAGAAAATTTGGAATATCAAATTTCGCTTATTTTCTAGGAACATGAGAGAACTAGAAACTTCACTTGACTAAGAAAATGCAGGATTGTGTGTTACTAATTTCAGTTTGATATTATACGAACATTGGATTGAAGTTTTCTCTTTTGAATATTCTAGCTGCACCTGACATTAAATTTGCTTCAATTTGAAGGTAACCACCATAGCATTGTCATGCATCAGAACAATCGAGGCATAGCACATGCATCATCTGCTCAGGTTTCTACTACTTTCAGCAACACTGTCAAATGTTGGGAGAATAGTTGCTACTAGAAAGGTATAGAAGCTTAGCTAGACCTTATTTATCATGTAAGGAAGTAAATAACTATAAAAGTAGCTTCATTATGGTCTGTAGTTATATGCCACACCTTTGCATGACTCTTATCTACCTTTGAAATTGAATTGGGGATTTGATTATTTCAATTAGCTACTCTACTCTGGTTTATATTTCAAGGTCAGCCGGATTTGTATTTAGCATCAATTAATTGCTTTTTTCTTGGTGAGTGCCTAAATGTTTACACTTTCAGTTTAACAGAAAATGATAAATTGAGACAAACTTGGAACCTAATAAATCAATATTAGCAAGCCCATAAACTTATTTCGTGACTATCACAATATTCTTTCAATATTCTACGTTTTGCTTGCAATTCTGTTCTCTCCAGGACGTTAAAGTGCATTTTTGGTTTTTAAGTTTCGCCGCCAAATCCCAATTGTTTGATTGTGTTTTCTAACCTCTCTGTTCTAAATAATGTTAATGTTTTGTGATACCATTTTTACATCTTTCAAACACAATGTTTAATACAGTTTTCAAATTCGCAGTCAGTTCGAGCTCGGATTCAACCAGCCTATGGTAAGCCTTTATTTTTCGATTGCTTTCATATGTTTATATGTGAATCAATAACTTTTTTTTGCAAATAATGCATGTTGCAATTGTTGATAAATCGATTCTTTGTTTAAAAACTTGAACTGTAGATCGGTGCAAAATATCCATAAATGGATCAGTGACATGGACTCTTCTCAACCTATGGACCTCAAATCTCAGTGCGTCTTCCATCATTTCTCCAACCTCACTACATATGGAACTATTACATTTGCAATCATATTAATTCATTGAACACAATATTTATATTTCTCTGTAACCTGCTAATTTTGGAATATATTATCGTTTCTTTGCTGGTACATGAAAATGAAAATATAAAAATACAACCGGTTTAAGAAGCTAATCTCTTTTAATGTTCTTGGCTGTCTACAATAATTTTTAGTTATGTGAACTAGAAACCATGTGTGATTTAACTTGCAAAGTTTCTCTTATCACCCATCTGGATAGTTTCGTGAACGAAAATAAGCATGTCTCTATTTGTCTTTGAGTTTTACTCTAATTAAAAGTCGGAACAATGTCAAGACAAGCAGAAAATCCGTTTCTCTATAAAAGAGGTAGTTGTCATGCTTGCTTCAGATGTTCCACAGAGATGTAAGCTCTTGGTCTGTTTTCAATATATTGTTCTTAGTTCATCGTGTTTTATTTTCACCATGTTTTGTAAAAGATTTATTTTTCAATTCAGAAAAAATTGTGGGACTCTCAAGAAGGGAATGTGGTTAAGTGAGAACTTAGGTCCGACGCTTGCAGCCTACAGTGGGAGGATGGAATTCTGAAGAAGGCTTAGTTGTAACTTGTAAGTTATGTAAGTTAACTATGATCCTTTTTGTGAATTTTACTTGATGTATATACTAGAAATGCCATAGGGAAGGCATAGAACCAATTGGGTGGATTTTGTTAGTTATCAGTTTGCTGTTGGTGGATGTGCATAGTACATAGGTGTTAAAAAATGTAAGGTCATCACCTTGCGTACTTGGTTGTGTTGGACAACATCGTTGAATGTAATAGGCTTTCTTATGTAGCACAAACCTTGTTATTGATAAATGTATGGGATATAAAGTGTGGTTGGTTGTCAATGTGAATCCTTTTGCAAATTTAAATTTCATGTGAAGTTTATATTAAGAAGATGAGTTTATATTAAGAAGATGAGTTTTAATATAGTACAGAGCTATTACGGAATTGCATGTAAAGGAATCGAATGTAATGGCCATTTGGAATGCTTTAGATTCACACTAACTTTGGTGCCTATATCTTAAAAGCCACTGATCCTAATACAGACACATATGATTGGTGTGTGTATGGGTATGAAAGGCACCAATGTTAGTCCCAAATCTAGCCACTAATAAGAGGGGCAATGACATATTTTGAAATTTATAAATAATTATAAAACATAAAAATGTTGTACTATTCACATACCCACCAATGCAATATTGGTAGCCATTGTTACAATAGAGTCATCTACATAGGCCACACTCTCTAGTTTAGTGGGTGCTTGGTGGCTATAGAGGTTTGCCACAAATGTGAGTGGCAACTCTTGACAATAGCCACCAATGGAAAATGGTAGCTATTGTCCAAATTTCTAGTAGTGCCATTTTGTAATACATCTTCTAGAGGAGTATAAATAAATTCAAAGTCCCATTTCAACATAATCGATAAAATAAGCATTCCAAATTTCCAATAGAATCAAGACAATGAAAATAGATATTCAAAGTTCAAGTACAATCAAGTTTTCCAAAGTCCAAAGTTAAATAAACATCAAAGTTCAAATCTTCCAAAAGTCCAAATTTAAAATAAACATCAAAGTTCAAGTCTTCCACACCTAAAATAAACATTCCAAAGTCCAAAAAACCCACACTAAAGGTTCATGGTAGGTGTGAACCATACATAGCAACTCAAAAAACCCTTTTAAAGATGATAGCTTTGACTACAATAAATCCAACAAAAAAATCAACCCGAAACAAAGACTATGAATTCAATTGAAAAAGAATGAAATATGAATAGCTGCTGATCCTTTTTTGTACCCACTGTACCAATTCATCACAACATGAGCCTTTTCAGGGTTACACTGTTGCCTACGTCTGACAAAACTTAAAAATAAAAGTATAGAGATAACTGAATATGAATTTCATCATCTCCAAGGTCTCAACTGTCACATCCCAGACTGGCTCCGCCGTAGCACTATATTGTCTACTTTGGGCCACATCCTCACGGTTTTGTTTCTGGGAACTCACGAGCACTGCCATATCGAAAATGAGTTGCATTTTAAGTATTGCATTATTATAAATTGTGAAGTATATCGTTTGATGCTACAGAGGCTCAGGTAAGCTTCAGGTAAGTATATTTTGATGGTATTGGTTGTATTGCACATTGTTATGCATTGATGCATTTAGAGCTCATCATTGTTGCATCCCGGTGTTAGTGCTCCCGCCCGAGGCCAGGGCACAGTCATTCACGTGATGTTCGCCTTCCGCACAGCACGCTTACCTTGGATCCAAGTTTGGTGCCAACCCTCTCGTAATACCACATTAGGTGGTTCCGACTCGTAGGTGACCCGCGATTCATCGCATATCCTTCACGTGATCGTAGCACTTGAGCGTACTTAGTTACACCCAGCCTGTCGTACATACCACATTAGGTGGTTCCGACTAGTGTGCATGCATAGGTTGATGAGCTATAGGTTCAACCATACAGGTCACGTTAGGTGACTTCGGCTGACATATTATTTTACCTTGATTTTCACACCTGGCTTACATATTTCAGTGTTGAAACGTTATAACATGGCATACTTGGTTTTTACTGTCTTTGTGCATTGTTTTACGTATATATGTAGCATTATTTTCTGGAAACTATACGAGTTTTACATTGAGGGGCTATAACGTTTTCAAAAGGTTTTTTATTAAACTTTATTTTCAGGCCCACTCACCCTTGTTTTTCGCCCCTTCAGGTTTTAGCTGCTGAAAGTTCGTATCGACGAGGATTCTTGACAAATCTCAATATAGGTGGCTACCTCTGAGGGTATGATCCTTACCCACACTACTGTACTTTACTTATGCTCTGACGTCGCGTGTGAAATGGGTTCAATCCCGCTCACCCGCACACTCTTTTGATTAGGCACTTTTAAGTTTAAATTTATTAACATTCTTCTTCCACTACACTATACTTTATGGTTTCGTCACCCTCCAGATGTCGGCCAGCACAACTCGATTTGGAGTCCAAATGAACTTTTCTAGTCGGGATGTGTTATCAACCCTTCATTTGTATACAAACGAAAAGTCACTAAAATTGGTAAATGGTATGAAACTTAGCAGAAAAAATGCCACACATGCGAAAGAATAACACACCCCGCTTAAAAGAGTAACAGCCAGTTCATTTATAGATATGGGTGATTACCACAGTGCTTTAGTTTTAGCTAACGACACCTAAACTATGTTTATGATTTTCCCTACAGCAGAGAAGACCTCTATGATCAAACCTAGAGATCACCCAAGTATGAACCAAGTTTTATAATGCGAGACTACAACATACTCCATGCCACTAAAGAAAATGAATATTCTTTGTAAGAGTCAGCCGACCACCTTAATAATGAAATATGGAATTGAGACGGTGTACATGATAGAGTCTAATAAAAAGAAAAAGAAAATGAATTATAAGAAAAAGAAAAATGCTAAATGGTATCAAATTTCTATGGTGTTTAATTTATAACTGAACCAGAAAAATCTAAAATTACAATCTATTGAAAATTGAAATATCTCAAATTCTCATGACCGCACTACACATAATATATTGTTGCAGAAAGAAACCCAAAAAATTGGTAGATTAATAGAAATTGCAAAGTATGAATCATTCTCTAATCTTTATCGACAGAAAATGCAAATTAATAATTGAATATTTGTAAGGGCCACTATTTGCCCAATTAGAACCAATTTGAACAGATAAATAGAACCAAAAAAATAAACACAGAATAAACACAGAGAAGTGAGAGTGTGAGACTAACATTTTGCTGTCGAGACTCGAAACGGCAAGAAAAAGCTGACGGCGAGATGAGAGACTTATGGCGAGGTGTGAGAGATTGAGAGTGAGAAGGGTCGCGGGTCGCCCGCTGGGATTGAAGACTGAGAGAGACATAAAGTTTGAGAGAGTGATTGAAGACCGAGAGAGAGAGGAGGCTCAGGTTGCACGAAGGCCTTATGGTTAGGGTTACACTTGGGGTAGAACGATGCTGTTTATAGAATAGGATTATTAATTAATAAAATAATTACAAAACGACGTCGTTTTGAAGAACTTCAGTTCGGTTCGGTTCGGTTCGATTTCCGAACCCCAAAAATCGAAATCGACCCAACCAAATTCGATTCGGTTTGGTTCAACAGATTCGGTTCGTTTTTTTTTTCGGCCACGGTTCGGTGTTTTCGATCCCTTGCTGCTGCTCTCTGATTAATTTATTTTTTAATTCTATGCCTTAACAATGTCTTTGTACTAAAGGAATTTTTTTTAACCAGGACCAAAAGGTGTCGTTTGGCCTGGCTTTTAGAAAAAAATAAAACCAAACGCAGCATAGCTGCGCACTAGCAACAAAACCATATGAACACAGACGAAACCACCGCATTAATAGGTACTTTCGACGAGACCAGAGGGGCGAAACTAATATCCGTCTTTTTCCAGTATTATGCACCGTCTTTGTAGACGACCTAAGAAATGATTAGTGAGTTGTGAATTATGGAAAATGATTGCTGAAGTGGCTGTGCACAACTCATGTACAATCAGTCTATGATGTAATAATTGTCACATCCCGACCCGGGGCGGATCACTTCCCGGGCTCGCTCCACCATCGTAGCACGATATTGTCCGCTTTGGGCCCCGACTACGCCCTCACGGTTTTGTTTCTGGGAACTCACACGAGAACTTCCCAGTGGGTCACCCATCATAGGAATGCTCTCGCGCGCCACTCGCTTAACTTCGGAGTTCCGATGGAACCCGAAGCCAGTGAGCTCCCAAAAGGCCTCGCGCTAGGTAGGGATGGGAATATACATTTAAGGATCACTTCCCTGGGCGATGTGGGATCTCACAATCCACCCCCCTTAGGGGCCCGACGTCCTCGTCGGCACACCACGGCCAGGGTTAGGCTCTGATACCAAATTGTCACATCCCGACCCGTGACGGCCAGCATGCCTCGATCTCGGTCGGGGTGTGTCAATAATACATCAAATATTAATAATAAACAAATAAAGATAAAATAGTGGAATGAGAAAATGACAACCTCATCTCATGACGTGCACCAATCAATTGTCTATATGTTAATCAAGATCATCCCATGATCCCATCCCACAACAATGATTACCATTTCAAGGCTTTTTATTAGTGTTTCTATGAGAAATGCAAACGAAACTCTTTCAAAAGCAGAAATTTTTATAGATTTTTTGTAATTTTATGTTTTTTCTGTATCATATTTAATAATGTTAGCATTAAAATTAATTTTAAACTGTAAGAGGACAAAAAATTCATGAAACTTTAAAAAAGTATTCCTAACATTTCTCATATTTTCATTTCGAGTTCGAGACTGGATAGAATGTTGGTAATCAAATGACATGACAGATTGTTGACTACCTTCATAACGCAACTTTGAGCCTTATCTTGTTTTTATCTTGTCAATTAGAGAGCCTGTGGATAATCAAGTTTATGCGTTCGGTTTTCCACTCTTCCAATAATATTGCTTGTACTGACTTAATAAATTAGGATGAATAAACATTATGCGAATTACTTTGTTCGCGGCGAGTAATACTTTCGTACTTGTTATTTCAAACTACTCCAGATGAAAGTTGAATTCAAAAACTGGTACAAGTTCATAACAAGATCGACCACTCTTAAGGAGCACCAGCCGCAACAAGAAGAAGATATGATCAATAGAGGTATCAATCACGTTTTTTTTTTTTTTTTTAGAAGTGGACTTGCTGCTGGTGTGGAAGCTAGACTTGTAGTCAGGTGGAGATTGAAATGTCTCTATGAGTCTTTTCGGCCCCGAAAATGATGGATAACCGTGAATTGTCACAAATTGTCCTTCTTTTTAAAAAGAACACAAAAAAGAAAAACATTCGCCACGCCCCTGAGGATTTAGTGTCCAATTTTCCCCGGTCGGAAAATTCTTAAGAAAACCGGGTCAATTCACCCTGCAGACCAGGTTAGGCCATCTCCAACCGAAGGGTCCAGAGGGCCGAAAATCGTCTCCACCCGAGGGCCAGGCCATAAGGCTCTGGAATCTGAGAGGGCTCCACGAAATCTGAAAGGGCTAAAGGGCTGGCAATTTTTTGGTTACTGTTGGTTATAACCAACAGTAATTATTTAAGTTATTTCAATAGTGTCGGTTATAACCGACACAAATAGTCTTTTAAATGTAACGGCTAGACAAGAATATTTGGTATTAATTACAATTAGTGTCTGTTATAACCGACACTAATAGTAATTTGTATTACTATTTGTGTCGGTTAATAGAAGGGAAATTTTGAATCCAACGGCTAGTTACCGTTGGATTCAATTTTTTTTTTTTTTTGGGCCAAATTTTTTTTTTAATGAATTTAAATTTTTTTTCCCTTTTTCCTATAAATACTTAAGCCATTCCTATACTATTTCTCACATAATTTTTCACCCTTTTTAAATTTAAGTTGTTGTAGTTTTTAAATTTAAATAATAAATTATGTTTGGCCCTCGGTTGGAGACGGTTTTTTGTGACAGGGTTAAAACGAGCCCTATGGCCCTTTGGCCCTCGGTTGGAGATGGAGGCAAATATGGCCATGTACTGTTCATTCAAATATTAATATCTTGCCAGATGGCTAAAACGAGTCATCTGGCCAACCATCAGTTGGAGATGGCCTAAGTGGGTCAACTCGCACCACCGGTTTCCAAATGGCGAAAGGATGCTCTAGCTTTATGGGGCCATCCCCAAATAGAAACTATCAAACGACAAAAGTGCCCCCATCTTTGTTTATTAATTTCTCTTTCTCTATAAGTATGTTTCGCGAATGGTTTTCTTGTACACGCTAGCAGGATCGAGTTTTATCCTAAACTACTAAGAGTGTGTTTACGTATCCGTTATCGGAATGAGAATGTGAAATTGAATTCTGATTACGGAGTACTCCAGTGTTTACTAAATATGGAGGAATCAAAAAAGCTGTAGGGCCCACACAAATTTTGGAATTCAATTCTTTGTATTGGTGGAATTGGATTCCCTAGATATAAGTGGTAATCTAATTTCTGATTGTTTGGGCAATCGGAATGACACTTTTGTTCCCTTTATGCCCTCACCTACTTTTTTTTTATTTTCAAGACTATCCTTTATAAACTCATTAAAGTATATAAAATATTTGATTTGGGACAAGGGCATTTTAGTAATCATACTGGTTTATATTCTGATTCTGCTGAATTAGTAAACAGCTTTATGAAATTTTATTCCGATTCCAAAACATTTAAGTAAACAGCTTCAATAGGAATCCGATTCTGACTTCTCCTCATTCCAACTCCTCCTCAATTCAATTCTTCATATTTTCATTACCGTTACGTAAACGCACCATAAGAGTAACCTATTAAAGCTTTGACCAGCCCACTCCCATCACCAGACCTTCCCACCTACAAAAGCTCAGACCAGCCCAAACCAACTTGATGTTCTAAACCTTAAACACGGTAGCTCAGCCCAGCGATGCTGAGGGTTCATTGGGCTTGGCGCTTGTTCGCCAAAAATTTGGGCCGCCGGCGGTCTTGCTTTACACACTTCCCGGCAAAGACGGCCGACTGCCAAGTTAGCTTTAACAACACGCTGTCGTTCCGATTTGGGATCCACGTTATTGTACAAATACAGGAAAGCCCTTACGCTAATTCCAATCTCCACCGCGCCAACCAAACCCATAATCGTAATTTGACTCGTGCCCCTTCTCGTTCTCGCTGCTCTGTAAAGCACCCCCAAAACCTCCGACCACTTTCCCTCCCCAATTTTCAAAACCCTCGACCGTTTCTCTCTCTCCGTTCTCAGTGAACTGGACGAAGGAGAGCACAGTCGCTCTACGACGTCGTAACCAAGAGCAACCTTAAAACATGATGAAATTCTTCAGAGGCAAAGACGATTCTTCACTGCTGTCGCCGTCGCAGTCGTTCTCTCCCTCGCCTTCGCGGTCGGTGACCGGTCCCCCGAGGCCGATACGGCTCGTGTACTGCGACGAGAATGGGAAGTTCCGGATGGATCAGGAGGCTGTCTCCATGCTGCAGCTCGTAAAGGAACCCATTGGTATCGTCGCGGTCTGCGGCCGTGCCCGCCAGGGCAAGAGCTTTATTCTGAACCAGGTTCGGTTTCTCGTCATTTTTCTCTCAAATGTTAAGTAGACATATCTTAATTATCATTTTGCTTTCTGCCTGTGAATTTTGTTTTCTGTCTCTGGATTCTAGGGTTTATGATTGTAAGGCATTGTAGAATTAGGGGATTGCATTAAGTGTAGGAATTGTAGCGTTACTTTAGGTTTCGGTTTTTGGCTAATTGAACGCGCTTTGAAAGGCCAAGTGTGGATCTTGGTGGACTTGGATGATGGTGGAATTACCCAACTGTCTTAGACTTGGATAATTACTTCAGGTTTCTCTAGTTCTTGGACTTGTCATAAGTAGCGTAAACCATGTTTTTGCAACAATGCTTGGGTATTATCGACTCTAAGACAAGGACGTATGCATTTACGATGGAATATTGTTGTGTTAATGTTAAATTTTGATTATATGGTCAAACAAAACTGGGGTGTGATTCACATTTAGCGTAAGATGTAGAGATGGGCCTACTGTCTAAAGAACTTACCGGTTTTTATCATCTCTCTCTCCATGAATTTATGACCACTATGCTTACTTTTGTTTTTTTTCCCTACTGGTTTAATGTTGCTGAAAGAAACATAATTGTTTCGGATTTCTCTATTGTAGCTCCTCGGAAGGAGTGGCGGATTTCAAGTAGCATCTACACATCGCCCATGTACAAAAGGGCTATGGTTGTGGAGTGCACCCTTTAAGAGAACTGCACTGGATGGGACTGAATACAATCTATTACTATTGGATACTGAAGGAATAGATGCTTTTGATCAGACGGTTAGCCTTCATTCGTTGCTTACAACATATTAGTTTCGGCTCATTTTATGATTGTGATAGTGAGCATTATCAATTGTATTGTAAATTTGTAATACTCATAACTTAGTTTTATCTTACAGGAAACGTACAGCACACAGATATTTTCCTTAGCAGTTCTCCTATCTAGCATGTTTATTTACAACCAGGTTAGAAAACTTTTGCGGAGGCTTTTATACCTTCTTTTTGTATATGGGTTATGGTTTCTTCTTAATTTTTTTTTTGTTTTGTTTTGTTTTAGATGGGTGGTATAGATGAAGGTTCCCTTGATCGTATCTCTCTTGTCACTCAAATGACCAAGCATATACGTGTTAAAGCTTCTGGAGGAACCACAGCTTCTGAAATTGGGCAGTTCTCCCCAATCTTTGTGTGGCTTCTAAGGGTAATTGGTTTTGAATGAACTTGTTTCTTTAATCTTTGTGCCATTGACTACAATGGTTCATCTGCTGCGATTATTTTTATTTTTATTGTCTTACGAATGCAGTGTATTTAGTAGAATGTGTTCAATGGATTTCCATTTATGGTAATACTTACTTCCTTGGTTTCAGGACTTCTATCTGAATTTATCAGAGGATAGTGGAAGGATAACACCTCGTGATTATCTGGAGCTTGCTTTGAAGCCAGTCGAAGACAGAAAAAGGGACGTAGTTGCTAAAAATGAGGTATTATTGGGCTCTTCTTAGTTCTTGACTTTATTATTTCAAGAAGTTGCCTTTCCCACTCATACATGGTTTGTTCAACAGGCATTTTCTGCTTTAGATATACCCTTGTTAGCTTTTTTTGACTCCGTAGGCTCATTGAGCACTACCATTTTCCAAATTATGTTTTCATTGTATATTGCTTAGAGGTGCTTATTGTACTATATGAATGATCAATACAGATACGAGCCTCCATTCGAGCTCTATTTCCAGACAGAGAATGCTTCACCCTTGTGCGGCCTTTGAATGACGAACATGATCTTCAAAGACTTGACGAAATTCAGGTCAGTGACTAACTGCCGTCTTTGTTCTCTGTGTTATTGGCCATGAGCTCAACCCTGTTATTTCTTTCTTTTCTATTAGTTGTATCGTATTGAAGCCTAAGTTTTTGTAATGCAGTTGGATAAATTAAGGCCTGAATTCAGAGCCGGGCTAGATGCATTGACAAAGTTTGTTTTTGAAAGAACAAGGCCCAAGCAAGTTGGGGCAACAATGATGACAGGTCCGGTTCTAGTTGGTATCACACAGTCTTATCTTGATGCTCTTAATAAAGGCGCGGTGCCTACCATATCCTCTTCATGGCAGGTTTGTGTTCATCCTGAACTCCCTTTATGATTGGTATGAAATTAGAGGGTCGATAGAAACTTTACCCTGAATAAATATTTATGAGGCATCTTGTGATTCTTCTTACTCTGCAGAGTGTTGAAGAAGATGGTTGCCGAAGGGCATATGATTCTGCTCTTGAGGTGTATAAGTCTGCTTTTCAGCGTCCAAAAGATCCCGAAGAAGTAAGTTGTGCATTATGCCTTAATTGTTGTTGAATGTACTGTTTTCTAATTCCAGATGTTGTAGGCTGCATTCAGGGAAGCACATGAAAAGGCAGTTCATAGATCATTGGCTGCGTTCAATGATGGTGCTGTAGGAGTTGGTCCACCGAGGAAGAAGTATGAGGTGGAGCTCCACAAAAAGTTGAAAAAGGAGTTTGAGGTACAGTGCAATGTGAAGAAAAATTTATAATTAGTAGGCTGTCGACACACGCATGCAAGGCTGAACTGCGTATACATCCATGCTATCCATAGTACAATAAATGGGTTTTGGCAATAGTATTCTTCCCTCAGTTGAATTCTTTCTGACAATAAATAGTTTAGTGACAATAGCTCACTTATCATGCATTTATCCGTTCTTGTTAACTCATCTCTTGTATACTGGTCTTATTTTGTTTAAATTGGCTACTGACACAGGATTGTAAAAAGAATGCATATATGGAGGCAGAGTTGCACTGTTCAAATGCCATACAAATCATGGAAAGGAAGCTGAGAACAGCATGCCATGCTAGTGATGCTAATATTGATAATGTTGGGAAGGTAAGCAACAATGGGTTGCTTCTGTGGTCTTTAACATTTTCATTAATGTTTTTTTAATATTTGAATTTTCTTTTTCTAGGTTCTTGATGGTCTTCTATCCGACTATGAAGCAGCAAGTCACGGTCCAGCAAAATGGCAGAAACTGACCATGTTCTTACAGAAGAGGTTTGCCAATTGTCTTTATTTCCTTCTTTTTGATTAATGTATGAGTGCATATTAACGTATTGGACAAAATCCAAATTCACAGTTTTGAAGGGCCAATACTTGACCTCGTCAAGAGACTGATTGACCAAGCTGGATCAGAGAAGAATACCCTCATGTTGAGGTGCCGCTCATTAGAAGATAAGTTGGGGTTACTTAACAAGCAGCTGGAGTCTAGTGAGAAGTCTAAGTCTGAATATCTTAAGCGTTATGAGGATGCTATCAATGACAAGAAGAAGCTAGCTGATGAATATATGGGCCGCATAAATAACTTGCAGAGTAATCACAGTTCATTGGGTGAGAGATGTTCTGGCTTGGTCAAAACATTGGATTCTGCAAAGCAGGAATCCTTAGAGTGGAAAAGAAAATATGAACATGTCTTATCAAGGCAGAAGGCTGAGGAAGATCAATGGAGTTCCGAAATTGCAATTCTCAAGTCCCGATGCAGTGCTGGTGAAGCAAGGCTGGCTGCTGCTCGGGAACAAGCTCAGTCTGCTCAAGAGGAGGCTGAGGAGTGGAAACGCAAGTATGACATTGCTTTTAGAGAAGCAAAAGCTGCTCTGGAGAAGGCTGCAACTGTCCAAGAGCGTTCAAGTAAGGAAACTCAAAAGAGAGAAGATGCTTTGAGGGCAGAATTCGCTGATACTCTGGCTGATAAGGTGATCCTCCCTCTCTCTCTCACACACACACTGAGACAGAGAAACACATACAAACACGCACATTCACATGCACACTCCAATTCTCTAGTTTCTTATGGGATTCTGGCTTGTTTTTCTTGTTGATTAATATTTAGGAGGAGGAAATAAAGGATAAGACGGCAAAGATTGAACATGCGGAGCAGTGCTTGACAACTCTAAGGTTAGAATTGAAGGTGAGTTTGAATCGTGACACTTTGTAAGAATTGTTTTATGAGTTTGAATCTTCTCAACTCTAAGATTATAGTTCCATATCATTTGGTTATGCTCATACACAGTTACACACAGTTGGGAGGTTAACAGTGGGGTGGTTGTGCTAAGACTATTCTGATTGGTTATTTTAAAGTTCCCTAAAGAAGAATTCTTATTTTGCACATGTTTTCTTCTCGCGTGGTTGTCTGTTTCAACACATATTTATCAATGATGTGATTGTTAATAATTGCACATCATTTGCAGGCTGCCCAATCAAAAGTAGATAGTTATGATACTGAAATATCATCCATGAAGCTTGAAATAAAGGAGTTCAGTAAAAAATTAGAAGCTGCAAATGCAAAGGCCCACTCATTTGAGAGAGAGAAAAAGATACTGGAGCAGGAGAAGATATATCTGGAGCAGAAGTACGAATCTGATATAAAAAGATTTGACGAAGTGCAAGAAAGGTGCAAAATTGCTGAAAAGGAAGCAACAAGAGCAACTGATATTGCTGATAGAGCACGGGCTCAAGCAGATACTGCTCAGAAGGAGAAGAGTGAGATGCAGAGATTGGCAATGGAAAGATTGGCCCAAATTGAGAGGGCTGAGAGGCTTATTGAAAGTTTGCAAAGGGAAAAAAGAGACTTGGATAATGAACTAGACAGAATTCGTGTATCAGAGATGGAAGCTCATTCGAAAGTTACCCTACTGGAGGGAAGAGTTGAAGAACGAGAGAAAGAAATAGAATTGCTTTTGAAATCAAATAACGAGCAGAGAACTAGTACTGTTCAGGTTCTTCAAGGCCTTCTGGAAAGTGAGCGCGCAGCACATGCAGATGCAAACAATAGGGCAGACCACCTCTCTCATCAGCTACAACTTGCACAATCACAACTTGATTCACTCCAGCAAGAATTGACTTCTGTTCGGCTGAATGAAACAGCATTGGATAGCAAGCTAAAGGCTGCTTCCCGTGGGAAACGCTCAAGGGTAGACGACTATGAAATGGGCATGGACTCTGTTCAAGACGTGGAGATGAGTGATCGGATTGTAAGAGTGAATAAGAGGTCTAGAAGTACTACCAGTCCGCACACACAAAAAGAAGATGGTGGTTCGGTATTCAAGGGAGATGATGATACCCGCAGTCAGCAAACCAATTCGGAAGACTATAAAAAGTTCACCGTCGCAAAAATTAAGCAAGAACTCACAAAACATAATTTTGGTGCCGAAGTGCTCGAGTTGAGAAGCAATGCTAGCAAAAAAGAATGGCTTGATCTGTACGAGAAATGCATCCTCCAGAAGTTGTGACCAGTTTAAATCTACAGGGAGTCGTTGCAGGTAACTAGTCCAGGATCTAGCAAAAGCTTCAAGATGTCAATGGTTTGGATTTCTGGTAAACCTCACCGGCGTTGCTGCATATAGTACTTCTTATTCTAGTGTGACTACAAAAGGTTGAAATATTTAGGCGCAGGCGCTTCAGGAATTTGAGATCAACTACTCTTTAGGTTAGCTGTCATTAATTGGCCTATATCTGTGTGTGTGTTTTTGCATCCTTTCCGTCTCCGAGTTTTACACATGCGAGCATGTTGCTTTGTTGTTCGCCGGTGTGATTCATCACGTGTCTCAACTCATGTATGACGATTTCCGAGTCTAGGGATTATAAGCCTAGGGGTTGATTGGTTTGTTTCATTTTGTGTTGTGTGGTTATGTTGATGAGAATAGAGAAGGTGTATTGTATTCATAGAGAAGTAAGGGATTTGTTGTTCCAAGTCGTTTGCAACATTTATATCTGCATCCGAAGTTCTGCGTTTGATTCTTTCCTTGCCTGTATACAAAGTCTTAATAAAGAAAAGGCAGGAACAAGACCCCCGAGCTCGCAGTTGCCACTTGCCATATTGTATGAATGTACATTCGTCTCTTTTACAACTTGATGCCCTCACAATTAATCTTAGTACTTTTCAGAAGGTTAATCGCAAAGGAGAAAATTTGAGGTTGCCGGTATTTATACGACATTTTTTTTTTTTTAACCGTCTACACATTCTTAAATTTTGGGTATTCGGATCGGAATTAAAAAAATAACAAATGACAGAAAATAACAGAGGTGTATGAAAAGTAAAAATAAGATTGCGTCAATAGTAAAGTCGGTCAACATTACTATTGACGGGGCTGGTTAACATCGGGCGAGATCAACGTGGGGTTGAGTGGAACTAAAATGGAGTGTTTTGTCGAAAGTGCTCTACGAATAACGGTGGTCGGGCGGTCCATAGTCAGGCTTAGTAATTGAAGTCGAGTATTTTACAATCTACTGATGAAATTGAAAAAGAAACCTATTAACTATGTTTCTGCAATGGGATTTTTTTTTCTTTTAGTTTTATGTAGTTGAAGAAGATTGCAAGTCTGCAACGGCAGGGAGGGAAGGGAAAGGAGAGGGAGGAGGAGAGGGAAAAATATGACTGTCAGATAAATCTTATGGTGTATATTATTTGGTAAAATAGGTAATTATAAAAAATTAAAATAGAAGAATGATAGTGAATGATAACATAATATATTTAAAACTTATCATGTGGCGAGTTTTGAGTGGATTCTAATACCACTCAACAAAGTCTAGTGGCAAGTCGAGCTCAACACAAATTTTTTTCTCCAATATTTCAGTGCAAATGGATATGAATTTTTCACCTAATTTACTGCAGACAAATAGAAAAGGTTTTTTTATCAAAATTGCTACACTTATCAAGTTTCTCGTACAACATTTATACGACCTCTATTATCTGTGTATGTTGACGAGTGATGTCTCTATTATAGAAGTAATACAAATATAGTATGAAAAATATAATAAATGTATCGTTAGTATTACTCATCTTTTGAATTTTCTTTGATTCTCAGTGAAATGTTCACAATTGTTGTATTCTCATATTCAAGTTAAGCTTTCAAAGATGTAATTTAGTACTATAGTATAGTAGTGTTCTTCATTCACTTTTAAGTGAGAGGTCTAAATTCGACTCTAATTAATGATGCGCTCTATACTAATTACTATGATAAACACATCATGTGGCTTAACTCACTACTGCTCGAACCAAAAGAGTCCAGTACATAAAATTAAAACAAATTAACTTCGCTAAGACTTTCCATGACGGATGACTCTCTTGAAGTATTAATATGCGAAAATTGTTGATTAAATAATTCTTATTTGTTTGACAAAATTCCAAAAGTGCTTTCTCTCATAGGCTGTATGAATCATCGTATTTGACAGGTCCATTATCTTTTATATATACATATACACACATATATATACACATATACACACACTCACATAGACGAAATATATGTCAGACTACAGTAAAAGAATATTAAAAAAAAAAATTCTCTTATCAAACTCTTTAGCTACATAAGATGGATTTTATGTTACCCGACTGGCCATCCGAAACTAGGGGGGAAACTTTTACTAAATTACCGTACCAACCATACCATACCAAATTATTACCAAAAATTTATATCAATTGGTAATGGTACAGTATTTGTACCATACCATATTGTTTCGGTACGGTACTGGTATAAAAAACCGGTACCGGTGATATACCGTACCTACTAATATTATTAATATTATATTATGTATTTATTCATATAATTATTTGAGGAAAAAATTAAAAAAATTAATAATAATTATTGTAGAAGTGTAAAAAATGTACAATCACTTAGGGGTGGGCACGTGGAACCGAAAACCGAAACCGAAACACGAATCGAATCGAACCGCACCGAACGGTTTGGTTTTGCGGTTTTGAAACGGTTTCGGTTTCGAAACCGAACCGCGGCAAAGAAAACGGTTTGGTTTCGGTTTTGGGTTTTCAAAATCGCACCGAAACCCGAAACCGAAACCGCACCATATAATAAATAAATGTTATATTTTAAAGTTTAAAGTTTTAATTAGTTCAACTAGGTTAAGTTTGGTTTTGCGGTTTTGGCCGTTTTAATTAGTTCAATTAGGGTGCTAAATTACTTTAAACCATTTTACCTATGGATGACTTGAGTATGTATTCTTTAAAATAATGTCTAGTACTTAAATTGTTTTGACCCAATGGATGACGACTGGCATAAGCCTCTGGACTGTATGCATACATTCTGAAGATACAGACGTCCAAAGGGAACCCAAAGACATATTCCATACAACATAGTCTCATTAGATACAGTCTAAGATTATGAATCATCTAAATAATTAACAGCAATGAATCTTTTGAAATGCATGAATCCTTTCTTTCTGTCTACAATCGTAACATGCATGGTAGCTCTAACACCCAAAGTTTTAGTTAACTACTCTACTAATTAGGCTTGTTTTTTCTTTGCCGTTCTTTTACAGTGATACCTCGAGTTTCTGTTTCAATTTCCATTAAGGTTATAATGATTTGGAACCGCACCGAAACCGTTTGAAACCGCACCGAACCGAACCAAACGGTTTGGTTTCATTGCGGTTTTGGCTTCAAAACCGCACCGCACCGCACCGCAAAATGTTTCGGTTTTGGTTGTGGTTTCACTCGAAACCGCACCGAACCGCACCGCGCCCACCCCTACAATCACTCATACTGACAAGCTTTACAACTTTCATGAAGGGATCACCTTCAAAATCCAACACTATAATTCATAAACCTTAAATTTATATTTAACCGTCGATTGTCATTTACGCTTTATTCTTCTTACTGATTTTCATTTTTTAATTTTCTTTTTTGAAAACATGATCATCTGGAGGATGTAAGAAGATGAACGGTTCAGATCTTTGATATCATATTTCGATATTTACGGTTGACTGAAATATGAGTCGATGTTATATAGTTTGTAGAAACTTTATAAACATCAAGCAATATTTTTACTAACCGTAAAACTCTGAACATAATATCAATGATCCAAACCGTTTATCTTCCTGCATCCTCTAATAGATCATGTTTTCAAAAAAGAAAATCTGAAGAAAAAAAAACAAAATTTGATGAGAAAAATGAAGCTTAAATGTAAACAACAATCAACGGTTAAATTTTGATCTATGATTTATATGATTATAATGGCGAATTTCAAAGTTAAGCTCTTCACGAAAGTTGTAAAGTTTGTCATTACGAGCGTTTATATATTTTTTCTATATTTTTTACACTTCTACATTAATTAAGAAATATTAGATTTTGGGGCAAACTAAGTGACATAAAATAAAGTGGCAATTACCATTAGCATACCATACCAACCAAACTATTTGGTATACCGAAAGTCAATTGGTACGGTAATGTTAATAGATTTTGGCGTACCAAATATTTGGCATGGTAATTGGTTCAGAGGTTTTGGTACGGTAATGTACCAAAACCACCCCTATCCGAAACTATTCAGCTTTAATGTCCTTTGAGACAAATTAATCAGATACAAAAGTTTGTATAATCATGTCAATATATACATTTCCAAAAAAAAAAACATCATCTTAACCACCAATAATTAACTGCTCATCATCATAAAATCCACGATCACAGTATATTAATACATTAATATGGGTTAAAAATACCCAATATAATTGTATAACATATTCTCCTTAATATCTTATTGTTTTTAGTCACCAAAAATCTCAATATTGTAATCATTAACTTATTTGATCATGGTAGTAGTAATCCACCGAAACCCTAGCTATGTGTATAAAACTACCTTAGTTGAAAAAGACTGATACTATTCACACACCTCTTTTTACTTCCCACATATTTTTTGTTATTTCTATCATTTGATCATCTTCAAATCAATCGATTTAACGATCGAAAATTAAGAGACGTGTGTGGAAGGTAAAAATGGGTGTGTGGAAAGCACCACCCTAGAAAAAAGAGAGCTCTTCCATCCATATCCAATATTGTCAAATCACACTATTTCCTCTCAAGCTTCCCTTTGCTTGCATCTGAAGTTAATCGAATAAACGAAGACCCGTCACCTTGGACAACTAAATTTGGGATTAGCTGAGGTGGGCTTTCTCTATTATCGCCCCCTTGAGTATAATTATGTTGATGATCATCATAATTAATGAAAGGACCTCCAGGATCATAGTACTCCACAAGACCAGCCTTCTTTGCTAGAGGAAGAGGATTAATAGCAGCACTAATTAGACCATCATGCCCTTGCCCACCTCTTATATTCACACCTTTGTGATGATCAAACGCTGGAACGTCCTTACTTGATCCACATTGCCTAGGCTGTGTTTGGTAAAAGACCTTGGAGACCACCAGCTCACCATCTTTCTCCTCCTCATTGTTGCCAAGATGGTATTGGTGCATGACCCAATTGGTCTTTTCTGGTTTTCTTTGCCTCCCATAGTTGGTGTAGAGGACTAAGATCTTTTTGAAACCCTTCACTGCTCCGCCGACAAGAACCGGCCTTGTCTTGCCGGTTTTGTGCCATCTGGTTTCGCTTCCATCTTCTTCGGTGTGAACCTTCCTTCGCTTTCTGGTCCCAGTCGTGTATGCCTTCGATGGACGGTGGAAGAAGTGGCGGATTTGTCCGTCTTTGTTCACTCCTGCATGGACGTCAGATGCCCAAATAAAATTTCGTATACTTTTATCACGTAAAAATATCAATTACAAAAGAAAAGTTGAGGGTAAGTTGAACAAATTAATCCATAAATGGTGTCACAACTCGATGAAGAAAATTAAAGATTAACATGATAAAACTAAGACATAGCAGTACATGGCTATATAAAATAAGAAAACAAACTAATTAAGGTTGTAAGACTAAATATATGTATGCGATTGCGTTTAGTATTAACATCCAAATATGTATAGCCAACTTGTGCATTCACATGCATAAAACATGCTTGAAAAGAAAAGAGTATATATAAAACACAAACAAACTAATTTGAATGATTTTAGAAGGAGAAGCAAGCAAACACATGTGCTGGTTAATGTTTGTTTCATTTTGACATCTAAAAATAGAGACGTATTTGCAAGCTCAAACAGTTAAGAATATTTAACTCTGAAAGTCAGGTCTTACGTTTAACTAATAAAATACAAAATTTCACGTATTAAAAATAAAATAAGATGTCAAGTATATTTGAGGGATGCACTTTTGCTCACCACCCTCAAGTGATGATAATGTTTACCACTCTATTTATCACTGTTGAGTGAGTTTAAATTTTGGTATTTGTGTATATCTACCACACAGATCTTGAAATTTAAACACATCTAACAGTGATTAAATAATATGATGAGTATCGCCATCACTTGAGAATATGTGAACAAAAATATTCCTAGAGTATGTTTTGGGATCAAATACGTCAGTTTTGCAATCAAATGAATGAGGGTTAATTAATTAATACCCGTGATTTGCTTCTTCATTAATTGCTATTCCTAGATAGGGTTTTATTCAGAAAAGCAAAAAACTTACAAAAAAAAACAAAATAATTAGTAACCTGGTAGCTTTTCTGGGTGAGTGTAGCAAATCCCATTCTCCCCTTCAAGAGTTGGTATGAACTCATCAATGAGAGGATGCAGCCTTCTGGTATCAGACAAAACCTTTGCCTCTAAATGTTGAAGAATTTCTTGATCAGTTGGATCAAACTTCACTCCTGCTGGTAGTCCAGGCAAATCATGGATTCCTGCCTATAACATCACATAAAAAAAAAAAAAAAAAGATCAAAAATGATAACAAACAATTAATTCATGTAGAAATCAAATAGTTAGAGTAAAATTTAATTCAACAAATTAACAACAATGGGTCATCGATTCCAAATATACACAATACTAAGTGAATTTCTACTACCTGGTCTTGGAATTCTATGTGATGTCCACAAGAAGGGCAAGTTATGTTCCGAAATTCATTTGGATTATTAGGGTTATTAGGAGGAGGGGCACCAATAATCTGAATGGCCCTCTCATCGTCGGAGTCGTTGCACCATGTCATGATCTGATCTCTGCCGTTTTTTCTTTGACGATCATTCCAAACCCCAGATCTTCTTGTTATTTCCTCCACCTCTTCCAAATATACACAAAACAGAAGCTCTCAAAATATTAAGCAAAACTCCAAAAAAAAACAAAACAAAAGAAAAGACCTAAAAGAAAGCTAAGCAGACAAGCAACCAGCAAGCTTGTCACTTTTAAAGCACGTTTTCCATAACCATATCCACTTTGTTGCTCATCTTCTTCTTCAATATTGATGTTTGGATGGAATAATAAAATTGCTATTTGATCTTTCTCCTTTTGTTTTCTCTTCTCTTATGATATTATCTCTTCACACAGAACTGCCTCCGTAAAAAACAGATGGAGAGAGAGAGAGAGAGAGAGAGAGAGAGAGAGAGAGAGAGAGAGAGAGGAGAGAGGAAAAAGAGAAGTCGAACAAAGGGTAGCAAGTTAAGCTAAGCTATATAAAATAAAGAACGGGTAGAAGAATGAATTTCTTAAAATAGAAAGGGTTGCTTGAACGTCAAGTTTGGTTATGCTTGTGTACATACGCTTGTACAATAGAATCCGTGTAGTCCTTATATTTAATTGGTTCCTCCTTTTGTTTTTTCCTAAGGGTATCACTTCTGTCCTAAAAGGAGTGTTTAATTAAACCATAATTTAAAAAAAAAAGTTACTTATGGAATGGTGTTAATTATAAATAAGGCATATTTAATGAGTAAAAATAATGAAAAAAAGGATTTTATAAAAGATAAAAAAAGGGTGGCTAGAGTGGAGAGGGGGGCAACCTGATTCCTTTGGGGACGTTTTACCTCTTTAGAGAGAGAAAGAGAGGAAGGGAGAGGAGGGTTTTGGTATTTAGGGTTAGAGTTGGGACTTTAGCTGCAGTGTCAACCTAGATTGTCCTTAAAGATATATGTACATTTTCATGGACACCTAAATACGAACCAACCCCAAAACAAACTACTTATAGTCTTATACATATATAAATTAACATGTTTGGGATCGAAAATTATTCATACAATACCAACTTCTCTGCTGCTGTATGTATTCCCCATTTCTCCCTTCCTTCGCGTAGACTTCTAATGGCAAGCAAGGAATCACTGTCTCCCTCTCCCTCTCTTTCTCTCTCTCTCCCTCTCCCTCTAAAAAAGACACATTTGCAGATGAAGGGTGGTTGGTGCTTTCGATAAAAATGTTCTCTGTCTTTGCAGTAATTACTAATTAATTAATAATGTCACATATGTTTCAGTGCAATGGTAATACTTGTCATGCAATAATCAGTCTTTGTTAATTTATTTTATTATTGATTATGGGTCGTTTTCGACGTATTTGCCAACAAATTAATATTGTGATTAATTCAGAAAGCCGATTAAGTATGGGTATGCAATACATGTCACTTTTGGCTTAGGCAGCACGATTACGAGTCTACGATGTTCACCCTCATATTTATTTGAGCAAAAATCCACTGCAACCGCCTCCAACCGCAATAGTTACAATCCACCTCTTCCAACCACCATGTTCCACGTGCAATACTACGCCAGATGGACTTGTGTCATTGGATGGTAGGATGGTGTAGTCTTCCATTGCAGAAAAGGACGTTGTTGCAGGGAAGAAGTGCCCAGTCGTATATACTGCTTGTACCAGCCGACATATACATATATGTGAGCTTCTCAAAGAAGCCACGCAACAGGAAGCTTAAGCACGAAGCTTTGGGCTTTTCGGATATTTGCTTTGTGTTTTTGTGATACCTTTAACGTGTGGGTTATAGGGTTTTGGGGACTTTGTCAAGTTGTTGCCCAATTCAGATATCAGATGGATACATAAAACGGTCTCACGTTCTTCCACTTGTCTGTCGTTTTGTTTTTTATTCAGACCCTGATCAGCTTGAAAACAAATTAATTGGGTCTAAATTAACAAATTAAGCTCTGGTTTAATTCAAAGTCATAGTCAAAAGATGAATTTATATGAAAGAAAATACAGTGAAATTGATGAGTAACCGATTAAGTTTCATAAGTTGAAATGAGTGTATGGGAATCAAAGACCTTTTCCACCACTTGGGTTACTTTAGGGAAACATTAACAGAAATTTTTTATTTCATTTATGAGGGGACCAGCTGGTGGTTTAGCCACGGCAACCTACATTTTTAGAGTTCGGGAAGACTTACAGAGGCATTTCAACTTTCTCCTGACCACGATTGTGCGATTCACCAATGCTAGCAATTGAATTAAAGATGTACTGTGTGAAATACGAACCTAAAATTCATTCCCAACCACTGAATCATCCCGTAATAACTAACATTAACAGGAATTTGGATTTAACTTGACCGGTAAAGACGCGTAGAAAAAAGGTAGTACTCCAAGTCTCTAATTGACCATTTTTGTCAATTGAACTTGACTTTGGGAAGGATGAGATGAGATTTTGTTGAATACAAAGGAGACTTGACTTGGATTAAGCCAAATGAACTTTTTGGTTTATTTTATTTTTCTTGTTTGTTGGGATCATGTACTAATTGCAACATGCTGGAAAGAGACTGATGAATGTTGAGAACATTGAAGATAATTTGTGTGTAAGTTATACAAGCAATGTTAGAGAGGGATGAATCGAAAACATGACCGTAAATGAAAGATTAAATGCTCATCGCGTAAGTTTCGAACTCCTTAAAAATAAACTTCTTGTTTAGATTTATTTGTCATTCTGTAAAGACTTTAAAGAAGAGAGGATGCCCCTAATTACGCAAGCTACATGTCTATTACAAACTTTGTGTGTTTAGCTCAACAATATTTCCTTCCCTTTATGTAGGAGAAAAACTTCGATGCAGTTACCTAGCAATGACAACTCTCACATCAGATGCTCAACAATATTTCCTTGCCTTTATGTAGGAGAAAAACTTCGGTGCAGTTACCTAACAATGACAACTCCCACGTCGGATTGGACCAACAAGGGATCAAGTAGAACTAAAGTTCAGGAGGTTACTTACTTTTTACAAAAGTGACTTACAGATTATGTGATTGAACAGTTCTATCCAAATTTTTCTCCTCAAAATGTAAAATCACCGTTTATGACAACTTCCTTTGGAAAGAAGACTAAAGCAAATATTAATCGTGAGAAACATTCTTATAAATCACGATCACCAAACAATGGAAATAATGCAAAACTTTCTTTTCTTTTCCCCTTTACTTCTCCGTCTCTGTCAAATTGTTATTGTTATTTCTAGTTTCTACTACAATTTATCTATTCAACCCGTTGCTACAGATATCCCAAAGCATTGGGATTTTGTGTTCAATGCATCTGTTCAGCCCATTCCTTACAGGTTTTTAGTTGATTTCTTTTTTAGAACAAAATGGGGAAAAACTACTCCTTCCGCATCCAAGGAGTTTAAAACCCATACCCAGCCACTGTTCAAAGCTACAAATTAAGTGTTTTTCTAAAATTCATTTGCATTTTTACTAATGAAATTGGTTTCAAAAACAATTTTATCAAAAACGTTTTCAATTATTTTAAAAGTACTTCTAGATGAATTCTAAACACTTATTCATTTGATTTCTTTTTTAGACTGTTCTAGTAAAACCTAAGGAAAGGTGAATGTATTGGTAGAATATTCTGCCCACCATCCTTGTCGGAGTTCGAAATTTCCACCAGGGATGTTGACATTCATTGTGAAAACAGACATTTGCGAATATGGAAATGATTTTTGGACATTGTTTTCAGCACATTCCTGTTGTTTTATCATTAGTTTTTTTACTTTATATGATTTAAAGATTAAAAATGAATAAGAGTACATCAAGAGAAAAATATTTGTGAAAATCATTCCTGCCTGAACAAACCCATATAACAAAGATTTTTTCCCATTACTATAAGCTTTTAATCACCTAAGATTTGGGATTCAAATATTTCTAACCAAGACTTTATAAAAGTAAATGCCACGCTTCGCTGTCACAAGATATGGAGAGTTCTATATCGAAGGGTCATACTTCTCGTCTTCTTTTCTACCACCAATTTTAGCTTATTTATAGGAGTCACAAGCAGGAGATCGATGAAAAGGTTTTCATCTCTCCCTATCTTTAATTACAAACTCATTGAATTATAGACATCTCTCTTATTTTCACCCCTTAGATAGTGCCAAAACCAGGAGAATAATTCTAACAACAATATATGTCGTAGATTATACAATGTTTATGTCCACCATGACAGGTTGGAACACTCAACCACCATCCGTGAACATATAAACAATGTGAATCCCTGGTAGATTGGATTAGATAATATGCAACCAATTGATAATAAATCAATTTGTAATTTATTTACACGAAATTTTTAGTCAAATGGATGAGCAATAACAATCAAACAAAAGAATCAACAGGAAGAGAAATTGATTGAAGGAAACAAACAAAATATTGGGTCCTTTTGGGGACCAAAAGATCTCAATCAACACAAAAGCAAGATGAAATTCACTGCTCAGAAGACAAAGCCACCGCCCACATTTCAATTTATCGTTCCTCCAAACACCTCTTCAAATCAACACTGTTTAATTACCGTTTATGCTGTTTAATTGCAAATTACAATCTAATACATATAAAAAATTTAAATTACAAAAACTATCTTATACACGTCTAATTCTCATTTGCCTGTAAAAAGATATAACCGAGCCAAATATTTTCTTTAGAAATATACTACAACGTACTCACACGTGTAAAAACTTCTTGTTACAACGCAATTAAAAAGAAAAACCTAAATTTCCAAATCATTCTTGGTACCCAGTTCTCATCATATACTAATAACAGCAACTTTTTTTGAACAAAAAGTCGTGGCATTCCACTTTGAATTTAAGGAAAAAAAGAAACCAAATAATTTTCATGTCATACTTTCAATCCATCTCCAAACTGCTCAAAATAGTTGCCACTTGACCAATTGAAGGCCTGCTTTTTCTGGAATTACCAACACAAGCGGAAGCAACTTTAGCCAATCTAACAAGAGGCAAAATCTCAGAAGGGATCGCAAGTCGTGGGTCCAAAAACTCACTAAACCTCTTTTCCTTGATCAATGGCAATGACCAATTCACAAGCCTCCCCTCGTCACACAACCTACCACTCAAAAGCTCCAACAAAACCACACCAAATCCGTACACGTCGCTTTCCTTGCAAGCGCCGCCTCCTCCTCCTCCTAGCCCGCCGTCCCAATACTCGTCATCCACGTGTCCCAATAGGCCTCTCTTCTCTTGGGGAGCCAAAAATAATAGCCCATAATCACAAACCCTAGCACGAAAGTTGACATCTATCAAAATATTTGAAGCCTTGACACACCCATGTATTATGTTTGGCGCCACCCCTTCATGCAAATACTCAAGCCCTTTGGCTGCCCCTGCTGCAATCTTCAGCCTGTGGTTCCAGTCCAACGACGCGCCATCTAGATTTTGATGCAAATAGTAGTCTAAGCACACCATGCCTACAAACTCCATCACTATAATCCTCTCACCTGGGCCTTCTGAGTACCCAATAATTGGCACTATATTGGGGTGCTGAGCTCGAGATATTGACCTAAGTATTCTAGAAAACCCAAAGCCTGCATTGCTCAAAACATGCCTAGAGTGAATTCTTTTCACCGCTGCTATCTGCCCCTTCTCGAATATAGCGGCATAGACGGTCCCGAAACGGCCTTCTCCGACAATTCTCCGATGATTGAAACCGTCTGTGGCAACATCTATGTTGGTCAAGGGATACACTTGAGCACTAGGCTTGGTTGGTGGTGGTGTTTCTTGGGTTTGGACTGGTTTTTTCTTGCAGAGGAGGATGAGAGTGAGGACAGCACCAAGAATAACAGTGGATGTGCAAAGTAGGGATATGATAAAAAGATAGGCAACATGTTTACTGTGGTTCATCATGTTTTGATCTGGTCTAATCAGATTGATTGGAAAACAAGGGAAGAGAAGAAGATGGATATAATATATATATATATATATATATATATATATATATATATATATGTATGTATGTATGTGTGTGTGTGTGTGTGTGTGTGTGTGTGTGTGTAAATATTGGTTTCAAATATGGTGAGCTTTCAAACTAACAAAGAGTTAGACTAGATGAAAGTTGAAAGAGAAAGTAAGGGTGGATTGGTAAGAAACTTGGAAGTCTCTGGGTCATAGTTTAGTTATATGTTGGTTCATAGTTGGCCTCCTCCTCATCATTTTGAAAGAGATCTTTAATTTCCAAGTCCATGTCAGAGAAAACTTTTGTAAAACGCAAGGATTATGTGACATTTAATCTTAGAAAATTTTGTGCTTTGATCATGCTTAGGTATGATTTGGGTTCCTTAATTTCTCCTAAGGGATACTTTGGATGTGGTCCATAATCCTTAACATTCTTTGATTAAAACCTTAATAGTATTCAAAGTTTGATCAAAGTCCCTTGACTTTGTACACCTCATTATATTACTATTAATATTTATATTTTTATAGTTTTGACATTAATTGTTTGATATTTTATGAGATTTAAAATCCTATAAATTTAAAATCCCTAATTATAATACTATTAGAAACGGTTACAATAAAAAAATTCTAACATTTTGATTGAATAAATGGATAAAAACTATGTAAAAATAAGAAATAATAAATGGCAAAAGAATGTATCCATAGTGTTAAAAAAATTGGTACATTTTACAAAAAAAATTGGGACATTTCACATATAACCAGTGGCGGAGCCACATGGAGGCCAGGAATGGCCTAGGCCTATCCTGAAATTTGATATATACACATATTGTTTTGGTAATGCTTTCAATAAATACCTTGTAGTGCATTGGTAAGTGGTGTTTGAGAGTTGCATGGGGGCCTGTGTTCGAAAATCATTGATGTTTAACAGCCTTCCTGTTTTTTAAAACTTAAACCTCTTTTGTTTTACCATATAAAACAAGGTCCATAAACCTTATAATTAGCTTCCAAAATATTAGCCTTCTGTTTTGAAAGGGAAATTCAAGATACAATTACGTTGAAAGCAACTTAAATTTTTGTTTGATCTTTCTTTTTTATTAAAATTTGTAAACAAGTTATATTTTTTATGATATAATCATCTAAATACTAAAGTTTTCATAAAAAGTTTAACGTCCCGTCATTCTTGTTTGATAAATTTTGGGGTGTGCTATCGACGCCCCATTTTACTTCTCGTACACCTATCAATTTTCGATCATCAAATAAAATGAATTGAAGAAGATTAAAGTACAAAAATTAACAAAGGTATGTGAGAAGTAAAAACGGATGTATAGATAACACACCACTAAATTTTCCATGTCAATAAAAGGCCCCTCGTGAGAGTGATTCCTGGCTCCGCCACTGCATATAACAAAGCGGTACAGTAATAAAGAAGAATGGGTACATTATAAATAAATTAGGGTACAAATAAAAGATTAAAAAAAAATTATGAGTAGAAATGGATTTTAAAAAAAATATAGGCGCTAAAAGAAATTAATACATGGGTACAAAATAAAACTAAAAATAAAATACTACAAATTTAAAAAAATGTTGCAAATTAAAAATGGGTACAAACTAAAAATATAAATATATGATACAAAGTTTAGGCATAAAACATAAATATACCATATGTAATTTTTCTATCATTGATTAAATATATAATGTCACGTAACGGTATACACATGGGTACAAACGTAAATAAAACTTTAAAAAATATGGGCACAAAAAGAAACTAATAGATGGGTACAAATTAAAAATGAAAAGAAAATTGGTACAAATTAAAAAATATTTGCAAATTAAAAATAGGTACAAACTAAAAATAAAAATATATGATAAAAAATTTAGCCATAAATATAAATATACTAATTGTAACATTTTTAACACTAAAGGAATATATTTAAAAATAAAAATATTTTATTATTCAAATAATTAATGATGTTATTAATACCCAAGGACCTTGATCAAAAATTGAAAATGAATAGGATTTTAATCAATGAAGTAGCAAAAAGAAGGATGTGAACCTAATTTCTCCTTCTCCTAAAATAGAAAAAGCAATAAGAAATAGTACTAAGATTAAAAAGTGACTTCAAGGAGTTTAGAGCTCGTTTGTATGTGCTTTAAAAATAACTGAAAGCGTTTTTAGAGAAAATGTTTTTGGGTTCCAAAAGTACTTAAAGTACTTCCTAAAAGAAGCACATAATTGGTGCTTCTTGCAGAAAGTGCTTAAGTATTTTTTAAGGATTTACTTGTATTTTTTGTAAGAATTGGTTCTAAAAACATTTTCACCAAAAACGTTTTCAGTCATTTTTAAAACACATCCAAACGAACTCTTAATATTTCTAAAATATCCTATGTTGATTGTGAATAACTTACTGTGTAGCATCATGAATATGGTAATTTTTTCAGTCAGAAATACGAATAGGAGAACTTAAATAGTTTGTAATTAAAATCAGTATTGTCTCGAAGCTCTTGCTTATTTCTTTCTAACCACATTTTTTTTCTTGTTTTAATCAAACAGTTCGTAAACTCCTTCCTTAAATAGGACAACTTAAAACCAGTAAACGTCTTTTCTAAGTTAATTCAAAACAAACGACTACAAACAAAACACAATTCTCAACTATTTGTTTATTTTTAATCAATAATTTAAAAGATTATTTTTCTTGATTGATGATAGGTCAATTATTAAGATATGTTGTACCAATAAATAAATATCGAACTCTTTATAAATATGTATAGTCTTTGCATGGGAGTCAAGCTACTATCGCACAATAGAGTGAATTGTCATTTTATTTTGAGTACGTTGAGTTATAAACTTTCATGGTATGAGCCCAAGGAGTACTGGACTATGTTCTTATCAATTTCAAATTCTCATTTCATTAAGATCCAACTGAGTACAATTTGATCTGTTAAATGGGCTCCATAAGGCCCATGTTTTGTATTGGATTTCTTTTACCAATTTTCTGATGCTCGTGTGAAATAGCCATTGAGGACTAGGGAACCGGATTCCCTCCGAATTCAAAGGAACTGGGTCCACTAATTAATGAATTCAGACAATTGAAATTTGATCAAACGGCTACAATTATTATAACTTTTAGAGAGGCCCCCTGTTTGTAGCCGTTTGATCAAATTTCAATGGGCCGGATGCATTGATTAGTGGGCTCAGTTCCTTTGGATCCAAAGGGGATCCGGTTCCGAGGACCAATGACAGGAATTAGGATATAACCTTTAAATGTATGGGAGGAGAGAAATTTGTAGGAAAAGTGTTGGGACAAAAAATTCATGTTCTCTTACAAATATTAAACCTTATTATCATTAAATATGGAGAAATGCTTGGATAATTTAGTTGGTTCGGACGATTTACTACTAACGTGAACAACTACGTATGACGTAACAGGTAACACAACGAATGAACAAGTTTGCCGACTTACATTGAAATCAAGTATGCCATATATGAACAACCCCGTATGCAATTGCTAACGAGAGTTGTTCATCTAATACCGAACAACCAAATATCATTCTCATTTTCATTCATAAATTTCCTCATTCTAAATAAGTAAGAATGTCATTATAATGGTTCGCTTCCAGAAATATAGTCATCCCTACCCCCTCACGTCAATCTCGCTCGCCCTTCCTTTGCTAATTTCGTGTGCGGCGGGCTGTGTTGGCTGAGCAGTTTCTCATTCTGCTCCTGTGGTGTGGACAATCCCACCATTACTGATTGATCCGACTGACTAATCTCCCAGGCACAAAGCTAGCTTGATTGGGACTCACAAGATGGCTCATCAAAGGTCTTAATCTGCTAACAAGTTTTTTAGAAATCACTTTGTAAACAGTATTACTCAAAGCCCCAGGGCCTGATGGGTACCCTGCTACTTTTTTCCATAATTGCTGGAATAGTTGTAAGGAGGACATTATCAAGCTGGTTTCGAGCTATTCTCTTCCGAAGACTCTCAATGACACAATTATTGCCTTGGTTCCCAAAGCTCCCAGTCCAATGTCCATGTAGACCTATTAGAATCTTCTTCAACATATTTTTCTTGGTTTGAAAGAGCTGATTTAAGATCTGCTTGGCCCGTGGATTCTTTTTCTATTGTGAAAGCGAACTGTATGGTAAGATTAGTAAGAAGAATTGACTGAATCCAACATTAATCAATAAAAGAAATTAACCTGGGCCATCAATGGATGAGGAGGAGTTCCTCCTCAAATCACTTCATGATCGCTTCATGGAACTTCAAGCTTAAAATCAGAACTGTTAATGTTATGAATCACTCTCTAAAAATCATCTTTGCAAAAATTCGTTAAAATATGAAATCATTTGGTCATCAAACTAGGATTTGGATCCTCTTTTTAATCCCTTCCCTGGGATCCTTGAGATCCTCTAATCCGGAGCATTCAAAACACAATGAACGGTTAAGATCAAGTTGGAAATTTTTTTTTTTTTGCTGTCATAGTGTATTGAAAGCTTAGGATTAGAGGATTCCGAGGACCCCTAGGGAAGGGATCCAAAGAGGATCCCAGTCCATCAAACTATACAAAAACAAATGGACGAATTTGATAAATACATTATAAATCGTCTATTTATTATTACAATTGATTGATTGATTAAAACGATTTTTATTTTAATTAAATTTTTATAAAAATAACTTTTACATACTAATTTATAATATAAACAGTTCCCATCGTAAACGAGAAAGCCAGCTGCAGCGTCAAGTAACTAATTGTAACCAAAAAAGTAAATGCACCGACCTAAATCTGCAGTCACAGCATTGAATCCATTGGAGAGGATGTAGCCTGCATGGACCATAGTGGAGAATGGATTTGGATTTTCTTCACGGGATGGAACAACTCTGAATTAACTGGTACCAAATTTGTTCACACATTTGGGTGGGTCATTAATTTAGCCTTTTATAGCTCACTGTAGCAGCAGCGTACGGTCCCTGACCTTTCCTCTTCGCTTCCATTTGCATACGATTCCCCTCTCACCCAGAGCTTGTTTCGATTCAGCAATTTTTCCAAAGTTATAACTAAATTTCCTCTGCTGGACCATCAATCCCACCAACCAGGCAACCACCCTCTCTCTCTCTCTCTCTCTGATGTTGTCCTGGCTGGTCATTTTCCATAGGAGGCAGCTCAAACGAGGGTCACTATTCACTCAGATAGGAATGGACCCAGTGAGGGCCAAACCTTACCTGTCTTATTTATGGAAGATAAGCTTGCTTACACATGGGATTGTCACTCCTCTTTTAAACGTGTTTATCTAATCAAGTATTGTCTCGATATTTGAAGTTAATCACACATTATCATGTGTAACTAAACCCCGCACTGTATCAATATTCAAGCTAATCACGCATTGTTATTATATTTGCTATGCACTGAACTTTACAATGCATAAATACCGCTCATGTGACGTTCCAAGTACAGAGTGAAGTTCTCTCAATAGGGTTCTTCTAAGACCAAATCCAACATTGGGCTAAATGCTATTTTTTAGGTTTTATTTCCCCCAACCCATGCTAAATGTGTGAGCTAAAAGCTAAAAGCCAAATTTAGCCCATAAAATGGTGTGGGCACCACCAACGGGACCTCACCCACATGGCCAAATTTCCCCCCCCCCCCCCCCCCCAAGAATTTAGCCCATAAAATGGTGTGGGCACCACCAACGGGATCTCACCCACATGGACATGTCTCACAGGATTTATTGAATCCAACGACTGAGATTGAATATAATCAAATCTAACTGCCCAAATTTAAATCCAACGGCTAAAATAATTAAAAAAAATTATTTAACTCAAAATTCACCCAAATTTAGTAATTTTTCAATATTTATCGGAATTTAAATATTTTTAAGTTAAAATATTCATAAAATTAAATTATGGTAGTGTACATAATTTTTTTTTAAATTACTTTAAAAGAAAAAACTAGTCTAAATTTATTATTTAATAATCTAAGGCTAAAAAATTTAGGCCAAAAAGATTGGGACAGAAAAACTGTTTCTAGGCTAAAAATTTTATGTTTTAGCTCAAGGGTCGAAGATGATCTAAAAGGGTAAAAACAACCGTATAAAGCTCACAACAACATTAAAACCTGGAACAGGTATAATTGCAGAATATTGACTTAGAAATTCCCAATTCATATGAATCACCTGACTGATTTCACACGAAGAATCACAATCACTAAACAGTGTTTACATCACTTTCACCGAGGAAGGAGAGCTAGTTACAGCTTAAGCTTACTTTAACAGAATGGAATAATTTAACCCCCCTCGTAACTTTTACTCTTCTCTAATATACTTCCTCTTCAACTTCTTCCCCCTCCCTTGCTCTCTGAGACCAAAACCCTAGAGGAGGGTGGGATATTTGGGAAGTTGGATTTTAGAAAGCTTCAAAAACTGGAAATATAAAGCTTACATAAAAAACTCCCCCCACACTCATTGCTTTGTTTGCAAGAAAACTGTATGAACTTCATACGTCTCAAGCTATGCTTCCATGATCCGAGGCATCTTCGTAGTAATAGGGTGACAATTTCCCCTCCTTTTTAGCAGTCTGGGGATGTTTCACTGTGCCAACTTCTTGCAACAATTTCACTACTCGTCTCATGGATGGGCGATTAATCGGGAGAGGGCTGGTGCAGAGGAGGCCAATGTTGAGGACCTTGCATGCTTCTTCCTTGTAACAAGATTCAAGTTTTGGGTCAACCACACTGTCTACTCCTTTCTGATCCAATGTGGTGCAGACCCACTTCACCAAGTCCTTTTCTCCGAACTCTGGGTCGACTGGGAGTCTCCCGGTCACCAGCTCCAGAATAACCACGCCGAAACTGTATATATCGCTCTTCTCATTCACTCTGAGAGTGTATGCATATTCTGCAACAAGATTACATTTACATTATTAGAATGGCGGGGCAAAAATTTAACTAATGTAAGTAGACATCGTGAAATGTCAGTTTCAAAATCTAAAATCTCAACAAGAACATCAACATACAATACGAATTCAACTAAACTTAATCGGAAATTTGGTCAGTAAGAAATTTTTCTGACTAACCTGGAGCAATGTAACCACAAGAACCTGTAATGCCCGACATGGATTGAGGCCCTTTACCAGTTACATCAACCACCTTGGCTACTCCAAAATCCGCCACTCGCGCTCCAAAATCGCCGTCCAACAATATGTTGTTGGATTTCACATCTCTATGAACAATCGCAGGAACGCAATCATGGTGCAGATAAGAAAGACCCTCTGCTGCATCCAGAGCTATCTTAAACCTTGTAGGCCAATCCAGCAACCCTCCTTTGATGCTATGCAACATATCACCGAGACTGCCATTTTGCATATACTCATAAACCAAGAGCTTGCAGTCCCTAGTAGTGCAACAACACCAAAGCTTCACAATGTTCTTGTGCCTAATCCTCCCCAAAGTCTCCACCTCCGCCACAAAGCCGTCGTCTTGGACCCAACCTTTCTCAACATCGCCAGCTTCGCACTCCTGCACTTTCCCTCTCCAAAGCTTCTTCACTGCAACAACCTCTCCACTGCTCAGTATAACCTTGTACACCTTCCCGGACGCCCCGCTACCAATCACATTATCTTCATCAAGGCAATCCAAGATCTCATACTCACTAAAACCCAGTTTGTGAAACGACATCAGCGTCCATTTGGATTTGTCTATCGTTCGGTTCGCCTTCTTGAAGTTCTTGTACTTCAAGTAAAACCAAACCACACCCACAACAAATACTAAACCAGATAGAATGAAGATGCATCTAAGCAACCACATGTACCCCTGACTTTTAACCTCATCTCTGCCATCACATAGTCCATCCAAATCTCCACAAAGACCAGGATTTCCCAGAAAGCTACTCCTATAAATTTCCTTAGCAAATAAGGGTGGAAGCTCACCTGAGAGCCGATTGTTGGACAAATTAAACACATTGAGCTTCATATTCTGCAACCCAAATGGGATTTTCCCGGAAAATCGGTTCCCAGAAAGATCGAGGTAATTAAGCACGGATAAGTTCCCAATCCCATCTGGGATCTTCCCGGAAAGTTGGTTGCTTGCTAGATTGAGCTCGTTGAGTTTCGTCCAAGACTGGATCCCAATTGGAAGCTCACCCGAGATTTCGTTACTGTGGAGGTCCAGAGTCCCGAGCTGCCCAAGTCTCACAATGCTCTCCGGTAACGGCCCACTGAACTTATTTTCGCCACCGGAAAACTCCATAAGATTCTCCACCCACCCAATCTCCTCCGGTATCTGACCCGAAAACTTGTTCTTTGCTACGATTAATAGCGAGAGGTTCGTGGCCCCGGCAATGGTCTTCGCTATCGGCCCAGAAAGCTCATTCTCAACGAGCTCCATCAAGTACACGCGCGGCAGCCCCCAGAAGCCCGCCGGAACTTCCCCACTTAACCGGTTGTGACCCAATCGAACCCGGGTCAAGCTCTGGCACTCACCCAACCTCGCCGGGATCCCACCGGAAAACTCATTGTGTATCATCAAGAGCTCTTCCATTTGTCGCTTCTCGCAAAGACTCGCCGGAATGGTGCCAGTGAACTGGTTGCTCGACACGTCGAGCCACTTGAGCGGCGAGTTCTTCCCGAGATTTTGGGGAAGCTCGCCGGAGAGCTTGTTTCGGAAGAGCCTGAGCTCGTACAAGTTAGGCGAGTTCGCAATGCTCGCCGGCACGCTCCCCTCGAAGCTGTTCTCGTAAAGGTTGAGGCTTTCGAGCGGCAACCGGCAGAGCTCGTCAGGAATTGGCCCGCTCAGCTGGTTCATGGACGCGTCGAGGAGCCTCAGCCGGGTCAATTTCGACATTCCGGGCGGCAGCTCGCCGGTTAATGAGTTGTTATAGAGCTCAATCTGAACGACGCTGGTCAGCTCGCTGAGCGACGGCGGAATCCGGCCGGTTAAGCCGTTGATGGCGAGGTCCAAATCCTTGAGGTTTTTGAGACGACCCAGCGAGTCAGGAATCTCGCCAACTAAGTTGCACTCGGTGAGCCAGAGCACTTCGAGGTTCGTCAAATTGCCGAGCTCCGCCGGGATCCGACCCGGGTGAAACGGGTTGTAGGAAAGGTTGAGCATTTTCAGGGTGGAAATGTTGCTGAGAAACGGGGTAATGGTTCCTTCGATGAGATTGTAGACGAGAGAGAGGACCTCGAGTTTCTGGAAGCGGCCGAAGGAGTCGGGAATTGGTCCGGAGAAATTGTTTCCGGTGAGGTCGAGGTATTTGAGGTTGGGGAGGTCGGGGAGGGTGGCGGGGAGGGCGCCGGTGAGAAGGTTCTGGGAGAGGTCAAGGTGCTCGAGATTTTGACAAGTGGAGAGTGAGGGAGGGAGGGTGGAGTTGATGGAGTTGTTGTAGAGGGAGAGGTGGGTGAGGTTGGGGAGGCGGCAGAGGACGGTGGGGAAAGGGCCGGCGAGGTTGGCGCTGGGGATGTCGAGGGAGCGGACGACGGGGGAGGAGGAGGAGGAGGCGTCGTCGCATTTGACGCCAAGCCAATTACAGGGGGTGGAGTCGGCGTCGTTCCAGGAGGAGAGGGCGGAGTCGGGGTCGTCGAGGGAGAGCTTGAAGTGTTGAAGGTAGAGGCCTTCTTGGTTGAGAGAGAGGGTGGTGGGGAGTGGTGGGAGGAGGAGGAGGAGGGGGAGGAGGAAGAGAAGCATTGTTGTTTTTTGGGTCAAACGTTGTCGTTCGTGTTGTGATTTTGCTTCTAGAAAGAAGGGTTGAATATTTGGGGTGTTGATATTTGGGGGTGCATTATATATGTGAGGATATTACTGAGAGAGTGAGAGAGTGGGAGGGAAATAGTAAATGAGTGTGTTGGGAACTTGGTACAACAAATTGTGAGGGAAAGGGTACATGATTTGAATTAGTGCAATTTTACTTTCTTTGTCTCTTGAGACATTCAACAATAATGTTTGTGTGTAGTAAAAGATAAATAAACCAAAGTTGTTTGGAGACATATATACTCGATATCGCTTGTATGTAAGAAAAAAAAATCAAATATTTACAGGATATTTATATTTGGGATATGTCTTTGCCCATTATTGTTAGAAATGCTTATTTGTTTGATTGTACTGGAAACGATTGTACTAGAAGTTTCTCTTTTTAATTAATTATATTTTTCCATAACAAAAAAAACATTTACAACATAGTTAGTAAATTCGTGTATAATATGCTACAAATGTTAGTAAATATTTTTCATACACATCTTAAACTCTAATATATGATGTACTTATTATACACATCCATACGTACTTTTCACGTTTAATATACATTTTTATACATAATTTTTGAAAATACACATCAAATTCACATATCATAAATGTATTTTTGACATATTAAAGAAATTAAGTAAATTTAAAATGTAAAAATAAATGTATTTTTTCCATCTTTTATAGACGAAAAGTTTACATAGATAAATAGTGTTTGGGAATAGTATTAAACTAAAATGAGGTTTTGTTAGTGATCTTTCAACGTTGAAAGCAAGTTGTTTGCAATGATGATATATATCTAAAGAATTTCTAAAGAAGAAGATGTGAGTTTGGCCAGTAAGCCGTTGCGACGGGGACTGAGATGGGCGGTGCAAAACAGCAAAATCAGGAGGAGGAACAGGCGTTAGACGGAGGCCTGCGATTAATCGTGTTTAATTACCAGAATACGACAGTTACGAGTCGGATCCGTTCTGTGTGACTGTGCCTGGAAGCTCGAATGCAAGATTAGCGTGACCAAATGTGTGAGTCACGCTTGGGGTGGGGGTGGCAAGTGGGGTTGTTGTCTGACGGGTACGATTGGTGGCAGCGACCGTGGCTGGTGGAGGCTGAGCTAACTTTGCAGTTTTAGATAAAAGCAAAGGAAAAAAGGCAATGGTCAATTGGCATTTGGCAGTCTCATTATTTTATCATATGTGAACATAATTTCTTTATTTGTTTACCCAGAGGATGCATATAGCTAATTAAAAACAACAAATGTAATTGTACATTAGTCAATTGTGGAGTCAATACGGATAAATGGCTGCTCATGACTTCAATAGCTTCATGACTTCAACGTATATTTATATATGACCTCTATACACAACTGAGTCAAACTGAAGAACGAGTCAAAAACACTGAGTTACAAACTGCTACTTCTTCTGTGTGGTTTTTGCTTGCTTCTTCTTCTTTATGACCACAGTAGCTTCATAACCCCAACTATATTTATCTGGTGGCGAAGGTTGCATGATTAAGTCAACTATGAGATGAATAAAAATCCATGGAGTCTCTTGCTTTTGTGTAAAGATAGCTTGTTGAGTTGTAGTTTTGGACCTAGGCAGGAGACCTCAGTTAAACAAACTAATAATCTAATCGTACAAATGGTGTGGTCTAGGTGCCTCTTACGCAAGTTTTTCTCGTCAATAGCCGGGTAATTAGTAAAAAGACAGTAAGTAAATACTCCTAAATTATCAAAAGAATACGCTTATAAGTTCACACTTCTACCTAAATTATCAAAAGAATAAGCTTATAAGTTCACACTTCTACATTTTTATGGCTAGCTAGGAAGACATATTAAGCTATATTGCATAAGATTAGTGACATGCAGACAATATTGTACGTTAACTTTGCAGAAACTATAGTTTCATGCAGAAGGGGCACGAAGGAGAGCTAAAGAAAAATGAGACGAATGAAATTCCCACTGGCTTTGCAAAACTGCAAGTGTAAAACAGATGTTTCTGTTTTCTGACCAAAGACAGTCCAAATCGGGGCGGTGAACATTGCCATATTGTTCCAATATTTTCCCTTTTACGACAATTTCTTCTGTTCGCTACGAATCCCCACCAGATTTCCTTGGCATTCTACATTCACGTACTGTCATTTTCTCGTGTCCAGAAATGGTTGGGTAAGTCCACAAAACCCCATGCGCAGACACCAGCCATGGTAAAATGGTCATGCTCTTGTTCGGGTACTTGGTGTGACCTATACGTGGCCTTTGCTTATTTGCTGGCACGTTAGGACATGTTTCTGGAGAAATTTTTTACTGAAAATATGACTTTAACCCTTGAAAATTAATTTTCTCCACATAAAACCCATCATAAGTTTTTTACTCAAATAAAACTCATTAACTAGATTTCACATCAGCAAATTCATTAATTATATTTGACTTTACACATTTAAAAAAATTTGATGCCCAAAACACCCCTATTTGAATGTTTGATGTACATAATTAGTTCCATATTGATTGTAAGAGAGAATTAATGATTTTACAAAAATAAAAAATAAAAAATTAATTGCCTAATATATAATAACAACAAAACATGCCTAATATATGTAATAATACATGCTTAGTTAAGTCAACAAATTATATTTTACATATAAATGTAGGTAAATTATTTCACACACATATATATAACAAAAAAAAAATACTTGGTATACATAAAAATTCATGCAAAATAATTTACCTACAAAAAATATTATTTGATTAAGTGCACCTACTATTCGAATTTTAAAATGTTAGATTGCTTAAAAAAAGCAAAATAGTTTCCTCATTATATGTAAAATACCTACAAAATAATTTACCTACATAATAAAGCAAACCCAATGTATGCAAAATACAAGCAAAATAATGTACTACATAAAAAAAATTATTATTCTATTCAATACTATTTTACCTATTCTTTTGTACATATAATAAAAAAATGTGCCCAATATATATGATGATACCTACAAAATATATGTTATTTGCTCATAATAAATTTACATATAGGTAGATTAATTAGTATAATATGTTTGATCATATATGTAGTACTGTGCATATACATACATATATATATATATATATATATTTGAACGTATACTAGTACTATATATATATATATATTGAGCTTGTGGTAGTACTATATACATTTGAACATATATATGTATATATGTGTGTGTTATGGGTAATAATATGCAATAAATTATTTATTCATTGTAATTAAGGTGAGTAATAATATTTATTGATTTATTTTGAATATTGTGGTACAAGTTGTAAATATTCTGTATTAATAGGTCAATTACTTTCTTACATGGCCATCACTTTTAAATTTGGGTTTTATTTGGATGTTTATAATTAGGTGGGTTTTTATATAGGAAATAAGAGTCGCAAGGGTCTATATCTAAAGAACCCAATTTTTTATTGTGACCGGAACACAGTTGGTATATCACATGTTTTTATACAAGTGTTTTGGAAATTTTATTTTTTAAGTTATTAACATTTTAGCACATTTATCCCACCATTTATATAGTGACACATGATGTACAATTCCGTGTTCCGGTCAGATCGAAAAATCTCTCGCACACCTGAGTCTCTTCATCCTGACAAATTTGACGAGTGCCACACAGTTTGTCGAGCATAATGCACTTCCATACAATTTTGTGCATCTGGCAAGCATGTAATATTCTTTCCTTGTATTTGACTAGTAGTGCTAGCTAGGGTTAGTTTAGTAATGTTAGGATTAGTCATTCATGTTAGTATCAATTCGGGTGACTTGATTGTATGATCAGATTTTTTCTAACAACCAATGATGTGGAGCTTCATACTTCTTCATTGTGTGCGTGCTTGGATAATCTAACTATAGCATTCTTCAAATTAACGCTTGATAATCCAATTTTATTGGATGTCCCTCAAGGGACAAATTAATTATCACGTGATATTGTCGAAATACCAACTTTACATTCAAACACAAATTACATAATTATTTAGTAGTATTAGTTCGCTTTTGTAGTTTGGTAACATTACATATAAAAAAAACTAACACATCAAATGCCCTTAGCCCTCTAAGACATTTTCAAATGATTGTTAATCGACAACGTAGAAGTTGTTGCGCCCTAAATCACCTCCATTTTTTTTAAATCATTGCTTGTGCCCTAAATCAGCTTCATTGGTTTCAAAATCATTGCTTAATTTTCATGAAAAGAGAAGCAGATCTAGAGAAGAAAGCTTCATGCATGGAGATGCATGCAGTAGAACGATGTCAGACATGTAGATATGGAGACTGCAATGTCATTATTTTGCTGGCCTGTCCCGATACGTACTCAGGTGTACTTGCACATGCATGGGATAAGTTGTTGGATTTACATTGATTAGTTTGTGTTTATGTCGTCGGTCAAATTTGAAATTCAAAGTGCAGATCTCTGGAATATAAAACTTCAAATTCAAAGTTTAATGTTTGGTGAAAATTAAAAGAAATTATAAAAAAACTGAGCCTACAGGGTCATTTGTTTTAAGAGACTTGGCAGCACATTTATAAACCACATGTTTTATTTGCAATTTTAATCTTCATTTTTTGCTTATAAATCACAAATTAATCAAAGCTCATAACAATTTTGTTTGATGGTGATGGATTTCCTCGAAGGTGACTTGAAGCCACCAAGAAGCTTTGGGGACTTCGAGCAGACTTTTTTTTTTTTTAGTGTATCGATATTTTTACATTAAGGGGAGGAAGAGTTTAGCTAAGCTACACAATGGACAACTTAATTTGATATCGAATTTGTCAACCACAAGATTCGAACCACTTCAAGCAAACTTTGAAAGGAAAAAAAGACTGATTGAAACCAAAGGCACGTGATGAACATTTTCCAAGTTGGCTGCTGGGCTAGCACCCTATCTTATCTTTCCAAAATCCAAACTTGATACGTGGACAGCATAAAGATGCATAAATTGTAAATTATGTTAACTACATTCAAATATTTGAGAATCAAAGAGAAAATGGAGAAGAAAGAGTAACTGAGAAAGATGAATTAGAGAGAATTTAGAGGGAGAAATATGAGACTTGTGTATTGACTTAAAATAATGAAGATTAGACACTTTGTTTTTTATACTAGAAAGCCTAACAACTCTAACTAAATACTAATAAACTTGCTAACTGTATTGCTGACTTGTACTCTTAATAAATTAATGGGTACCCTTTTAATGATTTCATGAAATTTGTAATTGAGGTTCAAAAATTACATTAATTAGCAAAAAATTGTATAGATACTGCAAACAACGTTAATTTGATCATACATGTTATAACCGAGTCTAGTAATGTGAATTTTTTAACTAAACAGTGTATTAAAATGAATAATTATATGAGGAGGTTGAACCTAAAGGTCCTGAACCTAGATCAACAAGGCACACACTCTATTGATTATCAGTAGATAGCGAATAACATTTGATGTGAAAAGTTCTAGTGATTTATAAGTACGTTACCGACATTACAGTTCAAGCAGAAAATGCAAACCCTAAATTGACACATATATCTTGATGCAAATTGATTTGATAGTGGGAAACATAAACATAAAAATTCTCCTTCCCCTTTTTTTCATGGTTTTTTCTGTTTTCGAGTAAATATGTACAGTAGAGTTAATTTATGATGTCGGAAACAACTATAATGACTGCTGTCTGATGGTAGTGGCATCGGCATCACTACATTTGAATATCACCAATAAATTGAACCTCTAATTTATCAACTTTGGTTTGATTTTGCAATCACAAATGCCACCTAGCGGATGTTGTAACATTAAGCGTGGACCACCTACCCTGATTTAATAGTGACCAAATTTGCATCTGCTTCAACTTCAATCATCTTGCTCGATAAACGTCAGAGAGACTCAGAGTGATAGACACAATGCTTAACTTATTTGTCCCCGATGCAAGTGTTTTGAAGTCTTCCAAGCTGAAGCACGAAGTGTAACCTACAATTTGAGTTGTGTTAGGACAAGCGCGCATGTAGACGTCAACCGTTGATAAAAAGTGAATCACACAACCCATCGATGACTTAATTACCGTCCATGCACAAAGGGGAATGCCCTAACATTCCACCAACAATATGAGGGGGAACATCAACAGTGAATTTGTAAGGAAAATACTGTAGATCTTTTTCTTTCTTTCTTTTTTGGGGTGGGGGGTCGGCTTTGTATGTCGTCCGCGTGAAAAGAGGAGGCTCAAGTGCCCACATGAGCTCCCAGGTAGATCTTCGCATTAGACAAGGCCAAGTCAGCTTGAAAGCTTTGCCAATTATTCAGCCTAGTAAAACCGAAGCTTTACGTTCTTTTTTACCGAATTATGATAACGTTTGCATGAGGCTGGCCTTACATGTCACTCTGCTGTTGGCAAAAGCTATATTTGCAGAATTATTGCTGTTAGTTTGTTTACAACATACGCATACGCTTATGATTCACATGGTGGAAACTAAAGGGTAACTTTCTGTTTAAGTAGGATTAAAGTTTTGTTAGGAACTTTCTGAAGCACTTACTTCTTAAGTAGAGTTGCGGGTATCAATTTTATTATAAAACGATATTACTACTTTAAACTACACTAAATAACAAAAGAAAACTTTGAAGGACACCGTTAGTTGAATGATAGTGCTTGATCGACCTTCCTAATTAATATCAGTATAGCCTGCTAACAAAAATTCCATCATCAATTCTCTGGCTATAAGCGGAGGTCCACCTATAAAAAAAACCAAACGAAAAGTTATTGGCAGTCAATGAAGCCATGGTCCAACAAAATGATGATATATTTATCTTTATTGTAATAAAATTAAGGAAAATAATTCATACCCCGAAACCCAAAATTAGCAGCAGACTCATTCTGACCTGAAAAAAGGAAAGAAAAAGAGAAAACCTAGTGCTATAACCTTTTCTAACTCCAAAGCAGTAGATTCACCTTGAGCAAGTTTTTAATGTACTCGAAACAGTCATATACTTTTTTTTATTTTTAAATTTACTATTATTAAGAGAAATGAGAAAGTTCGAAACTATTACATTAACTTACGAGACGGAAGAGTTTCGAATTCGTAAATAAAAAAATTAAAACACAACAATTATATTAATGTCGTCCACCATTATTTATAATACGTAAAATGATACGATATGAGTCTCGAATTCATAAAAAATTCTCAATCACCCTTAAAAGATCAGGAGCTCTTTTGGGGACCTAATAGGAAAGAAATGTAGGGTCAAGATCAAGGGCTTTTACAAACTTTGAGAGGAAAAAATATTGTGTTAATGATTAATTATAATATGGGTGATAATTAAAGATAGAAAAAGCTAGCAAAGGGGATTATGGTGGATCCAACACATTTGAGTGATCTGTCCCTAACCACAATCATAATTGTCCTCTTGTGCTTCAATCCTACCTTTCTTCTCATCCCACCATATCCCACTTTATCTCCATCTAAAACTCTAATCCCTTTTGTGTAAAATACCCAAAAAGATATCTCTCAACTGTTTGTGGAAACTCTCTCCCATTTGGAGTGTTGCTTTGCTTTCTCTTCTTTTCTAACAGGCCTTCATCACTTTCCTACTCTTCTGAATCATTAGTGGTGGTAGATTTGGAAAAGCACCCACAAGTTTATCTTTTAGCATATGGATTTGTTTGGAGTTCGTTTTTTAAACAAGGTTGGATTAGAAAATTATTCATAGCATTATGTTCATCGTGTTTTTAATCTAATTGTTTAACTAGAAGGCCAACTCAAAAGATGCATGGAATGGGTCGATTTGAAACTCCTTTGAGGCTAGAAATTATTATTCACGACATTCAATTGTTGACTCGCAACTTTAATTCTATTTCTCGTTGACTATTATTAAAGAGATTAATTTTTGAGATGACGCAATTACTGGTTTAGAACATTCTGTTAATCAATTATACTTATAGGATCGAACGATCACAGTTAATACCACTATAGAAATGTTCTTTTATTTGTTTTAGTTGAAACTAGACCTCTTTCAAAAGAAAAGAAATAAGAACCGATGACTTAGAAACAATTAGTTAAGATAATTTTAGACATATCAATATTCATAGTTATACCTTTCATTCCACTTTCAGTTCCTATCTTAATTAGATCAGGACTTCTACTTTTTCCAACCGCAACAAAAAATCTTCGCCATCTATTTGGGCCTAAAAAATAAAATTAAAAGATGCCTAAACTGAAAGCATGCTCATTCATTCTCTTATCCAATGGATTAAACGAGATAAAGGTTATGGCAAAGACAACTTTTTCACTTCTTTACAAGTTTTTTGGCAGAGATCATGCTCAATAGGAAACCAACATCAAGTGCATGCCCAGCTGTATATAAACCTAGCACCGACTACTAAATTCAAAAGGTTTTGGAAGCTTTATTTAAAAAAAAAAAAGGATTAAACAAAACCAGGATTAGTTTGAGTAGGATTATGGTATGTGTTAAAATCCTATTGGAGTCCAAAAGGAGGAATAAAACTATATCCTCTACAATCATTGAGAAAAAGGTACACTATTGTTTTCAATTTTTTTTTTTTTTTTTTTTTTTTGTGAAAGGATAAATTTTATTAAATTTTTAATACTAATGTTTACATTTTTTGCAGAATATTAAAAAGAAATTTAAGGTCATAGACATCCCAAAAGAAAGAATCACCATATGAGGTGGCATACGAAGCAACAGCATGGGCAGCGAGGTTTCTCCAAAAATACAAAAATGGGGCTGATATGATATACGAGGATATGAAGGCTTGCCATTTAAAAAGGGGAGGATCCGCACTCGCTTCTATGTGTTTCAAAGTGAATGACTAAAAAACATAGAGTAGCTAGGGCCCTCCTATCTATGGTAAAGTTGAATGATACTCTTTACGTTGAAATGTCCTAAATAATCTTGTACACAAGTTATGTGCAAAACACGTTATTTATTTTGAATGGAAAACTTAACGAAGTTAGCGTGAGATAACAAATTAATGATTTCGGAAAGTTAGTATAAATTCATATGACATTTTAGAAAAATTCCAAGATAGAAGTCTTAGAAAAGGACCCCAACTTGCATGTCGACCACGGTAAGATGCCGGCTTATTTAATGATAATGTTGAACTGTCTAATAAAATCCCTAAACACATATTAAGTGAAGGAAAAATAATGTATTGAACGGCAATTGTTGGACCAGAAGCTGACTGGGTAAGGCAACACCTTTTGACTTTTGAAGTCGAAATACTTGGAGAATCTTTGACTAAAAACATGAAACCTCAAGTTGAGAAAAAGCTGAAAATATAGTAGCAACTAGCATGGTTTTCCTATATGAATTAGTAGCAACTTCTTATATTTTGTAAGGTTTCTTTTTTTATTGATATGAGATTTTTTTACTTTCACATCCTTATACGTCAAATATATGAACAACACGAATTGGGTGACATATAGCACAGGTGGATGTTGTGCTTCATAAGTGGATCAACCTGCTATGATACCATAAAGAAAGTTGAGATTTCACCACAGACCAATCGGTAATATGAGAAGTAACTCAACCTCTTATAAGCTCTTGCAAGGTTTTACCTTTCACCTATGTGAGACTTTTTTACCTTCATATTCTCACACACATCTCCCATAACAATTACTAGGGTTAATCATATGTGATAGCGTGGCCGGTTCAAAGTCATTGATGCATGTAGATCTCACATGTATTTATTTATATAAAGACAAATTCCGCCCGCGTCTGGCTTCCTAGTATAATTTGGAGTAATAGCTTACGTTCATATATAGTTTCCTTGATTTCTTCCTTAATATGCATTGTCTAGAAAGCGATCTTTCTTGGAGGTTGATTATGAAAGTTGATCAATGATCACTTATGGAGCGCAATTACAGCAATTGTTTGGAATTTAAGTACGAAAGCAGATTTAATTGAAGGTTTGATTTCATACTCTTCCGACTTTGAACTGGCCACATTATAACTAAATAAGTCGCATTTACAACAGTGGTGGAAAAAAATTGAGCCCTTGCATGACGGTGTGGGTTCAAACCCCGTCGATGGCTAATCTAACAAATTCTATCATTTGACAAAAAAAAAAATTGATTATATTGTATCAATGTCTCTTATTTAATTATAGGAATCAAGCTTGGTGTCAATAACAAATATATGCGTATAATAAAGAAATAAATTATAATTATAATTTTATAAACGAAAACATATTGTTCTAACTAAATTTTTCTTGATAACAAAAATTAGGGGGAAGGAAGACTGCCCATCTCAGGGCCAACAGTTAGGGCATATCACAAATCCTTTGAGGACTTAAAATGGGGTTTTAGCCCCTTTATTGGTCTCTACATATCACTCACTGAGAGGAATTACAGGCAGCAAAACTCGAACCTAAGCCTTGATCTAGCGAAGAGAGCGATCATAACCAACTCAATAAACTCTAGTTAGCATTGTTCTAACTGATTTAGTTAAGCAAAATATACATCATATAGTTCCATCAGAAAGACTTTTAATCTCGTGCCCACACCAAGGTGATGTGAAAATTAATTTGAACCCTAGAGTAGTCAGTAGTGGTAGGGTAGTTGTGGGGGTGAGAATTGAGAGATTATTGACAGATAAAGACTGATATCGTGACTTAATGTAGTGATCAAGTAAATGGAGTCACGAGTCTTATTACTTTGTTGTTACTCTTCCTCTCAAACTCAAAGGCTGGTTTTTATTACAGCCATTGGTGAGGCAAATGGAGGACGACCCCGCCAGTGGAGAGATTCTTGCAGTCGAAAAATCAAAGAAAAAGGGGAGGGAGAGAGAGAGAGAGAGAGAATTGACGTGGGAAGAGTGATTGATGCATGACTACCCTCTGGCCTTTGCAATATAGAATCATGCAAGACAGAAGCTGACACGCATGTTACATAAAAATTGGAAGAGAATGAAATTTCAAGGCATGGCCATTCCAGTAAGCTAAAAGCTTAATTACTATTTAATCTGCCAAGTTAATCTACTAAATTTAATACTAAAATATGATAAGAAATGGATTATATCGACTAACCTAGTAGGAACAGATGTGACATATGTTGCATGCATCCTTATCTTGCCTTTGCAGAACCCATTACCTTGAATCGTATTCTATTCTACTCTGATTTATCAATTTTATACGTTGAATAATTTATTTACCAACTGCAATATTTTTTTTTTCTTTCCTTTCTCTTCGTAGACACCGTGTAAATTTTGATTTCTCACAAATATAGGATAGGAGCCAAGTTGTCGATTGTTACTTAAGAATATAAAAAAATTTGGTTTTCTTTTACGATGCATGAACACAGTAATATTTTCTCATATTTTCGTGTCGTGTTGTATTCCTTTGTGATCATACAATAATTTTTTTTTTGTTAATTTGACGTATTCTCGTGTACTTGTTCATTGTAGGGTTTTTTTTTTTTCCATTGCATATTCATCAAAACGTTCTCATGGAAACATAGCATCATTGAAGTTAGGGAAAAAGCAGAAACAAAATCATTTGGTACTGAAAACTGCAAGAAGGTGAAACAAAGAACCCAACAAAAGTTTGAAGCTATCAATTAGTAAAAAAGAATGGACAGGTACGTAAAATCTTTCCTTGCCATGATCATATATCTCTACATGCTTGTTTGTGCCATTGGCTATGGCGATCCATCATTTGTTAAGTAAAAGTTGAGAATTCATCGTCGCACACCCAGAAACATCATTCAGAACACGCACCTGGTATCTCTCTCTCTCCAAATGATCATTTGCTTCGGCATTTGTAGGGCATGTTTATAAATAAATGGGGTCACCTTTAAAATGTACTAGAAAAAACCTTTTTAATTATATATTTGACAGGAAAGGTTACATTTTCTTCCATGCATTGTTGAATGTCCTAAAGAAACAAAATTATAAGTATCTGGGTCCAGTTTTGATGGGGTAATTATTTCACAATCTCGAAATCATTGGAGGAGTAGGAAGTAGGGGTTGCTGGTCATCATGGAATTCGATAAAAAAAAAAAAAAAAAAGAAAAGGGAATAGCTAGATGCTAGTATTGTGTTGGTAATTACAGTTAGAAATTGTTATTTATAGGATTAAAGCAGCTGCATGGTTGTAGCTGGTAAACAGTTTTGGACCAGAATCTGCAATCTAATAACTCAAAGATTCTTCAAAGAAAAAGAAAAAGAAAGTGTGATTTCTCGATTCAAATTCAGGTGCAAGGACACATACACATTGTTCTAACTAATTAACTGACTTAACTCAAATATGCAATTTAAATATATATTTTAAGTGGAATTCTTTTTAACCTTTAAGATATTTGAGTTGAAATGCACATTTTTTAATACCATAATATTTCTATTTTGACAGGTATTTGGTATCGAATTGGTAATCCATGTGAGTTTGAATTTGAGACCTTCTACAAATAAGGAAGAATGTGCATTTATAATTGAGTTTGTAACGGATGCCATCTCAAAAAGCAGTTGAGAACCTCTTCAGATTACTATGTCCAGAGTTGCCGAACTCAAAAATATAGACCGCTCAATTTAAATTATGCAGTCCTCATTAGCTAATCTCACTTACCCACATCACAGAGAACAAAGTATTTGAACAACCCAAATCTCTCTTTTTCTCTCTTAAATGATCCAGATTTCCGAGTCCGACTCATCAGAACACAGAAATCCGAAGAGAATCTCAATTCCTCAAAAGGCAGGCTAAGAAGCTACAAGCCACAAGCTAGGACTAATCACTTAGGAAAAAAGTGATGAAGAAAGCTAAAAGGGTAATGTGCGGGGCTATGACCTTTCTCGCCTATAACGGCTACTTTCAGCCTAAGCAACCCTAGCATTTGGCGATGCATGCCAAATTGCCATGCATGGTCCAATAACGCAAAAGGAGGAGGAGGGGAAGGAGGAGGAGGGCACACATTTCGTCGAAACTCTTTCAACATCACATCTCTCTTCACCATAAATACGCCGATCACGACACTCGGCCTAACTGGCATCTATTTTCCTCACAAGTCACAGCTATGGTGTGAAGTGAAATAATTGAGAGTAGTTAGGAATAATGAATCAAATACAGTTATTCGGGAGAAGTGAATCATCATCGGTAAAAAGGTAAATTAAGTAGTGAAGAACTTGTTAGGGGGAATTCGGACCGCGTTATTCATGATAATGCTCTTACAAAAGAGAACAACTTATATAATGCAAGTACACTATTATCGTAACGTCTAGTAATAATACAAACTTATGTGAATAAAATCTTATACGTGTTTATATTATTAACACGAGACGCTTCAATGATGGTTTATCCAAACAACTTGATGGCCCGGTCTAGTGTAATACCCGTACGAATTTTTTTCGTATTCGAGGTAAGACTAGGTAAACACCCAACAAAGGCCATGTAATGGGTATTTAAGTCCAGTGTGAGCACCCCAGTGGCTATTTTACGCGATGCCTTGGGCCTTTTAGGTACCGTTTGGTACATGGGACGGGACAGAATGCCTCCCACGGAACGCAGTGGGACGAGGTGTTCCGTCCCACGTTTGGTGCGCTTAAAAATCATGGAACGGGTTGTCCCATGAGACGAAATTTGGCTGATTTTTTGTTCCACCTCTCCCCCTGGAACGACCTGTTCCACATCCGTGGAAAACAAATTTATAACATTTTAAGACAAAATTTCTCTTTATCTTTTTCAATATTTACATCATCCGTTCCGTCCTGTCCTGTCCCGTCCCGTCCTGTCTCGTTCCGTCCCGTCCCGTCTCGTCTCATCTGCGTCCTAGTCATGGAGGACAACTCTCCAAATCATTTCCATAACAAGTCCTCATTGAAGGGTAGTGATTTTCGCACTATCGTTTTCTCTTCTCTTTTTTTGTCTTTTGATTACCCTTCTAGAGTCTAGAAATAAAGGGAGTACAGAGAGAAAAATGGGAAGTGCGAAAATCACCTCGTATCGAACCTCCAGAAAGTCCAAAATGAAAATGTGGCAAGATTTAGCTCCAAGACAATTTTCACGCCCGTATATCAAGTAATATAACGTGCAAGGTAGTATTGAGTATAATATGACACAATGTATGATCAAACCTCCCTATCTCATCCAAACCAGAGTCCAGACTTTTATGTTTCCAAGCAAAAACCACAAAAGCAAAGCCTAATATAACAAATAATTGTGGGTCCCCACATCTAAAATTAGCAATAATAATAATATAATAGTAAACAATACCCCTTGTGAAGCTTGCCTCAAACCAATGCGCATTGCGTTTCATCAACAAAAAACAAAAAAATAGAACTTTAACGAAAAACTTCCGATACTATTCATTTTAATGAAAAACCACATTTTTACACTAAAAAGTCAATCCTGATACTATTCACTTTACCCTTTATCTTGTCCTTATCGTTAAAACTCAAAGTTTTCAAGCCATTTTCATTAGTTTTCTTACAAAAAAAAGGCTGCCAAATTTCTTTGTACCTGATCACCCCTTCGCGGAGATACTCTCGTTACCAAATCACCAAGTGGTCAGCGTTTATTGGACGGGGTGATTCACTTTCTATTGGACATGCTTTCTTTGTTGTAAGCCTTCGTATCTTAATGCATGCGATCTTGGTTGCAAGAGAATTTTCTCCCCTTTATGACTACTCTAAAGAGCATGGTCTATAACGAGTCATCAGAGATTCATGGACAGTTAGCGAAAAACAAATGCACGAAACCAAAACTCTCCCTTCCGAATTCTGCTAGCTGCTTTATCTAAAATTCAGTTCCAGTTTTAGGTTTCTCTTCCTTGCAAGGCATGACTAACTGCTTTTTCTCTCCCTTTACCTCCACTCAAGTTTCAATTATATTCCTATTTATAAAACATTGTTCCTCACAAGCAAAATTCTATGACAAACCGAGAGAAGAGACCAAAAACATTAAGGGAAAAAGAAACTTACCAAACATTACTGGTCGATGGAGATCAAGATAGGAGCTGAGGAATCCAGACACCTGCACGATGATGATCAGAAACTTCCCCTCTTGCAAGATGCACCAAAATCCGTGACAGAAGAGCAAAGAACGCTGATACAGAAAGCCATTCGACAGACATTTCAGAGCACGGCTCATTTGGCCAATCTTTTGCCTACGGGAACAGTTCTTGCATTTCAGCTTCTGGCACCCATATTTACAAACCAGGGCAACTGTGACTCAGTCAGCCGGTCCATGACTGCTGGCCTTGTGGCCCTGTGCGGGGCTTCATGTTTTCTACTGAGTTTCACTGATAGCTTAAGGGACAATAAAGGAAATGTCTGTTATGGGTTCGCTACATTCAAAGGCTTATGGATCATTGATGGGTCAGCCAACATATCAACTGAAGTCGCTGCAAATTTCCATCTGCAGTTTATTGATTTCCTCCATGCCTTCATGTCAATACTTGTATTCACAGCTGTTGCACTTTTTGATCAGAATGTAGTGAATTGCTTCTATCCAACCCCGTCAGATGAGGCTCAGGAGGTACTCACAGCATTGCCAGTTGGCATTGGCGTCATTTGCAGTATGTTGTTTGTTGTGTTTCCAACCAAGCGCCACGGAATGGGCTTCCCCCTCTCTGCAAATTAGCAACTCCTCTTTTGCTTGATCAGTTCATAAATGCCTGCATGCTACTTAAAATTGTAAAACCCCGCAAATACATGCTTAATTATTCTTTCTTCCGTCCCGGCTTCCTCCAAGTTCTGTAAATGCTGGTCCTATGACGATTCTCTTTGTTTGTAAATTCCAGTTCAAAAGTCCATGGCACATTGAAAGAGAACTTTTAAACATCTCAACTCTTAATCAAATAATTACAAATATCGTTTGAGGTACTGACTAAGAAACGCTTGAGATAATGATTTCTCTTATCTTATGTGCCAAAGATTGTAGTACATCTTCCTGTATTGCATGAGTCAGGTATGTAAATAATTGGAAAACTGTCCATAAATTAAATCCATAAATTCCACAAACTCGAAAAAGACAACAGTGATATGAATCTATTAAATCCATAACGAACAAGGGTGGCACCTTGTTGGCCAAAAGACAAAAATTCACTTCAAGATTGTCAGTCAACAACAACATCATCCCCAGAAAGTGCTTTACAAATCATGTGTCAGGCAACTTGTCATATTTTTAGCCGGAAATGTATAGTTTCTTAAAAGGAAAAGCAATTCACTGGACAAGTTTTCATAATAAGAATGAAGAAAAATGAAACGTGTGCAAGAGCACTTACTAGCCCACAACTTTCAGATTAGTGTCTCAGGCTCAACCACTTCAGTCATCAGCTCAGCCTGCAACAACTCAGCAGGTTCACGCACATTCTTTCGATTCCAAAAACCATCCATCATGGCACTCCATATTCCCTCATCAGGGACACATCCATCAAGCACCATCTCTTCAACAATTCGATAAGCTTTGTGCAGGTCTCCTTTCTGAGATATACATTTCACTAAAATATAAAAAGTATTCATATCAATTGAGATACCCCTGGTACGCATGCTAAGATACAGTTGAAAAGCTCGGTTTTGATCACCATTACTACACAATCCCTGGACCACTGCATTATGAATCCTAACAAGAAGGCCCCAGGTTAATCTGTTAGGCGTAACTCCGCCAAGGACCATCTCATCAAGAAAGTTTGCAGCTTCCTTAAACTTGTATACATTGCAAAATCCACTTATTACTTTCCCATAAAGCCCTGCATCTGGTTTCAAGCCTTGAAGCTTCATCCTGTCAAGAATCTCCGTAGCTTCTTGAAGCTTTCCTTCTTCACAGAGTCCATGAAGCAAAGTACTATATGTGATTATGTTTGGCTTATGGCGCTTGCCAACCATTAAGTCTAATAGTGCCATTGCTTGTCCAGAACGCCCACCCTTGCAAAACCCATCCATCAAAGAGCTGTAAGTAAAGACGTTTGGAGTAATACCTTTGCTTGACATGTCTTCAAACAATCCCATAGCTTCATCCAAGTTCTTAGATTGACACAAACCATGTATCAAGGAAGTATAAGTAACAACAGAGGGCAAACAACCTTTTGTTCCCATCTCCTTGAATAGCTCCTTTGCTTCCCCAATCTTTCCCATCCTACACAATCCATTGATCAAAGTACCATACGTATACGAATCTGGGGTGCACCCCTTATTGGGCATCTCGCGGAATATTCGAAGAGCTGAATCCATAGAATTACTGTTCTTACAAAGGGCTTTCATCAAAATATTAAGCGAAATAACACTAGCTGGAATGCCAGTTTCTCTCATATACTTATAGAACTTGAAAGCAATCTTTAACTGGTTTTCTTCAACAAGAATGCCAAGTATGGTAATGTAAGATTTTTGTGTTGGTTTACACTGAAAGTCCTCCATCTTGTGGAAGACCCTCACGGCATCCAGTGGCCTGTGAACGCGGCCGTACCCTCTGCAAACAGAGAGGAATATATCTTCAGTAACACTACACTTCTCCTCCTTCATCCTATCAAGTAACGCCTCTGCGGACCTGAACTGGTTCGCGGAGACTAACCGAGAGACCATGAGACCAAATGTGGTGTGATCATGCCGGAAACCATTGGTGTACTCGGCTGTTGCCGAATCGAATACGAGAACAGCTTTCTGCAAGTCCTTTTCAGCTTTTATCAGCTGCCCAACTTGGGAAGTCGTGATTTGTTTCGACCATTTGAACAAAGTTTTACTTCCCATTCTTCCCACCAACTCTCTCTCAGTAATGGCAATATCACCCACTCCAAATTAAGCTTCAATTTGCACAAGAAACGGTTCCACGCAAATCTCTGGATCAAAACAAAACTACCCACGAACAATATGAACAATTAGCACCAAAATTAAAGCAATGACGTTTGGTCTAAACTCTCTGGGGCATTTCATCAAACAGATTCGGGTCGGCATACATCACACAAAAATTTCGCGGGAAAAAGTAGGAGTTTAATTCAAATACAAGGAGTAGCTACCTCATCGGCTGATTTCTTGTCGTGAAATTGTTTTTCTCCTTCTGATTCGGTGTATTTTTGCCGTCGCCGTTGCGGTCTATGAGTGTGATACTTAGCGGAGGGGCTTTCGACGGCGGCGGCGACAATTTACGAATTTGGATCGAGATATGAAGTATTTGAATCAGGCCCAATTGTTTAAAGGTCATGTCCGATATGGATCGGGTCGATCTACAATTATGTTGGGTCATCTATGTTATAGGCCCAACAAATGGTGAGGTGACTTTTGTCACCCTTGTACTTCGGCTTTTCAAATAAGTAAATTATAACAATGATCTTTCAATTTTAACACAATTGTAGCAATGGTCTCTACAACTAAAAATTTATGACTATTTGTCCCTTTACTCGTCAAATCGTGCAGCTATAGTCATTTTCGCCAATTCTGTTAGAACTTCCGTCAAAATGAGTCACTTGTCATGCACGTAAGGCTGAACCAATGGGCAAATATAAAAACCAAATGTGAAAAATTGTAAAAAAAGTCCCTCAACTTTAATTCAATTGGAGAAGTAGTTCCTTAACTTTAACCTAATTGTAGAAATGTTCCTTCTAACATGACTTATTTTGACAAAAATGACAAAATGAGCTATAACTATACGTTTTGATGAGTTAAGAAACAAATAATAAATGATTTTTAGTTGAGGGATCATTGTTTCCCTTATTAGTTAAAGTAGAAGGACCATTGTTATAATTTTCTCTTTTCAAATCAAACGCTTTGATAAAACTTTACTGTTACTCAATTTTCTTCAACTTTGATCTCATATATTGAAACGATTGACTATTATAGAGCGTAAATTGTCACTTTGAACTTACATTAGAGTTACAACGTGGGATCTGTCAACCTGCATACTTAGAGCTCAAAAATAAAAGCTATAAAGAATCTAATAAATTGTGAGCCTTTTTGGTGGATCAGATATTTTTTTGGGTAAGTGGACTAGTTGTTGCACAAAAATCATCAAAGCTTTTATAAGCTTTGTGTTCCAACAGTTTGATGCCCGTGACAAACAGGTGAGAGGAGCACAAGGATTCACAGCACACACAAGGGAATTACGTAAACGCAAACGATAAGGCGATCGAAAACACACCCATCCCCGTCGCTCCTACGCCTTACGCTGGGGATAAGCATGGCCCCCTCGCCTCTCTCACTTCACATCCCCATATGTCACCCTCATTCTCTATCCACCCCCACCATAGTGCCCCATATTCCTCCTCCCATCCTATCACCATTCAACAACTCAAACCTCTTCGAAACTATTTAAGACCGCTCGTAAAATAACTAAAAACGCAATTAACAATCAAATCAAGTCTGATTGTGCTTTCTAAAAGAAGTTAAAAACGGTTTTCAATTATACAAGTACTTCCTTAAAAAATAGTGATTATGCGTCTTCAAAAAACGCTTCTAGCATGTTAAACATTTTGTGGAAAAGCACATGTCATTTGAATTTTTGATATATTTTTAGGATTACAAATCTAACGTACATGTAAATGCAGAGGAGTACTTGAATTGGAAATGCAATTGGTTGTAAAAGAGGTTGTATGCACTTTTGGATTCAACGTGTTTATAACGAAAGCACCTTTAACATAGCGCAATCACCTAACTTAAGCTCTTATAAGCAGAGGTGCTACATGGAATGAGATTCATTTTGAATCTCTCTGTCCGAAACTCACGAACAGAGATGTTTAGTATGTTAAAGCGAGAGAGAAAGAGATTCGAACCGTTAAATTTTATGGATTTTTGTGAAGTAGGCCAATGAAATAAACTAATGGAGATCCATAAGATCGAAATTGAGTGGTCCAAATCTCTCCGGACACAATGCTACATGAGCAATTTCTAACTTAATCACACCGGCGGATGTACTTCACCAACGTGTTCCGCCTCGTACAAGATCCTAACCAAGCGAACAGAAACAAAAGCAATTAACCGCCCTCGTTCTCCCTCCAAAACGATTCGTTTCGTTCTCTATCTCTGCTCTGCTCAGAACAACGTATAAGAGCTCACTGTATCTTCCCAATTCGCATTCCCCGCTCCCTCTCAGCCACTCAGTTCTCCCTCCTGCTTTCCCTACCAATCATGGAGTCGCGAGTGTTGTCACGCGCCACCGCATTCGCACCGCTACCCTACCAGCGCAAGCCATCCCACAGAGAAAACGGCGCCGTCTCGTTCGTCTCGGCCCGGCCGATAGGGGCCGTGAGCGAGGGTGGGAACCTCATATGGGGGAGGCAGCTCCGCCCGGCGCTGCTGCTCGAGGCGTCCCCGACAAAGAGGGAGATTCTCAAGCCGTGCCTCGCCGCTGCCTCGTCGCCGGCTGAAGGAGATTCCGCCGGGTGAGGTCCGTCTCCTCCGTTCTGACTCGTCTGACTCGCCCGCGTCAGCCTCCGAACTAATGAGTTTTTTTTGGTGTGTGTTTTTTGCCGGTTCCTTCTGACTCGGTGGTGTTACAGGGACGCGAAGGTGGCGCCGATCGGGTTCTTCGACAAGTACCCGTTTGTCCTCACCGGTTTCTTCTTCTTCATGTGGTACGGACTCGCGCGCTTCACCTACAATTTAACGGCTTAATATAAATTGTTGAAACTGTTTATATTTAATTTGTATATATATTTTTTAGTAATCATCGGAAATTACGGATTTGTCCTTGGTTTGCAGGTATTTTCTGAACGTAATTTTCAACATCATGAACAAGAAGATCTACAATTACTTTCCGTATCCATAGTAAGTGTACCATTTTCGATTTTTTAATACAACTAGATGTTACCGTGCTATATTAAATTATATACAGTTGGGCGAGAAAGCTAAGTGCTTTAGAGCAAGTCCACCCCTCTTTTGAAGGCTGGTCCAAAGTTTAAGAAAATAGGCTACTCCATCCTATAAAATAGACCGGCCCAAAGTCCACTCCAGTCTTTAGGCCGGCCCAGAATGGGCTGCGTGAGGAACTGGCCTATTTGACGTCATGTTGACGTCGGCCACGACTGAATTTTTTTTGCGGCTGGCACGTGGGATACTCGCACGCGTTCCAGACTTAAACAAAAAAATGTTAGAATCTCATCGTAGGCCACGTGTCCACTTTTGGGCTGTTGGATTTCAACCTTTTTGAAATCCAACTGGTCCAGATTAATTAACTTAATAAAAAATTATAAAAATAATAATAAAATGTTTTAAAATACAGAAAAAAATTAAACGATTTTTTATATATAAATATCTAACCATCTTCTACAAAAATTGTACTTTTGGAAAATGACATATGACGTGACAAGATTAGTTAAAAATTATATCCGAAATTAAAAATAAAATTATTTTAATACGAATTGACTAGACTTTGGGCCAGCTCATTTTTTAGGGGTGGACTTGCTCTTACGCAACGAGATATTACTATGCTATATTTCAAATCATACACCATCTAAATGTTTTCATGCAACGAGATTTTACTATGTTGTATTTTAAATCATACACCATCTTCTACAAAAATTGTACTTTTGGAAAATGACATATGACGTGACAAGATTAGTTAAAAATTATATCCGAAATTAAAAATAAAATTATTTTAATACGAATTGACTAGACTTTGGGCTAGCTCATTTTTTAGGGGTGGACTTGCTCTTATGCAACGAGATATTACTATGCTATATTTCAAATCATACACCATCTAAATGTTTTCATGCAACGAGATTTTACTATGTTGTATTTTAAATCATACAGTGTTATGCTAAAAAGCTAAACTGTTTCCTGCATCGAGATGTTACTGTGCTATATTTTAAATCATACAGTGTAATGCGAAGAAGCTAATTATATGATAAGTGTCCGATTAGCTTAAAATACGGTCATAATAACATATCCCATGCCCGTTCTAGTTATTTTAAGTTCCGGCTTCTTCTGAAGAAGTGAGTTTTTGTTGTGTGCGGGTGCAGTTTTGTGTCGGTCGTGCACTTGGGTGTCGGAGTAGTGTACTGTTTGATCAGCTGGGCCGTGGGACTTCCCAAACGCGCTGTAAGTGAACCACTTCAATAAATAAAGGGCGACTTGAATTCGAGAGTTAGGACGGGCAAACTGACCTAACTCACGTTTGAATGTGATCGGTGTTTTCTCTCCATGTAGCCCATTGATGCAAACCAATTGAAGCTGCTCATTCCAGTGGCAGTGTGCCATGCACTTGGCCACGTCACCAGCAACGTCTCGTTTGCAGCCGTTGCTGTCTCCTTCACACATACAATCAAAGGTGGGAGCACAAATTTATGATCCAACAGATTTCGGAGAACAAATGACTATAAAGTTAACACATTGGATTTATTTGTTTCAGCTCTTGAGCCATTCTTCAATGCTTCTGCTTCGCAATTTGTCCTCGGACAATCAATCCCCTTGTCTCTGTGGCTGTCCCTGGCTCCTGTTGTTATCGGTATGCTCTTCTGTTTACGTTCATTCAGTTGTAATCGTATGATATATCCGAGATTTAACCATATGTGTTGATATCAATGTGCGACTCATTATTTCGATAAATCATTTCTCCGAACAGATATAAATTTAGTATCCCGTAAGTTGGTATTTCCATGGTTTTAAAATGCAGGTGTGTCGATGGCATCGCTGACTGAGTTGTCTTTCAACTGGCTTGGCTTCATTAGTGCTATGATTTCAAATATCTCCTTCACTTACAGGAGTATCTATTCAAAGAAAGCCATGGTCAGTTTTCCTTCTTGAAAACTTTACGTTCTGAATTCTCCAAGTTAACTTTTCCTCTTTATATAGCTTTTTTTGTTATTTCTGCAGACTGATATGGATAGTACAAATCTCTATGCTTATATTTCGATCATTGCACTCTTCGTCTGCATTCCACCCGCTCTCATCGTGAGTATACTTCTCTTGAGACCCCTGGAAGTTTGATTCTGAAATAATAATTTTGATGAACTCCGTGTCTCGTCTCTCATCAACAGATAGAGGGACCTCAACTGATCAAGTATGGCTTCAATGATGCAATTGCTAAAGTAGGACTTGTCAAGTTCGTCACCGATCTCTTCTGGGTTGGATTGTTTTACCATCTCTATAACCAGGTACATGTGTAGTAGCGTAATCTTCTCACTTGAATTCAATTGTTATGAAATCGAAATCATACGAACGGTTTATGTTTTTCCAAATTCTCAGTTGGCCACCAACACCCTGGAGAGAGTGGCGCCTCTTACGCACGCAGTTGGAAACGTGCTGAAGCGTGTGTTTGTGATTGGCTTCTCGATCGTGGTCTTTGGTAATGATTTTATGTCTGACAATCTTCAACTTCGTTTTTAGATCAATGAAAACTTGACTCTTTTATGTTCCGCTGCTCGCAGGTAACAAGATTTCAACACAAACTGGTATTGGAACTGCCATTGCAATTGCAGGAGTGGCAATCTACTCTTACCTCAAGGCCAAGATAGAAGAAGAGAAACGAGTGAGTCGGATATAGCTAAGTATATAGTTCATGCGATCTACTCTTGCATCCAATGTCTGCAATTGTGCATGTTTGGAGTTGCCTTTAAACTAGTATTAGAACCCTCTTGAGACTGCTTATGTAGGAAGCACTTCTGCTCACATTTTTCTCAATTAGCTAATGCATTTTTCATTTTCTTTCCTGAAAATCCAGCAAGGAAAAGCTGCATGAGACGGACTGAAGAGCGGACATGGAGGGAACAATGCATTGTAAATTTCATAAATTCCCTTCAGAAGAAATTGAGTATCTGCTATCTATGTCATAGTTTGTTTCCTTTCCTCCTCCCCTCCCCCTCCCCCTCCCTCTTTTTTTCCCCACTGATTGAGAGTACAAAGACATTCTAATTTGTAATGGTCTCATGAGATTCTAGATAATGTTTTAATTACTTCTCTATCATGTTTTCGATTTACGCGACTTTTACTTCGTATCTATTTTATTTTCTCGTTAAAGTTACGCAATTCATCTTATTTATACATGATATCAGTCGTTTAGAATTTTTATTAACGTCGCGGTCTTCATGACAACCTCTTTTTGAATATTTTTTTCTCCCACCCTCTTTTTGTAAGTTGGATGTGCCAAACAATTACAATAAAGCATAAAGGAATTTTTTTTATTTAAAGCCTGAAAGTGATTGGACAACTGTTCCTACAACTCTATTCGTGAACAAATGGTTGTAAGAACAGTTGTCCGATTCACTTGGTTGTAGGTAAGTTTTTTGAATCGATTGGAAATTTTGAGCTGCAAAACACTGGCCTCCAACTGTAGACACACTTTTCTTTGAGGAATAAAGAATAATTAAGATTTATCCACTCAAGCAAGAGTGATGATAAGGACCTCCAAGTTCTATTGGGGTCCTTAAAAAGATGGTTCAAGATATTCAAGAGGATAGAACCACTAAATTTTGGGAATGAATTGTACCCTCTACTAAATGCTTTTAGTTGGCCATTTCTTATTGGTGATCAGAAACTTGCCACGAGCTCTAGGAGCCAAATCAACATTTTGATACATCTTATAATTAAAATAACACAATTCCAATTGTCAGTTAGTACTACGAAAGTGCATTACAGCAATTTAGGGCATGTTTGGTTGGGAGTAGAATTCTCTACCTTCCAGTCTCCTCTTATTTGAATGGTCACAATTAAGTCACGTCAACATCTTGTGTTGACTTCTTTATAGAGAGAGAAAAAGAGAAAAGTGAGAGAAGATGAGGGTAGATAATCTTACTTTATTTGGTTGATTGGATCAAATTGGATATGAATTTCCACCTTTGTGCGGTGTGATTATGAAATAAATAATCATAGATACTTGTCCATGATAGGAATCTGGGGTTAAAAGGTTGTTGCATGACAAGTAGAAATGGTGCCAGGTGTCATAGTATTAATGAATAAGATTGTATTAGTTGTAAAGTTGTTAGAGAGTTGTAATTAGTAAAGGTTGTTGGGTCAGTTACTATATAACAGAAGCTGTAAGATACAATATGTGTGATAAAAATAGTATTGTTTCCTTCTTGTTCATATTATCTCTACTTTCCTATGGCAGCTTAAGGGTCAAGGTCGATTAAGGATCTATCATTGGTATCGAGCCAGTCACGATCTTTCATCCCTTCTCTGTGCTGTGCTGTATGACTCGTGCTTCCACAAAGAAAGCCATGGAATCGCAGAATCAATTTGCTGCGATAAACACCAATCTCAACTTACTGCTTCAGAAGTTTGAGGCCATGGAAGAGCGCCAAGATTCATCCGACGCTCGATTCGAGAAGCTTCATCGTGATTTTGTGGAGAAGTGCGATATGGGTTTTCAAGGAAATTCCTCTGATGCGGCCCCTTCGGATCCCGATCTGCATGCAGATGCAAGAACCCATCAATTCCACCACCAAGATTCAGGTTTTCAATCAAGACCTCCATTGGTGAAATTGGATTTTCCTCGATTTCACGACGGCGATGATCCTCTGGGCTGGGTTTATAAAGCGGAGCACTACTTCGATTACTTCGACATCTCTGCAGATAAAAAGGTTCGTATGGCCTCTTTCCACATGGAGAATGAAGCACTTCAGTGGTTTCAATGGGTCAATTGTGTTAAGAATTACCCTAAATGGGAAGATTTCACAAAAAATTTCTGTCGCGAATTTGGATCATCTGATCTGGTGGATTGCACTGAGAATTTGGTGAAGCTTCGTCAGACTGGGTTACTCCGAGATTATATTATGGAATTTCGTCGATTAGCGAATCGTACTTCAGAAATGACTCCGGGAATTTTGAAAAGCTGCTTCATTGGGGGTTTGAAACCGGAAATTCGTCATGATGTCAAGATTCTTCGACCCTTCGATGTTCATGAAGCTATCGCCTATTCTCAGCAGGTCGATGCTAAATTGTCCGAACTCAAGGTAAAATCTTTTTCAAGAACTCATTTTCCTGCTTCACAATTCAAACCTACTCATCTATCTGGATATTACCAATGTACCGAAACCTGAGTCTTCATCAAGGCATGATAATTTTAGGCGATTAACAGCTGCAAAAATTGAGTTTCGAAGAAAAAATAGATTGTGTTTCAATTGTGATGAGAAATTCTCTAATAAACATGTTTGTGCTGGTCCAAAACGACAAATTTTACTTATGGATGTGTATGAAACTAGTCATCCTAATGAGTGTGAATCTGATGATCATGGTGAACCTGAAGTCACGGCCTGTGCAGTTTATGGCATGCCTGCTCCGAAATCTATCAGAACTATGAAAGTCAATGGATTAGTGTTGAATTGCCCTGCTATTTTCTTGATAGATTCAGGTAGTTCCCACAATTTCATTGATATTGCCTTAGTCAAACAATTGAAGGCTCATTTGGATACCACGCATCCATTTTCTGTTAAGATTGCAAATGAAGGTTCACTAACCAGTCCTGGTTGTCTAGCTCAAGTCTCTGTTCGAATTCAACATTATGCTGCTGTGTTGGATTTCTATGCCCTTCCTTTGGGAGGATGTGATATTGTTCTTGGAGTTCAGTGGTTGCGCACATTGGGACCGGTTCTATGAGACTTTGATAAGATGGTTATGCAGTTTGTTGTTGGAAACTCCTCTTTCTATATCACTAGCCCTCAGGTCCCAGATCCCCAGTCAATATCTTCCCTGCAAATGGATAAGCTGCTCATTCATGATCATTGTTTGGGAGCTGCACTTTTTGTTTTACAGGTCAGTCAAGACAACGTACCTACTTCCAACCTTTCTCAGCTTCTTCCCACACAAGAAGCAGATCTGCAGGTTTTGTTGACCAAATTTCAGCCTATATTTCAACCCCCTTCAGGATTGCCTCCATCCAGGTCACATGATCACAGGATACCTTTGATAGAAGGGTGCAAACCTCCTAGTGCAAGACCCTAGAAGTATGGTCCTTTCCAAAAGACTGAAATAGAAAAATGTGTTAAAGAACTGCTTGATTCTGGTTTTATAAGGCCTAGCCACAGTCCTTTCTCTTCTCCAGTTTTGTTAGTGAAGAAAAAGTAGGGTACTTGGAGAATGTGCATGGATTATAGGGCACTCAATCTGTTGACAATCAAGGACAAATATCCTATACCGTTGATTGATGAGCTTTTAGATGAACTTTTTGGTGCAAAATATTTCTCAAAGTTGGATCTTAGGTCTGGTTATCATCAGATCCGTATGCACCCCCAGGATATTGATAAAACGGCATTTAGAACTCATGAAGGCCATTATGAGTTCCTAGTTATGCCTTTTGGATTAACAAATGCCCCGGCATCCTTTCAAGGCCTCATGAATGAGATTTTCAGACCTTATTTGAGGAAATTCATATTGGTATTTTTTGACGATATCTTGATCTACAGTACTTCTTGGGAATTACACCTTCAGCATTTGAGTCTTGCTTTGAGTTTACTGCAGGATAATCACCTCTTTGTCAAGCTCTCTAAATGTGCTTTCGGAAAAACACAGATTGAATACTTGGGACATAAGGTTTCTCAAGAAGGAGTTGCTGCTGACCCTTCAAAGTTAAAAGCCATTGCAGAATGGCCTATTCCAGTTTCTGTAAAAGCCTTAAGGGGTTTTTTGGGCCTCACGGGTTATTATAGGAAGTTCATTCCCCATTATGGCAGCATTTGCAGTCCATTAACTCAGTTAACAAAAAAGGACGGATTTCATTGGAGTCCTGCAGCCACAGCTGCATTTCAGAACCTCAAGAGTGCTATGTTGTCTCCCACAGTCTTGGCTTTCCCGGATTTCTCAAAACCATTCATTATTGAGAGTGATGCTTCAGGTACAGGTATAGGAGCAGTATTACAACAGGATGGCAGACCCATTGCGTTTACGAGCCAGTCTTTAGGACCAAAAAATCGAGCTTTATCCACTTATGAGCGAGAAATGTTAGCAGTAATTCATGCAATTAAGAAGTGGCAACCATATCTCCTTGGGAACCATTTCATTATACGAACAGATCACCACAGCCTAAAGTACTTTTTGCAGAATCGTGCTAATTCTCCTTTTCAACAGAAATGGGTCTCGAAACTACTTGGCTTTGATTACGAAATTCAATACAGGAAGGGTAGTGATAATAAAGCAGCAGATGCTCTATCTCGAATGTTTGCAGATTCAGCAACAATACTTGACAATCATCCAACCACTCTTGGTAATTCTGATTCCAGTGTTCCTGCTATTTCAGAAAATTCAGAGGTACTAGGTAGTGAACTTACTACCATATCCTACCCCTATTTGTCTTGGCTCGATGATCTTCGAAGACATGTTGAGCAAGATGATTGGATCTTAGCCAAATTACAGACAGTTTTGAATTCAACTTCAGATTCGGCCCCATTAAAATTTTTACGTTACCACTTTGCAAATGGGTTTTTGAGGTACAAAAATAGGATAGTCCTCAGTCCTACAAGTTCATGGAGGGCGAAATTGTTTGAAGAGCATCACTGCACACCTAGTGCCGGTCATGCGGGTTTCCTCAAGACTTACAAACGGATTTCCAGGACGTTTTATTGGGAGGGTATGAAGAACAACATTAAAGACATGGTTGCTGGTTGTGCTGTTTGTCAACAAAACAAGTATGAGTCACTTGCTCCAGCGGGACTCCTTAATCCTTTACCTATTCCCCAGTGAATATGGACTAACATCTCTATGGACTTCATCACGGGACTTCCCCTTTGCAAAGGCAAATCAGTCATATTTGTAGTTGTTGATCGATTTTCAAAGGCTGCACATTTTCTTTCCATATCTCACCCTTATACTGCTCACTCTGTAGCTCAGATCTTTATTGATCAAGTGTTTAAATTGCATGGGATGCCAACTTCCATTGTCTCGGATAGGGATCCAATCTTCATAAGCTCATTTTGGAAAGAATTCTTTAAACTTCAAGGCTCCAAGTTATGTCTTAGTTCCGGATTTCACCCCCAAACTGATGGGCAGACTGAGGTTTTAAATAGGTGTTTAGAGACATACCTACGGTGTTTCTGTAGCTTACAGCCCAAGCAATGGTTGAAGTGGCTTCCATGGGCGGAGTGGAGTTATAATACGTCTTATCATACTGCAACTAAGCTTACACCCTATGAAGTGGTGTATGGACAGTCTCCTCCACATGTCCCGATCTATGAATCTGGCACCACGAAGATTGACTCGGTGGATCAGTGTTTACAGGATCGAAACCGGATTCTATCTCTTCTTAAAACCAACCTCGAAGCAGCTCAATTACTGATGAAGCGTCAGGCGGACAAGCATCGTACTGAGAGATCCTTTGACATTGGTGATTTTGTGTATCTTCGGTTGGTACCTTACCAACAAAAGTCCTTGACTCTACATCCTTACCATAAATTGCATCCCAGATTTTTTGGTCCCTTCGAGGTTCTTGCGAAAGTAGGACCAGTGGCTTACAAATTGAAGTTACCACCTCACTCTAAAATTCACCCAGTCTTCCATGTTTCTTGTCTCAAAAAACAACTGGGCATGTCAATCTCTCCTTCTCTGCCACTACTATCAGTTCATGATGCGGGTTTGATTCAGGATGAACCAGCAGCTATCTTGGATCGCAGGGTCATTCAACAGGGGTCAACTCCAGTCACTAAAGTCTTAGTGCACTGGCAGAATCATCATATTGCAAACGCCTCTTGGGAAAGCTTGGATGACTTAAAGACTCGTTTTCCAGACTTCCAGCCTTGAGGACAAGGCTAATTTTCAAAGGGGGGAGTAAATGATAGGAATCTGGGGTTAAAAGGTTGTTGCATGACAAGTAGAAATGGTGCCAGGTGTCATAGTATTAATGAATAAGATTGTATTAGTTGTAAAGTTGTTAGAGAGTTGTAATTAGTAAAGGTTGTTGGGTCAGTTACTATATAACAGAAGCTGTAAGATACAATATGTGTGATAAAAATAGTATTGTTTCCTTCTTGTTCATATTCTCTCTACTTTCCTATGGCAGCTTAAGGGTCAAGGTCGATTAAGGATCTATCAGTCCAGGAAAGTAGCGATTGCATAACCAAACCTTAAACATGGGTTTCAATTCTTCGAATCAACAAGCTCGTCAACATGAGAAATTTTGCAATGTGGTTGTCACACAAGGTGGTACACCATGTGTTTCTATATTAATAGTAGGTTATGTGTGTTAAAAGGTTAATAACTTAAAAATTAAAATTTTCCACCACTTGCATAAAAACACATGGTGTACCATCCGTATTCTCGTCACAATTAAAAATTGGGGAAATTAGAATCCCTTTCCTTTTTCTAGTACTCTTTAGATCAAACATTGATTCTATTTTAAAATTTGATTAGGACCCCTAAACTATAGCCATGTCAGCATTTTTATATTTATTTAAATAACATGTTTTTTTAATTTAAAATGTTAATTATTAAATACCATATATATCCTTTTGGCCTGATGTATTCCTAAACCCTATATCTGTACGTTGCCTTTTTTGTAGGATGTGCCGCTAGTTTATGTTTCCATAATTCTTCTCCCACCTTTGAATTCTGTGATCCCATTTTAGAATTTTGAATGGACTTATCCATTTCAATTAATGGTTATTTTCGCTATTTTATATTGATATCATGTGAGATAGATAGACGAATTCTTTCTATTTTCGGATGTTGGTTGTTACGTTTAGAAGGTTTTATTGAGATTCTCTACTACAACGTCGACCTTGCTGTCTGTGGTACGTTCAGAAGGTTTTTAGATAATTATCATAAAGTTGTAGTTTCGTGGATTTTAGTCTGGGTTCGAAAAGGGATTGGGATTGATTATTTTGTTGTGGGGTTGCTGCTTAATGCTCTGTTTGCTTTTATTTATTCTGGTTTATGCTTAAATACTAGTAGTTCATTTATATTGATAAGTTATAAGATGCATATGAGGAGTTGTGTTGAGTGTTTGAAGATTTGAAAGTTGCCCAACCTATGTTCGATGAAATGCCCCAATAAACATTGGTGCTGCATGTATTTTGCTTGGGCGTGTAAGGCTTATGAAAGGCCTGTTTTACACCAATTTTTAACAAAATAAACGAGAGAAAAGTTAAGCAATTAATAACAATGAGAGGACAATAATATATCTTCTTTGGTGTAAATAAGTGGTTGTAGAATAGGTTGTTTTTTTGCTTTTCTTCTCTGCTACTTGGCTTAGGAATTCCCTTGTCCATTTAGTTTTTCAGCATTGATCGATATATAATTTTACATTTTGCATTGGTAATCTGGTGTGTATAGCTCAATTTTCCATTTTATTTTTGTATGTAGGACTTCATGGAAGGAGCTATTGTTGGGACATGTACCCATAATGATATTACTGCTTCTATTCCCATTTTTTAGCACACTTCATTTTCTGAGTTGTGCAACCAGGTTAGCTCAAGGTTCAGGGTCATGTGGTAAGACTTCTGTAGTCTAGAACATTCCATGATGCAGAACATGCCAGCAGCTGAATCAATATAGCTTTGGAACTCAGATATATCTCTCAACTTTGGATTTCCATGAAGAAAAATAGATCTCCACGTAAGCGGAGTAGGCTTGCCACATCTTCTCCCCATGCATTTGTAATTTTATACTAGCCATCTAGGCATGCCACGTAGACCACCCAAACCTTCATCTCAACGCCACGTAGCAGGGGCATCAAGACAAAACCTATCGATGTAATCACAAACACCACCGCTTTACATTTCCCTAACTTTATATAACCTCTTCAAACCCTAACAGAAGGCTCACCAAATTTATTTACAGATTATCGTCTTGCGTCGTTTACGTTGTCATTAGTATGGAGGTCATGAATCAAACAATCAATATGAGTCAGTGTAACATTAAGTAACGTACCAAACACCTGGTACATTACAAACACACGATGTATAACGTTTTTCCAGACAGATACGTTTCAAAAATAAACCAATTACGTACCAAACGCATGGAATGATCTAATTTAATATTATTTCATGAACCAAACGATCATTTGAGTCAGTGTAACATTAACTAACGTACCAAATTCCTGGTACATTACAAACACACACTGTATAACGTTTTGCCAGACCGATACGTTTCAAAAAGAAGAAAATTATATGTACCAAACGACTGGAATGATCTAATTTAATTTTATTTCATGAATCAAACTATCAATATGAGTCAGTGTAACATTAAGTAACGTACCAAACACCTGGTACATTACAAACACACATTGTATAACGTTGTTCCAGACATATACGTTTCAAAAATAAAAAAACTTTACGTACCAAATGCATGGAATGATATAATTTAATATTATTTCATGAACTAAACAATCAATATGAGTTAGTGTAACATTAAGTAACGTACCAAACTTTTGGCACATCACAAACACACATTGTATAACATTTTTCCAGACGAATACGTTTCAAAAATAAAAACTATACGTACCAAACGATCAATATATGTCAGCATAACATTAAATGATGTCCCAAACTCTCAGTACGTTAATTGGAATGAATGCCGCTGGATTAAAGTCTTATGGTTACGTTCGAAGGAATGCTGCTATTTCAATGGATTAAAAGTCTTCTGGTATTGAACAATTGAATTCAGATAAATACCATTATTAATATCATTTAATTCAAATCCTTCTTATATTCAACAATCAGTATTCTACTTGGATTAAAACTCTGAGACATTAGTTTGCAATAATTTAGGAACCTTGCGTGCATTTTGGGGTGAAAAAACTGGATACGGGAAACACATATGTTAAAGGTTATGGCAAATTATGTAATTTAGGTACATTACAATGGGTTAATTATAATACACATGGCACCAAAATTGTAGGAAAATGTTTAATCAAATTGTTAAATTGAACAAATGTTTAATCTAAGAAGTCTAACAACGAGGGCTCTGTATCAAAACTCGCCTTAAAAATTTATCCGTCGACACCCCTCTTGCTTCTCTTCCTCATTCTTTTTAGTCCTTTTTGGGTTTCGTAACAATAGATGGCTTGTGAGGAATCAATGCGTTCGGTTTTATGTTTCTGTACCATTTTCTGATCATCCACTTCACAGAAGCCCGGCCCATTGGTGTACAAACTAGAAACGGGGCCCACAAACAGATGAAAGCAGAAACACATGGTCGATCAAGGCGCACCCAAGGACAAGATCGCATCCAACGAACACACAGAATCCAAACCAACGAACACAAAGAACCCTAACACACGCACACACATGATGATATGATGCAATAACATATTAACCGAATTGAACCAAAACAAAAAAACATAAACATAAACATAAAACAAAACAAAAAAGAAAAAAAAAAAGAAAATTGAACGATGAAAGAACCTTAAAAATTGTTGCAAAAAAAAAAAAACTTAAAATCTGAAAATCTGAAAATTCAAGAAATAAAACATATATAGAGAATTAAAACAAAACAAGCAGCTGAGAGTCCAACACACACGACACAAACATTAAAAACTGAAAAGTCCTCGTTTCACATGAAAGTAGCATCATCTGAACTTAAAAAACACAAAAATTTAGGAAAAAAAAAAAGTGAAAAATCAAATATTATGGAAGGTGGTGGAATTAGAATTAGAATTAGAATTAGAGGGAGGAGGAAACACTACTGTTGTTGTTGTTGTTTTTATTATGTTCCTCATCCTGATTTTCCCTTTTCCTATTTTTCGTTATTATTAATATTAATCATTGTTTTTGTTAATGATGTTATTGTTTGTTGTTGTGTTTTCTTTTCAATCGCCGTAAAAATTCAACATTTATTTATTCCTAAATGTTTATTCTTCGTATTCTTATTATTCCATCATGATAATTCTACGCCTTTTTTCTTCTCGATCTCGTCTTCCTTGACTGGTACGGTATTTTGTTTTTAGAGAGAGAAAGAACGAACGAGAGTTTTAGAGAGAGAGAGAGGGAAAGGACAAGGAAATCGGATTCCTTTGGAAGACCCAGTTTTTTATGAGAATTTGGGGATCAGGGTTTGGACGTGTGAAGGTTTGAGGGATTGAAAGGCGGAAGCTTTCGGTGAAATCCCAGATCTCGGTCTCGATTTCAATGGAGGCGGCATCGGAGGGAGAAAATCAGAACAAAAATCATGAGAGCAATAGTAAATTTAACAATTCCAGTGAGGGGCAGAGCAAGCCCAAGCGTCAGATGAAGACCCCCTTTCAGCTCGATACCCTCGAGAAAGCATATGCCTGTAAGTTCGATTACTTCAATTTTTTTTTTTTTTTGTAATTTTTGGTTTGGATTTCTGTGGAAATTGAAGTTTTTGTTTTGATTTTTGGGTTTTTGGTCAGTGGATACCTACCCGTCGGAGGCGGTTAGGGCTGAGCTATCGGAAAGATTAGGGCTTTCCGATCGGCAGTTGCAGATGTGGTTCTGTCACAGAAGGTTGAAGGACAAGAAGGAAGGGGGTCCACCCAAGAAGCAGCGGAAATTGGCACCCGCTTTGCCTGAGCCTCCTATGGATGATTTGGCTCATGGCTCAGAGCCGGGTAGTGATTATGGGTCGGGCTCTGGCTCCGGCTCAAGCCCCTTTGGTCATGCACAGTTGCGGAATGTGGTGGCTAGGGGTGTGGCTGATGACATTCCAAAGAGGGGGAGGAGGTATTATGAGTCGCCGCAGTCGAAATTGGAGCTCAGAGCCATTGCTTGTGTGGAAGCTCAATTGGGAGAGCCATTGAGGGAAAATGGCCCGCTTCTTGGGATAGAGTTTGATCCTTTGCCGCCAGATGCATTTGGGGCACCTATAGGTATAATTACTGGGTTGCCTTGTACTTGACTTATGTGGGACTGGATTGCAGCATTGTGCAGGGAATTTTGTGCATATTCTGGTTTAGTGGGTTTATGTTGGTCTATTTTTCTCAGAGTATATTTGTATTTTGTACTCCCTTCTATAAGATAACAGAAACTATTTTCATGACTTTGTTTTGCCATGTTTAAATGTGTCAATACGTAACCAGTTTTTTCTGATAATTAAGTTTACTAGTTTGTTTAACATTCATTCCTAGTTTGGTTTAAGATTCACATTTGCTTTGAAGGCTTTATGCTTCACGGTAGTTTAGTAAAAAAGTTTTGAGTTCCAAATTTTCTCATCTTGTGGTGGTCTAAAACTGTAGACTTATACCCAAAGTACATGCATTGGAATCTGAGAAATTGTAAAAAAAACATACAATTTGGTGCTTGATAAAAGCCACATTATTACCCTAGCATATTATTTTCTGTTATTTGAATGATTTTTTGGTATGCATTTAGGTTTCCTGCTAACCCTTTTGATTATTTACTTGGTGAAGCAGTTGCGGAGCAGCAGAAGCGGTCTGCCCATGCTTTGGAGGGCAAATATGATCGTCATGATGCAAAACCAAATAAAGTCTGTCCCTTTTTCTTTGATAAATTGATTATTTTTATACACAGTATGATGGTATGTGCAATATGATAACATCTGCTCTATAAGATGCTGGCGAGCCATTAAGTGGTATACACGTACTGCCCTTCTTATTAGTATGTGACATCCTTCAAAACTTAAAACCACAAGATAATCTTGTGGGGGTTGGACGAACATAGGGTTGGTGGTATTATTTTGCAACTCACTTGAGTACTGTTCAATGACTGCAGCAGTATCTATAGTTTCCGTGCCAGTTTTTAGAACTCTAATTCGATTGAACATGCTTCACGCAGTCTGAGTTTGAAATCTTAGCAAGAGTATTTGTATCTTTGTCCAAATCTTCTTAGCTTAATTTTATAATGGTGATTTAAAGTTGTGTTTAGTTGCATGACTGGTAACAAAACAACTCATTATTAACTGTCTGGGTACTCTCTCTCCCTTTCATTCCCTTTTCCTCCTTGTTGTGGGAACTAATGCATTTAAATTGATTTTGTACTGTTGGTATTCTTATCTTTTTCTGTTGCATGCAATTTTTGGTGTTTATGTACTCATGTATCCTCAATTGTTTTTGGATGAAACATTGAATTAGAATGAGTTTTCATCCCAGGTTGCTCCAAGGACCCTCCATGAATATCCCTTTCTTCAAGATCACTCCAGTATTCGGTCTGATGCATATGGACAAGTCTCTCAATCACATTTTCACGATTCAGCTATTGATGGTCCATCTGCAAGAACTTCATCATTTGCTGTTGGAAATGAGCCATTGTCAAGGGCTCATGTTGTCCATGGTCATGCGTCGCGTGTTCGTCTTCTGTCTCAGCAGGAGAGGCAAGCGGTGCCCTACTCATCTCCTGTTGATGATGGAAGTGTACCACAAAGGGACTCCTTCACTAACGTAAGAGTAAATACTCAGTTTAGTGATCCCCCTGTTGTTGCACCGGAAAACTCTAATGTATTATCTGAAGATCAAATTAATGACTCTATTCTGAGAATGGAGAGGAAACGCAAGGTATACTTGTGCAGTTAACTTTATTTGAATGGTATTTTTTTCTCAGCCAAGGACTTAACTAGTTGCGCCTTGTAGAGTGAAGAAGCGAGAATCACTAAAGAAGTTGAAGCTCATGAGCTGCGGATCCGGAAGGAGCTGGAGAAACAAGATATTCTGAGGAGAAAGGTTCTATTTTTCAGTCCTAAACAATTGTTTCTGAAGCATAGCAGTTTGTATGCTGATATTTTGAATTTTCTGTTTATAGAACGAGGAACGAATGAGGAAGGAAATGGAAAGGCAAGACCGTGAAAGACGAAAAGAAGAAGAGAGGTTGATGCGTGAAAGGCAGCGCGAGGAAGAGAGATTAAAGCGTGAGCAAAAACGTGAAATTGAACGAAGGGAAAAGTTTTTACAGAAAGAGTATATAAGAGTAAGTTCGAGGACTTACTAATGTAATGCATATGTGATGTATCTTTGATTTTTCAACATAACGTGATAAATTCTTAACCCCCCTGGGTTTATCGTGTAGGCTGAGAAAATGAGGCAGAAGGAAGAGCTTCGCAAAGAGAGAGAGGTAGTGAGACGCAAAGCTGCACTTGAGAAGGCAACTGCACGCAGGCTTGCTAAAGAATCTATGGAGCTTATTGAGGATGAGCAACTAGAACTAATGGAGTTGGCAGCTGCAAGCAAGGGTTTGTCCTCCATTATTTCTATTGATCTTGACACCCTGCAAAACCTTGATGCATTCAGAGGTAGGCGTTGCTTGGTAACATGAATACCTCTCTTAACCCTCGACATGGCTGCTTAGAGTACCAAATTATATCTTCTAGCCCTTTATAAATCCATGTGATCTACTATTCTATTCAGTATCCTCCCAATTGGTGTATGTTCTCTGGCACTCATTCGGAGAATTTTGAAGTTAAATCTTTTGAATCTTCTTGAATTCAGTTTAATAAGCTTGATACTGACCGATACAGGACTTTTAAAGTACTAAATTGAGCAAATAAAATATGCAGTCTATAGTAACTCTATAAATTTATTCAATGACGTGATTTTTTGTGGTTCAGATTCTTTGGTTGCATTCCCACCTAGGTCTGTGCAATTAAAAAGACCATTTGCAATTCAGCCGTGGATCAATTCAGAGGCGAATATTGGTAACCTTCTCATGGTGCGTTCTTCCTTTTTCCTATTATAAGAGCTTTTAGAAGTACCTTATATGCTGATATCAACTATTCTTGTACGATTTATGGGTACAGTATTTCTTGTGCACAGGGCATAGTCAGTAATATCTATGGTCCAGCCTCTGGCTATTGCGATAGTTTCACTGTGCTTCTCTTTCTTCCTGGTCTTGGGTGTGTTTCCTAGTTCTATTGTGGAAATACGATGAAAAGCTTTTATAGGTTTCGTGGACCTATAACGATGCTTTCTGGCACTTCATTATTTAGTAGAGGAGACTAATTTTCACTTGTAAAGATGTTGTTCTGATATCATTTGGTGTATGTGACTGTCTTATTGGTATGTGATCTCACGGTTTTTAGTTTTGTGTCTGTAGTTATAAATTAATTGTTCTCTCCAGTATGCATGTTACTTGTAGTAGATTCTTTGTTGCTGATATTTGAATTAATGCCTCCGATTCTGATGTTTGAATGTTGTGATGGTAACAGGTTTGGAGATTTTTTATTACCTTCGCTGATGTTCTTGAGTTATGGCCCTTTACTCTTGATGAGTTTGTTCAAGCATTTCATGACTATGTGAGCCACCAATGAGTTATTTTATTTCAAAAGTGTGCTTTCTAATTATTTGTTCTTCATATGTTTTCTGCTGCTCATAGACTAAATACAATTTTGATATTAGGATTCAAGGTTGTTAGGAGAGATCCATGTTGCTCTCTTGAGGTTGGTTATCAAAGATATTGAAGATGTTGCGAGGACTCCTACTGGATTAGGAATAAATCAAAACGGTGCTGCTAATCCTGGAGGTGGACATCCACAGATTGTTGAAGGAGTAATCTCCCGCTCTCTTCATGCCCGCAGTTATTTTGTTTGCTCATTTTGTTGCTTTTTTCTAATATTTCTTCATATTTTGGATTTTACTATTCGTTTCAGGCATATGCATGGGGCTTTGATATACGAAACTGGCAGCAGCACTTAAATCTGCTAACATGGCCTGAAATATTCCGGCAACTAGCACTCTCTGCCGGATTTGGGCCACAGCTGAAGAAAAGGAGTATTGCATGGTCATACACACCTGATAAGGATGAGGTTCCCTTCTCAATTCTTTATTATTTATCTCCTGCATCAGTTAAGAGTAGTGAAAAAAGGAAGTGAAATTTGTATCCATGGTAGTTTGAATTCAAGTTAAATTGGCATCCTAGTTCAAAGTAAGAGCATCAAAACTTAGATGTTTGGCTTTGCTTAGGTTTGATTTGTGAGTTGAACTATGATATGATGAAGTTCAGAATTAGCTTGATGAGAACTACAAAGGAACCCATATGAATATCATTCAGACTTAGCTTGACGACTAGTATTAGTTCAGAATTAAGCCACCTTATTGGTGGCTGTTCCTGTGTATATTTTCTTCAATCAAATTAGTACATTCAGACGTTAGAGGTTCTCTTCTGTTTTATTTTTGTTGCCAAAAATTGCAAGACTCACTGTACAATTGTTATTACAGGGTAAAGGTTGTCAGGATGCCATTTCTAATCTACGAAATGGTTCCGCAGCTGTAAATGCATTTGCAGTAATGCAAGAGAAAGGCTTACTGGCTCCAAGAAGATCTAGACACCGGTTGACTCCTGGAACTGTAAAGTTTGCAGCTTTTCATGTGCTTTCACTTGAGGGAAATAAGGGACTAACAGTGTTAGATCTTGCAGAAAAGATTCAGGTGACTAAAATCTATTGTAGCAAAAATTCTGTTGTGAGTCTTGTGACAAGAGTAGTCTTTTTGGTATTGGGTTTTATGTGCCTCATTCCTGACTTCTTTTTATTTGTCTGTTATCTGTTCTTTTTTTGTAAGAAATCTGGCCTTCGGGACCTGACAACAAGCAAGACTCCTGAAGCTTCGATTTCTGTTGCTTTGACAAGAGATACTAAGCTCTTTGAAAGAATAGCTCCTTCAACATATCGTGTACGAGCTGCTTACAGAAAGGATCCTATTGATGCTGAGGCTGTACTTTCAGCTGCCAGGAAGAAAATTCAGATATTTGAAAATGGAATTTTAGCTGCAGAAGATGTCGATGATGTTGAAAGAGATGATGTTGAAAATGATGAGGTTGAAAGAGATGAAGACTTTGAATGTGAAGTTGATGAAGATCCTGAAGTTGATGACTTAGCTACTCCATCAGTTGCAAAGAAATCCCCTGATGATTACAATGAAGTAATTAGTTTCTCAGAAAATGGAAAGGACAGTTTATGCGGCGATGTTGGACTTGCTGTGAAAAATGAGTTTGATAAGGATGTTTTATGTTCCCCCGTCACTGGTTCCAAAGATGTATTATGTCCTAGTGCTTCCTCAAAAGAGTGTGTTTCGGGTGTAGATATTAGTACTAGTAATCTTGACCAAGAAAATATGGAGATTGATGAAAGCAAGTCAGGTGAGTCATGGGTTCAAGGGCTTACAGAAGGGGAATATTCTGATCTCAGCGTGGAAGAGCGTCTTAGAGGTCTTGTTGCCTTAATTGGTGTTGCAAATGAAGGAAACACCATTCGTGTTGTTCTCGAGGTAAATATTTCCTTTCAAGTTTTTGAAATCAATGTATTGCTGTATTTTCTGTGTAAAACTTAAATTTGACCGAAAATTCAACAGGATCGCTTAGAAGCTGCAAATGCTCTTAAGAAGCAAATGTTGGCAGAGGCACAGCTGGATAAAAGTCGCCTAAAAGAAGAGAATGTTGGTAGGTTAGATTTTCCATCTTTCATGGGAGGCAAAGCTGAAGTACAAGCTACCGGAGTAGAGGACGGCCAAAGTCCCTTACGGGATGTTGATAACAGAAACATTGAAGCATCTCCAATCACTGCAGAAAATCAAAAGTCTATCCATGGGTCACAAGGTGTTCAGAATCAGCTAAATGGTGTGCCAGTTGAAAGGACCTCAGCAGCCCAAGATTTCTCCATGGGTTCTGACTTTTTGTCTCAGCAACTTGCTTATGCATCAAAAAGGTCACGCTCACAGTTAAAATCATATATTGCACATAGAGCAGAAGAGATGTATGCATACAGGTCCCTGCCTCTTGGTCAAGATCGTAGGCATAATCGATACTGGCAATTTGTTGCATCTGCATCAAGAAATGATCCTGGTTCAGGCAGAATTTTTATTGAATTGAACAATGGAAGCTGGAGGCTTATTGACACTGAAGGGGTAACGCTTAACAGTTTTTATAATCTGTTTCAGTGGCACGTGTCTGTGTGTGTTTTAGTGTTTCTTTTTGCACAAATGAATGTTGTTGGTTATGCAGATTATGTTATATCTTTAGGATAAACCATCATTGAGCCCTTCGTCCATTTTACGTGAATCAAAGTTGTGTTGGGCATCATTTGCTTCTTAGCAAAGTTGGAAACTTATTATCCTTTTATGCTTGCTAGATTTGACATGCTGTTTCAGTTGGCAGTTTGTCTTAGGTTCTCAAGTCACATTTGTAATAGGTTTTTGTCTACTTGTTGTGGCATGCTTAAATTTTATGCTTGCTAGATTTGACATCGTGTTTCAGTTTTTTTAAGAGCTTTATGATGATAATATTTTGAATTCATTGTCTGTATAGGCCTTTGATGCTCTTGTTATGGCTCTGGACACACGCGGGATTAGGGAATCTCATTTACGCTTAATGTTGCAAAAGGTCGAGGCATCCTTCAAGGAGAATGGTCGGAAAAATGCCCATTGTCCTAACAATGCAGGCCCGAGTAAAAACCATGTTAAAAATGAAGCCGACAAAATGGATTCTAGTCCTGATTTCCCTTCTCGTTTTGACAGCCCTGAAAGTACAGTCTGTGCTTTGAATTCTGATACAACGCAGAGTTCCTCTTCTTTCAGAATCGAGCTCGACAGAAGTGAAACTGAGAAAAGGGCTGCCTTGAGAAGGTATCAAGATTTTCAGAAGTGGATGTGGAAAGAATGCTTTAATTCATCTACCTTATGTGCCACGAAATATGGGAAGGAGAGATGCAGACCACTGTTTGATGTTTGTGATGTCTGCCTCAGTTGTTATTACTTTGAGGATTCCCACTGCGATACTTGCCATCAGACTTTTGATGCTTTCAACAGAAATTTTGACTTTAGTGAACATGTAATTCAATGTAAAAGAAAAAGGACGTTGGAACCTTGGGATTTCCATATTCCTTGTACTTCTGTTCCCTTGGCCAGGAGATTGCTCAAGGCATTAATAGCTCTTGTTGAGGTTAGATACTAATGGTTTACACCTCGGGTACTGCTGGCATCTAATGTATCCACGCTTGATTTTTTATTCAGTCTACGTATCACTCACTTTTTGTTTCACAGGTATCTACGCCACCAGAGGCTCTTCAATTGGTTTGGACTGAAGACCGTCGAAAGATGTGGGGAGAGAAACTGAATGCGTCATCATCAATGGAAGAACTTCTACAGGTTTCTATCCATTTACTTGTTTTATCTTATGCTCAACCCTATATCCTGATCTAAACTTCCGCCAAGAAATTTTGTTTTTCTGATTTCCTTTTTTGGTTTTTTACAAACAAAATGAAAAGTATCGTGTGGAAATATTTATCCATCAATTTCACATCCATTTTTCTCCATGCTATTCTATTCACAACTCACCAGTGAGTTTTTGGGCCTGTACGACCATGGCTCCCCGTATGTCTGTTCCCATACTTTTTATATGTTAAATTGCTCATTTTTGGACAACCTTCCTTGCAGACATTGACTCTGTTTGAGACTGCTGTGAAGAAAGACTTTCTGTCATCACACTTTGCACTGACGGAGGAATTGCTGGGCTCCTGCAAACAGTCGGGGGTGGTTCATGATTATCTTGATAGTGGATCTGTTCCTGTACTTCCCTGGATACCACTTACCACTGCAGCTGTGGCTCTGAGGCTTCATGAGATAGACTCAGCAATTACATATGTAAAGCAAGCAAAACCTGAGCCCACTGCGGTCAAGGAAGTGGGAGAATATCTTGTGAGTTTTCCCTTTTTCTCTCTGCTCTCATTCTTGGTATTTCCCAGCAAAAATAAATAAATTGAAAGAGAATCTGCTGGAAACTTAGTGACAGAAAAGCATGCAAATCTTTAAAGGACAGCTCTTATGAAATTCCATAGATGTTGAAATGATGTTGGTGGTGTATATACATCTTCCACCGTGTCATTCAACTGACATGTGCTTTTTTCGTCTACAGAATCAACCTATGAGACTTCTGGCATCGAGGAGTGAGACTGAACTAACAGAAGCAGGCCTCAATCAGTACACGAGGGAAGACACCAGTACTCACCTTAAAAGTGGACGAAACAGCTTTAGACGTGGTAGAGGAGGTCGAGAGCAAGGACGCGGTAAAAGGTGGCAGAAAAAGGTGAATAATCCCAAATCAGTGGTAAGTCGTCAGAACATTAGGGGTAATGAGAATTTGAATCAAGGGTTGAGAACTGTGGGAAAACGAACGCAGGGACAAGGGAGTGGACGGGGTCGCCGAACTGTTAGAAAGAGGAGAATGAAGAACAGGGCTGTTGAGGGGACACCTCTGGGCCGTATGAGGGACATACGCTGCAGCCCTGAGAGTGGAGGAGAATTGCCAAGAAACTTGGCTGAGGAATGGGATGATGAAAAGATCGATATGAAAGGTGACGAGCAAGGAGAGGGATATGAACAAGGAGAGTTGGGAGAGGGATATGAACAAGGAGAGTTGGGAGATGGATATGAACAAGGAGAGTTGGGAGAGGGATATGAACAAGGAGAGTTAGTAGGAGAGGGATATGAACAAGGAGGCGCATTGGAATCTGAAGACGACGAACAAGCAGTGGGATATGAGCAAGGTAACTGGGAAATTGGGTTTGATGGGACTTCCAGCGGATGGAACAGGGGTTTAGTAGAAGCTAGTGACAACGATTTGGATACTTCTGAAGATGACAATAACGTCATGGAAGAAGTTAGAGATGAAGATTCAGAAGGGGATGTAGATGTCGATATGAGTGATGCCTCGGATGAAATGCCAAACGTGATGAGAAACGATGATGGCACAGAGTCGGAAAGTTCAGATGACTACAGCGAATGAAGATCGAAATATGAACTGCCACTGCGCAACCGAGGTACCCTGGCTGCATACAGTTTTAGATAATGCAGCTTTACTAGCTGCTCGTCTTATCCTGGTGACGGAAATCGATATCAGCCTCCCCAAATCTTGATTTTTGCTATTATAATTATTAGATTAACATTTCCATTTTATGGATTAAATTGCTAAGTGGTAGTGTATGGATAGAGGATACTGGTTTAGGGGGAACTGCAATGGTTTTGTGGTGTAACGCGTTGTCATTAAGCTTGTAACAAAATCATTTATTTACCTAATCAAAAGGTGAGCAAGTTACTTATAGCGCAAGCAACACATGTTCTTGTATTTTTAGTTTGAGAAATGCTAAGGAGAATCTCTCAAAAGTCAGAACCATTCCTATAAACATCACTTGCGCTCGCACACACTCACTTTACATCTCAAGAATCTCTCTCAATTTAGTCGTCGAATCAATTTTCAAGCGTCAGATCCAAAGATAGAAATTAAAAGATGAAACTAAAAGCTTTATTCGCTGCTTTCATAAGAGCTAGAATGGCTCAGTGTTCTATTGGACAAACAAATATTTAACCTTAAAAAGACAAACTAGTAATACAAAGATCCCAGCCATCCAAAAAATATACACAAGCGCCCTTGGATTCGCATAACACATCGGCTCGAATTCTGATCAAGCCTGCAAGCATTTCTTAATTCCGGCCTTCTGTTCGGCATTCAATCTCGTCGGAAACTTGATGTTGAATTTGATTCTGAGGTTACCCTTCTTGGAGGGGTCTTTCGGTACGGGCATTCCCTCCCTAGGGACTACCTCCTCATAGTCTGGACTAATCACATTGTTGATGGGGATGGCGAGGCTCCTTCCATCTAGGGTGGTCAGGCGGACAGTGTAGCCTGTTAGAGCTTCTGCTAGAGTAATCCTCTGCGTGACAATAAGATCGTTCCCATCCCTTGTGAATGTGCTGTGTGGTTTCTCATCGATTATGAACACAAGATCCGCGGGAGTTATGTTTCCTTGCTCGTTCCCTTTCTCCGGGAAGGTGATTTTGGTTCCCTTTTTCCAACCAGGCTTGATTTCTATGGTTAGTATTTCCTCCACTTGCATGGTCTTCCTGCGTAACATAATTCGAACACGTTCCTTTACTAGTACATTCAAAAGATGAGAACACAAAATACACAACACGCAAAACTAGCGTTCTTTTTTTTTTCCTAACAGACATTCTAAACTATTCTAATCTACGGGAAGAGAAAGTCAAAACTTGAGTACAACAAGGCGAACCCTGCCATCTAACCTAACTCACATCGGCTACATTAAACTAACATTAGAAAGCAGTCAAATGCTGACATTGTTGAAATTGATGAATAATTAATCACGAGCACCTACTTTTTCTACAGGAAAGTGAGTAAATCAAAGGACAATCAACGAACATGACTAATTGTGCGAGAGGAGAAAAAGATGGGCGGAAATCGTTTTCCTTTGTATAAATTGAGTAAGAATTAGGAACTTACCCGCTTGCATCTGCGATTTCCCTCGAAATCTTCATCTTCTTGGTAGTCCCCTTGTACAGCTCCTCAAGGCTACAAGGCAACCTCTTCTCTATAGGTGGAGCTTTTCGTGGCGCATGACTCATGGGCCGGCCTTCTCCGAATGAACTAAACACGTCCTCCCCAAACATTCCACCAAAAGACCTTCCACCCCTCATGCCGCCACCTCCCATTCCACCTCCCATGGGGCTCGAGAACCCAAAGAAATCAGCAAAAATGTCGTCGGCGTTTCTGGGGTTGAATCTAAACACATTTGGACCGTCCCCAGTTTGGAAGAAGGTAGCTCCACCGCCAGGCCCACCGGCATCCGGCGGCGGCACTTGGCCTTTCAGGCCTTCTTCTCCGTATTGATCATAAATTGCTCTTTTCTGGGGATCACTGAGAACCTACAAAATAAAAACACAGAAAATCAGATTCCAGGTTCTGGGTTTTATTTATAGTCTCCAAAAACGTGCAAAGATTGAATTTTTAGTTTAAAAAAAAAAGTGTTCCTGTATAAATCTACAGAACGTGAGAAGATTGAATTTTTATGCCGTTTGAGGAATTTTTAGATGAAAAAAAACGGGCAATTTAGCTTCGAAATCCAAAACCCAGATGAAAAAACTTCTCTAATCAGATTAAAAACACACTAATTTCAACCGAAATCAATATAAATTCTTCAAAAAAAAAAAAAAAAAAAAGAAAAAAAAAAAAGAAGAAGAGGAAACAGAGTGAAAGAAGAAAAGTGCAAGGAAAACGAACCTCGTAGGCCTCAGAGATCTGTTTGAACTTGGACTCGGCTTCCTTCTTGTTGGTGGGGTTCTTATCAGGGTGCCACTTCATGGCGAGCTTTCTGTAAGCCTTCTTCAAATCGTCGTCGCTGGCGTTCTTCTCCACCTGCAGAAGCTTGTAGTAATCCACACCCATCTCTTCTTCTTCTTTTTTCTACTTGTTTTTGCCTTGCAATTATTATTATCGTCCTGCAAAAAGCTTTGCCTATGGCTTGAGTGCTTGAAGGCTGTGAAAATTTATATCGGAAGATGCTTTGAGATTATTTGACGAACAGGGGATGTATAAGGGAAAAGAGACCTACTTGTGGAAGGAACCAGAGTGGTGTGGAACTTTCGAGATAAAGTTCACACTCTCTGGTTTTTGTTTGTAAATAATGACGTGGTACCGCAAATTCTGTTGGGTCAAATTTGGTGAATTCGGATCCTCGCTGGATCCTTTTTGGGAGAATTCTTTGAATCTATGAATTGTATCTGATTATCGTACATCGTGTGATTAAAAATTATTTAAAACAGGGTAAACTGCCAATTTAGTCTCTGAATTATCACCTTAGTGAAAATTAGGTCCCTAAACTATTTTTTCAGAAAAATTAGTCCCTGAATTATAAAAATCTGCCAATTACATCCCTAATGTTATATTCGAAGCTACTATATTCAATTTTTTTGTCAATTTAAGTCACGTTACTTGCATGTGATATACATTGGAGGGTAGATTGGTAGTTTTACATAAAGAAATAGTGTATGGAGTTAACTTTTGAGGAGAAATTGGTAGTTTTTCATAAAGAAATTGTGTAAGTTAACTTTTGAGAGTAAATTAAACATTAAATTCACAACCTATATGAAATGTTAAGCACTTATAGACGAGAAAATGATGGTATTACACTCTAAAGTATGTCAAGTGACTTAAGTTGACGAAAAATTGGATAAAATAGCTTTGAATATAATAGTAGGGGTGAAATTAGCAATTTCTAAGGAATTCAGGGACTTATTTTATCAAAAAAATAATTCAAGGACCTAATTTTCACTAAGGTGATAGTTCAAGGACTAAATCGGCACTTCACCCTTTAAAATATTTTTATTTAAAATTAAACACAAACAATACTTGACCAAAACTGATCGCACGACGTATGATGAACGGACACAATTCACAGAGCCCTAGGATTCTCACCAAAAAGATATGGAGAGGATCCTGTTGGAAATTTGGTACCCATAAAAGATCATCTCCAACCCTGACCTATAACCTATTTTTCCCCTTCTATTCCCACCCCCCTAACCCCACCCCACCCCACCCCAAAATCCAACCCAACCTAAGTTTAAAATTGGACCTAAAACCCAAAACCTAAAACAAAGCCAGAAATAGCCTAGGATTGAGCCCAGAAAATGGTGTGGGCACCACCAGCGGGGCCCCACTCACGTAGGCATGTTCCTCAGGATTTATTGAATCCAACGATTGAGATCGAATATAATTAAATCTAACGGTAACCAAAAAGTTTTAACTGTCCAAATTTAAATACAATGGCTAAAACAATTAAAACAATTATTTAACTCAAAATTCACCCAAATTTAATGATTTTTTAATATTTATCGAAATCTAAATATTTTTAGCTTAAAATATTCATAAAATTAAATTAGGATAGTGTGACAACCCGTCCCTAATTTTACGATTTTATAAATTTTAAAAGTTTGAATTGACAAAAATGCCCTAGAGGCAAAAGTATTGACTTTCGTTGACCGTTGACTTTTTCGTTTATTTTTTATAAAATTTGCTCGGGACCCCCTTAGTGTATTTCAACGCTGAATCAAAATCCGCACTTCGTTTTCCCAAATTTAGTCGTTTAAGTTGAGTTTTTACTAATGGGTCCCAATATTATGCTTAGGTGCAATTACTATTGGTGACTTCGACTTTCCTGATTCGAACGACTATGTCCTCACAAGTATCTGTGAGTGAGTCTTTGCTTTTAAATATTATATATTTATTTAGTTTCCATTTATACATTTGAAAAAGGATTTCCTACGCATGCCTAGATTAGACTAATGCTTATAAGAATTAGCGAAATAATGGAAAATTACGAAATTATCATAAATCCTACGGGATGCACATGTATGCGTACCTTTATGTGGTTTTAATTACGGCCATGATTAATATTTTATTTATTATTATTATGTCGATGTCAATTATTGATTTACTGTTGTGTGATCGTAATTACATTATTTGCTCATCGTTGCTGCACCAGTGTTAGTACTCGTTCGGGCCAGGGCTAGTCTTTCTCGTGTATGTGCACATCTCACCATATGCTCACTTTGGATCCATTGTAGGTGCTAGTCCTGTCCTAGATTGCTATAGGCAATTAGGACTCGTATGTACTGCGCAAAACATCAGTCTTCACGTGATTGTAGTACTAGAGTGTATATCATTGTTACATCTAGTCTTGTTCATGTCAGAATATCTCTGTATGAACTCATGTGTTAGCATGTGTCGATTAGCACTCGATATGATACATTGCTTATGCGAGATTATATGATTATGGACGTCATGTGATTACTTATGAAATATTGTGCCATATTGAATTCTTGAGATATTGCAGGCTACGGTAAGTATTTTCTTACTATACATAGTATGTATATTTTGAAAACTATACTTGTTTTGCGGTGAGGGGTTATTATGTTTTCGAAAAGGTTTTTTTAAAAAAAAAATATTTTTAGGCCCACTCACCCTTGTTTTTCGCCCCTCCAGGTTTTACTAGCTGAGCTTTTGTGTCGATGAGGATTTCTGGCAAACTGTTGTGGGAATACTACCGACGGTATAATTCCTCTTTTACCTTTATTGTACTTTACTTATGTTCTGACATCACGTGTGAATTAGGTTCATCCCCGCTCACTAGCGCACTCTTATAATTAGACACTTTTAGGCTTAAATTTATTCACATGTTCCACATCACTACACTTTATGGCTTCGTCACCTTCCAGGTGACGGTCAACACAACTCAATTCGGAGTTCAAATGGTACATAATTTTTTTCAAAAAAAAATTACTTAAAAGAAAAAATTAGCCTAAATTTATTCTTTAATAATCTCGGGCTAAAAAATTTAAAATTCTCCTTTGACAAGAATCAAATTTAAGACATTTCACTTAAGTGAAGATGAAACCCAAAGTTTTATTTTGAAGTTGGCCAACAGAAAAAGACAGAGCACAAAGGAGGTCTGAGGAGAGAGAGAATGTTGTGCCTCAGATTGTGTTTTGGAATCTGCGGCACTGGAGTGCCATGCCAGTGTCTGAGATGCAGCTGGGCGTGGCAATGTTGAGTAAATTTTTCAAGAATTGCTCAAGTTATTCTTGGATAATGATGGGGAAGTTCACCGGCACCTTGTGATGCAAGAGACCATCTCCAGTGAAAAGTATTAAAAGCTTGTTGGGTTATAATAATGTGTAATTCTTTTTTTGCTTAATTCAGTATTATTATGGGCGTGAAATATTAAAATAATTGATTTTTTTTTTTTTTTTTGAAGGCATAAAATAATTGAATTTTCATACTATGTAAATTGCTCTTGATAATGCGATGGTGTGGAGGTGGCTTTGCAATGTGTGTGCCATGTACGATTTGCTTGCTCATCTTGCTTTGCCTTTTTGCCAAAACCAATGAAGATTGCCTTTTCATCTACGCATCCGCAAGATTCATCAATCCCATTGCTCATTGGATCCAATGTCAAAGATCCATTGAATAATTATTATGCAATCATCTCCTTCAACTCCAAGAACAATATCTACAATCTAACTTTTGGTAAGTGTTCTGAGAAAAGAGTTTAATACTTGAGACTTAGGCTCGTTCCTAAAAAAGTTGTTTTTTTCTTTCTAAAAGTACTTTTAGTAATTTAAAATCACTTCTCAAACAAGCTCAATCTCATTACAATTTTATTTCATTTCAATTCTACTACTTAATATTGTTTTATGGGTAATACTTTCATTTCTTTCTTGGGGATGAGCTAATTTCTCTCTTGTGAATAGCGTATCTTCACTGTACAAATTTCACAATCGGAACAATTCAATTTCTTTACATTTAATTGAATGTCACTCCTATAAAGAAGGGAGTTTTAACGAAAAGCCCGTGGTACTGTTCACTTTAACGAAAAACCACATTTTTACACTAAAAAGTCAAACCTGGTACTATTCACTTTACCCTTTATTTTGTCCTTATCGTTAAAACTCAAAGTTTTCAAGTCCTTTTCGTTAGTTTTCCTTATAAAGAAAGGAAAACTAATGAAAATGGCTTGAAAACTTTGAGTTTTAATGATAAGGACAAAATAAAGGGTAAAGTGAATAGTACCAGGTTTGACTTTTTAGTGTAAAAATGTGGTTTTTCGTTAAAGTGAACAGTACCGCGGGCTTTTCGTCAAAACTCCCTATAAAGAAACCATTTCAATGACAAATTATTTAGTCATTCAAATGTATAGAACAAATCAACAGTTTATGTACCAAATAATATATTCATGATGAATTGTCTATTTATTTGGTACGTTTTTAGATGATTAAACGATTTATTCGACTCATAACACGATGGAATTGTCCAATTGTAGCCTGACGCACTGATTTAGTGGCTCAATATGAGAGACGACTAGCTATGCAACTTTTAGAGCCATATCTTCAATTCTGATCTTGATTTTATCCGATCAAGATACATTATTTGTAAATGATAAGTACTATCCTTGGTTTTTTTATTTTTATTTATTTTTATTTTTTATTTTTTATTTTATTTTTGGGATCAAAGGTAACATTCACTACCAACAACAAACATTACAACACAAAGGGCCAAAATTTACAACACAAATGCCCAAAAAACAACAAACAACAGTGGCCCAACCAAAAGGTAAGACCAAAACAAAAGAAAACAAAGAAACAACCTGATTCGTTGCGTCTTCCACCATAACCGTCGCTGCAACCACCAAAACAACAGGCGTGCATGTTGATCCGGCCAAAGTTTTGCCCCAAATGAAGCCTCGCCTCATCGATACTAGCAGCCAATCCCAAGCTTCACTCCTAGCACAGCTACAGATCACTGACAACCTGCAACCAAGTGAAAGAAGCTCATGGCAGTCCACGAGCAACACTACCAACAAAAAGAAGGTGGTGGTGCAAGGAACACCCGATCCAGTGGAATCACCAGATCTACACACCAACTCGAAACACCGCACCCAATCGCGGCAAAGAGTGACTGAAGGTCAGAAATTGGATGAATATGGATGAGAGACAACAGAAGGGAGAGAAGAAGGCAAATCGACCAAAAAAACAAGGGAAATAACAGTGGATGGAAGAAGAGAAACAAAGAAACAAAACAAAACCCAGAAATCCCAGCCGGAGCTAGGATCGACAGCATTGGAATTGGACTCGATTAGGAATCTTTCACACAGATCGGTGAGAATAACCCTCAACCAGAGGGAAGGTCTCTCACACATAGAGAAAGGAAAGTTCCACACCTATCCTTGGTTTTTTGTTGGCGGTCAAACACTAAACGGCATTTGGTGGCAACTGGCAAGAAATAACGAACCCTCACCATAAACCCATGAGGTCGTCCACTTGCTATCCTCACCCTTCTCCATCCAAAATCGAAAAGTCCAAAAACCCCTTTTTCCTACCATCGCGGTCGTTCACTCAGAGTCCCTGTGATTGCACTCAAAGCTCCCTCATCCGTCGTCAACCTCTGGACCCCCAACCTCCCTCTCTCTCTACACTCGAATGCGATCTCTGCAAACACCCAAGTTCTACAATGTCGACGATATCGTCACGATTTCTCCCCATCAATGACCAACCGAAGCTCGCATTCTCATCTTCCACCTCTCCGCTCCCTCCATTTCCCCAACATTCTCGAACCTCCTCGAGACCACGGCGATCTTCGGTTCCCTACACCCGCACTCATGTCGCAAAAACGATACGCGCCTCCGCCGCCCAACCGCCCCCCGCCACGTCGTCAGTCACGGTCGAAATCCCAGAGTCCGAATCCGACCCGTCCGCCACGGTCTTCGTGATCCGGGCCCGAAACCGCATCGGCCTCCTCCAGGTCATCACCCGCGTCTTCAAAGTCCTCGGCCTCCACGTCGACAAGGCCACCGTCGAATTCGAGGGTGAATACTTCGTAAAGCGGTTCTTCGTCACCGATTCCCGCGGCGCGAAGATCAGCGACCCGGAGAGCCTCGAGCGGATCAAGAATGCCTTGGCGGAAGCCATCGAGGACGGCGGTTCGGTCTCGGTTGGTCCCACGAGTCCCACCACGAGGGGCGTCGTAGTCCGCCGTCCCGGGTCGGGTCTAGGCCTGACATTTGGCTCGGACGGCGCCAAGGCCGAGAGGATGTTCGCGCTAATGGATGGGTTCTTGAAAAATGACTCAATTAGCCTTCAGAAGGACATTCTTCATCACGTTGAGTACACGGTGGCCAGGTCCCGCTTCAGCTTCGATGACTTTGAGGCTTATCAGGTAATGTCACTTGAAAATTTGTAGTCTTTTGGCTTAATTTTCCGTTTATTTTGATCTAGTAGCTTCCAAATTTGGCATAAGAGTGCAAAAGTTGTGTGTTCTCAATTTTGGCGGGAAAAGTTCTTCACTTTTCATTGTTCATGATTTTGTTTTGATTTGGGTTTTCTGAGTTTTGTTAAAGTTAATCAAATGTGTATTTATTTAATTTATGGGTATTTTGAAGGCTCTGGCGCATAGTGTGAGAGACCGGCTGATCGAGCGTTCGCATGATACTCAACTTTACTTCAAGAGGAAAGACCCTAAGCGCGTATACTTCCTCTCGCTTGAGTTTCTTATGGGTATTATTTGTGTACTTCAATTGGAGTTGCTTTATCCAATGTATGCACTTTTGCTGATGCTACTGTCTGTTAATCATCGGCCTCGAATAGATTAATCTTGCAGTGATGTGACTTGTAGTTTTTCATGAGTTCCCAATTCAAGTGCTGTATATATCTGTTTGATGTAGCTTCTGGCTTGCTCTACTGAAATATTATTGTTATTGAGCTGTCAGGTCGTTCCTTGTCGAATAGTGTCATCAACCTTGGCATTCGGGACCAATATGCAGATGCTTTAAGCCAGCTTGGCTTTGAGTTTGAAGTTTTGGCAGAGCAGGTCTGCATGCCACCTTTTTTTTCTTCTGTTTTGTATGCTTTTCTTTTCTTCGTAAATCTCTTATTTGAAAAATTATTCCGGTGAATCCGCGACATTGCTTTTTAACTACCCTACTTTGTTTGTTATATTAATGGGTGGAACGACTTTCCTCTAGAGTTTTATCGACAACCCCCTTTTTATGGAATTTATACTTTAGTCTTCTTTTGGATAAGTTTTTTTCCCCCTGATATTTCAAGGAAGGAGATGCTGCCCTTGGTAATGGTGGCTTAGCCCGTCTTTCAGCTTGTCAAATGGATTCTATGGCAACTCTGGACTATCCTGCATGGGGGTATGTCGACTCTCTATTAGCATATACTAATCTTATACAGTAATACCTCCATTGGAGTTTTGTCATTTAATAATAGGATGACGAGGCCCTTTTAGCTCTTTGGTCTCTTCTCCAAGACTGGGAAGTCTAGGGAAGGGACTCAGGGAGGGTTTACCTCTATTGTATGTACTGTAATTCCCATCCCATTTGATAAAGAAATGCAGCAGACATGATTCATTGCAGTTTTTTATTAGAATAGAAACACTCTCTGGAGAAACCAACAGACTATTGATCCAATAGGAAGTGCTTTTATGTGCCTCACTCGTCCTATAAGTTAACAGTTTTGACAACCGAACTTGTTAATTAATACAAAAATTCCACTCCAGTTTTATTATGGAACTAGTTATTTGTCAACAGTTTATTACGTGGAATGTAATTTATGATGTTGCATATTTGATTTGCAGTTATGGACTACGTTACGAATATGGATTATTCCGCCAGGTCATACTAGATGGCTTCCAACATGAACAACCTGATTTCTGGTTAAACTTTGGAAATCCTTGGGAGACGGAGCGGGTTCATGTAACGTATCCGGTGAAGGTACTGTCTTGATATCCATCATATCTCCTAAAACTTAACCTAAAACTTCCAAAGCTTTTCTAATTGTTCTTGTTATTATGTACATGGATAAGTTCTACGGGGTCGTTGAGGAGGAAAATCTGAATGGAGAAAAACATAATGTTTGGACCCCTGGAGAAGTGGTAAGACAATAAACTCCATTACATAGTTTTTATTTTTTATTTTTTATTTTTTTTAACAAAGGATAGAAATATATTAAAGACGAATAGAGAGTTTTGAACTCCATTACATAGTTAAGGCTGCATTCTTCTACAAATCTTTCAATATTGTTTGTTTTATATATGCAAGATGGTTTGCATCTTGTAAACATGATGAATATAATTGGTTATTTCAGCTTAGTGGTTTGTCTCCACACTGCTAGGTAGAAGCTGTGGCTTATGATAATCCTATACCTGGTTACGGAACAAGGAATACCATTACTCTCCGTTTATGGGCCGGAAAACCAAGTGATCAACATGATATGGTAAGTTTGTACTAACGTTAAACATTATGCATTTCTGGACATGCATTTTCAATATCCTTCTCTCCAATTATTTTTCACAGTTCAATAGAATCCATCTCTTGCCTCCTAGAATTTTAGGTGTGATTAACTTTTCTATGTAATACTCCATATATGCAGGAAGCTTATAATACTGGAGATTACATCAATGCTGTTGTTAGTAGACAGAAAGCAGAAAATATAAGTAGTGTTTTGTACCCTGATGACCGTTCTTTTCAGGTTTGCTGGTTTCTTCTTAATGTGGTCATTTGGTATATATTGCTTATTTAAAATGTATTTTTAAAATATATACTATAGTATTTGAAAGATGGTGTGTTCATCCAGAAACTCGCTACCTTCAATGAGTTGAAGATTTTCTATACTGCTTATCGTTAAGGTTTTGTACATTCCAGGACAGTTGATCAACATATCGTCATCTAGGATTCTGTATAAGAATTCTCTAGGCAGGTTGAATGCTCAAACGTAAGGGATTGGGAAATCATGTTTACTTATTTGAAGAAGAAGATGAACATAAACATGGTTTTATAGTTATTGTTCCTTTGTTTTATCTGCATGTTTTTGAATGTTTTGTCTCTTCGATGTTTGGAATAAAAGTCATCTACTCAGCTACCCACTCAATTCTCCAAGTGAATGACTCATGTCATTTTTAGTTTATTGTTGTTTGGTATGTAGTGATATTGCCTTTTCACTTTGCCCTATCTTACAGGGGAAGGAACTGCGGTTGAAACAACAATATTTCTTTGTCTCTGCATCCATACAAGACATTATTCGGAGGTTTAAAGATGGTCATAGTAACTTTGATGAATTTCCAGAAAAGGTTTAAATCTCAGTACCATGTGTTTTATCATATTTTGATTTGTAAGGAATAGAGAATATATAACCCAATCTGGTGGCTTATTTCATGATGCCAGTGTTTTTACTCATCATTTTGACATTATTGTTTTAGCCACAATTAATAAAAGGATAAGTTTACTTTTCTTTTGGCATATTGGGAATTCTTACTGATACGGTTATTCAGGTTTGCTTTTCTGTTTGTCATTTTTACCTTGGCTCATTTTTCCTTGTCTTAATTAGGTTGCTATGCAGCTGAATGATACTCACCCATCGCTTGCAATAGCTGAGGTCATGAGAGTGCTTGTTGATGAAGAGAATTTGGGTTGGAATAAAGCATGGGACATTGCTTGCAAAATCTTTTCGTTCACAATACACGCAGTAATTGCTGAAGGGTTGGAGAAAATCCCTGTTGATTTACTGGGCAGTCTTCTCCCGCGTCATTTACAAGTGCGATTCTAACGAGTCTCCGATAACTCTGAATTTCTTCTTATTCTCGTTCTCTAGTAACTCTTACGTGGCAGCTTTACACACACATTTATGTAACAAGATGAGTGGTATGCTAGTCTTTGGAAATATTAAATCCATTTTTAAAACAGTTCATCTTTACTTTTAGAGTTCCCTTTCCATCAGATTGCTATGCTTTTTCCTTAGAACCTAATTGTAATTTCCCATTGAATTATCTACTTAATAGCCGGTATCTTATGGAACCATTATCTTCTCACTTAAATAATTGCGATAAGCTTTTTGTTGCTTCAGATTATATATGACATAAACTTTAAGTTTGTGGAAGAGTTGAAGAAGAGGATTGGTTTAGATTACAATCGGCTGTCCCGGATGTCAATTGTTGAGGAAGGTTCTACAAAGGTATGCCTAAAATCATGTTATCTTGTAATTCATTGCATATTTGAATGTGCTCTTCTGGTAGATATATGATTCTGGTCTATCGATTACCATTGTGCTTATTCTTAGAGTCATATGGTGTAATCCTGTGCATCATCCTTTTTTAAATGATGACATAATGAACTTTTGGTTTCTTCTTTCACTTTTAAAACTACATTCTTAGGTGTTTATTAATTTTCAGTGATTTTAAGCATCCTTTGGTCCGATGAGAAAAATGTTTGGCAATTTGACTGTTAATTACCATTTGAGTTGACAGAATATCCGAATGGCAAATCTGGCAATTGTATGCTCCCATACTGTGAATGGTGTTTCCAACGTACATTCAGAATTATTAAAAACAAAGTTATTCAAGGTAATATGTGTTCCTTGCATCAGTTCGTTTTCCCCTTGACTTATGATTCAGTTGAAGATGTTCAAACTTCTTATATACCTTAAATTAGGTCATCTGACACCTCTTTTGTTTCATAGGACTTTTATGAGTTGTGGCCTGAGAAATTTCAGTGCAAGACTAATGGTGTTACCCAGGTATATAGTTCATAACATCTATAAATTCAATGCAAGACTAATGATGTGATTATATTGAAAAACATTTCTCATGGCTCATAACATATTCAAAGGTTGTTCTAATGATGCACTGATGAGTCACGGGTTCATAGTTAGACATTGAATGTAGCATATAGTTTATGTATGTATGCATGCGATAATGTACTGACATTGATTTCACAGCGTCGCTGGATTGTAGTGAGTAACCCTAGCCTGTGTGCTCTTATCTCAAAATGGCTTGGAACAGAAGCTTGGATTCGTGATGTTGACCTTCTAACTGGCTTGCGTGAGTATGCAGCTGATGCCAACCTTCAACAAGAATGGATGATGGTACTCTTGGCTTGATATTTGTGCAGCTGCTTAGGAACTGAAAACCCATTATGCTTGTCTTCTTTTTTATTTTAATTCTATATATTCTCATGTTGCAGGTTAAGAAGGTTAACAAAATGAGGCTTGCTGAGTACATTGAAGCAATGAGTGGTGTGAAGGTTGGTTTGATGACAAGTTCTTAGAACATCTATCCGATTCATTTTTTTCTCTCTTTGTTTAGAAGGTATGCCAAGCTTCCCTATGATCTTACATGTGCATTTAATCAATTTCAACTGCAGGTTAGTTTAGATGCAATGTTTGATGTGCAGACAAAGCGAATACACGAGTACAAACGACAGTTGCTGAATATACTTGGCATTATCCATCGATATGATTGTATCAAGGTGAAGATGGTTTTCTTGGGCAAAGGACGTTATATTCCATTATATATTCTTAGAACTTATTAACCAAGCAACACCTTGTACCTTCTAAAGGGAACTATCCTTACCCTCCCTCCAGCAATTGTGCATGCCTATTTTCATCTTTTTGTCACAGTAAACTAACAAGTTTAACACTTTGCTGCAGAACATGGAGAAAAGTCAACGGAATAAGGTTGTGCCTCGTGTTTGTATTATTGGAGGAAAAGCTGCTCCTGGTTATGAAATTGCAAAGAAGATTATCAAACTTTGTCATGCTGTAGCAGAAAAAATAAATAATGATGATGATGTTGGCGATCTGTTAAAACTGGTAAGAGAGAGAATTCTGTATCACTCTGTGTGTTCTTCCTATCCTTCTTGTTTTGTACAAGTATTTGAGGGAACTAACATAAGATAGTCTCTGGTCTTGCACTCTACATATGGATATTGTTATCTGTTATTATGATGCAATTTCTCTGTTATTCCAGGTTTTCATTCCTGATTATAATGTATCGGTTGCTGAATTGGTAATACCCGGGGCTGACCTTTCACAACACCTAAGGTCTGTAAACTTTGCAGCATGTTGATTAATTTGATTTGACGAAACCCCAACAACACAGCCTTTTAAAATACTATGCAGAGTTTCTTGCCAAACTTCAATTTTATAGCGCTTTTCATAATGATATCTCAACATTACTGTTCAAGCGACTTCCATTTAACAGTACAGTATAGCCCAACCCCAATGACAAGATCGTTAGACTATTATCAACCTCACCATGGTTTTCATTTAAGATCTTGCTATCTTGCTTGCATGCCTAATAGTGATGTTGATGGTAAGGAGGTACATCTGCATATTCCCTCTTGCATGGTCATTATCCAAAGCTCTACTGTCTGGAAATTCTGTAGTCTCTAGTATGCATATGCATCGAATAATATGCGACAATTCCTTTGCAGCACCGCAGGACATGAAGCGTCTGGAACTGGAAGCATGAAGTTTCTTATGAATGGATGCTTACTCTTAGCTACAGAAGATGGCTCAACAGTTGAAATTGTTGAAGAAATAGGGGCAGACAACCTGGTAATTTTCGACATTCTCTAAAGATACCCAGCCAGTTCAATGTAGTTGGATTCAACTAATTGGGATGTCAAGTATTGTTAACCAACTGAAATTTTCTTTTGCTGCAACTACAGTAAGACGGCATCTATGTGTTGACTATTTCGACATTTTAGATCAGTTTATATTTGTTATTAATATAGCAGAGATAATTCTCGTACAAATTTTCTTTCCCCAGTTTTTGTTTGGCGCAAAGATTGACGAAGTTCCCAAATTGCGAGAGGAAGGATCTGCTCATAGAATGCCACTGCAATGTGCACGCGTTCTCAGGTAGGCAATTTCAATCACTTAACCACTCTCAACTTAGCCAGTTAGCGATTCGTGTCAAGATTCTAATTTTGCTGTGGTATTTATTATGTGTAGGATGGTCCGAGATGGTCATTTCGGCTTTAAAGACTATTTCGAATCTCTATGTGACAAGGTGGAGGACAACGACTTCTATTTGCTTGGGTCTGATTTCGAAAGCTATTTAGAGGCACAGGTAATGTGTTTGTGTCTTCTCGGCAGTCCCAAACCAACGCGTATATGCACATTTTGGTGTTTATAACTTAATCTGGTGCATGGTTTTTGAATCTGTATGACTACAGGCCGCTGCTGATAAAGCATTTGCGGATCCACAGAAGTGGACTCAGATGAGCATCCTTAGCACGGCCGGGTCTGGGAGATTCAGCAGCGATAGAACAATCCGAGACTACGCGGAGAAGACTTGGGGAGTTGAACCGTGCAGATTCCCTTCCGACGGCTAGCTCACCCTCACTCCCACCGTAGAAGCAACATTTTACCGATGTGAATCGGTCGTTAATAAGCTTTGCTAATAACATCTCTGTCGAGATATAGCGGTTTTGGCAGAGAGAGAGAGCGCTCTTGTGTATATTGCAATCGAAAATGTAATAACATAGGCTATAGATTATATAGCCTGGAGAAAATAATTTATCCGTAAATGCGGTAACTCACAGGTGAGTACTTAAGTATTGTTCGGTTGAAAAGTAGCAATTTACTTTGTAATTTGCTAATTGAATTGCTACCTTCGTTAAAGATGCGTTTTCCTATTTGGGGTAGCAAAACCAGTTGCTACTTCGAAGATGCTTTTCGAATGATACGTATTAATCAGATTACCAAATGGATTTGGAAATGGCTATATAATTTTAGTTAAGAAAATAGTGAATTTCAAGTTTTTTTATTTTTATTTTTTTTTAAATGTAGATCAGCCAGTGGCTTTGTCATGGTAATTCACTTTCTACAAGCCGAAAAGATTTACAGAGCATTTTAGCCTCTTCTCGGTCATCATTATATGATTCATCAGTGTTAGTAATAGAACCTAAAACGTGAACTTGTCGTGTGAAATAAGGGTTTGGAGTCCATTCTCAATTTTCATGTATTAATTTTAGAATATAATTTTATTTGATCCAAATACTTTTAAGTTTTTATTTTTTTATTTCGACGTTTCTAGTAATATCGATGAAGGGGAATAATAAGTCGTTGACATGTCGTTTCTTGCCACTCGACGGCGTTGCAAGACGATTGACTGAAACAGTTATCGCTGCAAATTTCGAGAGATCGGGAAGCTCAAGCACTCAATCACTGATGACAAATTCAGTTCATCTGATTCCGTTGCTGTTTCTATTTCCGGCCTTCTTCTCGTCGTCTCTCTTCGTTCTCTCCGAAACGACATGCTCACCTCCCCACACCACCGACGACGGCGCCCGCGACGGCGGCTCCCTCAGCCTGCTCCACCAATTCAACCTCAAGATCGCCCGCTTAGGTATTTACGCCCACTTCGTGCTTCGCTTTCTCTTTATTTTCTTTAATTTGAGTGATTTGTTAGTTAATTCTTGCTTCTCAGCTGTTAATTTCGTTGTGCAGAGTCGACGTTAGCAGAAAGCATTCAGAATCTGAGCGAGAAGATAGTTCGTATCGAAGAGCGCGAGAAGCGCATTGACGAAATGTCGCAGAAGATCCATCACTTGCAATCTGTTTTATCCGCTCTTAAGGTTCGTTGTTTCCCGCTAAATTAAGCGAAATTATATCAGAAAGTTTAATTGTGTATGAATTTTTAGCGGTATTTGCATATCTCAGGGCGATTCGATCCGTGCCGATGGAAGGATTAATGCTCTGGAAGAAGAGGTTTGCAATGCATCTTTCTAATTTGTTCTTGTAATTTTTCAGTACTGTGTGGGATTTGAGAATTCGGATTTGGAATGCTTATTTAGGTACGGCTTCTATGGGAGGCATCGAGAAAGTTCAACTTTGATCTTCATGTTTTGGAGTCTAAGGCACAGGATGCCGAGGATCGGCTCAAAACAGTTGCCTCTCAGGCTCGAAAGGTCACATATTATACACTGATATGCTTACTACAATCTTCGGTCTATGAGTATGGTGATCATTTTGCGATTGACTTCTTTGTCTTTGATTTTAGATGACCGACATTGTTACCGAACAATGGATTCAAATTCAGCGACTCGAGCAGGCTCTTTATATTGCGCAGGTAAGCATTTCGTACTTGAAACTGGCTTAGGATTCTGTACTTGATGAATTCGTAAGTTTTACCGAAATGGATTTTGATGATTCACTAATATTTATTGGTTTAATCAGGCAAGGACTATGAGGCTTCAAAGGCAAGTGAGCTCTGGAAGGTGCACATTCTTGAAGGTATGAGTCGGTGTGAAATATCACTGGAACTCAAACCCCGTCACCACTGACAGCGTCTGGTCTTCTCAACGAATGACATATTTTCCATTTTACTTAATGTAACTTCACATTAACCCATTGAATCTTATGGCTTGCAGTTCATGAACAGGCTTTATGATGACCATCTGCTGAAGATGGTTGGGCCCAACTTGAGATCCTATTTCTCTCAAGCTCAGCATCAGTTGAAGAGAGTCTTTGAAGCAGTTAAAAGGTCTCACCACGAGGTCTGTACCGATTCTTTTTTTTTTTAATTAGTACGTTGCAGTTGTAGGAAAAAGAATTTCCTTCAATGTTCTTATGAGGCCCCTGAGGCCATCCTGTGGAACACCTGTATATCCTGTGGCACATGTGATTATATAACTTAAATCTTTGAAGGTGTTGGGCCATAAAGTTTTGTGAAACTTGCCCACATAACATTATGGAATGCTTTCCTTTTTGTAAGCTCAGTCTGTAGGAAGTTGAATCAATCATTGACAGAGAAGCATGTCATGAGCCGATGAGCGTATGCTAAATAGTGGCTTTTCATTAGTTTGATGATCTATTCCTGCCCCTCAGTAATCTCGTTGAACAGCCTTTCTCACCATGCATCAAAAGGTTGCTGAGGACCGCTCCATTTTCTACTGCCACTTGTTGTCCCCTTAAGTAATTCTGTATAATAATTTAGAAATAAATAAGCACCTTTGCATTTGTTTGCCCATGCGTGGCTTGGAGTTTATAGCCTCGGCAGTTGAAGTGCCCGATAAATCAATTCTCATACAAGCATGTAAGGTTGTATAAAGTGAAAATATCATGTTTGCTTTGGTCGTTTATCCATTGAATGAGGTGGTCATATCACCTCATCATTTACCAGACTTCTGTTTCAGTTGTTATGCTAATCCATTCCTGAAAACCTTAACTTTGTTTACGCAGCTGCAACATTTCATCAAAGACAAACTGGAAGAGAATGAATTTACCGCAGCCCTTGCCCACGAGGAGTTAGTTTTCTTTATGGTATGTATTCAATTTTTTCCTCTAATATTTTTGTTCTCCTTTGTGGCACAGCTTTTTTTCTGAAGAAATACATTCGCATCCAAGCATTTTCTTGTGATATTACCCTTAATCGAAGTTGCTATTTTCCAGGCTTCTGCAGTAATTACCTTCCCGATAATGAGTGCTTGGATGCTGCTCTCATCAAAATTCCATTAGTTGAAACCGTTACAAGTACTGAACGAAAGAAATATTCGAGATTTTGATTACGTTCTAACAGGTAATTTTGATAGCTATTGTTTCCAGGAGCATTAAATTGGTCTAAATTGTAACATTTTACACATACATCAATGCCTACAAGAGTGAATGTAACGATTACATAAACGAATCAAATGTCGAATTCTCTTTGTATAATATTTCAAAGACGTATCTGATGCAAGGGGCTTGGAGGCTTGGAGGCTTGTAGCTCACGTGGTTAATAGCATTTACGTGTCATCGTCTTGTGCTCAATTTTGACTTTCCTCTCTTTTCTGGTATTGCTTGTATAAAAAGAATCAGCCATTTAATAAATCGAATGCAAGTCTGACCAACTTGATCACCTTGGCCGTGAAGCTCAGTGACGCTGGGGAGAATTGAACAGACGATCTCATGCGTAGGAGAGAAACTTTACCTATGACGGTAATGCTATTATGGCGGTATCTGAAGTTACTCTTCCAACGTAAAGTTGAGATACTGTCACGGTGTCACCATTACATGTCTTTTTTGTGCGGAGCTACTTAGTATTATGATTATGATCTAATTGTATTCTTCTTTCATTTGTAAGTGAGAGATCTTAAGTTCGATTGTTGCCAAAAGTGAATTTGAACTAAATTATCATAGCTAGGCTAGCCTATTGTTAGGCTTAATTTACACTGATTCCGTCCTTAGTGTAGATAATATCGTATATATTAAAAAAAAACACCATATATCCTAAAGATATTATAATCAAATTTCAAAAGTTTGCAAATCACGAACATGTTTACCCCTAAGGTTCCGAGTTCCATTTTTCGCCTTTTCAAGTATCACTTGTATGAAATAGAATTGAAATCTTACCACATTAAGAAACTTTTACACTCTGTTTGGATAAGGGAAATAAACTTGGAGTTTGGATAAAAGTCAGAATTTATAAATTGATATGCATCAATTTCCTTGTTTGGATTCGTAAACATAGAAATTTAGAATTTCTGCATGGAAAAAAAACTTGGAATTTGAGACCTCCAATTCCCAAGTTTATATTTTATGTAAATATGTGTTATTTCCCAATTTCTATAATTGAAAGTTTAAAAATAACAAATTCAGTATTCAATTTCATTGTTCTTTTAGGGTTAACCAAACAAGAAAATTCACAAATTCTAGAAAATAAAATCCCGTCATTTCAATTTCCGTCACTTTAAAATTCCTTAATAATCTTAAATTTCTTCGTACAAACATAGTGTTATTCTTTGCTAAAATGTGAACCACCCTTTTGGCCTCTCTCTCCCCAAGTCAACCTTATCTCTGAGATAGTTGAAGGATAAGCACCAAAACAATGGAGGACACCACATGGGAGCAAAAACTCAATGCCCTAACCCACATCCTAATCAACCCTACAACCGCACCATCTCCCCACTCCCAGCTCTTCATCGCCACCCAAATCCCCTGCTACCTCAACTGGGACTACCCTCCAATCCTCTGCACCAAATCCACCTTCCCTCCCATCCACCTCCAATTTGCCATCTCCCTCTTCCTCAAAAGGGTCTCCAGATTAGGGCTCCCCCAGACCTCCTGGAGGTCCAAGTGCCCTTACCAGCTGCCCCCGCCATTGGTCCTTGCAAAGGGCGTAGAGGAAGCTCAGTGGGGTGAGGAGCAGAGGATAGAGAGGTTTAGGAAGAGGATGAGAAGAAAACGACTTGGTAGCGATGTGAATCCTATGCTTCCTATTTTGGTTCCCAATATGTTGTTGTTTACTCTTCTTCTTTGGAACCCTAGTTTCGAAAATTAGACAAATTTTAGGGTAGAGGCATCCGTGTCGCGTTATCCCTTCACTCAAGACATACAAAGATTCCTGCATTCGGATCTGCCCACATGAATCCGTGTGGGATCCGAATACAGGGAGACGCGACACGGAAATCCCTACCCTAAAAACGAAGTTGTACTAGCTTGGCTAAAAGTGGTTCTTGCTAATTTTATCTTAATTTGTACCTGGGTTTGTGGGAAATCTGTGTTTATTTATGTTTTCGGGATGTATAAAAGAATGAATTTGTACTAGCTTAGCTTTCAGCTGAAATCAGTAGTCTTTACAGATATATGTGTTGTTTATTTTGAGTGTAGCTACTCTGCTTACTTTACAAAACTACTCTTCAATAAAAAAATAAAAGAAAGGGACAACGAGAAAAAAGTGAAGAAATACAATAGCAAGTAGAAATGGAGAATCTTTATAACACTTTGAGACGAGAAACATAAACCCTATGGCGTGATGATACGAGAGTGATAGACACCTGGTTGCAAAACGAATTCAGTCCTAAAGGCACACTGAGCAATTGAGAATCTCTCCGGATTTTTGTGTTGGGAACTGACGGATTCAAAGATTCAGATTTCAAATCTTAATGTCTCATTAGCCTATTTAATGACTTACATCACATAAGTCAAAAGTCCAGATCTCTCTCTTCCTTGAACAATCCGAATTTCTATATTCGTTGGCTTCAAACTTCAAAATCCGGACGGGATCACGATCCCCTTGATGAAATCGGGGTTCCATCATAAAACCAATTGTCAATATGGGGAGTAGTCCAAGATCATATAAACACATAGCAAACATTGTCCCTCACCAATGTGGGACAACTCTCAACACGCCCCCGCACGTGTGGCAGATTTCAAGCCTACACGTGGACAACAACTGGATGACGTGGAGCGCGTGTGGCCGTTAGGCTTCACACGTAGACAACCTTGCTCTGATACCATAATGAAATTGGGGTTCCACCATAAAACTAATTAGCAATATGGGGAGTAGCCCAAGATCATATAAGCACATAACAAACATTGTCTCTCACCAATGTGGGACAACTCTCAACACCTCTTATAAACACTAAAACTATGCTTCCGCAGATCGCGCAGCAGATTTCACATCATCCAAGAAAAAGAAAAAGAAAAAGAAAAGTGTACTGAACATAAAGAAAAAGAAAAGTGTACTGAACATGGGGTTTTGGGTACTTTGTCAAACAAACGTTGACAAAAGCATGTTCCATTGTTTAATTATATTCCTTCCTCCTGAGTGTAAGGGATGGTGGTTGTTGAGGAAGAAGAACCCTAATTTCCACTCCATTGAGGAAGGAAGATGGAGGAAGAGAGAAAGGGGACTGATTGGCCCACCTTTGCATCAATCAGTTGCTTCAATCTGTAACTGCTGTAAACAAACACTGAAGACTTACTCTCACATGGCACTCACATTAGTTGGCACACACCACTTACCACCACACGCAAAACTTGAATACCAAATGTCATTGCCAATGTAGGCCACTGGTTTAAAGTCATTTTTTTCGACTGGTGATTTCGTTACGACAATCCACACTTTTGAGATCGGAAAGATTGACAGAGATATTTCAGTCTTTCCTTGACCACCAACGTATGATTCGCCAGTGTTAGGGATCGAACCCAAGACATACCGTGTGTAATACGGGCTGAGAATTCATCTCTAACCGTTGAATTACCCAGTGTAGTTAAAGTCATTTTCTTTGTTGGTGTGGATAAGTTGAGTGCAGCTTACCTGCAACGGAGATATATTATATTTGTATATTTCTCACTTATGATCAGTCACGAAAAAAGTACATTCTTGATTCAGGTAAAATCTTTGTCCACTAGTCATTTACTCTGGAAAATCGAAGTTAAGTATGCAATGTTTAAATTTGAATTGGGTAACTACAGAAAACAAACTTACATAATGGGAAATGGGAAATCATCTATAGGTTAATTAAAGACATTGTTATGTGAATTTTTCACCATTTGAGGCTGCTTTTTCAAAAGTTTTATTTACTGCTTTAAGACCAACCTTTTTTTCTGTCTTTATTTTCTGCTAGGAAGGTGCTAAATAGGCTTTTCTTTTTCTTCCTTCCTTTCTTTTGGCTTTGCGGTACAAATTGAAATGGTCCAGGGTTTTTGGTGAGAAGGCAGAAGCTGGTGGTGCATATATAATCATGGAAGAAGCTACTTTTAACCTTCCTCCAAATTCACCTGTAAAAATAATAAAATGTGACATAAATTGGAATTGAAGAAGATACAACCAACCACAAAAACTTCAATATCATCTTTATTTGTTCACTTTTTTTCTGGTAATAATTCAATAATTTAAGAGCTGTTTGATAATAATTTCATTTCTCGTTTTTAGTTTTTGGTTTTTACTGTTTTGAAATTTGAAAACAGAAGCCTTGTTTGGTAACTACTTTTAGTTATAAAAAAAATGAAAACTAAAAATTGAAAAACTTCTTTCTTGAGTTTTCAAAACTTGGCCTTGAGTTTTTACTTTTTGGTTTTCTATTTTCGTTTTTTTCTTTTTTTGAAATCTGAAAACAGTTATCAAAGAAGATTTCCAGTTTCCCAAAAAGTGAAAAATAAAATTAAAAAGGTGAAATGATCATCAAACAGCCCATAACTAATAGATAAATGCAGTAGTTGGGATGTTAATATTAGCAGATGAGCCTGTTATGAAGTATATATCCATCTTCTAGTCACTATTTTTGGACCATATGACAGATGAGATGAGATTGTTACGAAGTATCTATCCATAATTGATTCATTCAAGTTTTGTAGTTATGCAACTTAAATGACCAAGTACAAAGTTAAATTGCAGAATCTAATATAACAGCATTGCAAAACCAATCACGCATTGTTACGTTAATATCTATGAACGCGTGATTGACATACCATCACAATCATCTCCACCGTCAAGATTAGAACACGAATCAATCTTCACTGGCAGTGGTCTGCTTTTCCGGAAGAGGTTAGAAGCATCTCAAATTTGACCAAGCATACAAGTGCTGCGTGCACCGTATGATATCATATGCTGTGTCTGCCCTACCAACTCCACAATCCACGCATAATTACACGGCCATGTCAATGATGTCGATGTCATGCTTCTTCTTTGGCGCGAGTTTGACATCCTCGGATCTCATTGTTCGGAACCTAAAATTAGTAAATTCAGATTATTCAAACTAAATTTGATAATCCTTATTAATTTATTTCATTGATCATCTCACACAAATCAAGAGCCCGAATATCTCTCTTGAACAATCAAAATTTGTTAGTTTTTAGCCTCCGAACAGTGAGGTCCGGAGAGGTACTCAACTCTTCTGTCACCATTTGCAAATTTTTTTTCCAAATGATCCTTTGTGAATTGTGATATTGCAATGCAGATTGCATTCTTCCTTTTTTTTTTCTTTTCCCCTCAGCTTTAGGGAACATCATGAGCACCCTCAATTAAAGTTCACATTCCCTTATTAATTGTGTTAGCTGGGTTGTTGTTCTCATTCATCTTATCATATAATCGGCTTGCTTAGAATGAAAGAATAATCAATGGTCATAAGCAAATTTCTTTTAGCAAATGCTTATTACACCGTATTAAAGAAGAAAAACTTCGGTAGTGCTGTTTTACTAGAGCATTTCTTGCATTAATATGAGGTCGGGTGGACATTAAAATACAGAGAGAATTTATACTTTTGTGAGAAATATTTTACAGATGACGTTATTGAGGTGTCTCTACTTAAGTTTTTCTCCTCTTATAAAACAAGTTCAGAGCCAAATGACAGGTTTTTGTAGATAAAATTAAAATGGAAACGTGGCTAATGGGGATGAGATCAAATTTTAACATGAATAATCGATGAAAGAGAGTCTAAAGCCAAACAATTCGCAATTAGATCATCTTCAGATCTCTACCTCAGGAGTAGATGGGCCTAAAAAATCAGGCTATTCAAGAGAGAGATAAGGAGATGAGGGTGTGAGTTTGTGTGTGAGGTAAGCCAGTAAAATGGGTTCGTAGAACCGCAAAATTTAAATAAAATGATCTAAATTTTCGAATCCGTCTGCTCTGGAGGAAAAGATTTGGAAATGATCTCATTGCAAACAATTCCAATAGTCTTAAAAAAGAAAAAGAAAAACTTACTAACTGGAAGAAGGAGCAAAGTGCTCAATTGCATCCAAAGTGGGGACCACAAATCATCAATCATCCTCCACCCCATTTTGCACGTATCGAGCTGGAAAAATTGGTCGACAAAAAGAAAAAGGTCCTCTATATAAACAATGCACTACCCACTGGCTCTCCCTCCACTATAACACTCCCACTCTTCTCACTTCACACTTCACACCTCACACCTCACAGCAGTTGCCTCCCACAGCAATTGCCACCCATGGCTCCTCCTCCTCCTCCCAAATCCTTCTCTCTCCTCTTCCTCCTCTCTCTCATCCTCTTCTCTCTCCAAGCTCAAGCCAGAGACAGCCAATTCTTTAGCAAAGTCGCCAGCTCCAACAACAACTATGTGAAGGAATCAGAGCTCGCCAAAACAGAGTCCCCAAAAACAGAGTCCCCTGTTTTCAATCCAGAAAAAGAGCAAGAGCCAAGTTTTGTTCGAGATACTCAAAACGGATACGGCCTCTACGGCCATGAGTCCGGCCAGCTGCCTCCTACCACCTCCGCCACTGAGACGGAGAAGCAGCACACTACAAACTACCCCGAAAGGTACAACACCCACTACAATCCCAACAAAAACAACTATTACAATGGGAATAACTTTGAGGCCAACCCTAATGGCCTCAGTGACACGAGGTTCGCTCAGAGCAGCTACACCACCACCACTGCCACCCCTAACAACCACCAGAACAACAACAACTTTGAGGCCAACCCTAATGTCTTCAGCGACAGGACGAGGCTCGCTCAGAGCAGCTACACCACCACCACTGCCACCCCTAACAACCACCAGAACAACAACTTTGAGGCCAACCCTAATGGCCTCAGCGACACGAGGTTCGGTCAGAGCAGCTACACCACCACCACAGCCACCCCGAACAACAACAACTACAACAATTTTGAGAAGCAGGGGATGAGTGACACTAGGTTTTTGGAGAACGGCAAGTATTACCACGACCCGAGAAGCGAGAGCAACTACAACCAGAACCAGTATGGAAACTCCAGGGTGGTGGACTCGAAAAGCTGGTACAACAACAGGAGTAATTACGGCAACGGAAATGCGAATCAGAACACCTATAACTCCATGGAAGAGTACCAGAACCAGGAGGAGTCCCAAGAGAGCGAAGATCAGTTCGTGCCATGAGACTTGTTTTGAGTACTACCACTTTGCTGTGTTTTGATATGTATTTATGGTAATATGTTTAAGTGGAAAACAAAAGAAAATGATTAAAGATAGATAAATGGTTTTTCTAATGTTTATTTATGATATATATTGTCTCTGTTTTTGCATAAAAATGCTGAAGTGTTCCTGCTTTGAGAAAGATCAAGTTTGTGGACTATGAAAGAGTCAATAAAATGTATACTAGCTTCTTGCTACAACAGGTTTTGATGGGTTTAGTTTGATTTACAAATTTGGTTGGTGTTTTTATTGTAAAACAGTATTTTTGCAGGTGGTTAAGTTTTGGACAACGTCGATATTAAACTAATGAGTAGTAGACCGCTAATTTGTCTTTTTGAAAGCTTAACAACGATTGAATCACTAGGAGACTAAATACTCAAGGTTGCTTTCAAGTTTTCAATGTGGCTTATATTAATTTTCCACTAATTAGTTGGTAAAAAGAGTATAATAGCTGTTGAGTACTTCAATCTTTTGACCAAAAACTTTTATCTTTTTTCCCTTTGTTTGGATGGATATATCATTTACTTTAGAAAAGTATCATACAATTTAGATCCGCTATCGACGTTAGTGTACAGAGTTTAACCATCAAAGAATTTAGGTCTTTGGTTTGTAGGAAAGAGACGAAATTTTTGGTTTGTGTTAGGTGGGCTAGCATAACGAGTCACTGGGGGAGCGTCGAATTCAATTTGAGTGGTACGTATAATCTAGTCCTTAAGCTATGAAGAGTGAGATCTAGAGAATATCTATTTCTCATACAAGACCATGAAAATCCTCGTTCTTCATACGCGAATGTAAACACAATTACAGGTATGTGGGTTGGCATAGTACCCATGTTATGTTGAAATTGTGAATCCATGTCGATGAATTAGAGCCTTGCTTTTTAGGTTAAATGATTTTCGTCTCTTCATTCATACCTGTTGGTTTTGCATTTTTAGTATGATACCAGAGACGGCTATTCACCTTTTGAAACATACATCAATCCATTAATCATAATATGCCACCCAATGGATGCATGTTAATAAGCAGTTATATGTGAATGCTCTCCGGATACTCTTTGTGAGGATCTTGGGAATTCTCAAATCGTGTCCGTTCATCGTATATCTTGCGATTAAAAATCATTTTAAATACTTTTATTTTAAATTAAATATGAATAGTATTTGACGAAAACTGATCGCACGATATACAATGAATGAACACGATTTGAGAATCCCCAGATCCTCATAAAGAGGATCCGGAAACGATCCTCCTGGGTTATATGTTATAAACTAGCTCACTTGATTGGGACCATTCATAGGGTATGCAGTTGCTGTAGGAGATAAAGTTATTTTGCAATTTGGCCATCCAAAACAGCAAAAATTAAAGAGAAAAGCTTAGCTAGAAATCAAAACACTTTAAAGTCTCTGTCAAAATTTAAAGGAAATTATTATCAACGCTCCAAATAAGTTATTTGTATTAAACAATATAACAGAAAAACTGTATTTTAAAAAGTGTGTAATAACTATTTCGGAATGTCACTAATAGCTCTCAAATTTTAGTTTCGTTTCATTAAGTTTTCTATCTTTCCCATCCATGCAAGAAAGGCATGCATGTGGCATTTATCTCATAAGCTAACCCAATCAATTGGGGACCAAATAGGGGTAACTGCTTTCTGTAGCAGCAAAAGCAATTTTGCAAACAGAAATGGTAAGAAGACTCTCTTAAAGTGAAACTCTATATGGATTCTTTGTCATCTCACAATTTGTTGTTAATTTACATGCCAACATCATAAAATATTGTGTCAAAAATATAAGATGACAGAAAGTCCATAAAAAATCTCACTTTTGAGATAGTCTCTTTAGCGTATATCTATTGCAAATATGGTGATGTGCCTTTATTTATGGATATGGACGCCCACTTCACCAAATTGTCCTGCTATAGATCCAAATTATAGTATATAATTGCATTTGCAGTACTAGCACTAATGATGAGGGAAAATGTGGGACGGAAGCCACCCACTACTGTTAACCCCCCTCTCTCTCTCTCTATTTATATATACTTAGAATCTTACTGTAAAGTAACATATAAAATCGAATGAAAACATACTTACACAAAAGCCTGACTGCCTGCTCAAGGATTAAAGAAATTGAAGTGCAAGTATTGTTAAATAACTCAAACTGTCACAGTGTTTGTAACTTTGTATATGTTTCTTTCTTTACGCGAAGCTTGTGTCTAATCTCTTTACTCGTGTGATCTTTGTGTATGTTTTATCTTTCGCGTGTATAATGTGTTTATCTTTCTTATTACGTAATATTCGTGTTTATTTTTTCACCGCACGTGATATCACATGAAAAGAGAAACAGACACAAAAGTATTCTATTTTGGTTCCCTGAAACCTTCTAGGGTTGGATCCAATTGAATATGAGCCCTCCATATGTGTGCGATACTCTAAATTGCAGGGCGATGAACTTTTCTTAAACCCAAAGATGGATTTGAGGTTAGAGGTTCACCGGATGAAGAACAAGAAAGTTAAGCCCATAGTTTGTGGCGTTGCGTTCATGGGTCTCTCAACTTTATGAATTGACAAGCCCAAAGTAATACATAAAATCAAGAGGGGAACAAGGAGGAAACATTTCTCATGAACTTATCGACTGGTCCACAATACGCGATCTTCCACTTATGCGGTGTGCATCAACGATTGAGAGTCGTTAATTAATTAAGTTTAATTTGAGGTTATTCTGATTAACAGTTCTCAAACTTTGCACACCTAATCAGCAAATGATAAATCTACGTCCTCATCATATAAATTGCGACATATAATGTAGTCAGTCGCGTTCACGTGTGTTGTTTTAAATGTTGATCCTAATAACGAGTCACGCATGCTTCGAGTTATAAGATTAGCTCATGTGTGCATGCGATGTTGACGTTAGCACTAGTCATAAATTATAAAGTACCGTTTGGTACGCAGACGGGACAGGACGGGACATGACATGACGGAACGGATGTTCCACGGATGATGTAAATATTGAAAAAGATAAGGGGAAATTTTGTCTTAAAATGTTATAAATTTGTGTTACACGGATGTGGAACCAGTCGTTCCAGGGGGAGGTGGAACGAAAAATCAGCCAAATTTCGTTTCATGGGACAACCCGTTCCACGATTTTTAGGCACACCAAACGTGGGACGGAACGTCTCATCCCACTGCGTTCCGTCCTGTCCCACGTACCAAACGGTACCTAATGCTCAGTTTGGTACGCAGACGGGATGGGACGAAACGGGACGGGATAGGACAAAACGGATGATGTAAATATTGAAAAAGATAAGAGGAAATGTTGTCTTAAAATGTTATAAATTTGTGTTCCACGAATGTAGAAACGGGTCGCTCCAGAGGGGAGAGGTGGAACGAAAAATCAGCCAAACGGTACCTAGAGGGGGTCACTTCACTTCTTCCGAAAAATCAACCTCGTTCCACTGCGTTCCGTCCCGTCCCACGTACCAAACGGTACCTAAAGGAAAAGTGCTGTGTGAGCTGGGATGCATATGAGATAGGAAAATGGTGGTGTCGGCATCCAGGCTTGGATTTCCTAGAGGGGGGTCACTTCACTTGGTTGGCACTTGGGGTTTGGCTGGCTGGCTGGCCGGTAGGGGTAGTGCTGGGTTTTCACTTTGCTACTTGGTACTTGCTGGCGACGAAAACAGTACTTTCAATGCTTGTGTATCTTTGTTGGCCACGTTCGGGGAACTTGGTTCTGACCATTTTTGTCCCTACTTGACCTACCAGAATAATCATTCTTCATCACCATTCACTTTCAGTCTTTCACCATTCACCTTCCTCGTCTCATCGCACCTCAAGCTACTGAGGTCATCCTTAAAGTTACCTTCTTTTTTTTCGGAAAACAACCCCATTTACCATTTTTGGTAATTGGTCGACACTCGACAGTATTGACCGCAGGCCTTAAACTTCGAGTCACTGCGGGTTACAGAAGAACACAGCTCAGCTGAGCTTGCCCTTCTACAATTTACAGATGCATTAAATCTACAATTTACAGCTGAGCCTGTCCTTCTACAATTTATAGCTTCATTCACTTGTAAGTAAAAAGTTTTAGATTTTACTCATTTACTTATTTACTCATTTAAATCACGAGTTCGTTACCTAATTATTATGGTTGACATATTACGTAATGTAATCGTATAGAAATAAAATAGGACCACCCTTACCCCTGTACTGTTCATGATAAGTCCTCCAACCTGTTAGAAAGTTCTTGGAAATGTCCCACAACTTAATGCAGATGCAGATCCAAATTCCAATCATGCATCAAACTAAGGTCCTGGGTTCAATTACTCCGATCTTTCGTTGTCGCTCGTATAAAAACACGAAAAATGTTTTTGTTTCTGTCAAATTATTCTGTGTAGCAATCTGCAGTCGATATTCGATCTTGATCACGATTAAATATCCGATTAATGTTAACATGTCATGATCAATACAGTTGATTCCAACTTAAGGATATATAATTAACAACCAAAATTAAAGGTAGCAGAGATTGCTCGACAGTATTTTTGTGAATATCCTCAAGATTAGTGGTTAAACTGTTGATGTTTAGGACAGGTTGAGGGGTTGTGGGAATTTGCAGCTAAATTAAAAGGTTGAACTGGACATGTAGGTGGGGCCGGAGCTCATTTAATCACCCGATTAGTAAATTTTAAGGAAGAAATATAAAAACAAAACAAGCCTTGTATTTCCACATATCGTTCTCTCTCATCAGTCTTCTCCCTTCTTCTTCTTGCTCAAGCTCTTCAAGCCATGGTCACAGATGTAAGTAAACATTCTGCATGAAGGACTTATAATTCTTTCGAATTTCGAAATGTGTATTTGTTTGTTAATGCTTTTGTCAAGTTTGTTTCTTCTCTGTGTTCTTGGTTCAGTGTTTGGATAGGATTATAGGACTGATGAGAACTGAACTCAGTTTGCTGTCTGCATATGTGGGTTAGACTTGTTGGTCGGGGCAGTGCGTCCATCTCCTTGTACCTAAGTTCGAATCTCCTCCCCGTAGATTATAGTAGTTTTAGATATATGGTTTGCTTCTGGCTTTGGTTTCGGTCACAGGCTCACAGTTGTTGTTATTGGATCGGTTTTGTTGAAAAAGTTATTATTTCTGGCTTTAGAAAGCAGAACCGGAGAGACATGCATGCTTGTTCTGTGTGAGTTAAATTTCAAGGAGGAAGAAGAAGAAAATAGTGTAATTAATCAATCTTAAGACTTAGTTTTAAAGAGATGGTGTTCAATATTCATCTCTCAGCTTGAAGAGATCATGATTGGAGCTTTTAATTGCCAAAATTCAATGGTTCTATAACTTAATTATTCTTTGTGAAGCTTGATTTAGATAACATCAGGAGTTTTCTTCCTAACATGTTTATCGAAAACATTAGCAATTTAAAGCTCGTTCTTAAGCCCAAAATTATTGGATGCGTACCATGTTGATGCTAGATTAAGACTGCTTTACTTTTCCAGTTATCTAATCCTGCTTATATGTTAATTAGAAATTGGTTGGGCTGCAGACAAAGAGAGCAGGTAGACCTAAACCATGCAACTACTTTATTGGTCTAATCCTTATTAATCAACTAATGGGGTTTAATTTTAATGATCACAATTAGGGATGTAATACTACTATTGATGATTCCCTCTCTTCCACCCTAATCCCTGCATTTTCATGCACAATCTTTGATCATTTTCTAACAAACAAAACAACTAGGATTTTGAGCCTAAAACCTGCATTTTTTTGTGTTGCATTTCTTTCTGTAAATCCACGATCCGCTAAACGTTGAACTGTTAAATCCCCAGGATCATGACATGCACCATGGATGGCCCCTAGGGCTTGAGATCATGAACGTGAGACTTAGAGTGGTGGAGAGCTTACCAGCTGCAGTTGTAGGGCGCCGGTCCTCGCACGTGCCCTCCGCCAGTTTCACCTCCTTTTCGTCCTCCAACCTGGACACCGAGGTAATCCTAACTGACTTTCTTTCAAGTGATATGGTTTCCCACATTGCTAAATTGTTCCCTTCTCATGCAATGTGATTGTCTAATTCCCCAACTAGTCCTCAGCATCCTTCTTCCAAGACCACAGCACGTCGCTAGGCCGTCTGATTGGGATTCGAACGGGTGATAGAGGACGTTTCTACTTACCAAATTCCATTCGCTTCGACGAGCACGAGAGGATTTCGATTAAGGGTTCGCATTCTGAGGTGTCTACGAGACATCGAGTAGACATGTCTCGGCGTATCCGCATACCGTTGCTGCTTTGTGCTCTAGTAAAGATCAGCAGGAGTAAGAACAAGAGCAAGTCAAAGAAGGCAAAGTTTGATGGCGGAGGCTAACTGCATTTTGTACGCTTCCATACGAAGGGAAATAAACTTCACTTCCTTATTATTGTGCCAAATTTCTGTAGCCATTTGTGCACTGAGTTATTCATTGCGACTCCATGTTTTATCACAGTTGACATGTTGATTGAAAGTCCGATGAATTTGAAATTGGACGAAACATGAGGGTATAAAATGTAATTTACTCAACAATAAACTAGACGGAAAGCAAGGTTTAGCATTTCCCATTTGATAGACAAAGCAAAATATATCTTCCTTCTTAGTTCTTATTGGATTAACAAAAAAGAAAGACAAGTTATCAATTTTTTCTAAATGGAAAAAAATGGGGGATGGAGTAGACTAATCAAAATCAGATTTTTCTGCTTATGTATCGTGAACGTTCTTTAACTATTTGAGTTACAAATTAAATATCGTCGTCATTTGAAGTTCAAGATTTTATTTTTGAGAAGTTGATATCCTATCATAAACTACTTTAACTGACAACTAAAGAGATTCAAACTTGAGTGCAAGAAGGCAAACACACTGTCTTAACCAATTGTCTTTACAAAGTTCAAGATTAAAAAAAAAGAAAATTATAATGTAACTGTAAAGAAAGGAACGAGAATGAAGATTCAAACTCGGATATGGAAGATGGGGACACTACCTACAACCGTTAGATCGAGACTGAACTTATATAATCCCAAATCACAGCCTTCTACTTAGTACCCCAATCATCATATGCCACCTCCTTCGCTCATAGGAGTAGACATACACCCGAAACACACCAGAACGCTCCTCTAAAGTCCCCAAAACCTTCTTCCCACCCCTCGCAAAATCCTAAAACCCCAAAAACCATCCACCAGCGCACAACCATGTCGTCCTTCGCCGCCGCCAGGTCCGTCCTCCGCTCCTCTGCGGCTCGAACCACGGTGGCCTCGAGGCTTGCCTCCGCCCCCAGACCCAAACCAGCCTCCTCACCATTTCGCGTCCCCAAACCAACCCAAAGCCTCTCGGCTCCTCGCATTTTCAGGTAAATCGAATACTCATCAAACCCTAAATCTCATCACTTTCAGTATTAATTGTAATTATGCATTTGAATTGTGTTTTAAAAATGTGTGATTTGTTGGTTTTAAAGGTCGCCTGTGGAGTTGAGCTGCTGCGTGGAGACGATGCTTCCGTACCACACAGCCACAGCCTCTGCATTGCTCACTTCGATGCTCTCCGTCTCTCAGCGCTCCTACGGTTGGACCCCCGAAGGTATTCCCTCTTCTCCTTTCGATTTTTCGATTGATGATTCGTGATGGGTATTTGCTGAATTGCATTATTTGTGGCATTGGACTTGGAAATTGCTTGTCTGCTCAATTAATTGTTTCGTGTTCTATTCATGTTCTTTGTTTGTGCATTGAGTTGTTCTGTTTCGGATGGTGGAGTCAATTGGCAATCTTAATTGTCATAACCAAGGCTGTGAATTGAACGGATAAAACGTTTGCATTGTAGTTTTTCTGTGTATTGGTTGATGATTGCTTGTCTGTGGTTGGAAGTTCGAGTACTGTGGTTTCCTTTAATTGCAGAGTGTTTTCTCTTTTGTTCTTGAAGTAAAATCGGGGGTCCTTTAGTGATTCGTTACTTGTCATCTAGCTTAGTATTCTAAGGAATGCGGGTCATTAGCATACTTCAAGTTTGACCAAAAAAAAAAGGCATTACTTCAAGCCTATCTTTTAACTATTTCGATTTTAATTTTTTGCATAAGTTATTAAGGTGCATTAAGATTTGGGCATTTTACATGCTCAAAAAGTTTTAACATTTTGGCAACAATGATGGCCTAATTGTTTTAAATTCTTAAACTTTCTTTTCTTTTTGTTTGTCTGAGAAGAGGGGTGATGTTAGATGATCATGGCTGGAAGACTTAAAATCAGTGAGACAATATTTTTGCCTATTTTGTTCCAAAATTTCTTCCCTTTCTTTTGGTGTATGATCCCTCTCATCTTTCTCTCTATCTCTTCCCGTCCTGCACAATGAAAGAATGCATATGCTTTTTCTTTTGTAGGGCAAGACAAGACTAGATGAGGATCAAGCATCAGATATGGAGTGACTTGGATTTATTTTTGTTGTCGACTTCTCTTTAGTAGATTAGATAAGAAGACTAGCAGTCTACAATTATCTTTTGTTGACTTCTATGTGTAAAATTGGGTTTTCCTCCAATATAACAGTTGTATCCCTTGCACAAATGTGCTTTTTGAAAAATTTGCATTCGCTGACGATGAATTAAATCACTGATGTTTTTATGCTGATACGAACCATGAAACTTTGAATGGCAATGAAAACTCTAGCTGAACTACTTTTCTTTGTTATTTGTTATTCATGTTAGCGTTGACGTATAAGGATAGAAATAGTAATAACACTGATTTGTTGTATTCACTCAGATTGCAATGATGATGTATGATGAATATCAGAGGGTTCGAGCAAAGTTTTATGTACTTGCGGTCTAAGACAAGGTGGTTAATAGAACTCTTAAATTTCTTCATGTAAAAGGAACTAAAAACCAAATATTGGTGTTTCCTAATGGTCTTTTGGTTTAAAGTCTTTTATCAATTTGTAGTGTGATGATGGTGATGAAAAATGACGATGATGATAGTGTTTCCGCATTATCTAGGTTGAGAATTGCACTTTTGTACATTTCGGTTTCACTTCAACTGATGGTTTCATTGAGTTTCTTTTACCATAACTGTATAAATCACATATCTACTCTTTACTCAGATCCACTGTCCTACCTTGCTATTTCCTTACTTTTGGTGTCAATTTTCAAGGGTGATGGTTGTACTAGATTCTTCTACTTGCCGAAATCTGTTAATAGCATAATCATATCTTGCGTCAACTTTGATTCTAACTCATATCGACAACCCTGGACCTAGAATATTAATTGTATTCTTTCCACTGCTTTGCCCTTCTGTTTTCAAATCCTTCCAGAGCTGTTTCTCTTCTTTTGACTATGCCTGTTTCTTTGTTTAGGGCTGTGACGATTCCTCATTAGCAGACTTCAAAATTTGGCTCGGGGACTTACCACGTTGCACTTCTGTTTACCTTGCTTATGAAATTTAAGTTGTGAACCTAATTGTTTACTTGGAAACGAATGTCTAAACTCCTGCTTTTGTCCAATCACGTACTACGCTTTCATATGAACTGCAAATTATTGGCCAAAATGGCTGCAAGTTTCTCATAGTCTTCATAAAATTTACGTTTTTCTTTTCTTTCATTGTAGATGGATGATTGTTATCTGTTGGGATGCGGTGCATCGGTCGTAGTTTTCATGGATTTCAGTGGACTTTGTAGGACTTGCTTGAGACTTGAGGCATGCTTCATCCTAGTTTAATCCACAGAATCATACTTGTTCTACAATCATTCACGAAGTAGATGCCATGATGATGATTTACGTTGTCTTTATAATTAAATCTTGGGAGCTTTAACGAAAAGCTTATTGTACTGTTCACTTTTAACGAAAAACCACTTTTTTACCTTTACCTAACACTATTCACTATACCTTTAAAAAGGGTTTTTCGTTAAAAGGAAAGTTTTTGTGGACTTTTCATTAGTTTTCCTTTAAATTTTCGATCTTGGAATCCCGATGATATGACGAGGTTGAGGTCAAACATTTTGATGCAATTTCCAATCTCCGGTCTTCTTGATATGTTTTGCATATTCCAGTTAAACATATTCCAAAGGGATAATCCAGTTTAACATATTCCATGTGAAGTTGTGGAGACCTCTAGGGTGGACCACGTGTAGAGCAGCCGGACCACGTAAGTTGTCCGGCTGCTCTCACAGACAAAACCCCTTGCGTTTTGGTGGTTCCATTTCAGTTTTACTGAAGTTTCTGTCTCCGAATTGTTTGAAACCCCTGAACAATCTTACCGTGAAGCACGGTAGTTTCTATTAATTATGTCTCACCTAACGCACCGGTCGGTCGGACTTGGAGAAAGCTGACCAAGTCGTCGGACATCCTTGGTCCTTGTGGGGTGAGAAGTTTGACTTCATGAAGAGACCAAATTTCTGATTGACCTACACGTAAATCCTTTTGAGACTAAAAATTTTGAAAGATAAATCTCAAGGGAAGTTGAAAGTAGTTTGACTATCTGTAACAAAATTCAATCAACTCCCGATTAGAAGAACCACCACGGAATGGCTCAGTACTTAGGGATGGATTTCAGATCTGTATTTTACATGACACGTCGTGGATTTCATTCTTGATTCTGGTGAATTGCACGATAGTGATCAGGGAGAGGCTGAAATGTTTCTATGAGTCTTTTAGTCACCTGAAATGTGGACTGCTTGGCAAAGTCATCAGTTAATCTTCCTTTAAAATATACACGCTGAAAAAGAAAATGTGACTATTTAAATTACATTTGACATACATAATTACAATTTTTAATACGGATACGAATTCAGTTTTGATCGAACGACTGTTTTAGTAAAGTTTTTTTACTCGCTTCAAGTGAAAACTTCCACTTCAAATTTGTGAACAAAATGAAAGAATTCATAAGATAATAATTAATTGAGTCTAAAATTTGAGAAGATCCCCCACCTGATTATTTCGTCCCAAATCTTATAACTAAAATAACCCATTGGCGGTTTATTGTCCAACAGGATCCTCTCCTGATCCCTTTGGTGAGGATTTGGAAAGAATTTTGAAAATCCGTGAATTATGTTTATTCATCGTATATTGTGCGGTTAGTTTTTATCAGATACTGTTTGTGTTTAATTTTAAATATAAATATTTAAAATGATTTCTGACTACAAAATGTACAATGAACGAACACGATTCTAGAATTTTTAAATCTTTAGAAAGAGAATCCGATGAGGATCCGGATTCATTTATTGTCTTAATTAGACCGCCAAAACTATATCCAAGGACGAGAAATGCGATATCTTTTCGCATTTGCTTTACGTCGACTCCGACACTCAGTGCTGACCACATAAATTAAATATTATTCCTGCAGTTAATTGCCCTTAATTAATATTTAAAGCTGAAAAATGATTAACGATATAATAAACTACTGAGTCAGTCGTCAAATTATCCATAGTATTTATTTATTTATTTATTTATTTATATACTTTCAGAATATTTTAGTTTTTAAATAAATTTATATATAAAATTCTATTTATATATGCTTCCGGCTTCCTTCCTCCTCAAATATCTCTCCGTCTCTCTTTCTCCGTTGGTATTTTGGAGCACAGAGATCAAACTTCAACAAATATTTCAGAGAGAGAGAAAAAAATCCAAATAATAACCACCGGCTTTACAAATTAAACATTTTCTATAATTTGAGAGAATTTTTTTTATCCAGAATTAAAATTTAAATTCAATCAAAGAGCTCAGCTTTAGCACCTAATCGATCGAATCGAACCGAGTCGAGTCGAGTCGAATCCGTCTTCAATGGACTCCGAGTTCTGGACCTCCCGCCTCGCCGCCGCCAAACGCCAGTACACGCTGCCGCAGCACCACCAGAGCTCCCACTTCGGTCCGTACTCCCCTCTTCCTCCTCTGTTCTTGATTTTCATTTCTGATCTCTATTTACTAGTTTTTCATTTTTTTTATTAATTTCCTGGAAAATAAATATTATAGATCGGTTAAGCATCGATGATTTCGAGGTAGAAGACGAGGTCCGACCCGACTTCCCGTGCCCGTATTGCTACGAGGACTTCGACATCGCGTCCTTGTGCTCCCATCTCGAAGACGAGCACTCCTGCGAATCTAAAACCACCGTACGTTCTTACTTACTGTCTTTTTTTCTGTTCGATTTAGTTTTTGTCGCATAAAGTTTCATGATTTGGTTCCTCTGGAAGACAAAGTTATGATCTTTGTTTTTCGTGTCGGTCAAATGTTATTACCCAATTTGGAAATCGTTGATTGACTTTTTGATTCATCAAAGGAAGCATGAAACTACATAACTGCTTAAAAATCGTACCTTTTCCTCTTGTGGAAAGAAAGAACAAAGAGTATGGTCCTTTTTTTTCCTGAAATGTTTGAAAGGATTCATACCATGGTGAAACGAATTGATTTTGTTTCTTGTTTTCGGTTGATTGCATGAGGAGTAAATACAACCGAATTTCCGAGATCAGCTAAATCGCGTACATCTTGTATATGCAAGCATATGATGCATGTCTTAAGCTGAAAATGGATTTCGTTGGTCAAATGCGTGACGTAACTGATTTTCGCACTCCCATTTTGTCACTCTGCGTCGCTATCTCTTTGATTCTCGCCTTTGCATTGATAAAGCGAACGAGAATCAAGGGATATAAATAAAGGGAGGAGTGCCGAATGAGAAAACAGTGGTGCGGAAATCATTTCCCATGATGTTTTCGGATTTTGTAGAATGCCTAAGGAAATAGGAAATTTATTCGAACTCTTGTTACTCAAGCAACCACAAATATTTTGATCCCTGAAATTGATGGCAGATGATACTAACTGATTTCTGGTTTTCATCTATATTTTATTTTTATTTTCGTCGATATTTCATTCAAGAAAGATTTATGCTGTTTTTACTTTCTCGTTTTTGCAGGTTTGTCCCGTTTGCTCTGTTAAAGTTGCACGAGACATGTTAAGTCATATCACACTGCAGCATGGACACTTGTTCAAGATATCCTTTAAACTGGAATTTAGTAAATTGGTATTCCTGACAATATATCCATGTACAAAAGCTTCATTGCTCTTTTATTCCTTGACTGAATATCACTTGCAGAGACGTCGCAGATTGCGTAGAGTTGCTGCTCCTAATAGTCAGGCGCTGTCTCTCCTTGGACGGGATCTTCGTGAGGCTCATCTGCAGGTGCTTCTAGGGAGCGGTGGATATCGATCAGAAAATGCCAACGTGTCTAATGCAGCAGCAACCGATCCATTCCTGTCATCACTTATTTTAAATTTCCCTGCATCAGGAGCAGATGAAATTTCAAAATCTGCGGTAACCTCTAATGAGGACAGTTCCGCAAAGAATGCGGTGCCATCACATATTTGGAAATCAAGGTACCATTTCACCTTTATTACGGACTGTTTTAATTGACTTCTGCAGCATCTTTCAATAGCCATTTAATTTTTCAATTATGATGCATGACATAGTTCTCAAGTTCTCACCATCGCACGACTGTTTGAATGCTGATTATTACCTTGTTGCTACCTTCCAGTGTATAGCGTAAATTTATTATTTCATGTGTTATTTCTTTCATGCAAAAACTCGTTGTGTGTGTTATGGGTGCATCAAAATTTTTGGTTGAAAAAATCACCAACCTTGGTCCTATAGTATGGCTAAACCGTGGGGAGGGGGACTGAACTCGGGTGCATAGGGAGGAGCTTATCCACTCCCACATAAGCCAGGGTTCTCCTATTTGGGCAAGAAGAAGAACATGTTTATGAATTTACACATGATTAGTGTAACCAAATCACTCAATTTATATGCATTTCTTAGTTCACCTAAAAGTACCAAGTACAAACAATGATAATAAATCAGGAGTTAATGTAGTCAGAACTGTTGATGGTGAGGAGGATGATCCGATGATTCCCCATCTTTCCGGATTAATGCATGCGCAAGAGCGTTTAATGCTGTTCTTTGAATCTGAAATATGTCTCTCTCTTCTCCGTCTCTCTCTGTCTCTCTCTATTTTGCAGTTTTGATCCTTCCTTAAGTTATGAAGAGCGGGAGAAAAGGATTCAACAAGCTACTGGAAGAGCTGGGTTTGTGCAAGATCTGTTTCTCTCAACACTGTTACGTGACTAATTGGAGACAGTAAGTTGTTTCTATGATAAATAAAAATGATCAGTTATTCAAAATCTTGTTAAGGGGCACTTGTCAGGTTGGGTTCCAACGGTTTAGCCTTCTTAAACGACCGTCTATGCGCCTCGTATGAGATGAGAGTAGCTATGAGTGCTTGAGATGAGAGTAGCTATGAGTGCTTTATCAAAATAATCTGTCTATTGTTAGCACGTTTTCCTTCAGAACGCATTGCGTTCTGAAGTAATATTCGTTGTTTTAGTTAATGGAGAAGATTAATTTATGATAGTTTACGGCTTTTGTACATGATAAACAGGTGAATGAAGTTTTTCAGCAGATAAATTCAATTCTGATGACCCAGGAAAATTTTCACTGCATTCTGTTGTTGAATCTAATATCATTGAAAATTTCTACATCGGCTGGTATAGCAAGTTCGTGAATCTAGTATCATTGGCGCCCCTATGTTCTTTGGCCGGAAAATTTGTCAGACAAATCTGCATAACGGTGAAACAAAGTAAGATTGGTCAGATAGGTGACGTGGTCGTGGTCGATAAGATTATTGGTAGGATAGAAAAACGGATAAACCATGGCTTGATCTCGACGTGGGTTTACTACCAAACAGAATCCCCATGCAGTGGCTGACTAACCTGCCATCCTATGCACATACAACCAAACCTACTAGCACCCTGTTTACCCGCTGTTCATGTTACCGAGGTGATATTTTTGGTGTTGTTTGCGAGTATGTACACTTGCGTCTACATACTCGCATTATGTTACAAATGTACACTCGTGTCTACATACTCACGTCTCTTTTATAACGTGACAAAGAAAATAAACTCGTTAGAACATACTGTTCTTCCTTGATGCGTGACAAAAAAGGGGACCCTGCAGCTATTTTTTCTATCCGAAACGGGGAGTGGGTGAATAATTGTTTAACCTATATTCCTTTACAACAGAGCTTTAATTTAGCTATTGCTATGACAGAGAACTGGAGGGCCACAACCTGGTATTGATTTCACTACCTACATCTACAAGTATATTAGAGAATGCCTCCGTTTAGAGTGTCGATAATAGATCTTTAAAAGCTTCAAAAAAGAGTTTGTATCTCAAACGATTAAAAAATATGCACGTTCACATGTCTTAAGTTCGATTTTATCCTCTTCAATATATGCTGTTTAAAAATTAAAAATTAAAAGAACTAATACATTTCAAATCCAAGGCTTACCCTATGAAAAATTTTTCAGCGTGATCGGAACACAAAGTAGCACACCACATATCATTAAGTACTTAAAAAATTTCTCTCTGATTATACAATGACATATAACGTACTGTGTCGTGTTCCCCGTCAATTGAAAATCTCTCTACTCTCACACAGCCAATGAATTCCCGTCACTGGGATGGAAATCGAAAGCAGTACATACAAGTCAAATTTGCATCATGCAGATAAAGGGAAAAAATAAAAAAGTCTTTGGATAAACATTTAGCCTTTCTACACACCCCTCTCTCCCTGTGAGTCGTATTCAGGAGAAGGGTCTGAATTATAAAATTAAAGGAGGAAGACGGAGAGAAAGATGGTGGTGGAGCTGTTTGTGTTGGGGTGCACCGGAGTTGTGGTGTTCTTTCACGGAGCCAGTTTCTTGTTCCACCTTCTTACCCAACACCTTGCTGTTCGATCTCTCAGGTAATTAATTAATCACTAATGATATATATGATCATGATCGTCTCCTTCTAATCATCCCTCTCATCAGATTTTTCAATCCTTTTATTGATTATTTTTAGTACTATGTTTGCTGATCAATCTGTGTAGGGTTTTGTAATTCTCCCCATAGTGTGGGAATCATTCATCTCCTTCTTACTTCCTTTTTCTGGACCGGAAATTGTTAATCTCTTATCTTCAAATGTACTAATTTAGTTGTTTTGTTTGTTTTCCAGTTTTCTGGGATTTGTTGGGTGGTAGACAAAGAAAGCAAATGTGTAAATTCACCGGACCAGACGCTAAATGTAGAGGCTCGAGATCCTACTGCAAATATGATAGAGTATTGCTCAAGCAGATTCTCTACTTAATAACTAGGTTTTAGTTTAGCATTATGATCATTTTGCAAACAGCCAAATAATAAACAAAGGGGCAATCCTAGACAGATCATCTATTTAGATTATATTTTATAAATTATATAACGTTATTGTTGACGTTGAATTGTTACGTAAATGTTGATTAACGTACTTATTTTGTTTCGGTGTGATTTGCAAAATAGATGTAAAGTTTTATGTGCTTAATTAACCATCTTGTAAAATTTGATACTGAAAAGTTTGGAGTACGGTTGGTTTGTACCTTAATCAAGTCATGAGGATAAAATGGTCTTTTTGGTCCATCCCATAAGAAACTTGTTAAAACTTTTTTTTTTTGGTCAATTAAGAAACTTGTTAATTTGGTGGACCTTCATGATCATATGCTTATAGTGAAATTAAATGTGCGAATTATTCAACTCATCTGTGATTTAAAATCGTGATTTACACCACATAATTCTTTGTGATAAAAGGAATTGGCATTTTGGAAAATATTATAACGCATTTGAAAACGATTTGACTATTTATTAAGTCACGTAAGTATTTTTTATTAAATTTTGAAGTCGGCAAATTGACGAAATCCAATAATGTACTAGAAGAAATCAAACGTATAGAACTCACTTTTTTAATCCAATCACCATATATGCTCTTACTTTACCCACTTCTATGGAATGTCGTCTCCTTTTCAAATTATATCAAAAAATTACGTGACCTTTTTATATTGTAGCGCAAACTTTCAACCAAACTCAACAAATTTTTTATTTTCTTTTCAGAAGTTAGAAAGATTCATAGAGACTTTTCAGTCTCTGCCTAGCACCATCTTATGATTACCAATGCAAAGAATCGAATTCAATGCCTCCACCTAGCACTATCGTGTGATCACAATTGCTAAGAATCGAACTCAAAACATGTCGTGTATAATATAAGTCTAAATTTCGTCTCAACCACTAAGTCACCCGCGATGGTTAAACGACAAACTTTCTTTGGATATAATAAGCGTGGGTTTTAAAATCTAACGTTACCGGGTGTTGAACGCTTACGGTGATCCTGCCGATGTATTTACGCAGGTGCAAAAGTCCCAGAAGAAAATAGTCGATGATCAAATGGACCATGAAGCTTTGCTTCTTCCTCGATTCCCTCCAAAACCCTCTTCCCCAACGGCTTTACCTGCCATTTAAACCCATCCAAACCTCACTTCAATTCAGCACTGAGGCAAAAACCCTAAACCCTAATTTCACACCCACTTCTGTATCATACTCTAAGCTCTTGTCACAATGCACTGCTTCCAAATCTGTTGGTGTGGGCAGGGAAATCCATGCCCACATGATCAGATTCGGATGTTCCGAAGACCCAAATCTTCGGAACCATCTGATCAATTTGTACGCGAAATGTCGGTTTTTCAGGCACGCCCGGAAACTGGTTGATGAAAGTCCTGAACCAGATTTGGTGTCTTGGTCTGCTTTGATATCTGGGTATGCCCAAAATGGGCTTGGTAAAGAAGCCCTTTCGGCGTTTCGTGAGATGCACTCGTTGGGTGTTAAGTGTAATGAGTTTACGTTTCCGAGTGTTCTTAAGGCGTGCTCTATTACTAAAGATTTGGGACTGGGGAAGCAGGTTCACGGGGTTGCGCTGCTTACAGGGTTTGAGTCCGATGAGTTTGTTGCGAATACTTTGGTGGTAATGTATGCGAAATGTGGTGAGTTTGGGGATTCTAGGAGGCTCTTTGATGCAATTCCAGAGCGGAATGTTGTTTCGTGGAATGCATTGTTTTCTTGTTATGTGCAGAGTGATTTCCATGAAAAAGCAATGGATTTGTTTCAGGAAATGGTTCTGAGCGGAGTAAGACCTAATGAGTATAGTCTATCTAGTATAATAAACGCATGCACTGGGTTCGGGGATGGCAGTCGAGGAAGGAAAATTCATGGATATATGATAAAGCTTGGATATGAATCTGACTCATTCTCAGCAAATGCACTTGTTGACATGTATGCCAAAGTCAAAAGTCTTGAAGATGCAGTAACAGTTTTTGAGAAAATCGAACAGCCCGATATTGTTTCCTGGAATGCTGTTATTGCTGGTTGTGTTCTTCACGAGTACCATGGTCGAGCTCTAAATTTTTTTAGGCAAATGAAAGGGTCAGGAATCCGTCCAAATATGTTCACATTATCGAGTGCACTTAAAGCCTGTGCCGGACTGGGGTTCAAGAAATTGGGTAGGCAGTTACACTCTTTCTTGATAAAGATGGATACGGAATCAGATTCATTTGTCAATGTTGGACTGATAGATATGTATTGCAAGTGTGGGATGATGAGCAATGCAAGGGTTCTTTTCGATAAGATGCCAAAGAAGGACATGATTGCATGGAATGCTGTGATCTCGGGACATTCGCAGAATGGGGAAGATATAGAAGCGGTATCCCTCTTTTCTGAAATGTACAAGGAGGGGGTAGAATTTAACCAGACTACCTTATCTACAGTCCTCAAAGCCATGGCGAGCATGCAGGCCATAGATGTTTGTGAACAAGTTCATGCACTTTCTGTCAAAACAGGTTTTGAATCTGATATGTATGTTATAAATAGCCTTCTTGATACATATGGAAAATGCGGCAAAGTAGAAGACGCGACAAGAATTTTTAAAGAATGTCCAATTGAGGACGTGGTGGCTTTTACATCGATGATCACAGCCTATTCGCAATATGAACAAGGAGAAGAAGCTCTAAAACTCTACTTGCAAATGCTGGAGAGGGAAAACAAACCAGATTCATTTGTATGCAGTTCCCTTCTAAATGCTTGTGCAAATTTGTCTGCATACGAGCAAGGGAAACAGATCCACGTTCACATTCTCAAGTTCGGATTCATGTCTGATGCTTTTGCCGGGAACTCTCTTGTTAACATGTATGCAAAATGTGGAAGCATAGAAGATGCAGATCGTGCTTTCGCTGAGGTACCTGAGAGAGGAATAGTTTCATGGTCTGCAATGATTGGAGGACTCGCTCAACACGGACATGGAAGAGAGGCCCTCAACTTATTCACTCAGATGCTCGAGGATGGCGTTCCCCCCAATCATATCACTTTAGTAAGTGTCCTCTGTGCGTGCAATCACGCAGGTTTGGTAACGGAAGCCAAAAAGTATTTTGAGTCCATGACAGAGTTGTTTGGAGTTGTGCCGAGGCAAGAGCATTATGCTTGCATGATTGATCTCCTTGGCAGAGCAGGGAAGATAAATGAGGCAATGGAGCTTGTCAACACAATGCCATTTGAAGCGAACGCATCTGTCTGGGGGGCACTTCTTGGTGCTGCGAGAATCCATAAAAATGTTGAGCTTGGCGAGCACGCTGCTGAAATGCTCTTAGTTCTTGAGCCCGAGAAATCTGGTACTCATGTACTTCTTGCAAACATTTACGCATCAGCCGGCATGTGGGATAATGTGGCGAAAATGAGAAAACTTATGAAAGATGACCAGGTAAAGAAGGAACCTGGGATGAGTTGGACTGAGGTCAAAGACCAGGTACACACATTTATAGTAGGAGATAGAAACCATTCGAGAAGTGCTGAAATTTATGCGAAACTCGATGAGCTTTTCGACCTAATGTATAAAGCCGGCTATGTTCCAATGGTGGAGATGGACCTCCATGATGTGGAACAAAGTGAAAAGCAGCGGCTTCTGCGCTACCACAGCGAGAAGCTTGCAGTGGCTTTCGCGTTGCTTGCCACTCCGCGGGGAGCTCCCATTCGGGTGAAGAAGAATCTAAGAGTATGCGTGGACTGCCACACAGCACTCAAGTTCATCAGTAAAATAGCTTCCAGGGAGATTATTGTGAGGGACGTCAATAGATTCCATCATTTCAGAGACGGTTCTTGCTCTTGTAGGGATTATTGGTGACATAACTGCAAAGAACTTCTACTTCTTCCTTCGAATTCGAACCAAATTTTTGTACCATTTTATGTACTATTACAGTGTAATTTTAATAAATTAAGAGTTGGTTCTTTTCTGTTTTTGAGTGAGGAGATTGTTCTTACACAGCTTTTAGAACTAATTAGTTTCCATAATCTAACGGCGTTCAAAGTATGGACGCTAAGAGGAGAACTTCCATGTAACAAGGATGTCACTGTGGCAGGACCTCAAACCGATTTTAAGAATGGATAATGTACACGGTATAACATTTACAACAAAAGTATAGTGTTTCGTAACTCTCTGATTTCTTAGATCATATAATCCTCCGGTATTATTGTCAACAACGAATACTTCACCTTCACCGAGATTCGGCCTCCCTCTACACAAAGCTTGGCTCCGGTGACCACCCAATATCCCGGCGAGTGCTCAGGACCTCTCAACATTTCCTTGGTATCTACAAACGTCGCCATTTTTGGTGCCTTGCTTGGTAAGGGTGGCCCTGCAGGGTAAACTGCTGAATTCAAATCCACTTTTGTTGGTGCCACAGGTGGATTCGATGCCGTACTAAACCTTGTGCTGATCAAGGTTGAGATGAATCCTGATTTTCGAGAAGTTGTCGAGGGTCCTTCCCACTCTGATCTGCGGATTTTTGCAGATGCCACCGTTGAAAATCCAAGCCTCAAGAACAAAACTTTCCTCATTCCGATGGCCTTGGCTTCAAACCAGGCCTTCGTCACAATTGATGCAGAGTCATCGATACAGGCCCCGTTGTACTCTACTGGGGCAGTGCATACATGTGAAAATATGCTCCACTTGACAGGTTCAAAGTAGCCTCGTTCCTCTGGCTCGTGAATGGGCTCGTAATTGTGATCGTATGAGAGTTGGAGAGTATCGGGAAGAGTTGCAAGGTGCTGGAGATGGATTGCCAGATGGTCACTTTTCTTACCTTCAAGATACAAACGCATTCCTGTCACCGGTCGGTTTCCAGTATCAACCTGAAAATTGTAAAATTAGAAACCACAATCCAAAGATGAACTAGTGTATGTAAGAATATGCTTGAGTAATGGAATCGATGAAAATGTGAACAATAAAACAGCAGTTGCACAAAGACATTTCATTCTCTGAAAATCGAGGCAAAGAATAGCGCATCTTTTCAACTCATTGACACAACAATTTTCCAGTTTTAAGGGATTTCTTAAGAGTTCATCGCCTGATAAAACGTATGCAATGGAAGTCTTCAAAGAACAAGGAATTCCCAACATGCTATCAACAACTAATATGTCAAATATTTTACATCACAAGATAATTACCTTCAAAGTGTTAACATACAGCTTTGGGCCCATAAAGGTGAATTGAAGTGATGGGGACACTTGTTTTCTGCGCCTGAGACCGAGAGGAAGATCACCATACACCGGAGCCCATTGACGTGGTAACTGATATTCCAAAAATTGTTGGAGTTCCTCTATCGGTGGTTTGTCTGCGTTTATCATAGAATTATGAGTACATTCAGACTTTTTATGAGAAAGTAATTTAGCTAACTGGGATACGCACATCTAAGGTAGAGATTCACTGCATGGCTTAGAAATCCAATTCCTTGGACACCACCCAACAGAGAGGTTATGGGCACGAAGGACATCGATATTACATTAGGTGACTCTGATACGGTTGAAAGCCACTTGTTATGACTTTGATCAATATCAACACCTCCCCTTCGAACACGGACAGTAACTATACCCTGCATTAAATAAACAACATCAAGATATCTTCATCCATCCAATGCACGTTGATTGTTTCACATTAAAATGGATACCAAAATGCTTACATCATTTATCTGTGTGACAATAGGTTGCCTTATTGGGGCCGCATACGTTCCATGAACCTCCCGGGGCATAGAGTTACCATCCTGAAACAAAGGGCATAAACATTAAAGTAAAAGTAAGTCACCTCCTCAATTTCCACAACTTCCATTGTCATAATTTTGTATCAAGATAAAACATAAGTGCATAAAAATCCTAAGAAAAAAGAGGCAAGGTTATACAGTTAAAAATTCTGCTTACCTTCGTTTTTCCTGATAAACCATCAGACTCTGATCCAGTTGCATCTTCAGAAAACATCTCGTCGGCTAATTGCTTTAACAATTTCTGCACTTCTGTGGGATGAAGATTTGAATTTTGTAACTGCTTCATGTGAACTATATCCTTTCCACCCATTTTCACCCCAACAACAACATGAGTACCGTATTTGTCAATGAACCTGGAATTCAAATTATTAAACATCAACATACAGTGGCACAAAACAGTTGTATCCTTAGCTGGAAAATGTAGATAAATAACCATCCAGCAAGAGAAACAACATTCATTCCGATTTTACTCCTCTATATTATCATCTCTGATATGCGAGCTATATCCACGCTCGGGAGCTTATTTCAATAAATTACACTGCATCCATAAACTTCTTTGTAATATAGTTTCAAGCGTCTAACTCAACGTAACTGTTGTGCGCATTCAACAATGGAAGAAAATGTTGAGGAACATGAATATGCAAAATTCAAAGTACTGAGCTATCTCTTACTCAGCAAGGGCAGTAGGGTCCCATGTAGAAGGCACTTCTTGTATCACATGCTGGGACAGTTTTAGATTGGATCTTGATAACTCAATATTATACAGAGTTATCAACCAACCATCAAAAGCAAGAGCTTTTGTTGGAGCTGCATCCTTCTGCCAGCAGCCAGTGAATCCAAACATAGTATTAAACAGACCAGACGGAATTTTGCCCGACAGAGACACTTCCTGGTTGTATTGCTCTGACATCTGGAAATACAAACAATGCAGATACTGTTAAGAGTTAAACAAACAATCACCAGAGTCCCGTTAATCGAATCGAGTAAGAAGTAAGGTACCAGCAATGTCCGATGGATCAAAACAGAACACTATTTGAACGATCGAATACAAAAACGTGTCTGAGGATATGAGCTGAAATTTCAAATTTGAGTTTCTATGATTCAATTTCTACCACAATTAATTCAAAATTTCCCAACACCATGATAATTAACATCAAAAAACAAGTCCATAAATAATAATATTAAACAAAATACACTTCAACAAATTCCATTTCAAACTTGTAATATAAAAATTAAAAACTAAAAAATCGATCTTCTCCAATTCTTCATCACCATCCAGTCAAAGAAACAACTGCAATCAAAACCCAGAAACCAATTCGCGCCAAAAAAAAAACAAAAAGCTGATGAATTTCATTTCCCAAGAAGAAAATAACATACCCGATTAAACGAAACGACGTCGGAGCGGAACCTGGTGCGCTCGCCTTTATCGCACCTGATGGAGGTGGAGACATCGGGCACGACGGGACCACCAGGGACGACGAGGTAGCGGGTCCGGGTCGAGTCCAGCTCGATGAGCATGGACTTGCACGCGGTGAGCCGGATATCGTTGGAGAGATTGTACCCGGACCCGATCACCTCGACGGCCTTCTTGGCAGCTGATTGGGGGTCGGGGCGAGACCCATTGAAAGCCATCGATTTGGGAACGAACCCAACCGGACGGCGAATAAGTGGCTGGAGAGAAGAGGGGTCGAGGTTTGGGGAGTGTTGAAGGGTTTTGATATATTGGGGCGACGACCCATTGGAGTCTCTGGTTTTGAGGATTCAACGATGTGAGAGAGAGAGAGAGAGGGAGACTGAGGCAAAGTTGATTTCTTTGTTTAATATTTTAATTAGATTAAATTAATTAACTTTAACAACTAATTAATCAAAAAGTTGGAATATTTGATCTGGTTAAATGCGTTGATTGCTGAAAGCGACTCTCCTTCTTCGATGGGTTCGGTGACGAAGGCCTGGAAATTGAATCGGGAGGACTTCGCCTGAAAGACGTAAAGTGGGAACGCAGAGACTTGGAAGGCGGCTGGGGCTGGCGGCTCCTTCCTCCTCCTTTCGCGCCACGCGTCAACGTCTCTGCTGTCATGCATTGTTTTACCTTTTTGTCCTTCATTCGGTGTTTCCCATGAGATATTTATTTATCGTTGACCAAAGACAAATGAGTTGTTCGCTTACTGAAATTGGGCTTCACTTTAATACTTGCTGTGAGTTTGGAGGCAAAGTACTAAACCCCTGTAGATAAAGGCCCAACCAACCCTAATAATATGTTTCAATTTTCATATCAATTCTTGATTTTCGGACATTTCAACGAAAATATCGACAATTTTTTTTTTAACAATCGATTTTATCTATACTAAATAGAGGAGGGTGGGCTTAGTCGCACAATGAGTTAGCAATTATGTGGTTCAAATTCACCTTTGATGAAAATCGAACTTAAAACCTCTCACTTCCAATGAAGAGAAATACCACTGGTGCTAAATAAATAAAGTTAGTAAGAATTGATGGATGTGTTTAAAAACTGATGCCAACTACACACACTACTAAAGTAAGAATTGGTCAAGTCAATGGTTCCCCCTTATTTTCTTGAGGAATGAATGCATGGTCTTTATGGGGTGAGCTATTAAGAGTAAGTGGGAACGCCAATACACAGGTGACAACTTCTTACTTGGTGGAACTTTTTGTTAACTCGTCATTAACTCATTGATTATCTCTAATTCCACCATTAAGTCTTTTTTTTTTTAAAATAGACTAGCTGGTGATTTCGTCACGCAATTCATTTTATTAAGAGTTAGGAAAACTCACATAAACATTTCACATTTTCTTGACCACCAAACGTGTGATTTATCGTCACATTAACTCACACGGTTTTGTTGTTAAACATGTATTGGATTGGAGGGGGTTAATTTTGACCAAGCAAGGAATATCAGGAGGAAGAAAGTCCAAACCAAGCTAGGCTCCAAAAGCGTTACATGCACATAATTAACATTGAAAAATTCATGGAGACATTATAGTCAAACACCACCACCACCACATACTAAACACACTCGTTTTCATACTCACATTTCACACTTCGACAGCCCCCCTTCATTTAATTATTTGTCTGCTTTTTTGTATGATATTCATCTATTTGCCCTCAAACGTAAAACCCAAACTCCTCTAGCTACCACCACCACAACACCACATGTCATCATCCACTCAAACTAACAATGGAAACAATTCAAGGTGGGAGGGGATCCTGATGATGCCGTTACGCGATTGCTAAATTATTTTAGTTTTCGTGTGATAATATGCATGTATGATGAGTTTATGGTTTTATGAAAATTAGAGCAATCAAACTCATTTATTGAAAAAAGGGTATTACAAATACATATCATGAAGAACTCGGTTCTATAACGATCATTGCAGAGTAGATCTAAAACTATTACAATAATGCATCACCAATCACAAGTAATGAGTAGATATCAAGCACTAGTATACGCTCATCGAGAACCACAAGATTATATAGATTAATAAAATCGTTAAACCTCGCGTTACACGAAGATCGTGCAAGAACAAAAATTTATCACTGCCTGATTCCATAACAGTAAGTGGAGTAGATTCAACGAATCAAACAGCTCCATCCTTCACATCTGACAACCAGATCACTGGACCGCCTGAACTTGATCTCGACGCCATCCGACATCTTCCATGGCTTATGGTTTCAACCTCATATCGAAGGTAATAACTGGATTCAAAACTGTATATTCATTGTGTACGTGGGCCAAAAATTCGATGATTATCACGACGATTACTCTACAACAAAACAAAAAAAAAATTAAAAAGGAAAGAGGAAAGACACTAAGGATGATCGTCTAGAAGATTGATTACCCCAAAACCAAAGGCAGAGTCCGGCGGCAGAAAATATTTTCTTTGTTTACGGCTAGGGTTGATAATTAAACCCATATTAACGTGCTTAATTCGGCTGCCAATAGCTGAAAGCCACGTTTAAACTTCTTAACAAAAACAAGAGGCTACGTATTAGGCATGTGTTCCACGAATTAATCATGATTCGTGATGTTTCCACCCCAAATCTACACATAATAATAATCACCTTAAATTATATGCTTTATTTATTTATAATAATATAATTCAGAAGGTATCATGCACACAGATAAAATAAAATCCAATCAATCTGGAAGCTTGATATTTGGTTTGTGGGGTCCCCATCTCCGGCAGCCAAATTATGGAGTGGTTGAGACACTGCGTGTATCTTCTGGTGGTGCTTCCAGGAAACATGAAAATTAAGTTTTATACGATCTTCTGGGATTTTACGTTTTTTTGTTTTTCTTTTGTTGGCGGTGGAGGATAAGGTGGTGGTTTCTTTCTTGTTTCCCAAGTCCAACCATACAAAAAATAAATAAGAAATTAAATTGGGAAATTAAACAATATACTACAAGAGAGTTTTAAACTGTTGGTTGGGCAAACAACTTGACATTGTGTTCTAAATTCGTAGTGATTGTGTCTCTTGTTCTTCGAATTGTTTATTTTAATTTTGAATGTTTCATTTGAGTTAGGGTATTAGAACGACGAAATGTATTCTATCACGAGTTTCAGTTTCCTCAAACGGCTTAGTGCGATGAAGTGTAGATTGTAATTCAATTTTACATGTGACTCACTTAAACCTTTTTTGTCTGTGGTGGTGTCTCTTTTAGCTTGTGCCCATTATCATCAAGAACAAAGAAAACGAAAGTAAAATTAAGTAACTCAAATTTATTTCAAAAGACGAGTTCTAAGTGTATGTTTATACTTAAAATATATATAATTTCTTCATAAACTACAAAATAGAATGACACATATATTATGAAATATTAGAACATAATGAAAACATGGGAAACAAGCATATAATGTGTGCTCATTTAAGTATTCGATAAGTTTCTTACAATTTATTAAAAAAAATAAAATGCAAAATGAAAGTTATCTATTTTCTGCCTAAGTAAGTCGCAACCTAGGCGGGTCTGGGTGGGCTAGGCGGGCGCCTCAGTAGGTATATGCGTCATTTCTTAATTTTCAAATGTCTAGGCATTAATCGGGGCGGTGGCCAGCCGCCTAGCGCCTAGGCGACGCTAGTCGGGGATTTTTAGAACAGTGATTCGTAGTGATTGTGTCTCTTGTTATTCGAATTGTTTATTTTAATTTTGAATGTTTCATTTGAGTTAGAGTATTAGAACGACGAAATGTATTCTATCACGAGTTTCAATTTCCTCAAACCGCTGAGTGCGATGAAGTGTAGATTGTAGTTAAATTTTACACGTGACTCACTTAAACCTCTTTTGTTTGTGTTGGTGTCTCTTTTAGCTTGTGCCCATTATCATCAAGAACAAAGAAAATGAAAGTAAAATTAAGTAACTCAAATTTATTTCAGAAGATAAGTTATCGACCGATGCAAGATCTCTTGAAGGTTCATAACTATTGTGAGTATGTCAAAATGGTTGGCGACCTCTTTTGATTCGATTTTTAGTGGCAACATATTTATAGAAAAGCCAACTTCATAGTCGATGCTATTACATCCATTGGTCACATGTTGATAATGTTTGTGGTTGAGATAGGGCACTTCCTAGTGAAACACGCCGAGCGTTTTTATTTGCTAGAAAAAGAAAAAACAAGGTGCTGTTTTCTCAATTTCTAGGTCCACGAAAAAATTGTGGCTGTGACTAAAACTCAAAGAGTCGGCATCATTTTCTTCTTCGTCATCATGTTTCGAGCTTTAAGCTAGAGAACGCTGTAATGCACATCAAATGAAAGAGACAATCAGATAACGTAATTGGTCCAAATATGACACCTACACCCCTACACTCACACAGACAGAATGAGGAGCCAAAAACACAAGTTTAATGTGGAGGGACCATGCTAATTTAAATTTGAAATAACTTGTTTGGGAACTAATTTTCAGACACTGTTTTCTTTCTACACAATCTTGTTTGCTTTCGTTTTTCATTTTACTAATATTTAATCAATTCAAAAGGCGAAACATAATCAACTTGAATTTGGGACAGCTATTCGAAATCTTTGTGAAAGACTGAATTCGTTATCTCATGTTTTCTGTTCGCGAAAAAAATACCAATTGAAGCATATGGTTTCTTCAAACAATAAGGAGTTGGGTCAACTATTTAATCAAATGAAGTTGAGAGTTCCCCATCTCTTCTCGAGAAACAAGGGGGTTATGCAAAATTGCACTCAATTTCATATGTGGCAATTCCGCCAAGATCTCTTCTTTAGTTGGGGGAAGAATATGCACGAATCGAACTTTTTGAGGAAACATATCGAGAGTGAATTGGTTAAATAATGTGTGGTCGTTAAACAAGGATCGGTTTTAACTAAAAGGCGATTTTTGTTTATTATATATTTTGTTTAAAGCTCATAAGTCATGATCAAAATCTACTAGCATTCATAATAAATGCATAATCTAGCACGAATCAAGCATGAATACTACGTGTTACTTGATAAGGAAGCAACCACCATACCCTATCTATATTTTGATTACGAACGAATGCGTGACCGTGATTGAAATGGATGTTGAAACTCAACAAATAATGCATATCCTAAAGAACTCGGCCCTAAAAGGGTCTTAAGAAACTAGATTTAAAAATATTACAATAAAGTATTACCAATCGTAAAATGATGAGTATATGTCAAGCAATCGTCCAAGCTCATCAGAAAAACCGCAAGATTATACAAACCAATAAAACTATTAAACCTCGTGTTATACGAAGATCATGTGAGAAAAAAAATATCAAATCATATATTGGGACAGAGAGTACGGCGCCCATGAGTCTAATTGTATCACCTGATCACTGCCACAATCTCAACACACCAAGGGAAGTGGATCCAAAAAATATCAAACAACTACGCCCTCACCAAGTGAAGTATATATTCATTAATGAAGAAGATTTTCTCAAAAGAGTGACACCTCAAACACACTCATTAATTTTTCAATGAAGAGTTATCATCAACTACATTTTCATTTGGCTCACATTAAAGGACGATCCTCTATAGTTGGCTTTTAAAACTCTTACCAAGAGTGGATAGGGCAATTAATTTGTTTTAAAGCTAACGAAAGTTTTTTCGATGTGTCGGGAACACAATCCGGCGCACTAAATGCATAATAGAAGTGGTTAGATCATTCCAAAAAAAAAAAAATATTCAACCACTTATATTATGACATTTTGTGTACCAGATTATGTTCCCAGCATACTAAAAAATTTCTCCAATTAGAGCAACTCCAGCCGTGTGGAGTGCTCGGGGGACGGGGGAGATCAAAGGGCCCGAGGCCCGGTGGGGAGAGCTCCAGCCATGGAGAGCCGGAGGGCGGGTGGGAGGCCGAGCGGGGGGGGAGTGGGGAATCGACGGGCATGTGGCCTGAGGGAGAAGAGTTGTGTCAGGCGAGAGAGAGAGAGAGAGAGAGAGAGAGAGAGAGAGAGAGAAAGGAGAAGAGAGAGAGTTAGAAACATAATAATATTTTATGGATTGGGTGAGAAACAAAATATTAATATTATTGTCTATTGCATAGGGGAAGAGCTCCAAGGGTGGAGATGCAAATGTCAATTACTGTTCATTAATGGCAGTTACTATTCATTAAAGGCAGTTACTGTTCAATAGGGTGGATTGAATAGTGAATTGCCAGGGGGGAGGGCTTCATGGGTGGAGTTGCTCTTAGACATCTACATTTTGTACCTATCTATCTATTTTTTTTCACCTGAAATGAGTAATGTAGAACTTATTTTTCAAAAGGTAATAACAACTCCATATATAATTTACAAAAAAAAAAAAAAACAATGTACAATTAATTAAATATCATACAATTATGCATTTATGTTCCGTTGTATGGTATATACTAAATGAATGAAGCGTTAGATGTTCCGCTAAAAATCCATAGCCAAGAATTACGTTGTGTATTGTGCAAATTGACCGGACAGCGCAGCACGGTGACGAAACGCGGGGTTGGAAAGACAGTAAATATTTTATGCGCGTGCGGCCCACGATTACAGAGAGAGAGCGTGGGGAGGAGAGCTGTCGGATAAAAACGATACTGCTGTCAGAAACCACTCAACTGTGTTGTAAGAAACGCTGTCCTCCGCTTCCACTGGACACGCGTATGAAATGGACACGTGTTGGAGCGGGAATGGGCGAGAGGAAGCGCTCGTTCGGTCCAAGCGCGAGCGGTTCAAAGGGAGGGTAAAAGCGTGGGCCCAATTGAAGGAAAGGCAGGCTCTTGCCTTAATTAATTAAAAATTTGAAAAATAAAAGGAAAAGTGCAAAAAGTGAAAAATAATACTATTCACGCGGCGTGATGGCAGTTTATGCCGACAACTTGTTCAACCGGCTAATACTGCCCAAACATGTTGACTTGGGCAACGATGGGGTTTTTGCTCTCATGTCCTCTTTTGTCTGTCCTATCGACGGTTCGGAAAGTGCATTTAAATGACTTAAAACGTTTTTTTTTTTTTAATTTGAAAAACTTACTCATTCATAGTTTTCCTAGACTTCTAATTTTCATCCATGTATCCAAAGTTTTAAAATAAAAACGAGCATCTAACGAAAATAAAAGTGCAAGTGACATCCTTCTCTTGCAACTCTCTACTTTGAATAACAATTTACATAATACGAGTGTATTACTATAGTAATATTTAAATCCAATAAAATAAATAATTATGAAAATATTTTAGTTAAATATCATTGAAAGAAAACGTTACGTAGTCTTGACTCAACAAATAAACAGCGAGTGGAAATGATGCAGGAGTGGAGCGTGGAAGATGGGAGGAAGGAGCACCGCACGCAATCAGAAAGAGTGCATCCGCAGCCGTTGGATAATGATAAAAATGATGGGTGTGCTGTGATCTCTCGACAACCCACATGCCACGTAATACGGGAACCAAAATTGTACAATTACTAAATTGCCACCGTTGGAGAGCCGCCCCTAACCCCATCTCAGTCAAATCGCTTGTTGACTGTGCGCCTCTCTCTCCTCTCTCTTTCTCTCTCTTCAAATCCTCGCTCATCCCGTCTATATATAACACCACAGCCTGCTCCCCCATACTCCTCCATTGCCATCTCCACACCCATTCATATGCTCTCGCATATTCTCACTGCAACCAAACACTCTGACCACCCAAACACTGCAACAAAAATCGCCACCGTTTAGTTATGGCGCCGAGAGAGAGGAAGGCCACCGCCGTTAGGGTGAACGGTAACGGAAACGTGGAGGTGCATTTTAGAGGCGTGAGGAAGAGGCCGTGGGGAAGGTACGCCGCCGAGATCAGAGATCCCGGCAAGAAGAGCCGGGTCTGGCTCGGAACCTTCGACACGGCGGAGGAAGCCGCCCGGGCCTACGACAACGCCGCCAGAGATTTCCGCGGTGCCAAGGCCAAGACAAACTTCCCTCTCCTTTCGGAAAATGTTAGCCTGAATATTACAAAAAATAATAATATAAATAATAATAATAAAATTAGTAGCGGAAGCAACAATCAAAGCCCGAGCCAGAGCAGCACGGTGGAGTCCTCCAGCCGTGAGCCGCCGGCTCCGATGGTCGATTCCTCGCCGTTTGATCTAAATCTCGCTCACGGTGTTAGCTCCGGCGGATTCGGCTCCGCGCCGATGAGGTTCCCCTTCCAGCACCACCAGGTTCCGGGAATCGGACCTGTCATCGGAGTCCCGGCTTCCTCCGCGGCAGCCGCGAATCACATGCTCTATATTGACTCGGTGTTCAGAGCCGGCATGTTGAAGAACCACCAAATTCATCAACGGCTGAGATTCGATCACCCCAGCTTCCACCCGCATGATTTCCAAGCCGCCGGTGGTGGTGGTTTTGCCGGTGGGGCCCAGAGCGACTCAGACTCGTCCTCGGTGGTCGATCTGAACCAGAACGATCTGCCTCTCCTCGGCGGCGGAGGGTTCGATCTCAACCTCCCTCCTCCACCGGAACTCGCCTGATTTTGTTTTTGGAGAAGAGCGCGGCTGCCGGCTGAGTTAATAGGAAATCTTCAATTTCAGTTTTTTTTTTTTCTTTTCCTAATTTTAGTTTTATAATTTTCGAATTTCTAAGATAGAAAAAGAAAAAAGAAAAAAAAAAACGTTGAGAGCAACCAATTAAAGAAGCCCCATGTGAATACGTAGCTGATCGGATCATCATCCTTTTTTTTTTTTTGCAGCAGCGAAACTCCACCGTGTTTCAATCTGTTGTTCGGAATTAGACACCCCCTTTTTTTCTTAATTTTTCTGTTGTAATCTCTCGTTTCAGCAATAATTATTTTCCGCTAATTGTAACCCAACTGATCATTTCTTAATTTTCCAGCATCTTCGTTTGACTACGATATTATGATCCAGCGATGTAACGCTCTTGATCGTTTTTTCGATATTAGATGTAACGCTTTCCATCTTTTCTCGATAAATCTTGTATTCCGGTTTTCGGATCAATCTTGTCCCTTTGCCCGATTGGAAGGTTTGTTACTTTTATCATGTATACTTTTTAAGATCTGTGGAGATTTTTTTTTTCAACTTTTTTTTTGTTGTTCAAGAATAATCGGTAATTCATATAAAGTAGGGAGAAAGTAGCAGGAAATTTGTTGATTCGTGTGGTTCACGATTGCTTTTGCCCACAATAAGGGAAAAGGGATCCATTCCGGATTCCTGGAATCCACCCAATCACCTAATGCAGACGTTTGAAATTTGATTCAGCGGTTAAAATTATTATAAATTTTAAAAAATTTTTATGTTTGTAACCGTTGAATCAAATTTTAAAAGTTCGGATTTATCGATCAAATTTCCACAATAGGTGTCCTAACGGGCTGCCGCGTGGCAGGGCCTTTGTCCCAAGCGTCGGCCGCCCTTACGGCACTCAAACGAGTGAAAACCGAGTCGTTTTAACTCTCTATAATTACGCTTTTGTCCCCTTCCTTCTGAATATTTTGAGAAATATTGGGATTAAAGAGAGAATAAATGATTAGGCGCGTAAGCGGTGGTTAGAGGTTGGGCGCGTAAAGGGTAGCAGCCGGTTTTGGAGGGTACTTCGGACCGAAAGTTAATTCCACGTTGACCGGGTAAGCTCTCGAGATTCGAGTCGGGATTCCACGTGACAGACGGCCGTCCGATCTCACGTACTTATTTAATATTAATATTTTCCGAAAAAAGAAATAACTAGCAACGCGAAACAGGTGGGAGGAAACAGACAAAGGCGGGCCCCACGTGGTGGCGGGCGCCGCGAGTGAAAGTGGGAAAGCGCGGCTGCCGCTTTTAGTGGAGCCCACCGCCCTTTTTGCTGAAGAATATTTTGCGCTCCCCTCCATTTTGTTTCTCGATTTCACTGCCTTCCAAATTACGAAAAGATAATCGACAAAAAATAATTGGTCAATGCTTCAAAACCATGATCGTTGAAATTCTATATAAAAAAATTAATTTTCTTTATTATTATTATTTTTCCCAACATCTCTATTAATCTATTAACAAAAATTGTATTCTCAACCTTAAAACGGAGTATGATGTTTTAACGTTGTAATACATAATCTAGTTGTATTTTTTCATATTTATGAGTAAAAAAATCTGAAATTCAACCTCTGTAAATAGTTAGTTCGTTACTAGAATGTGATGACCTATCTCATTGAGGACGACATGACCAGCCGACCAAAATATTTATCTTATCCCACATTAAACATTGTTTTGAAATTGATTAAAATAGATAAGCTATAGATTAGGGTAGAGTAGGGTGGTTCAATGCATGGATTTAGAGATATGTGCATGTTGGAGTGTTAGATTATTAAGATGATTCTGGATTAATTTGGCATGCGTGTATTTAAATTAATCAATAAGATCATGGCACAAATTATTTTTAATTCAAATGGATTAAAATTTACGATAATTAATGGTAGCGACGTCGGAGGAACAAGAATTAAGGAAATATTAAATAAAAAAAATATGTATACGAGAAAGTGATGGAGTACGGCGCAGAGAAACCGAGAGCTGGGATGACGTGTCGGGAAGGGACAGACAGTTAGGCCGGCGGGTCGGCGTGTTTTAGTTCAAAGCTGTTTGCCGCGTGTGGGACCCGCGGTTTTGTACCGCCAACAAAGAGAGAGACTGGAACGTCTCGCGATGCGCCACGTTTTGCTTCGTGGTGAAATGAAAGCAAAAAAAAAATAATAATAAAAGCAACCGTCAGGGCATTAAATAAATAAATAAAATAAAAGGATATAGGGTGAGCTGCTGTTGCCGCCTTTTTCTCCATAGTGGACTTTGTTGCCTCTGAGATGACACCTCCCCTCTTACTCTCTTATCACTTCTGAATTTGAAACAAAGTTTTCGAAACCATTCGGTACTTCGTTTTGTTGATGTTCCTCTTTGTTTAAAAATGAGAGATTTTATATACGAATCTAGTGATGACAAATTCGATACCAAATTAAATTGTCTATTGTGTGATTTAGCCAAACTCCTCATTTTCATAGTATAAAAATATCGATATACTCAAACTAAAAAAAAATTTGGTAAACGGTGTCGATGGGACTTTGGAAGGAATATTACATGACATTTGGTACCTTGCGAGTTGCCTGTAATTTGTGGAGTTTGTGTTTTCTCACTAAAAGAGCAATACATCAGCGCACGTTGTGACAGCTTTCATTCAACGTTCAATTGGAATTGTATTGGTTCCCATTTTTTTTTGTTCAATATTTTTGTTGGGGATGTAAACTTATCAATTAGAATTTAATAAATTCCACATTTCGAAAAAAAGAAAATAATCTTACCTAAAGTAGGGATACCACTTGTTTTAATTTCTGTCACATAGAAAAATTTGGCAACAGGCTCGGATAATTTCGGAGTGCATTTTGACAATGAAAAGGCAAGTTAAGTAAAAAATGTAAGTTATGAGCAAGGGTTTTTAAAGTTTGAACACTTAATTATAACTTATGACTGACTTATTATGCGGCTTTGATGGAATCTCTCTTGCACCGTTTGATTTATTACGTAAATATCATCCCGTAATACATTAGTCGTTGTAATTAGAAATCTCGGATAATATTAAGCCGTCGGACACGGTAAAAGGTATAAGGTGACAGCACATGCAAATGAGAGTTGTGTTGGTACGTGCGCTTTGGAGTTTGGAGAATCAAACAAGACTCTTTCCCGCACTCTTACGTATGCCTATTGGGGCCCAACCCTACGTGTGAAACTGGAACCCCCTTTTCTCCATTTCCCACAAAAAATATCCATTATTATTGTATCTGAAACACTAGTAATACATCATGTATTTTTTATTTTTTTTGTGAATGGATAAAAGTTTATTTTTTATGTTTTAATTTTTTAATATAAATATCTCATCACTTGTATAGTAACGCGTGATGTACGATTCCGTATTTCAGATAAGATAAAAAATCTTTCCTCCTCGATCGCAACTTAGCTAAAGGTCCAAAAGTAATAAAAGGCCTGGTTTGCCTAAAAAAGTTATCTTAAACGAATGACTAGACTATAATTCTGTAGAGGACCATTATTTGGCCAAATGTAACCTCCCTCTTAGCTATTTTTGGAGCTGAACTCCTTAAGTAATTGATTCAAATTTAACGGTTAGATTTGAAAACATTCAACAATAGTTCAATTAAATTAACTAATAAATTTAAAGTACAAACTTTAAAAGGAAAACTAATGAAAAGGGCTTGAAAACTTTTAGTTTTAACAATAAGGACAAAATAAATGGTAAAGTGAATAGTGTCATATTTGACTTTTTAGTGTAAAAATGTGGTTTTTCGTTAAAGTTAACAGTACCGCGGGCTTTTCGTTAAAACTCCCAACTTTAAAACTAATATATTATTGAGGGGGCTATCTTTAGCCCCATATGTTTGAGATCGTATATGAGTATGGCCTGATACTGTTTATTTAAAAATAATTTTTTGCAGGACTATAATTTTATACGGGACTATATTTACCTTTTCGGTTGAAGATGATCTTATTAGCTGGATTTTGAATTGAAGGCTACCTTCTATTTTAAGCATGCATTTGCCACACAGCACGTTATTGACATTGTCAATGTCATTCGTATCATAGCTTTTAATTTTGTCGAATGGTTATTAATTTGGATAACTATTTGTGGGAGTTTAGGGTTAAGACTTCGTTGTCAAGAATTTGTTTAGCAACTAATGCGACTATTTGAAGTCATTTTACGTACATTAATTAATTGTATGAACGCACTGTCGTTGAAGTGAATTACACTCACTTGTCAATTTTTTTTTTAATATCTGAGTGCATATTCAGCCGTTAAAATGTATGCATGACATATATTAATTTGTGAAGGTGTAAAGAAATGTTCATCGTCGGAATACTATGCAAACTTTTAAGGAGTTGAGAAACTTTTCCTGATGTAAATTGATTTCAAGTGAAACCTCAACTTTTATAATGATATATAGCGTAGCTAGGATTTTTTTCCTGGGTAGGCTAGCTAAAATTAGTACCATAAAATCATATGCTTATTTTTTTCTTATATAAAATCTTAAATAATCAATATAAAAGAACAACAATAGAATATAAACAATTATTGAAATCATAACCCTAACCAACAATTTCAAGGATCATATAAATAATTAACCTACTAAATAAATAAAAAATAAGTAAATAAAGCGATTAAGAAAGTATCAAAGGTTACATTCATTAGAAAATCACAACGAAAAGCGAGGAATTGTGGAGATAGAGATTTAATTGTGAACTAAAAGAAAATTCTTTTTCTTTTCTTGAGTAAGAAGTACGGAGGCTAAATCGCATAGGATAAATGGTCTTTTTCTTTAAGTTTAACAAATAGGATAGAAGGGGAAGGGAAGATAGAACTAATTTATTATTTTTAGCATAAAAAGTATTATTTATTACTTATCCTCTACTAAATATACATGAAATAATAACCTATATTCGAATTGATTGTGCTATATAGGCTGCATGCATTAACATAAGTCATTAAAGCATTAGTTTGAAAAAGGATAGTGCTATTCACACATCCTTATTAATTTTTTGTCATTGATCTTCGTAAATTCATTCAATCCAAAGGTCGAAAACTGAAAGAGATGTGTGAGAAATAAAATAAGTGCGCAGATAACACTACACTTACAGAAAACCTCCATGGACTACAGCCCACCTTAACCTTGTGGGTGGCTCCACCCTTGGATATATCATAGATTCATAATTAGGTTAACGCACATGTGAAGTTCAATGACTACACACGTTCTATGTCACTCAATTTAACTTTATAATGAGTTAAGCTGCTCCTTTAGTTACTATAATTTTGTATTTTAAGAATTTGATAGCCAGCCACATTCAAAGTAGTGATATCTAAATGATAGATGTCAATTATCGATTAGTTTACAAATAACATTTTGATTTTAGTTTATTTGGACAATGAAAATTGCAAATTGCAATACCTAAAAAACAAAATACTATCACAATATTCTTTGTAGGATCCAATTGTTGAGCAATAGTAGTAATAATAGTACTATGCGACCCACATTGGAAGGAATATAGACTACATCTATTTGGAAAATATAAAAGAGACTCTAAAAAATGGAACTATCCATTCTCTGTCGTCTTATATTTTTGACATAATGTTTTATAATATTAACACAAAAAACTAATATTAAACTGTAAGATGAAAGATAAGCTATAAAAAGTTCAACTATTTGATCGTGATTTACAATACTGTTATTATAAAAATTATAATAAAAATCATTAGATGAAACTTAAGATAAAATGAATTAATGGAGTCGCGACTCTTAGCTGTTACAATCACATGGACTAAATCTTGTCATTAAAAGTTAGGAAAACTAATGAAAAATAAAAAAAAACTTTTCTTTTAACGAAAAATCATTTTTAAAAGTATAGTGAATAGTGTGTAAAGGTAAAAATGTGATTTTTTGTTAAAAGTGAACAGTACCGGAAATGTTTTGTTAAAACTCCCTTAAAAGTTTTCCAAAAAAAAAAAAATATTATTGTCATTAAAAAAAAAAAAAAAACACATCCAGTGGGAAACATGATTTGACCACAACAAACATATAATAAATAATAATAATAATAATAATATATTAGCAAATCAAATTTGGTTAGGTGTGCGATGGACGGATAAATCATAAATAGGCTTGTGTATTTGGCACTCTACTTCTAGCAGCTAGAGAGAGATAGAGTATAGAGACAGATGTCATGCACCAACTTGGTGGATACGTAATGTAATATGATTTTCTCAATGTCTTATTCTCGCGACCCGACCTGTTAAACATCTATCCAAATACTAATATTAACGGGTCAGGTCAGATCGGGTTAACGAATCGGGTCCAAAATACCAGGTTTAATTTCGTAAGTCACTTCACATAACTAAGAAGTTTTGATCTCTCTTTTACACAAATTAAGAACTTAAATTTTCTGGTCTTCAGATACCGAGCACTAAAATCCGAAGAGGATTCACATTCAACCCTATGAACAAAGATAAGATGGATGCCTATTGTTTATTGAGATTTGATTGAGAAACTTTATCTGGAAACTACTAAATAAAAAAGGAATATGTTCACAAAAATATGGTGGTATGAAAGTAGTCTCAAGATTGTAATTATGCCATTAGTTTGATGGTCCCAATGCACCGATTTGTAACTGAAGGCGACCACCCATATTGTTATTGGACTTGGATTGTCTGTCCTCCTTATTTCATGCACTTCTCATGCTCTTTTATTTTTGTGGTCACTGTTAAGGTATGTCAACATTTTATATTGATTTTGCTTTTTGTCTTATTATTTATATGAAAAATAAATCAATATAAAATGTTCACGTGATTTAACCGTGACCACATAACATAGGAGGGCATGAGGAGGACAGACAATCCAAATCCCTTGTTATTTTACTTGTTCACATTTGCATTAAAATTAATTAAAAATAAATTTAACGTTGAAATTAAATTTGATTTCTAATCACAAAAACTTAAAATTCGGTCAATATTTTGATGTTAAATATAAAGGGACAACTCACTCTTAGATATTTTCTATTATGTAACAGCTGTAAATTTGTTACATTTGTTTTGTTGTTAATCACAATGTTAGTGGTTAATCTGGTGTCATTAGTTTCTAAGCTTATTTAGCAAAGTGTATATAAACCCTCTTGTATTTTTACTTCCTGATTAAGAAATAAAATACAGAAAGCATTCTTTCTGTCTTGGTATCACTCGCCTCTCTGCTTAACCGCCTTTCGATCTTCTCACCGCCTCTCTGTGCCATTCAATCTTCTCGATCTCCTTCTCGATCTTGACGAATATACACGATGATATTTTTATCTAGAATTTGATATCTCTTTTGAAGATGCTCGTAGACAATAAATTCAATCCATCCCAATATGTAAAAGTGACTTGCCATTTTCTTAATTATGAAAATATCATCACATTTGCTAAAATAAAAAACAAAAAGGATCATATCTGCTAACAAAAATAGAACGATCATTTCTTTTCTCAGTCACCCATCATAGTGAGACGATTGTTACCAAACAACATAATTTGCTTTATTTTAAAAAAATCCAAACAACACAATTTGTAACGAGTTGAGTTTAATTAAGGAAAAAAAAATGTTTTGAGAAGAGGTGGGATGGTGCGGAAGGAAAGATTTTTTAGTGTGATGAGCACACGACTCGATAAAATAAATGTAATTATATAATTAATTGCAAACTTCAACGAAAAAAATTCAACAAATTATAATTACAAAGTTGTGCCGAGTCAAGAATGGCACGTCGCCTGATTGTATGTGCAACGACGACTAACGAACACGCCACCACGTGTTTGAAACAGGAGGAGGGGATGAAAAAGATTGGACGCACCGGATTCGCCACCACGTATTTGAAACAGGTACAGTACTCCCAGTTTGCGAAGTTCGAATTGGGATCTGATTTGTTTGGGTAAATTAGCAAGATTGGGGATGAAATGGTAAAATAATTGGTAGTGAATAATTTGGGTTGAAGGGCAGCAGACACTGTTAGAGTGATAGGGTTAGGGTTTATGTTAGAATTAGATCAAAATTTCAAATGGGGAGAATTTTTCTTATTGAATTGGATGGCAGAACTTACAGATGCAGATTCTGTGACAGCGCGCTTGCCCTTGCCGGTGATGTCCTCTCTCGGGTACTCTCTCTCTCTCTCTCTCTAAAGTTTGCATCTTTTTATATATTATGAGGTCTGTAGATTGATATGAGCATGATTACAAGTAAAATAGGATTAATTTGTGATAGAATGGAGGAAAAGATTGAAAATTTGGTTTCTTTTGATGGAATTTGAAATGGGTTTGTATTGATTTTAGAAAAAGGTTTTAGAAATTGGGTTTTCAGGCCCTGCATAAAGTGAATTGGGATTTTCAGGTCCTGCATGGACTAGATTCTATGTAGCATTGTTTTTCTGGGTTGGGAATTGGGATTAAGGGCCTTTTTTTTAGAGAATATGGGGTGTTTCTTGGTGAAGAAGCTTTTGTGACCTGAGAAAAGACCATGTAAAAGGACTAGATTGGGTGTGGTAGGGGTGGGCAAAAAAACCGAAGAACTGAGAAACCGCACTGAACTGAGGCCAAAAAACCTGAAGAAAACCGAGCCGAATTGATAGACTCAGTCAGGAGTAAGTATAATATCAATTGGGGGGGAGAAAACCACTTAGTGCCATAGTAAGGACTAGAATGTATACACACATAGATACATGGAGAAACTAAACTCAATTTCAAATAATAATTATTTTGAGATGTTTATTTTCATTGTTGCTTTTTCATCTATGCGTGCTGAGAACCAATGTAATATGCTTTAGTGTTTAACAATTTGACTTTAGTTTGTTGTAATTTGATTAGAATTTCAACTGCGGTCGAAGAAGGGCATATCTGTTCAGCAATGTGTAAGTTCTTTGCTATTATAGCCTGTGCTTTTAGTTGCCTTTCATATTTACATGTCATTTTCTGGCCGACATATTGCCAGACAATGAACAAATATCCTTTAGTGAACTAATTAATTCTTGAATGGCCATATTGCGTCAATTTCTTTATAGGAATCGCTTACTCTCTAAATTGTAAGTTTGCTGATTGTTAAAATTCATCATATGTTAAGCAGTAGTTGAAGGAGGATACCACTGTACATACTAGCCATTCTCAACCTTTTGGTCACAATAATATAAATTTGATGCTGCCGCATTTGTTCTAATGAAAATAATGATGTTCTATTATCTTCAACTTCAAGTGCCATGAGTAAATGTTGATTGGCTTTTCCTTCATCCTCATTCTTCTCATCTGACCTATGAAAATCTTATCCAGGGTGAACATAACGCTCGGTCCTGGGGAAGAGAGGCTAATGCTCTCTGGTTTGCATACTGTAGAAGATATATTTTGTTGCTGCTGTGGGCAGATTCTTGGTTGGAAATATGTATGCTTTCTTCATCTTTCTGCTTGAATGTTTTCCGCTTTGTTGTTAGCACGAGTAGGTAGGAGCAGGACTAGACAGTGTCACTTTTAGCTAGCCTATATTTTTTAAAATCAAGTACTTGAAATGCACTCTTATGTCTGTGCTATCAATTTACTTTTAGACCTGGGCCACTCTACCTTTGAACTAGTAAGATTATTTGTGGCAAAGTTTACATGTGGTATTTGATCAATGTTAGTAAAGTGCTGTTTGTGGACTGAATGCCACCTTTATTTTGAACACAAAACAATCTTATGTAATACTGATGGTGAATTTTATTAGGTAATTGCACACGACCAAACCCAAAAATACAAGGAAGGAAAGTTTGTGCTTGAAAGGTACTTGCTATCTTTTACTTTTGTCTCTATTTATGGTTTCTATTGAACTAAATGTGCCCGTCTCAATAGCAGATGGAGGATAGTGGAGGATGTAGCTGAGTTATTCAACTTGGACGCTCGTCTTGGTTCAAGTGATGCAGAGAGTCCCTAGCAAAGTTAAGCACTTATACAAATAATAAGAGCTGGATGCTATACAGTTATTTTCTTTATCAATAGAGACAATTTCAAGAGTTTTTCTTATTCGTTTTGCGTGCATCCTCTAATGAATGCTGTATTACACTTTGAGGTATTTTTTCCAACTAAATGTCTTAATTACAAAACCCTAATCCATCAATCCTATACGTGATGGTATGTTATAAATTTGTCTTTCCTGGCTGGTTTGAGAATTGTGATCAAGAATCACCTATTGAAAAAAAGATCTAAAGGCCAAGGGTTGTCACTCACTAGGCTTGAAACTGATTGCTTGTGAATTTTTTATTATTAACATTCTAATCAAGGTTTTGTATATAAATAAATAATATTAGTTTTCAAATATTGGTTGGCTTGAGAGAGAGGGAGGGAGAGAGAGACCCAAAGCCGGCAACATCACCTTACATGAAGAATGCGGTCATTTTGCTATTGTATATTCTTCTTTCACATGACAAGGAAAAGCTACATCTTATCCCAGAAAATAAAGAATGCATGGCAGAACTTATAGATGCAGATTCTGTGACAGTGCTCTTGCCCTTGCCAATGATGTCCTCTCTCCGGTACTCTCTCTCTCTCTCTCTCTCTCAATATTGCATCTTTTTTATATTTGTATTGTGAGACTTTTAGAATGATATAAGCATAACTACAAGTTATATATGCTTTAATTTGTGATATGATGGAAAAAAAGATTGAAAACTTGTTTCGTTTTGGGAGAATTTGAAATGGGTTTGTTAGTTTGTATTGATTTTAGAAAAAGGGTGTTAGAAATTGTATTTTTGGTATTTAGTGGGAATTGGTTGGTGGGTAATGGTTGATATGAGCATAAGTGAATTGGGATTTTCTGAGTTGGGGTTTCGGGTCAAGCATGGACTAGATTCTTTGCACCATTATATTTCTGAGTTGGGAATTGGGAATGTTATTGGGTTGGTAGCATTGTTGATTTCAGAGAATTGGGTATTTCTTGGTGAAGAAGCTTTGTGAAGCTGAAAATTGGCACGTGTAAAAGGACTAGATTGTGTATGCGACAATACCACGAATTTCAGTAGTTCTTGTTTCAAATGCATCGCAGCATTCAACAAGATTGCAATGGCTATAAGTAAGAGCTAGGTCAATTGGTTGGTTTTTTTAGAGGACAAAACCACTTAGTGCCATGAATACGGTTGGAATATATACACCCAGATATTTTTAATTACTCGTATGTGCTCGAAGTAATTGAGGAACTATTGAGTTAGATTTCGTATTTTGTGAGGAAATCTGAACTTTTGGCCGGACTATTAAGTTTTATTTTCTTATTTCTATGGAATTTGTATACAGGGTGAACATAACGCCTCGGTACTGAGGAAGAGATGCTAACGATCTCTGGTTTGTATATACTGTAGACATATCTTTTGTTGCTGCTGCGGACAGAGTCGGCTGAAAATATGTATGCTTTCTTCATCTCTCTGCTTCATTGTTTTCTGCCTCCTTGTTTAGGATGAGTAAGAGGACTATTGAGTGTCACTCGTAAACAAAAGAGGAAAAAACACACGTTGAACATGTTGTCTTGAACAGGAAACACTCTGTTATACCGATGGTGAATTTTATTAGGTAATTGCTCACGACGAAAACCAACAGTACGAGGAAGGAAAATTTGTGCTTGAAAGGTTCTTACTAACGTTTACTTTTGTGTCTATTTACGGTTTATTGAACTAAAATGTCCTGTCTCTATAACGGATGCAAGTCTGTGGAGGATGTAGCTGAGGAATTCAACTTGGGGGCTCGTCTTCGTTCAAGTGACGCAGGAAATCCCTAGCAAAGTTAAGCACTTGCACCAGAAGCTTTTGTCAATGTCGGAAAGGATTTCTTTAATCTGGACGCCTGTGTATATGCAGAAACATGGGATGGTATGACCAAAATACAGAGTGTTGTTTTGTGTGTGTGGTCTAACGGTCACGTGGTTTGATTTTCTGCTCCATTCTAAACATCATTCGAGCGCTAATTGATTAGTAAGTTACAGGGCGCCAACCACTCGTTTAGATCTACGTTACCATGTTTTGCATCATCGAACACAACATTTTAGGTCATTATTCAATGTTCATTGCTTAAAATTTTTACTCAAATCAATAATCGTTTTTTTGTTTAACAATGTGTCTTCAAGAAACAGATGAACATTGGGTGAAATGTTGTGAATAATGCTTGAATAAGGATCTATAGAATGAACGGCTTTGAGCATTAAATTATATTGAGTAAACTTGGATTTATGACTCGTGAGATTAGTGAGAAGAGAAGCTCACCTAATGAGAACAACTTACATAACAAGTTTACCGCCGCGAGACCTTTTCATTTAAGAAAAATATACACATATAAAAGTATTATTAAAAACCATCACGTAATAGTAAACTTGTTTTATGTAAATCATCGTCTCGTCTCCAAAAGTATTTAGCTTTGCTTTTCCTCTCCATGAGCATTGTCTGACCGAGTCTTGGACCGAGCCATGGAGGTGGGGACCACAGAATAAGCGGGTAATTATAAAGAAAGAAATAAAATGTCACCGTCGTGGAATTGTTGTGGTGTTATATTATAGGAATCGCACGGCCATGCCCTACTCTGCAACTCACACGGACCCCTTTTCCTTCTAATTCTTTTAAAGCAAGACTCCCATCGTCAATGTTTTGGGAAAGGGAACTGGATCCCCTCCAGATTCAAAAAAATCTAAGCTCACTAATTAATGCATTCGGGTCATTAAAATTTGATTCAAATACTACAATTATTATAACTTTAGAGGGGCCTCCTGTTTGTAGTCGTTGAATCAAATTTCAATGGCCCGGATGCATTGATTAGTGGGCTCAGATCCCTTGGATCCGAAGGGGATCCAGTTCCTTGGGAAATAGATCATCTTCGTATCTTTTCCTCCAAAGCCCAATGATCAAGTGATCCGGGCCTTTGAAATTTGATCCAACGGCTAAAAACATAGAAGTTAGTAAAAACTTTTAAAAACTATGATAATTTTTTGCCGTTGGATCAAATGTCAAAGGCCCGGATCACTTGATCTCTGGGCTTTGGAAAGAGAGATACAGAGAGGATCTCTTTCCAATGTTTTGTGTCAATAATAAAGTTTGGCGTGATGCACCGCATGTCGATTCTGTGTCAAATTAGTTTAACGCTATTCTTTATGTTAATATTATAAAAAATTATTTTGAAAATATGAAGTGGCAGAAAGTTTATTAATAAATCTAATTTTAAATGAGTTTTCTTAACATTTCACATGTTATTTTACATAATAATATATAAACTGTTGCCAAGTGAATTTACCGTAGCGATGTATTCATGTCATAGATGTATTTTACTTCTATGTATAGTTTTTTTGTTTCCAATTCTAATACTTATTGAAAATTACACTAAATTTATTTAAATTACAGAAAAAAAATCCAAACTTAAAATGTGCTTAACCAAGTTTGCTAATTATCTAGATACGTTTTGTTGTTCTAACCTAGGCCCCTCTTTATTTCCTTTTTTTTTCACTTATTTTTTGTTTCAATTTTTGTGAGTTGTCAATCGTTGGTCAATTTATGTAATATTTTTATTCTCCACAATTTTTGAAATGGATTCGGAGCTTATTAAAAAAGGAAGTAGAAAACGACATGCCAAACACAACAATCTTTTTACTCGGCAGCCCCTCTCCCTCCCTCACTAGTCCATCATGATGCGATTTGCTAATTTTGCCACGTCACCACCCTCACTATCGAAATGACAAAAACGTCCTTGCTGCATCATCATCATCATCATCATGACGTCATTTCTTATATTGAGCGCATGAGTCACATAGAATGATGCATCGATGTGCCACAATGTTTGGTTTTCTACATATAAGGCGTTATTTATGTTCATTACGAAGTGAAAAACCCCCTATTCTCGAGAGAAAAACTGCCTGGATCACCAACTAAGTCCCCTAAATGATCTCTCAATGATAAAAGAGCTAGGGTTGCAGAGATAGTTAGGAGGTTTGCTTAGAAACAGTCACCTTAAAAGAGTGTAATAGTTCATTGATCGAGCGCTCTTGCGCTGAAGATGAACGAAATTAAACGATTTGCCGAAGCTGTAGTATGTAAAAATGCATCGTTTGTATCGGACACACTGACAAATTTCTCTAAAAGCATTACTCAATTTTTAGTTGTTTTTTTTTTCTTAATTTATCGATTAATTACGAGTGTGGTGTTGGCTGCGCAACGTAACCAAACTTTGGAGTTGGAGTTGGAGAGACGGCCGTGACGCCTTCGGTTCCGACAATTCTGTTGGATTACGGGACCCGCCACACTTTGAACAATACTCACTGCCTGCGCAGAGAAGCCGACACGTACCTGGGAAATGGGTCCCACGTCCAGGATAATTATAAAACTCAACAAAAAGTAAAAAAAGAAAAAAGAAGGGGAGGCACAGAAAGGGAGGTGGTGACCAATTGGGGAGGGTCAAAACGGTCTGTGTATGAATCGACGATCTAGGTATCTCTCTCCTCATCTTTTAATCTTTTTCGATCTTATTTTCTTACGTTCTTTATTTTATCTTTTTTGCTCTATAAATTAATATAAGATATTGAAGAAATTTAACCGTAATTGTTTAAATAAGAAGAATAAAAAAGAAGGAAAAACGAGAAAAGAGAATCCTACTCCTCGACGGCTGGGGTTGGTGTGGCCAGGCAGCAGAGAGTGGGAGCAATGACAACAGATGCAGCGTACAGAAGTTGGCGGAGGGAGCAGTTCATGGGTGCTCAGTGGTGATGATGCCAGTGATGACGTTGGAATTAGGTGAAAATATATATTCAAGTAATTAACTAAAGTGAGGTGGTCTGCCGCTCCACCTGCACCTGCAGCTCCTTTGCGTGTTGTTTTTACTCTTCTTTATTTCCCCCTTTCTTTTTTTAATTATTTTTATCCCCAAACTTACATTTCAAGATTTTTGTATTCGGAATATAAGATGGTATATCAAATGTTTTCGACCATTAAGTTTAGAAGCAGGTAACAAAATACATTAAGGAAAAAAAAATCTAAATATCATTCTTCTAATTTATAGAAGCACGAGCAGAGGGAATGTCAATAATTATCTAAGCACGTAGGATTCTTAATTGTTGATGCACATAAAGGGAGTTTTGAATTCGAAACTTATTAGTTTAAACCCAACATCTTATCCACTAATTTGTTTGGTGTGCTCAGTAAAGAGAAACTCAACATGACTTAATTGTTACTTAAGATGATTAATGTCCCATAGAACACCCTCCATAGTTGCCTCCAATTGTATAACACCTGTGAGCATGTTCACCAAGAGCTGTGAATCTGTTTCAATTTGAACACACCGAAATTCCCTCTCCACACACACCACCAATGCAGCCTGCACCGCTTCTGCTTCTGCCATCAAACTCGATTCACAGTAAACATTCCCCATGCCTCTAGCTGCTTTAAACACCCCCGCAAAATCTCTAACCACCCAACCGAATTCACCCCTACACGTTTGCTTAATCCAAGCTCCATCACAATTAATCTTAAGTGTTTGAAAAGGAGGCTTCCTCCACCTAACATGATCCCCCTCGTCCTCCCCTTGTCGTCTGCTTCAAACAGGCAGCACCTGGGCCCCTTCAATCTCCCCCCATTGATTTTTCAAAAGCTCCAACGCTAGACTAGGCTCCACCATAGTCTTATCAAAAACTATATTATTCTGACACTTCCAAATCTTCCACAAACCACCCACCTCATCAGGCTATCACCCTCCTCTGCAACACCATATTTTGCCGACAACCATTTCCAGCATGCCAAGAAATCTTCCCCCCTCTACCAACACCACATCCAGCAGCAAAGCATGCCCAAACCAAAACACGCGGGCAAAAGGACATTTAAAAAATAAATGAACCTGTGTCTCTATATCCTCCTCGTAGTGTAGACACCCAGTCTCCAAGCGGACACCCCGTCTTTGTAAATTAGATCTCACAACAAGAACATTTTTACATCCTTTCCAAATAAAATGACGAAGCTTATGAGGAACCTTCAACTGCCATATATCCCCCCAAACAGGATATTTAACATGATCCGTACTTGATTGTCCCCCACCCTTCCTCCTAAGCTCACCATTTTTATTCATCTCATGAGCAACCATATATCCAGATTTAACAGAATAGAACCCATTCCGAGTATAATGCCAAATAATCTGATCGGGTCACCCAAACTTACTAATTGGCATACTCAAAATGATACTCGCTTCCTCCTCATTAAAACATCGTTCGATAATGTTCCTATTCCACAACCCACCAACACCCACCAAATCCCCCACCACCAATGGCATGTCCCCAGACCGTGAAACAGGTAAGAACGTGCGTGGTGTAGGTAGCCATGGATCCTTCATAATACGAATGCTCTGTCCATCTCCAACCCTCCAACGGATTCCCCTTTTCAAAACTTTCTGTCCCTGGAAGATACATTTCCATCCCCATGAAGTACCTCTTCCCATTGGAGCCTCCAAGAAGGACGAAGTGGGATAATATTTCGCTCGAAGAATTTTAGCCATAATAGAATCCGGATTACAAATAATCCTCCACCCGACCTTCGCTAGCATAGCTAAATTGAACGAAATAATTTCTTTAAACCCAAGACCTCCAAAAGCTTTCCTTTGTGACATTTTATTCCAAACCAACCAATGGACTCCCTTCTGCGTTTTCTGATCTCTCCACCAAAATCTAGCTATCATTTGCTCAATCTCCTTAGCCAATTGAGTGGGAAGCTGGAAACAAGACATTGTGTAGTTAGGCAAAGCAGTAGTTACACTTTTAAGGAGAATCTATTTCCCAGCCACTGAGAGGAATTGTTCCGCCCAACCGTTAATTCTTTCTTCCAGCTTATTCCGTATATCATCGAACACTTTCTTCTTCGAACAAAGTTCTACTCTTTGGAAAAGAAAAAAAAACATTTAAAATATCAATGGATATACCGATTGCCTTCGATAAAAACTATGCATTGGGGTGGGTATTAACTCCTTCAAATTTAGTCGAAATTAGAGAAAAAATTCTTTAAAAAATTCGAAAATTCGAAACCTACAATTGGTTCCGGCAAAGTTTCGTAATGAATCGTTAAAATCATCGATATTCATTGATATTCTTATAACTCAATGATACATCATGAAGTTTCCATTTCACCATCTTTTCATATCAATCCTTAATTTTTCAAATATTTCAATAAAAATATCAATAATTTTGCGAATATTTAAACGATGGTTGTGCTACACATAAAAACGACCTTACATTTTGAAAATTTGAATGATGTGGACCAAAGGGACACACAACATGATAGGCTACCCCTATATATATATAGAGAGAGAGAGAGAGAGAGAGAGAGAGAGAGAGAGAGAGAGAGAGAGAGAGAGAGAGAGAGAGAGAGGGACACACAACATGATAGGCTACCCCTATATATAGAGAGAGAGAGAGAGAGAGAGAGAGAGAGAGAGAGAGAGAGAGAGAGAGAGAGAGAGATTTGTAGAATTATGCATATATTTTTTGCGACCAAAGCCGCCGCCCTAAAAGGAAGCTGTGAAAAAGGAAAACATTGACCAACGATATAATGCTAATGCTTAATGCTTAATTAATGGCCGTCTCATCCACTTTCTTTACTCTAATCCAACCATCTTTCTCTCCTTTTCCCTTCTTTTTCCAAATTCTTAATTTAATTAATTAACAATTGCTAATCAAGCTTTTAGCTAGATTTTGCAATCTTTGTTTACTTTTATACTTAAAGCGACCTCCTGCCGCTGCCTATTGAACTCCACCTACACATCAGATGGATGCGTCACAAAATGCTCAAACCAGTGTTTGATCGACTAATCAAATTACTTGGTGCCACGAGTGAGTCCATAGACTTTGATTTCTACTAATTTATTGGTTTTAATATTGTTTTGTCTAATCTAATACAAGTTCAGAAGTAATTGTGTTTCTGGTTTATAATAATTTTTTATTACCACTAAATGGTGGTGAGCAAAAATGAATAAACTTGGTATTGAACCACTTGTTAAGTTTAAAACTAAAATAAACAATATGACAACATGAGTACTTTAGGATTTCTTATCTTTGAAGTTGTAACACATTAGTTTCGTAAAAATATGCTAGTTAAAATTACTTTGCGCTTATGGGCCGGTCGGATATAGTTAATTAAAAGCAACTCTTGTGACATGAAAATTTAGTAATCAAATGGCTTGTAGCCACAACATGTACACTTACGTTAATCATCGTATAAGATGCATTTACAACAACGCAAAAAGGGACAGTAGACCACAAATTACAAAGAGTGAGTTGTGTGGAATTCTAAGAACATATTGTTTCTGAATATGCCTCAATTGTTTCATTCATGGCGCATTTACGTAACGGTAATGAAAATATGAGGAATTGAATTGAGGAGGAGTTGGAATGAGGAGAAGTCATAATCGGATTCTTGTTGAAGCTGTTTACTTAAATGTTTTGGAATCGGAATAGAATTCCATAAAGCTGTTTACTAATTCAGCAGAATCAGAATATAAACCAGTATGATTACTAAAATGCCCTTGTCCCAAGTCAAATATTTTATACTTTAATGAGTTTATAAAGGATAGTATTGGAAATAAAAAAAGTAAGTGAGGGCATAAAGGGAACAAAAGTGTCATTTCGATTGCCCAAATATTCAGGAATTGGATTACCACCTATATCTAGGGAATCCAATTCCACCAATACAAGGAATTGAATTCCAAAATTTATGTGGGCCCCACTGCTTTTTTGATTCTTCCATGTTTAGTAAACACTGGAGTACTCCATAATCGGAATTCAATTCCACATTCTCATTCCGATTACGGATACGTAAACGCGCCCTCAATGTAATAAAATTACAATGGTGTTGCAATATATATAAGCAATACACCAATTACAGTTATGCCCTTGTCTAATCTATCAATTTACACAAGAATTATAACAAACATCTAACTAACTTTACTTGACTCTTTAAGTTGAACTTCAGACAGCACAATGCAACAATTTAAGACTTCTAGTAGACACAGATCGAGGAGCACCAAATGGAAGCTTGTGATTCTTTGCTAGAGCACAATCATTGCAGAAGAAGTCCATAAAGGATTTGCCTTGTACATCAACTTTATTTGTCGACAAAACTTTACGAAATATAACAGAAAAGGGATGACCAAGCCGGCTATGCCAGATTTTGACATTGGCAGAAGTACTTACTAGTGCAGCATGAGTGGAAAGAGTAGCTTTGTAGGGAGAAGATCAACTTTGAAGAGGAAAGAAACCATTTTTAACTTGTCCCCGCAAAAGCATCATCCCCGTAAAGCGATCATTGACAGATAATCCATGAATATCAAGGGTTAATGAACAATCATTATCTTTGATAAATTGATGGGCAGAAAGTAGACTATGTTGCATTTGAGGCACATGAAGAACATTTTGCAATTTAAAGGAATGAGCAGGAGTATGCAAAATAGATGTGCCAACATGATCTATAGACAGACCTTTACCATCTCCAATGTACACCTTGTCTTCACTATTGTAGGGAGTAGGAGACTGGATATTGGAGATATCATTTGTAATGTGAGAGGTAGCACCCGAGACAATGAGCCAAGAATGTGATGGCTTAGCAGTGTAATGGGCACACATGGCATCAAGTTTAGCTGGAGGAACCATTCCTAAGATCTCTGGATTCATTCGATCAAAGTAATCAATAGCTTCATGATTGTGAGATCCACATATTTGACACAGAGATTTGTAACTAAAAGAAGAGGCATTACGATTGAATCTAGAATTATAAGTGCCACGATTGTAACCAGAGTTATGGTTACCATGATTGGAACCCCAAAAACCACGATTATGCCTTCCTTGGTTAGAATTATATCGGAATGAATGTTGAAGTGGTTGAGTTCCATGATTCTGAGCATCAAGAGCTTGTGGTGGTGTGGGAAGGAGTGGCGGTAGGGCTTGAACAGAGAACGCCTGAAAAGGCTCAGAGCAGGAAGTTTTTTTGCGACGCGCCATGGATAGCTCTTTAGTAAGCAACAAGCCATGTAATTCATCAAAGGAAGTGGACGAAAGACGAAGTAATATAGAATCAGTGAATGATTCAAAATCATCAGGAAGACCAACAAGAGTTGCTGCAATGAGATCACGATCAGTGATAGAAGCTCCAACAACAGTAAGGGAATCAGAGATCTCCTTGATTTGCTGAAGATAGTCAGACATTGACTAAGAGCCTTCTAAATATTCTGAAGCCGCGAACGCAATTGATGAATATATGCGTCCGAGACACCCCCAATTTGTTGCTTAAGTTTGAGTCAAAGATCACGAGCAAAGGAGACACCAATGGTGAACTTCCTCAAAGAGATTCGAGTTAAACCAGATGAGCAAATTTTTTTATCCTTCTTATACCAGTGCTCGAAGGCTAGATTTAGCGAGCGATCAGTGAGAAAGGACAATGGACATGGCTTAGTGCCATCGACGATACCAAGGAGCTTGTAACGACAAATGATCGGTGCAAATAAAGCACGCCAAGGCAGGTAATTGGACTTCCAGAGCTTGATCGGAACCATACTGCTGATATTCTGGATCGTGAGAGAAGTATACGACTAAGAAATATTGAGATTTGAGGAAGAAAAGTTAGGGTTTGGAGGAGGCACTGACTTATTCGGAGAAGAGGAATCAGACGGAGACACCATCAAGATTCAAGGTTAACAAGTTGAAAATCTGAATCGGAGTAAAGCAATTACTCAATCAACACACCGGAGAAGAAAATCAGAGAAGAGCGGAAGATCGGAGAAGAAGGATGGGGTAGGATCGGAGAAGCCGTGAGGCGGTTAATGATGGTACCATGTAGAATTTTGAGAACACGGTTTCTGAATATGCCTCAATTGTTTCATTCAATGTAATAAAATTACAATGGTGCTGTAGTATATATAAGCAATACGCCAATTACAGTTATGCCCTTGTCTAATCTATCAATTTACACAAGAATTCATAATAATAAACATCTAACTCGACTCTTTAAGTTGAACTTCAGACCAACCGATCATCATATGTAACCTCTGCTTAATTGTGTATCTTTGAGGGTTCATTTTTCCCACGTTAAACGTCTTACATACCAACCCTAATATCCATCAAAATTAATATGTGGTGTCATGCATATATGTAATTATAAATTTGTCTTTCGCGACTGGTTCGAGATTTGTGATCAAGAATCATTTTATAGAATACATCTGGACAGGAAAACTCCAAAGGTTGTAACTCACTAGGGTTGAAATTGATATATATGCATGTGATTTTTTTATCATTAACATTTTAATCAAGGTTTTGTATATTAGTCAATAAATAAATAATATTATTTTTCAAATATTGGTGGGGTTGAAGGAGATGGACAATAGATGATTCCCAGGGGATGGAAAAAGAGAGGAGAGAAAGGGACCCGAAGCCGGCAACATCACACCACATGAAGAACGCGGCCATTTTATTGATAAGGCCCTACAATAATTTCCACAAATCACAATCACAATCTCGAATTATAGTGAATGATCCATGTATTTTGCATTACACTAGGAAATTATTAAAATCAACTACCACTATTATGATACTCATCGTCAAAGTTTAGCCACTACATTAGCTGTTATGTTTACTTATCGAACGACATACACAAATTATATTTGGGAAAAAGTAATGGTAGAAAGACTAAATTTATAGACTAAATTTGCAAACTAAATGATGTGTCATCAATAAGAAATGAGCATGCTTATCAACATTTAAGTAATAATCAAATCATCAATATTTCATTTGTTGCACATCATTATCATTTAGTTTACAAAATTTAGTTTATAAATTGGGAGACTTTGGATGCGGTCTTTAGTTATGAACATTCTTTGATTGAAACCTTGTTGGTTTTTAATTTTTGATCGAGGTCCCTGAAATTAATGTGATAATTTATTTTTATGTACGTTACTATATTTTTTAAATTAAAAATTAGAAATTTAGTTGTTTATATAAATGAGATTTTAAATAAAAAACCATAATTTGTGGGATTAAAAATATTAAAATATAAATAGATTATTGTGTGTGTGTGTATAAACATGGGTACATTCATCAAAATTAACCAAAAAAATTATTGTATCAAAACATGGGTACATTCTTCAAAATCATAAAAAAAGAAGAAGATATTAGGCTTAATAACATTAGTAAATTTCTTCTATTAAACTTGACATGGATACATTTTAAAATCAAAGAAAAAAGAATGTACCCATATAAGTTTAAAAATGGATTAGAAAAAAATTGAATAGATTTTATATTAAAAAAAAATGGTACATTTTACATATAACAAATTGGTATATTTAAGAATGAGTACATTTTAAGATTAAAAAGTTTACATGAATGGGTACATTTAGTAAAATAAAAAGTACAAATAAAAAAAAAATACGGGTACAAATAAAAGTAAACTTTAAAAAATATGGGCACAAAAAGAAATTAATATATGGGCACAAATTAAAACTGAAAAGAAAATTGGTACAAATTAAAAAAGAATTACAAATTAAAAATGGGTACAAACTAAAACTAAAAATATATGATAAAAAATTTAATCATAAATATAAATATCTGATTGTAACATTTTTAACATTAAATGAATATATTTAGAAATAAAATTATTTTATTATTGAAATAATTAATAATGTTATTCATACCCAAGGACCTTGATCAAAAATTGAAAAGCAATAGGATTTTAATCAATGAAGTAGCAAAAAGAATGATGAAAACTTAATTTCTCCTTATAAATTTAATCTCCACAAGCTTTACTCATTTGGGAAAACTAGTAACGAGACAAACAATACCGATACCCATCAATATTCCATTTGTTGCACGTATACAGGGATATGAGAAAACGAAAAATCAAACACCGAAACTCGACTGCATAAATAAATAAAAGTTTACCACTTCAACTATAAATTCCTTGCAAAAACCCTACAGTTACGTATAGTACGTAAGAAAATTAATAATCATGCAAGGTGAGACGAGAGGTTGTATGACAGATGAAGAATTTAATTAAACTAGTTTAATTAATAATTAGGGTTACTGCATTCGTCGTGTCGGGACAGACATGGACACTCTCAAAGCCCACGCGCCTCAAACTGCAAGTGGGTCTATTTTTCCCTTCAAAATTCCTGGGGCTGCTCAGTGCTCAGATTATCGGAAACGGACGATCCCACTCGCACTGGAAAAACCAGATGACATTTCTTGAGGCCAACGATAACGTTAGTAAGTTAGATGTTAGATTAGTCATTTATTGGGTTCGAATCCATACCGTCATACAATCTTTCCACCACTGTGGTAAAGAACCACTTGCACCAGATGACATTTCTAACTCATAAATTACTATTTGTCCAAAAAACAAAACTCATAAATTACTAAAAAAAATAAATAATAAAAAAGAAATATGGAAATATATATACAGAAAGCCTCTCAAATTTTAATATCTTCATACATCCGAAACATGACAGTGAAGATTTTCTTTAGATAATTAGTGAGATACTAAAAATAAAAAGAAAAAATTATGGCGAGAGAGGATTAGAACGAAGGGGGGGGGGGGAGGGAAAAACACAGAACGACGCCGTAACGAATAGTTCTTCTCTTCACAGCCACATGGGAGGAGGTTCATTGAGATCAATAGGCAAACCACGTCGGACCAGTCCCAGAAACAACGCCGTGCTGCCGAAACCCGAACCTTCCGGGACCGTATCATTACTGCCGCCGGCGGGGGCATTTCCCGCTGCACCAACTGGAGTTTGCTGAGGTTCCCTCCTTGCCATCAACGGCGGCGTATCAGTCGTTGCCCCATCGCCGCCCATGTCGTTGAGGACGCCGGTGTGGAGGAACTCGACGAGGCGGCCGGAGTGGGAGGCCCAGTTGGCGGCCGAAGGAGCGTTGAGGTCGAGGGAGATGCCGCTGGGGATCGGCTCAGGAAAGTTGGTCTTGGCCTTGGCACCGCGTAGCGTCCTGGCTGCGCCGTCGTATGCGAGGGCGGCTTCCTCCGGCGTGTCGAATGTGCCTAGCCAGACCCTCGTCTTCTTCCACGGGTCCCGGATTTCTGCTGCGTACCGGCCCCACGGCCGCTTCCTAACGCCCCTGTAGTGGCCCTCGCGGGAGGAAGACGGAGCAGCTGCAGTCGCCATGGAAAGATCTAGAGAGAGAAAGAAGAGAGAGAGAGAGCGCAAAGCTTTTGAGTGACAAAGTGCGAGAGAGATAAGGGGCTTTTGAGAGAAGTTGAATGGGCTGTGGAAAGTGAAAAATAGGAGGGTCCCACTCAGACACCCGTAATCGTCGGCTGGACGGCACGGCTCCATCCTACGTATATATATTATATATACTGATTGTTTTGATTGGATTATGCGGTCTATTTTTATTTGTTAATTACCTGGGCCGTTGGATTGATATCAGGATTGGATATTTGGGGTCATGTGCGATCCAACGGTTGTGGTGCGAGCGCGAGAGATGGTTGCACGTGAGGAGGGTGCGTGGGGTCCAACAGTAAAGCGTGCCGCCGCCTGAGCAGACGTGAGGGTTTGTTTGGCGCGGTGATGTAAGCCCTACCGACATTGTACGGCGCTGCGGCCAGGCTCAGCGGCGCCTGCCATTTTTTTTCGTTTTTCTTTTTTTATATTATTATTTGGGAAAGAAAATGGTGAAGTGGGGCCCGGGGTGGCGTATCGGATAGTGGATTGGATGGAAGGGGGTGTTTGGTAGTGAGGAGAGGGGACACGTGGCGGGGATAGAGGCGGTGTCTGAGTTGGAGGAGACAGAGGGCGAGTTGGGTAGACCCGTTGAATTGAGTTTGGGGCGGGTTTCTGAGATGGGCTGCGGCTGGGTGTGCGCTGGGTAGGCTTGCTTGCGTCAATGGCGTGTTTGACTGGGTTTTGGGTTTGGGTGCGGCTCTGTGACCACTGACCCACTGACTGCTGACCCAACGTACGGATATCTGATGGAGATAATCGTACGGTTGGTAAATGAGCAAAGACTTAGGGCTGGTTTGGTATTGCTGTGCTTTGAAAAAAACTGTTTCTGCTATGCTATGAGAATAAGCTCATTTTGTGCTGCTTCATGTTTTCAGTTTTTTTTTTTTTTTCACCCAAAACTGTGAAAATAAGCTGTTTTTAAGTGTTTAGCAAACACCCTTTTGAGCTCAACTTTTTTTTGTACTCACTTTTTATAAAAGCACCTTAATATCAAACCAGTACTGAAGCTCTCATCCTCCGTAAGCAACTCATAGGAACCTGAGCTATTTTTTTAGTTATTTTGTTAAATATAGAAACGATTTACGCATGGCATATAACTACCAGCTACTACTGATATATATTTATGCTGAAAATTACCAATCGTGCACCAACGAGAACTGTTGACAGCGGCAGTCGAACTTGGATTTATTAGGGTGCTTTATTATTAGCAACAAGGTGTTAATGTAATTGGCAATTTGTAGAGCTTTGCAATTTACTCTAGGTCTTTTGAAGTTATTAATTTGAAATACTGTCAACATGGCATTATTAACTTGAAATACCGTCAACATGGCGTTCCATTAGTATGTAAAGTCTTCTCTAATACTGGGCATAGACCGTATATATCTTTCATACAAGTCCTCTCGTTTACTTTGGTATACCAACATCAAGAGAGAGACAAAGACACAAATACGTACACCCCGTTGCAAGTAAGTTTTTTGTGCTCGCCAATCCCCAAAACCTGAATGTGTGACAATCAAACGTTGAACAATTTCTTATTAGTCTAATTTAGTATTCTACATTCTATACGCATCACTTCCGCTATCTGTTAAAAATCCTTACCAAAACTGAAAAACGGGAAAATAATTGGAGCAAATGTACAAGTTTTTTCTTCTCCCTTTGTTCTACAGCATGTATGGCAATCCCACGGGGGATCTGATCTTTCTGTACGTGACTCTAAGGCCCATGTAAACAGATCAAAAGCTTCAACTATATTGGGCCCTGGGCCCAACGTTGTCTCTAATCATGTAAGCAAAATAGGCCCAGTCTCCGCTGCCGTTCTAGATTGGCCGTGATGATTGTACTGCCTGTTCATCTGGATGTCACGTGACAAATGAGTCCTCGCCTTTGCATACGGAGCGTCTCTTGCTGCACAAGGCAGATCAGAATTTGAGAAAACATTAGTGTATTTATGCTATAGCCTTCCAGGGGTTGTAACGTAACATGCAAGGAAGTAATGCAATTTCGAGGACCGTCTTATGCAGTCGGATTTTGCCCAGGAGATTAATATTAACATCCTTACCTGCAATTTGTTGAACTCTAAGGATGTTCTGGCGCCTTTTCCAACAGCATATCGAACCTATAACGAGAAGTAGGAAGGCAGCCAAAACACCAAAACCAATTCCAATCTTTGCTCCGGCAGTGAGGTGTGGCCCACACGTAGGTAGTCCGGGTATGCCGCATAGTCCATGGTTATCTGTGAAACTGAACCAAAACCAAATATGGAGTTTAGGATCAGTACACATACATTTCTGTTTGTGTTAACATATGCAACAGCCCAAAATTCGTGCAGGTTACGCGTGTTTAATTCTTACTTGAAGCTTGCTCTGTGCAAAAGCCTGCCTCCTAGAGCAGCTGGGACCTTTCCGGACAGAGAATTGCTATTGACATTACTGCAACATGACAACTTAACTTAAGAGTTCTTCCTACACATTTTGGTTTCAGTTGCGTTATAATGTCTTACAGTGTTTGCAACGAGGTCAACTGTCCAAGCGTTTCAGGAATTGACCCATTCAAGGAATTGAACGACAAGTCCCTGCAAAGGAAGGAGCATGAGTGTTTTTAATTATGGAATTGAACTGTGGTAACCACAACCCTTGGATACGCTACCCAGGAAAAATAAATAAATAAAACATTAACACTTTCTGATAAGAGAATATATGAGCTGCACTTACAATACTTCTAAGCTTGTTATCTTTCCAAGTGAGGAAGGAATGGGCCCTTGCATGCTATTTCCGCTCAAGTTTCTGCAAGTCCACAAGGTAAATCAAAACATGTGTTGAAAAGGCTGTAAAACACTAGTAATTCCTAGCTGTCTCACTTTATGCAATGAGTACCATTTCATTGAAGTCTAGCAAGTCAAGTTGAATAAAAAACAACGATGCCAAACAGAAGGTAAGAAAGTTTTATTCAAAGCAAGTCTTAGAGAGGAACTCACATGCTTTGTAGATGACGTAATTTGGATATGTCATTCGGCAAGAATCCCTTCAGCCCTTGGCTGTCCAGAGCCCTGCGCATGCAGAGTTAAACACTCATTGCCAAAAGGATGTACGAATGGCAATGGAACAAACAAATGCTAAGGTGCTTTCTTCAGGTATTATGAGAATAATTCTTAACACTGCACTGAAAGATATTTCTTTTGCATACAAATCTAGCTAATCCGAAAATGCATTTCCGTTCCATTCACCCATGCATGCCCAGATTAACAATGGACTAATGTAGTGGAAAATGATGCTGGAACATAAAAAGTGCTAAAATTCCGATTTGTTGAAAAGAATATTCTTGTGACTTGTCTGATGAGAAAGAATCAGTGAAATGAATAAACTATGGTAACGAAAGAAGACTAAAGATTATGCCAAATGGACACAATTCAAGTGGCTGAAGCACATCAGGACTACATTCATGAAGACTAGATGATTTTCACCCACAGAGTTATCAATTTCTATGGCTCTCAAAAGTCAAATAGAAAGGCCATTAGAAAGGACTGAAACTATAGATGATTCTCACCCATTAGATGATTTTCACCCACAGAAATTACTGAAACCATACAGAAATTAAACTTTAACTTGGCTGACGAGAAGCCATTAGAAATTTAGGACACAAATATAGGGAATGGGTCAAGACTAAATAACGAGGGGCCACAAGATGTCATAGTGAAATGCCATAGCTAAATTAACACGATGCATTGAAATACATAGTGCAAGACGCAATGGTTCAGTACATGATGTCATAGTTGGCCAGATACTTCCCCTGTCAAATAAGCAACTAATATATGATAATTGTTCTAATGCCTTTTTTCCTTGTTCTTTACCAATCCCACAAGGAGGAAAAGAAAAAAAGAAAAAAAAAAAAAAAAGCTGCTTGTTCACAGCAAAGAACAATATGAACTGAGGAAGGTAGTTTTGAGGATACATAAAACTCGATATTAAATGCCAACGGCTAAACTTGATGCTCAGTGGGCCAAACTGCCTTACTTTTAACACCTTGCGTACTTCGAATTTGAAGGTATACAGTACGAAATGAACTTACTTTCACAAGGCAACAAAGAATTTAAACATTAACACGATTTCCTTATAAATGAATCACAGAAAGGTAACAGAATATATCAACTGGTATACAACCTGTCATGCTATATGGTTGTCTGAAGGTCCACACTATTCAGACTTACATTCATCAGGCTTTTAAAATATTTGAAAACAAAGTTGTCTGCATATCATTTTATTGTCTGATGTTTGCACATCTAGCAGTTAGAAAATAAAGAGACTAGAAACTGAAGAACAAGAGCAATGTGAAGCATACATGCATTTGTACTATAAATGAGAAATAAGATCAAATAAGAGAAAAGAAATGAGGTTAAGGATCAAGAAATTACAGTCCGTCGATGACCCATTTGTTGCTTGTTCTATCAAACTGGCAATCGGCTCCACTCCATGGATGTTGTTGGGGAACACATGGATCACCATTCCACCCCAGCCGAACAGGAAGCCCCAATGTTTTCTTCAATGACAGTAACGCATTAACTGGAATTTTTTTATTGTGAAAAAGAAAAGGGAGAGAAATTAATTACAGTTTCAATAAAGTTTTCTTCAATTACAGTAACGGCTTGACTTCTCATATATACATTCTATAGCTTTTCAAGATAAATATAAGACGCACTGAAAAAAACCTCTAACAGATAACATGTGGTCAAGATGCTTGCAAAGGCATTAGCATAAACAACAACAGATTGATTGATTTGTGAAATATCAAATAGTTCTGTAACACTTGCAAAACTACATCATTAAGCATTATTTAATTGTGTGCATGCTACATGATCAGCATTATTTTTTCGTGTATGATATATACATATTGCTAGAGACGCTAGAGAAAGTTGAAAAGAAACTTGGATAAACAAAGAGTGGCACAAATGTACCTTCATCTGATAAAGTTTTCGACTCGGCCATTAAAACCTCAAAGATCTCAATGGCATTTATTATGGCACCACCTTTTTTAGGGTGCAAAGTTATGGTTAAGGTCCTCCCGCTTACGGCAACAGTTGTGTTAAGTACAAGAGCAGCATAACGGTCCCCACTCATTTTGATAACATCCACATCTTCATATACAGTGTCACCGTTAATCAGGATATCAAATACCCTTTGGCCTACACCAGTGATCGAAGCATCAATCTCAGCAAAGTGCAACCAAATGGAGTAGTTTCTGTTGGGATCCACATCCAGGGTATATTCTAAGTCGAGCTGACTATCAATACTCACAAGTGCTTGTTTATAAAGAGCAGCTGGGTAGAAGTTTGGTGGACTTGAAGCCTGCTTAATGGTTCCCTGAGTGGATCTGCGTGTATCACCACTCCGACCAAAAGTCATTATATAATTCCAAAATCTATCCCCACCCCAATGATCGCCGTTGTAATCGGCACCAAACTTTGAGTCTTCAACACCACAGCTCAATCTTTTTACTGTTCTAAGGATTATTCCTTCAGATACTTGCTGGCTAAACTGGTATGCTCTTTCATCAATCTGAAGAATTTCAATGGAAAGAATTGCTGGATCCCCGTGACCAGTACTATGGAAGCAGATAGACACAGATCCATCTCTAAGATATACATGAGCTTCAGAAAATACTTGATCATCGTGGGTACTCCAACCAGATTTTAAAGTGGTAATTTGAGTTCCCTCGACAGAAATATCAAATAAAGGTTCAGTGTCATAGTTTGGTAGTGCAATCGACCCAAAGAAAATCCTGATTACATAGTGACCGTGGGGAACTCTATTGATCATGTAACAATTTTCAGGACCTTCGGAGAGGGGAAAATAGCGAAGTGTATTAAGTGGAGGTGTGATAAAACTCGGGAGGGTCGCATTAAAAGGTATGCCCCCTGAATAACCAAAATCCTTAAACCATAGGGTATTGGATGGTTTTGTAATCACATTCTCCCGAGCTCCACAGCTTATGCGCATAGCAAATGGCGCTGTACTCAGAAGCATATCACACAAGTTAAAACCAAAATCCGAACAGGAAGACAATGTAAAGCATCAGGTCATATCTCTAAGCTTTATAAACATGTGTTGTGTGCATCATGGCTAACAAATAGTAATAACAACTTCACCAAACATGTGACAGAGACCCAATCTGCTCCAAATTTGAGTATGCATTTTACAGTGTGCTAACTGCTTGCTGATGTGAAAGCGGATAACGATACTTAAAGAATTTTGTGGTAATCGCCTCATTCACTAAAAAGACAAAGCAAGATAAAAATCGAAAAAATTCATCAAATATGTAAAGAGAGGCCAGTGAGCATAATGCACCATCTGCAATTAATACACAAATGCAAAGCTCTCAGTTTCCAGTAAAAAATCTTAATCATCAGCTTTGCGTTTCCAGTTAATGACGAAACAAAACCTACATTAAGCATTGTTTTAGGCCATTCTCTGTTTCCAAATAGCAGATTCCTTTCCTTTTCCATAAGTAATTCAAGTTCATTGACTTTCCCTTTAAAAAAAATTCCAGAAAAAGCAAAACACTTCAATTATTTTCCACTTTTACTCTCCGATTCACCTCTATTTCTCCAAAAACATCAAATTCCATACAAATAATAGAGAAAAATCACGAGATCTCCACCAAAATTACACTAAAAACTAAATGAATTAGCAACAGTACGCAGTTGAAACTAAATTATCAGTCCAAAATTGACTCCAATCTCCAACACACTGAAATTTCACTTCAATTTTCAACACTCGGAGAATCAAAATAGCAACACGAATTGCGAAGCAGCAATGCAATCGAGAATCGAAAAGCAAAACCAAAAGTTCACGAGCGCTCACCGGGTCTCGCCGAAGCGACTGAAAAGACCAAGCAGCAGAGGAGAAGCAGCATCCATGGAAGACGAAGACGAAGACGATGAACAGACCTAGCCAAACGCCTCAGCTCCGAACCACGCAACGCCCATGTGCCATTTGCTTTTCTCATCCTCTCTGATTATTCCGGTAATTTTGCTCTCCGATTTCACACTCACAGCGAGAAGTGAGGAGAGAGAGAGAGAGAGAGAGAGAGGAGAGGAAAGGAGAGAGAGCAAATGAACGTGTATGCAAGTAGTCAGTGCGTAATTACAGTTGGGATTTTACATTTTTTCTTGATTTGTTGACTCACCGAGAAAATAGAGGAGACGTCATTAATCACCCGCGGTGGTTTTACGGAATCTTGGTGAAGGCGCACTTATCGGACGGCGAAGATGGCTCCTCGGTCTACCAGATATTCTTTACTGTTCGATGGTTGGGTGGGCCCCGCGCCCCCACCGGACTTTGTGTAGACGACAAAGCACGTGACAAAGCTAACGTGGTGAATAGTCGGGGAGGTTCACGTGGAATTACCGGTTTATTCTTTTATGTCCAATTTTTTTTTTTGGTCGGAATATTTAAAGCCAATTTGCCAAATTGTCAGTGTCGTTTGGGTTTCGTTTTGGGGTGCAAATTGTAACATTCTTCTTTGGTGAACCAATTTATTTTGTTAGATTAGATATTAGATTAATCATCGAAGGAGTTCGAACTCACGTCAGAGGAGGCGTTGAGGGGGAGCGAAAGGTGCGGTCTCATAGGGCCCTAAATTTTAAGGGGCCCCAAATTTTGCAATCTAATATTCTGTAATAATGTTCTATATTTAAAAATTATATTTATTAGCATTTTAAAATTTCATTGTGCACTGCTTAAAAGAGTCAATTTTTTTTATTCTAAATATAAAACTTTGGAGTGCAATGAGATATTTTGGGTATCAATATTAACATCCTAAAAAAGGATATTTTTCATGTTCGGTTGTTGAATATTGAAATGCTTTTGATCATTTAGCGAATGTTATATTTGTAGCTCTTTTTACTTATTAATGACATTTGTAAACTAGCAATAAGTGAGTGCTAAAACTTGTTTTAATTTAAGTAATTGTTTTCTGGTATCAATACATTGTCATACTTTTCTAAAACTATCATTTAGAAGGAGCCCTTTTATAAATTTCGCAACAGGGCCCCCGAAATCTCAGAGATGGCCCTGACTCACGTCATCATGCAAGACCTCAACTCCTTTCCATCATTATAGTAAAAGGACACTTGCCAAATTATAACATTTTGTTTTTTTGGAAATATAATTTTCTGCCCAGGATGATCCTCGCCGGATCATTTTTGTGAGGATCCATCGTACGATTAACGAATTTGATTGGAGGATCCCTAGGATCCTCACAAAAAGAAGAATCCTCTCTATTTTTTCCCCTCACTTTCTTTTTGGAAATTAATTTTCTCCATCGATTTAGGATTATGTTGATCTTTGTCCTTAATCAGACAAGGACAGTTTGTTTTTAAAAATTAAAAAATTCGTATTATTCGAATTTGCACTTGTATGCTAGTTGTTTCAGATTTAGCTATAATATTTACTATTTAATACAATAAATTGGATTTGTATGTTTGTGGTTGTATTGATCGGACTGTTAATGGTGGTCACGAGTTGGTTGGATAAAGTTTTAACGTGACTGTCCCGCTAATGAAATATAAATTATATTGTTAATGAATATTATAACAAGTTAGTTGATAATAATATGTGATAATGACCAATTAAAATATTTCGAGTTTGTGAATTTTATGAATATTATAACACGTTAATTGATAATACTGTGTGATAATGACCAACTACAATATTTCAAGTTCGTGGACTTCCGGTTTTGAAGTTTGACTCCTTTACAGCATCATCCTGTGCGCACTGCGCAATCGTCGGGGGAAGGTTTTGTGATGAATAAGCAACGCAGCTGACCTCCAAAGTCCACTATAGGTGTCTCGCAAATTCTTAAGTAAACCCACCCCAAAACCCAACTAATCCCACTCCACTTACATATTTTTCTTTTTTTTCTTCTGTATTTTGTGGATATTGAGACAGAAAACCATAAAAAAAATTCACTTGTTTTTAAAAAAAGAAAAAGAAAAAAGAAAGAGATTTAATATGATATTCTTGAAGAAGGATACAATCTTGAGCAAATAGCAAATAAGTAGGAGCTCGGAAATGCTTTTAAAATGACTGAAAGCAATTTTGTTGAAATTATTTTGGGTTCCAAAGTGCTATTTTGAAAAGGCACATTTTCAAGATCCACTTAAATTTTCACTTATAATTGGTTGCAAAAACATTTTCATAAAAGACGCTTTCAAATAATTGAAAAGCATTTATAAACACACCATGTACTAGTGAACTAGTAGTGACTTGATCCCTGTAGAATTAGACGAGGCGAGCTACATATTAGAGCTTTGACTCGTTTAAATCATACAAGAGTGTCTTATAATAAAATGATAATTTGTAAGTGATGAATTGCCATGATTATTAAAATCCTCATCTTTAACTCATTCGTAGTTTAAACCTTCCAACAATATAAATTAAATTAAAATATCGTTTGTATTAAAAGAACGATAAATTAGTTACAGGATGCTTTAAGATGTGGATGGTAGCATTTGATTAATTATTAAATTTTCATTAAAAGTGGGGGATTTGATAGGTATCTCCTTTGATTTTCTTTTTTAAAATGATGAGAAATAGACATCTTTTTGTCTCCATTGATCATGGACCAGTTTGTAGGTGTGTTATAAATTATCACACTAATTTGCCCCGATGGAGTCCTTCAATTTAGTCGTGGTGGGATTTTATTGACATTTGCTATTGTGAGCATGAAATTTCATTTCTGGGGACGATTTGATATAAATTTTGTGGTTAGAGAATTAAGACACATATTTCGTAATTATTTTAATATATGTTTCAAGTAAGTAAGTGTGTCATAAATTAGAACTCCTATGTCATACCACAAAAATCGAGTAATCGACATTAGCTAGTAAATTTTGGGTTTAACATTTAAGATAAAAAGGAATTAGCTTTGTACATCAATACTAGAACAACCTTTTTTGTTTTTTTTTTACAAACAACAGTGATAGTGGGTTAAATTGTTAGTTGTTAGAGAGAAAGAGAATCGACGGAGATTAATTTTAAAATTGTTGTTAGAGAGAAAGAGAATCGACGGAGATTAAACCTGCATCAGAATGCATAAGTATAATTACTTTCTACCACAGCCGTAAAACACTATCTACCTGAAAAGTTTATCCCTTTAATAAGCAATGATTGTTGCATTCAGCCAAAACATCATTCTAAAGCCTTATGCGAAAATAAAACTACGTTCTATCAAATGCAACTCCAATCGTTTCACCATAAGTAATGTCTGTCATGCATCGCACGTAGGTGCTACATCATTCGAGAGAGTTTTTTGTCACCAATTAATTCACCACATGTCAAATGTCAATTAGACATGGTTGTAAGAGTCTACAGAAAATCTCTCCCATTCTTTATGTATATCATAAAGATCAGAGCTGTCATCGTTGCTCACAACTTTACTCATCTCGCCTTTAGTTTTCATCATCACTATATAAAATGATTAGTAATTCTAGAAGCTGTCTGGGTTATGAATAAAATTACCCATACGAAGCAAAGAGTTAGAAGATGCGATAACGATCGATTTCATGTTCCAAACTCTTAGTTGGTACGAGTAATTATATTATTAGCGATACCCCAGTAGATGTTTCAAAGACAATGCAGCCAAAAGAGAAGCAACAACTTGCATATGTATATGTCATACAGTATTCGATCGAACAGAAGAAAAATGTAATAGAATAAATATAAAAGGGAAGAAGGAAGAAAACAAACGTGTTAGGCACACCCTACATAATGTTTCTTCTCTTTTTCTTGGATTTTTCGACGGTATCGAATCTGGTTTAAAATATAGCAAATCACTTTTATTTTTCTTTCTTGCAATGTACGTCATCATGAGGTTCATATCCGTTAACCACCCGATCTATTAAGCATCTACCCATATACTTGCTTTAACGAGTGAGTTGAGTAAGCTCTATTTGTGTTTGCTTGGATTTAGTCTTCCCCAAACATTTTCGCCAGTCCAAAATCTGAGATGTTGAGGTTCATAGCTGAATCCAATAGACCATTGCTAGCTTTCAGATCCCTGTGAATGGCTTTCAGTCTTGAGTCTTGAGTCTTGATGAAGGTATAAGACCCCTCGAGCGATTCCAACAATAACCTCACTGCGCTTTTCCCGGTCCAACGATGACCTTCTACTTTCATCTAGTCCAAAAACATAAATTCAAAGTATGGATGGAGAGTAAATAAAGCGAAAGATAGCATTGACAAGGTATGCTGTAATGAGTTCTTCGTTATAGACTTTAGTTCATTCAAGTTATAGAAATCATTTAAATATGAGGTGAATAAATCAAAGGACTAAAAAAGAATCAAGGGACTTCAAACAAGAAGGGATGCGCATGAGGAGAAAAATGATGAGCGGAAACACTTCCCATGAAAAAACTGTCGCTATTTGTAAATTAAAAGGTATATTAATTTTCTTTATTTTAGATATTAGTCCAACACCACACCAAACACTACACTAAATTAGTCCAGCTTAGTCTAGTCTAAGCTAGTTTAGATTAGCCCTTGAACCTAGTCTAGTCCGATATAGTCCAGTGCAGCAAACGCACCCAAAAAGTCCGCCAAATTTGAAAAAAGTCCAAGCTTTTTTATTTTTATTATATTTAATTTTTATTAGTTCTAACATCAACAAGCTTCACCGTACAGAATCTTCATTTTCAAGGCATGGTAAATTTCGTTCACCCTTTCTTCACACAGTAACAAATTGTATGTGGTTAATACATTATCTTTTGCAAGCTGCTACAAGTTCATATATATTGTGGAACATGTCGGGTAATCCTAGGCCTTTCTTTAGCGAGCTTCTATTTCTGTACATGTCACATCATTTATAGAACTAGCTCCTTCAGTACTCGTTGATGGATCTACTCTAGTACAATTCCTCCTCAACAAAAATGCAGGCTGTGTTGGGGAAGGAACTGCTGCCTCGTTACCTAGCATGAAAACAACCGCCGACATGGTTGGCCGGTCAGCAGCAAACTCTTGCACACACAAGAGGGCAATTTGGATGCATCTCACAGCTTCGTTGACATGGTACGATTCGCCCATGGATGGATCAACGATTTCCAAGGCTTTGCCTTCTCCCCACAGGTCCCAAACCTAAAAGAGTTTTGAAAAAAATCAACCAAGCATGAATAAAGAGGGGATAAACTTGTGGGAAAATCATTGTTTACAAATAGCCTATGGTTAGCTTACATATCCAATCAAATTTGAGTGGGGATATTTTATGTTGTAGTAACCGGAATTTCTTCTTCCAGAAATGATTTCTAGTAGTAAAACGCCAAAGCTGTACACATCAGATTTTACTGAAAAAATTCCTTCCATTGCATACTCTGGTGACATATAACCACTGCAACAATATAAAGATATCATGGTGAGACTTGTACTCGGAAGTTGGAACTATTAACCTACTATTTTGGTAAGCTTTAGCCAATTTATATCTTCAATTTTGATGAAATATAATTAACTTACTATGTTCCGACCACACGATGTGTATTTGCTTCACATTGGTCCCTTAGAAATATCCTTGCCATACCAAAATCTGCTATTTTGGGGCTCATAGATGCATCCAGTAGAATATTACTGGCCTTTAGATCTCTATGAATAATCCTTAATCTCGAATCTTGATGAAGATATAAAATCCCTCTAGCAATCCCACAGATAATCTCAAAGCGTTTTGTCCAATCTAAAAGATTTCTTTTCGTTTCATCTGGATACAGTAAGAAGTTGAGCCCAAATCAATTCTTGTTAACTTTAGTTTCAAAACGAAATTAAAGGAAAAAAAAGGAAAAAGACGTACCAAAAATAAAACTGTCCAAACTTTTGTTTGGTACGTATTCATAAACTAGCATCTTCTCTTCATCTTCAACGCAACAACCTATAATCTTGACAAGGTTCCTGTGTTGAAGTTTCGCAATTATCACAACTTCATTCTTAAACTCTTCAATTCCTTGACCAGAATTCTTTGATAGTCGTTTCACTGCTACTTCCTTTCCATTATGAAGTACACCCTGAAATTATAATCCAAGTAGTTATGTTACAATTCATTTTTAAAGGCATCAAACATGAATTGTCATGTTTGTTGTAAGCTTCTAGTTTAACCTGATTCGGAAAATTATAGGAGGCTAACTACCTTATAGACTGAGCCAAAACCTCCTTTCCCAAGCTTGTTCGCTGCAGAGAAGTTGTCCGTGGCGGCTGCGACGGTTGTTAGATCAAAGAATTGTAATTCTGAGTTTATTTTACTTTGATCATTGAGATCTGTTCCATCTTCCATGAAGAACATATTTTTTCTCTGCCTCCCTGCTGTCATGAAATACATAACAAGCAATGCAACGTTAGAGCCTTTTGCTCATTAACAATCAGTATTGCGCGTCACTAGAAGAAAACTTACAATAACCATTGGCATTAGTTGTACATAATAGAGTGAGTATAAGGCCTCAAAGTATAGCTACTAATAAGTTTCTACCCATCTCATTTTGAATAACTAATATTAGTGACCATAGTAGTTTATTAATGTAGTGTCACCACGAGAGATTTTTCAGTGTGACCGGCGCACACAAGGTGGTACACCACATGTCACTATGCAAATAGTGGGATATATGTGTGTTAAAAAGTTAATAACTTAAAAAATAAAATTTTTCACCACTTACATAAAAACACGTGGTGTACCACCCGTGATCCAGTCACAATAAAAAATTCTCGTACGCCACAGGGATACTAATTAAGATAGATAAAAGAAAATTTATTTACCTTGCCTCTTCCTCCTTACCAACCAACACAAAAGGAATACTAGGACAAGGAACACAAGAGCGGATACTAGTGAAGTTGCCAGCCTTGCCTTCTTGCTAATTACAGAACCCTTCTTGCTAATTACAGAACCATTTGTAAATTGAGCTACAAGCATATAAAAGAAAAATAAAAATCCAAAGAAATCAACAGTTGTGAACTGTAAACAGTAGCAAATCACTATCAAAAATCAAGGGAAACTATGGGAATTTCTCATGTGCTTAAAAATTGTGGGATGTAAGTAGCTAGGCGGATCAACTTTCAACTACCATCCAACAAGACTTGTTCGTATTAGAGAAATTCTGATAGAAAGTGTAGAATACAAAATATTATGAGTATATGAAAAATAAAGTGACTACCTAGAGTAGATGCATCAACTCGTACATACAAGTCCTGCCCAACATTTGAAAAAGTTCTTGTGTCTATCAAGTCCCCGTACCACGTCACGCAACCCTTCCCTCCTCCCCTTTCATCTGCACTCGTGTATGCCATGCAAGAACAATTCTTCATGCACTCTTGCTCACACCCTTTCAGACTCAAACTCATATTCACACGTGCCCTAGATGAGTCGGGTACCTTCACGCGTGCCACCTTAACAAAACCTTCCCCTTTTCGGCATGTAGACACTCCCGGTTTTCTCAGGCATCCACCCGATCCAACTCTCAGATTCCAATCCTGGGGGAACTTGGGTTCAAATCCGGGCAGGCAAAGGCAAGAGAAGTTAAAATTACCGTATGGGTCACAGTTACTATTTGGACCACACTGTCCATAGTAGTCACACCACTCACTAGGGTTAAAACTTCCTTCGATCCATTTGTTTTCTTGACCTCGCCATACGAACCGTTGAAATATTCCTGATTCATCTAGCACCCCCCTTGTGAATACTGAGCCATCTGTAACACTGTATTCTGTATATATCTCATCTTTATCGTTCACAAAGGTGCGGAAACTACTAGTTGTGTATTCGGGGACCCCGCTCAATCTCTGGCCGGTCCAAGTTCCGACTCGAAACCATTTGGTTCGACCCTTGTAAGTAATGAACTGTGGATACCCGGTTGCGTCAATCTCATACGAAAAATCCCCCGATCTGGGATCATCGTGGGACTTCCAAGATGTTAGGAGCCAGTTCAGCCCTGACCGCCGGTTCAGCCCGATCTTCATTAATGGAAGCAGTGTATCTGAGGGGTAATCAAAGCCTTGCCACAGCATCCTTTGGCTACTACCACTATTCTCAAGCAATACGAGATTTCCTGTATCCAAAAGTTTGGCTATTACGGAATTGTTTGGCGAAGAGACTGTGACATTAGCAGACCAAAGAGGGGAATTTTGGTCCTTCCCGTAAATAACAAGGCCTCCATGATTTCCATGAATAGCTAAGAGCCCAGCTCCAGCAATGGGAATGACGGGGTTGTCTCTGTTTGCAGTCCAGACGATGGTTTGGATTGGAATTGTGTTGTACCAAACTCCAACATAACGATTACGAGAATTGCCTGGGCTAAAAAACCCTAGGGCAAAGATTTTGGTGGGGGATAGAAGAAGGTCGCCATCTCTTAGGGGTTGGTTTGGTGTAATGGCGTCTAGGGCAACCGAAAGGGAAGAGGGAAGAATCACGAGGAAGATAAGCAATATAATTATGACAAAAAAGAATTTAGTAGAATTCATGGTTAGTTTCTCAGTGGGGAGTTTAAGTGCTAAAAAGGTTGCTTCTTTTAATGGCAAGCAGAAACAAAAAGCCAGAAAGGTTGGATTTTCTTCTTTGGAGATTGAGTAATGCTAACAGCGCATGGGCGAGCTCCAGTCGTTGATGCTACGGTCAAGTCACCCACAACTTCCAGTCAAACTGATCCTAGCTAGAAGGCTCCACTTCATTAATTCTGACCACACCCCAGTTGTATCCAGTCGATCAATGGCGTACCCACCCACAAGGCTAACGTGGGTTGTAGCCCATGAAGGTTATCTATAAGAGTAATGTTGTTTATGAACTCATTTTTAATTTTTACACACTTCTCTTAATTGTTGGTTGTTCGGATTGAATGAATTGAAAATGATCACTGACAAAATATTAATAAGGATGTGTTGGAAGTAAAAATGGGTTTGTGAATAGATCTATTCTTTTGTAAACTCATGCTTATAGCCTACTCAATTTCAATACAGATTTTTATTTAATGTATATTTAGTATAGGAGAGGTAGTAAATAATAGTTTTATGCTATAAATTATAAATTAGTTATATATCCAGTCCCCCTTTATTCTATTCTTTAAAAAAAGACCATTTACCCTATGTAATTTAACATCTGTGCTTCTTACTCAAGAAAAGATTAATAAGTTCTTTAAATACACAATTAAATCCCTATCTCCGCAATTCCTGATTTTGCGTTGCAATTTTTCAATGAATGTCACCTTTGGTATATTCTTAATCTCTTTATTTACTTATTCTTGATTTAATTAGTAGGTTAATTATTTATATGGTCCTTGAATTTATCGGTTAGGGTTATGATTTTGAGAATAGTTTATATTATATTATTATTCTTTTATATTGATTATTATATAATTTTATATAAGCAAAAAAATAAACATATGATTTTATTTCAACTAACCCACCCGAGAAAAAAATAATCCTGACTCCGACCTTATAGTCAATTGATAAAGACAATTCGTATTAATGCTTCTGTGCATGCGAAATAATGGCAGAGCTAAATTGGCTCCGAATGGTGCCAAGTACGAATTTAGCGAACCAAAAATATCTCACATCGAAAAATTGATAAAGTCCAACATATATATAATGTTCTCCTAGGTTAGTTATACTTTTTTATTATTATGATAAAAGTCCAACATATATACAATGTGCTTCTAGGTGGTAAGATGCTAGGTGTGATTAGTAGTGGACACTATGATAAAAGTGATCCGTGATAAAATGAAATAAGGATAAAACCAATTTGAAAAGTCCTAGGATTTTTTATTTGGCATGCAAAGAATCACAGGTCAACATCTTATCTCCTGTATGAATCCCAGCAGCCCAAACCTGGACAAAAAATCTTACCTGCTTCCCACGCCATGCTGAAGTTTGATGACCACAAACCTCTCATTTTTCAGCACTAATTGATGTCAATGTCTGTTAGCAATCAAATTCCTACCATAGTACGTCACACAATTGACATAATTAATTAGCTAACTAGAATAGTATAATTTCTCTTCAAATACTTAGCAAATTCGCAATCGTAACCAATAATTCTGACTCCCTACACGTTAAAGCACTCAAAATATATTAAAGAGTTTAACTTTAGCGAGGTTCTATGCTACTACATGTCACATCTTTAAAAGAATTTTCTTCTTCAGTACTGGGTGATGGGATCTTTGCATGTGGTCTAATATCCTAGTGGATAGGATGTTGGGTTTCCACCCATGCATCTTAGGTTCAAAACTGCCCCTCTCCTAAGTTGTTGCAACAGTTTTGAATCCTCTACTCCCCTTAATAATAATTTAATTGAAAAAAAAAACTAGGTGATGGGTCTCCACTATTATAACTCCTCTTCAATAAAAATGCTCGTTGTTTTGGTGAAGGAGCTGCTTCTGCATTACCTAGCATGAGAAAAACCACCGACATGCATTGTTGGCCGGTCAGTGGCATACTCTTGCACACATAAGCTGCGCAATTTGGATGCATCTCAGAGCTTGGTTGATATGGTACGATTCACCCTAGTTGATAAATACGTTTATATTTGTTACTTCAAAGTGTTAAATCCCCTAATTATCTTCATCACCACTCATCATGCTCTTGGTTGTCAGAATTTTTCTTTGAATACGATGTACAACCCTAAGTCATCAGCGCACTTCAGTCATGGTTATCGGTAACTCGTTTAGTGAACAGATTTCTCCTTGCGATGCAGCTGAGTTTGGATTTCTGGATTGTGATATAAATGCCGGTTTCTGGGGAGAGGGAAGAGTTGTTTCATTACTCAACATGAAAATAATTTCCGACATGGTTGGCCTATCCGATGCACTTTCTTGCACGCAAACTAGCCCGATCTGAATGCATCTTGAAACCTCGTGTGCAGGATATGACTGATCCAAAGATGGATCAACTATGCCTAATGCTTGCTCCTCCCTCCACATATCCCAAATCTGATGCAATTAGGATCATTTTAGCGCACACATTCAGAAATAAAAATTGGTATATCATTCCATACATATTTTAGAAGTTTAATGAATTGCCTACTTGTCCTATCAAATTTAGGGACGAACACTCAATATCACAATTATTGTTCCTTTTGCCGCTAACGATCTCTACCAGTATGACACCAAGGCTAAAAACATCCGATTTTGTTCAATATCGTCCTTTTGTTGCATATTCTGGTAACATGTATCCACTGCAGTTACACAACATGATATAAAATATTGAGCATGTTAATTGTTTGCTAATCGATGTATGTTTCTAGTTGTATATACTCTACGAAATACTGAAACACTTACTATGTTCCGATCGCTCTCATGAGTTAGGTTAACGGATTTTATTTAAAATGCCAGGTCTACGCCACACTGGTGCAATTTAATCCAATTATCAAATATCTACTAAAGAGGGGGAAAAAAAAAACGCTTTGCACTAGAAAAGAATTACCGCGACTCATTTAACAGCACCCATCTCTACTAATCAAATTCATTTCTCTCTCACTAAACGGGCTCCAAATCGATCGTTATATCAATAAATGCAAGAAGAAATGGATAATGAGAGGCTTATGATCACTCCTAAGTAGAATGTAAGAAGAAAAAATGGATAATTCGTTGTTTTTTCAATAAAACTCGCTACACTCATGTTTTGATTTTTCTTTCGGATTTGCAAGCTTCGAACTCGCCACTCTAAACACTAAACCCTAAACACTTTTGATTTTCTTCCTAAAAATAAGAACATGATATCTCATTGATGCCAATTTATACACAAAGAGGTAGACAGAGGAGTGTTGGACGCATGAGCAACCAGTCAATACTAGTTTTGTATGTCATTTAATCGTGGTCTTGGTACGTTCTACGCGGATTGGGTTCTTCTGCCTTCTGGAAGTGTGTACGGTGTAATTTGTGAGATCAGAGCCGTCTAACTAATCTAACGGTTCTCAGAAGACCACGTCAATGAACCACTAAAATACAAATGGGCTCAATTTAATGAATTTTAACGAAATGCTTATGCTATTATTTATTTTAACGAAAAACCATATTTTTACACTAAAAAATCAATTCTAGTACTATTCACTTTACCCTGTAGGCATATTTTTACTCTGCGTATTACTGAAACACGAAAAACCACATTTTTAACGAAAGGCCTTTGAGCATTTCTCACGGTATGTTATCTATACACCTTATTCATCTTTGACACTTTGACGCACTTTTTAATCTTTATTGTTTAGTTATTCTCAATTTATTCAATTAGACGGTTAAAAATTAAAATAAATGTGTTAAATCTCTAATATTAAAAAGTGAGTAATTATATTATCTCCAAATAATGGTATAACATGTATCACATTGGAAGGATGACTTTTGTAGTCGGCTAATCACAGCACTACACGTATCCGAAATGCCATGTGTTCTGTAGCCAACGGAGATCAGTGAAGGAAGCTCTGAGTCTCAGCGTCCCCGCAAACCTCCACACGAAGGCGCACCGTACCAACCTACACAGCCGCGCACTCAGAATGCCTCACAGCGCCGATGACCAATCTCCGGAACCGGCCGAATTCTCCGACTCCGACATCGAGGAACAAACAGAAGAAGAAGAAGAAGAAGACCCCGAATTGTTAGAAGAAGAGGAAGAAGAGGAGGCGGAGGAGGAAGAAGAGGAGGCGGAGGAGGAGGCGGAAGGGGAAGAGAATATGGAAGACGAATTAGAAGGAAGGGTTGAAGTGGATATGGATATTTCAGATTCACCAATTCGATCCCGTGATCATCACAACGGTTATTTACCTCTTCTGTTAACCTACTTCAATTTAAATTAATTAAAATTTGTTTGATTTTTTTGGGATATCGGTGTTTTTGCTTTGTTTGACTTCAAATTTGCTATGCATTTGGATTGATTCTGTTAATTATGGCTTGATTGCAGCAATTCATGCTTCAATGTTGTGCCTTTTTAGCTTAATTTGGAAAATTTAGGTAATGCAATTGGGTTATAAAGAATTGTTGTAAACTTGGAACTGTAGTTTGAGGAGTATGGGAAAAGTTTCGTTTGCGTGTTAGTGAGCTTATAGGTAAAGCATCTACTTGATTCGATGTCTACCCGTTATTCAGTCCAGTCATTACCCCCTTATTTAGAAAGCTGAATGTTCCAGTTTTATTGAAATTACTGCCAAAATTTGGCTCAATGATAGCTTGATTTACTTGATTGTTATTGAATGTGTATCAGCACTCTATCTCTCGCCAACATTTTGGTATAAAAGATGATTATATGGTTGCTAACAAGGATGCTGGAATCCTTTCAGGCCAGAGAACCTCTGTACACTTACACAATGAGGTCAATGGTCATCTGTGTACTAGTGAGATTATGGATGCTAAAGCGGCCAGCTCATGTAGAGTTGGCGGGGAAGAGATAGCTGATGCCATCCCGATTAGGGATCATTTAGGTGAGGAGGTTAGAAGTGTTGTGAATCCAGGGGATGAGATGAAACAAGTGGACATGCAGCAGAGGAATGGTAGAAAGCAAATGGATTCAAGGTGAGGTGGTATGTTGGCCCTTTATACTTTTAAATTTTTCTTATCTTAGAGCCAGAGCCAATGCATTTTTAAAACTTGAGTGTTGGATTAACGTGTGTACCTGGTGGCTAATTATTTGCCTTTTGAACCAAACTTATACCCATCCCACTAACTGTCAGGTTTTTCAGGTCAGGTGCTCTTGAGACAGGGACCACAACTGTGTCTCCTGCTGCTGAGACTAGTGGTCGAAGCAAGCGCCCGGCTATTATATGTGACTTTTATGCGAAGGGTTGGTGCATTAGAGGTAGTTCTTGTAAGTTCCTCCATGTGAAAGATAATCTGAATGGTTCTCAACCACATCCTGAGGGAGATGTTGCTAATTCTACAAGAGAAGTCCAGCTTGATGAAGGTATGTTGTATTATCTTCTTGGGTATGGATGTCAAAAAGTACTTCTCCTATGACGTTCTTATTAACACCCTTCTATGTAACAGGCCGAAGAGACATTACTGACAGATCAAGGTCACCTGGTTTTCGTGACCCTCTGGCTTCTTCAAGTGGAAGTGATTTTGCATTTTCTTCACATCTCAGTTCTGAAAAGATCCGATTTTTGGAACACATAGGAAGACAGCACCAGTTTCATGAAAAGCGCAAGTTTCCAAGAGTTATTGGAGAGGAGTCAAATGTGGGGGTGTCCACTGATGCAAAGAAATTGCATTCATCCAAAGATGATCCAGGCTTTCTCTCGTCACTTAAGGATATAGAAAGGGATGATCAGAGAAATTGGCCTGCTGTTAAAGATAAATCCATATTCATGAGCAGTTTGCATCCTGAGCCTGGATTTTTTTCAACTGCATCTATTTCATCATCAGGAAAGTACTTTATAGGGAAGAACTCTTCACATTCGAGCGGTATGGAGATACCAGCTGGAATTTGGAGCCAGCGTATGCACCGTGACCATAGTTCCCCACTTGTCAACCTTGCTTTGAATTCAAGCTCAAGAAATCTTTCAACTACTGCCTTGTTTCCAACTAGCCGTATTTCATCTTGGACTGGATTTTCGTTGCCTTCTAGTTATTCCAATCTCGATTCAAGTCCTCATGATACTCTTAAGCTTTTTGATCAAAGTAGGGATTACCGTTCTTCTACTAGATCATCTCCCTTGCTGAAAAGCTCTTCCCCCTTCTCTAGTTCTGAATTGAAAAGTTTGCCGACCACCGTGTCATTGCGCTCTGCTGAAATCAAAACAAAACTTTCTTCAAATGATTGGGAGCCATCTGTGCCATTCCGGCCATCTTTTATTCTTCCTCGTGCATTTCTATCATCTTCGGGGAGGCAGTATGACCCTCTTCGTGACAGTATTGAGTTACCAAAGTTAGCAAACATCTCTGGTGAAGCTTCTTTCTATCCTGAAGGGGCAACCGTTGGGAATAAATTGCATCCGCAACATGGTGAATCTGCTAGTGGGACCAGGCGGCCAGCTTGTGATGGTGATACAAACTCTATGTCTTCACATAATACGTATCATGAGAAGGTATTAGACAATAGTTGCTATACGCGTGACCATAATTCCCCTGTAACTGAAGCAGAGACAGCGGGGACTTCTGCTGTCTGCCAAAATGGAACCATGACTGGAGAAGAAAATCCCTTGGGCCCTCCTCATCTCAAAGGTAGTACAAAACAAAACAAAGCCAGTAGTGCCACTGGTGATTCTAGACATCAAAGTGATGGTTCTAGACACCAAGAAGGCACAAAATTAGGTAGATTTAGAGAAAAAAATGAAATGGATGGTGAACATTTGACAGACGGAGATGTACAGCAAGAATCAAAAGCTGTGAAGAATTTCCGTGCAGCTCTTGTAGATTTAGTGAAAGAATTGTTAAAACCAAAATGGCGCGAAGGTAGTCTCAACAAGGATGCACATAACATGATAGTTAAGAGAGCAGTAGAGAAGATTATCAGTGCTTTTCAGCCCCATCAAATCCCATCTACCATAGAATCAGTTGTGCAATACCTGTCTGCATGCCGTCCAAAAATCTCAAAGCTTGTTGAGGTTAGCCCTTTTTTTTCTTTAATTTTTTGGTGATAATGTGATGAAGCAGATGTTGGGTTTTGAGTGTAATCTTACAGCCACTTGTTTCATTGCAGGGATATGTTGAAAAATATGGAAAATCTTGAGATGTTAGGCCAAGTGATTTATCTTTTGCAAATTTTCCTACACAGTTTACTAATTGGAGGTCATGGACAGTTGGTTTAGTATCCCCTGTTTTATATAATCAGAATTGAGTTTATGTAGAAAGTTGTTAATTTTCTTATAAGATTTATTGTTTCATAAGTTAGTTCTGTTACTGACATTTCATATATTTTGAGGTAAACGGTGTCATGACTGGAACTTATCTTAGTCTGTGTTATAGAAAAACGGTTGTAATTGATTTCATTTTTATGCAAGGAAGATTGCCTTAGGCTTGAATTAACTCAGCTTGAGGTCTTTGCAAATTTTATCAAAGTGTCTGAATGCCGGTTCTTACTCTTTCTAAGGTCAGTCTTCAATTCCTTCGCTGCTTCAATTCAGAGGCGCTGTGGAGTGACATGGTAAAATGAGACCTTTTGGTTTGGGAATTAATGATCACCCATATGGGACCCTTCTAGTTGAGCTTACAGTTCGTACATTAGTCTTCCACAAGTTACGCTGGATATGTAATTGATCAATTTTTTGGTATCTTGATTCAGTATTTTTGCATAAACTCTTCTATTGCCTACCAAGAACTTGGAAGAGTGGCAGTTTTACTTTAGGATAGTAAAATGTATGGTTCTGATATTATAGATGCTTAAAGATATTTGTTTTAAATTTATGAAATTCAAGTTGACATATAATATTGCTAGCAGTGTGATTTGAAGTTTTACTCTCGCCATCCTCATTTTTTGTTATAATGATCTGTAATTGTGGTGTTCAGATTCTTTTGGACAATGTTTCATTATTTGAAGATATTTGTGGATTGAGGTAAACTCTCATTTTTTTATGACATGCCGTTAATTCATACTTTGTTAATTTACTTTCATCGTTTATGTACATGTTTTTGGGAGTTCTATTCTCAAGTGTTAATATCTGTATTTTGCACCCGATACCCACTGCCTAAAAGGCCGGACCCTTTGAGTTAAGGCAGTTGTTTTTCTTTACTAAGGTGTACATAATAATAGGAGAATAAGATCGGTGTCCTAGTTACTGCATTTGTCCTTAACAGATCAGTTTATCATCATGGAGTCCTAAAACCCCGATTTTTCTTTGGGAAAATAGATTACATATGGGATTGTTGTTGTCTGATAGCTGCAAGCCTGCAACTAAATCAGGGTCAGTGTGCAGAAAGTGTAAAATCAATCATGCTGTAATGTTTTTTCCATTTTCCCATCTCTAGAATAAGGTAGATTCCACCAGATGTATGATTTCTCAACCCGAGTCAAAGTATTTTCTTATCATCAAGGGCCTAACCAGTTTCAACCACTAGCTTAGTCCTGGTATGATCAAGATTTAGGATTAAGTAAAAGAAGATGTAGGATGTCAGATAAGTTCCCGTGATTCCGGTAGGTTGAATTATACTTTTTGTAGTTCTCTTTACAATGCATTGTGTCATTATGATGAAGCGTGAACTAGATTAGATAGAAGTCGGGGCTGTTTATTGGTTTATAGCATTGACTGCTGCAAAACAGGTTTATATTAGTGACTTTAAGTGACCTGAGACTGTTGAGAATCTGTCATCGAGTCGTTTAGTGATCAGAGCTTGAGAAAAGATATTCATGTCTGAATTTTTATTGATTGTTGCTAACTGAAACAGACTCAGGTTATATTGAAGCCTCACTTCGAAGTCTTAAGTTTCTTCTCTACTAATTTATGGACTTTTGATTAGCTGAAATAGAAAGAATTGAAAGGAAAAGGAGCTTCGTGTCAATGTGACTTTCCCGACACTCTATGTGCTCCCTCGATTGGCTTAGCAACTTTGCATTGCTTGCAAGGGAAGACAAATGACTTGAACAGTTTCTTGCCGAACGATGATCTGGGTGCAGGCTTCTCCTTTTTCTCTTGGTTTCTGGATTCTGGATGTGGCTTAGCATGTACTTCTGTGACACCGGTGGTATCAGTTGATCTCATATTTCTGGTACGTGTTGCTCGTACTGGACCCTTGATGCTGAGCTGGTCTGTCTCCAGACGCTGTGTTGATTCAAGCGCGGTTGCTTTAGGTATGATCTGACCATTCGAGATCAACAGGTCTGCCGGGTAATGCTTGATTGGGTCGGTCACTATGGACTCTGAGTAACTAAACTCAAACTCTCTGCCTTGTTTGTGAATTTGATTGGGTTTGTTAGCAGGAAGGCACTTGGACTGATCCTGAACACACAGGAGGTCAGCGAACGAGAAGGAATCGAGCGAACTGCTATCGGCTGCAACATCCACCGCAATCTTGTTTTGCAGGCGGGCAGCCATTGTTTCGATGATGCTTCATGGTTTCAAGCTTCCAGGTTCTATATATACAGTTCTGGTTAAGGGGAACAAGTGTGGTTTTAACTATTTCTTTTTTGTCGTTCAAGCTCAACTTCACATAAATGTCAAAATAATATATATTTGGCTTATTTTTAGCTATTCCTCCAAGAACTCGATTTCAATCTCACTTTACTCCCTGTAACTCAAAAGTCGTATTTACTTCTTGAAACTCATAGTTCGCTTCCCTTTGCCCCCTGAAACTCGATTTTTATCTCATTTTACCCCCGAAACTTGAAATTCGTCTTTATAAAACTCAAAATTTGATTTTGATTTGTGTGCGTCAGTTTAATCATTTTTTTTTCTTTCCATCTCCTCAATTTCTTTTAAACTTAATATTCTTTAATTGTTGAATGTTAACACATAATGAAGATTAGTAATCAAATTTATCGCACTTGTGGTATAGTCTTATTGGCTGTTGGGTTCCACATATGTTTCAGGAGGCGGTCTATAAGTTTCAGGGAGACGAGAGTTCACAAGTTAAAGTAGAACGAATTTTGTGTTTCAGATGTGACTTTTGAGTTACAGGAACAAAAGTAAGATTTAAAATGGAGTTATGCATCTAAAAATAAGCCTATATATTTCGTTGAGGTTCAGCACGCCAGGCAAGTTGTAGGCTTGTAGGGTATGGGCGTGGATGAAACCAAAGAATTAGCCGGTGTCAAAAGGTAAAGAAATAATAAGGTGGGGAAATATAATTTTATATGATGTGGCTGTCGGGGTGGCCGGATGCCGACCGTAAAACCTTAAAGAAAAAGATTCCACACAATCGAAAAAAAAGAAAGAGGGTTCCAGATTCCATGGAAGTTCTGTCTGGTGCTTTTCATCTCAACATGTTTTTTAATGCTTGGTTACAAAACTTTGCTTTACGAAGCTGAAGTTACCGAGGATGGCAATGTTAATTAAATTAAATCGCCTAATTAAGAACTAGCTTAATGGATTTGTTGGCGGAGTGGTCTTTGTCTAAAATAGGGATCTCAACACTCTCCAATAGGAGAAAATTTTCAGTGTATCCGGCGGTACATCATACAAGGAACACCTGAAAAAATAAATTTTTCTTTACTTATATAATAACATGTGATGTATCGGTTCGTGTGCTGGCATATTAAAGTATCTCTCCTCCAATAGATGTGCAAGTTTTGGTTTCTCTTAAAAACTCTCTCGTAATTGAGATTTTAGATTCGAATTTTGCAAATGATAAGTGTCATGCTAATCCACTTGATGTGAATATAACGTTGAATATATAAAAAATAAAAAAATAAAAAAATAAAAAATAAAAACTTTCCCCTAACTTTATAATCAAAATTCAAGCATTCATTAATTTTCGTGTGAATGAATGATCTTGAAAGGGCACAATTGGATTGATTGTTGGGCCTTGAAACCGAGTCTATTTGTTGGATTTGAGAGGTGGGTTTTGGGCCTGGGCCTTAGATCTGCCAAATTTTGCCATGCAGAAGGAATGACCTAATTGTTTTCAACACAATAAAATCAAGGGTATACATGCACTTGGTATTCCTTAGGTACAATGCTATTGGAGCAACGACTGCCTAATTGTTTGTACTAAGATTTTGCTAACTTGTCTCTAAATTTTAACTTAAAAGCTCAATTAAAAAGCTCATTGAAGCAGCTCTCACATTTACTATTGAAATTTGATAAAGTTAACCTCTTTGTCACTTCCTATGATAGCAATACTGAAGTGGAATTGATTTTGTAATTTTGTCGGACAGTAATAAATTAAAATAAAAATACGAGATGTAAAAATAGAATGCGTCGATAGCACTAATTAACGGATAACTTTAGTCACTCGACAACAAAATTCCCATCTCGATCAGAGGCTCCAACGTGTCAATCCGAGCCCTGTCTCTCCCATCACCGTGTGGGCCCCACATTGCTCTGAGGAATAGGACAAGTATTTGTAAAGTGAGCGTACACTTGCGGAAGCAAAGCCCCAACTAACTTACATTTAGATATATGATGGATATTTTTTGGCGGGACCCACATTTACCAAGTCTTCATTCTTATCCATTTCCTTCGAAGTTTGGATTCTAATCGGATCCTGTTTGTGAGGATTTCGAGAATTCGTGAATTATGTCCGTTTATCGTATATCATATGATCAGAAATTATTTTAAATATTTTTATACAATTTACAAATCCTTAAGATCCTCGCCAAAATAATCCGAAAAGAATCCTGTTGGTTTCCTTCATTCTTTTCTCTACTCTCATTTTTCCTATAGCCATCATCCCACAATTATCGCTAGATTACATATTTATTTTTACTTTTCACGTACTTTTTATAGTTTTTGCGGTTAAATTGAATAAGTTAAAAGGGACTAATGACTAAATGTTAACAAAATTATGTACGAAGTAAAATGGGTGTGAAAACAAAACACCATCCCTAACCGTTACCCTACGCACTGCCTACAACAATCCGTGATTAAATGTTAACGCTACCAGCTGGAAGTAGCAAAACAAAAGACGGCAAATTAGCAAAATTTTAATGAGAGATGAGATATTTTAGCTTCAAGTTGTATTATAAATAGAACCATCTAGACCCAGAGACCACCAGATAGAGAGAGAGAGAGAGAGAGAGAGAGAGAAGAGAAGAAAAGAAACGAAGAGAGAGAGAGCAAAAATGGTTCTTCTTGAAAAGCTTTGGGATGATATTGTCGCCGGACCTCAGCCTGAACGCGGCCTCGGCAGGCTTAGGAAGGTGTCTCCTAAGCCCTTGAATGCAAAAGGTATACTCATTTGTAATTCTCTGGACATGACGTTCGTTCTTTTTTATTCGATCGCACATATTTCTATGTGACATGAAGTTTACCACTTCTTAATATGTTACTTCCTATGTATTTTGATGGTTTTGTTTCGGGTGTTAAAAATTATTAATTTGGTGATGCGTAGAAGGAGAAGGAGAGTCGAGCAAGTTGGCGATGCCGATGAGCCCCGGAACACCAGCAACCCCAGGCACACCAGTATCTGCTCGTGCTAAAGACAACGTTTGGAGGAGTGTCTTCCACCCAGGTAGCAACCTTGCCTCCAAATCCATGGGCAACCAGGTATTCGACAAGCCACAGCCCAACTCCCCCACTGTCTACGACTGGTATGTATACGTACCCTAACCCTAATAACGTACGCATAGAAACTGGTTACAAACTTTTAATCAAAATAATAACCGAAAGCTATAAGTAAGGATACTATATGCACTGTGGTTATATACGTACGGCTTATTGTCGGTCTAGTTTCATTCCATTCTATCTTTTGGAATAAGAGGGGATGCTCACCGGATCATTTTCCTGAGATTCGAGGATTATCATCGTGAGATAAAAAATTATTTGAAAATTAAATATAAATAGTACCTAACGAAACCTGGCGGTATAATGTAAGATGAACGGTCATGATAACAGTATTCCCGGATCCCCTTCTTTTCCCTACCTTTTAACTAAACCTGTAAACAGGTCGGGTTTATTGAGTTTGGGTCGGGTTCAATCTGACCCGTTAAGTTAACAGGTCATCCGAACCCGATTTGTAAGCTAACGGGTAACCCAATCCGTTAAGCTAACGGGTCATCCATTTCACCCGTTAACATTTATTAAAAATTATTATTAATTTATTTTTTTTTGCATAGAGTTTATTTTTTGTTGTTAAGACTTTAATGAAATTACTAAAGCATCCTCAACTAACGAGTGTTAACGGGTCTAACAAGTTGATCCAAAGTGATCCGTTATTTAACGGGTTCATCAATTAGCGACTCGATCTGTTAAGCATCCATCCAAACATTAATATTAACCAGTCGGGTCTGGTCCAAAATGCCAGATCTATTTTTAACACAAGTTTATGGCCGGTTTTGTTTGTGCGTATTTCTTAAATTAACTTACGTCAGTAGATCTAAGCCGTAGATCAATGATCTGTTTGTTGGGTTTAGATCTGTATGTTTTCTTGTTGCTATCATGGGTTAAATCTTTTAACGTACGATCTGATCTCACAGGCTTTACAGTGGGGAGACGAGGAGCAAGCATCATCGTTAAGGTGATGAACAAACAAAACTGACCAGCAGCCACCGCGGGTTGCATGTAAATAGTGTACTTTTTCATCTCAGTGTTTGCCACGTGCCCCAATGAGGGTTTTCCGATGGCAATGTGATTAGGTGTCCCTTTGAATTTTGTAACCAGGGCTTCCTCAGAGAGAGAGCTCGCTGTCTTAGGCGTTATGAAATGTGAGTGAGATTGTATGAGCACTTCTGCGGTGGTGATGACTCTCTGTTGGTCAGATCCACCGTTGGATGGTGATGAGGAGTTGCTGTCGTGTTTTGCTACAATTAAATAAATAAATATCTTTTCTATGTTATTAAATGTTATGATGCACTTAATTATTTGGTTTTATCTATCTTAACGGGATTAGAATCCAAAATATAAGTTGTTAAATCATGTGTTATAATATAAGTGAAGCGACAATCGATAAAAAGAATTATCTTCACTTGCATTTTAATATATAGTGTCCTCACTGTCAATGTAAATGAATCCACATGTGAATGGATAAGGAGAGGATTGCAATTGAGAGAAGTTAGGTTGGTGAGTGGGGCCCATTTGAAGGGGAAATTACAATACACCCTTTGAAAGGTTCTTTTTCAACGAGCCAAGAACACAACTCAATACATTAGGTATTATAATATAATTGAAGTTTATTTTTAAGTTTCAGGCTGCGTTCTTGGCCTTCTAAAAAATCTCGCTTTAAAAACCTACTATAGGAACTGAATCCTCTCTTGAGCTCAAGATGGGGATCCTCATGATCATCTGGATCGTTAAAACTTGACCCAACGATTGCAATTATTATAGTTTTTAAGAGATCTCATGTTTGAAACCGTTAGATCAAATTTTAACATGAGCCAAGGATGAGGCGACGGTCCCGCAACGCATGTAAATCGAGAGAGAGAGAGAGAGAGAGAGGGAGGGAGTGTACTTTCAACTTTGGTATTCTGCCTGATTCAAAAGACTATTTTGAAGACGTTTATCAAAAATAAAAAATAAAAAAGACTATTTTGAAGACTCGAGGGAAATCCATAAAGTCGACAATAAAAGAGTTGAGTTGGTAACAAGCTCGGAACATGACATGGCGATTTTCATCTGCATCTAAATTGCTCACACCATTTGTGTACTTGGCGAGCTTCTAAAACACACTGTCTTCTATTCAACAACATATGCCAGCTTAAGTGAACACTGTAAATAAACATTTGAGGGGAAGAAGGTAGAACCACTCGTTTACAGATTTTTCGCCATCATCGGCTTCAGTTCCATTTCTTCTGATATGCCAAAATCTGAAAAAAATCACACAAAAATTAGCACCAATACTATAAGTGTAGGAATTTTTTTAGAACTTAGAACTTTTCTTTCTTGACGCGCACTCCTTTGTCACGCACAAGTTTCCGCTAGCTCCATAGACTATCAATGGTGGGAACTTTGAAGGAAGTGCTCACCAGATAGCCCGGAATGAGATTGTGAGTTCTAAGTTCTGCCAAAGTTTCTTCCTCCTTTAAGAGTTGCAGGTTTTCTTTGCTTGAATCTAGCACAAGCGACTTGGAAATTTTAATATTGGTGGCAGTTGAATGACCGAATTCAGCATGCAGCTCTTTCACCAAGTATATTTCAATTTCTTCGGCTTGAGACGCGGTTCGGAGAGCTACATACTGTATACAAATAAATATAGTTTCAGACTTTCAGTATAGTGATGGAAGCTTTCAGATAGTGAAGTGCTACCAAATGAAAAATGCAGTGAGTGGAAGAATTACCTGACATAAATGTCCAACTGAAAGCGTAGACCTGCAGCAAAGATATGGCCGCTGCAAACTTGGTATTCTTTGCTCATCGAAAGAAACAAGCAGGAGGTGAATGTCCAACTGAAAAAAAATGAGAAATGCTTGATCCAACCATCACAGTACAGAAGCAGATTGCCAGATAAAAAATCTAAATACACATATATACATAGCGTGTGTGCAGGTATGATCTCGAAAGGGTACTACTCAGTCCCCTATCAGAGAAGCGTCATGACAAGATCGTCGGCCTTAACTCCAAATTACCTCGTCATCATTATCTCCTGAGTTCCGAAGATACTCTACCAACCTAGATAGGCGGATGTTCCTGGCATTTTTACCATTGCCACCACTTGAACTGCCATACCGTGTATGACTCCGCATGCCACCTTTTCCCCAGGAAAGCCTCTCTGAGCTGCCAACACGCCCCACAGATGCACCCAGAATCTCTGATCTGTTCATTTCATAATCATTTTCATCATCACTATCTGCATTAGCAGCTGCCGACGAGGGCTGATAATATCGACCTCCTCTCCATCTTTTGGATCTCTTTGGTCTGGGTTCTGTGCGCTCATCACCAGAAGATAAATCTCTACTGCCATCATCACCATTCATATCCTCATTGTCATCGGACCCATGATGTTCAGCAACATTTCTATAGTTCCTTCTCCCCCTCGCATTTCGATAGCTACCCCGTGATCTCCTCATAAATGCAGCTGCAGTGGCTTTAGCTGTTGTTCGTTTCCTTCCTAGTGCCTCGGTTTGTCGTTGAAATGTCTGGGCAATGGAAGCTTGGATCTGTGCAAATAAGCTCAAAAATCAAGCACCCGAAGCAACAAACTAGGAACAAAAAGAAATCTCTGTACAGTTTTGCCACTAACTTCGTGGTGACACGTAACACCTAAACGATGAATACACGATGATTCTAGTGTAATACCTTATTAAAACCACATCAAAGGTCATGTGGAAATTGCATACTTTCAGTAATAGGACACAGATAAGACCCACATACAAGTAGATAATCAAGTCTTAAACCAAAGTTCCAATGAATTACTGTTCCAGGGTTTTACATAATCAGAGAACTCATCAATTGCACGAGAAAACTAGAATAATTCGCAGGTTGTTATTTTTCTGTATTTTGGGGTTGACTTCCAATTAAAATATACATATTAACCCCAACAGAAACTTGAAAACTGAAATAGTCACCTGCTTATTGCGAGCCTTCTCCTCTTCATGAAAGGCCAATTCCTACAGGAGATAATCAACTATCAGTGCTCTCAATTAAAATGTAACTTACAAAAATTAAAATTCACAGTATGAGATGATCAGCATCATAATACCTCTTCCTCATACTTGTCAATATCTGGATATATAGCTGCAATTAAGGCATCATAGTTTGGGTCATCTCTCAAAGAGCGACGACTAGCACAATGGGTGCGGCATGCAGGGCATTCATTGTTCCTGCAGCGAAAGCCAGTTACCAGTCTAAATATTAGATTGAGAAATCAGGCCACGAGTTCAAACTATCTAGTACTTTGTGACATCATCAAACAAAATATGTATAACAAGTTTAAAGCATACCCCAGGCGCATGGACTTGTCAATGCATTCCCTGCAGAAGCGATGCAGGCATTCCATCACTGTCCTTGTTTTCCGAATGATCCCTATGGATACCAAAGAGCACAAGAGCTGATGCTTATAGCATGCAAATGCAAAGGAAAGTATGTGGCTATGGTTTTGGTTATGAGGTCTCATACAATGTACGAATGTAAAAGGGACCTTAAGTACTTCACTTTATATAGTCCGATTCATTGTCTCAGTATTTAGAAAAATTCTAATATGAATGAAGAACTCTTGGATGTGAAAACTCTCAACATTTGGACATAAATTTCAGCCTGCACAATTGACATAGATCAAGACCATCTGAATGGTTTTAGTTATATTGGCACATCAATAAGGCTGCTTTTAGGTAGCTGATGTTTCGGCCATGACAAAGTGGTACATACAATATATGGTTTCTGACAAGTTAACAAAACCAATGTTTCTGACTTGTATGCAAGAAAAGTTTAAGACAGTGGCGTTTCAAGATAACCTAATATAAATGCTGCAACAAAACGAACCACATAAGCATGCAAACCGACTATGATGTTCTAGAACTGAACTATCAACTTCCCTTTGATAATAGATAATGAGCTTTACTCTAAGCTGGTACCCAACAATAATATCTCTTAAAAAAATAGAACCAGAAAAGATCAAAATGCTTTGCTTGCCATCTTGATTCAGTTATAATCCAAAATTTAGTATCCCAAAGACATACCTAAACATATAGGGCACTGGACTTCTTTCCGAATTTCTGCCAATTTCACTATGACAAATCTGTATACATTACCAACAAAAAGAAAATATTAGCATAGAGCAGATGTGATGTATAATATGTAGGTTGTCCTATGTGCAAGTTTTATTTTTTGCGCGCTTTGCTTGGGTTAGCACCAAGTCTTTCGTTCTTCGATTTCTCGGAGGGAAATACCGAGGCTGGCACAAAAGAGAAAGAAAAAATATGAAAGTACAGAGCTTCGGCAGAAAGATCAGATAAAATAAATCACTGATCTTTTCAAAATATTGATTTCATCCTCAAGCATAAATCCCTCGCTACATGAAACTTTTCATATCATTTTATCAGCCTGGACAACACACATGCATATCGAAACTAAAACATAAACTGCTGCATGTTGTGGGGTTGCATTTTGCAAGCATATAAATGCCCAATTCAGCATGCATATTCACGTTATTGTCACCATTGTTTACCATATCCAAAAACGAAAATAAGAACGTTAGTTGCTTTCTTTTATAAACAAGGCAACAAGTATGTCTAACGAGTAAAAACTAGCAAGCTTGGTGGTAAATATTCTGTAAGTAAAACACTTTTCTGTGGAAGTTTAGCAGAACAATGACAACCCAGTATAGTAAGCAGATTGTTTGTTCCTTCAGCCAAGCACCAACAAAACCAAGACACTATCGAGCAAGACTGAGAGAGTGAGAATTTCTGCTCGAAATGACCCAACAATCATCGAAACAATAGACATGAAGCGAAGCGAAAATTCGGATCAGAATCTGCAGCTAATGAGCAAACCAGATTGGGCAACATGCTTGAACCCCCCATGCACGATGAAATTTGAAGCTCGAATTCAAAAGATCCAAAACCCAACTCCACCAACCTTCTTCCCAACACAAACACAACAATCCATCCCAGAAAAACAGAAGAGAAAACCCACATCAACCCAAAAGTCATTGCTTTCACAGTCGCATACACACGTCAATCCACCCAGCTCAAACCCAGCAACAGCTCGATTCATACAAACAAAAGAAAACAAAACCCAGCACGAAGAAAAGCATGCGGATCCCAAATCACACACAGCATTCAAACATCAAACACTTACACAATCAACGGAAACGACCACCATAAATAGAAGAACGAGAAAAGCAATGAAGAAAAAAGAGAGGCTCACTCGTCTTTCTCTTCGGTGCTCTGTAACGGGCTTCGATCGGACTCTGAGGAGCAAAAGGGAGGAGAAAGAACAGATGAAGCAACGGCACAGAGAATCAGAGAAAGCAAAAATCCAAAAACCATGTAACGAGGAAGAAGAAACGTGCGTGTACGGTGTTTGTACGCGGTGGGTTGGACGAATCTGGAGTTGGAAGAAATAAGACGTACCCTCTTCGTCTTGCGGCGTTTCGTGGCTGTTTTCTAGGTAGTTCTGCGGAGGATCATCTTCCATGGCCTCGTGCGTGCGCTTCTGTGCCGGCATTGCTCTGGTTTGCGGCGGAAATTTAGCAAGGAACGAAACAGTTGTGTGTGAGAGTGAAATTGTGAGCTGATTGTGGTGGTCTCGGAGAGAGGAGAGAGAGAAGGATGAAGGTGGCGGTGGTCGGTGGTGGTGGTGGAGTGTGGCTGACCAGAGAGAGAGAGAGAGAGGCGGAGGGGTAGAGGTTCTCAGAGGCTCGTTGTCTTACCGAAAATTCTTCTATTTATAAAAAATAAAAATAAAAATAAAAAGGAGACAATTCAAGCTTGGGCATTCAGTCAACACGTGTACATACGGGGGTAATATGGTAAATGTATCTTCCATTTTTGCTTTACTTTTCTGTTTTTGTTTTTTATTTTTCATTTTTTGGGTTTACGTTGAGTTGCTAGCAATTTCTGGATTTATTGTGAAAAATAAAAATAAAAATAAAAACTCGTTGTAGATTAGTTTTCTTTGATTGTATGCACTACTTAATGATCTGAAAATTCAAAGGTTAAATTTTGTATATAAAGATATAATAGATCGTTACAACAGTTAAATTTTACATAAAATTTAACGTTATTTAACAATACAATCATCGTTACCAGACCTCCCATAAGATGGGCTAATATAAATTTACTAGTTGTAAGTTGTAACTAAAATGCACCTAAATTTTCTTGTTACTTTAAATTTCTCTCCGTTGCCATTGACTTGCAGGACGCCCTTTGTGTTCTTTATCTTTTTTACATTTTAAAAAGAATTGTTATTGTTATTGTTTAATTTGTTCTTACTAAACTATCCCTATATCAATTATAAGTCCACTATCAAATGTGTTAAATTTGGGTTCCATGGTGTCTAACATATTTGTTTTGGTTTTGAATTTTTTTGCTAAATGCTTTGGTGAAAATATATAAGTTCTAAATTTGGATCTGCAAAAAATCATTACGTTAGAGTTCAGTGTATTGAGTCAGGCACAATGAATACATAGCTAGAAACATGTCAACATAACACTTCTAACATACATTGAAAGATACCGAATTTATCGTTGCTAATCATTGAAACGTTATTGGTAGAGTTACTCATTATTGACAGAATGAACTGTGAGTTTTCTGAATAAGTAAATTGTGGATTATTGGTACATGTGTTGACATCTATACATGTTTTTTTTTCAACTGAGAGTGCCAATACTCTGCTAAACAATCATTAAAAGATGCATAATATCAAACTATTTTCTCGGCATATACTAGTGTGATGGAATCTCTATTGTGTAATAATTGGAAATTTAGAAATAATTCCATAAAACTAAAGATTCTAAACTTGTATGGATGATCTAGTACTAGCAAAGGTGAGTATAAATACCAACTCCAACAATCTAGGTTACAATATTAATAGCCAAAAAGGCACCCTACTAAAATGGCTTCTTTAGCATTATTTAGAGGGTTGTGTTGTCCACACACCTCTTTTTACCTCTCATACATCTCTTTTTACTTCCCACACACTCATCTTAATTTTCGGCTATCGGATCAGCATGAATGAATTGAAGAAGATCAAATGCTAGAAATTAACAAATTGTGTGTGGAGAGTAAAAATAAGTGTGTGGATAACATTACCTAAATTGTATATTTCTTTAAAGTGTCAAATAACCAAATATAGTAAGCCTTGCATGATCTTCCAAGAAAACAAACTTCACACTTGCCAAATAGTTTGTTAAATCTCAAAAGGTGGGGTGTTGTATTAGCAAGCTTTCTGTGTTGACATTTCCTTCAAGGCTTTACCAAATTATTATTATTATTTTTTATTTATAAAATTTGATATAAATGATGGGATTCACTTAATTTGTTTTGTAAAAAGTATTTAATTTATGTTAACAATACAAACTTTCATTAATTCATTTGGGATGAATGAGTTTCCCGAAAGTGAGACTCTTTATAGACTTTCTGCTACTTTATGTTTTCGGCACAATATTTTATAGGGAGTTTTAACGAAAAGCCCGCGGTACTGTTCACTTTAACGAAAAACCACATTTTTACACTAAAAAATCAAACCTGGTACTATTCACTTTATTCTTTATTTTGTCCTTATCGTTAAAACTCAAAGTTTTCAAGCCAATTTCATTAGTTTTCCTTATTTTATAATGTTAGCATAAAAATTGATGTTAACTGTGAGGTGACGGAGATAACAAGGACAGTCTAACTTTTAAGAGATTCCTCTTAGCATTCATCTTTTTAGAATAGTTTTAATCCAAACATTTTATGTATAACAGTCTAAATTTCTACTTTTACGTATTAAAATAATTTAGAGTATATGTGAGATCTCATATCGACCAATGGAGAGGGGTGATGTGCCTTATACATGCTCCTCTCCTTTTAGCACGAGGAATTTTGGGAGCTCACTGGCTTCGAATTCCATCGGCACTCCGAAGTTAAGCGAGTTTGGGCAAGAGCATTCCTAGGATGGGTGACCCACTTGGAAGTTCTCGTGTGAGTTCCCATAAATAAATATGTGAGTGAATGATAAGCTCAAAACGGATAATATTGTGCTACGGCGAAACCGAGACTGGAATATGACAGTATCGCTTAATTAAAAGAATAAAATAAATAGCCTAATATGTTCAAAATGTATTTAATAGATTAAAAATCATACGCCACCATACCAAAATATCACTTCTTTTTATACAAAGATATTATACTATAGAGGCATGATATGGTTAAGTCACATAACAAGCCAATAATACTGATAGTAGCTAAATATTGAATTCTTCATCCATGTAATTTGAATACAATATTTTAAACTTATTTATTTGTACATTACAAACGATATTCTACATAAATCTATATAAGGAAAAATAGGAGGATTTAAACTCAAGACACAATGAATTAAATAAAAAAACTTTAATCACTGGAAAAAACTTCTCATTTACAAATTGAAACAAACAATACCAGACTTCTGACTTCCTCTTTAATTTATTTTTTATTTTATTTTTGGTTGAAAAATTAAGGACCCAACTAATTATTAATCTTCCAACTATTTATGTTCTCTATATTTCACCCAGATTCCACACCGAATGAGGGTAATTTGATCGGATTATGATTCTCTCATCTCCTATTTCCTTCTCCTTCCATCCTCTCCTCTCACATTCTCTTATTTTGTCATTCTCTTGCTATAAAGAATTAATATAAGATATTGACGTGGCTTAACCGTGGCCGTTCAATTAGGAGGGGAGGGAAGTGGAGGGAAAAAAAGAGAAGAGAATCCTAATCCAATTTGATCATCCTATATTAGATTTAATAAATCAAATTAAACATACGAAAAGTACGACAAGGTAGTGTATGCGGAATGACCAAATTGCCTTAAAAATAGAAGGCATAAAAAAATAGGAAAATTAATGAAAATAATTTGAAAACTTTAAGTTTTAACGATAAGAACAAAATAAAGAATAAAATAAATAGTATAAGGATTGATTTTTTATTATAAAAATATGTTTTTCGTTAAAATGAACAGCACTGAAAATTTTCGTTAAAGTTTCATTAGAAAAATTTGACTTTAAAAAAATTAATCTGATTACACAAGTATTATAAAATGCAATTTGGTGAGCAAGTACAATTTTATTTTATTTTTTCTGATACATCAGAAGCCATACATATATCTCATGTACGCAACTCTGTTCTGAGTCCTGACTTCTGACCCTCCTCGGGCGAACGTCCCTCCCGGCAAATCGGGCACTCAGACCCAGACCACCGCCGTCTCCTTCCGATGGGTTTGCCCGAAATCGTAGATTTCGCGCGCAATTTCGCCGTCATGGTCAGAGTCAAAGGCCCTGTAAGTCCCCTCTTTACAATCGTCTCTGAAAGTTTCAGACTTTCATCTGAGCTGCTCACTGATTAAGCTACCCTTTTCCCACGCAGGATCCTAAGGGCCTCAAAATGCGAAACCACGCTTTCCACCATTACCAGTAAGTTCGTAATTTTTCCAATTTCCATTTTTTTTGTTTTCTTTATCATTGTTTTTGTTGAATTTAATTTGGATTTTGGGCATGTGTAGCTCTGGGACGACGACCATTTCGGCGTCGGGAATGTTATTGCCGGACACCCTTTATGACTCTGGTGTTGCTAAGCAACTGTTTGGCGGCGGTGGAGACGGTGGGGGCGGTGGCCAACGGTCTCGTGTTCTCGTGGTGACTGTTGCTTCCATTGTTGAGCCTTTTCTCTCTTTGGAGCACAGAAAGGGCCTTGCCCAGGTTGAATTCTGATGCTAGGATTTATATAATTGCTTCAATTTGCTATCTGGGTTGATAATTTATGCGTTTTCTGATGCTTTTTTCGGTGCCTTGCAGGGCAGGCATCAGTTGATTCCTGGGGTTCAGATTGATGTTATGGTAGAGGTATAGCAATATAGCAAAACCCCAACATTTTGATTTCAATTCTTTCATATTCTTGGTTAGATATAATAAGAGTTTAACTATTTGAGGGTGTTTTTGTTGACAGGATGAAATGAGGTTGGAGAAAGAATCTCGGGATTCGGATAAAGCACATCCCTGCTGGTTTGCAGCACAGCTTTTAACACTGGTAGGAATTTGCTTACCCGGTTGTTTGATTGACTATCACTATACATTAGGAACCGTTTGAGTATACAGTTGATGTAGAAAGTGCTTGTAACAATAGTCTATAGTAGCTCCATCGTAAGTGTTAAAAAAGATTTCAACCATTTATTTCTTTTGTGCCTAGTTGACAATCCTTGATGCAATTATAGCGTTGTTGGTTGATTTCTGGAAAAAAAAAAATGTAATATCATTTTGTGAGCATATTCATGATCGATATGCGGTCATCTATTAAAGGGAAATGAAACTATTATTCGTATTAGAAAAATAAAATTAACCTTACTCATGTTCTTAAAAATACATGCAAATAGCTAATTATTATATGAAAGGAGATACAACTGAAATCGAAAAGTCAACTTTATAGCTAGGGTTCATTATATGTCTTTTGTTTCTCATATTTTCATAAATCCTACACTGCACATGGCTTCTGATGTTGACTAAACTAATGCACCTTGTAGATTGACGTTCCTGCATCTGCTGCTGCAATCCAATCACTTATTGAAGCTTCTTTAAGCTCCCCCGACCACGGATGGGAGGTCGGTTGGTCTTTAGCCTCACATAGTAATGCTCCTCAGGCCCAGGTATGAGGTCTTTCTGTTTTGGGAATTGATGCAAATATTATCATCATGTGCAGATCTCTTGTAGAGAGAATTGTGTCATGTGACGTGGAAAGCAATTAATTGAGAAATCCATAACAAAGGTCATTGATGAACTGAGCAACTCTTCCTTTTCTGGTTGGTTGGGAGAAAGCTGCAGAAGCTAACAAGATAAAGATATCCCTTTAATGTTTTCATGTAGTGTAAAACAATATTTTTTTAATTAATCACGACTGTGACAATACATGATCTGTCATGGATGACCAGGTGGACTTTGGAGTCAGAGAATTGGGGAATTTAACTCTCACAGGCAAGTCAAATACAAGAATTGCCATTCTTGGCGTATCCCTAATTCCCAAGGTAAATTTACACTCTTATCTTTCCTTTTAGCTATAGTTTTGGCGATAAATATCATGAGATACTGAACATGAGTCTCTAGTATGTTTTGTTTTCAGACAGTGATAATACATTGTTTTTGGTCAGGACGTGCCAAATATAACCATATCACCCTCCAATCAAAGGGGGGACTTTCTTGTGGCTGTGGGTTCTCCTTTTGGTATCTTGTCAACTGTGCACTTCTTTAACAGGTAGCTTATCTTTTCTGCATGCAAATTAGACATATGTTATGTTTCTGTTACTGTTTGATTGATATTATGCGCTCTCTCTGGTTATTGTGTGAAGTCTAATTGTTTAATTCTACTGGTTCTTGATCTAATTCTTTGGCTCATATTTCAGTATATCAGTGGGATCCATTGCCAACTGTTATCCTCCTAATTCATCTTCTAGTTCATTGCTGATGGCAGACATACGCTGTCTTCCTGGTGCGAGCATTACCTGTAATAATGTCCATTGATACTTTCGTGCCATTGGTCTCTGATTACGTCTTACTTCTAAATCCATCAGGAGTGGAAGGTGGTCCAGTGTTGAGTGAGCAGGCACAACTTATTGGTATGTTGATTAGACCGTTGAGGCAGAAGACTAGTGGGGCTGAGATTCAGGTAACTTGAGAACATTTGCTTGTGTGACCGTTCTGAAATTTCTTTTAGTTAACATGTCATCCAAAACTCTAGTCTTGGGTAACAGCTGGTGATTTCATGGGAAGCCATTGCAACTGCTTGCAGTGACTTGCTGCGGAAGGAGCCCCATTTTGCAGAAAAAGGGATTTCTGTGGACAAGGGAACCTCAGATGATGTAGGGAAGCCAATTTTAGCTGAGAGCCACGGTTCAAATGGAGCCATAACACGTATGCAGGAATGCACTTATTCTAGTTGCTCCTCCCCGTCACCAGTTGAGAAGGCAATGGGTTCTGTTTGTCTTATAAACATTGATGATGGAGCATGGGCATCAGGTGTCTTTCTAAACAAGCAAGGTCTCATACTCACAAATGCTCACCTGTTAGAACCATGGAGATTTGGTAAAAGAACTGCAAGTGATGGAAGGCATGGATCCATTTCTGAGGCATTATCTCCTAGGCATGGTGGATTATATGGCAAGCAAAAGAGTGAAGGTTGTCCCCCAATGGTTCACAATAATGCAGATCCCTCAGTTGGCGATGAACATGGAGGATATGTATTGAGTTCTTACAGAGGTCAGAGAAGGATACGTGTACGCCTAGATCATAGAGACCCTTGGATTTGGTGTGATGCTAAAGTAGTGTATGTTTGCAAGGGACCTGTGGATGTTGCCTTGTTGCAACTCAAGTACATCACTGATCATGTTTCTCCAATTGTCATGGATTTTATGTCGCCATCTGTAGGATCAAAGGCATATGTTATTGGACATGGACTATTAGGACCGAGATGCGGTATGGACCTTGCTTATATATTTTTTTCAATCCACTTGTTTCTGTTTCTTGAATTTGGGTGCCCCTTGGAAATGAATAGTTTGATTGTATCTACATGTCATTTCTTTTGGCCTTTTGTACAAGGGGTGTGATATCCACACACCCCCTTTTACTGCTCACACACCTTTTTAATTTTCGGCTGTCAGATCGGATGAATTGAGGAAGATCAAAGGACAAAAATTAACAAGGGGCATGTGAGAAGTAAAAGGGGGTGTGTGGATAGCACACTCCTTTGTACAATCTTAGTCAAGATATACTGTACATAAGTGATTTAACATATGGCATGACAACGTTGAACTTGAAAAAGAACTTTGTGCATAGATACAATTTATGCAGATCCTAAGCTTGAAGTTTTCTTCGTATAGTCGTGTTGCATTACCGATGCTTATAGGTTTGAAAAATGGATGTTCAGTCTTAGTGCTACAGTTGGGAGGGACAGTACATATGTCCTTTCCTCTGTTGTGCAATTTTCATTTCCCATCGGCTTGTTTCTTTGCTTGATTTAAAAAGTCCTCTTATGCTTCATGTTCTGAATCCTGATCAAGTTTAATCACATTAGGATTCTCCCCATCAATTTGTTCTGGTGTTGTCGCAAAAGTTTTAAAGTCAAAGTTTCCGCACTCATATCAAACGAACCAACCAGGAAGTACTCAAGGAGATCTTCCTGCGATGCTTGAAACAACAGCTGCTGTCCATCCTGGTGGTAGTGGTGGCGCTGTCGTTAATTCAGAGGGTCATATGATTGGACTTGTTACAAGGTATGAAGAACTAAATTGTTGTATGGTGATTGTCTTTAATGACACCCATGTTTTATAAGAATCACGTCGAAGAAGCTGTGTAATTGGTTAACTAAATCAACATTACAGATCTGCACAAACAATGGTATGAAATCTGATGTTGCCTTGTTCTGAAGACGCTGAAGTTTGTAATTTCTACCCCCGTGTTGCCTCTGATGCTATTAAATCTGATCAAACACTATAATAAGGATCATTTGGCAGAATTCATATCATTCTATGTATCTACGTTGTTATTGAAGCTTCTTTCGGTGCCATCATCATCAATTCAGATCTTAGATATGTTCATTATATATATATATTAGTCCCTCGCTCGTTGCAGATAGATCTTCTGTATTTAATGAGATTTATTCTTGAAACAGTAATGCAAGGCATGGTGGAGGAACAATTATACCGCATCTGAACTTCAGCATTCCATGTGCTGCTCTCCTGCCAATCTTCAAGTTCTCAAAAGGTTAATTAATCACACATATTATCAACGTTTTATTTCACACGTTCTGGTCGTTTAAATTCATTTTATGTGCTTGAATTTGTTTTATTGTTGGCGGCATACTGTATAAGATGTGTGGTAGAACTTGACTATTTTGTTTGGCTGCCGTAGGTCAGCAATTCTGAGAGATCTAACTGTAGATTTTCTTCGAACAGACATGCAGGATCTTTCACTTGTCCAAGTTCTTGACCAACCAAACGAATATCTTTCTTCTGTATGGGCGTTGATGCCACCTCTGTCTCCGAAGCCCCCTCCTTTGGCGCCTCATATTCCAGAGTCATTACCACAAGATAACAACAAAGAAGCAAAAGGCTCTCGTTTTGCAAGATTTGTCGCCGAAAGAAAAGATGTGTTTGAAAACCCAAACCAACTTGGCAAGGAAAGAAGACTTCCTAACAACGTTGTTCCTAGCAAGTTATGACGTGCGAGTATCCTGCATTTTTCTCATACCGAACTGAAGGGCGTCATCTGTAGAAAACCGAGATCAGGTTTTGGTACCTCTCGTACTGTTTGCTGTGCTTCACTGACTTCACAGATAGGGGAATAACTTCACGGTTGGCAGAAGTGTTTTCAGTTAGGGATTTGTTTTTTTTTGAACTTTGTAGGAAAAGCATTGTGCAATGCCAAATAATGTTCTCTTCCGAACAACAGTCTTATATCGACTGTAATGTAGTACATCATATGCGCAATATGAATTTGTTGCAACTTGCAGTGAAGCCATACGATTTAATTGTATTTGTACATTATTTTGAGTCGGATTAGGCTTTGTTGTTGTTGTAGTAGCCTGTTTTGAGTTCGATATTGTCGAAATTAACATATTTGGATCAAGTATGTCACGTGCAAAGGGTAAATAAAATCTTCTCTTTCACGTGCAAAACACGTTTGGGGAGGTTATCGGATTCATGCCTTTAGCTTCGGGTGTCGATGCGAATGTGTCTCGATGAATCTTCTCGTTCTACCTTACATGTATCCTTTTTAAGTTTTTTTAGTACAATGATACGTTTACATTAAGGGGTGAGAAGAATAAATTAACAACTTTCACAAAATATTACTAGACTAATATTAAGTAATATCAATACAATCTGCTATATGGGTGTATTCAATTGTTGAAGGATGTTAATGGATTTATAAATTCATAGATTTTGATGGAGTTTAATTGATTTGTAAAGATACCATATTAAATTTTGATTAAATTCTCTCGAAACCTCAAACGAAAAAGGTGAGATTTGAAATGTTTAAAATACACTACGAAATCTTTCCAGATTCTCAAAATTTTAAAGTTCTATAAAATAAATTCCTAATTGAACACATCTACAATGTTATTAAATTCTATAAAATCCTAATTCAATACATCCGAATTTCTAAATATTTCTTAAAATCCTGATTAGATACACTTTGAATTTTTGATAACCACTTTAAATCTTAATATACCCCTAAATTTGTTAAAGGCTTTAAAATCCTTTAAAATAATACACCCACATTAGTTTATTGGATTCGGTCCCACTCTCGCAGTCGAGATCTCTGTTGTTGCATATGGTCCGTTTATTATTCTAGTGGATGGAGGGGTTTCTACCTATGCGTCCTAAGTTTGAAACTTTCCATCTTTTGAATTATTGTAATAGTTTCAAACTCTCATCATTCATTTCATAATAATAATAATAATTAAAAAAAATCTCCATTGTTGAATAGGATTGTATTGTCCCAAATACAATTAGGGTTAAGTCTTCTATATAAATTCATTATATAAGGTCATCTCCAACCGAAGGAGGGTCAAATGGCTCCCTTTAGCCTTATAGTCCTACAAGAAATAATATTTTAATGAACAGTGCTAGGCCATATTGTATACCATTAGGGGTGGGCGCGGTGCGGTTCCACCCCTAAACTGGAACCGGAACCGGAATATATCAACGGTTCGGTTTGATGCGGTTCCGCTTAAATTTATTACTAGAACCTTACGGTTCGATCTACACCGGTTCCGATTCGGTTCTTGCCGGTTTACGGTTCCGAATACTAAATTATTTGAACACCAAATCATCATGCATTCAAATACATCTTCTAAAATTGATTATATAAAGTTGCATACAACACATCTTTTTTAATGCAAATGTCTTTGGTAGTGGCACCAAACAAAAAGATAAAACTAAAATACATATGCATTGGTCAAGAAGGACAGAAGCATCGTAACCTTGGACAAGAAGGACTTTGTGCTAGCTAGCTACTCGCAAAACCAAAGCTATAAGCTGCGTCTAGCTTGCAGTATAAATATAGTGAATGGAGTTCTTCACCAGGTGCACTACACCTATATCTGTTACCCTAAAATTCAATGCATGTTCACAAATTCAGTGAATGTAGTTCGTCACAAAACCGCCTATTTAGCGGCAGAGACGTCAAGAAGCAATTCGAAAGAAAATATGAGCCCATGCCATTGATAAATGCCATTGATACGTTGCATATAAAAAGTTACTTATCTGTCAGCAAGCTCAAGTAGAAGTAGGTCTAACATTATCCTTATGTTTGTCTTCTACACTTGGTTAGTTGGTTCATGTTCGTCAAATGCATCAAATTCCTTTATGGCTTGTCAAGATATTACTAATTTTCAACATAGAAGACATCAACTAAGGGAACAATAGCTAACAGGTTTGAGACAGAAGGGAAGATACAAGGAGAGAAGCATTAAAGAGGAGCAATTACCACTCTACAAAAGCGTCATATTCCAATTCATTTGACGAAAAAAGATTACACATTACAAGCAGAGAGCATCAACATTTCACAACCAGAATACCAAAAATGTAGAATCTTGGCCTAAATGGTCACATAGAAAGCTAGCAAAAGAAACTACCATTACTATAGACAAATAATCCACATCTCAAATAGCAGTAACACGAATGGCATCACAACACTCTTCCAAATGCAAATGCTCTAACATTGTCAACAAACATTAGCTCATAGGATATGACAGGTTACACATTCGCATGTGGGCATGTAATGTAAGAGAAAAAGTAGATAACCAATGAAGATTTATTACTTCATATACACAGATGACCCAGAAACGCACATGATCTTTGCAATTTCACCAAGTATTTTAAGCATGTACAGTTAGATATAGATAGAGAAGTTACCAAGGAAGAAGCACGGAGGTTGCAGTTGAGGAAGAGAGGTAATTGAAAAATTGAAAAAGTCGTCAAGAGAAAGAAAAAGAAAAATCCAAATTTCTAAAACCCAACAACCAAAACCCTTTTGGCTTTTCACTTCGGCAGCTACTGAGTTTTCCTTCAGTATTGCTTTTTGCAAGCGCACACGCTCGAATCTATGGACTCCTCAAAGCCTTTTGTCCGTCTTTCTACAGCACAAGGGACTCTGGTATCCGCCCAATCCAGCAACCCGCCGCCGCACAAGCTTGCTCTTTCCCGTACCTCTTCACTCTCAGGTTCTCTCTCTATCTGAGCTCCTCCTACCCCTGATTCCGATTCTGATTACGATTCTCAGTTCCAATTGTGTCTATGAAATGGGGAATCAAGATTCAAGAATGGGGTGGGGTGTGTGTGTGTGTGAAGTGAAGTCGTGTGTGTGAGGGAAAGTAAACCCTAATTGGGATAGGATCCTCTGCTTTACAATTTAGTGAAACCAATTTTTCAACCTATTATACCATGACATGTGTGTATATAAATATATAACTTATTTATTTATTATTAATAAAACGGTTCGGTTCGGTTCAGACGGTTCTTGGTCATTCGAAACCGGAACCGAAACCGGTTTGAACGGTTCGGTCCGGTTTTTCACTCAAAGTTGACTATTCCGGTCAACACGTTTTTTTTTCATACGATTCGATGCGGTTTTGCGGTTTGGCGGTTTTTATGCCCACCCCTATATACCATCTCCAACCGAGGGGGCTAAAGGATCATAGACCAAACATAGTCATTTAACAAAAATATCATCTCCAACCGAGGGGTCCAAATGACCATAACCCATAGACCAAACATAATTTATTATTTTAATTAAATTAATATGGTTAATTAAATTAAACTACTATATTAAAATAAAGTTTTCGGACATAATTTGAGTAGGGGTGGGCACGGGCCGGGTCGGGCCCAAAATTGGAGGGACCGGATCGGACCCGCTTGAAAATACAACGTAGCGGGGCTGGGCGGATCCTGCAAAAATTGAAATAGGAACCGGACCTAATCCGGCCCGTTTGAAACGGGCCGGTTCCTCAGGGCCTCACGGGTACATTTCCAATCCCTTTCAAATCAAATTTCCCAGTACAACCATTCACCAAAAATCTCAAAATTCAATCATACTTTACGCACCCAGTTGATCTCCTCAGGAAAAACCTTCAAAGCAACAAACTTTAATTAAAAAAAAAATTGAATTTTAGACAACCTAGAATCCTAGATGATTAATTTCCTAAGATTGCATTACAATATAACCCAATTGATCAAAAATCCAAAATTTAACAATTTACCACAGCTTTAGCTCCAAAGCAGCGATTGCATGCATCAGAAAAAATAACAATTTCCTTTTATGGATCCCTTTTTTTAATTACTTAGAATGAATCCCCCACAAACAGCTTGAAATCAAGAAACAAACCAGAGAGATAGCACCAATGGAAGACGCCGATCTCCTTCTCTGTGAGGCCGTCGAGGGAGGCGGTGTTGTCCTCGTCCTTCTTGATCATCTTTGCCGTGCGACCGTCAGCAGAGCTCTGCTTCCATGCAAATCTGAGTCAGACGGAGGAGATGACTGATTCATCGTTTCGAGTTGTTCGTCCCCTCGAGTTCGACAAAGAAGGAGACTGAGAGACTGAGAAGCGAGATGGATAAGAGTTCGACAGAGAGAGACTGAGAGACTAGGAATCGAAAAGGATAAAAGTTCGAGAATGAGAGAGAGAGAGAGATCGAGAGGGAGATCGAAATGGAGGACTGAGGAGAGTCTGAGAGTCTTCAAGAAAGTGACGGTCAGATTTGAGTGTGAGATTTGAAAGTGTGTGAGAGATTAAAGTGGCACGGCACTGGGCTAGGCTTCTTTATTGGATACGGTTCGGGCAGGGGACCCGTGTTTTCAGAATACTGGATCCGCCTCGCCCCGCTGTTTATTTGGACTCGACCCGCCCCGCCTCGTTTTGTATATAAAACAATGTGGACCCGCCCCGAACCGCTATTACCCGCCCTTACCCGCGGGCCCAGGGCCCGTTTGCCCACCCCTAATTTTGAGTGTCATTTGTCGCCAAATGAATAAGTCTCTGGATTTCTTATCTTTATATAATCTCAATAATTTTTTAGATATGATTTCGAGTGACATGTGTCGCTAACTTGAGTAACTTTCCAAATTTCTTATCTTTATACAATCTCAATAATTTTTCGGATATGATTTTGAGTGACACGTGTCACTAAAGTGAGTAGCTCTCCATATTTCTTATCTTTATGTAATCTTAATCATTTTTCGAATAGGATTTCGAGTGCCACGTGTTAAGATGAATTGGTTGTGCAAATTTTAGATGAGATTTTTATCTACGTGACACTTCTTATCTTTAGTTTTCAATGTTGTAAGAATGGTGTTGGCATTTATAGGAAAAAAAAATTAGATTTTTTTTTTAAATTCGTCAAAAAAAAAATTCATATTCCAACGGTAACCTGATAACAACATGACGTTAGCTAGCCGTTGCTAGCTGGCGTAATGCTGACGCCAGGTAACCGTTGGCATTCAAATGTGCTGAGTTGGAGGGCTGGCAAAACGTCAAACTTGACATTCTGGCATTGGAGGGCTAGCTGGAAATGGCTAGCCGCTGGCCCGATTTGGGGGTTTTGGCCCAGTAGGGCCCAAAAGCCCTTTGGCCTAGCCCTTGGTTGGGGACAGTTTTCGCGTCATTCCGAGCTATTTGTAGCCCTATGACCATTTGTCTGGGTCGGTAGGAGATAACCTTATTAACACGAAAGAAAGGCAGTCGATCAAGAAACTTGTGAAACATGCATCCTCGTCATCCTCATCACTTGATCACCAATATGTGCCTCGTCCTTCTCATCGTCCTCCTCTTTGCCTCTGCCACCGCATCCATTTTCCTTCCCTCTGTCGTCGCATCCAGTTTATTTCCCTCTGCCGTATCGGTATCACGTTGCTGCGGTTGTTTTTATCCCGTTGACGTCAAGCACCCCAAATGGACACAGCTGGCGAAGTTCTCCATTTCCGAGTACAACAAAAAGCAATCGCCATCACGGCGGTCAGTTCCCCATAATAGTCGCTTGGTCTTCCAACATCTGGTTGGAGCCGAGTCGCAGGTCGTAGCAGGACATAACCATAAGATTTTGATCAGGGCGGTGAACGAGTCGTTGCCTGCAGGCAGCCCACCTTTGATTTACGAGGCTACTGTCTACGAGTGTTCCTGGCAGAATATTAAGGAATTGAGGTCGTTTGTTGGAGTAGAAAATTCATTTATTGATGGATTATGGAACAATATCCTTCATGGAGGGAAGGATAATGTTTCCAGCTACTTTTAAGTTCATAATTTTTTAAGGGTTAATTTATGTTTACTACCCTCATGTTTCGTGGTTTTCAACATTTAATACATCAAGTTTTTTTCATCCCAGAGTCATACCTAAAATGTTACAAAAGAAAAATATTTTTGGAGGAGATCAAATCATTGCACAAGAAAAACTACAAGGTTTCCCTTTCGGGAACCCCGAAAACTTTTATTAAATAAAAATTTACTTACAACCTAAAGCCGGCGACCATCAAACCGACTGACTATTTTCCTTACAAGAAGCTTGCGACCATCTAACAAGCTTGCTTGCTCTCTCACCGGGGAAATACCGGGCGCTACGTTTCTTGCTGAGAAGTCGGATTTCTGTGCTAGTGGCCATTTCTGATGGTTAGATTCGCTCCCTTAGTGTTTGCACTCCGGTTTTAAGTAAAATAAAAATAGAAGCTAGTAATTTGTGTTGTTGTTAAAGTGGTTTTTAGTGCAGATAACAACACCAAATAAAATAAGAAATAAGTAATGTAAAAACAGATTTGAGTGACCTGCGTTGTTTTTAAAATTATTTTGAACGCAGACAACGTCACTAGGTAAGATAAGATGAAGTAGAAGATCATTTGTGAATAAGGAGTGAGTGTGTGTGTTCAAGTAAATGATTTTGTAAGTCCTTTTATAGTATCCTTCCTTCAGATGTTTATGTATGTTTTTTGTAAAGAGACCTTCATGTGTTCCTTTTCTTCTTCTTCTGTGTTGCAAGTCGTTTTTTTTTTTTTTTTTTTGCTTTTCTTTTCTCTCCTCTTCCATTCTTTTCTCCCTCCTCCCTCCTCCTCCTCCTCCCCCCTCTTTCTTTTCCTTCTTATGGGTGGCAGATTTCCCTTTTTTCTTTTTTTTTTGTTCTTCCTCCTTTCTCCTCTTCTTCCTGGTTCCTTCTCCTCCTCCTTCCTCTTTCTTCTTCTTCTTCTTCTTCTTCTTCTGCGTTGCTGATTCGATATTTTTTCTCTCTTCCTCCTCCTCCTTCCTCATTCCTCCTCTTCTTCTGGGTTGGGGTACGGGGAACAAAAGAGGGTTTTTTTTTTTTTTTTTTTAAATTAATTATTTTAATATTTTTAATGACCATATGGGCGCCACGTCATCACTTAACGGGAGAATTAACAATTTGACTAACGGATGTATGAGACTGTCCCAAAATTAACACTTTAGGTATGACTCTGGGATGAAAAAAACTTGATGTACTAAATGTTGAAAATCACGAAACATAAGGGTAGTAAACAGAGATTAACCCATTTTTTAAATTTATTTACTTTATTTGCGAGTATAATGTAGTATATGTTTTTACCAGTCTACTTATAATTTTACATGTGAAATGTTAAATTCAATATTCTTTCCAAATTCAAATATGGAAATCAAAGAAAATTGTAGCAATAACCCTTTAACTTTAATCCAATTGGAGAAATTCGTAATCATTAATTCCTTAACTCATCAAACCATGTAGCTTTGGTCGTTTTTATCAACTCCATCAAAATAGTTGTGGTGTAAAGACCATTCTTACAATTGGGTTAAAGTTGAGCAATTTTTTCTCTAATTGGGTTAAAGTTAAGGGTCATTGCTCTAATTGAGTTAAAGTTGAGGGACCATTGCTACAATTTTTTCATTTTGGTTTTTCATATTTGCCCATTGATTTAGCCTCACGTGCGTAGTATGTGACTCATTTTAACGGAAGTTTTGACAAAGTTGACGAAAAGGACGCTGCACATTTTGATGAGTTAAGAACTAATGATCACAGATTTTTAGTTGAAAGAATCATAGATCCAAGTCTGTTAAAGTTGAGAAACCACTAGTATAATTTTCTTTTGAAATCATGATGAGAAGTTCAAATAGATAGATACATATACCATGGGAAAATAAATAAGTTACAAACTCGCCGTTCACGAAATTTAAACGCAAAACGTTTCATTTATAAGTGATAAAAATATCACTGAACATGATACCAAGCGACTTAATTATACAGAGTATCCAGCAAGAACAACAAATATTGGTAAAGATGTTATCTTTTGTGACGGTGGGTCTGAAAGTCACATCGCACTCACCAAACCAAGCGCACGACTGTATGCGGCGGTCATGAATACTGAACCAGAGACTCGCCTCTCGTCTCTCAGGTCTTAGCTGTTTCACCAAAACTCCAGAGTCAAAGAGTAGTACGGACAAGGACACCATGATAAAATCCCAGAAATAACACAAGGCAATTCGCAGAGAGAGAGAGAGGGAGATGGCGGATGGTTCCGGTTACAAGGAGTACTTGGCAGGCTTGATTGCCGGCGTGGCCACCGTTGGAATTGGCCATCCTTTTGACACCGTCAAGGTAAAATCACATTGTTTGATTTTGTTAACTTTCGGTGGGTTCAAAGATGGTGAGGTTTACTTTAATGGGCATTGCTTTTAATTTCATTTCAATTGTAATTTGATAGAATTTGGAAGTAAAATCGATGAACAATGCCAAAGTTTAATTTTTGGAATCTGGGTAATTCAAATTTTGACTGAAAATGTTGGATTGGTTTTGATATTAGTGAAAAAACAAAATTTTGATGATATACTAAACTTGGTTTTAGTAGCAACTTACAGAACTTAATTTTCCTTTTTGTAGATATACATTGTTGGCCTGTTTTCTTATTAGCTTAATATTTTGTTAAACTTACCATGGCCAAAGCTGTAATCTTTCGATTAATCATCATCTTGTCACACCATGGATGGTGCTTTTAGGATATTGTTTACCTTGAAGATTATCTTTTGTGAACTGTGAGAATGGATGAAAATTGAATCATTTCTCTTCATTTGTAAAATTGTGCCTTCAGCTATGGTCGTCTTGAAATCGAATTTCTTATGCGTGGAATACTTGTTGAATTAGGTAAAGATGCAAAAACACAACACTTCAGCACAAGGGATTACGTACAGGAATAGTTTGCATTGTACTGCAAGGATACTAAGGACTGAAGGGGTATGATTCTGAACTTTCTCTTGTTAGTTATCTCTAACGCAACGATCTAGCGTTGTTTTTTTTCTTTTGGAAAGGGTGCTGATGTTACAGAATTTGAACTTTCACATTATCCTTTCCAGTTGAGCTGACTGATGTTGGGTCCTTGACAGATTAAAGGACTTTACAGGGGGGCAACATCATCTTTCGTGGGAATGGCTTTTGAGAGTTCACTTCTTTTCGGCATGTATTCCCAGATGAAACAGTCACTGCAGGTTTGAATGGAAACCAAGTGGACAAACTTTGTTGCTATTTGCAATGATCTGGATAATGGCTTCTGTTAGATGCATGATTATGAACCAGTTTAGTGACTTTATCGATATGATTTCTATAAAGATATTGTGTATCTGTTATATGGTTCTAATGTGGTATTCTTATTAATCCTAATGACACTTGAAGGGAAGTGCACAAGGTGTAGGGCCACAGCCCCAAGTCATAATTCCATCTGCAGCTTATGGTGGAGCAGTCATCAGTTTTATATTATGCCCGTCGGAGCTTGTGAAGGTAATCGGAATTGGAGGGTTTTCATATTGTACAGTTGCTTTTTGCAGTATGCTTATTACACTGAGCTTTTCCAGTGTAGGATGCAAATTCAAGGCACAGACTCTGTGGTTCCAATGTCCAGAAGATATGGCAGTCCTCTTGATTGTGCCCTTACAACTATGAAAAATGATGGGGTGAGAAAATACTGTGCTTTCTGGCCAGCATAATTTTTTGAAGATCTTTGTAGCTGATGGAATGCTTTTTAGGTCAGAGGAATTTTCCGAGGAGGTTTTACAACATTGCTAAGAGAAGGTATTGGGAATTCAGTCTTTTTCAGCGTTTATGAGTATGTCCGCTATTACATGCATTTGCAACTGAGGTCTGCTTCACCCGACCACAGAAACTTGATTGACGTGGGAGTTGGGATTGCTAGTGGATTCCTTGGTGGTATAGCTGTATGTATCTTCTCAATTTGTCCTTCTCTAGTACGCATGTTCACATTTAATTCCACTATTTTAAATTCTCATTTTCTTCATTCCTACTTCCAGTTTTGGTTGGCTGTTCTACCCTTGGATGTGGCAAAAACCATAATTCAGACGACTCAAGATAGGAATTCTTCAAGAAATCCATTTCGTATCCTGAGCTCGGTAAGAACACCTCCCTCTTTCCCCCCAACCTCCAGCCCCCAATATCTAAATGGACTCAACGAGCCTTTTCTTTTCTCCTCTGTAGATTTACAGAAGGGCTGGATTGAAAGGATGCTATATTGGCTTGGGTCCTACTATTGTTCGAGCTTTCCCTGCTAATGCAGCCGCAATCGTCACCTGGGAGGTGGCCATAAAACTATTAGGCATCAAGCGCGACTAGACTCTGTTCTCTACAATAACAAATGTGTCTAACCTATTTGGCAATTCCTGAAGCACATTTAGCCAGAGAAAATTCTTTCACTCGGACGAGCTCAAAGGATGCACTGTGCACTTTTTCTTGAATCAAGGAGTGCTTAACATTTTCCTACAAGAAAATGTTTGGTGATTGTTGTGAGATTGTTTTGTTGGATCCTTTCCAATTGTACTGATTTCCGAAAAGTTTGTATCGACGATTTCACATATTTGATTGTAATTTCTGTCAACTGAAATGAAATAGAAACAAAGCATCCAAGAGATTGCTGCTGAACCCTTAATGAATCCATTTTCTGGTACTACAATTCGTCTGCCTCTGTTTTGGTTGCTATTTTTCTGTGTGTTGCTTTTACAATTTTTTGAAGGATTGAGCGAAAGAAGGTCCGAACATTGCTATGCCAAATAGTCCCGACCCATCACACCCAAAATTTACAGGTTTACGTTCTATTACGAGTGAATGACGGGTTCATATTTGTGGCTATACTAGCATCAACAAATAATATACACGTTATAATATAATTAAATTGGTAACATTACTTAACAGTGTGACAGTTCATTTTACTTTTCCATCATCCATAACATATAAATGAACGCTCGTTTAAGAGTGAGAGCTTGGAAAAAGATATCATGATAATGCATGTTGAACAGTTGAAATACTGATATATTAAAGCATGTACGAAGAAAAAGAATCATCATCACCAACTGAACAGATCGAACAATGTAGGTTTGTTTCAAATTACAGCCAAGAAATGAACAACAAACATTAAGGATGGAAATTGTGCTAGCAAAGAAGTTATGCATATTTGTTTGGTTACAGATCAATGCAAAGCAATTCTTCCTCAAATACTTACAATCAAGAGAGAGAGAGAGACAGAGAGTTCACTGGTGCATGATCAAGGCTGAGGGTTGACAGAAGAGAGAGAGCATATCATATGCTAGTGGAAACAGGCATCTACGTGAAAAGATTATATATATATCTAATTACTTAATTAGACGTGCCTCCATGTCCATGGTATTCCGATGAAGTTTTCCGACGCCGCTCATTGTGTCCAGCTAATCGCCTGCGACAACTCCTTTTACTGTCATCAAACTCTGATAGGCTATGAAACCTGTCGATGCACCACCATTCATTCATAATTCGAGTCATGAGTGCTCTTTCTACAGTGCAGTTAAATGCACATTTCTAAAAGTGCAGTGAAGTTTATCAGCGATATATCAACAATCTTATCGTCCGTAAATAAACTATAAAGTCAAACTATCAACAATATCAAAAATATCCATGTCATATTCGCTTTTAAAAAAAATACAATTAAATGCACTATAGAAAAATACGTATATGTATACATATATAAGTTATGCAGTTCTATATATAAATTTAATGGTTCATGAAATTAACAGAAATTATATGTCTACATGAATAGTAATTAGGCAACAGTTAAGAAAGCCCTTTAGATTAAATGGCATGAAATTGAAGGTGTGGGGTTGTTGCTGTTCCCCCTCCTTAACGCCATTTGACAAGTTTAATTCATACTGATTCTGTGACCTACTTCACATCAACTCTTACCTTTTTGGTTAACCAAACCATAAGCTATTTGGGAACCCTTTGTTTTGAAAAGACTTTTAGGGTTTGGAAAAACGGAAGACTTATCATGAAACCCTACATTTCGCTGCAAAAGAGCTTTCTATAGGGTAGTTTTTTAATTTTTTGGCTTGATAATTAAGCATCCGCATGAGAGAAGAACTCATCATATAGATGAAATTTCAGAGAGAAAGAATTTGAAGGTTGTCTAAATGTTTAAGAAATAGAGTTGTTATTGGCAAATCCGAAATGGTCCTTTTGTACTCTAATTTTCAAAAACATAAGATTTTTTTTACATAAAGAGTGCACGATGACATTTTTAGAGTGTCCGATGACATTTATAAAGTGCCAATAACAATACATAATTAAAACATAAAATTTGATAACAATACCTAATTAAAACATAAAATTTGATGACATTAACCAATATAAGATAGAACATAAAGCAAGAAGTGAAATTCACAAAACCATGGTAGTTGAAAAAGATGGTTCTAAAATTGTTACCTGCTACATTGCTGGCAAAAACGCTGCCGGAATCCACCCACGACTATCGACGGAGCCTTGGCATGAACATCACAGACCTTGTGGCGGCGGTAGTATTGCTTTAAATCACTCAAGTCAGCAGTGCAATTATCTACCTGACAACATGGCCCTGCCGTAGACCCCCCTGCACCAGATCTTCTCCCTGTAGGAGTAGCAGCAGTACTATTCACCATCATCACTCTTGTTCTCCCCTCATCCTCACCATACACTATTGATGGTCTCCTACTCCTACTTTCTTCCTCCTCCTCCTCTTCCTCTTCCTCTTCCTCCTCCTCCTCCTCCTCCTCCTCCTCGTATTTCGACATGGTCCTCTTTCCATGAGCTCTGCCTGAATCCATATTTTTCAGACGAAAAGACAAGGCGAGAAATAAGAGGAGAAGTGATGGAATAGTCAAAGGAGAAATAGACTAAAATGAAAACATTGATCATACAGCAAAGGTTGAAAAAGGAAGAGAAGTATGTGTGTGTGAGGACCACAAGTTCCATTTTGTTCCCTTGTGAGCACAAGTGTAATAGTGAATGGTAGCTCCAAAGCCTAGATTAAAGCCAAATTTTATTTACTCCACATCATCTACATATCTGATGTTAACACTACAACAACACAACCACAGTTAAAGCTCAGGACCACTAATTAACTTTTTTCTCTCAACCTAACCTCAATTTTCACCCTTAATGCTCTTTTAGAGGTGTTTCGCCGTGATTTCATTTGGAAAATCACTTTGGGTAATTTTATGGAGAAGCACCACTTATGGAGCATGTCTAATGGTAAGGGCAAGGGTCATGGGCTAAAGATAAAATCTAGCCTCCCAAGCTGACATCATTCATGAAATCTATCATTTCAAATTTCCTTGTTCTAACGATGAAAGAGGCTAGAGGCTAAAAAGTGTTAGGTGTCTCGTTTTCATTGGCTACCATTATTATCCTAAATTGCCATCTTAAGAAGTCTTGGGCAAAACCTAGGGCTAATTTGGCCTCACAACTAGCCTTGGGCTCCAACTAGCTTAGGTTGGTTCTTGGTTGGGTGCATAAGATAGCTTTTCTTTGCAACTTAGGGCACGATCTTCTTCTACCCTAAGCTTAAGCTATGAGTTAGATATGGTCTTATATGCTTCTTCTCATTCCAAACGATCCCCTAATCACTAATTATATGAGGTAGCCACAGGAATTAGGTAACTAAATTTGGGGGTCGACTGAGCCATCTAGGTGAGAGACGAGAGATTTTTCAGTGTAATTGGTACACGGGATGGTACACCTCGTGTCATTATACAAATAATGAGATATGTGTGTTAAAAAGTTAATAACTTAAAAAATAAAATTTCTCACCACTTCTATTAAAATACATGATGTACCACTTATATTCCCGTCACAATTAAAAATTTCTCGTGAGAGACGAGCAGGCTAGGGGTGAGCTAGAGCTAGATTATTTCGTAGGAATATTTTGTAATTTGAGGTGGACTGGAGCACACCGAAATGCGTGCGTTCATGCAAGTGTGACTATTGCGCCATCGAATTTTTATATAGAATAGAGTTTATGTCTAATCCAATCATGGAGCAAAAGGTAACTACACATGTTGGACTTGGATCAACCTAATCAACAACCAAATGGTTGTGCAAATGAATTTGATTTGTTCATTGTTAGAAGCCTAAAACCCTATAAGCCAGTCATGTATGTGTGTGTGTATATATATATTATAGAGTTAGGTTTAACTATATATATTGACAGTCTTTTTCATAGAGTGCGACCATTCCTTCATTTACATTGTATTATTGGAAAGTGAAGGTGAAAGAGAAACCCTATATGGTCCAATGATGTAGCAAGAGTACCCTATCATGTTTTGACACATATGGTACTGTATATTGTCTACTATTTCATGTCCTTTGAGTCTCGCTCATATTTGTTGGCCCCCTCTTCCCTTTCTTTTCTTTTCACACTACATTTTATGGTGTTAGCCAACTGGTTTTTGCAGCAATGTATGTTAGCCAGTTTCTGTCGATCTTTCTCTATCTGCTTGGACCACACAGTCCTCGAATATACGTTGTCGTTTATAAATAGGAAAAGGTCCCCATCTGTACAATCCAACCCATGAGCAGGTTCTTGTGCAACATAGAGCATGGATGGGTTTCAAATCTAATTCCTTGGATTCGGATTAATTAGTATAACATGTTCATCATTAATGTATTGTACTACATGCAAATCTAATGATCTTTTGATTGTGAACGTAAAATTAAATTTTTTTAAGGAAGAGTCTTGCACCAAACGACTATGATCTCTTCTTTTGGTTACTAACTAAGATGACACATACTTAACAATTACGATACTTACTGAACATGTAATTGTGTCCAAATTCGTAAAAATAGATAACGTATCGATTGGGATTTGAAAAGTGGTTAGGTTGCCCTAGCATATGAAATTTAAAGGTAGAAAACTTACATAGTGGGAAAGAAAAAATGGAAATGTTTTTTGAATTTCTTCCAAACATGTAGACCTAAATAATTGAGTTTGAGTAGAGAAATTAGTGGGCGAGCAGCCTTCTGAAGAAAGGACACACTCACAGCATGCATGCACCATGCTTCACGCATCCCATCACATCATTTTCCCTGACTTTGATTTTTATTTTTGGACTCGCCTATGCGCATGGCATGAGAAATTGAGAGCGACTTCTTTGTCGTGACTCTCGGTATATTACTGTGACATCTCAAACAAATAATATATTATCAGGTACTTCTATGTTCACAGATGATGTTGCATATGGACCCCATATAGCCCACTAGGCACAAAAACCTTAGCTGATCCAAGATCCTTGACCCATTTTTGTTAGCCTTACACTCTTAGCCCATTTTTATTTGGGTCACAATCTTACAAGCAGTTCCAACCCAGTGGTGGCGAAAATCATTGAGCCTTTCTTGTTAGGCAAAACTTGCTCGACATTGGAACCAGTAGTCATTGCGCCCTCAATGTATAAGGCAAAAGTTGCTTTACAATTTGGCCCAAATTATCAAATAATTTCGTGCCCAGTACAAATTTGCACCTAATTAGAGGTCGGGGACCACGCAACGTGGAATACACTTGTAGAGTTACCACTAATTACAAGGCTGGGCTAGTGGCTTCTCTCAGAAGGATTGGGGTTCAAGTAATTATTATATGGTGGTCTGTCAAGTAATTCGATAGTCTACAGAGATGTCACATTCATTTTGAGGGTAAAAGATTTGTACTCATATCATAACGACCCACGCATATTATGCATGCATTGAAATTTATTGCAAGTTTAATAATAGAAAAATTTGGCTAGTTGTTGAAGAGAGTTGTTTTTTTTTATATAAACAATTTGTAGGAGGGAGATATTGAATTCAGAATTTCAGGTGCATGGATTGTGCTCTTAACCAAACTAATTATAAACTTCTTGCAAAGAGAGATTTTGTAGTAAATATTTGTTATTGATAATACTAACCATATCATTTAAGTTTTTTTTGTTTGGTGAAAAGTTAAATCTATAAATTTGAGTTTTATTATTCAATTTACTTAATGTTAAAAGAATGATAGCATCATACCAATCAAAGGGGGATTTTGTTAATATTTAGGTAAATTACACAAAACTACCTCAACTATTGGTCTCACGACACTTTCATACCTCATCTTTAGAATTTGGTCAATTTTATACCTTCCGTTAGTCTGGCCGTTAATTTGTCAGTTAAATGCTGATGTGGCTTGATCCAGAGCCCACTTTATATTAAAAAATTAATAAAATATTAAAAAAACTAAAAAAAAATCATTTAATATTTTTTAAATATTAAAATAATAAAGAAAGGTAATTAAAAAAATAAAAATAAATAAATAAAGAAGCCAAAACCGTCCCCCGCTCCCCTCCCTGTCTCTCTCTCTTCTCTCCCCCTCCCCCATCTTCATCTTCTTCCCCTCCCCTCTTCCCTTACCTGCAACCCAGAACAAACAAAAAAAAAAATCAAAACCGTCCCTTCCCCCCTCCCCTCCCTGTCTCTCTCTCTTCTCTCCCCTCCCCCATCTTCATCTTCTTACCCTCCCCTCTTCCCTTACCTGCAACCCAAAACAAAAAAATAAAAATAAAAAATAAAAAATAAAAAACCAAAATCGTCCTTTCCCCCCTCCTTTCCCTGTTTCTCTCTCTTTTTCCCCTCCCCTATCTTCATCTTCTTCCCCTCCCCTCTTCCCTTACCTGCAACCCAGAACAAAAAAAAAAAAAACTAAAATCGTCCCTTCCCCCTCCCCTCCCTGTCTCTCTCTCTCTCTTCTCTCCCCTTCGTCCATCTTCATCTTCATCTCCTCCCCTCTTCCCTTACCTGCAACCCAGAACAAAAAAAAAAAAAAACCCAAACTTTTTCCGCACCCAACCTCACACCCACACACACCCCACTCCTTAAATCCACACCTATTCCCCCCATTTTCTCCGCGCCCAGGTTCTCCACTCGCGGGATCGGCCCTCGCCGGGGTAGATGGGATCTGGGTTTTTTTTGGTTTTTTTTTTTTTTGGGTTGTAGGTAGTGGGTTTAGGGAAGACGGGAAGGGGGAAGAAAGGGGCGGGTTGCAGGGAAGGGGGTCGGGGAAGATGAATTCTTTTTTTTTTTTTCGGGTTGCAAGTTGGGCTCATGTGGAGGAGACGACGGGGTGGTGGAGAAGACGGGTTGGGGTGGTGCGGGGAGAAGTCAAACTGAGGGTGGGTACGGGGGAAGACAAATTGGTTTTTTTTTTTTTTTTTTTTTTCCTGTGTCGGAAGAGGGGAAGAAGATGAAGATGGGGAAGAGAGAGAGGGGGGATGGGGGGGGGGAGGACGAACTCAGTTTTGATTTTTTTTGTTTTTTTTAATATTTAAAAAATGTTGCATGATTTTTTTTTGTTTTTTTAATTTTTTAATATAAAGTGGGATCTGGATCAAGCCACGTCAGCATTTAACTGAAAAATTAACGGCTAGACTAACAGAAGGTATAAAATTGACCAAATTCTAAAGATGAGGTATGACATTGTCAATTTTAAAAGATGAGGTATGAAAGTGTCGTGAGACCAATAGTTGAGGTAGTTTTGTGTAATTTACCCTAATATTTAATTAGAGATATATACCCGACCAAATGTCCAACCTTTGCATGTCACGAAGGTTGAAGAAAGGGTTAATCACACCTAATGACAATGTTTGGCATAATTACCTCTCTCTCATCATAATTGCTTCTCATCACCATGCAATGCATATCCACTAATCACATTTACACAATTAGTTAAACATGATATATATCCTCTTTAATTGAGAATAAAATGAGGGGGGTTGAGGGTGAGACATCCTGAAGTGCTATAGCCTATAGTACCACTCTCACTATCATAATCACATGTCACTAGCCATTTGTCTATTCTGAACAAAGTCAAGCCACAAATATGTGTACAAGTTGTGGGGAGTCAGCCATGAAAATGAACTGTCTTGTAACAAAAAAAAACGAGATGAGATATTCTGCACCCATTTTTGTCTGTGGCTTCCCTGTGCCTTTGTTAATTGAACTAAACATAATTAATGTTAACTTGACAATAATTAAAATAATAAAAAATAAACTTAATTCTCAGCCAATTAACAAAGGCACAGGAAGGTCACAGGCAAAAATGGGTGCAGAAGATCTCATCTCAAAAAAAAAAAACAAGGACATGTGTTGCATAATGATAATAATGATGTTGAAAGATAGGTTAAATAACCACGAACTCTTAATCTAGCAATATTTTCGTCATGCTCTGGACTCGGAGTCGGTTGAAAAATTACATGCACTCTGTGCCGATTAAAAATAAAAACAAAATTGAAAAAAATATGGGATTGAAATTTAATAAACTTCTCGGATATAAATAATTCGAAAATCCTTACAGGATGTACAAAAATAAATCAAATCCTTAAATCCAAGCTCATCTAATACAACATCAGCTCGTCTAGCCTATGGCTTGCCCATAATTTAACAAAAAAATGAAAGAGTGAGAGGTAAGCAACAACCATCGTCACCCAATGAGTAAAATATGTAATATGCAGTCAAGTGATGTTGTTTTGCACACGCTAGAAAACATGATGAGTACATCAAAAGCTTTAGCTACATAATTCTATATCACATCATCTTTTTACATGTTAGTTATCCTTCATATAAATGTAACTCACCATGTGACCTCTAATGGTCTTTCCGCTCTAATGTCTCCGCGTGCAGTTTACATATATATTCCTTGGTTAACCCAACACTAAAGTTCTCATTCTCCATGAACAACTCAAATAAGACTAGTGTGTGTGTGTGTGTGCGCGCTCATTCTCCATGAACAACTCAAATAAGACTAGTGTGTGTGTGTGTGTGTGTGTCCGTCAAAATATTAACACAAAATCAAACATGCATGCTTGACTTGAAAATAGATAGATATAAATCAATTCCCATGATAATTAATTGTGAGCTTGCTCATGACACTTACCGAGGTATCATGCAATAGCTTAACGTCTTTCCACTATTGTTGTAAAGGGCCACTTGTGATAATTAATATAGTTAAGTATTAGTAAAAAATATTAAAAACAGATTAGTATATATTGTCAATATGCATAGGTACATGCATAAAACGTACGTCCACCTTGGTAAAATGCTTACATCCATCAATAACTTATCCTAGTTAAAAATAATATTCACAATAAAAAAAATAAGGGAATCTCACAATTTCTCTTCTCAATTTAATAAGAGATTTCAAGTTCAAACGAGACGTCTATTTCTATAATTTCTTATCAAGGAGCACCAAAGTCCAATTGACGAATATAGGTTTATAACTAGGGATGGCAATGGTTCGGTTTTAGGACGGAAATGTTATATACATCCCCATAACCACGAAAATTAACCATATTCATAACCGCAAATTAACCATCGGAGATTATCCATAACTATATGTACCGGGTAACGGATTTTCAATCGGTTATCAGTTATATCCATCTTTGTCAAAAAACAAAGAAAAATTATATTCATCCAATTGATGCATTATAAATTTTAGTAGATACTAATTCCGTCATTAAATAGCAACATCCAATTACAAAAAACATAACAATATCTTTGAAGTTGTTCATGATAACATGCACCAATTTCTTGACAGTGAGACTCTTGAAGAGAGAGATGAATCTGATAAACTTGTAGCATTTGATAATTGATATATAAAATGATTCAATGAATTAATTTGGTTTGAGTATAACAATAAGAGTATTGAATATATGAGGTTGTTGGTATGCCCCATGCATGATGTTTGGTGCATAATAAAGATAGTATAGGATTTGATGCATGCATAATGAAGGGTTCGGTAAATTGAATAAAATTATATTATATATCAAACACTACTAGAATTATGACCATTGCCTACCATTTTTTGCACACCCTTTGCAATTGGTGGCCATAGATATAAAGCACCCACTCTTACTATTTTTTGGTGTCTTTACAGTGGGTTGCCACTGATATCAGTGGCCTTAAAAAATCAACCACCCATTAGTGTCTGTTAACTAACTTTATTTCTTAAAATTACACCAAAGACTTTTTACATATTTTTTCAACTTTGGGACCTGTTTTTTTATTTCTTTTTCAGTTTTCTTCTTTTTTCCATCAATTTTTTTTTTCATTTAATAATCCTATTATGCAGTACTTTCACCCCCAAATTATCTATTCTAAAGTAGAAGGAGGGGCAGTCACTGTACAATTTTTTTTATTTTGCTTTATTTACAAGAATGCCAGCCGAATGTGGCTGGGTTGGAAGGTTAATTCTCCAAAGTTCAGAGGGTGATTTTGTCCATATGGTTTAGCATGGAGCCACTCGATTTCATCCTATTTACAACAATACCAGCCGAATGGAGATGGGTTGGGAGGGTAATTCTCAAAAGTTCAGAGGGTAATTTTGTCCATTTGGTTTAGGGTTACGTGCGCTCCCCACTTATCTCTCACTCTTCCTCTCTCTCCTACGCTAGCCCTCTCTCATCTCTCTCTCTTCTTGTTTCTATCCTCCTCAAACCCTAGCAGCCACAGCTCCATCTCTTCCGTTTCTCTCATCCTAGAACGGAAGAAATATGGAAAATCAGGCCTCTTCCATTTGCTTCCACAGATTTCTCGAGCTCCGGATCGTTAGCCTTCGTATGAAGGTTCGTCTCTCTCTCTCTCTCTCACTTTTTTTATTTTTTTTTTCAATTCGTGATCTAATTTTCTTTCCAAGAATGTTAGATATGTTGCCTTCGGGAAGAATACACTGCATTTTTCTGCCTTTTTATTTTTAGTATTTTTTATTTTTTATTTTTTCCTGATGAGAATGCAGGTTTTGGATTTACTGATCTTCGATTCCGCCTCCCCTCTCCTCTACTTGACCCTCCTTGAGGGACGGATGGACAGGGAGAGAGAGAGAGAAAGAGAGAGAGAGAGAGGGAGGAGTGGGGACGGATTGGGATGGGTTAGGTGGAGTGATGCTGCCAAAAAAGCATGGGTTGCAGAGAGAGGGACATATAGGCGTAGGATGGGAGGGAGGGGAAGGGAGAGAGGACCGAGGCACTGAAGCTACCAAAAAAGGGTTTAGGGTTGATAATTTTCTCTACTTGGATGATTGCGGAAGATCAGGTTTGATAATTTTCGCACTTTCTCGAATCAATTTAGTGATTTTTTTTTTTTGGGTAAATTACACAAAACTACCTCAACTATTGGGGTCACAACAGTTTCATACCTGATCTTTTAAAATTGACAATGTCATACCGCATCTTACAAATTTGTGACAATGTCATACCTCCGTCAATTTTTCTGTTAATTTTTCTGTTAAGTGCTGACGTGGCTAGAGATGGGGACCACTCACTAATCCAGCTGGATTAAAAAATAATTAAATATATTTTTAATAATTAAATATTAAAAAATTAAGAATAAAATAACAAATTTTTTTTTCCTTCTTCTCTCTCCTCCTTCTTCTTCTTCTTCTGGGCCGAAACTGGATTTGTCACTTTTTTTTTTTTTTTCTTCTTCTTTCTTTCTTCTTCTTCTTCTTGTTGGACCGAAACTGGGTTTGAATTTTTTTTTTCTTTTCTCCTTCTTCTTCCTTCTTCCTTATTCCTTCTTCTGGGTTTTTTTTTCCTCCTCCTTCTTCTCCTTCTTCTTCTTCTTCTCCTTCTTCCTCCTTCTCCTTCTTCTTCTTCTTCCTTCACCTGGGTTTTTTTTTTTCTGGGTTGCAGTTTCCTTTTCTTTTTTTTTTCCTCTTCTTCTTCTTCGGTTCTTCCTCCTTCTCCCGAGGGGGGGCGGGTGGGGTTGGGCGATTGGGTTTTCAAATTTTTTTTTTTTTTGTGTTAAAGATTAGCAGGAAGAAGATGAAGATGGGGAAGAGAGAGTGGGGGGGGAGGGACGACAAAGGTTTTTTATTATTATTTTTTTATTTTAATATTTAAAAAATATTAAAAATAATTTTTTTTTAGTTTTTAATAATTTTTTAATAGAAAGTGGGGTCCGAATCAAGCCACATCAGCACTTAACAGAAAAATTGACGAAGGTATGACATTGTCACAAATTCGTAAGATGCGGTATGACATTGTCAATTTTAAAAAATGAGGTATGAAACTGTCGTGACCCCAATAGTTGAGGTAGTTTTTTGTAATTTACCCTTTTTTTTTTTTTATAAATTACTCAGTTTTGGGTTTGAATCTTTATCTAGAAATCCAAAACGAAAAAACTGTGCTCTGCAATACGATTGACGATTTCGATGTCGGCTTCGTGAGATCTCTTCAATCTCATTGCCGCCCCATCGTGCTCCCAATTTCTGTAAATTTGGGGTTTCTTTGGGTATAATGTTATCAAACTCTGTTACTTATTGGATGTGAAGATAAGATCTAATTCAATTTGGTGATTAATATAATTAGATTGTATTAAATTTGTCATGATTTTGTAGAATTTTATGTTTAAATTTGTGGGTTTTGGAGAATTCTTCATTAAATTTCTGGGTTCTTTTGATGTGAGATTTAGTTAATTTTTGTAGCTTTTGTAAAATCCTTCGATTAACTTTTTTTGTTTTGTTCTCTTTTCGTATTAGCAAGTTATGGAACCAACTAAGATCAATTAACTTATAACTGATTCTTCTCTCTTCAGGTTCATGGATTGTTAAGTAGAGTGTGGGAAAGAAAGGGTGCCTCACTGGTTAGGCACTTGAAATCAATTATTTCCATTGGAAGAACTACTTGGAGGTAAAGTTGAAGAAATAATTATTAAAGTACATTAAAAATTGTAACTTGCGTTTTGATATTCTATTACTCCACATGCTAATCCGCTTGGACAGTGAATGATGGAGGAGCTGGTTTCTTTTTTACTTAGGGCGTGTGGGATGAGATTTAAATGTGCGTCTCTCATGATTTGCATAAACATAACTTGGATATGAAAGTATAAGATAGCATGAATCATATGTTATTTTCTTATTTGGATACATTATGTGAATTATTGCTTCTTTAGAAAAGATTAAGGAAGGTGAGTTCATCATGGGATTTATGTTTTAACAATACAACTTCTTAAAATTGAGTAAATGCTCACATTTGATAGAACTTTGAAGATGGATTTTTAGGTTCAAATTTTGGTTGTGTATTGGTACTGTGGAGTTTTTACTTTTATTTTATTTGGATGTACGGTTGGGAATGAGATATCTGAAAATTTTGGAGAAAAATTAGCGGCTATTGTTTACTTGCAAAGTCTAACTTTCTTTTAGCTTTTGCAGTATGTTTGGGAGCAAGCTGAAATTGATATCATTGAGCGCAAGACAAGAATAAGCCTCCATTTCCATCTCATAAAATTTATTGTGAGTGTTAAACTATTATTCTCATAATTATTTGAATTATGTTTCTTACCATAGTAACTAAATAATTTAAAAAATCTAAACAGGAATTAGTATGCAGTTTGTTGAATCCGAGTGATATCTATATATGCCCTCATTTCATCTGAAAAAACGGCTTTTATGTTTGGTGACAATGTGTTTTTCAGTTTGCTGCAGCCAACGTCGAATTCTATCTAATTGGGGAAAAAGTCTAACAGATTTCCACTGGATCCATCAAGCGCATGATTAAGCTTTTGAAATTTCTGTAAGTAATTCTTTTGTTTGTTCCTTTAAGTTTGCATATATGATTTTTTGCATTTATAAGAGTTAAAATCAAGTTTTTTTTTATTTTTTATTTTTTATTTTTTTACTTTTCTGGGTTTTTCTTTTTAGTGATTTTTTTTCCTTTTTTTTTTCTTATGAGAATGCAGGTTTTGGATTTAGCATTTGATTTTATTTGATGGGATTTTGAATTTATTGTGTGGAAATTGGATTTCATCTAAATCTGAATGTTTAGGGTTTTTGTTTGCTGATTATTGTTTGTTTTATATGTATTTTTTTGAGTTATATTTAATTTATGTTTATATTGGGAGGTATCTTTTAGTTCATCCTATTGTTGTAATTTATAGCTATTTTAATGCTTTTATGTTTGTCGTTCTGTGCTGGGAAATTGGAAAGCTCTGGAAACAATATAATTCTTGAGCTAATGTGAAGATTTTGGGTTGAATACTTTGATTCAATTTTTCTATTTGCACTTAGAAAAATAGAGGATTGTGGTCGAACGATTTCCTGCCCAGTATGGAATGAGTAAAGAATATTAATTATTATGATGTGAAGCTTCTATTTGATGGCGGCTTAATAGAGTAGCAATGTAAATTAAACTACTTATTTTATGGATCAATTCACGTATCTTCATTTGGAGATGATTGTGTAAATGTATGGTTTTGTGAGCGTTACTCATGTAAAACATGTGTTCTCTGAATTGTTAATTTAATATTGTGATTATATTGATGTACCATTTTTAGTAAATTTTTTAGTAATTTAATATTATTCAGTTATTCAAATTTATAGTTATATTCTTATATTTTAATGATATTACAATTTGTTTTCTCACAAAAAATAGAAAAAGAAATATGATACTCCAATTTGGGTGCCCACACAGGGCATCCTTTTTTTTAAATATTATTTTGCAATTTTTCCACCGATGTGAATTAGGGTGGCATTGTTTTTAGATGCCACCAATGTATTAAGAGTAGCCATTGTTACAATAGAGTCTTCTACATAGGCCACACTCTCTAATTTGGTGGCTGCTTGGTGGCCATTGAGGTTTGCCACCAATGTGAGTGGCTACATGCCACAATAGGCACCAATGAAAAGGGTAGCTTTTGCCCAAATTTCTAGTAGTGAAATAGGGTAAACTGCCAATTTAGTCCCTGAATTATCACCTTAGAATTGTCATCCCTATTTATAACTTTGTATTTTTTTTTTTTTATAGTTTTGATTAATCATACCCACTCAAAATAAATGTTTTTTTTGTTTTGTCGTTGATTTTCCTTAAGCAGTACTGTGGGTAATGGACAAAAGAGTTTAAGAGCAACGTAATCATATCAATGTAAGATTACCAAACCATTTATAAAATTATGAAGGAATGATAATATGTGATTTACAAATCCCTCGATGTTCTTTAATTTATGTGCATTCTCGTATAATAATATATAAGAGGAAAAGCATGATCTGTTGACAACTTGTTAAGGATGAGTGATTGACGGTTCTCATTACCATTATGGTCTTAATTAACAATTTTTTGATCCAACATTATACTATAAAGTATAATCATCAACTAAAATACATTTTCACACAGAAGAAACCTCCATATATCAACATCGCTGCCCTAATCCATGTCTACCAACATACATGCAACATGCGGACTCTCTCTCTCTCATCAACAAATTAGAAAATAAAGAAAATGGTTTAAGGGCACATCCAATTAGATAACTGTCCTTATTATCAGGTCCCACGGGACCGGCGGCACTTGAAACTTTCTATATAGCAATTAGCTAGTCCTTCCAGCTGAGTTTAATCCTAAGCAATATCATGTTGACATTATAATAAAAGGTATTTAATTAGATTCTCTAATGACCTTCAAGTAAAGGCCATGTAAGTACAGCCAAAATTTTCCATGTTTCTGCAGCTTGAATCTCACGTGAAGAAAGAATGGAAGTTGCATGTGTTTATAAGTAGTTAGGTTATTCTTCATATTGCTAATTGGTTTTACGGTGGAACCTCAACTTCCTTCGTGGTATCAAAATAGGTTGTCTCATGTGTAAAGCCCAACGGTCATACGTGCTCCGCATCACCCGATTTGTGGTGTCTATATGCTAGGCTAGAAAATTCGTCATACATGAGGGGGCATGTTGAGAGTATGAACACATCGGAGAAAGAATGAACCTTGCATGAGTTTATGAGTAGTTTGACTATTTTTCATATTGCCAATTGATTTTATGGTTAAATTTCCAAATCAGCATGCTTGAATTTGGCTTGATTAGAACAATGTGTAATTTATCCATCCCCTTACATTCCAGTTGGAATGCATACCGTAATAAATTAGAAGAAAGAATATTATCTTACCCAAAAAAATCTCATAATTAAAATTCTCTAATAATATAAATCAATGCCACATATTGAAGCAAAAATAAGGGAATGAAATGTAAAAGGTTAGATCAAATCCACAGATTGATGCGTAAAGCCGAGCTGAATGAGATTATATGCTTGAAACCAACGTCTTGATTGGAATTAATACTTTTTAAATCCCATAATCACTTTATTAGGCAGCAGAGAGAGTTGTTTGACTACTGCACCTTGAAATGGCATACAATATAGAAATAGAATCACATGCTGCAATTGCATGCAGTTCAGTACTAATTAATTTGGCATTCATCTGTATTATCGGTTAGTGGAAATGGAATTGTGACGTGATTAGGTCATCGATCTCCCAGCAGAATATGCCCAAGCTAGCCCTACCTGGGTCGTCGGTCATCATCATGTGTTTTTGTAATTGTTCCGCACGAGTCCATGTCGATGAGGATGACCTAATCTTCTTACTTCTGTGTAAAAAAGTGGCCACATTATCGTTGCATCACACAATATATCAGTACAGCTGCAGGTACATGATGGATATATATCTGCAGTCGCCAAATGGAATATGTAGTTCTAGAAAGACTCCATTTGCATTCTTCCTTCCACATCATTATCTGTATTTATAAATTCCATGTATGGTATATTTCAAGATCAAAAATTAAATTCCAAAAGGAGGGTACTGATTCGATCCGCACCCCTTTCCGTGTATGGACAGCACAAAATCGAAGCAACCAAAGTTAATATGCCCTAGAATTATATGGAAGTTTTTTTTTTTTGAGGTTTAAGTCGAGATGTTAGCTTGATAAATACATGTTGTCGTACATTCTTTAATAAGGTTTTTAACTGAATTTAATGGTTGTCTAATATGGTATTAGAATATGTTTCAAAAAATTATGAGTCCCGAAACCCTTGTATATTTTCCGACAAAAAAAGAAGAGAATTTTAACGAAAAATATATGGTACTGTTCACTTTAACAAAAAGTGCTTTTGAAAATAAAAAGCAGTATTATAGTGTTTGATAAACTTTTATGTAAAACAGATGTGAAAAAAAGCTGGTTTTTCAAAGCTGGCTTTTGCAGCTTTGTGTTTTTGGCTTTTTTTAACTCAAAACTATGAAAAAAAGCTGAAGCTGAATGTTTACCAATAACCATTTTTTTTCAGAATCATCTCAGTACCAAACCAGGACTAAATAGAAAGAAAATCCATTGCAAGACGATGGAAATGGGGAGTGAGATCTTTGTCTGTCGACAGCAAATTGCATGGATTGCAACGGTGGTCAGCCTGTGATGGATACAGTTGGCTTGGATTTGATGCTTAGCTGGTCACCGTATTTCTCTCTCTCTCTCTCTCTCTCTGAAAAATGGAAACAGGAGGAGGAGGCTTCTTTCTCTCTAAGCTTTAAGCCTTTAGTGCGCTTTGGGTTTCTTTCATGTTCTTTCAAACTGGAATCTCTTGTGTTGTCCAATGGTGGTGGGGGTGGGCTGCGGCCTGCTGGGTGTGGTCACTGCCTCATCACTGGTCTGTGACAATTGGTGTGGGAGAGTGGGACCCACTCTCCACCTATCCCTACCTTGACTACTCAAACCAGTCTCCATTCCTGTCATCTTGCTTTCCCTCACACTCACAACTCTGTGAATGCTTCTTTTGTTTACTGTACATCACTTTTACATGTAAGATACATAAAATGAAAATTCCTACCCATTGTTGTAGGAAACAAATTTGGTTAGTTAAGATTATTGACTAGCGCAATTCTTACACCGAAAGAAATCATAATAGAGTTAATCAGTGACGGAGTAAGGGATCATAGGTAAATAGCTTCATACATCCAATATATATGTATATATTTACATATATATATATATATATATATATATTTGTGTATAACCCATATATACAGATGCGGCTTCTTATGTATAGTTGTAGATTTTCTTCTTTCTTTCATTTGTCATTCTTTTTCTATTTCTTATATGCGATCTTATGATGTGCAACAACATTTGATAAATAAAAAAATAATAAAAAAAAGCCTCACTTGATAGGCCTCAGGAGAAGGCGGCATGACTCAAAGGGTACCCACCAAAAGTCCGTCGAAATGATTCAATAAAGTTTTTTTTTTTTTACCAAAATTTTGACCCTACTGCTATAAAACTCCAACTCTGCCACTGAAGTTAACTAAATTCAAAATACAAATTGCCATGACGTGATAAGATACTCTTACTCGAGTTTTACAAGAAACAATTTCTTATACTAGTAAGTATATACCATTACAATATATTAGAGAGTGCATATTAATTTACAATTGACCACCTATATCCATATGGGCGCCCACCAGGACCATCAGTGGACCTCCAATATAGTACCTTTGTCCATGAGCTACAGCTACCAGCATTATTGTCATAATTCAAACCCAAAAAACTATTAGCAAACGGTTTCCAAAAAAAAAAAAAACTATTAGCAAACACCAACCAAAGTAGATTAAGATAACATCCATGTTTTGGATAACTATTGTTCATGAGGCGGGTGGCTTCAATTTTGGTTAATAGTTAATTGGGTGTTGCAATTAAATTAACCAAGTTGTAGTTGTAGGATCTAAATTGCCTTAACATGCCAGTAGCTACTTTAATTCTGTAGTAAAAAAAGTCTTACACCAGATGATAGAATATACATGATCTCAATCTAGTAAAGAGCCGCAACATGCATGATAGTACTATTTTAGTTACTAATTAAAGGTGTAATTAAGTAACAGTGTATCCTGTAACATGCATGATAGTACTATTTTAGTTACTAATTAAAGGTGTAATTAAGTAACAGTGTATCCTGTAAGAGAGAGAGAGAGAGAGAGAGAGAGAGAGAGAGAGAGGGGTGATCACTGGGAGAAGAATAATGATGGGTTGTGAAGGAAGGAGGAGAAGATCCCTTGGGAGACTACAAAATCCGTTTGTTCCCTCCTCCGAATGCCTTTTTCTTTTTAGGAACCGATGAGCTGCCCTCCACATGCAATTCACTTCTGCTTCTGCAGCTCTCTAATTTTTTTCTTTCTTTTTTGATAGAAACTGCAGCTCTCTATGCTAGCTTTGGTTTGATTTCCACAGTTATATCACTCCCTTCTCTTTCTTTGTGACACCATTAACGGTTTTTCTTTGCTTTTTTATTTCTGTTTTTATCTTTCTCGGTAATAAAGCGTGGTGGTCTTTGGTCTGTGTTTTCAGCAGTCTCTGGGATGTAGACCGCCACATGGTGCCCTCTTGTCTTTTTCTTTTTGGAGTTTGCACCAAGTTAATACTTTCCTCCCAAGTGATTTTTCAGGATGATCGTCACATAGGATGGTACATCACGTGTCGTTATATAAATGATGAGATATGTGTGTTAAAAAGTTAATAACTTAAAAAATAAAATTTCTCAGCACTTACATTACAAACACGTGATGTACCACCCGTGTTCCCGTCACAACTAAATTTTTTTCCTCCTATACATATGTTGTGCTTATTATAATCCTCCTTTCTATTGCATATAATCTCCAACCCTACCTACCATTAGTTCACTACATGCCTCCACAAGTTAGAGAAGACAACCTAGGATATTAGTTAGGGTTGTTATATTGTTAATCCGAACAAGTGATTACGTTAATTTTTACAGCGCAATTTACGGATTATGGTCAACAATTTATTCATGCAAAAAGACCTATAAATTGAAGAAAAAAAATATACAATTAATATAATGATAATGCTAGGGTTACTAAATTTTGTAAACTAAATGACATAAAAGTTGATGATTGAATTATTACTTAAGCGTTGATAAACATACTCATTCCTATTAATGACATATCATTTTATTTACAAATTTAGTCAACCTAACATTCCTCTAATATAAGTACAAATACCACTTAGCCACTTTCCATAACAAGATGATTAACATAGTTGTAAGCTCGTTTTCATCCACTTTTTATAGGCTGCTATTGAAGAGATCATTTTCCACAATATGATGTCCCATCAAATTAATAATTACACAACTCAGTTTGGATTATTATCAGATTATTGTTGTGGAAATGGGGATAAGTAACATGTTGATACATCAGAGCTGAGGGCCATATATGTAATGAGAAATGTTAAGGAGATTCGTTTAAAAATTAGACTCTTTGTTACTTTATATTTTTAACACAATGATTTATAATATTAGCACAAGAATTATTATTGTAAAGTGACAAAAGTTGCATGGAGAATCTCACTTTTAAGACCATTCTCGTTAACATTTCTCGTTTATACTATAGTATACATATACAGACTTAACTTTATCAAATAAACAAAGTAAATGAAAAGCAAGAAAGAGGAAGTGAGATTTTGCTACGAAGACCGCATCGGATGTTGGAGCTCTAGGGACTCCCTCTACTCTTTATCTAGTTTGCTGCTATCTCTCTATGCAAATTAAAGGAAAATGTTGTTAATCATAGGAATGTGTTATTTAAACGTGATTAGCTTCAATTCCTTAGTAAAATTCTCTCTCTTTCTTGAATCTCCCAAATATTCATCTCCAATGTCACATTACCTTCCTGTCCGCTTCTCGGATTTCGAATGTCCTCAATATTCTTTCCCATTCTTTAATTCCAATTATAATATTCAATACCGATTTTATACCACAACCATCACGTGAAATTAGATTCAAAGTAATTAACCCTTAATAACTAATTACAATTATTTAACTAACTCTCATCTAATATTAATCAGACAACACAAGCATTCCCTCCCTTCTTCCTCTCTCTCTCATAGTCATAATATTTCAACTCCATCAAGAAAGACTCACGTCGCCACCTGCTCTTTGTCCGCTAACTCTTTGTTTCAACGATTCCCTTCTCAAAGAGAAAAAAACATGTTGAGCAACTGTGATCATGAGAAGATGGCTCTACTCATCTCTTCAACTCCTAACGAATGGCCACAGGTTCCCCTCTCTCTCTCTCTCTCTCTCTCTCTCTCTCTCTCTCTCTAGATTTCAATTATTAGACAAACCATGACACAACTTTTGTTGCGTAGCTCTTGGAACAGAATATTTCTCCTGTGATGTAGTTATTTTTACCCTAGCACCACCGCCTTAACCTTCTTTCTTTCTTTCCCTTTTCCTTCCTTCCCTTTCGATCTTTGTAGATGCAGCAGGATATTCAAATCGATGATATTCATCATCAAAAGGGCTTGAACAACAACAATAACGCTATGTCTTCATCGACGTCGTCGCCGGCGAATCGGATAATGGAGAAACCAGGTCAAGAACAACTCCAGCTCCAACAGCAAGCCCTAAAGTGCCCTCGCTGCGATTCGTCAAACACCAAGTTCTGTTACTACAACAACTACAGCTTGTCTCAGCCGAGGCACTTCTGCAAGGCCTGCAAGCGCTACTGGACCCGAGGTGGGACCCTCCGCAACGTTCCAGTCGGTGGAGGGTGCCGAAAGAACAAGCGCGTGAAGAGGCCTGGCTCAACATCTTCAACATCATCAGCCATGGATGGTGGAACTCCGTCTTCTTCCTCTTCAGTTCCTAGCACTACCGCTGCTGCTAATAATAATAATTCAAACCCTAATTCACACCCGTCCCACATCGATCAAATCAATCCGCTGTTTTATGGGTTGTCTAGTAACCCTTTTATGGATACTGCTTCAGGGTTTGATCTTCATCAGTTGAATCATCAGGCTCAGCTGGGATTAGGGTTTTCATCATCCTCAGGTACTAATATGATGTCCAGTGATAATTATCGAAACCGGTTTAATCCCGCTTCAAATTCATCGCTTCCTTCCAATTATAGTTCCATGTTTAGTACTTCCCCATCCACCACAGCTCCAACTGTGGCTTCTGTGCTTGCTTCTAAATTCATCAATGGCGGTGCTTTCAAAGATATTCAAACTAGAGGGCCTCATCAGCATAATCAATACTTCCAGTCCTTGCTACCATTTGAAGATCTTCAAATAGCGGCCGGCAGCAACGGCGAGGCTGGTAGTGCATCGAAAGCCGTGAAAGTAGAAGATCATGGTGGCCAAAACAGGTTAGAGTGGAATAATAACAATGGCAGCAGTAATGTGAATGGTAATATGAATTGCCAGAATCAGATCACGGAGCAAATGGGGCTCTCAGATCCTACGCTTTACTGGAACTCATCGACTCTCGGTTCTAATTGGCATGATCCGGCAAATCTTGGGTCCTCAGTCTCTTCACTGATCTAGCAAAACCCAGCTTTATCGTCAACGTTATTTTCGATCTCAAAACTTCCTTTTTCCTTAATTAGAGTCATTTTTAGGTTTTTATTAGTTGGTTGGTTATTGGTTTTTAGTGAATTGGAGTGTGGTTTTAGAAAGCTCAAGAAAAAGAAAAAAAAAACTAGAAAAAAATTGGAAAAACTTGTAAAAGAAAGTTCAAGGGTACAGTATTGGAAAGAAGATGGCAGGAGCTGGGATCGGAGTGATCATGTCAGCAGCAATAAGAGAACCAGCTTCTTGATAAGTTTTATTAATCAAGGGTTGAGAATCCCCCCCAAATTGCGCTGAGAGGAACCTCGGATCTTCTTCGTCTCACTGCCTCGAGTACTATCAACGATCATCATGATCATAATCGTAATCAATATCTTCTACACAGAGCTGCAGTCTCCTCCATTGGTGCAAACAGCTCCCTCTCTAGTTCAGTAAGTTGGTGTGTTTATTTGGTATATGTATATATGTGCATGACAATGTTTCCTAATTCTCATATGTATTGGTTATAATTAGCTAGGTTGGGGTTGGTGGGTTTACTTTATCTATGATCAGAAGGAACTAATTTTGTTTTTCTTTTGTTCTTGGGGATGGTGTGTTTAGAGGGGAAACATGCGGTTAATTTGGTATAATGGTATACAAGAGATGGGAGACAATTGTTGTTGCAATGTGGGTAATATATGTTGGTTTTTCATTTATATGATGTACGTTTCAACTTAATTCGTACTTTGTAGTTGATGATATCATTAGCTGGTTTTGAATTTGAAATTATGTTTTAGAAGAATGCTGATATTTTCAAACCATTCACATTAAAATCTGAATCTATACTGTATGACATGATACAGTTTGACATGATGTTTCACGATAGCTACTAAGGATAAGGTTAGCTGTACAGAGTATGGGGTGGGTAAAACGCCTAATCGTGGCCAATAACCTCATTAGCTATTGATGTGCCTTAAACAACTAATTTCAGTAACTATATTTCCCAGTTGTTGCTGTAGTGAGCATGCATTTAGGCTAGCTACCATTGAGATTGAGTGAGGTTTTGTGGAAACTAATGTGAACCCCAAGAAAAGTAGATGGGTCGAGTGATCAAAACCATAATTTTCATATCTTGAAATTATTCTACGGGAGACAACAATTATATGGATTTGAAGGTACGTGGGATTTATGCCCTTGGACTATAGTATGCTGGCTGTAGCGGAACTGTTTATTCTCCCAATATATATATAGTACTACTTGGATGGGGGAGAGAGAGAGAGAGAGAGAGAGAGAGAGAGAGAGAGAGAGGTAGAGATTCTTTACGCACGTACGTCCGTGATGAAGATTTCACATGCGAATGACTATAAGGTGAATGAATGTGTATTGAATTGAACAAGCCGTAGAAATAAAATGCGCTATTTCATATTAATCTCTCTCTCTCTCTCTCACTAGCATATCTACCTCTGAGAGATCAGTGGAGAGATTCTTTGACGTTATGCGTGCATGTATATGCAGATAATTAACTAAGTTTGAAAATTCGTCTTGTTAATTTGAAATATTCTGTTAAACTAGCTAGCTAATAATTAGATGAAATTTATGTTGTTGTCACAGTAATATTCAGTATCTGTAGATATGATATTCTAGACTTTAGTGGCAGACAACTGGTATCGCACTTCTTCAAAAGCTGCCAATTCATGATCTACATCTTCGCCAGCTTTCCCCTTTGGTATATATTCAAATCTGATGAGAGCGAAATTCAGATGGAAAATGGACTTGCTAATTTCTTATTTTATGACGGGATATAATAAACTGGGTGCTGTTAATTGTCTAGGGGCAATTTGGAAAACTAGCTTTTTTAAGCACATTAAGTGCTTTTAGCTCCCTTTTATAAGATTCAGAAATATATTCAGTATTGAGTCCTCTCGAACAATGTTTGAACTCCCATTAAGTGGTTAAGCTCTAAAAGTTGAAAAGAATTTACTAAAATTCTTTCAGATATTCAAAATTTGGCTACTTTGCTAAATTTTCTCCGAGTTCTAGGGTTCTTGGTTTTGGGTTTTGGGTTTTGGGATTTGAGTACATTACAAAACTGATGAGTAGGGAAAATTTTTAGTTGTGACAGGAACACGGATGGTAATCACGTGTTTTTATGTAAGTGGTAGAAAATTTTAATTTTTAAGTTATTAATCTTTTAACACACATATCCAACCATTTACATAAAGACACGTGGTGTACCGTCTCGTGTGACAGGAACACTGAAAAATCTCTCGATGAGTAGGATGAAATTCGGCCTTCTCTCACATTATAAAATATTGTGTCAACATTATGAAATTCTGTCTTGTCTCATAATTTGATTTTAATTTTCGTGCCAACATTATAAAATATTGTGTCAAAAACATGAGAGGTCATAAAGAGTCCTACTTTTGAGAGATTCTCCTTACCATTTCTCTTCATTTATATATACGTGCATTTGTTTTTGTGGACAATTCGCGATTTTTTTATGGTACAAAACAGGACGGTAGTCATATATAAACGTGTTATTACCGGTAAGAAAACGTTAATTAGTAGATCTGAAAATTTACACATGTTCTTACCGGTAATAACTTTTGTAAATTTTCAGCTTCATGCATCACTGACTTTCATATATAATTGTCTACTTTGTTGTAGTAATTTCCAAAAAAAGTAATTTAAGGTTCCGAGGTCTACTCTTTTCTAGATCCTCTTTTTTTACATGCATTTTGCCAACATTTTGCCTACTATTTCGGAATAATTTAGAAGCGAGGCTAGTGTCGGGACTAACAGCAATGTTTTGGCGTGCCATAATGCGAGGGTTAACGTGTCAAAAAGTTAAAAAATACATGGCATGACACGCTAACCCTCACATCGTGGCATACCAAAAACATCGATGTTAACCCCAAAAAAGAAAGATGAAGCATCGTTATCAGAATACACTAATGAGGTTACGATTGCATGAAAGAGGTTAAAAGTGGTTTTCTGTGGTGGTAGTGCTACTGGTCCCAATTAATATTTGCTGATCGGCAAGCACTGATCACGATCTAAACTTGCCTCCAAGATGGTACTTTGAAGCCTTCATTATGATATAGATCCATGCCATGTACATGTACTGAAAAGTAGATAGGCAAGTGACCATGCCAACATGCATTGTGATGGTGGTCCTGAGTTTGTATATCTAAAGTGGAGAAGCTGCATGCATGTTTACATGTTGTCTGGATTGAAAATGGTTTTGTGAGTAGTCCAACCTCTTATAAGCTCTTATAAGGTTTCTTCTTACATCATTGTGAGACTCTTTTTCTTCACATCCTCAAACATCATCTCACGTGATGTAAATTTTCGAGCCAAATACATGGACAATACGAATTGGTTGACGTGAAGCACATGTGGCCGTTGGCTTCACACATGGGCCAATATGTCTTTGTTATCATAAAGAAATTTGAGATTCCACCATAAAACCAATTGGTAATATAGAGAGTAACTCAACCTCTTATAAGCTCTTGCAAAATTTCTTCTTTTACCAATATGAGACTCTTTTATATTTACATCGTTACAGAAGACATGCCTTGATATCGATGATTATCTAATATATTAGTATATTAAAGAACAACTGGTACCGTGTGATATGATTTCGACGATGTGATGATTGTAGCCTCATTGCATACTTATAGCTAGAGGTGTCAAACGGGCCGGGCCGGACCTTAAAGTAGGCCCATGTAGGCTTGAGCCATGCTTGGGACGGCCCACTTAATAAACAAATCGGCCGACTTATTTAATAAAATATTAAGCCCAGCTCAGTTCAGCCCTGGCCGATTAAGACTTGGGCCGGGTCTCTAAACAGGCTTACTTCGACAAAACAAACTTTAGTTATTTTAATTTTTTAAAAAAAACTTATTCAAACATGTTATTAAGCTAAATATCACTAACAGTAATTCTTACTAACCTTAAAATGTATGTTTGCAATTCAAAAATCATGAAGAAATGAGATTATTCATAATGGGTCAAGGCCGCGATCCGTGCTCGGCCCATTGGGCCTAAATCTTAGGTTTGGTGAACCACTTTTTACGAACCGTGTTATGTCATACCTTATTTAAGTGGACATGACAATGTTGTGCCTGGTTTAAGTGGGCCTGTTCTGTGCTCATGCCGGCCCGCCCGTTTGCTACCTTATAACCAACGAAGAAAGAAGACAATGGTTGTGGAGCACAGAGCCATAATACATTCTATAATTTTCGTTAATAATTTAATAATATAACATGTCAGACTCTCTCGTAGAAAAACAAAATATTTAGACGATTAACTTATGTTATACCACACCAATATGTACATTGCGCGGTAGTACCGCCGTTTTACTGCAGATTACAAGGCCAGATTGTATATCACAGTTAGTTCTAGGTCGAAATTGACAGGGGAATGAATGGAAGAATTTGAAATGGCATAGAACCTGTTTGATGTATTTTTTAAGGGGTAACTTGTCTGGAAATTTAAAACACAATTATTTTGATTTTAGGGCGTTGACGTGATTAAGATAGGGCGTGTTTGGGCAGCACTTAAATGAGGTGTTCTAAACTAAACCTGGACAGGGATGTCAACTTCCGCAGAAAGCTGATCCTCTAGGGCAGAAATTGGTGTCGGTGAAATTAGGGTTCCAAGAATCCAAGCTGCATGTGATGGCAGAAGGTGTAGTCTCTACAGTCTATTTATGCAAGAGATTTTCAAGACACCACTGACAAAGCTGATCCTCTAGGGCATAAATTGGTGCCGGTGAAATTAGGGTTCCAAGCTGCATGTGATGGCAGAAGGTGTAGTCTCTACAGTCCACTTAGGGTTCCAAGCTCTCCTTCGATTCCCTAATCTAACAACTAAACTAACAAATTTATCGTTTGACAAAAAAAAAAAAGGGAGTTTTAACGAAAAGCCAGCGGTACTGTTCACTTTAACGAAACCCCACATTTTTACACTAAAAAGTCAATCATGATACTATTTACTTTACCTTTTATTTTGTCCTTATCGTTAAAACTCAAAGTTTTCAAGACATTTTCATTAGTTTTTCTAAAAAAGGAAATGTCAAATTAGCCCAATGGGCTTGGTTTCTCTTAGAGCAAGTTCACCTTTAAAAATGCGCTGACACCTAGCCCATTTAATCAACTTAAATGAATAATGATTGACCCCAATGAACTGTAATTGACCAAATTCATCTCCACCCCTAACAAATACGCTGGCACCCAGCCCATTAAAATATTATTATTATTTTTACAAAATAATAAAAAAATAGTTTTAATTTCGGATAGGATTTTTAACCAATCTTGTCACGTCACGTGTCATTATCCGAAAGTACTATTTTGTGGATAGATTTCCGATAAGATTTTCAACCAATCCCAAGGCGCCATGTGTTGAAAATATTGAAATGTGAAAGTATACGAAAGCTAGCTTTGGTTGAAAGTGTTGAAAATATTGAAATGTAGTATAAGGTGAAAGATGATGATTGGGTATTTATAGAAAATAATAATTTTTTTCTGTATTTTTAAACAATTTTTTTATTAAGTTAATTAATCTCGACCGTTGGATTTGAAAAAAAATTCAAATCCAACAGTCCAGATGTGAACACGTGGCCAATGGTCATAATTCTGACCCTTTTCTTTTTTTACGTTTTTTGGACAAAAATCGTGGACCGTTGATCTTGGGATCGGACGGCCCAAAACGTCCCACGTCACTAGCTGTTGTGTTTGAATTTCAAACTTTTTTTACGGTTGGAAATCCAACGGCCCAGAACGAGCCATGTGGCTTCTCCCGCTCCCCTCTGTTACGCCTACAACGGCAAGCCCCGCCGCCTTTTTCCTGCTGGGAACGTGCGTGTAGGAAACCTGATGCAAAAAAAAAAAATCAGTAGTGGCATGTGACATCATGTTGACGCCAGCATGACGTCATATAGCCCATCACATTGCTCAGCACGTTTTCGGCCGGCCTACAAGCTAGCTTGAGCTGGGTGCCAGCCTATTTGGATCGGCTAGAGGGTTTTAAAAGGGTGTCAACCTATTTTTCCCACTGTGGACCAGTCCATGTGCTTGGGCTGGAGTTGCTCTTATGTTGTCTCCTTGTCTAATCCCGAACAAATCCAATTCTTCTGGGGATGCAGGGGACCCCCTCTATTGACAGAGGAAAGACGATCAACTGCTGCCTGCTGGTCCTCCTAGCTCCTGCCTCATTCTTGCATTTAATTTAGTTCTGGCTTTTCATACAAGCGATATTGGGAACACGGTGGCGCTGGTCCTCCTAGCTCCTATAAATTTAAGTCAGAAATCAATTGCAATTTCGAATCCACTAAAAATTGAAAATCTCAAAATTTATCATCGAATGATAATAACCTTAGCACCACAATGCTTTTATAATGTATTACGTATCGTATCACATCTTCAAACTTGCTAGGAAACCTTAAAAAAAAACAAAGAGCGCTATTTTTCCCACCTCATTCTTATTTCTACATTTTCTTTTTAATAAAAAAAATTAATTACTTATTTGCCTAGTTATAAAAGGACCGATAAAAAAACTTAAAAGATATATAATAATAATAGCTTGGGCTCGAAAAGGTAACAGAAGCCATGGACTTACATATAAATGGACAACATGTAAGCCTAGTGTGCAAAAATGACAAAAGATGAGGATAGAAAGAATTCTGGAACGAAAAATATGGATGTCTTTGTCCAATTAAAGGGTAAGAAATAGCAAATGATAATGATTGGATATTGAATGTAGTTATAGTAGTGCATAATCACAACATAGCATTTGGAATGTCATTCATTTACTACTAGATTACCGTCGGAGGAGACTTCGTTATTGGAAAAATAGTATTTCAATTTTTTAGGAATAATAGTGGGTAGAGAAATCGACTAATGCTACACTTACCAATTAGTTGTACCATCATTTATACCATCTTTCTAATAGAGATAGGCCCCCCAACACATGTGGGTCTCGTCTCTATTTAAGAGATGGTACATCTAGATAGTAAGAGTAACATTTTTGGGGGAATTAGCACTTCAATTTTTTAACCTTTTATGATAGGTGGAATTATAATATGGGAGATAAAATAAGACACTAGAATGGGTCTAAAATAAAAAAATAACAAAATACCAGATATATCCTCGAATGACAAATGAGAAATCATAAGCCAAAATGGTATTAGTAATCCTTACCTCTATATTTACGCCCAAATTAACATGCATGTTTTCATTTACATAAGTGTTGACCTTTGAATAGTTCAACATATTAATGTTTTTAAACGTTCACGTAGGATATCATTTGAAAAATTGGGTTTTATCATACATCACTTATCATATGAATCCAAATGTAAAGGATGAAAATCGTTTGTAATATGGTTTTAAATATAAATATAATCTTAGAAATTTCTAATTTAATTCCCTACCAAATACATTATGTTTCATTTTATAAACAGTCTGTTACAAGCCTTACGACAGGTATGTGAAGGAGCCAACTAGAAGAGGACAAGAACACCAATACGAGGAAATATAGGTGCAGACATCAGACAATGGGCAGTTGTGTGTGAGGTTTAATAATTAGAACTCCTTCCGTCCTTAGAAGTACCCCCTTCTCCACGCTATCTTCCCAACTCCTTCACTTTGATAATGGCGTACGTCAAACCTTTGCTCTAAAGCAACCCTTTGCCAAGACAAAATAATTTTCAACTTCCTTTCATGGTTAGTCAACCGGAGAAGAATTATCTCCCCTCTTTTTTTCCCTCCCCTTCCCTCCCCTTCTATTTGAACGATCGCGGTTAAGCCACGTCAGCATCTTATATTAATTTTTTATAGAAAGAGAAAAACAAAATAGAGAGTGTGTCCTTCTCTCTTTCAATCTTTATTCCCTCTAAGTAGAAGTGCAGGACAAAAACCAAATTCCTCTCGGAGAAAAACTTATAAGGAAATTCGATCACATCATTTGTAACATTTCTTACAGAATTATGTGATTCTATGTATTTTGGTCTCACCCTGATCTTACGAAATCTAATTGAGAAATCTAGGTGTGAGAGCTACCCTAATAGTGCAACTACCAAAGTTTTTGATATACAAGTAGGGATATTTCCAAACTATGCTTTTGTGAATCCATCATTACATTATCCATACCCATGCCACTGTCCAAGACACAAATTCCCAAAACCATAAAGTGGTCTAAACTTTCATTTTATGCCTCATTGACAATATATAAGGCAGTCTAGTGTATCGAGAATTTATGTGAATTAAGAATATGTCTGAGTAAAAGATCATGTCACTACACCACAAATCAATTTTTATAGCACTTTAAAAACGCTATAGTAGCATACAATAGCATTATAGAAAGTGCTATAACAGTCCACGCCATGAAAAGTCTTGCTCCTTTCATAGGGTTTTGATTTTTAAAAACCTTAAACAGAACCCTAAGTTGAAATTCCAGTATGAAGTTAAATCAATGAGTTCATAAATCATTACATACAAACAGAGAAGGGAAAGAAAATTGTTTATCTTTCACAGTGGAGTCGAAGTGCCTACTTTGCTGAGAATCGAGGAAGAGATGATGGAGAGAAACAGGAAGCAAAGAGAGAAAATTGAAGCGTGTTTTTTGTTTTGCCTTTCTAACCATTTTTGATTGAGAATCTAATTAATTACAAATGAACTCTTTAATTATGGTTTAGTGCACACATTATTGGGCTAGATAGGCACACACTTAATTGTCTCAAAAGATCATAAGGTTTAAGTGGCGAATCCACAAAACTTTCGAAGGAAACCACAAGACCTGCAAAGCTTGACCAAATGATGGTGCATTGGGGCCTTGAGTCGCACATCGATGGGATGTCAATTTGATGGAAAGTCCACTTCTTTCCACCGGAGTTTTTGTATGTTGGGCAAGTGGGTCGCCACCACTTCTGCGTGCTTCGATATTATAGAAACATATATAAGCTGTAACACATCAACATCAGGTAAATGTATATGTGGCGCTAAAGCTAGACACTGGATTGTTCCTCCATGCAAAGGGCGGTGGAAGGTTCCCCACTAATGCAGTACTCTCATCATACTTTGTCCTGAATGCCCTTTCCAGTTTCAAGTGAGACCTCTTTAGGTTGAAATACTCAACCATTCGATTCATTACCATTATTTATACAAGTCTCTTGGAGCACAAGCAACCAAAGATGGCGACCTCCAATGTGCTGTACTGTTCAATTTAGAATGGAGGGAAGTGGGGACTGGAATAGTTCTGAGCTAAGACGGTGATGGATTTCAAAGGAATATTTATCTATTATTTATTTATTTATTTATTTATTTGATTACGTCGAAGAATTTTGAACACTGAATTTAGTCTACTTGTTTTTTCCTCACCACTGGACAAATCCCAGTGGCTTACCATTTTTTATCCAATTTTTTATTTATTCCACATCGTATTCATCCCACAAAACTCCAAGGGCATATTTTACTTTGTTTCGACACAATTAATTTATCGGATAATGCATGGAAACTAAATTTTCAAAACCTTGCAAACTCAATGATGTGTCATCAATAAGAAACAAGTACGTTAATCGACACTTAATTAATAATCCAATCATTTACAACCACATCATTTGGTTTGCAAATTGGTTTAAAAATTTGGTCTCCCTAGCGAGAAATTTTTTATTCTGACGAGAATACGGGCGGTACACCACGTGTTTCTATGTAAATGGTGGAATTTTTTTTTTTTTAGTTATTAACTTTTTAACACACATATCCCACAATTTGTATAGTGACATGTGGTGTACCATTTTTTGTGCTGGTCACACTGAAAAAAATCTCTCTTCCCTAGCATTACACTAATTTCTCCTGTTATATTTTTTTTCTTGGGATTAGTTAAGACATTTCCACTAAATTTAGCTCATTAATAAGTGGTACCACTCTAACACCACATAATTAAGCAAAGATAAAGTAGTAATCACAAGCATAACAGTGCACCTAAGGTTATCCCCAATCTAATAGGTAAAAATTAAAATTCATGAAGTTAATTTTGAAGTCAAATTTTATTCAAAATATTATATCATCAAATAAAAGTAAGAAATTTTTGAAGTCAAATGCATAGTCATATATTTGACTATTTAAGTCAAATGCCAAATCAAATATGACTCTGCACTTAACTCTACGGTCATATGTAATTCCAACTTCAACATTTTATGCGTTGGTGATAACCTAAAATTGTACTAGTTAAGGTAAATAATTAAATTTCAATAAACAAAATATCCATTGCAGATTACTCATAAAGAAATAGTAAGGCAGTATATATATCCATCAACATTAACCACAAAACTTGACAATTGGTTATTGATATCCAGCCTCTTATAAGCGAGTTCAAATGAAAGCCCTGTAGTTTTTGCAGTAAAAATTATATATGTTGTAGCTTATTAAGCTCTTTATAATACAAATAAGAAATACTACAGCCTACGTCTCATAAACAATTCCCACTCGGACTTGCTTTAGGTTTAGACTTAATGGTTTAAACAAGAAATTTAGAGTCACTTACCCTAAGATATAAAATGATCAGTTTTTTTCTTTTTTGGTGTGCGACAGAGATCTCTCTGATGCAGACCAAAGATTTGCTTTTAGTCGGAAACCACAACACCCACCTTCACGCCCTCTGAGCATTCTATATTTGTAGAATAATCCCATTGATTATTATATTTTAATTGATCATGCGACTGCAACCCTAATAGATATTTGTTTATGCAATAGTTAATTAATTAATTGAATGTAGTGCTAATCAACTGTGCCGGTGGTGGTCCTTGCAGAGTAAGATTCACTGCTGGAGTTGGACTCAGTGTACTATTGAACGTGGAAGGTGGTGTTTGAAATGGACATGGATTGTCTGCCCTCCCAATTCCCTCTCATTCTCATCCCCTCTTGTGGTCACGGTTAAGCCACGTTAACATTTTATATTCCTATTGTTTTTTATTTTATTATTTTTATAAAAAAAAACAATATAAAATGTTGACGTGGCTTAACCGTGACCACAGAAATAGGAGAGGATGAGAAGGGGAGGGAAAGGGGGAAGACAAACAATCCAGGTCCGTTACATGGATTGTCTGCCCTCCCCTTCCCATCCCCTCCTATTTTTGTGGTCACGGTTAAACCACGTCAACATTTTATATATATTTTTTTTATAAAAATAATAAAATAAAAAGCAATGGGAATATAAAATGTTGACGTGGTTTAATCGTGATCACAAAAATAGAAGGGGATGGGAAGGGGAGGGAATTGGGAGGGCAGACAATCCATGTCCGTTTGAAATGGGATCAAACCATGCAGGCTTTTTCTCCCTCCCACTAGCTAGGCTCTATCATTCCGGAGCGAAGCTAGAAATACTATTCATGGGGCACAACGGTAATGACAGGTGCAGGTTATTGTGAAATTCTAAAAAGAGGTATTTTATTGAGCATTTGATTAACTCATATTCATTGTGCTTAGTGTACACTTAGGGCGTGTTTGTTTGCACTCACTAAGTATCACTGGATTGGACTGGCTTACTAAGAATATTAATCCCGTGTTTGGTGCGAGCCAGGATTGTGTTTAATGGGACTACGTCGGACTCGTGCCGACTAAACTCTTCACTAACCGGTCTTAGAGAGACCGCCCAAAAAGGATGGGATTGCTAAGATCATCGCTTCGCTTCGTCTGCTTGGTCTTCGTCTTCCTCAACTCACTTTGTCTTTGTCTTCCTCAGCTTGCTTCTTCTTCCAGATCCCGCACCAACCGTCGCGCCCTACTCGAGTTCGCCAAGAAGATGCGCCAGCAAGTTTGTCTCTTTCTTCTGCAAGATCGATTGACGTTGATTTGGAGAGGTCAATTGAAATAAATTTGCAAATCTGACGATCCGACGAAGCCTCTGCAAATTGAAAAAAAAAATTGGGGATTTTTCTGGGTTTGATTTGAAGAGAAAGTAAGTAAATTAAAAGAAGAAAAATATGGGTTTGAATTCAAGAGAAAGAAAATGCAAAGAAGAAAAAATGTGGGTTTTATTTTTTCTGGTTCTGGGCGTGAAGAACCAAAGCAAATGAAGGAAGAAAATAGAGAGACAGGGGAGAGAGACGGGGGAGAGAGACCGGGGAGAGAGAGTCAAATAAAAATAGTTGTATTTTGTTTTTTTTTAAGATAAAAAAGGTGTATTAATAATAGTAAAATGAATTAATGAATGACAAAAGAAGTATTTGAACTCTAAACACTCCACTATTCTTATCTAGCTAGTCTAAGCCAAGTCAGTCTAACTTAGTCCCGAAAGTTAGTTTAATCCGAGATAGTTCGGTACAACAAACGCACCCTGAATTATGTATGTTTCTTTCGTTGGCAAGAAAATTTGGTTTTTATATTTTTATTGAGTCTCACTCTAATCCAATATTATTAATTTTAATAATTTTAATAATATCTTTAATATAAAAAGCAATTAAAATAGAACAATAATGTAGTCCTAGTCTAAGCAAACGTCAAACTGGTAACAGTACTGTTTTCATTATCCTGCTTCTTAGTCCGACACTGCATCAAACGCTTCACTAAGCTAGTCCAGCTTAGTCTAGTCTAAGCCAATCCAGCTTAGTCCCTGTAGCTAGTCCAGTCTGGGACAGTCCGGTGCAACAAACGCACCCTTAGTGTACACTTAGTGTACATTCTCACCCGTTGTGCTATTGTATCTTTAGCGTTATTGTTATTATTATTATTATTATTATGAACAAATAGATCAATTATATATATATATATATATATATGCATAGGACTGGGAGGTCAAATTTATTAGACATATGGAAGGAGGGAATTCATCTTCTTGAGCTGCCAAAATCAACTATACAACTAAACTTTCTATTATATATGCCTCCTGGTTTTGGATGAGGAGCCAATGGTGAAGTTGGTGGTGGTAAAGAATTGATTATTGTTCGACGTAATCCGATTCAATGTTGTATTGAATGACAAAAAGTGATTGCAATTTAAGCGAGACTCTGATTCCTGCTCAAACCACTATTTTTCTGAGGACAAAAACTTGAAGGGGCACTTGCCCTTGATAAGATTCTCCCCTGCTATCATTCATCTGATATTGTTGTACGTCTCTAAAGAAAGACTTAGCAATCTGATACTCCACCCTTGTGTAACAAACCAATAGCGATAGTGGCGGATGCATTGAGAGGCAGGGGGTCAGCTGACCTTCCAAATTTCGGTGAACGTCAATGGATACCTTAGATGCTGATCTTCAGAATTTCGGTGAATGTCCATAAATACCTTGGGTGCTGCCTTTTGCAGATTACAGTTTGCTTTATACATGCTCTCCAACTGTTTGATAAAATGTCTTAAAGAAGAGTGAATGAAATGGTGATCTTGGTGAATAACAAAGCATCATCATTCTTGGACAAACATATTAATGGGATGCAATGATATCAAACATTGTTAGTGTGTTTCTTTGTTAAGCATTCGTATGGGAGCAGTCTTGGAACATGTTAGTTACCCTTGCAAATGAGGCATTAACAGGTGTGCAGTATGCCTTTCCAAATGACTTGTCTACCAAGACTCGATGAAATGACGATATGCATGCTATTTCTAATAAAAAAAAATTGCGCGCGCTATTCTTACTGACCCTCCTAACATTATTTCCTGGATCTATCACTGAGTAGCGATGCCCAGTGAAAATTGAAACACATGGCATCTTGTGGTTCGTTCGAAATACCACAATGTCCTATGCAGGTAAATCAGTCTTATTCCTCAGAGCATTTAAGTGACGATAGTTTAAATTCTAAAATATGTGTCGTAAAAAATTAAATCACAGTCACCCAATGACAATCAACACAATGGTCTCCAACAGGTATGCCTGCATTTGCAGACATAACATTTTCTTCCAATATTTCATTCATATGAATTTATTAGTGTTTTTATTTTATTTTAAATAAAGCAAATAAAGAGCTCTTGTAGCTGCAACGGGCAGGCTTTAACCTGCCAAGCGCAATGGTGATAATAAATCATAAAGCAAATTACCAAAAAAATAAAATAAATCATAAAGCAATTCGGAAATCTGAGTCTCAAGTGATTCGTTAAAAGCATTTGCAGTCAACCACCACATGCAACAAGGCCCATCTATATGACTCTTGTTCATCAACTTTTCTGCACATTTAGCCAAACCTTCCTCTATGCATGCATTACATCTAGCTTTCTGTTCAAAGTACTGTCTTTTTGCTTTGAGTAATGCTAGAGAGATTAAATTTGTAGACAATTTTGTAACATGAGAATTGATGAGTGGATTATTACTTAAACGTTGATAAACGTGCTCATTTTCTATTGGTAACACATAATTTAGTTTGCAAATTCAGTCTACAAATTTAATCTTCCTAACATTACTCTTTTGTTTTTCCTCTTTTCCTTCAAGACCTTGAATTAACTACAAACCATCACTTTGACATAATTTTCACACAACTGGTGTTATATGGAGAACATTTATTAATCACATTACTAATCATCTATTTAGTATGAGTTCTTATAAATGAATTGAACTAAGCTTTGTTTATTAGATCGGTCTTCAATAATGTGATCAGTAAATACGTATGATATAAATAACTGATCAAATACTAATCGATCATTTGTCTAGTACAAGCCCCCTCGTAAATGAATCAAACTCACTTATGTTTATTAAATCTGTCTTCAACAGCGTGGTTAGTAATTATGGTATAGATAATTGATCACATTGACCACATGACCAGTACCAGTTCTGCATACTTGCATACACTAGTTGAACATATCATCTCTGTTATTTAGGTTTGTCTTCAACATGTAAGTAAATATGGTAACGGATCACATACGTCAATCTTTCTAAGACAAGTCCTACGTACAATTCGAACGCTTTTGTGTTTATTAGATTCGTCTTCAACAACGTGATCAGTAAATATGGTATAAATAACGTTAATTTTGGATTATTGAATGAGAGCAAACGATAAAGGCATAAAATACCAAAAAGAAAGGCACAAAACATTTAACTCAATAACTCTTGATGATTTTAAGTTCAAACACAACCACCTAAATAACCCTAACTCATGGAATTGAACAAAAGGCTATATATGTTTACGACCCAAATATTATCCAATTTTATTCACAACATAATATATATCTTTGTTCCATGACAAACAAAGATCATACATACCTTAACCACCAATTACAATTAACCAATTTAGCACATAATTATAAGCACTGAAAATTAAGGGGACACTTTGAGATCCATATGGTAATCTCCCTTTGGTATACATAAGCAAATATATGATTAATTTGCATGCTTGTAAGGATATGCATGCCTTAAAAGTCTATTAATTAGGAGAGCCATATGATCCGGGCAGATCAGGCAACTGGTTTGGGTTCAGAGAAGTGCTGCCGCCACTGGTGGTGGTGGTGGTGGTGGTGGTGATGGGGTTGTTGCCCATGGCCCACAAGGCGTTCTCAGAGGTTGCTGCTGCAGAAGAAGAAGCATTCAAAGATGGTCTGTTGACGAAGCTTTGGGGGGCCCACTGATCATTCTCAGATGGGTATGGAGCAGCAGCTTGATCCACCAGATTGTTGCTCCTAGAGCCGCTCATCTGATAAAACTGCTGACGCTGCTGTGGCTGCGCCGTCACCAAAGGAGCTGAGAGATTAAACCCCTGCAGCAGGCTCATGTTCGAGGCAGGATCGTGACCACCCCCAACATTGAACGGCTGAGATTGATTCAGAGATTGAAGCCCTGCAAGAGATGACAAGTACCCATGAGAAGCACCAGGGTAGTACTGATGGTGAATAGCCAAACCACCGCTCGGGTTTTCCGTGGACATCCCAACGGAGCAGCCGCCAATTCCCAGAGTGTTCTGCATGTCCTGCTCTTTCTGTGGGGGTTGCGGCTGCTGAGGCTGCACGGTCCGAGCTGCAGACGCCAAGGAGGAACCCGCCTTGCCGCGCTTCCCCTTTCGGCAGCCGCCGCCGACGGGAACATTGCGGAGGGTCCCGCCCTGAGTCCAGTACCTCCTACACGCCTTGCAAAAGTACCGCGGCTGAGAGAGGCTGTAGTTGTTGTAGTAGCAGAACTTGGTGTTCATGGAGTGGCACCGCGGGCACCTGTGTGGCTGCTGGTTCTCCTGCTCCCCCGCCGCCTTCAACAGCTGATCCTGGTTCTGCTGCTCGTTTTGCTCACCCCCCTCCTGCTGCTGTTGCTGCATTTTGCTTTCTCTCTTATGATGATCTGAAATCGTTTGATGGGTTGATGCGAGTCTTCAAGCGACATGCAGAGGTTTATAAAGAGGAGAAGGAAATTGGATTGTTGTGAGGGTGTGCTCAACGTGTCCGACGCTAATCCTTCAGAATCTCTCGACACTCAAAACTACCAAAACTAACGGCGATCGTTATTGTTATCGTTATCTTGCTCTCTCGCTGCATGCTGTGTGTGCCTTCCTCTTGTTTCCACCCACCTACCCTGGTTACAACCAAAACCATCGGCCATTCATTTCATCATTCACATTGAATTAATGAAAATTAAAGCCCAAGTGATATTTGAAATTTATGGAAAATCTGGTCTTGAAATCGAGCGATATCCGCGAGGATTTCTTTTTCTCCTTCTAGAAATGGTGTCAGAGTTTGAGACGATGGGGTTTGACTTGCTTCTTTTTTCTAAAATTTTGGACGGGTGGCGGATATGCAGAAAACCAGAAAAAGGAGAGAGAGAGAGAGAGAGGTTTTAACAATCTACCAGAAAAAAGAGAGAGAGATAGAGAGAGAGAGAGAGAGAGAGAGAGGTTTTAGCAATCTATGGGAGCTGGAGATAATACCAGAAACGATTTTCAGTCACATAACAGCATCTATCTCATCAAAATACAGGAAACCCAATACAGAAAGATTCAACCTTCACCGGAAAGGGTCCAAAGAATCGGCCTTTCCGTGCCGATCTGCAAAAATCTTCAGACCCGTTAATTGAACAATATCGCCACAACAAACCCAGAAATATTATGAGAAGAAAAATGAGAGTTTCAACTTTCAACTGTACTGGGTTTTTAGATATATGGAGGTGTAGGGTAGGAGATGGACCACAGTAACAGGAGAATAAGATAGACCAGAGTCTGCAGAGGCTGCTGGTCAGGGAAGAAGAGGGTGGCTGCTGGCTAGTGGCGGTCGTCGATGGGTTTTCGTCTGCTGTGTCAGACACTCAAACTTCAGCAACTACTATTTCTCTCTCTCTCTCTCTCTCCCCTCTGCCTATCTACTACAATCATACATACTCTCGAGTTTTCTATTCACAATTTTTCTTCTTATTTTAAATTTAATTTTGTGTGTTTAGGTTGGACGAGAAATTTTAGTTGTGACATGAACACGAAATGGTACATCACGTGTTTTTATGTAAATGGTGAAATTTTTTAATTTTGAAGTTATTAACCATTTAATACACATAACCCACTATTTATATAGAGACACGTGATATACCACCTCGTATGACTGTCACACTGAAAAATCTTTCTCGGATTTCTTCTCCTGTCTCTGACATCACCAAGCTAATTGGACACCAATTCTACTAAGAAAGACAATCATGTATCTGTCACAATGAAAAAAATTTCGTTGATAAGAACATTTCCATGGTGACTTTTTCTTACTCTCTCTCTCTCTTCTATTTTCTTGTAAACTACTCAAGTACTGGATTAGTTAAAGTCCATTGTCATTCTTCAACAAACCACTTTTGTCCCGTCAGTGTCAAACTTATGTTGACATTCCAAGAGGAAAATATATTTACTACTTGTGCATATTCTCAAACTATAGAATTATGAACTAGTATAGCTAAGGGGAAAGTCATGGTCAAATTATCTTTTGTTGACATGGTTATGCTACCAAATTGGTGTAGGTCTATGGTGAAATGATCAGAATAATTTCATAAAATTTGGCTTAATTGGTATTATTGAATTATATAACTTATGTTTTTTTATAAGCAATAGTCTATACTAAATTCATCTAAAATAAGAGCATAAGAATTCGAGTTTGAGTATAAAAGAAGGAGCACACTGCTCTGCTCTAGTGCCAACTTGAATAAATTGAAGCTCAAAAATCTATTTCCCATTTAAGAATATAACTGTATGTGAATGGCAAAAAAATCAACAATTTCCCTATAAAACATACACATTTAATTTTTTCAAAAAAAAAAAAGAGACAGCGCACGTCTAAGTATATTCGAATCTCTCTTATCTCATTTACCTAAAACCGTCATCGTTAAAAACGTTAACGTCAAAAATATCAACGTCAACGTATATTCGAATTTGTTATCTAGTTGATCAAAAAGTGTGTCAAAAAACCGAACTCTTTTTATCGTTGATAAAAAAAAAAAAAAAAAATTGTGCGGAAAAATATAATGCCACGTGGTGATTTGAAACCAAAGTAGATTTGATGCCACATGCGTTATTAAATAGGATGAAAAATTAATTACGTGTCAATGTGTAAGAGATTATACTGATCATGATTGTTAATTTAGCACAACAAAAGTAAGATTTTATTGGGTTTTATATGTTAGGCCATCTCCTACACCGAAAAATTTGGACTCAAATATTATATGTGAGTTTAAATATAACATTTTCCTATCCAATGCATTCAGAAAGTTGTAACATCTTATATAATTTTTTAGTTAACTTGAAGCTTAATTTTGGTTTCAATCTATGTTTACAAAATTTTAGTCTAAGGTGCAGCCCACGTTAACAAGGAAAGATATTAGTTCAACACGAAAAATACTCGAATTGCTAAAATCACAATTGAGTTTTGACTAATGTTTCTCCTCCGATGTACATGCTCAAATGTAAAACCTTTTGGCCAATTCTATCTAAATTGCACGTGTGAGAAGGGCAATGACGATTTACTTGACAACAATTATAAGAATATAATTTTTTTTGTATTTGAGATGGTATCATTAGCTTTATTCTTTTTGGTTTTGGTGAATTAATTAGCTTTATGTTTGGTAATGAAAATTACACAGAAACAAGTATATAAGGAGCGGCAAATTTGACAACTCAGTATGATCGTATGACATAGATTGAAGTGTGTGTGTGTGTGAGAAATGGATATTTGGATGTGATGTGTGTCGAGATATATTAGGATGACCTCTGAGTGAGTGGTACGTGCCCCTTAGCCCTAATCAGTGGCGGAGCTAGGATTTCTTGTGAGGAGGGGCCTCACACAAGTATAGAAGAAGAAAAAAATGAATAGTGATTATAAAATTACAAATGCAAAACATCATAATATATATCCAAATAATTAAATAGTCAAAATTAACATATCCATAGATAATATGAATTTCATATATTGAGACCGTTGCGCATGATGTCATCTATACTATTGAAAGAATTATTAAACTCAATGGAGAGAATTACTAAAAATTTGCAAGTAAGAGGTAGGATAGAATAGAAACAAATGTTTTATAGAGGATAATAGAGTTTTACAAACCTTATTGTTCTTTATTCAATAAATTTGGGATTTGGAATGGTTAAATATATGAAATTCAAGAAGAATAGGGAAATAGCTCTGGCAGTGCATAAGTGAAAGACAATTTTTGTTAATTAAAAGTGAATGATGAGTTGAATTTGAATGTTATTGATTTGTGATAAATGACGATTCAAAATATTATATTTAATTTGGGGATGAAATTTGGTGGATTAAAAATATATAATTATTGGATTTGTTTCACGTGTTGAGAAGGGTTGCAAAGCAAGGTGTAATACTAACCTTATTTTTACAAGTGAGGGTAGGCCTAGGACTACTCTAGTCCTAATATGCCTCCGCCAGTGGCCCTAACCACTTAATTACGTAACACAAGTAGAAGAAGAAGAAGAAGAAGAGAGGAGTTAGCAGATGAACCAGATGGTGACGGTGGCGTCCGTTAGGGGTTGCAACTGCTCCCCATCACCCACACCCCCTCCACTTTTGGACACATTCATACCCTTTTCCTCTTTCCTCACTCCACATCGTCCTCCTCAAAGCTCTCTTTGTGGTGGGATGATGCTACTTCGTATTTATGAAGAGATTTTTTAATATGACTAGAACATAAAACGGTATGTTACATGTTAATATGTACAATTAGAATGACACTTAAAAAAAAAATACTTTTTTCCAATTATATAATGACGTGTGGCTATTGTCCTGTGAACATTGAAAAATCTCTTGTATTTATGCCATGCCACATATTACAATTTGTGATTTCAATATAACTATCGGCTTACTGTAGGATAACCCTCCTATTATGTTTTTGGCTTTTCTAGTTGAGGATGATATACCTTAGCCTCTCAGTCAAATATTCTAATGTTTCATTATTTAATTAATTAAGGATTAAGTACTTAAAGCCCTTTTAATTTTTTGGTGTCATTTCAAATTAGTCTCAATCTTTTTAAACATTCCAAATAAGTACCTAACCTATTGAAAATGTTACATCCTTAAGTCCTAGTTAATTTTTCTTTTAAATGTACTTGTGGCAACAACGGACCCCACTTATTTGCTTACTTGGACTCTAAAATGATAATAAACATAACTTCAAAAAAGACATGAAGATGGAAAAATAAAAATAATTAAACAAATTGACGAATAAAATGGAAAACAAAATGAAGATCGAGAAATCTCCTAACAAGAAGAGGGTTAAAAATTCAGATTGGGTTTCAAGGAGCATGTTTCTGTTCATGTGATTTACTCATTCGCCGATTTTCGGCTAGTAAAGCTTCCACTTCTTCTTTGTGAGAGGTGAAGATGGTAGTGACCGCATCATGGCAGTCTATATCATTTTAGCAACCTCCTTGACCTTCTATTGATGTTGGAGACAAAATAACTCTAGTTAATGTAACAAAAATTTAATTGGAGCTTAACTGATGTGACATTTTCAATAGTTTGAGTATTTGTGGGAAATGTTTAAAAAAGTTGAGACTAATTTGGAATGACACTAAAAAGTTAAGAGGTTTTAGGTACTTAATCCTTTAATTAATTAAATAAAATAATTTATCTATTTATTGAAAAAAAATTAATCGTTAAAGAGCAACATTGAAAATAAATTTCAGAATTATCGTGAAACATCACGAACTGGGAAGTAAAGCCGAAAAGAGAGAACAAGAATGTTCGAATAAGAAGATTGCTGACACATTGTTGAAATCTAACTCATGCAGTTTACTAATTGTTGTAATTTTTGAACCCAATCCGAGTTGACTACGTCACTACGACAATTAAAATTTGGGAGTTTTAACGAAACACTTCTTGTACTGTTTACTTTTAACGAAAATAACATTTTTACTCTAAAAAGTCACTGATTGTACTATTCACTTACAACACATTTTTGTCATTTTGATTAAAACCCTAAGTTTTCAAACCCTTTTCATTAGTTTTCCTATAAAGTTTATGAACTAAATGAAGTAATCACCATGATCATGCTTTCACCTTCTACAGTTACATCAAAATGTTGAAATTAAACTTGACGACGTTAAATTAAGAACCTAAATTCAGTTTAGGAGGATTTTTTTTTTTGGACAAAGGAGAACTTCAATTCAAGTAAACACAACAAACAACAAAAGCCAACACAAAACAAATATACAACAAAACACGCCTAAAACAAACCAAAAAAGAAAAAAAGCCCAGCGGCCTAGAAACCAACAGCTTCCGCCAGAAGCTTCCACCACCATGTTCGCGCTCGGAAAACAGGTCCTTCGGCCGAAGCTCATCCGCCTTCCAGTAGCGCCTCCACAGATGCCATCTCCAATCCACCAGAGCACAGCCACAAAGTTTTTGAAGGAATAATCGACAACCAAGAGCCGATTAACAGAAGGAAGTTCGTGAAAATCCACGAACGACACTGTCGGAACCGAGGAACAACTCGGATCCGCCAGACGAAGCGGAGAAAGTGGTGGTGGTAGAACCACCCGAACCAGTGAAGACACCTGAGCTCTACACACAATCTCCCAGATAAACTTGGCTGGCAAGCGGATCAAGGATGAGCAACGAAGAGGGTTACCAGCAAGAGAAAAGAACAGGGGAAGGCCAGAGAAAAAATTGTGGATCGATAGCAGTAGAAGCAGGGAGAGGAGAAGTAGAAGAGAAAAGAAAAAGCACAGCAACCAACCCCGGCCGAAGCCAGGGCCGGTGCCACCGGAAAAACCCAAAATCATAAAGTCACAAACAGTGAGAAACACTCTCAATCAGAGAGAAGGCACTCTCACCAGTTGAGGAGGATTCAGCACAACAGGATGTACAGTTTACCAACAGCATCATCCATCATCCTCTCCTCAACTCGGTGCATCTCAAAGTGGGCCCAGTTTTTAAGGTTGTGGGGTTTTACAATATCATGGTGGGTCGTTGACCCGTTCACTGTTGGCTTGGTTCAATCTGGGCCTGGCTGTTAATTTCTCCTGGGTCGAGCGCTGCACTAATCAATTCATCCCAAACCCATTTGTTTGGCTCTCTCCCTCTTATCTGCGCTTCAATAAAGTTAGTTTCAGGCTTCAGCTATCTAGAGGGGTGCTATGTTTACTTCTCACACACTAATTTAATTTAAGAAACTTTAACGAAAATCTCCGGTACTGTTTATCTTAACAAAAAAAATCACATTTTTACACTTAAAAGTCAATCCTGATACTATTCACTTTACCATTTATTTTGTTCTTATCGTTAAAACTCAAAATTTTCAAGCTCTTTTTGTTAGTTTTCCTTTTAATTCATGTATTTTGATTTGACAGTCAAAAAGTCGAAAATCAAGAGGAAAACAAGTTATTCACCGATATTTAAAAAGATAGTGTTATCCGCACACTTCTTTTAACTTTCGTACACTCATATTAATTTATGTCATCTAATCTGAGGTGTTGATTTCTTCACTTTGCTCCAAAGCCCAAAAAATTTAAAAATTGTGTGAAAAAAAAAAATGTGCGGAGACCACCACTTCATAAGAAATTCATAGTTGTATACCACTAAATTTTTATGAAAATTTAAAATTATATAAAATTCATCGTTACAAAATATAAAATTATAAATTATATAAAATTATAGTGGGTAAAGTAAAACGGGTGCGGAAAACACCACATTATATAAAATTCATCGTTACAAAATATATTCTCAAAATAATATCCTTCGACCCGTAGACTTTATCCATAAATACTGTAAATTGAGCCATCGTTATTTCCCGGTTGGACGACCCGAATTTCTACATTCGTCCTATTTGATATTAAGAAACTAAAGCAGAGTTGTAAAATATACATTTCAAAAGCCAAAGAAAAAAGAAAGATCAAAACACCAATGCTACTTAAAATATATCATCCCTGATTTATTAACTACAAGTAAACATTGGAATTGGATCATCTCCTGAGCACAAGCTCAAGAGTGTGCTGACCAGCGCACGTGGACCATTGAATCTAACGGCTACAAACATGAATCCCTCCAAAAATTATAATAATTGTAGCCGTTTGATCAAAATCTAATAGTCCACGTGCGCTGATCAGCACGCTCCTGATCCAATTCCGTAAACATTAACCTTCCAACTCCTTCCATCATATCCAGCAAAGTTCCATTCATCCAAACATCAATATTTCTTCACGTCATCTTTAGGCCTCCGAATCCGCTTCCTAACTTCGATAACATCCCCCTCCACCGCCACCTCATCTTCGGAATCCGATGAAGTCCCCACCACCGTCTCCTTGATCTTATGCCCTGTCTCCTTCACTGCACCCCACGCCCCCTTCACCGTGTCCTTCGCCGTCTCTGCCGCCTTGGTCGTCCCTTCCTTCACCGTCTCTGCAACTGTTTCCGCCACGTCCTCTGTTTTCTCCTGCATACTCCAAACATTCTCTTTTGTCTTCTCCTTCGCATGCTCCGCTGTCTCCTCGGCCTTATGAGTCCCCTCTTTTGCCTTCTCGGCTGCAGTCCCCGCCATGTCTTTGGTCTTCTCCTTCATCCCCTGAACATTTTCTTTCGTCTTCTCCTTTGCATGCTCCGCCGTCTTCGCCGCCTTACGAGTCCCCTCTTTTGCCTTCTCAGCTACAGTGTCAGCCATGTCTCTGGTTTTCTCCTCTGTTTCGTAACCGTACTGTTTTGCTTTCTCCTCTGCACTCTTCGTCTTCTCCTTCGTTTCATGTGCGTAATCCTCGAGTTCATCTGATGGATCCTTTCCTCTGTAATTCACGTCCTCATTCCTCCGCTTCTTGTCATAAAATTCCCAGTCAGACCTCGAATCTCTATTCCCCTTCGGTACATTTCGACCCTGAATTTCAAACACACAAAAATTACGAAATCCATAACGAAAAAATTTATGGAATTTTAAAGAGACGGACCAACGGCCTATACTAAATGCACCGATATTGTCCCTAACTTGCATGTACTCTGTGAAAACAGGGATGCAACCAACCATTCATTATGTTTGCATTTTATGTCGTCAAATTTTTCGATTCGGATTCTTACATTCTTCAACAAGTATTACGGTTAATCACGCACTTAAATTGAGTAATTACCTCGGAGAATCTGGAGGCGGAGGCGAAGCAGACTCTCGAGAATTTGTGAGATGAATTTCTAAGCGAGAGTGATGAAGGGGTTTGAGGAAAAGGCTTGGAGAAGTTGAAGATGACATTTTTTGCCATGGAAATTACTACCATCTTGGCTACTCTGTTTGTTCTCTGTTTCTGTTCTTTCTCTCTGTTTCTCCATTAGATTTTGTTTTCCGTGTGAAATCATATTATATCACCGCTTTCTGGGGTTGCGTGTTGCAAGGATTTTGGGGAGGTAAGGTGGCAACCTTGTTACTCGACACGTGTACTGGTCAATGGGTGGGGGCCCTTCCATACTTACACGTGTTTTTTTGACTCACGAGTCAGATATAATAGTACGGGGATTATTAGTAAGTTACTCTAACTTCTATTTTTAGACATTAACGGGATAAAAAAGGCGGCTATTTACTTGCGCGAGGTTGAAATTGAAAGAAAAATATTGCGGAAATTACGTTTAAATATAAAGTTGTTGTTTAACGGGTAATTTCCACCAAAATTCTATTGACGCGTTTACGTAACATAATAAAAATACGAGCAATTGAATTGAGAATGAGTTGGATGAGAAGGAGTCGGAATCAGATTTCTGTTGAAGCTATTTACTTAAATATTCTGGAATCAGAATAGAAATGACACTAATTTCATAAAACTGTTTACTAATTCAGCAGAATCGGAATATAAACCAGTATGATTACTAAAATGTCTTTGTCCCAAATCAAATATTTTATATACTTTTTTTAATAAAAATTAATATAATATATAATAGTAAGAAAAAAAAATTTAAATTGCTTTTTTATTTCATAGACAAATTAAAATGCTTTTGTTTTTTTATAAATTTAAGTATTTACTTTAATATTTAAATTTTTTCGCTCAAATTGTAGTTTCTTCTCTTCGGTATGTGCATGGAGTTGTGCATAATGTGAATGAGGGAATAATAGGAAGAAAAAATGTATTCCTGATTCCCTCACCCTCTTGGAATTCAAATACCTCACCTATCCAGGGAATCTCACTCCTCCAATTTCAGGAATTGCATTCCTTGTTTTGGGTGGGGTCCACCACACTATTGATTCCCCAGTATTTAGTAAACACCGAAGTAATATGTAATCAAAATTTAATTCCGTTTTTTAATTCTCATTACCCTTACTAAACGCGCTTTATGTTGACAATTCTCATTCCCTTCATTTCTCAAGACATGAGAAAATTCATGTGCACCGTCACTCTCAACAAGCATTAACAATCGTTTTTAACCCCTTTAGCCCTTTAATAGTAGAACTATCAATGTATTTTTCAATAGAAGTTATCGAATCTTTGAATCACATATTAGTAGGGACGAAGTTAGAAATTTAACTAAGAGGGGCACCTTAAAAAATTTGAGCTCTTTTTTTGGACAAATAAAGCTAGTTCTTTTACAATTGCTGAAAAAATTAATTATAAAATGCCTAATTTTATTACTCTACTGTCTAATTTTGTCTTTAATTGTTGTAATGACAATCTAATGCTCATTTGTACTAATTAACCAAATACATGCAACTCAACAAGGTTCAGACATTAACGCGTGAGAAAAAATGTACAAGAAGGAGGGGCATTTAAAAACTAAAAGAGGATTTTCACTATTTTAATGTGATTAATTGAATAATATGCAAAGCAAAAAAAATGGAAATGATTAATTGAATAATTTGTAATGCAAAAAAATGGGATGAGAGGGGCATTTGCCCCACAGGGCCTTACCTCCCTCCGTCCATGCATATTGGTATGTGCATGTCAAAGGTTTGAATTACAATTGTTGGTTTTATGTTGGACATGTCATCGATAAGTTGATAACCAAGTTGGTCGGATGAGCACAATTGCAGACGTTGAGAAGGAGTCCAGCACAGTTGAGATGGTAACCTAGCGAGCCCTTTCCAAGTATCATTTCAAGCCTCTTTCCCCTTATACTCAGAATGGATCTCAAGCCGGTGAAGATATCGAGATCTCCGACACCAAGATGATGGGAGTAAGGCATGCCATATCGAAACTGGTGATTGTTGATGAATTAGAGCTTGTGAGTTTGGAGGAGTCAAATTTTGTGAGCCATCACCGAATCATGCATGACGGCTAAGGAGGAACTGACAATCTGAATCCTGCGACACACGCATAGAAAACTGATCATCATCGGATTGAAGTATAGGAATGAGGATGAATTTCTCTATTGAATACGGAGAGCTGACAGGATGAGAACAAGAAGATTTAGTTCTCACCAATATCCCAAACTATTTCATAAATAACCTCTATATTTTTTGGGTCTTCGTGGCACCTCAAAATGCCTATCTATCAACAGTTACAATGGCTTTGTACGTTCCAAAAAGGCAGAACGTTGGAGGAAGAAATTCCAATTCTAGCAACCCCATTCTCTGCCACCGAGGATCGATTCAAACAAGAACAAGTCGTCAAGAACCAACCATTTCAAATAATCATTGTGTAAGTTGGTCTTCCACCGCATCCACCAATTATCTCGAGAGAGTTGTGCATATTTTAGATATAGCTCATATAAATAGCATGATATTTATCACCTCCTTTGGGTGACACTAAACTAAAAACATATTCATAACAATTGTGCCTATTCATCTACCCTTGTACTTATCATATTCTCATGAATTGGTATTGATCCTTTTGAATAATTTCACCCGATCATCTATGTGGAGACCATGTCAACTCCTAGGCGCTTCTCCTTTCATATATTTTTTTCTCTACCATCAAAGAAAAATATAGGGCCTAATTAGATGACCCAAATGATAAAAACACTATGAAAAATGTTATTTCTTGTTACGTGTCATTATTTGACAAAAAAGTAGATTTAAGTTATCACTTAGTAAAAAAAAAAAAGAGCTGCAAATTAAACTAAAAAGTAAAAAAAATCTCAATATTTCTTCTCACTCCCTCGCCGGCACGCGGCCTTAGTTCCACCATATCCGCTTCCATCACCTTCCCTTCCGCCGCGCCATCGCCGTCCACATCAACACCAACTTCCACATCACTCTCACTAGTAGCATCATCATCAATGGCCGCCACTCCCACTTCCTCATCAGGAGCTCCAACCACCGTCTCCTTAATCTTCTGCCCCGTCTCCTTCACCGCCCCCACGCCCCCTTCACCGTGTCCTTCGCCGTCTCCGCCGCCTTGCTCGTCCCCTCCTTCACCTTCTCCGCCACCGTCCCGGCCACATCCTTTGTTTTCTCCTTCATACCCCCACATACTCTCTTTCGCTTTGTTCTTCACGCTCTCCGCAGTCTCGGCTGCTTTATAAGTCCCTTCCTTCGCCTTCTCGGCCGCACTATCTGCCATTTCTTTGGTCTTCTCCTTCGTCTCGGAAGCGTATTCTTTTGCCTTTTCCTTGGCGCTCTCCGCCGTCTCCGCTGCTCTGTTCGTTCGCTGTTTCGCTTTCTCAACCATTGACTTGGCTGCGCTCTTCGCCTTCTCCTTTGCTTCCTGCTTGTACTCCTTGGTTGCCTTTTTCATTTCCTTTCTAAGCCTTCTTCCATGGTTTTTTTAGCATGGCTGCTCACGTGCACCGACCCGTACTCTCGGTCCTTATTTATCCAGTTCTTGTTGTCATATCGCTTGTTCTCTTCCGCTGCATGTTTACCCTGAAATTAATTCAGAACAAATTTGACCAATACATTTTTGACAATGAGGATTCGACTCGAGAGCACACTGGCCTAACTAACTAGCCTAATACGCAGCTGTAAATGTTACCTCAAAGAATTTGGAGGCCAAGCAGACGCGGAAGACTTTCGGAGATGAATATCGAAGAGAGAGTGACTGAGAGGATGGAGGAAAAGATCTGGAGACGTTGAACATAACATTTTTTTCTATGGAAAATACTGCCATGTTTGCTTACTAGGGTTTGCATGTTGAGTAGGATTCTCTTCCTTTTTTTCTTTTCTCTCTTAATTGAATGGTCACGGTTAAGCCACATTAAATTCTTATATTAATTTTTTGTAGCAAGAGAAAGACAAAATAAGAGAATGTGAGAGGAGGGATGAAAGGTGATGGAAAGAGGAGGGAAGAGATTTTTCAGTGTGACCGTCACACAAAATGGTACACCACGTGTCGTTGTATAAATGGTGGAATATGTGTGTTAAAAGGTTAATAACTTAAAAAATAAAATTTCCTACCATTTATATAAAAACACGTGGTGTACTACTTGTGTTCTCGTCACAACTAAAAATTTCTCAAAGAAGGGGAGAGAAACCTAATCCTTGCATGTTATGACGAGATTAAGGAGAGTAGGTGGTAGCTTTGTGGCTTGACACGTGTACTGTCAGTTGTGGCTTCACACGTGTAACTGTCAATTAGGTCTTGTTTGGCACAACGTATAAGACACCGGATAGTATTATATAATACGAAACCGGTGTTTGGTGAGCTTTCGTACTAAATAAGCACCGGATTATTAATCCGGCCCCACCTATTTTGTCTCCCTTACACCCGCTTGTTAATCCCGACCACACTACAAGAAATCAGTTCATTTACCACATCAATTTTATCACGGACACTATGTGCCTGTTATAAAAAATGAATATTTATCACGGGCTTAGTCAGCATGTTGTGGATAATAATATTTTACAACGGGCAAGTAGTAGCCCGTTATAATAGAACAACTTACGACCACAATCTTAGTCAGCATGTTGTGAAAGTATTAAACAACCACGTACATTGGCTGTGATTAATATTGTTAGTAGCTACACCGTATTTTTTTATCTACCACGAACATTAAACGTGATGCAGTTATACACAATTTTAAAATGTTTTAGAAGGCGGGACTAGAAAATTTTCCAAATCTTCAAATTTTTAATTTTCACAACATTCCCGCACTTCCCAAATTTAAGTGAAATCATTCCTCAATCTTTTTTACTTCCTTTTTATTCTCTCCCACCAATGCTAACTTCAAAACTTCCCAACCGTTCTTAGTTAGCCATCTGCAGATTTTCATTCACCCTCTCCCTCTCATTGACCCCCCATCTTCTTCGCTTTCATGGTTATTCTGAGAAGCCAAACATGTATTTATAAAAGGCTCTCTCTCTCTCTCTCTCTCTCTCTCTCTCTCTCTCTCTCTCTCTCTTAACTAACCAAAATTTTTAATTTTGAAATCTGAATTTCTTGCTCCCTAATTTATTAGAAATCCACTCTAGGTTTTGGTATTTATTCTTCGAAATTTAGGGTTTATAAATTTTTCTTTTAAAGTGCTCTGTACAATATTTGGTTGATAAAGTATTTTCCCCTGCAGGCATCCAAGAGCATAAACCAAACCGGAGCGGTGCTACTCTTGGAGGGATTTGATAGCAATTTTGTTTGCTTCGAATTTTTTTTCCTTCAGATTTTTATTTTTCGTCCTCTGGCTGATCAGTTACAGTAAGTTATCAAAGATTTTTTATTTTTTGTTTAGTAGAGATGATAGGATTAACTTGTTAATTAAATATATAAATATATTATTGGGATATTCGATACTTGGAATTTTTTTATAACTTGGATTACGAACGGTTGCATTTTGAGCAATTGACTTGGTCATTTTGAATTTTTCTGTTTATAGTGTCCTTGAGACATGAGTTTGATTCTAAACTTTATATTTTTCCTTCTTCTCATAGGTGGTTGGTGGTTCTACTTTATGGAGGGTTATAACTCAAATATCAATTACTACATTTACATTACAAGCACCTGCAAATTTGAAGTGTGTACTGGCTTGCTGGAGATGTGTGTCTTCTTGAAGAGACGAATGCATAGAAGACGATTATAATTGGAGCACCAAGTTTGGAACTAGCACTTAAGTTTTGTTTTAAAGTATGAAACACAGTATGTACATGTTTGGTTAAAATTGTAGTATAACTCAGTGGTTTGGTATTTCTTACTATTACTACTAATTGATTATGTTGCTAGCTTTAGTGTAATATTTGAATATGTGAATTTTAAGAAGTAAATGTGCAATTTTGTATATATAAAACATTTTATATTTATTAAGTAATTTATTATTTTTTTTATTTTTGAAATTTTTCTTATAACGGGCATGGTCTGTGGTCAATATATAACTCACAACGGCCATAGCACGTGATGTTAGATTCAAATCTATCACGCGCACAATCTGTGATTACATTGCATTTGACAACGGGTATTACCTGTGGTAAAAATTGAGAGTTTTTACCACATTCAGATTACTAACGGGCACTATGTCCGTGGTGGATTGTAATCTACCACGGTCATTGACTGTGATAGATGAGCTTTTGTCTACTAGTGCCAAAACCTTGGGATTATTTAGTCGGGTTCACGCGAACAAAAACACAATGGCTTCTTTCCAAGCCATCTCGCTATCGCTCTGCACATATTCGCTGGAATTGCAAAAACCCATATTCAAATCACAAAACCCAGATTCAATTAAACAGGGGAATAGAGTCCACAAAAGCCAGATTCAATTAAACGGCGGCTCGTATGGTTACGGTTACGCGCCCCCAATCGAGTCCACCCAGTACGGCTCTACGCAAAGCTACACTGGAGGTCCCAGAAAGCAACGATCGGGGTCGCGGCGGCGGAGGACGAGGTCGCGGTCACTTTTGGGCACAACCGCCCCCAAACCCATTTGATAATGTCTCTGCGAAATTTGATCAGCTCAAAGTCACTGAGGAAGAAGGCGGTGGCAATGGCGGTATCAATTTCGAAGCCTACGAAGACATCCCAGTGAAGGCGAGCGGCGAGGACAAAGATTTGTCAAAACCCAGATTCAATATGATTTAAACAGGGGAATAGATAGATTTCATTAAACAAACAAGATTTGTCAATTTTTTTTCCCTTGTCCTATACGGTTCAGTACCAAATACAGTATAAATAATACGGATATTAGTCCGATACTGCATCAAACATCCGACTAATTTAGTCAGTACTATCTGGTGATTATTTATCCTATCCGACATAAATAGTCAGTACAGTCCGAGCTGCCAAACGAGACCTTAGGGAGAGCTGCAATCCAATCCGTCGCGGAAGGGATACTTAATCTCATAATAGACTAGCACGTGGTTCAAATTCATTTTTAACGATAATCAAATGTAAAACTGCTTGCTTACCAATAAAAATAATGTCACCAGACCGTTAAGTGATAATGGAGTGAGCATTTTAGCGGATGATTAACCGAATGAAATACCATAATAACACGGTAAAATTGAAAACAGTAAAAGTAAGAACAGTTGCAGATTAGAACAGTTCGGAAATAATCATAAATTCACAACCCAATTTTATTCACTGTATCAGAGCAAGAATGGTAATAAATGGTGGGGGGATTTTGCTGCTCCGACGGTTTCGGTCAGGCAAAAATGCCAATCGGGGCACATTCTTCCGGAGCTCCGGTACGACTGCCTCCGAGGCTAGTTCCGGAAGTCCGCCGTTTTCAGGTACTGACAAAAGTTCTTCTCTTTGCTTGCTTTTACTCACATATCGCTCTCAATTAACAAGTTCATATTCAAATCCCTAGAATTTGATTGAATTGGGAATTGAGGGGTCCCGCTAAAGATTTGTTCTTTACGCTTTATGAGTTGATGGGTCTTTTTATTATTTAATCACATAAAACTAGCTTCATTTGGTTGATTTGATTTTGGAAGCTTATACTCTTTGAGGTTTGTTGTTAATTGGTGTCTCTCTTCCATGTTTAGCTTTGTATGTGCAAATCTATGAGGCTTTGAAGCTTCAATGCATTAGATTTCTTAAGATAAGTCATTGGCGGGAACTGTTATTTGCATTCCAAAAAAGTCATTCTGCACTTTTCTCTGGAAAAGTTATATTTTTGGTTTCTTGGAGCCAACGGTTTAAACTTACTATTAGTTTTGGTAAACCATGGTTTCATTATACAGTTAAGTAGAGCATTGTCATGTAATTTGACAAAAAGTTATCTTTTGTTAATGTTGCATTACTGAAACAAAAGTATGAATACAGGCTGCTTGTGCGAGGGACTATAAATTCGAGTATTTTTAGGACACTTGAAGAGCAATAATGCTTACTTCTAATTGTACTGTCATTAAAAAGAACAATTGAAATTCTGTAAAACAAGTAAATGTGGCTGGAAGTTATGCATGCATTGCACTTGCAGATACAAGCAATACACATATCTAGGAGGAGAAGCCATCTTCCACCATTCAAATTGTTCGTATTCTTTGTTCATGATAATTTGGTTTGGAACTTACGCTGACTCATTTATATGTTCATTAGTTCCACATTGGTTTCCCTTAGCTTTCATGTAATCTCCTGTAATTATCATATCTACGTATCTACCTGTACAAGGCATGACTACCTTAGTGAAGGATTCCCTTGCCCATGTGTTTGAATTAAATTTTTAAATTTGAAAGTTCCAACAAGAATATCATCAATGTTTATGTTTTCAGTTATCAGTTGCTTAAATTAAATTGGATTGGCTGCTAATGATATATTTAGGTTCTCGTGTAGTTGTGTGCGTAAACATTTCTAGCATTATACTTTTGGGACCGTGTTCTGAGAAAATTAACCAACAAAAGCTTCGTTGCTCCAAAATTCTATAATTCACGTCATCTATGCCCCTGCTCTTGGCCTTTATCATTTTCTTCAAATTTCAGGCATATGTTCTACATATATTTCCAGACTTTCTATAGAATTGGTGATAGCTAATACTTTGTCATGGTTGCGTCAACAGTATTTGTTCACTGAATGTGGTAGAACTACATAGTATCTATTTGCAGGAGGATGAATTATAGGTAGTCTTGTAATGGGTTATATCTCTCAATATGACCCCACTTGCTTCTCTGGCGTTTCAGATCCTATTGTTCCTGGAGATTTTTACAAAATTGTCATGTTGGTCTCGATTTCTTTTTTCTGAAGATTTAATGTATTATTATTGAATACTGTGTTGTGCTTGAAATTCAAGATCCGGAGCAAACAAAATTTAGCATTGCACCGAATTAGCACACTCACCTATATTAGAATTTTGTCCGGAAATTACATCATGATTAGAAAAATATTGAATCCTTCTTTATTGTTCTTCCTCTCTGAAAGGAATTAAACCTCACTTCGTAGTCATACCTTATAAGAACTAATCTCTAATAGATAGTCCAAAACCTATTGATATCCTTCCTGTTAATTCACTTACTTGAAATAAATTAAAAGAGGAATGGACATAAATGATAAGGGAGCTATCACACCCTTTTTAGCATCTCACACACCCCTCTTTATTACTGGCCATCCCGGAAACAATGGACAAGATTAAACAGGGGTTGTAGGAGGAGAAAAATTGTGTGTTTATCATTTCCGATGATAATCTGATTTACTTACCAATTTGTCTTTTTTGACCTTCAGTTCTTTCCACGTTGAACAGATTCAGCGTTTTTCTCCGTGATCGACATCTACATAACCGCCTGGGGCAGGTGTTGGCTTGCATGCAGCTTCTCAAATTACTTTCTCACCTTGATATGAATCCACGTTGAATAGGTTGAGCGTTTTTCTCCGTGACCAACATGATAACATCTATAAAACTGTCTAGGGCAGGTGTTGGTTTGCATGCAGCTTGTTGTATCTCTATGCATCCACGTTCCACAAGTCGAGCATTTTTCTGCATGATCAACATCTATACAACCATCTGGGGCAGGTGTAATCACCTAAGCATGTTTGGTTTGCTTGCATTTTTGTCGAGCCTCTTTATTACCTCTATAAAAATCCTAGTTATCCTACGGTCTCATCACAATTCAGTATTCTAGTTTTTTCTTCCCCGTTATTGCTATAAATCTGCTAAAGCTTCTTTCTTGTAGAAGCAGTTGAAGTTTTCACTGTCCTGGTGATGAATATACGAGCAAATTGTTGTCATGGAGTTTCCTAGTCGATGTGATTATCACAGTTATTCTGTGGCCAACTCTGTAAGTACTAGGCAGCAATACTGCATTCATATGGCTTTTATATGATACGGTTTCTAATTTTCAGCTTTGATATGATATATACATGAATTTATTTTTTTCAGCAGGTACCATGTGTGAATTTGTATAAATGGCTTAAGTTAGCAGGCCTCTGTTAGGATCTCCAGCTTGCTTATGTGCTGTTTGGATTACCCTCTATGCTTAAATTTTGTCAGTGATCCTGTTTAGAGTTTCCTTTCTATTACCTTATGGATGGAGTCAGAGGATATCAAAATCGTACTCTAAAAAGGAAGCTCATGAAATAGCAAAATCTTAAGTTTAATTCGCTTCTAATTTTGTCCAAAAGCAAAGATAGTAGCCTTGTTAGTGGATACAGATGGCAAACGCGTGGGAATAGAGAAGAAAAATAATAATGCAAGGCACTATATATTCAATAGTTTTCTGTTGTCGAACAGATTATATTTATGCAACCACGAAATTGCTAAGGAGATTTTTTTTTTTTTTTTGATGTAGGATGGACTCAAAAGAAGCTTTGATTCTCGCCTTGTGATTGAAGAAATCACAAGCAAGCAAGACATGGAATCCAACTGTGAACTTGAAGTGGTTCAGTGGACAACGAAAATGAAAACACAAGTTCCATTGAGCTCATCAGGTTGTGCTATCCCTTTTACTCACATTCCTAACATTATAACAATCGTTTACTCACATTCCTAACATTACGACCTCTAACCCTCTAACTAAAAAAATCTTAATATAAAATTTTAAATACAACAACTTAAGAGGGGAAGTTCTGGATTCGCTATTTCAGGGGAGGCCTTAATTTGCAATGTTGGGCTTCAGTCTGTCTCGTATGGCGTTTGTGGTACTTGTTGTACTACTCGCTGTGGGGTTCGGTTGCAAAGAGAGGAAATCATCCCCGAAGATAGCAGTCCCTTTACTTCTTCCTTTTATAACGTTTATAAGCTAACTCTGACAGGCCAATCCACCTCCACCAGTTGCTTTTGGGATGCTGGCTTTAGAGAGAGAAAGGGTGTGAGTCTTGAGAGTGAGAGAGGCAAAGGAGTGAGAAAATGTGGTTTGGCAGAAGGCAATGACTGTATGGGGTAGCCCTGGTTTTCCATGGCGTCTGTGCGAGAAAAGGATGGAGGAGTATGGCTCCACATATGTCCGTACAGTCGGTAGCCCTAGTCTGCCAGATTTGAACTAAAAGAGGGCAAGAATGTGTCGCTCTCTTCTCCGTCTCTCAAACTCTGCCTTCTCTCTTCCATTCTCTGATTCTGTTCTTTTTTTTACACACTGGTCAGATGGCTATTCCAAAACCACCAGCCTCCGGCCACTTGTCATTCGTTCCTCCTCGTCAAACTTTCCACAACACTGCCAATGTACTCTCTCTTTCTTTCAACCCTATTTCCTCACTCTCTGGCATTCCTCCTCAGCCTTTTCTTTAATTTCTTTCATCCTCTTTTCGTTCCCTCACGTTCCTTACCCCACTCCTCTGCACCCCCTTACGTGTTCTTCTCGCTTTGGCCACACCTGTGCTCTCTCCACTGGCAGCATCACAAGTTTACCAACTAGACCACGGCCTGCAGCTTATATAACCCCACCCTCACCCACACAAACATATAACCAGCCCCTACCTCTCTGAAGATCATCGCTATCAACTAACGCTCTGTGTTCATAGACAATGGAAAACTTCCATCCACATTCTGTCCCTTCTACAACGACCGTAACCTCTATTCACCAGACAAATAATTCACAGTCCTCCACTTGTGAACCAGTGAGCTGTTTGCCTTCAACTACTTGTCCTTCAGCCGCTCAGTACAGGTGTTACCCGGCACTCCTGTACGCAAGAAATTATTACCCGTACCATCAGGCCGGTCTCCCCGTGTATCCATTCCTGGGCGGCGCTCAACTGAATATGGTTCTATCCAGAGAACAGGCCAGCCTAGACCGATCAGGATGGATATTGGATGCCCTTATGTCTAAGTCTGCAAGAAACGAGAGAAGGAAGGCGAGACAGAGGAGTCTTAGTTTGAGCAGAAACGCAGCCAATACTTCTGTTTCCTCTACTTGTTCTCCCCCAGTGAGCAGGCATCCTCCATTTCATGGGAATCATGATGATGATACTTGTGGAATCATTTCCACGTCATCATCTGGTAATGGTGCTGATTTGCAGGACACCAAAGAACAGCTCTACCCGTTATGCATGCCGGATAACAAGGTATTGGTTGATCTATTGTCGTCTCAAATCTGAATTTCAAATGAGTTTTTCTTTAAACTATTATTTCCGTGTATTTTTATTTACAGAAACTGAGACCACTGTTTAACAAGGAGTTGAAGAATAGTGATGTTGGACCTTTGGGCAGGATTATAGTACCAAAGGTGAGGTCTTTGTTTGTTTTGGTACTTTCTGTTCCTTTTACTTCTTTTTGTTTTTCCTTTTCTGAGAAACGATGACAGAGGAGAAGAACTAAAAAGGCGGACCAACCAACTTCTTACTTTGATTTCTTTCACTTTTATTGACTACTGCAAAATGTTTCTGATTTAGACTGCCTAGTGAAAAATCCCTTCCTCCTTTAAGTTTTTGCACCAACATTTATTCTATTTATATGTTTTCTCCTCGTTCACAGAAAGAAGCCGAAAATAACCTTCCAATGCTCGCCGACAAAGAAGGCATCCTGCTGACTGTTAGAGATGTACATTCCGACCAGCATTGGGAGTTCAAATACAAGTAAGCGTATAGACAATACTATTAATTTTATATTTTAATGCCAAACCATCTATGCAAGAGTTTTCTGCCAATTAATTAAAGGAAAACTAATGAAAAGAGCTTGAAAACTTTGAGTTGTAACGATAAAGACAAAATAAAGGGTAAAGTGAATAGTACCAGGTTTGACTTTTTAGTGTAAAAATATGGTTTTTCGTTAAAGTGAACAGTATCACGGGCTTTTCGTTAAAACTCCCATTAATTAAAGCCGTTTTTTTTCTGCTTGGTTAATTTTACACAGGTACTGGTCAAATAACAGAAGCAGAATGTATGTGTTCGAATATACAGGTAAAAAGTAAAAACCGATGGAATTGCTCTTAATGTTCATTGACAAACACACGATATGTCATGTTTACTGAGTATCCATATTTTCAATGTAACAGGAGCTTTTGTTAGGCAAAAAAGGCTGGAGGCGGGAGATTGCATTTATCTTTATGAGGATGAATGCAAGAACCTCGTGAGTCCTCTTTTCTTCCTTAATTAATACAGAATCTGTTGCAAATTAAAGTAGGATTTTGAAAGTTGAATACCAATTAAAGAGTCTGAACTGCATGCCTTGTGACAATAACTTTTTACGTTATGATGACGATATCCTCTGGAGGATAGTGTGAAGGTACATAATAAGGTGCATGTATGGATAGAATAGGATGGCCATTGATGAGCGCCTAGTAGATTATGCGTTGTAAAGCACGGGTGTAGCACTAGTATTTTGCACATTGAACCGAGCGTTTAGAAACGGCTCTAATTAGTTGGCAGGAAGACTGAAACGGGAGTTTTAGGCCTTGGATTATGTGTAGAATTCAGTTAAGCGGGCCATAATCCCCTGAAAATAATAATATTCCCAAATGAGAAAATCTGGAGTTCACGGAAAGACCATTAATATGGAGTCATATCTTACACAGATTTTGAACTGTCATTGTTTTCTGTATATTAAATTCTGCATTGTTGGATATAGATTTCAGTTTGTGCATAATTAGACTGTTTTGCTTCTCTTAATATGATTTTATCTTAACTAAGCTGCTTTTTTCGTCCATGCGAGGAAACAGTACATCTGTGTAGAAAAGGTGCCAAGACCAGCACGTGTAGCTGAGCCCTCCTCTTCTCAACAGCGTAATACTACAACTAACCATACAGACCGAACCCTCAAGGCCAACAATACCGACAACAAAACTCCCAACACCGATGCTAAAACCCATAGAAGTAACCCCTATGTGGCCTCAAACTTGTCTTCACCTTCACCATTTACCTATGTAGCTGGCTACGAAGAAGACGAATTATCTCTAGAACTACTTATGGAACAACTTAAGCAAGAGCAAGAAGCTAGCGTTTTCGCGGATGCTTTGTCTATGGTCTCTGCTTCTTCATCAGCCTATATGGAACATGAGGAAGCTACTACTTTGTCCAACAACATCGCTAATCGCCATATTAAGACATCTACCAAACCACCGTCCACATTGTCTGGAGGAATCGATCCTTCATCGTCATCATCTTCACAGAGTAGAGCAATGGTGAGGATGGTAAATGATGATCAGCCTGAGTTCGATGACTGCTACAAAGGCCTTGGGACGCTCCCAGAAGTCGACCACTACAAGTATGTGTGACTATCGCCTCTTCGATCACAACGGGGCCGCAGCGGACGACAAGAGAACTGAGTGGTTGAGTACTTTTTCTCTGGCACAGGATATTGTCAATTGTTTCATGTGCTTGAGAAGATATATAGGAAAAAGCAAATTATCGATGTGATGTTAATTTTTATGTTCTGATGTCAATTATATTCTCAATAAAATCAAATTAAAGTATTTTCTTACTTTATTTTTCTTGAATTAGTTTTACTTGCTTTCCAAAATTTGAACACGGGAATTGCTATTAACACTTCAAAATTTTCATTTGGCCTTCGAAAGTTTTTATATTTAGAAAGAAAAATTTACTTGCGAAGTGCGCACAATGAGATTTTTTAAGTGTCAATAATAATTTTGTTAAACTAATCTAAATACGACAATTGCACATGACACATCGAATGAGGATTCTCATTGGATCATTTTTGTGAAGATTTCGGAAATTCTTTAATCACATCCGTTCATTGTACATTGTGTGATCAGTTTTTATCAGTTACCGTTTATATTCAATTTTAAATAAAAAAATTTATAATGATTTTTGACCATGATCATCGTCTTGGCGATGAGGCGATGACTCATCCATCCTCCAAGCTTCTGCCTTTCGGGGGATAAGTCTCTCTGATCCAAAACCCCCACACTGTACTCCAACCCCTCACTCCTCCTCCCGCCATGGCCATTTCCACAACCTCCTCCTCCTCTCTCTCCACTCTCTCTTCCCTCTCTCTCCACCCCTCTCCCCGCCTCTCCCTCCTCCCATTCACCGCCGCAGCCACCCCCGCAACCAAACCCAGAAAACCCATTTTCCTGTTCCTCTCCTCTTCCCGACCCACCACCGTTATCTTCAATGCCGCCGCGTCCGACGTCGAGACCTCCTTCTTTGACAACGAGGACCCCGAATTCGACGGCGTGTTCGAGCCCCCGGAGGCCCCCGAAGACTTCGTCCCCCCGCCATCCTTCGATGAGGATTCGACCGAGACAGATGACGAAATCGCTGCCGCGTACGAGGAGCTTTACGGCCCTGCGTACAGCGGCGTGACCATGCTGGGGAACGACATTTACGTGATGGACTCGAAGGTGAAAAAGCTTGGGGCTTTTGGGAAGCTGAAGAAGGAGAAGATTAGAGATGGGTTCGAGGAGAGGGTGGTGCAGGTGAGGAGGGTGACGAAGGTGGTGAAAGGAGGGAAGCAGCTGCATTTTCGGGCGATTGTGGTGGTTGGCGACAAGCAGGGCAATGTGGGTGTCGGCGTCGGGAAGGCCAAGGAGGTTATCGGGGCGGTGCAGAAGTCTGCGGTGAATGCTAGAAGAAACATTATCAGTGTGCCCATGACCAAGTACCTGACTTTTCCTCACAGGTATTGCCATTTCGATTTCTGGGTTCTTTCGATTTATTTTTGCTTGAATTTTGCTTGAATTGTTTGTGTTTCATCTTTTGGTGATGTGGGAAATACTGCATTTTTATGTGGAATTGAATGTCATTACCTTTCGGGTCTATTTCAATGACATTGTGGCAGAATTGTGTGAAAAATGATATTTTTGGTCATTTGATGTTGTGGAAATTTCTGCATATAGAAATTTCATAGGATTTGGAACCGAACGTAACTGCAATTTCGTAGAATTTAGTATAAGACTGCAAACCAGAGTTTGAAATATTTGAGACGTGATGATGATTGGTTAAACTTGGAGTCTAAGGTCTGAGACAATATGGGCAGTTGAAATTGGTTGTATAGGTGGTTTGATCACATTGCGTGCGGCTACACTTGAAGTAGTATGTATTCTCCGAGTCTTATGATTGATATTTGGTGAATGGTGAGTCACTTAAGTGTCATTTATACTTGAACAAAGTCACCTGCTTTACAGCATTGACGCGTAGTGTAGGAAGTGATTTGATAAATGACACCAGAAGGTGTAAACCATGTAATGAAATTATGTGGATTCTCATTCAACCTGACAGCTTGGTCTTCTGGTACAAACAATACATGAATTTAAATGGGTTCATAAGAATTGAAAAGTTTAGTTAAATATGACATTGCAACTTTTGATTAAGTGTAATCTTTAATTAATCGGGAAGTGGAAATTCATTTTCAGGAGTATCGAAGTAGGTTTCGTTGTGAGGTTAATGTAGACTAATAGCAATATTGTCATTATACTGGGCGAGTCCCAATTAAATGTGCATAACTTTCTTTGTTCAATTCAAACTGAAGTTGATCTGTTGTTTTTGAGAGCAAGGATAATATATATTGTTTGGTTTGTGTGGTTCCGAGAAGAAGCATTATATGATGCAGCCCAAAAGGGTTTCACTCATCTTGTTTTTGGTCTTAACAAGATAAGTAAGCTCTCTCCGATTGAGAGGAACAAACTATAATGAGCTTTGTGTGATTGTTGATGGAACACATTAGGGAGCGAAAGGTTGTTTTCATTCTTTTCTTTGATAGGGACTGTTTATATTCTTACCATGGTCCCAAAATTGAATGCAGTTATTGACGATCGGACAGAAGCGATTGCCTTCCTATTCTAATTTTTGCATCTCCTATTTTGTTGACTAATAAATCGCAGATCCGAGGGAGATTATGGAGCAGCAAAGGTGATGCTCAGGCCTGCTTCTCCTGGTACTGGAGTTATTGCCGGAGGGTCAGTGAGAATAGTTCTCGAAATGGCAGGTGTCGAAAATGCTCTTGGGAAGCAACTTGGAAGTAAGAATGCTCTCAACAATGCTAGAGCCACTGTGGTTGCAGTACAGAAAATGAGGCAGTTCCGTGATGTCGCTCGTGAGCGTGGTATCCCGATGGAAGAGCTTTGGAAGTGATTGAACAGAACTAAGGAAAAGCACTTATTCTGCATTGTAGATTTTATTACATCAAAATTCTTGTAGTGCAGGCCTCTTGTGTCGTAAACTTATAAGAGCCCCTTTGTTTTTTCGTTTTCAATGAAGCTTTCGATGTTTCTAAACTTGGTGTAGGCTTATCATGTTTACGGAGAATCTCCGATACCACATTGCATTCAACGTGAAATAAACGGGTGAGATTAAAGAAATTGATAATTATACCTTCATATAGAGATGCGACTAGAGAACGATTCATACCCCAAAGCTTGCATATTATTAACCCTCAAACACTCGAGCACAAGAGTTTCACGTAAACCGATTGCAAAAATCTCCGAAATGTCCTAACGTGAGGTTAAATGGGGCGAATTGCTTAAAAATAGATTTTATGATGGTTTTTGTAGAAATTTCTAAAATTGATTAAATACCTTTGACTACTGTTTTTCAGTAGAGGTGTTAGTGGGTTAAATAGTTAGTTGTTAGGAGAATGAGAACCAGGTGGGGGAGTCGATCCGGCAATAGGATATATAGGCATGAATTCCTGCTGCTACTGATGTAAATCGTCATCTAAAAGAAAATTTAACATGACATTAACATAGCGAGCTCCACTTAACGATCCGTTACTTTGATTGCCCCTCCAAATTACTTGTTCAATGAAACTAAAAAGAGAAATTTTAGGGTCCGAACATTAGACCCCGTCAGCAATACGACACCACACCCAAGAAACCAACCGTGCCACCCAAACCACCACCACCCCCTCCCCGCCCCGCCCCAATTTCAAGGCCCACCAAACTCCTCTGGTCTCACTACTCTCCCTTGGTCGGGACGACGCTGCATCCTATTCAAGGTCAAATTTTGCCAACTTAAGCCAATCCGTTACTAAATGAATCATAAAATAAAAAGACTGGAACACGATGCCAAAACTAAAGCAATAAAATGGACATCTTCCACCACCAAACATTGTGAGGCGTTCGGTGGTGCTAAACCTAGTTACTCACAATTATGAGAATGGTCGTTTGAGCCCACGGAGTAGACTTATTTAGCAAGCTCAACACTTCGGTCCTATACATGTGACCCGCTACCAGAAAAAGAATTGCAATAGCTAAATGATGATGTGCAATATCGGTCAGCTACAGTCCTCCAGTTACTGAATCCAATCCTCCACGAAAAGTAAAAATTCCGCATATTTTGACCAATACAAGGTGAAAAATAGGGTTGCTCCCTCAGCAAAACTGGGATAAAGTTGAGTCAAAAGATCCCGATTCAAGATAAATTCATGAGGAAGCGGAATCTCTTTAGGATCTACTCCAGCGTTTAGAAATTGATTGAAAAATAACTCGGTGAACTTTTTTTTTTTTTTTCTTCCTAAAACAAAGGTTATCGATATCTTATGGTAAAAACTCGTAAAATTATAACACCACGTGACAGTCTATATAAATTTCTCCAAGAAAGCCACCAGAGAGATCAACCTACTATGTTAAATCCCACTATATATATTCGTTGCCTTTATGCCTCACATAGTCTATTCCCTTCCTTACATAAAGATAATGATGACACAAATGGAGAAGCAACGCTAGGCATCTATTAATCTTAAAAGAATAAAAACAGAAAGTAAAGGGAAAGCATCCTGATCGGAATAAACGAAAGCCAATGCTGGAGGACGGTATATATACCAATCTCTAGACATTGTGATCCCAACACCATCAGAGAGATGAAGTTCTTGTTTCAGTTCCCGTGTTGCTCTTGTTTCTGCTTCATGAAGCCCAAAAGCAGCAAGCACAAGGAGGAGGAGGAGGCCAAGACTGACCGTGTTGCATGAAGCCCAAAAGCAGCAAGCACAAGGAGAAGGAGTCCAAGACTGACTGAAAGATGCAACTCCTCTCGTCGATATCTCTCGTGAAACACTGCAGAACCCGTCAGCAACCTGCTTGCTGTTTTGACAGCCTTCTTGTTGTCTTCTCATGCCTCTCGAAATGATTGTATCACAACTGTAATTGTCTTTGAATGAAGTATAAGATGCGCTTTTAAGGGGATTTCTCCTCGTTTTTCACAACGCCTTCTCTACTCTCCTTTTGATCATTTGGCGCTAAGCCCATCTCACGGATTTGATGTTCAACAGAAACCAAACCAGTCTGCGCCAGAAACCTGCAGCATAAAATCAATCAACAATTCAAGAAGGATCCATGAAATAATAATGGGAGTTTTAACGAAAAGTCCGCAGTACTGTTCACTTTAACGAAAAACCATATTTTTACACTAAAGAGTCAAACCTGATACTATTCACTTTACCCTTTATTTTGTCCTTATCGTTAAAACTCAAAGTTTTCAAGCCCTTTTCATTAGTTTTCATAATAATAAATTCTAGCAAGTCATGCAAATTTGAACCTCCACACTTAGACCTGTAAACGGGTCAGGTTTATTGGGTTTGGGTCGGGTTCAATTCGACCCGTTAAGTTAACGGGTCAACCCGAACCCTACCTGTTAAGCTAACGGATCACCCGAACCGGACCCGTTTCACCCGTTAACACTCATTAAAAATTATTATTATTATTTTTTTTTGCATAGAGTTTATTTTTTGTTGTTAAGACTTTAATGAAATTACTAAAACATCCTCAACTAACGAGTGTTAACAGGTGCTAACGGGTTGACCCAAAGTGATCCGTTATTTAACGGGTTCACCCGTTAGCGATCCGATGCATTAAGCATCCATTCAAATACTAATATTAATGGGTCGGATCGGATTAACGAGTCAGGTCCAAAATACCAGGTCTATCCACACTAACGCATATCAAATAAAATGACAAAATCAAACATGCCTCAAAAATCTTAAGTTTGGACTGCCTACGCTTTTTCTTTTCACGTTCTACTTTAAACCCTCGAATGAGAAAAAGTGTCTACAACACCATCACCTCAGAAACAGTGAAACACAACTTAATAAAATGTGAAGACTCATCAAATCTATCTTATGTCGTAGAATATATAAAATAATGTCTGCAAAGTTTAGCCCTGTGCTGGCTTGTACAGAGTACTAGGGCTGGGCACGGGCCGGGCCGGGCCCATTTTTGGAGGAACAGGACCTACCCGTTTTAAATTGTAGCGGGCCGGGCCGGGCCGGGTAAAGAGATTTTCAGTTTTGGAACCGGACCTTACCCGACCCGTTTCAAACGGGCCGGTTTCGGGCGGGTCCACGGGTCCAACTCTATTTTTCTTTTTTTCTTTTAAATGGTGCAGCAGCCGCTGCACTCCAGTGCATAGCAGCAGCATATTACACAGATTGTGCACAGCAACATACAAATATAATCCCAAATCATTGAAATTAGAGTTCTCAAGGATACCATGATCCCATTTTAACATTGGTTAAATTCCCAAACTGATACCAGCTGATGCTTAATCCTAATTTCGACCCCATCCACCCAAATCATTTGAGCAAAAGATTTGAAATTGGAACTAAACAGAGGTCAAAATTCCCAACCCAACAAAATCCCTAAATGTAGAAAACCCTAATATAATTTTCAATCCTAAATCCCCAAAACATAATACCTTAAAAAACTATGAATCTGAGTCAGACAGAGGGGATGGATGATTAGTTCTTCGACTTCGTCGTTCGTCCCTTCGAGTTCGACAGAGGGACTGATTTCGAGAGAATGAGTGAGAGAAAGAGACACAGAGCACCAGATCATCGACCACGATCGCATTTCCCATTTGAATTATGTGCATGCATTCAAAAATTAAACCCACAAAAAACGAAGAAATTCGCTATAAATTGATACAAAAAATTGGAGAACGGATTTCAATTACCTTGGATCGAGGTCTGATGATGATGGCGGCGAATGGAACTGGGATGGTGAGAGCAAGTCAGGAGGAGAGATCGCAGTGTGAAAATATATAACAGAGTCTTGATAACCACATGACTGGAAATATATTAACCCAATCTTGAACGGAACTAATGGAAGAAAGGGAAACCAAATGACTGGTCTGAGAAGATTGGGATTAGGATAAAACCCCAATCCAATTAAGTCCATGCTAAAAACGGGCCGGGCCGGGGGCCCGTTCCCTTCTATTTTTAGAACCGCCCCGCCCCACTAATTTCGTTTACCCGACCCTCCCCGCCCCGTTTTGTGTTTTGAAATTTTGGACCAACTCCTTACCCGCCCCAAATCACGGGTACCGCCCCGACCCGCGGGTCTAGGACCCGTTTGCCCACCCCTACAGAGTACCCTTAGCTTTGCCCCTAATTCCATCGGGATATGTATAACAAGTGCCCATAGTTCCAACCCATGCTCCAAAAATATAATTTAGCCCTCTCAAACCTCCCTCAAAACAATCTTTCTGTCGGTTGTATCAAAAACATTGAAAATTTAGGACCTGCCTCCGGTAGAAAAAAAGGTTGGACACGCTAGTTAACTGATATTACAAGTATAAACTATAAAGGCTAAGAGTAGCAGCTCATATATCAAGCAAGTTTTCCCCTCCGTGTATTACAACAACTTACTATGCCTTAAAATCAAGGAACGCAATCCAATAACATGACAAAGTAACCACTATTGTTGACTGATTAGCAAGTACAAATCCATTTCTGGGGCATTCACAAAGTAACTTAATATGTTCAAACACCAGCACAACTCATCAAACATGAAGTATAGGTTGCAATGTGAGCTATAGCATACACATAAGTTAACAACTGGTCTTAAATCCGCTGACGAAATTGGTAAAATTCGAAATCACGGTGACTAAATGTGATTTCGAGCCAAAACAGAGCGACCAAAACCGTGTTGTACCCTTACAAACAGTTATCAACAACACATACTAATTCCATTACATACCCAATAACACAAAGGCAACAAATTACTCAAAAAATAAAGCACATTGATCCAAAAAAGCATAAAAATTAGGGAGTTTTAATAAAAAAGGCTTGAACTAAGTTTATTTTAACCAAAAACCATCCTATAACTTTTTTTAACCAAAAACCATTCCAGAACAAAGTAAAACCCACCAAACCAACAAACAGCTCGACCACCAGCCAGTCACTCATGGGCTCTCCTTTGACCCTCATCCTCCTCCTCCTCCTCCTCTTCGTCTCGCTGAGTACTACAACTTTCCTTTTTGAATCATCCTATTTCGTTGAGTATTGAAGAAGTTATATCTATTTGAATCTTACCCAGTTTCCGACAACCTCCTAGGCTTTCGAGGCGTTTTCCGGCCAAACCACGACGAGTTAGCCATCGTGCAAGGTATCATTCTCTTCGTCTCTTCGAGAACTACAATTTTCGTTTTCGAATCACTCGATTTCGTTGAGTATTGACAAAGTTATGAGCGTTTAAAATTTGTCCAACTTTCCGGCCGAAATCCGGCCTTCCTTTATGTTTAGCTCTGGCGAGCAGCAACCACACCAAGCCCTTTGGGCCGTGCACAAACAAACACTGTATCTGGAAAGAAAAGAACCAAAATCCAGAAACAGTGACTTAAATTCCAGAAACAGTGACTTAGATTCCAGAAACAGTGTTACTTAAAATCCAGAAACAGTTTATTTTTACATTCCAGTAATAGTGTCCGTCGAAAAGAACCAAAATCCATAAACAGTTTATTTTTACATTCCAGAAACAGTGTTACTTAAAATCCAGAAACAACTTATTTTACATTCCAGAAACAGTGTCTGTCGCAAAGAACCAAAATCCATAAACAGTGACTTAAATTCTAGAAACAGTGACTTAGATTCCAGAAACAGTGTTATTTAAAATCCAGAAACAGTTTATTTTTACATTCCAGAAACAGTGTCCGTCGTTATTTTTGAATAGCATGTAGATCTCAAATATTTTTTCTAGAGAAACAAATGATAAACTTCATTGACGAAGAAAAATTGAAAAACAATACCTTGAATACACTATGAATAATAACGACGATCACATTTCAACGAAATAATAAAAAATATAAATTAAATAGTATGATGATCTATATTTTTGTTTCAAAGAAAAAGAAGAAGGTCTGCAACCACATCATTTGAAAAAATTGCAAAATCCAAGAAAAAGAAGGAAACAAAACTTATAACATAATTTTTTATTAAAACTAAAACTTTTCAAACCATTTTTATTAGTTTCCTTAAAATGTAACCAAAAGAGGAACCACATTCATTCACCCACATCCAGATTTACCAAACTGCTAAACTTATAAGGAAAAAGTAAATTGTGGGTAATTTACTCGAGATACAAATTCAATGAACTTACCGGCTAAGAAGCAGGAAGAGGGTCGCAGTGTTAAGAACAAGGAACGCAACGTGAAAAACCAACCAAGAGTCACCGGAAGAGAATGCCAAACCCAGCATCGCAGCAAGGCAGACACCCAGCATCACAAACGCAAATCTCAGCGTCGTCCATGTCGGGCCCTGCAAAATTCAATCACCCCTCAAGCAAACTTTCGATTACCCCTTTTCATTTTTGGCAAGAACTGTTCGTAATCGTAGTAAATACAGAAGCGTACAGAAAGAAGGGGGAAAGTGTGCGTACGTTAACGCCGGGAGCTAGAGCGCCGAGAAAGACTGCGTTCGCCGACGATATTAGTTCGGGCTCTGGTTGCTCTTCGGCCATCGTGCGGGGTTTGGATCTGCGACTGCCGACTGGCGAGCTGAGAGGATCTGAGTGCAGGGGAGGTGTGGGAAAGCTGGAGCAGTGACCTTTTAACTGGTGGGAGGAAAAGAAAACTTTTTTGGGTTTTTATCACGAATGGTTCCTGACATTGATCAAACGCATTATTTTGGTCTTTGAAATTGAAAATTAATAGAAATGGTCCCTGAGAATGATCAAACACATCACAAATGGTCATTCTGTTAAAAACTTTTCGGGCAATTTTCAAAGTTTCGTAACTCAATCGTTTCTTAACCAAATTCGACCCATAATATATCAAAATGAAGATAGGAAAGTGTAGAACAAGATTATACCTATTTGGAAGCCCAATGGTTGCCAGAGATGGCTGGAAAATAGCTCAAATGTGACTGGTCCGCGTAAAAACTGGAAAACTCGCCGGAAACTGGGTAAACTTTAAACGTTCATAACTTCTTCAATACTCAACGAAATTGAGTGATTCGAAAATGAAAATCATACTTCTCGACGATACAAAGAGAATGGTACCTTTATTGACTGCTAATTCACCGTGGTTTGGGCAGAAAACAGCTCGAAATTGGATAACCACTTTCGAGTTAGCCAATTTCGAGCCGTTTTCCGACCAAACTACGGCAAGTTAGCCATCAAAAAAGATACCATTCTCTTCGTCTCATCGAGAAGTATGATTTTCGTTTTTGAGTCACTCGGTTTCGTTGATTATTGAACGGTATTTTCCCGGAAAATTTTAAGAGACAAATGGTAGATATCCAAGTTCTCAGATATAAAATTTTAAGGAACAAATGACCCGCTTTACCATATTGGCAAAAAGTAATAATACTATGCAAACTGGCGTAGGTTTGATCCCTTCTTATTCCCTTCTACTAGCATTTAACAATTTAATCCACGCTATTTGTCAAAAAAAAAAATAACGTGAGTTTTTAGATATACAAAAGTTAGTCTTTATCACAATGTGGACTGGAGGAGGATTTCACAATTGCATCTGCTTACGTATATACAAAAATGCAGACATGGATATTTCAAGACTATCGTATCAACTTTTACGTGTTAAAATCTCTCAATTGTCCATATAATTAGGACCTCTGGCAGCAGGATCATATTGCACCTTCGTTTCTTTCTCCTTAAGGTACTGCAGAAGCGGCTGCTGCTCGTTTCTTACATCCGTCACAGCGCCACACCCGTAGGGGATTGGTCTTTGGTAGCCAGGAAAAGGCGGATTCAATGGCAAGTTGTTCATCTGCATTGGCGGATTAGAAGCCGCGTGATGTCCCCATCGGTTGAAATGATTTAACCTGGAAGCATCATAATTGTATAAGTTTCCGGGGTTACTGGGTGGATACAGAGAATTTGGCCATGCATGGTGGCCAAGGTTGAGACTCTCTCTGTACTGACGGAGCCATTCTGATGAAGTCATTCGATGCCAAGGTGGGTACTTATCCATGAAATTTGGAATGCCGGAACTGTAATCAGGTAGCGCTTGAGTTGCAGTCCAGTTTGCATAGCTGCCTGCCTGTGAATGTGTTGCGTTAGCGTCACAGAGATTATCTGTCATGCTGATCCCCGTGGAGCTTTTGCAGTCGCTGAAACTAGATTCGGTTTCACCATCAAACCAAACAGCATCATCTGGCAATAGAGGAGCAGAAGGCACAGGAGTTGTATAAGTAGAGGAAGAGGAATGAGTGCTCGAAATTTCGTGACTACTGATAGAATATTCATTTTCATTGATGGACAGAACATCCAGAGATTCCGAAGCTATTTCCTCAATGGGGCTCAAGCTCGAGCCACATCTACTTATTTTGCTTGTGCTTTTCTCCTTATTACTGTTCAAATTTCCTCCGTCCAGGACCCAAGCATTAAGAGAGGGAGGCCCGGCTGTGATTGGAGTTTCCAAAAATGGCTGTTCCCTCACAGAAGTCTCCTGCTGTTTAAATGGCATGTTGCGCCGAAAATTAGTGATATCAGCATGAAAAGATAAGGGAACAGTCTTGGCCTGGTTTTGCGCTATAAGAAGTGATGTGGCACGGCGCAAGCACTCATCAGAAGGTACACTTTGATCCGCCATATCTTTCGTAGGGTATGGATCCTTTAAAGTAGAGGAAATCTTGAGTGGTGCTGAGTTGTGTCTTGTAAGAGGCCTGAAGAGAATAACTTCTTCCTCTTCCGTGTCAACAGATTGTCCGTTAGAACTCAGATTTTCCCCAGCAATCATCTGTTTCTCGCATTCTTTCAGCGGTTCGTGGATATGAAGACTAGGCATTTTCAGTTTACCATCAGAGTTGTTGGACTCGAATCCTCCTAGTTCTTTTCCGTCTGCATACTCATTTGACTCTGCCATATAGACTTTGGAAAATTTTCTTCGAGATTTGTCATAGACAATCCACTTTTGAGAACCGGTTGATCTGTCTGCAATTTTAATTGCAGCCATGATGATTCTCTGAGCACGACAATCAGTTCCGCTATCATAATTGTCTATATGTTCCCGATGATATGAGAAATCTAGTGATGCATGAACACAATCTACGGGTGCAAATCCCCTCAGCTCATAGTCTTCCCACAGAGGAGTACCTTCTGGATACTTGGCCTCATCCTTGTTGAGGTTGAATTGCTTCAGAAGATCAACGAATGCACCAAAAAAGTAAGACATCGCACTTCTGCATTTTTCATCGACCCCATACATTTCTGCTCCATCAAGCACGACGACTAGCCACTCCACAAAAACAAGCACAGCTGGTAGAAGGGGGCAAGTCTCTACTGCACCAGCCTCTGAACATCTTTCAACGAACCGCCCCATGAAAATGAATGCTGCAGTCAGTGCCAATTGTGTCAGCTCTTTCTGCTGGATATCGATTTTGTCAGTTGATCCTTTTATTTCCGGGGTCTTGATTAGATTCTGTACGGTAAAGACTACTATAGAAACAACTTGGAGTGCTCGAAAAGGGCCTCTTCTAACTGAATCCATACGCTGATATGGCTCCAATGCAGCTTTTAGCTCTGTATCATCTAGTGCCATCAGTGCATTGAACTCTCTCATAGTAGACGCAAAAGCACAGGGGAATTCATCCACACTGCCCACATACAAAATTCCATAGAGAACGTCAGAACATAAGCAACAAAGAATTGGAAACACAAGCATTAGATCAAATGCAAGTAGTTCCAATGATTCAACATTAAATGGCCTCGATTAAAATCTTTGTCGAAACATCACTTTGCTCAAGCAATGTGAAGCAAGTTAACAACCTAAGTAACAATGTAAGCTCAAGTTAAAGATCTATTCGATTTTACAATCTTAGCTGCTATGGATTGTGAAACCGAATAGAATTAACTGAAAAGATAAACGATTCCACAAGGACATTGTAACAAAAAAATGAGGACGATCACAACTCAACAAAAGATGCACCATCCAAATTCAACAGTTACATGTAGCAACACTCCATAGTGGTTAAGTGAGTACCTTGATTTAATGTGAAAGAAACTTAACATTCCAATAATAAGAGACCATAACTTTGTATCATCGCTCGACTGTGAAATAGTCTGAACACCGGTTCTTTCAGACGGGTTTAAGAAATTAAAGTGGGCCTCGCTTGAAGGAGAATATACATGAGATGACCTGCTCTGCAAGATCGTAAAAAGCAAATGAGAACTTCTGAAGTATGAATATCAGAAGGATATGACATTAGTGACTAAAAACAATAGATGTTTCTGTAATTTGTCAGATTTTACCCTTTCAAACAGTAGGATAAGGTTACCCCGGGCATCAGGGAAAGGTTCTTTAACAGCTAAACTTCTTATACAGTGGTACAAAGCGAGGAATTCGTCACCAATATATGTTGCCAATACAGCCAACTGCAAACAAACTCACATGTAACTTTTAACTGAGTATTCTTTAAATAACACATGCAGATATCATAAAGAAATTTAGGTCTTGTAACCAAAATCTTCAGGGAAATACTAATCTACCTGATTGTGGGGGTTTCCACTATCTGACCAAGTTGCTGCCGCTTCCAAGTAGTGAGTGGCTGCAACTGACCAATTTCGGGTTTGCACATCAGGCTTTTCATATTGTTCTCTGTATCTAGCCAGATCCCCGAGACACACCAAAAAGCGATGGCACAAAAATTGGCACTTCTGCATCTTTTTCTGCTCTGCAAAAGTAAGGTCGCCGCCTCCCTTTCTATTTATCACAGACTCTTCTGGGAGCCTCTTATGTTTACTTATCTTCCCAATCATATTCTGGTAGAATTCAATTGCTTCTGATAGAAAGAGTTTAAACCCTTCTATATGAATATCATTTCGTAGTACCACCATATTTTTTATTTCTGCATTCACTGAACTTCCCTTTAGTCTTTTGCGAAACTCGTCAATATGCTTGTAGTGAAGCTTCCACAAAGAATACTCGATGTCTTGAAATTCCAACTGCTCATGATCACTCAATATGAGATTCTCATAACTAGATCGCACTTCGCAGTACAAATCCTGGACCTCAGAGTTCAAGAGTCCTTTGGAATGGACCACACCCCACAACTGATTTTCCTTGGTTGCAACCTGAAAGGTGAAAAGTTTCATCATTTTCGAGACTCACAGATAAAAATCGTACTGCAATTATCTCTGATCTTTGAGTCAGTAGTATTAAGAAATACCAAATGTAGCTGCAGAATTTACCTCAATAAAAAACTTGGGTCTATCTCTCTGATCTTTGAGGGGCAAAGGTGAAATCGCCTTCATGTTTAACGGGAAAAACCTCTTCAGCTGTTCTTTATCTCCTTTGTGCAAGCTGCAATATGCTTATGACATAACACATCTGTTGGGAACATCACAAATTAGTGCCCTTTGCAGTTGCAAAACAATGGAAAATCATTTGAATTCATGCAAAAGGCAAGAAAAAAAAAAATCAAAGTATGAGGAGCATTTGCCACAGGAAGTACCAGATTACAAGAAAATCATGTTTACAACTACATCTTGAGCATAATTGGACAACTGAAGGTGGGAATAAAAACCCTAAACTGAGCCGAAATCGAAAACCACTAACCAATTGCATGGAAATTTAGGGAGGGATAGATTCCTAATCTGATAAGTAGTCAAAAGTTGAGGTGAAATCCACTAAATTTCCAAAATATCAATTCCCAAAAGAGAAAAAAAGGAAAGAAAGTAGACCTGCTATTGACTTTTAGGGTTTTAGCCACCCAGAAGATAATGATCAACATCATGCAACCAATGAACGTGGAAACTGGCCTAAAAGCAACAATTTGTCCAACCCTAACTCTATTCTAACTTCTTTAATCATGTTCAATTGGTCAATTAACTGATAATTAAATATCAAATTCAGAGCAGAAAACAGCAAATGTAAAACAAAAACAGAAATTATGCAATAAATCCATGTAAAATTCAGCAAAACAAAGTTCAAGAAACAAACTTTTCAACTTAAAATGTTGAAAAGGAAGAGAATTGCACCTCCTGAGAACACAAACAAACAAACTCTGCAGTTAAGAAACCAGAAGCCAAAGTTTGAGTCTTTAACTGATGCTGCAGAACTCACCAAACAGAAAAGCTAACAAATGGAAGGGGGGAGAGAGAGACAGAGACAGAGCCAAAGTTTGAGTCTTTCACTGATGCTGCAGAACCCACCAAACAGAAAAGCTAACAAATGGAAGGGGAGATAGAGAGAGAGAGAGAGAGCCAAAGTTTGAGTCTTTAACTGATGCTGCAGAACCCACCAAGCAGAAAAGCTCACAAATGGAAGGAAAGAGAGAGAGAGGGAGAGAAAGAGACTTAGAGAGAGAGCCAGAGTTTGTCTTTAACCGATGCTGCAAAATCCACTAAGCAGAAAAGCTCACAAATGGAAGGAGAGAGAGAGAGAGAGAGAGAGAGAGAGAGAGAGAGAAGAGAGCAGTGGAGAGGAGAATTGGGGGTTTCCAACTGTAGAGGAGAGGTTCGGTTTGGAAGGGGGAGAGAGAGAGAGAGGAGAATTTGGGGCTTCCAACTGGAGGGTTCAGTTTGGAAGTGGAGAGCAAGAGAGAGAGAGAGAGGAGAATTGGGAGCTTCCAACTGTAGAGACGAGAGGTTCGGTGGAAGGAGAGAGAGAGAGAGAGAGAGAGAGGAGAATTGGGGTCTTCCAACTGTAGAGACAAGAGGTTCAGTTGTGAAACAGACAAAGTAAAAGGTAGCTGATGATGATGAGACTCATCAGAACAAGTCTGCTGTCTGTAATCAGCTATCTTATCCAATTTTAACTTTTATTTTATTTTTCATTTTCCAAGTTCTAGTCTTTAATTTGTAATAAAATAATTGATTATCCAATGTTAGAATATGGAGAATAAGATTAAGTGGCTTATCATCATGTGACTCGTGTCCAAGCATCAACTTTCACCGGACTAAATTTAGAGAGGATGACTTGTAGTTCAAGCCAAGGTAGTAAAAGTCCAACTTGTTCATATGATTAATATGGTACATTGTTGTGAGACACCATCTTTTTTATATCAAGATAGAAAGTAATGTATAATTTTTTTAAGGAAGTACCGTTTAATTAAGAAAAGTACTTTAAAGATTGATATCTAATTTTTTGCGACGATTCCTTGACGAATATTATTTTCTTTGGGAATGATAGTAACCTTGTCGTTTTATCTTCTCGGTTCTCCTTCTCATCCTATAATGTGAAATCATAGACGAATCATATTTCTTACTTAAATACTAAAATTTTGTCAAGCCTAATTGAACTGTTAAACGATTTCTTTTTTTTTTTTCTTTTTTTTTTTTGCATAATTGATCTTTAAAGTGTGATCTAAAAATTAGACAGTTCAGATCATGAAGTAACGTAGTCGAATGATGAGGAAAGCCAAGAAGATAAAACGAAAAAGTTCAAGTGATAAGGTTGATAGCATTTTCTAATTTTTTTTAATCCATTAACATATTTAATGTTTTTTTCATACAATAATCATTTGAGTTATGGGTTAGTGGCACACGTGTACGCAATGAAGTGGATGTAGTGTACCTGGTAGATAGGGTAGTTTGGCGCTAGCGTGTTTATGTCTTGTGCCAATCACAAATGCTTGCATGTCATGGATTCATATATAGAACCCTAATTAAATTGGGTCCTTAGAAATATGAACTGTTTTGACAAAATCATCAACTGATTTTTTTAGAATTTGAGAATCTCAATGAATCCTCTAATTTTTTTTTTAGTATTTATTTTATGAGCATTTTAATTTAGATGCCTCAAATTTGATTTTTTTTAATCAAACATCTATTACTTTTAAACTTTTAATCAAACATTCTTCTACTAATTTTTAATGAAAAATTATGATTTTTATTGTATTTAATTAACCAACTAGTTCATAAATTAATATCACAAATATCCTAAAATCACCACAAACATCCTAACTTATCTTATCATAATTCGTTCAAAATGAATTTTTCTTATTCAAATAATTTTTTGTTTTAAATTCTAAAAACACATAAACATCATATTAACATACAATTATGAAATATAACATGCACATATATTAAATATACTGTACCAAACATATATATTAAATATAACATACCAAATTGGTACGTTATATAAATTTAATCTGGGTACGTATTAGTATTTTGGTACGTTATTGAATTCTTTATTTAGTACGTACCAAGTTATTAGTACGTTGTATTATCCTTGTTTTGGTACGTACAAAACTTATGGTACGTTATGTGTAAGTTGTGTAACCCAAAAAAAGATAACTTTTCACATTAAAACATTGCACTAAAAATATTTTGTCAACTCTTAATAATTAATTATTGGAATAAGGACTCATTTTAAATAAAAATAAAAATGTGAAACTCTTAGATCATGTTTCTACTATAAGTAATTGTCAAAAAATTCAAATTTATTTTCAATTGCATGAAATTAGGCAGTCTAGTCTACATCTCAATTTTAATTATAAACGAACTCTTGTTTTTTTATAATCTATATAAAATGTTGAGTTGGAAATTGGAAAAACTATATATCATCCAATTAATCTTAAACCCAGTAGATATAATTGAATCCTTAAATTGAGGAAGTGATGAGATTCCGTAAAAATAGCATTAAATTAAGGGTAAACTGCCAATTTAGTCCCTGAATTATCACCTTAGTGAAAATTAGGTCCCTAAACTATTTTTTCAGAAAAATTAGTCCCTGAATTATAAAAATCTGCCAATTACATCCCTAATGTTATATTCGAAGCTATTATATTCAATTTTCCGTCAATTTAAGTGATGTTGCTTGCATGTAATACACATTGGAGAGTAGATTAGTATTTTTTTCATAAAGAAATAGTGTATGGAGTTAACTTTGGAGGAGAAATTGGTAGCTTTTAATAAAGAAATAGTGTAAGTTAACTTTTGAAGGTAAATTAGACATTAAATTCACATCCTATATGAAATGTTAAGCACTTATAGACGAGAAAATGATGGTATTATACTCTAAATGTGTCAAGTGACTTAAGTTGACGAAAAATTGGATAAAATAGCTTTGAATATAATAGTAGGGATGAAATTAGCAATTTATAATGAATTTAGGGACTTATTTTACCGAAAAAAATAATTTAGGGACCTAATTTTCAATGAGGTGATAATTCAGGGACTAAATCGGCACTTCACCCTTAAATTAATGAATATCATTGAGTGCATTTTTTTACATAGAAATGGATTTAAAAGAATTTATAAAATACTTAAACTAAGAATATACTTGGAATATAAAGTTTAATTAAAAGTAAAGCACTTTAATCAAAAGTTGAAAAGTAACCGATGTTTAATTTAGAAAAATCTAAAATGAGGCTATAATTCTAATTTATCCATCTTTTTATTGAAAAGAAAAAAAATAAAATGAAAATGGTGCAACATATGTTACTCAACTTAATTCATAAAAAATCGACTATTATTTTCTCAATTGACGTTCATTCTTTATTTTGTTAGAGAAGATTTTAAGTTTGAACTCACGACAAACGACAATCGTTAAATAGATGCACTGGTTTCGCACATTCTTCATCATTGAATTAAGTTTATGACTTGAATTTCCACTTGTACAATGAGAAAAATCAGTGCATTCATTCATCGTTATTTGTATGATTGCTTCAAACGTGATGAATGGCACGTGATGCACACCAAGAGAAGCTTCCGTCTGCAGAAAGTCGTATACCCATGGAGGAGAACACGGGGCAACATGACTAATGGCTCCCACATGTAAGACCATTTTATGACGTTAAGATCACAGTGATAAGGCGATCTTAGCCGTCAATTTAATAAACATTATTCTGTTTGACTTTGGAAAATAAAAACAAGCAATATGATGAGTGTATATGGCCACGTCATCAACGTGGGTCTACGTGGTTGTTGTTAGGTTGCTGATTAGGACCCCCTTAAGCAAAATTTTCAACCTTAATCAATTAGCATTATATGAATTTGGTGAGCTGCAAAACTTGGAAGCAATGAATGTAGATCTTCGTTATCTGAGTCATCGATGGAACCTTTGAGTGGCAGAGCAAACAACATTTTTTTCTTCTTTTCTATTTTTATATCGGATGTCGTTTGCGATACTTGACCAAACGTAAATAATGCTTACACGAAGTTGTACGCGTTATTGCATGATTATGCTTTTCAGCAATTGGGATACAAATATGGAATGGGTTTCAACTGTTCAAACAACCTAAGTATAAATGTTAAAAAAAGAGAATATTAATGGTGTCAAACGACACTAAAAACTGTGATTTTACTTTTGCTAAGATCAACCTAAGATGTTTGATGAAATGTCTTTTCATTACGAATAATGTTACAAAGAGAAGATTAAGTTGGACCAAAAAAAATAGAGAAGGTTAAGAATTGTGAGGTATATATATTTTTTTGGTCAATTAATTGTGAGCTATATAGTAGGTGGAGGTTTTGGGGTTGTGACCTTCTTTAGTTATCGTGCCCTATTTTAACAAGAGAAATGTTAATTAAGCGGACTCTTTAAAAGTGAGACTCTCTATTAACTTATGTTTTTGTCACAATGTTTTATAACGTTGGAACGGAAATTGAAATTATGAGGTTGTAAAGAGTTCATAGAGAGTCTCACTTTAAGAAAATCTTCTTAACATTTCTCTTTACGAACCAATTTTGACAAAATTCTAACTCCACAACCTATCATATCTACGCTATACCAATATTAAATCTCTGCAATGATTACTGATTTAATGGAAAATAATAGAAATTAAACTCATGGCTTAATTTTGGAGCTATTCTTGTGTAGATTTTTCATTTTTGGGTGACGGTACTCATTTGATGGAAAATAATGGAAAGCTCTTGCTTCAAGCTCAGGGCTTTGCTGATTTAATATATTTAGCTTGTGTCTACTTCACTGGACCCTATATATGAGCTTCTAAAGTTTTCTGATAAGTTCTGGTTTGTCCGAGTTTGATTTGCACTCCACTCCACGGGGTCCAGACTCCACTCCCATGATATATCAAGATCTTTCTGTCTTGACTTGAAAACCTTTGAGATCTTCAAGTCGGAAGTGGATCAACTCCTGAGCAAGCTCAGGAGCCTCCTAACCAACGACTACAAACAGGAGATCCCTTTAAACGTTATAATAATTGTAGTCGTTTAATCAAAATCTAACTGCCCACGTGCACGTGCGCTGGTCAGCAGGTTCTTGAGCTTGTGCTCAGGAGAGGAACCAATTCCCTTCAAGTTATTAATTTGCAGTTTGTATGCATATCTTAATGAGGTGCCATCATTTTATCCCTTTCTTACTATGGAGAAAAATTTAGATGTGACATGACTTATACTTTTTTGTCACGAAAAAATTAAGTACAAGTGGATAAACACTAGTCTACAGCTAAGTTTTACTTCTCTTTATTGAGAATAGGTCTGATAGAAGGGTATGACCAAGTCATCCTTCGACCACCTCTAACACCTCTAACATCAGCATAAGGTTCTCGTATTTTAGTTTCTCTTGAACTCATGTCGATTCTACATAGTGTGAGAGTCGCTATTCATACGGTGTGAGAGCTGCTCTAGCATATGTGCCAATCTTGAGCTAATCCTAGTATATACAATGGTCCGTTGCAAAACTTAGTACGAACTTTGATATGGCTACGAATATATAAGCCCATTCTTACATTAAAGCTCAAATCCAGTTTTGCCTTTCGAAGGTGCAAACTTTTAAAGACAGATTATGGGCCACCATAAACACAACGTGCAATGTTTCACAAGAAGATGTCAAAATTCTGCTAATGCAAAAAAAACTTTCAAAAGAGATTAACCATATCAGTCAACCACAGAAAATAGTGCAGGTCCATATTTCATATGATACATCTTGAGTTCGATTGTTAGTGTTGGTGAATCAAACGATGGTGACTATGAAGAGGTTGAAATGTATCTATGAATCTTCATGACTTCCAAAAAAATGAACTGTCATGGTGAAGCTACCAACTGATCATATTTAAAAAAAATAAAAAAAAGGATCCACAGAAAATAGCAATAAAATTTATAAAAACGTGACCTTAGAGAAAAGGTTGAATTTACATTCCAATTCAGCAATCCGCGGTCAGAGAAAAAGTTGTCCCATGGGTTCAAACAATATTCACATGCAATACAAAAACAACCACCATCTACAAAATGCTACCATCAATCGTGTGTCAGTATTTAGAGCATTTTCAGCCGTTAATAAGCATCACCACATTCTTCAACGGCTGAAACTGAAGATTATTCACTCGTCTGTGCGACTAATGGTTAGCATTTATTCCTCTACATTAACACGTGAAAGATAAACGAGGAGAAACCAGCGGGCAGAGGGCATTCAAAATTTGCGTTCTATCACCAAAAACACACCAACAAAATAAATTTTACCCTATTTTTTATCCCAACGAATCATCTGCACAATTTCCTCTAGATCCTTCATTCTCTCTGCTTCCTTCTACCACGAAGGGCAGAGACAGAGGCCAATAAAGCCCTCTCTTTTCTTCTCCTCACACAAACAAATTACAGACACAATTTTTTGTGTACGTACGTTCCCTAACCCTAATTCAACAAACACCAACGATGGGATTCAAGCTCTACCTAATCGCCTTCATGGTGGTATTGGCCATGGTGGCTAGGTCATCAGCCAAGGTCCACGATGCCTCGTGGGGTGTCAGCCACTTCGTGGCTCATGATGATGAGTCCTTGATCGTTAGCGCTAACAACAAAGTTGGCGACGTTGGAGAGGAGAATGAGTTATTGATGGATGCAGACAGCGGTCGTAGGACACTCAAAGGCAGCGGCAGGTTTATTGGCTATGGTGCCCTAAGGCGCAATGCTGTTCCATGCGGACGCCGCGGGCAGTCCTACTACAACTGTCAAAAAAGGGAGGGAGCTAACCCTTACAAGCGCGGTTGCGAGTACGTCACCCGCTGCTCCAGACGCTAAATCTGATCGAGGATCGATTCTATCCAGTTAATTAACATGGAAAATAAAAAGTACGTACGTACAAGGATATATAGCGAAGAGAGAATGAAACTGGGATCACTCAGCGATCACCACCAACATTCATGCTTGCACGATTTATATAATTTCCTCGTTTTTGTGTTTTAATTTAAAAGAAAAAAGAATAGGATGAATGTGTTTGTTTAATTATGTGTTTTTTTGTGTTCACATTTTTGTGTATGTCTATTATTATGTATTATTAAGGAGGAAATGAAAATCAAGATATATGTACTTGGGTACGTATGAATTAAATAAAATGAGGAATCAGGAGTTTTCTTTTTCTTTTTGTCTTCAGCAGCTTAATAATTTTCTATATGCTTGCTTGTGAATATCATGCATGCAAATTACGACGAACCAGTAAGGCCAATTGCCCTTGAAAATTAAGGGTGGTGTTATTCACAAACTCATTTTTACTTCTCTCATACTTTTTATTAATTTTTGTCCTTTGATTTTCTTCAATTTATTATATCTAACGGCCAAAAATTGAGGATAATGTGTGAGAGATAAAAAAATATGTGTGGATAGCACATCCCATAATTAATTGTTTTGCATCCTTTTCCATATTGGCTTATTTCTCCACTACTTGCATCTAGAAATAGCATTTGGTTGCAGTTGTACAAAGAAAATGAATTTAGCACTTTTTTTTTTCTTCATGCATTTTCTTTTTTCATTTTTTGTCTTTAGATTGAATAAATCGAATGAGAATCAAAGGACATAAAGGCGAGGAGATGAGTGCAGATAAAGAAAATGAAAGAGAAGAAATCAATTTCCTATAATAGATATATCTCTAGAGAAATGCTAAGAAGACTCTCTCAAAGTATGGCTCTTCATGAACTTTCCGCCACCTCATATTTTTAGCACAATGTTTTAAAATGTTGGCACAGAAATTGTGTCAAAAACATGAGGTAGCAAAAAGTACATGAAAAGTCTTACTTTTGAGATAGTCAAGCATTTCTCGTATCTCTATTACCCCATAGAAAACAATACAGTGTGATAATTAATGAGACACACATACACCCAAAATTCTTATCCTTTTGTTTGGTAAAATAAATTTTGAAGTTGGTAAATTATGCAAAATCACACACAGAAATCTCTATATATAGTTTTACTTGCAATTTTCTATGCAATAAGCTGTCAATTAACATATTTATTTTTTAATGATGACACGTCACGTGTTTTATAAATGTGGTTCAAAAAATTGGTCTATCTAGTGTTACTAAAAAATTACTGAAATCAAGTGCATGGTGATGTCATCATCATGCTACTAAGTTCGGCTAGGTGGCCTAAGGTTTTAGTGGTGCTTTGCTCGATCCCAATCCCCATCTAACCAATTACTCTTGTAGGGGTAATGCTGGAAATTAAATGTGATGACTAAATTTTGTAAACTAAAATGTATAAAAGTTGATGGTTAGATTATTATTTTAAGTGTTAATTAACGTGCTTATTTTTTAGTGGTGATGCATTATTTAATTTGCAAATTTGATCTACAAATTTAGTCTACTTAACATTACTCTTGTAGTATAATTTACAAGGAGGAGAAATAAACGGCTAGGTGGCTTAACGTGAGAGATAAACGAGGAGAAAGAAACGGGCAGAGGACATTCAAAATTTGCGTTCAATCACCAAAAACACACACCTAAATTTAACCCTCTTTTTTTTATCCCAACGAATCATGTGCACAATTTCCTCTATATCCTTCATTCTCTCTCCTTCCTTTTACCTGGAAGGGCAGAGACAGAGGCCAATAAAGCCCTCTGTTTTCTTCTCCCCACACAAACAAATTAAAAACACAATTTGTTTGTGTACGTACGTACCCTAACCCTAATACAACAGACACCAACGATGGGATTCAAGCTCAACCTGATCGCCCTCATGGTGGTATTGGCCATGGTAGCTAGGACATCAGCCAAGGTCCACGATGCCTCGTGGGGTTTCAGCCGCTTCGGTGATCACGATGATGAGTCCTTGATTGATAGCGCCAACAGCAAAGTTGGCGACTTCATCGGAGACAAGAATGAGATGATGATGGAGTCAGAGAGCACTCGTAGGACACTCGCAGGCAACGGCAAGTTTATTAGTTATGCTGCCCTAAAGCCAAATGCTGTTCCATGCGGACGCCGCGGCCAGTCCTACTACGACTGCCAAAAAAGGGAGGGGGCTAACCCTTACAAACGGGGTTGCGAGTACATCACCCGCTGCGCCAGACGCTAAATCTGATTGAGGATCGATTCTATCTTGTTAATTAACATGGCAAAAAAGAGAGAGTACGTACGTACAAGGATATATAACGAAGAGGGAGAATGAAAGTGGGATCACTCATCGATCATCACCATCAACATTCATGCTTGCAAGCTTTATACAATTTCCTCATTTTTGTGTTTTGATATAAAAAAAAAAAAAAAAAGATGAATGTGTTTGTTTAATTGTGTGTTTTGTTCTATTTTCTTTTTTGTGCATATGCCTATTATTAAGGAGGAAATGAACGTACGAACGTATACCTTTTTTGTTTAATCCGGAGTTTCCTTTTTCTTTTTCTCTTCTGGAGCTTAATAATTTGCTACATTCTTGGGAATATCATGCATGCAAATTACGAAGAACCAATTAGACCAATTGCCTTTGATAATTAAGTGTGGTGGTATTCACATAACCTTTTTTACTTCACACACATTATTTGTTAATTTTTGTTCTTTAATCTTCTTCAATTCATTCAATTCGACGACAGAAAATTGAGAAGGGTTTGTGAGAAATAAAAAAAGGGAATTTATGAAAATGAATTATGCACTTCTTTTTTTCTCTTCCTACATTTTCCTTTTTCGTTTCCTGCATTTTTTGAATAAATAAAATGAGAATAAAAAGACAGAAAAACGAGAAGATGAGTGCAGAAAAAGAAAATAAAAGAGCGGAAATCAATTCCCTACTATAAATATATCTCTATTAATTACCTCCTAGAAAACAGTACAGTGGGATTAATTGATGGAACACACATGCACCAACAAAATTCTTATCTTTTCGTTTAGTAAAATAAAAATTTAAAGTTGGTAAATTAAGTGAAATCACACATAGAATATGTAGTTTTAACCTGCAATTTGTTGTGCAATAAGTTGTCAATTAACGTAGTTATTTCCTATTACTAACATATTATATTTACAAATGTGGTCTAAAAATTAGTTTACCTAGCGTTACTAAAAGAATAGTGAGATCGAGAGTGCATGGTGATGTCATGATGCAACTAAGAGTCGGCTAGGTTGCCTAACGCTTTATAGTGCTTGACTCGACCCCAATCCCAATCTAACCAATTAATCTTGTAGTATGTACAATACACGTCAATGTTACAACATATACGAGTGAGAGTTATGTTGTTAATTGCTTTAGAAGCTAATCATATTTAAATTAGATCTAAAGACAGATTAGGTTGAATCTAATATGATGAATTGACCCAATGGATGAAGATGACCCTATCTTTAGATTGAACCACACTCTACTCGTTGACTATCCAATCTATTAACCCAAGCTTGATTCTAGGTCAAATATTGGACTAGGTAGACTCGTTTGGATATTTGGTGTACCGGGTCATATTTCCAACACGTTAAAAAATTTCTCCCAAGCTTGATTCTAGGTCAAAGTATTGGACAAAGTTGAACCCTTCTAAGAACTTGTTTAAAAATGTTTTTATCATAAGTACTTATGGAACGTTATATACTATGTGCTTTTACATAAAACTATCAAACTTTTATTGGGTGTTATCCTAGAGAGACATTTGAAAGTGCTTCTCGAAAATGCACTTAAAATTCTTCCTGAAAACATCTAGATTCTAGCTGAAGCCATTTAATATTTTGTCAAACGTACGCAAAAAGCGCTTCTAATTTAGAAAGCACTTTTTAGCCTTTTCAGAATCATTTCCCGTGTTAAAAACATTGGTGGCATGACATAGTTGATGTTTGACGGACCTTAATACAGTATTAATGAATAAATACACGTATTTTTGACCAAAACTGATCCACAAGTAGGTGATGGATTATTGGAGAGAGGAAAGGCCAAATGGGTGTCCAAACAGTGCACATGGAAAGTTTCAAATTCGCAATCAATCCCTCAACAACCATACTAGCATAGTGCAAAACAAGCAAAGCAAACAAAAAGCACAAGAAGCCAAGCAGTCTCTTGTTAACCTGCACTACACTTGCCATGTTTTCTGGCTTTCCCGTATTTTGATTTTTCGTCACTCTTTCTTTGATTTTTCATCACTCTTTCTTTCACTCGGTCTCTTTTTCCTCTTCTTTCATCATCACAAGTCCCACATTCCTCCTCCTCTTCCTCCACTTTCACCATCTCATGTCCCCCATTACACGCTGTTTTTTCCGGTCTTTTTTTTTAAAGTCAAAAAGTAGACTTGAAAATAATGTTAGATTTCAACTAAAGAGGCTTGGGAACCGCCTCGGTCGGAGGCGGGGAATTTGATTACCATCTCCATCCCGACGGAGTCATCTTCCCTTTGGTAGGAGACTCTGTCGGAAGTTCGGGATCCGATAAGTTTTCTTATTAAATTTTCACAATTAGAATTAAAAAAAAAATCATAACACAAAGATAATTTTTTTATATAATACAACACAGAATGAAACAATTACATGGTACAACAAAAACAAAAGAAAAAATTAAAGTTTTTTAAATTGTAAATCAAATAGAGAAATGTAATTTTTTTTGTTATGAACTTCGACATCGTTTTGTGCGTAAAAAGAGAATGGATAGGATAATTCATAAAATATAAGTAGATGAAGGCATGCCTTAAATCCAAGGTATACGGAATAAGATTAGACACAATTTTTCATTTTTTACTTCGACGTACTTTGAATATGGTAGATTATCCAGTCCAATCAAATCTAAGAAACCAAATGTGTCCTTGAAAAATCACTTAATACTACGTTCTAGTAGTATTCCTCTTCGCTTGTAAGTGAAATGTCTTAAGTTCGATTCTCGTCAAAGGCAAATTTGAACCATATTTTTCCTGGCCTATTGTGAGACTTAGCCTACTCCCCCACCCCTTAGTATAGATAATATCGTTTGTTAACAAAAAATGTGGCCTTAAAATGAGACTCGGGGCGGAGACCGGCTAGCAATCCCATTCCGACTCAATACGGCGGGCACAGCGGAATAGCGTTGTTGGGGGGGAAAATTGCCATGTCCGTCTACTCTGGTTTGCATGATTGCTTTTACACCAATTCAAACCTCCAACTAGAAAACTCAAACGAGTAGAAGATACCAGAATTCAATTGGGACCCGTTAAATCGACATCTCGAGCCTCCTCACATAAACTAATCAGCGGCTGATCAGCTGAGATAGGGCGCCTATTATACACTTGGGAACTTTTCTGAGGCCGATCACCTCAAAGCCTGATTGACACTGAAGTCAAGATGATGCAACATAGGACAATTCAAATGGGTCCCCTTCTATATTCTTATATTTATAGGTCACTTTCTCAGATAGACCATCTCCAATGGTGGGTTAAAAGATAAATTACCCCCTAAAATTTCTCCTCAAACTCACTCCAACCCAAGGGTAAAATTTGGGTTAAATGCTAAATGCTAAACCAAGGCCAGATTCCCCCCATAATTTAGCCCAGAAATCGGTGTAGGCTCCACCGAACCGAGTGAAAATATTTATCGGAATTTAAATTTTTTAAGATTAAAATGTTCATAAAATTAATTTACGATAGTCTACATATTTATTTATTTTTTAAAAAATTAATTTAAAAAAAATAGCCTAAGTTTATTCTTTAATAATCTCGGGCTAAAATTTTAGGATAGAACGGTTGGAGTAGAAAAACTGTTTCTGGGCTAAAAGCTAAATTTTCCGGGCTAAAATGTTTGGTTTTTAGCCCAACCATTGGAGATGGTCTTATGATATATAATATTATAGATCTACCATGCTTAGACTATGAATTAGTGATTCCTTCCAAATTTCATTCTCTTTGAGTCTCATTTTATTTGAAGGGTCACGAATAAATTACATCAATATTATGTTTTGATTTTTTTATAGAGATAAAAAAAAAAAAGTAAGATAGGAGGAAAAGAAATTTGGAGGGGAAATAATCATATTCTGCTTATAACATAGGAGGAAGGGAAATCTGGAGGAAAATGGAGTTTTAACGAAACACTCTCGGTATTGTTCTGTCACATCCCGGTCCAGGACCCCACCACATCTTGGGCTCGACTCCACCGTAGCACGATATTGTCCGCTTTGGGCCCCAACCACGCCCTCACTGTTTTGTTTTTGGGAACTCACGCGAGCATAACTTCTCAGTGGGTCACCCATCCTGGAAATGCCCACGCGCGAACTCGCTTAACTTCGGAGTTCAGATGGAATCTGAAGCCAATGAGCTCTCAAAAGGCCTCGTGCTAGGTAGAGATGAGAATATACATATAAGGCTTACATAATCCACACCTTTAGGCGATGTGAGATCTTACAATTTTGTATCATATCTTATTATCATTATCTCATTCGTTGATGACAAATCTTTTTAAGCGAGCAATTTTCAATAAATATGATACAAGTAGCATTATTTTCTCAACAATCATGAAACATAAAATCATACCAACACTAGGTGAAAAAAAAAATGAATGATTAATCTCATTTTATTTTATTTTATTGCGAAAAGACCCATGTGATAAGTACAACACAATCCACACGGAATCCAGTCTGCCCTAGTTTGCTTGCCATCTTTAACTCACTAAAAAATACAACACGAATCAAGACTCCTTGCTCATTCTTCTACTCTTTCTTTGACAGCTATATGCTCTTTTTCCCCTTTTCACTTAATCAATCCTCCTAAAGAAATGCTAAAGACTTGATCTCAAGAATTCTCTAACGCTTCACAATTTAACGTTAATTTTTATATCAATATTATAATATATTACTTAAAAATATAAAGTAACAAAAAGTGCACGAAATATCTTCCGTTTGAGATAGTCCCTTTTCTCATCCCCTATTCATCTCCACTACTCACACGGTCACAATTAATGTCAGAATGGTTTGGAAGTAAAATTAGATATTGCTATTTAAGTTTTGGTAGTAAACTTAGATATTGCTATTTACTTCCTCCATTTATTGAAAAAAATAAAAAATTAGAGTTGGCAGAGACCATCTCAGAATTCAGAACAGTAATTGACCCCCTCATGCATTGTATGGTGATTCATAATTACATTCAAATGAATTCACTCCCCCAATTTGGCTTATTAACTCCCAATTCAAATTATAGATTTCTTTTCTTCCTCGTAAATAGTTAAACCAGTTAGTTAGGACATAATATCCGCCTCTATCGCTGCAGTTTCGAATTCTCTTCTCTTATGTATTTAAGAATGCAAAATTTCGATGTAACGGTGTTTAAAAACAATCATGCAATTGAAAAGTTAAAACACATACGGGCACTTGATATGTTCGTTACACTGCCACCTTCGCGTCTCCCTTTCGTGTAAGTTTCTATTGTATATTATAGTATTTTAGAACATAGATCACTTAAAATAATAGCTAGTTTTTTTTTCACCCAATTGGCCTTTTCATATAAAATTAGTAACACAAAACTAAAAATTGAAATTTTATTCAATTTTCCACTTGTCCCTCCATTTTCTCATCAAGCAAACAAGCATAAGAAATAAGTTAAAATCAAAATAAAACAATAAAAGAAAAAGGAGAGACATACATGAAATTTTACAATTTGCTACAATTTGCTTAAAGGCTCCCTCATTTCTCTGCAAATATTCCATTACAATTTACCTTCCCTCATCATCATAATAATCAATGTCAACATTAATAACACATTTAAATTACACAAATCTAAAAATTAAAAAAAAAAATCGAAAATCATTTTTAATTCAAGAAGAAGATGAACCTGAAGCAGCTCTCGGCGACGCCGTCGGGAAGAGAGGCAGCAGTCGGGGCTCCGATTCCCGCGGCGTCGTGCTCGGGGACGGGTGCAAGTAAAAACCCTTTTCTTTAATCGCCTTCTCTTCCGCCTCCCTGTTCAAATTCGAACACCCATTTGGATTCGGGCCGTAATTCGCCGTCCCGGACCGGTCAAACGGGTCGGATATCAGCGGCGTGACCGGGCTGAGAACCAAAGAAGGAAAATCGAGAATGCTCGGAGATAAAATCTCGGGATTTCGCGGCGAGAATCCGGAAGCTGCGGAGCTAAAGACGGGGATTAGAGGGTTAATCCGGAGGTTCTTGAGGGAGTTCCGGCGCTCGTAGAGCTTGAACCCGGATCCGGATTGTTGCTTTGTGTGCGTGGATTTGATGGGCGGGATGTGGGTTTTCGGGTGCGGGTCGGATGCGGGTTTCGAAGAGGCTTGCTTAGCGGTTTCGGTGGAGCCGGTGAGCATTTGAACGACTTGTTTGAAGGAGGAGGTGTCGGCTTGGACGAAGGTGGTCGGGTACGGGTTAGTGGGTTCGGATCTGGTGTAGGGTTTAGGGGGCTGGGGAGTTGGGGTTGTTGGGGGAGCTCCGCCGTAGAGGTGGTGGTTGCTGTTGGAGCTGCTTGTGCTGCTGTTGGAGCTGTGGCTGTTTGGGGAGGGAAGCAAAGAAGGAGTTGAGTTATCCGGTTGGTGGTGCCTGGGTGAGGATTCCATTGATGGGTTCTCTGATTTATTTTCTGTTTGGTTGCTGAGAAAGTGCGAGAAAGTGAGAAACTTGAGAGGGGGGGGGGGGGAGGGGGAGGGAGGAAGAGAGCGAGTGAGTTTTCGATGAGATGAGACTTTCTTTTTGTTTGGTAAGAAATGTTTTGGTGGGGAGACTTCGGGTTCTTACTGTTGTTGTGGGAGTCTCCTCACGCGCTTGGGAGGAGTGTGGTTCTTACATGTTCTATATCATGATTACACAATGGAGGGAAGAGTTTTAATTTCTTAATTCATTTAACTAATTCTACTAATTAAAGCAATAAATTGAGTTAAATATAAAAAATTAAAACTAATAAAACAAATGATACCGAATTATTATGAGCACTTCAAAATAATCACTTTATTTAGTTTTTTTCTAAATCACATAATATATATGTCTACAACACTCATCACGTGATTGACGAATTCACAATTATCTTGAGTCCTGACACTTGATTGCAAACAAAGTTTTTGGCCTTTGGAGTGAGAATTTACCTTGAGGGTACTATCCTTGGATCTACTATGCAAATTGATCTTATGGTACGAATCATCCATCTCATAAGTTCGTTTTCAAGATTATAAAATTACAACGTATAAGCTCAAATAAGATACTCTATTTTTCTCACTCACAACGCTAGAATAAGGGAGAAAATAATCAGATCACCATTAAAGATCATTAGTATTATGTTTATGTGCAACAACGTTGGCTTCGTGATGAACATGCTTAAGCTTTGCTTTGTGATGAACATGTTTTTTTAACTTGCAAAGTTGCAACAAAGATAACGTCAAAATAGAGTACGAGAGTACAAAGTAGGGGAGCGCGTGGGCGTGAGCAAAAGGGAAGAAGACCAGCTGGTAAAATGGCATTGGTGGTGTTTGGAATTTTGGAAGACATGGGTGGAGAGGTGGGGCTTGTGAATCATTTCATAAAGAAAAAAGAAACAAAAAACGTCAAAAGAGCTTCAAAGTTGTCATTGACTTTGAGAGAGAGTGGATTAAAGTCTTAACTACGCTACTTGACATTAAACAAATTATTTAATTAGTCAAATACCATGACCATGCATAGTGCACTTAATCTGCAGATTCCCCCACAGCACAAAACCCTCTCCGAGGTAAACTCAGCAGTTAGATCAAAATCAAACGGTCCGTGTTATTAGATCAGGAGGATCCCGAGGGTTTGTCTCGGAGAGGTTTTTAGATTTAGATGCAAACCAACTCCTATTGAATATCGCTGTTTGCTCAATTAGTTAGAAACATTTATTTTGGAGAACTTTAACGAAAAGCTCCCGATACTGTTTATTTTAACGAAAAACCATATTTTTACACTAAAAAGTCAATCATAGTATTATTCACTTTACCCTTTATTTTTTCCTTATCGTTAAAACTCAAAATTTTCAAACATTTTTCATTAGCTTTCCTTTTATTTTGCACCAGAAAATGGAGATACGTGTTCGACTTTGAGTAAGCTTGAGTATTTTAGTCTTGAGTAATGATAGGAAGACTAAATTTTTAAACCACCAATAAGAAATAAACACGTTAATTGACACTTAGTTAATAATTCAACTATCTATAATCACATCATTTGGTTTAAAAAATTTGATCTTCATAGCATTACCTTTTTAGTCTCACCACCTAAAAAATCTAGCACTTTTTTCGGTAAAATAAGAGAGTGGATCACCTAAAAAACTAGCTCAAAGAGTAATTACAAATAATCCAACGTAGATACAACTTTTATTAAACAAATCAACTTTTTACGAGAGTTAACCGACCAACTAAGTATTTTTCTGGTTCGACTCCTCCTTTCCTAATATCGCTTTATAAAAAATAGGTCGAACCGCTCAACCTTGTAAAATTACTAGTTTACCCACAACCTTTACATGAAGCCAAGTTTAAACCTTGCAGGTTCATGACCAGTAGATAATGTCAACATCTGCAGAATTTGCTGCATAATGTGTTTGTCATATGCCAATTATTAAGTACAAGCATGATAGTACACATAACAGTACCTCGACCACCCCTTCATTTTCTTGCACATATTTTTCGGGTTTTCCCCCTTAAATCTCATTAGTTTTCCTTTTTTTTTTATTGGTTTCACAAGATTTTTGATGATATTCTTCTCGCGATCTGGTTAAATTCCTGAAAATTCAATTATGCTTCAATGTATAGAATGGATCAAATGAATGAAGTTTTGGATGCACGAATCCAACAGTTAAAGATCACAAGGTCACAAATGTTAATCGCCAACAAGGCTCGCTGGTTTGGTGATTCGGGACACAATTACGCAAATTAAACTTGTACTAGTGTCCTCACTTGTATTTTCAAGCAATGTGCATCAATCACAAGTATGGTTGTGGGTTGGTTTATGATGTCGGACTATACTTTGACATAACCAAATTCACCTGTCTCTAGTTGAAAAGAGAAACTTTGATAGAATTGTTTCTCAACATTAGGTAGATCAAGTTAGAACAAAATATAAGGGGTCGGACATCCTACCCAAACTTTTTCTTGTAATTCTCGCCCGAGTGAGGTCAATTTGACACTTGTACATGTCCAATGTTGTCAATGCAAGACACCAAACAAAGCCCTAGTATTAGGCATATTGTACAGTGATCAATAGACAGAAAGAACCATACTTCTAATCTAATTGAAGTCAGAAACTAATCAAGATTTGGAATCCGAATTTCGAAACTCCTATAATTCAGGCGGATGAGAATTTTCAAAATTTGGAGAAATGTATGTAGCCTTCGCCTTTACTACAAAGTCAGACAGAGTGATGGCCACATTGAAGTTGGCACTTAAATGCCGGATCCAAAAGTGAAAAGGAGAGGTGAATCCGATTCTCATTTATATTATTCCTATAGTAAAATCCAAACCAGCGTGCACTGTTCACAGACAGTGCGCGGACGAAGATTATAGGAACAAGTCACGGAGTAAGATTATTTCCCCTCCAAATTTTTTTTCTCTCATAATTGAACAGTCACAAATGCTCTTTATTGGTCTCTCAATAGGCGAAGCAAAACAGACCTACGCTCAATCTAGCACTAGCAATGAGGAAAATGATGTCTTTTGCCAGATCAGAAGTTAGAAGTAAGGATTAAGCCACATCAGCATCTTATGTACGAAGAGGAAAAGGATAAAGGAAGGGAGGGAAGGCTTTATGTTAATATGCTTAGCCAAGAACATAAGAATTTACTGACTAAATCACAACCAACACATCAAATACGTTCTACATATGCAAATATTGAAGTGATATCTGCAACACATACTTGCAGACTGTTTCACGAAGTCTTTCCCATGTCTGCTGTTAGAAGACAACAGATGGTGCTATTCCATTAAGCCAAAAGACGAGAGGTTTTAGAGATAACTGTCATCGTTGAAAAGCAAATGACCAATGTTGTGATGATTGGTGACAGTCCAACCATGACCAGGATGAGCGGAAGCAAGAGCCACACAGATGGTGTCACAACCATGAACACCGCAACCTTTGCCGCACTTGAAAACTATAGGGAATTGGGTTCAAGAATACAGCAGGACACGTGAAGCACCAAGCCGTGGCACTGCGTGTGCAATCCGACTTCTCCATCTTCTTCAACTGTCACATGGATGCATACCAAGACACCCTCTACACACAACCTTCTCCTCTCTGCAAAACCCAATGCTCTCCAAGTTATAGGTAATTGGAACAATAAGAGCGTGTTTTTGTGAAAGCAGGGGCTTGTGATTTTTATACTACAAAATCTGGATTACCCTATAATAATCCTACAAGGAATACAAGACCAAATCCTTGTACGAGTTCTATTCTTAAGCTTATCAACAAGGATTATTACCAAACCGTATGAATCACACTCATACTCTAACACCCTTATCATGTTCTCAAGTGCAAGCTTGTCATGCATGGCACGATTTTTCTTTAGGGCCCGTTATGTGGTGTGAAAGAGTTTTCAGAGGAAGGACAACTTACCATAAGATTCACGGTTGTAGTTGTCAATGCAAATTTCCGTTATCTCTTACTTTGACGAAAATGCACTTACAAAACAATCAACATCTTTGATCAAAGACCTAAGCCTCACGCGTCCACAAGGGGGTCAGGCCAATGGATCTCCGATGTCTAAGTTAGTTTCTCTGAAAAAAGTAAGTGTTAGGGTTTTTTAGGGTAGTAAAAGCTTACCGAAATTTGGTAAAGATGGATGTATTTATAGGGGAGTGGCTGGCCATGGTGTTAGGGTTTTACCTATACATGGCGGCATCCCTATTGGCCAAGGTTGGGAATATATTAAAGATGAGATTTGGGTAATTAATCATTATCTTTAATGCTTCGACTTTTCCTTGCCATGGGCATGTGTGGTCAATCGTATTCAGTTGCATGGACCTTCAAGGGTGTTGAGCTGCTCGTGAAAGTATCTGAGGAGCCTACCCATTCAATGAGGGCAATCTTGTATTTCTTGAGCAAAAATCAACGTCTCGCCTCTAGAATTTTTTAGATCATTTTGGGCTCCACAGTAGTATCTCAAATTAATCTCGAACTTATTGATTTGAGATGTTGCATGAATAACATCATTTGTTAATCGCATACTCATTGACTTAGGTATTGTTGTGATGGTATCTCAAGTGCCACGAAAATTTTCCCTTCTAAAGGAGAAAAACTTACAAAAAAAACTTACATAAAATGAATTTGTCCACATGACAGTGTCTCAAACTTATCACACATTGTCACGTATTTTAACTTTATCACATAAAATCGTAATAATTGAGAAACTACTACCACTTTTACATCCTCGTTTCATGTAAGTCTCTCTTTTTAAGAGCAGACATGGATGAAGATTTCGATCCTTGTCCTGAATTGGCCTATTAGACATGTCCATTTATGAGTGAAAATTGTAGACGCACTCATTGTGCACGTTTAGGAATTGAATTAGTTGTGAAGACGACATTTGTTTTTTGAAATCACAACAATTCTGCATATAGCACAACGTGGGGGAGCTTGATTCGAAGCATTAAAGCCACATATTTGATTGGGACAGAAGCTGAAAATCCAGGGCGTAATGCACATGCATGAAAAGGGCACTCTTTAAACTTGCTTTCCTTGCTCAATTTACATGAACTGGTGTTTGGGCCAATTTTTGCAGGTTTGGTGGTTCGGGTGCATAGGTGACTTCGACTTAGGCACGTCACGGATGGCCCTTGATGAGTTGGGTTTTGGGCTTCATATAATTTGTATGAGAAGCTTTGGTGTACCGCTGGCTTAACAGTTTCTGGTTTTTTTATTTAACTTCTTGGGCACGAGAGACACTGCATGCTGCTTCTGCACCGGTACAAGCCCGTGTTCAATAATGTCTACGGGTCGGATTGAATAGGATAACTCTAATGTTTAGTGGATCTTAAAATCTGTATCCAAAATTGGGGAGATTTTGAACCTAAGCTCACCAAACACGTAGTAAGCATTTGAGTACCGTAAAACTTATTAATAATATGGGGAGTAATCCATCTACTTATAAACATATGCAAAGTCTCTTATCTCAAGAACGTGGGATTCATTCTCAACATACTCTCTCATGTGCGGCGAATTTCAAGCCTAATAGGTGGAGAACGCAACTCAGGTGACATGGAGCACATATGGATGTTGGACTTTACATGTGGAACAACCTGCTCTGATACAATAAAGAAGGTTGAGATTTCATCATAAAACCAATTGGCAAATAGAGAGTAGCCCAACTACTTATTAGACACATGCAAAGTCCCTACTCTTATCAATGTAGGATTCATTCTCAACATATATCACAATCCGCACGATTGTGCTAGCAGCATTGAAAAATATCAACAAAATTTGTTGATTATGTCCCCTAATGCTTCTACTAATATTATTCATATTTATCTGTAAGTGAGAGATCATAGATTCAACTTCGACTTCTATAAATAACGAGTTTGATTCCAAAATTATTATTGGCTCATTGAGTGGTTTAGCAGTAACCCCACCCCAATATATATAAAATAATGGTTCAATCTCAAAACAAAATATTTTTTTTGGGTATCACCAACCACTCTTAAAGTCCATAGGTCAACACTATTTGAGAGAAATATCAGCGTGAAATAGAATGAGCAAGAGCAACGCAGTCACGAAATTAGGTTAGGATCCAAAGGACAAGCTTGGAATAATCAAGATCTGTAGCGTTGGATTGCGGGGCAAAACAATTCGGAAACTTAGCAGAATTTTTGGAATCAAGAGCTCTGTCTGTGTGAATCTATAAACCATTTATTACACTTTAAACAAACGCATTGACTTCGCCCAGTAATGGCGGTTGATATATTATATCCGAACCAAAAATGCGTATGGGTGCAGTAGGGTTTAGGGCATTTATATAGACTGAGAAGGAAGTTGAAGTGCTACCACAAATTGCTTTTTAGAAGAACAATTGTTTACATATCTTCGCACGTTTCTGTATGTGACGTACTCAAGACAAATAAACGAACCACAAATATCGAGTGATATGGAGCATATGTGCTTGTTTTCACAAGTGGCCCAACTATGCTCTAATATTATAAAGAAAGTTAAAGTTCTACTAACTAATTGACAATATAAAGAGTAACCCTATTTTTTTTTTATAATAACATGAGAAATGCTAAAGAAACTCCCGCTATTTCATGTTTTTGGCATAATGTTTTATAATATTGACACATAAAAATTGTGCCAAAAACATGATCCACTTTTGAAAAAGTTTCCTTAACATTTCTAATCATATAAGGTTTTTAGCTTCCCATTGTAGGGCAACATTTACTATCTTCACAAATTGAACATTTACGACAACTTTTACAATGCATCCATCGTGCCACAACGAAACCAAAACAGAGTTAACCGCAACTAAAAGTATGAAAGGACTTTCACAACATACATGATCGTCCTCCATATGAATCGAATTGTTTGTTTAAATTAAGACAGGAAGCAAGTTTAGTAAATGCCACATTGGACTCAATTAAAACTATTGGGCTATGGATACGGATCTCTGCCACCAAATTCACAAAATCTACCAAATCCACTAAATTCACTAATTTGTGTTTTTGAAATTTGATCAAAAGGCTCAAAATAGGGGGTTCCTTTAAAAGTTATAATAATTTTAATCGTTTGATCAAATTTCAAAAATCCGGATTGATGGATCCGGATCCCTTTCATTGGGCTATGACCTATGAAGTCAGTGCATGATGCCCCAAAACTCGAGAAAAGTTACGGGACACGATTATATCGAATATTACCATTAATTAATATTTATGATCGAGTAAATTATAAGTCTATGCCACTTGTTCACTTGCTTCATGTGCCATATTTAATTTGTATCCGAAAAATGAGGTCAAATCTGAAATAGAGGGATCCAAGGTCGGCCATTTTACACTCTAACCAGTGGCCACCATAATCAAGAAGAACGGCATGGCGTTTTGTTAGATGTCACCCCAAACACCACCTCCCACAACGAGTTTGCTATTGAGATTGAGAATGTGAGTATTCTCACAATGGGGCAGTGGTTCCTTCTAGTCTCGCTCTTTTTCGTATTCACACGAATCGACTCGTTTGGTTAATTTGACATCAATCGTGTCAACGTGACAATGTCTGATTAACTTGTCCTACATTTTTTACCACCTGAAATCTATACTGAATAGTTTGTTCATCAAATTAACAGTCGTCTAAGACTTAATTTTTCTTGTTGAACTTAAGATGAAGACTCTAGTTCCCCCTCGGCATGCAAATTATAAAAGAGAGGGAATTAGACAATGTCAAGATATAATGGATCAATTTTTAACATTAGGAATTGTTTTTGCATGTCGTCATTGTATGATTATTATATGATAATTATGTTATCTTTGTATCATTGATATGTGATCAATATATCGTCATTACTAAAAATAATCAAATCTACAATTAAATATCAAAAACTAGTCATTCTAGTTAATTATCTTTAAATTTAACATAACGATTGAATTAAAATAAATTATAATAACGCGTAAAATTACTGCAAGTGAGACCTAAATACAAAAATCTCAATCTTTTTTCTCCTTACCAAAACTTTTTCCCTTGGTAGAAGCCAACCGACACCTTGTAACGTACAATATTCCCTCGTAGATCAAGGCTTTAGTCTTTGTCATTGCCTCCACTTTTTCCTTTGGCCCATCATTGTTTCAGTCTACTCATTTCTTCTTTCAAGAATCGTTTTAATTATGTTTAATGAGTAATGTTAGGAAGATTAAATTTGTAAATTAAATGATATATTATCAGTAAGAATAATCACGTTTATTAATATTTAAGTAATAAACCAATTATCAACTTACAAGCTCAATATATTCTTCTGTCATCGCTGATTAACTCGAAAACCAAGACCTAAAGTGCCATTTAATTACCAAGATAATACAGGGTTTGGTTCAACCCTCGAAGGCCTTGGAAACTTCTACATTTGTCTTGCTGCATGCAAAAGTATTCCAAATATATAGTTTCAAAAAAAAGTATTCCAAATATATTGGCCACTCGTTGCTGGGCACGTGGCCCTCTGTGCAGCTTGTCCACAATTTCTCCTACACTTGAATATTATAGTAATTAGAATGCATTTAAATTCAAACCCTACTTATTTAAATCTAAATAAAAACTTATATTTTGGCCGATAAAAACCCTAGTTGGCCTTGCCTGTTAAACATGAGATCTCGTTAAACATGAAGAGCGTGTTAACGTAATGTTTCCAATTAACTAGCCTTTGGAAAAGGCCTAGCAATTACATGTGGTACATATGATACATTTTAATTAAACTTTTATCGAAAATTAGGTGGTACATTTACACAGAAACGTGAGTTTGGATAGTAATTTAAATAAAAGCATTTAAAAACACTGTATATACACATCAAACAACAATTTTAACTTTAAATCTAAAGAATCTTGGACCTAAAACCAATTTCAACCCATGGCCGAAAACCTATTGTTTCCCTTCTATTCGCCCTCCCCAAGCCATTCCAACTCAAGTTCTAATTTGGACCTAAAATCTAAAACCTAAAAAAAAGCCATAAACAATCCAGGATTTAGCCCAAAAAATAGTGTGGGCCCCACCCGTGAGAGTGAAAAAATTGATGTGAAGCACAAATGCCCAAACCCACTCTTTGGACGTGCCCAACGCGCTAGGCCCAAAACCAGCGGGATCCCACCCACGAGGGCATGTCCCCCGCATATCAGTTTTCAAAGATAGCCTAACGGCTAGTTTTTGTGATCCAACAGCCACATTTAAATGGGTCGTTAGTTGATCCAACGGTCCACGTTCAATTTTTTATTTATATTTATATATTTATTGAATCTAGCGGATAAGATAGAATATAATCAAATCTAACGGTAAAAAAAAAAAAAAAAATCTAATGGCCCAAATTTAAATTCAACGGCTAAAATAATTAAAAAAAAATTTATTTAACTCAAAATTCACCCAAATTTTGTGATTTTTTAATATTTATCGGAATCTAAATATTTTTAGGTTAAAATGTTCATGAAATTAAATTAAGATAGTGTACATAATTTTTTTTAAAATTTACTTAAAAGAAAAAATTAGCCTAAATTTATTCTTTAATAATCTTGGGCTAAAAAATTTAGGCCAAAAGCGCTGGAGCAGAAAAGCTGTTTCTGGACAAAAACCTAAATTTTATAGGCTAAAAATTATAGGTTTTAAGCAAGGACTAAAAAATCGATAATATCGGCGAAATATCGCCGATATTATCGTTTTTTGGGATCGGCGATATTTTCAGAGTATTCCATTAATTATCGTAAAAATATCGCGATATTATCGATAATATCGCGATATTACCTATAATATCGTGATATTTTCAGAAGGTGCGAATCGGAGAAGAACGCCGGAGCTTTTACAGCTCCGGCCGACTGTAAAAGAGCACCCTAGACTCCGATCTAGGTATCAAAATGAAATACAAGACGAGAGGAATGTTTTTATAACTTCCGTTTGCTGTGAAACGATCGGAGGTGTTCGGAAAGTTCCTCGACACTCACGGCCTCGCCGGAGCTGGGTGTGCTTCCCAGAGACGGAGGAGAGGGAGGGAGAGTTCAGGAGGGTGGTGGGTCGCCGTGCTTCCCAGAGACGGAGGAGAGGGAGGGAGGGTGGTGGAGATGCTGCGGAGGAGAGTTCGAATTTGGGTGTGCGGCGTGCCTGGGTGTGGTGGGTGCGGAGGAGAGTTCGAGAGAGAGAGCTAGAGCTAAGCTAAGAGAGAGTTGAGATCTGAGAGAGAGTGAGGAGTACCCCACCCAAGACGAAGGGCCGGCGGCTGAAGGTGAGATTGATTTGGAGGTTCTGGGCTTTGGGAGAGGGGGGGAGCGGTGCACTAGGGCTTTAGAGAGATCAGAGAGTGGTAGCTTTTAATTGTCCCGAGAGAGACTCGGGAAAAGAGAGAGAGAGATAGGGTGAGGGTTAGTGGCTGCCACGTGGCAGCGTGATGGAGAGTGAGAATCAAGATGGAGGGTCCAGATTAGATTAGGATAAAGGACTCAATTGTATAATTTATATAATTTCAGGAAAAGAGTGAAAATATAAATTAATTTGGGGGTGGGGTTTCACTTCTTTCATTAATTACTACATGTTTTTTACACTCACAATGTTTGCCAGCTCGCTATATAATCAACTTAAATCAGTTAAATCCATCATGCAATGCATTTCCTTCCAATTTTTTGTGATAAACTAATAGATAATTGACTAAATAAACATCCTGAAAAATTTCAACAAAAATTTCCAAGTTTTTCTTACAATTTCCGTGGTTTCCATGGAAATTTTATCGATATCGATATTATTCCGATATTTCCATCGATATTTCCGTGTTTTCGGACTACCGATATTTAATACCTTGGTTTTAAGCAAAGGATTAGAAATGATCTAAGAAGCTAAATATATTCGTCCACAAATAACATTTTTATTCTTCTTCTTATTGTTTTTCAGTTTTCACATTTCTAAGGTCCATCATATCTCTTTCAAATACCAGCCCAGCCCAATCCATAATTTGAAATAATTTACCAAGAAATTCCGCAGGGAATCCTGCCTTAAATTCCTATAAATCCCACTCTCTTGAGTTCCTCACTCCATATCTTCAGTCTCTCTCTCTCTCTCTAGAAAAAAAAAGACTAGAGAAAGAAACAAAACATGGGTTCTCCCGCAGTGTTTGTGCAGCTTTCAGTCCTCCTACTGAGCTGCTTCACTGTCTTCGGTGATGTAATTACCACTTTACCCGCCATTCCTCCACACCACAGCATTCACTATTCTCACCCGGTAGCTTCCCCAACCCACCCACCGGCACACCCGCCGACTCACGGCCACCACCACCACCACCCACACCCCCACGCTCCCACTGCCTCCCCGGTTCACCCACCAGCTCACTCTCCGGTTCACCCACCAGCCCACTCTCCGGTTCACCCGCCAGCCCACTCTCCGGTTCACCCACCAAAACCCCACCACCACCACGGCCACCCACCGGCCCACGCTCCCACCCACGTTCCGGTTCAGTCTCCGAGCCACCCTCCAACCCACCATGCACCACCGCCTCACCCTCCGGCTCACAGCCCGGTCCACCCACCGGTTCACCCACCTACGTACCCACCTAAGAAACCTTTCCCAAGGAGCTTTGTAGCGGTTCAAGGCGTCGTTTACTGCAAGTCTTGCAACTACTCCGGCGTCGACACCCTTAACGGCGCCAAGCCAGTTCTTGGTAAGTCCATAAATGTCGCCATTTTATAAATATCATTACATACGTCACGTTTTTCTAACAATTTGTTTGAATTAATTTTCATCTTTTTTTTTTCTGGGCAGGTGCTACAGTAAAGCTCCAGTGTAACAACACGAAGTACCCATTGGTTGTGAAAAAAACCACGGATAAGAATGGCTACTTTTTTATCACGGCACCAAAGACCATCACCACCTTTGGAGCTCACAAGTGCAAGGTGTCGCTCGTCTCAGCACCCTCCACCGCCTGCTCCAAGCCGTCCGATCTGCATGGTGGACTGAGCGGTGCACTACTGAGGCCTGTGAAGCCATTTTACTCCCAGAAGCTCCCATTCCTTCTCTACAATGTCGGTCCACTTGCCTTTGAGCCAAAATGTCCACGTTAATTTAATTAACAGTTCAGTAAAGCTTGTCTTAATTAATGGGGCTTTGTACTTAAATAGTAATCCTAGATTAATGTGCTGTTGTTAGGGTTTCCCCCTGCATGGTTTGAATGAGTGCCTGTTTGGATATAAGGCTTTGTTATTTGGGTTACAATAATGAATGGTAATTGATCTGGATTTTGGTTTCGTCCATATAATCTTGAATTAATTATATGTTAAAAGTGTTTTTAGTAAGACGATATTTTATTGTGAACTTGAACACAAAAGGTACATCACATAATTTTATATTTTAAGTTGTTGTATCACATCATTTGTATAATAACACATGGTGTATCTTTCTATGTACAGGTCATGAAAAATTTCCCCATACTGTGTTAGTTTAACTTGTAGTGAAAAGTGATACATCTTCAACAGTCAGATACGGTATAGCTTGTCCTATGGTTAACTTGTAGTGAAAAGTGATATATATTCAACGGTCAGATACGGTATAGCTTGTCCTATGGTTAACTGGCAGACATGATCGTAGCTTTCGTTTCGGACAAATAAATAAATAAAATAAAGAAAGAGAGCAATAAAGTTGAGCCTCGGTATGCATGCATGCAGTGTCTGGTGCACCGAGCTTGAGCCATTGGATTCTTTGAAAGGTCCGTAAAATCACGTCGAAGAACCCTAAAAAGGAGCTGTAGTGGGGGCCGTTTTGGTCTTTGAAAAATTGGCATTTTTTTACCAAACAGAGGTGTTTCAAATTTTGGATATGTAAAACGTTAAAAGTTACATCAAATCATGGGTATAGTGGGGCCTGATCAAGAAAAATTGTGTGGAATAGAAGACTTAGGGTTGAAAGCAGAGAATATGTTACGTGGTTGGTTAACTTGGTTTCATCCATTTTATTTATTATCGTTAATAAGTTTAAATTTTGAGATTATGTGATCCTAAAGCATAATAGATAATATGTTTGTAGATAAAAAATTTCAACTTCTCCCTATATTTTGTCTACGCATTCATTTAGGGAGCCAATTAGATGCTCTAATTTCTTGGATTATACAGATAGAAGTTGGCGGATGTGTGGATTTAATTTGATGAAGGTCAATTTTTTTGACAAGTTAACTGCAGTTTCTGTGGTCGTCTATTGGCTGTGAACTATGTGCATGCATAATCAAGTAAGGGTTCGTGATGGGTCATGCATGCCTAGGGCAAAATCTTGTGTCAAACGCGTAATAGAGTGTTTGTAAGTTTACGTTTCTCTATCCGCATTCAAGTGCATGTTAAATTTGAGGAGACTCCCCGCATATATATGTAAGTTGTAACAATATACATAGGGTTAACATTATGAAGGTTGATAGAGAACAATTAATTATTCTTGAATAATACGTAGCATTAAGTGATACAAAAAATAAATGATTGAGATTGAAAATAAAATATTTAATAGTTGTGTAAATCAAATTTAACGGGTAAGACACCAGTAACACTAAGTGCTACGTACTATTGAAGCTACACTTTTTTTTAATTTTTTTTTTTAAAGATGACAATTGGTGATTTTGCCATGACGGTCCATTATTCTCTAAATGCCAAAAAGACTCATAGAGACATTTCCGCGTCCTCGGCCTTCGTTATAATCGTATAATTCACCAGCACTAAGGATCCTCTTCGGATCTTTTCCTCCTAATCCACCAAATCCGAGAATCCATGCCGTTGAAATTTGATCAAACGGCTAATGTTATTATAACTTTTAAAGTTGGTCCTGCTAAAGTTATTATAACTTATAAAGTTGACATCTGTTTGTAGTCATTTGATTAAATTTCAACGGTCCGAATTCTCAGTTTTGGAGGTCCAAATTCTCAGTTTTGGAGGTCCAAATTCTCAGTTTTGGAGGATTAGAAAGAAAAGATCCGGAGAGGATCCTTTTGCCAAGCTCCTAACATTTTAATTCCAAATGGCATGCGTGATGATTGGGTACGTTGTCTATTTGCCTTGTATTCATGTTGTTCAACATATGTACTCGATAACTGCATCTACATAATACTTATAGTGATGATTTGGTTCCTTTTTCTGGTAAAAGTAGTCTCTCACAACCACGCTTTTTCTACATTTCCCCGATTGCATTAAACCGACATCAAAATCTAAAGTGTTTCTTTTCATTAAAAACACCAAAAAAGCAGAGACTCGATTTTCCGCTGAACTCCTATCATTATATATATGGGTCTCAATCACTAGTTTCGCCACGTATAGCTCAAACTCCATTATATGTTTACAAGGCACTCGTTGTCGATGGGTCGAGCTTTCAAGAGCCTGTTGGGCGGCATATTGACATATGCAGTTTGACCGTCATGATTCTTCATTTTGATATCTGAATTTTAAAATTGATAGATGTGGTCTATGAGATTTGAAATTGATAAAAGTGAGATCTGAGTTTGTCCATCAATTATTGTTATCATTTTGTGAAATTTTATGTTAAATGATGACCAAAATGATAAAAATACCCTCAATTTAATAAACAAAGGTCCAAAATGATTTGACAAAATTGAGGATATTTTGTCAATTTATTCTTACTTAATGGAGATTTTTCATAGGAGGACCAAAATGAGTGATGGTTAACAAAATCAAGGACCACTTCTATCAATTTCCAACCTCAGAGACCAAAGTGAAGAGTTATGTTAAACTCGGAGACCATTTTGGGTAAAAAAACCTATACTTTATAATGTAATCAGAACAAAATATGGTACATCTCCTGTCATATTATAAAGACAGAGACTTTGAAAACTATATTATCATTGGACTTATATTTGAAACTTGGTGTACCATCTTATAATACGAGGACAAAATTTGTTAACAACTTTTGCCCTAGCTTTAGCATTTTGATCTTCTCATTTGATCAAATGCTATTTTTAAACATAAAAACGAGACATTTTAATATTTTTTACTTGAGATTGAAGATGAAAAGCAAGAAGTCTAATTTCAAAAGCATTAAATGTATATTTTTTTTTTGAAAAAAATAACACGTTCCATTTGATAAAAAAAAAAAGAAGAAGATCCAAATACCGAAACTAATGTTAATGCGGCTAACATTTCTTCCGATGACACTGAATATTTTCATAAGCTCCATTATGGAAAGAGGATCTGGTGTTAAACTCATAAGTAATGGGGCAACAATTTCACTCTTATTTTTTCTTTCCGCACTCCTCGTTTTGTTCTCACTCATTGGTTTTCTTTGATTTATTCAATCATACTGCTACAAAGAAGTGCATCAAAAAATAAAAATGCAAAAATCATTTCACTAAGTAATAAGTCCCACCCACCCACACAGCCACAGAAGTAAGTATATAACGAAATTTAAACAGGATGAACAAGAAATAGGATGAATGCTCACATGGTACATGGTAGAGTTGCAGAATATAAATATGGAAACTTTAACGAAAAGTTTATGCTATTGTTTATTTTAACGAAAAATCATATTTTTACATTAAAATGTTAATTCTGGTATTATTCACTTTACCCTTTATTTTGTTCTTATCGTTAAAACTCAAAGTTTTCAAACTTTTTTCATTAATTTTCCATAATACACAGATTAATGAATGCTCAACAGCTAGGGATGGGCAACGGTTATGGCGGGCGGGTAACCGCGGTTATTTATTCATAACCGTTTATTCTCGTACCCGCATAACCGTTTATCTATTGGGTAATTGCCTAAACGGTTATACCCATACCCATAACCGTTTATAAACGGTTAACCATACCCATAACCTCGTACCCATTTAACCGTAACCGTTTAATACCCGTTTACCCATTTATCATTTTTTAACCTGTTTATCCTTTCTTTTTTTACCATTTACTCATTTTTCACCCGTCTACGTGTTTTTTTAACCACTTGAAAATAAAAAAGAAAATTTGTCATAATCTTCTTTTTCTAACAATTAAACACCGTTATAGGTACATTCATCATACATTTCTGCATTTTAATTTTTTAAGTCCTTATACCATTCCAATAATTGAAATAATTTTTTACAGACGATATTTTTAACTGTTAACAATGAAGGTAATATAAAATTGGCTAGGTATTATTGGGTTACAAAAACTGTTAAAAGACAATATTTTTTGGTTATTTAACTCGGAATGTAAAGTATTAACATAATATATATATATATATATATAATGGACCATGAAATCATGCACTATAGTCAATAGCATTGATCTAAGTTTTGTCTGATAGGGAATATGGTTTGTGTTAAGTTTACATATATAAAATAAATGGATAAACGGTTACTCGTTTATAACCGCGGTTAATACCCATAACCGACTATTTAAATTTCACGGGTAAACAGTTATACCCATAACCGTTTATTTATCTAAACGGTTACCCAGAACTGTAACCGTTTAATTTAAACGGGAGGGTAACCGCGGTTACCTATAACCAACGAGTATTTGCCAATCCCTATCAACAGCTCAGCATAAAATATTAATAATTGATTTTGGTGGAAATTTGGAAATGTAAATTCCAAAATGACAGTCGCAGTCGCGGACCAATGATGGCTTCCGGACAGACCTTTGCCGTTTCCCAAAAGCCAAAGTTTAAAGATAAAATTAAAATAATATATAATGATGAACACAATCTGATCCGGACCTCCAATTATCAAACATTTTCATAATTAAAGTGCAATTAGATTATTTTGCGAGTGCATAAATGCCAAGTAGTTTTGAATCCGGATGCTCTTTGTCAGGAAAATTTGAAGATCTGTGAATCGTATATGTTTATTGTACATTGTACGATCATAAATTATTTTAAGTTTTTTATTTAAATTTGAATATAAACAGTACTTGAAGAAAATTGATCGTACGATGTACGATGAACGGACAATATTTAAGGATTTCCGAATTCTCACAAAGAGAATCCGAAGACATTATTAGGCTGAGAGAACTGTCGTGTTAGGTGAAATGTTCCATGAAAATCTGTTTCCTATGTAGCTCCCATTGATTCAGCAGCGACGCTAGTGGTCTTGTTTATAAATACATTATTATTAGGGACAAGGATCCCCTCCTAAGCATCGGAGGCGGAGCCTCCTAACCAGCCCATCTGGGCCATCGAAATTTGATCCAACAGCTGCAATAATTATAACTTTTAGAGGATCCTCCTGTTTGTAACCGTTAGATCAAATTTTGATGGCCAGATGGGCTGGTCTGGAGGCTCCGCCTCCAATGCTCAGGAGGGGATCCTTGTCCTATTATTAGTACTAATGCATGCCAATTATCTTGTGTCTTTCTCGATGGACATGTATAGGTGGAAGATTTTATCATAAAAAATCTGGGTGCGACTATTACATGTTATATTTTGTCTATCTTTCCAATGCATAGTTCTTGCATTCTTTCAAAGGAAAATTAAAGAAAAATCCAAAAAAACTTTAGTTTTAATGAAAAATGACAAATAAAGCTGTAGTATATAATACCAGAAAAAAGTAAACATATGATTTTTCGTTAAAAGTGAACAGTACCAAAAGTGTTTCGTTAAAACTCTCCTCTTTCAATAGAAACGTGTGTTAAGATTCAAATTAATCTGGAGTCAATTTGCTATTCTTTCCCTGCTATGTAATCAATGAGAAATGGTGAAAAATGAGTTGTTTGGGTTCGAATCTTTCCAATGTAACTGACATACATGATCATGCCGATCTTCGAGAATGGTAAACGATGGCCCAGGAAACAGTTGGGTTACAACCGTAGCGAAACGGGCAATGGTACTGTAATCCTATGGTGTAACTACAAGCCATGCCCCAATCTGGTTGTTGCATGTTCTTCTTGTTGTCCACTTTTCGATAACAATGAAGGATGTAGCGCAGAAGCTCACTTTATCAACCGTGGCATTGCATTATTCAATCAGAACGCCAAAGTGACAGTGAACTTGTTTCATGTAAATTGCTATCGTTAGGCTGGGTCGACGAGTTGGAATTATTGAGAAACAAGAGCTACTCCACAGCTGGTAAAAACGAGCAATCTACTAACATCACAATCAAAACGCAAACGTATTTACAGGAAACAAAACATCTGAAGTTCCGAATACCGTGGCTAAGAAACCAAACAAGACAATCAAGTAAATATGCCACTTCGTCTGGTTTGTTAGGCATAGTGATATCGAAAAAATGAGGAAGGTAAACGACTTCAATACAAAATAGCAAGACAAAACTGAAGTACTATAAAATAGCATATCACAAAACTCATGGCTAAAAAAGAAGAAACAAAACCATTCCCATGATCTGATAGTTTCCTCTAGCCGGTTTAAAAAATGGCGCAGCTACAAAATGCTCGCAAGAACTTTATGCCAATGAAGCAATAAAAGTTAGCTTAACTTTAAATCTGAGTCTTTGATAGCCTTATAATCTGTCGCATTGCAACTATTAGAGACGTAGCCAGGTCTCCCCGTTGTTAGCAATTGTGAAAATCGATTTCAATCTGCAGTCACCAATCAATGATGAATAAATCAATAACATAAGGGTAAGAGATATTCGACGTTATTATGACCAAAAGTCAGACCGCATCATACAACAGGCAATACATGTGAAAGATCAATTAGTGACCCCAAGAAGTAAACACATTCATCACAGAACCCACGATTTCAATTCAAGATCAGTAACGAGAAGAGTTCAGAGTGATTCGGGAAATACACAAGTATCCTAACAAAAGGATAAATTCTAACATTGTTCAATTTGAGTCTCTACTACAATAAAAACTCCTCTAACATAACACAAGAATGAGTCAGAGACTGAATAAACAAAGTGCGGTTCTCATACATTGATCCCCTTTCTCTCAGTTTAATCCAATAATCCACGATAGAAAAACAATGGAATCTAAATCTGAAGAAGAAAGGACTAGAGTTACTCGCCAAGAAATTTTCCCGCAAACTTGCACTGTCTAGTCTAGGTTTAAGTTTAATGACTAAAGCAAACCATTACGTTAATCATCAGGTACCTTTAACATATTAAAATGTATACATGATTGAATGATATTATTAAAATGCTTAAGCCCATAATTATTCAAAATAACTAAAACAATAAGGAACACAAATGAGACACAACAGCAAGACAATGCAGATAGAAAATTACCCTTCAAGTGTCAACAGCATCAACCGGCTTATCCTCAACATCATTAGCAGCAACATTCGGCTCAGCACCTTGCCCTTCCTCCGTGGGTGGCTGAACTTGCTCATCCTCAGGCAGTGGTTCCTCCACATAATCATTCTCAAAAGCATCTGGAGGCACCTCATAGATTCTAACTTGGGGCTTCGACGGGTCCTTAACAAGCACATACTTGCCCTCATTTAATTTCATACACAAGTCCACAATCGACTTCACAATCCCCCACATACTGTTTTGGTTGAGATTAATCTGCGAGGCAAACTCCTTGGGCTTGTATCCTACCACTGCCAAAATCACATGGTTAAAGTGATCACGAGGATGAACCCTCGAAACGTAACCCAACTTCATCAAATCGGCACTGGCCAAGAGGGCTTGGGCAGTCCATTTAGCCAACTTGTTGGCATTGTTCTTAAGCTCAGTTGCCAATACAGCACCCCTCTGAGTCTCCAATTTCTGCCTCCAATCGACACCCGAATACTTGGGATCAAACTCATTAAGCGCATTCAGGGTCAAAAACGACCTCTGATTATTCACCTCCATAACACTTTGCACCTCACACCTCGCAACCAGATACATTCCCTCCTCAAGCTTCCACCTTCGGTAGCGATAAGCAACGGAAGCAACCTCCTCTCCTTCGTTTGCAAACGGGTTAGGCTCATCGAATGTGACCTTATTCCCATCCCTAACCAAAACCTGCTGTGAAAAGTTCTGATTGATATAAGCAGCCTCGACACTCAACGAATAAGCTGAATTGATATCATCCTTAGCTTCAGGCAATGGCTCCTGAGATGTCTCGTGAACCGAAAGCAAATCCAATTGCGACCCATCACGTTTATCAAAGAACAATTTGTTCCCAACTTTCTGAACAACAATATCCCAAGAGTAAACTGACCTGGGTGCGCACATAAGAGTCGAGAGAATGGTGTCAGTGGCAAAGACTGTGGCTTTATCCTCGTTTGCGAGGCGGCGGATGACGGGGTCGTCAGTGGTGGTGACCTTGAAGAAGTTCCTGTTCTTAAACCGCTCGAGCCGCCTCTCGTTCTTGGGGGTGATTCGATCGACGGAGCGATCGTAGAACTCGAGTCCGCCGCAGAAGAGGAGATCCTCCGGCTCCGGAACCGAAAACGAGAGCTTCGAGAATGTGGAGAAGGGGATCTGTTCGAGCATGTTCCACTCAGGTTGGATATCGACGGAAGATTTGAAAACCGCAGCTTCTCGGCGCGGGGCATTGACGTTGGACCGGTTCATGTTGTACTGGCGGTCACGGCGGGCTCGCTCCTTCTCGGCCTCGCGCTTCTTGGCCTCGACCTCCTCGTCGCGGCGGTGGGGGAGCTGTCGCTGCTGCTGGAACCGCCACTTGGGGCCGAATCTGGGGCGCGGCGGGGGCTTTCCATCGACGAGACGGAAGGACGCGTCGTCACCGGCGGAGCCGGGGAACGACTCACCGGTGGAGAAGTCGAAGACGGCGTCGGATGGGTTCTTGGAGCGGGCAGGGTTGTTGAAGGTGCGGGTCCAGTCGGCGATCCGGCCGAGCTTCTCGGAGCGGGAGAAGGGGGCGAAGGGGACGTTTTGGGGCAAATTGGAGGTGGTGGTTGGGGTGGTGGCGCTGTCCGGTGGGCCCCACCCGTCGGGGTTGAAAGGGACGCCGCCGACTTCGAAACCTTCGACCATAATTGCTGGATTTGTGAGATTCAGAGTGGAAGTCGAAACCCTTACTCCCGATTGGGTTTGAACCCCAGTGTACGCACGGATTTTATGCCATGCGAATTTACCGTTCTGCCACCGGCCGTTATGAATTGTTGGTGTCTCTGGGTCTTGAATCTCTACTAGGGTACGGGGTTTTTCCTAGTCCGATTATATTTTATTGGGCCTCCCAAAGGGCAGTTTGGAAGTGGCTAGGGTTTTCTCCTAAACCTAAAAGTACCATTTTTTTTTTTAAACAAACGATAACGATATTATCCACTAAGAGAAAATGATAGGCTAAACCTCACAACGTACTATAAATAATGTGATTCAAATTCACCTTTTACGAAAACCTAAGAACTCCCACTTACAAGTGAAGAGAAATATCATTAAACCGAAGTACTAAGTAGCACCTCGAAGTACTTCTAAAATGATTGAAATCGTTTTTGTTGAAAATATTTTTGGAACCAATTCTTAATAAAATGTAAGTGAATCCTGATAAAGCACTAAGTACTTTTTGGAATTCAAAAATATTTTCTCTAAAACGCTTTTAGTCATTTTAAAAATATTTTTAAAAGAACTCTAAATAATTACACAAGCGTCTGACGCCAAAAACAAAAATAGTAAAAAACAGTAATTGAGATAACTCTCGTGGTTTAATTGGCATCAGGTAAAGTCCGAAAATAAAAATTAAATTAACAATTAAAATTATACTGGAAAATCTAATTAACAATTAAAATTCTATTAGAAATTGAAATTTGACAAACAATTAAACGTAAGTAAAATCCTAAACAACTAGGTAGATGTTGGTTAATAGACCAGTTGGTGAAGTTAGGCCATCTCCAACTGAAGGGTCTAAGGGGCCGAAAATGGCCCGAAAACAGTCTCTAACCAAGGGCCAGGCCAATGGCTCGTGGACCCCACTGGACAAAAAAGGGCCAAAGGGCCAACAGGCTGGGCCAGGCCCAGCCCGTGGAATCATCCATCGAATCAGCTGGGGAGCCATAGGCCATCATTCGTAGTGCAACAATAACCTTCTGATGAGGTGAGAAACCATGGCGGCCTGCTCTATCCAGCTTCTGTTGAAAGTATGGATTGACCTAATGGACATCATGAAGTAAACGCTTGAAGACATGACACCTTATCCGGAATTGACGTCTGAAATCATCTTCTGTGTACACCGAGTTGGGGTTGAAGTAGTTGTTCATCAGATTGGCATACGTCATCACTCTGTTTTGTGGTTTGTAAGAGCGACCAGTAACAGAGCCACCCCATTGAGGTTGTTCCTCAGTTGGCTGACACACCATGGCTGCCACGTATTGTGTGTTGCGCCATGCTTCATCTTCTTCATTAGACTCCTCATCTTCTCGTCTCATCTGCGCCCATTTTTCTTCCAAATTCAGAATTGGATGAGGACCCCAGTTGGAATTCGAAAAGGATCCAAAGTTGGAATTCATTGTAAACTTGAATTGAAAGAGATTGAATTCAAAGGTGTGTGAATTATAGCCCAATATCCATCCTATTTATAGCAACAAAAAAAATTCAAATCCAACGGCTAGCTAACGTCCTGCTAACTAGTAGTTGGATTTGAATTTGAAATTTTTTTGGCCAAAATTTGTACAAAAAATTTAAAAATTCTCATTTTTTTCCTATAAATTTAAGTTGTAGTTTTAAAATTTAAGTAGTAGTTTTTAAACATAAGTTGTAGTTTTTAAATTTAAATAATAAATTATGTTTGGCCCTATGACCCTCGGTTGGAGACGGTTTTTTGTGATAGGGCTAAAACAAGTCATATGGCCATTTGGCCCTCGGTTGAGAATAGTAAGAAATATGACCCTGCACTATTCATTAAAATATTAATTTCTTGGAGGGCTAGGTGGCTAAAACGAACCATCTGGCCCTCGTTCGGTTGGAGATGGTCTTAGTACTTCCCACTTATTAACACGAGCTTCAATCATCTGCCATGTACATTTTCTCACAATACATTAGATGGTTGAGTGTTAATTTCATTAATTTTGTAGTTTCTCATTCTGAATCACATTAATCAACTTTTCAATTGCGATATTGTAGTGTAGTCTTGTAGATGTAAACATAGTCATCAACCTGAAGAGCAATTTTGGTGAGACGATGGGCAACTCCATTAGCTTGTAGATATAAACATAGTCATCAACCTGAAGAGCAGTATTGGCGAGACGATGGGCAACTCTATTAGCTTGACGGCGAACGTGGGAAAGTGCGACTCCAGTGCCCGACTTAAGCAAGGCCTTAGCACCTTCTACAATTGGACCAACCTTTGTCGAATTGAGAGAAGGCTCCAACAGCGCCGAAGTAATTTGGAGAGAATCATTCTCAAGACTAAATTTTGAGACCCCTTTCCGTCGTCCAAGCTAACCCCTCACGAACCGCCATAGCTTCAGCCTGCGTAGGGGAGAAAACATTGGCCGACTTTCTGACGAACGCAGCCACAAAGACACCGTATGAGTCTCTGACCACTATTCTTGCACCCCAAACTTTAAGGATTCATTCCAGGCTCCATCAAGTTTACTCTCAGACGACCGCTCGGAGGACGGGACCATTTGGGAAGTAGATTAGATATGTTTTAATTTTTGTGAAGCTAGCTGGTGGATTGTTATAGTTTTGACGACCATCAATCCATTTGAGTTATGTCTTCATAAGACAATACTAATTAAGCTAATTCTGAACCCTAAACCCTAGAATCAAAGACTTTTCATCACCACTTAATCTTAATTAATCAACATTGCTCTAGCTGCTCCATATCGTATCAGAACTATTATTAATCGAGAATACTAAGGGCTTTCCCACATACACCAGCTGCTCCATATCGTATTAGAATTACACAGATTTTCCAGTCGCATCCACTTTTTCTGCAAATTTCATTCCAGTACAGCCAAAAGATGCTCATACTTTCCACACGCACACACACATATAGCAAAACATATTCAGTTAAGAAATAATTAGATTCATGAGGTGTGACTTGCCACACTATGACTGGGAGAGAGTTTTAACTCAGGAACTCAAACGCAATAAATATCTATGGTGCTTAATTCTTCTACCTTTTAATAGATGTTTTGATGTAGGACAAAAATTAGTTCCTTCACATGCGAGGGTTCTTTAGATTTAGACCTTGCAACTCTTATTTCCTATATAAAAACCCACCTAATTATAAACATTCAAATAAAACCCAAATTTAAAAGTGATTGCCATGTAGGAAAGTAATTGACCTATTAATATAAAATATTTACAACTTGTACCACAATATTCAAAATAAATCAATAAATATTATTACTCACCTTAATTACAATGAATAAATAATTTATTGCATATTATTACCCATAACACACACATATATACACATATATACGTTCAAATGTATATAGTACTACCATAAGCTCAATATATATATATATATATATATATAGTTTACCTATATATATAGCACTACTATATGTTCAAATATATATATATATATATATATATATATGTATGTATGTATGTATATGCACAGTATTACATATATGATCAAACATATTATACTAATTAATCTACCTATATGTAAATTTATGATGAGCAAATAACATATATTTTGTAGTATCATCATATATATTGGGCACATTTTATTATTATATGTACAAAAGAATAGGTAAAATAGTATTGAATAGAATAATAATATTTTATTTTATTTTATGTAGGTACATTATTTTGCATACATTGGGTTTGTTTTATTATGTAGATGAATTATTTTGTATGCATTTTACATATAATGGGGAAATTATTTTGCTTTTTTTAAGCAATCTAACATTTTAAAATTCGAATAGTAGGTGCACTGAATCAAATAATATTTTTTGCATGAATTTTTATGTATACTAGGCATTTTTTTTTTGTTATATATATGTGTGTGAAATAATTTACCTACATTTATATGTAAAATATAATTTGTTGACTTAACTAAGCATGTATTATTACATATATTAGGCATGTTTTGTTGTTATTATATATTAGACAATAAATTTAATATTTTTTATTTTCGTAAAATCATTAATTCTCTCTCACAATCTATATGGAACTAATTGTGTACATCAAACATTCAAATTGGGGTGTTTTGGGCAAATTTTTTTTTTAAATGTGTAAAGTCAAATATAATTAATGAATTTGCTGATGTGGAATCTAGTCAATGGATTTTATTTGAGTAAAAAACTTATGATGAGTTTTATGTGGAGAAAATTAAATTTCAGGGACTAAAGTCATATTTAGATTCAAATAATTTCTGTCATTAAACTGTACGTAGTAAAAATGGTAACTAAAAAGAAATTATATACATAGAATGCTATATATGTGTGTGTGTGTGTGTGTGTGTAGCTCTCATTTGGTGAGTACTCATGCTAACTGAACTTTAAATATATGTAAATATATATATATAGAGGCCATAGGACTTGAAAATAAAATCTTCAGATCAACAAACGACATTAGGACTTGTAATTTTGATAAGCTTCAGGCTCATAATTAATTAAGAAGGCCAAATTCAGATCACCAAACGACATTAGGACTCGTACTTTTGATAAGCTTCAGGCTCATAATCAATTAATAAGGCCAAATTCAGATCAACAAACGACATTAGGACTTGTACTTCAATGAAGCAGATCATATAATTATAGGTTCAAAATGCACCATCCTGATCGTTCACAAACTTTTTTAGTCTCTCTGATATCCTTGCAGCTACTGAGCCTGGTGCTGCAGACTCTCTAACCTACAGTATATACGCAGACTATAAAAATGTGTATAATTACAGTACAGTCTAAAAAATTACGATTAATTGTGTGGTTGTTTGCTTAGTTACCTTGGAATGTATTGTGTGAAAAATAGTATCTTCGACAACTGAGAAACTCGCATTAACAATGTCGGCTCCCTCTTCTTGAAGCACTCGAATCGACTCATTGAACATGAACTGGTAATCCGGCCCAGTTATCATCAGAACCTCTAGAGCTGAACCCATTTCATGAATCTCAACCAATGGCGATGAATTTAATCCCTCGGTTATTGCTCCACCACTGCGGCCAAACCCTGCATTACAATGACTGCTCTTCTCGATTCCCATTAGCCTGTCTTTCTTCTCCCTCAACTTCTCCAAGTTTGTCTGTAATTTTTTAATGTAGTTTACAGCATCATCTGCTTGATCCGGCAGCGAAGCTTCCTGCAACAATAATCCCATGAACAAAAACACATTTCTTTTAGCATGCCTGTATTAGCAGACAAATGTTGTGTCGTTAGATTGCGAGTCTGGATTATCTAATCATTACAATTACATAAACAGACGCCCAGTCTGACAAGAAAACATGATCTTAACAATTACAGTCTAATCTTAACAATTACACACCCACAAAGAAGATTCAGAGAGTGAGAGAGAGAGACCCTTGATCGTTGGTGGGGAACAAGAGAATTGAGCTTGGAGAATAGCGCTTTCATTTGATTTCTTCTGTTTTTTTCTATGGTTTTCCTGTCAGTTCTAGATGAACTAGGGCACTTCTCCATCAATATATTCCAAACTAGAAAGATGTCAAACAATATCCACCTGCAAATTGAAATACTTGATGATGATATTTACAAATACAAACAAATATTGGTCTTCAATTTGTGGTATATTGCGCGCTTTTATAATTAAGACGCTCCGCAAGAGGAGAGAAAGAAAGCCAAAGGTGAAAAGCAGTACTATATCACAAGATGCTACTGGAAAAAGTTTACAGATTTCAGAAGGCAGTAGGACCCTTCGCTCTCGTTTCATTAGAAGAAAATCTATCTTATAACTGATTGTTTATAGTTTTAAATCTATTTCTTTCATCATATAACAGACATATAATTGTATATATAAATGACCACACTTAGTATCTATCGTTTAACAAGGTCCCACGAACCCACCATTGTCCTTGACCGGTCATTTGACAAAGAAAAACACATTTACTACTGTGCAATTTTCGGCTTACAGTAATAGAGAGATTTACGAATCAATTAAAAACATGATGAAAACGAAATTTAGCAGATTAACTGTTCTTGTGCAAATTCCTTCATGTTATTGGCAGATTTTATGTGAAACCTAGACCATTTATTTTAAGTTCAAATTGTGCGATTTTAGTAGTGTGAAAATGATGGGCTGGCATGTCACATTGCACCCTTTAACCTAAAGAAAGCGAAATTCCAACGAGTCAATTTCTGCCATACAAACCTTGAACACATGCAATGGACCCATGTTATACCATGTAAAGTAATAATGTAATACATAAACATATAATGCCTCATTCATTTCTATTCAAAACCTAGTAATTTTAACACTCATTCTTTAACTTCCACCTCTTGTGAGTACAACGAAAAAAATAAGGGTAAAACATTCAATTTGGAGGATATATGATCAAGCAAAGAAACCCGAAATCGCTAATCTTAAGAAACAACAAACAGCGAAAACAAATTAATCAAAACGAGAAGAACTATATGAGCCAGAAACTTCTATTACAATGTTAATTTTCTTTCAAGGTTTTTATTAATCTTATGAAGTAGCTAGTTAACTAAACTGAGCTTAATTGTTCCTTTTCGTTTTCTCACATTTGAGTTTGCATTCTAATGTGCATTCTAAAATTCATAGATAATCGTAATCCATCCTGATCAACCTTATCCAGCTCATATTTGGGTTGGCTATATGCCACTTACTTCTACACGTGCTCGAAGAGGGTCGATCAGGCCAAAGGGATACTATTTCCCTTTTCATTTAGGCATACAAATGTTATACATGTGATAAGGAAACCAATAATTAAAGTTGATATCCTGCTGCAACTTTAATCTGCATTCACATATTAAAAAAAAGGGGTAATTTGATATGGATCCAAAGTAACTAAAAATTAGATCTATTTCAATAGTCAAAAATCACTCAAAATTGAACCTATTTAAAAAAATGGACTAGAAAATTGAAACTATTTCAAATTTTTCCTTAAAAAAATGGTGTTTTCCTTTTCTTCTTCTTCATTTTTTTTTTTTCTTTCTTTTTTTCCGACAGAAAACTTCAGGAGCACTATATGATTATCAGGAAACAGTATAACAAAGAAATATTATTCAAAGTAGCTTTAGGTGTAACTACCACATCCACATATAAGTACTTGCTGTTTCTTGAGATTTATGAAACTAAAGTTACCAATATCTGTTTACTTTATATTAAATCTCTGAAAGGAACAAATGAGATGCATAGTCTCTCTAATTCCCATACGACCTGGCCATCGTTGCTTTCTTCATGCACAAAAGGTGGAGACACATAGTCTCCTGATCATCTTGTTGTTCGATTTGATCCCTTGAGTGTTCAAATCTTTCTTGCTACGTCATTTCATTTCTCACCACATATTCGTAACTAGCTATCACATTCTTAACTAAATTATCATAGGGATGATCTTTATGAAATGCGAATGCCAAGAATTATCTAGGCTTCACAGTTGATTTTCCTGTAGTAATCATTACAAAACCGAAATGATAGATTTCTTCACAAATTACTCGATATGTACTTAATACAACAAAACACACTTTGTGATGCGAACAAGTTTCTTTTTTACACTTTCAGTGGTTAGATTTATGGTGCTAAAACTAGGAAAATGATGATTTCTAGGGATCCTGTGATCTCATCTGTAAATCGTATTTCGTGCGATTAGTTTTCGTTAGGTAATATTCATATTTAATTTTAAATTTTGAAATGATTTCTGACCGCACGATGTACGATGAAAGGGTGAGATCACGGAATCCCTAAGATTCTTAGGACAAGGATCTGGCGAGGATCTTTTTCCCTAAAACTATGTATCATCACTCAACATTTTTTTTTTTTTGAACTTTAACGAAAAACTCCGGGTACTTTTCACTTTAATGAAAAATCACATTTTTACACTACAAAGACAATCATGTTACTATTCACTTTACCATTTATTTCGTCATTTTCGTTAAAACTTAAAATTTTCAAACTCAGCAAGTGGCCCTTTACCATAGTGGTGGAAATGTGTTGTGCCCTTGCATGACGGCCTGGGTTCGAACCCCGTCGGTGGTTAATTTAACATTTAACTTACTAAAGCTATCGTTTCACTCAAAAAAAAAAAAAAAATTCAAACCTTTTTCATTAGTTGTTTTTTTTTTTCAATTTTTATTTTATTTTATTACCTTGAACCCTAACCCTAACCTTAGTTTTACAACCAAAATTCCTACCTTTATAATCGATAATTTGATCGATACCATCCATAGTAACTAGATTGTTCCACTATGACAAAACCTGTCAATTTCATTGCCAGTGCTCGTAGACATATTCATTAAAATTAAGCATTATCTTATCTTTCCCCACATCCAAATCAAAATGTTGGCCTAGAACAGCAGAAAATAAAACAAACAGCAAAGAAAAAGCGTTGAATAGTAATTTACCAACCCCTAATTTCAAAAATATATATTCACTTCCAATAAAAAAACTCCATTTCTATCTTTTCGACAAAAAAAATAAAAAATAAAAAAACTCCAATAATTAATTGGCATGATATTTGCCCTGATATTCTGGGCGATTCTGTGATTTGATTTAGTAGGATTGAGATCCTTCGGATCTCTATTTGGAGTTTGCGGATTGAGAGATTCTGATTACTTAATTTCATTTCAACGTTCTCCATTAGCCCATCTCATTAGCGCATTTCACAAAAATTCACAAACTCAAATGGCTCTAGTCTTTTTTTTTTTTTGAACAGTTCAGATCTCTTGATCTGCAGACTCCAGAGAGATCTGAAGTGGATCTCATTCTGTTTTGGTAAGTCTGGAGTCGTGCAAAAGGACCAAAAAGGGTCCCCATCCTTGTGGCATCTGCCATGAACTAAAGTTGATTGAATTGGCCGGTCTGCCACTAAAAATAATGACCAAGACTCGTACATAAGCACTTCCACAAAATTATGAAATATAATTAAAACTTTCATATCGGATGTCTATTTTTGTATCACAATTAAGTATTATTCTTTTGGTTGGTAGTGACTTTCCAACTTGCCACAAGACTCAAATCATGTATCATATGGTAAAATTCCCTACTGCAATTCTCCAACCAAGACAATTCATTGGATCAAATATTTGACCATAACTTGGAGGAGCCGATTAGCTGGGTGTTAATGGTCTAGATTCCTCTTTCCTGTGGGTCCTTTCCTTTGGTACATGTTATGTGTTGGGATTAGGGTTGGAGAAAATTTAGGTAATACTATCCACACATTCATTTTTATTTTATCCATACACCTATTTTTATTTCTCAGACATCGTTTTTTTTTTTCTGTGGATCGAATAAATTGAAGAAAATTAATGAAAAAAGTTAATAAGGATGTGTGAAAAGTGTTAACCATAGTACCGAAACCTTTAACACGTAAAGGAGGTTTGAGAGAGAGGAAGGAGATACTTAGAGAGGAAGTAATCACTATTTCATTTAACTTTCTTAATGAATCATTACACACAATCTTCATACTAATATAAATGAGTAAAAATGAATGTGTATCGAAAATCTGTTGTCAATGACGGTCTATTATTTTGTGTTTGCAATACATATTACTTGACTTAAGTTACAAAACATATTTGATCGTTCGTGTCTGATTAAAGTATTTGTATTTCAAATTCATTTCCATTTCTGGAAGTTTTTTCTCAATATTCTTCTCTCTCCTTCCGTTTCCAAGTTAATCAAGCGGAAATAATATTTGAACTTTAAACCTCTTTTAAAATTAACTTGATACTTAACCAATTTTGGAGAAATTTTTTATTATGACGGGAACACGGGTGGTACACCACTTGTTTTTTATGTAAATGCTGGGAAATTTTATTTTTTAAGTTATTAACATTTTAATACACATATCCTATCAGTTGTATAGTAACACATGGTGTACAACCTCGTGTGTTGGTCACACTAAAAATTCTCTCCCAATTTCGTAGTTTACTTTTGTCTTCTTATTGAACTTTTATTCATCAAACTAGTCTGCCATCTAAAAGGATAAAGAACCGACTTACCTTTTGCCCCATTGGCCAGCATCCATCTGGCATTTGCTTAAGGGAATTTGCTTGCTTTCTCATTGGTTATTCTGGTCAAAAAGGGCACAATTAAGCATTTAAATTACGTCAGTTGGTATTTTATTGGCAAATTACGTCACTTAAATTACGTCACCTAATTTATGGACCACAACTTTCATACGTATGTTTAGGTAGTTGAGAAACGCTAAAGAAACACTTTCAAAAGTGAAATTCTTTATGAATTTTCTATCATTATTCTAAGACTCTCTGTTCTTTTATATTTTTGTTACAATATTTTATTGTTGGCACCAAATTTTTGTTAAATTGTGAGGTAGCATTCACAGAGAGTCACATTTTGAAAGAGTTTTTTACCTCCAAACATGCAGGACACAGCAGCAGGCCTTGTTAAATGCCACAATTGAAAAAATTAATTCAAGTCAAGTTTAGGAGAAAAACACATAAAATGATTTACTGTCTTGTAATTTTCAGATCTAATAATATATTATCAAGTATAAGTTTTATTTTAAATACAACTATATAATTAGTTAGAACATCATAATAAAGAACAAACATGTTTCGTGGAAGTTACTCTAAAATTTCAACCTTCGAGTGGTTAGATTTTTTTTTACTAAAAACAAAAAAGTGGTTAGTTTATTTATTCAATTGACAAGTCCACTGCATGTGAAAGACTACAAATCACTGCAAGAGATTGGGATATTTTTGCTGGTTTGTGCTAATGTTGCTTGTTGCAATTGGCTTTTATGTTTTTGATGAAAAGAGACTTCCACGGCATGAGAAATTTCAAGCATCACGGATTTAAGTTGAAAGTTATAGGTGGCAAAAATTATAAATAAGAAAGGCCATTCTATGCAATGCATCTAAATAAATTCTGCAATCGAATTTGGTAGCGAAATGTGATTGCTATAAGCGTTTTTGCTTTAAGAACTTTTATCAGAAGCATAACAAATTTTATTGATTAAAAGTGCTTTTAAGAGAAGCACAAGAGAAACAATCTAACAATATATCACGTAATATTATATAGGGTCTAAGAAAATACTCATGTTCATAGTACTTTGCTTGGATCCACTTTTGTTATAAGGGAAGTCATTTCTGCACATTCCAGTGCTGCTTCTAAAAAATACTTAAAGTGCTTTTGGAACCTAAAATCAATTTCACCAAAAGCGCTTTCAGTCATTTTTAAAGCGCTTTCAAACGAGTCCTTAAAATTTTCCAGCCAAACATTGTTAGAAACACATATGGTTAACCTAAAGCACTACGAACATGCCCCAACAATTTTGCTACACAAGGACAATGTGGTTCTCTCTTTAATTGTCCAAGTTGAGTCCTTACAATAAAACACACAAGAACATTGTGAGAATTAATGTGAACATGTCCTGTACCTACCTAATCAAAGATCAAAGGGTTCTTTTGCACCTGCATTTCCATACAAGTAACGAAACATAATGCAAAGATGGTAGCCCACGCATCCATGTCTGGTTCAGAAAGACATCTATGTTCTGCATCAAGAGTTCCCAAAGCGTGCATGGCAGCAGGGAAGGAGACAATTAGACAAAGGGATGGATGACTAGGTGGTTCAAACAACAAACCAGAGGAGTTTGGGGTGGGGGGTTGTAAGGTAATTGCTTAATTGAAGGAGTCACTCTTTCAACATTGAGAGCACTTCCAGCGTGGTGGAGGCCCCGTAGGGCTATCCACCCAGTGAACAGTAACCTGCCCCTTAATGAACAGTAACCGCCTTTTGCATCTTCACCCCTACACTGAATAGTCCTGGCAATTGGTAATAAAATATTACTATTTTTTTATTTATAAAATAATACAAAATAATTTTATTTGTAAATTCGGATATAATTTTTAATCGTTCTCGTTGCGCCACGTGTCCGATAAGATTTTTATTAAATTTTTACATTTTTTAAAAAAAATTTATTCACCTAATTAATCTCTGCCGTTGAATTTAAAAAAAATTGAATTCCAACACTCCAGATTTTGCCACGTGACACAACGGTAATATTTCTGGTTTTTAAACTTTTTTTTTTTTAATTTATAAAGGTGAATAACATGGACCGTTGATCTTAGATCCAACGGTTGAAATTAAATGAGGTTTTTAAATTTTTTTTACCGTTGAAAATCCAACGGACATGGGAAAGCCACGTGGCCTCACCAACGGTAAGAAATCTTAGTGGGCAGCAGGCCCCATTTATGAATTTATGTTGCCTGACGCACGCCCACGCGCACTTGAAGGCCACGCGCTTGACTATAAAAAAAAAAAAAAAAAGGTTGCTGACGTCAGACCCACTTCGGGCTCTCGGGCTGGCACGAATCGACGGGCCTCTCCCTCGGGCCTGCTCGGGCTCCCTCCCCAGCCAACGTTGGGCTTCCTCCTTTGGGCAATCAAGCCTTGTTCCTGCACCTGTCCCCCGAGCAAGAGCTCCCGCTAGAGCTGCTCTGATGGAGAATGATTTAAATGCTTGAGAAGATGATGGGCAAAAAAAATAAAGAGCACCAATCATTCTGGTTGTGAAAATGACCTGTGAAAAGGAAAATCCAATTCTTGATTGGGTGGTGTATCCATAATTCTCAAACACTCCTCTGAATTTCCGGTTGTCAGATAGAAAGAACTTCAGATGATCAATGGATAAAAATTAACGAGAGTGTAAAAGGTAAAATGATGTGTGTGAGTAGCACTACCCATCTTGATTTCATGAATTGTGAATCTCTCAATTCTGAATCCTAAATGGCATGAAGAATTTGGTAAGGCAGCATGATTACATTACTGGTAAAACCACCCTCACAAAAGCATTATACCCCCTATATTTTGGTCTCTTGAAAATTTTCACGTGATTGGCAAGCATGATCACGTGACTGATAAAATCACTCACAAAAGTATATACACCCTGTATTTTGGCACGGCCCAAAACTACGCATCCTCGGTGTGAGAACTACCCTAATTAGAAACTCTACCCAAGTTCTCTTTCAATCAAATTAAACTTTGCAAAGAAAAAGGAGTTATAACTGTCACCATATAGCATTTTCCACCCCTCAAATTCTTTAATTTATAGACAGTGAGTGAGAGATTAAAAAATGCAAAATTGATAAGCATTTGTGGTGTACGTGTATAATATAGAAAATATATATTTGCCTATCAATCTATTAATTCACTTCCACTTGTTCAACGTGAATGCGACATCACAGAAGATTACAATTCAAAAGGCTTAAAGAAAACGAACCTTTTTCTTTAATTACAAATTTGACCTGGTGACACTACAAAAGCCAGAAGGTCTCACAAGAAAGATGATGGATTCAACCGTGACCGCACAACACAGGAGGGGATGGGAAGGGGATGGTTTTGGGAGGGCAGACAATCTGCCTCCTCAAGAGAACTTGGGTTTAGGCGTTGGTGTACTGTGAGGATGAGCAGGACCAAGCTTCTGAATCCGGTGAAGGAGCTTCCCCTTCTTGTGATCCTGGCAGATTGGACTTGTTACATGATTCAAGGTTCCGTCACGGGCGAGGGAAAACTCGAATTGCTCCAATGCCTTTACAACCTGCGGAAACTCGGGCCTTTTCTCCGGATGCAAGGACCAGCATTGCTCGATCAGCGCTCGCATTGCAGATGGGCAACCCTTCGGGATAACAGGCCTCAAATTCTGAAAAAGCAACCCACAATTCGTTAGAATGTGGTTAACATGCAACTTTAACTAAGAGCTGTTCTTTTTTATAAGTAACTTCCATTTAGAGATCTGCACAACGAGCTTCGCGAGAGAGATAAATGGCGGAAATATTAGTTCAGCGCAACAATTTTCAAACAAAACACCCGAATCTTTTGCAAACTCGTTTCATTGTGATCGTCATTGGCTACTCCTCGAATACTAGACTTCGTAGTGAAGACAAAACCTAGAACTAAGGAACTAACAAAGGCGTGGATGAAGGAGCCTAAAATGCACACTTCTAACTGTAGGCAAGGGAAACAAAAGTTATGAACGTACCTTGTTCACAACAGCAAAAGCAGCCTGAATGGGATTCATATCCTCGTAGGGGATTGCACCGGCTACCATTTCCCACAGGACGAGTCCAAAGCCGTACACGTCAACCTTCCGTCCATAGGATTTACGCTTGATCATCTCTGGGGCCATCCAACGGTATGTCCCAGGGTCATCGGCCAATGAATCACAGTACGCCTCCTCACAAGCTATGCCAAAATCAGCAATTTTCAGGTGGAATTCTTCATCAATAAGAACATTTTCGGGCTTAAGGTCCCGATGAATGACTCCTTGTGAGTGGATGTATTCCATTCCCCGAGCAATGTCCAAGGCAATAGCAACCAGTTTCTCCAGAGGAAGAGATTTTTCCTCAAGTTTGTGCAGATATGCCCTCAAGGAACCCTCTGATAGATATTGCGTGACTACACAATAAACCGGTGGCTTTCTGCACGCTGCAATGAACTGTTTCAAGGAAACAAAATATCAGTAACAAAGGATACACCATTCTGCAACCTCAAGCTCACGATTTGCAATTACGAAAGTTCTAAACATGGTTAGATCATATCTGATGTTTAAAATCTTCAAACTAGGATACATAATTCGTTCACCAGCATAAGAAAATGTAACAATCCAAATGCATACAAGGTGGAAAAGAGGAAGAGATTACATACCTTTATGACATTCGAATGGTGGAGACGAGATAGAAGAGTGACTTCTCTGTTAAACTGTTTCTCCAATCGAGCTGCCAAGACCCTGCTTTCGTCATCCTCCGGCACCCTGATAATCTTAACAGCAACAGCTTCGTCATTGTAGATACCATGGTAAAGCCTGCTATGCGCCCCATGAGCAAATTTAAGCCCAAGAAACAGCTTCGACAAATCAACGCAAAATTCATCGGCAGCGTCCACGGCATTCACTCTCCCGCCGGCATGATCAAAGTACTTGGCCCAAGGCGACTCCTTCCCGCTCTTCGTCTTGTCATTGACTTTCATAGAAGCTAAGTGCCTGAGGGGGCTCGTATTCATCGAATTCGATGACTTACTATGCGAATCCTTACTGAACAACCTTCCCAACCCCTTTCTTTTAGGATGTGGTGTCGAAAACCTCTTCGTATCAGACTTGGCTTCCTTAAACGCATCGGAGATGTGGATCTGAGGCACAGGGGACAAAGATCTCTGCTTGTTGGTAAGAAGATTTCGCCTGACCGGCGTATGAACAGAATTCCTCTGAATCTTTGAATTACTGGGACTCGATTTCTGCTTCGAAGGAGCTGCTTCCGCTTCTGCCACCGCTGCTGGAGCTGCTGGTGCAGGCCTTGACTTTAATCCGGCAATCCGGACGTCCTGCAGGGTTAACGGAAGGGCGGCCAATCTTGAAGAATCAAACCGATGAGAAAATTTCGTTCTCCGAATCCAAGAATACGCCTCTTCCTCCATCCTCCCCAGTACTTCTACCAAATCCCAACCCAGCTTTACACCCACAAAACCACCCTAATTAATCACCTCCTCCTCGTCCTTGAGCCGAGAAGAAGGCCTAAATCCAACTGGGAAATCCTCAAACAATCTGAATTCAGCTACAAACAAGCTCGAAAATCCGAAGTTCTTCAAGCCCATCAACAACGACCTCTAACTTTATCAAACTAGTTGAAGAAAACGAACCAAACTTTTTGCATCACTGAAACTAAGAAAGTATTGAAACCCCTATGGAAGAATGAGGCCGCATCAAATCATCAAACCCACCAAATCTCATCAATCTGCAGACCCTTCCAATCAAATAATTTGGACACCCTCCTCAGCACCACCAAACCCTCTTAGGCTCTCTAAATAAATATAAAAATTAATAAATCAAATAAAAACAAACTTGTTTTTGTTTCAAAGTCAAACACCACCTTCCGTAAAAGCCTGGAAATTCATACACAAACAACCCAATAAACCAGTCAATAAAAAATAAAATTAAAGCCCCGAAAAACAAAAGTGTATTCAATTATATTGAAATCGAAGAAACACCCATGATTACAACCCATCAATCTCGGAAGAAAAAGCTAAAAAAAACAATCATTGTGTCAAAACAATCATAACTCCACTAAAATAATGCAGAATAAAAAAATCCCCAGATACAAAAACCTAAAAAATATTTAATAAATCACACATAATATAACCAGAAAAAGTCAAAAAAATCATATTTTTTAAAAAAAGGTAGCCAAGTAAAATGCCTGTGCTGGTGAGGAGCTTACCATAAAGGGCATGGCTTCTACATCATGGCGACAAACCACCATAAGCTTCAAGGGTATTTCACCATCTGATATGGGCGACGAGGAGGTCAGGTCAGGGAGGTGAGACGGAGAGGGGAGATAGAGAGAGAAAGAGGAAGAAGGAAGAGAGAGAGAGAGAGAGAGAGGAGGAACTGTTTGATTAAAATAATGAGAAATGTGGGATTCCATGTGTCGTTATCGGAGAGAATGAGGTACGGATACGACTTCTCAAAAAGCCAAACCAAACCAAGCGCCAGCCCAAGAGACAACCAACGAGGCTATCTGCGGTTCCTGGTACGGTTCGCACGGACGCGCTCTCTCTGTACGTGTGAGCTGAGACATGTTACTTATTAGAATCCCCTACACTTTTTTTATACTTTTTAGATGAAACATTTGTTCCTTTCTAAAATTTGATTAAGAGGCTTTGAACGATTACCACATCAACATTTTTCTCTTTTTTAAATTACATATAATTTGTTTAAAAGCATCTTCACTTCACCTTGTAACTAATTACCTACAATTTAGGGAGTTTAATTTTCCCAGCCCTTCTCCCACGCTTTAAGGCCTCTTTCTGTAAAAATTAATAATAATTAATTAAATTAATTTAAACTCCTACATTGTTAATGACCCTTTCTATACAAAAAAAAATTAATTAATTAAGGTAATTCCTGATTATTAGTAAAAAAAAAAAAAAGCAATAAAACTTATAGTTTGAAAACAAATGTACCAAAAATTCAAATGTGCCAAAAATTAAATGTACCAAAAATTCAAATGTATCAAGAAACCAAATGTATCAAAAATTCAAATGTACCAAGAAGCCAAATGTACCAAGAAGCCAAATGTACCAAAAATTCAAATGTACCAAGTAACCAAACATACCGATATAATCAAACGTACCGATATAACCAAATGTACTGATATAATCAAACGTACTGATCTAACCAAATGTACCTAACAACGAGTTTTTTTCCATTCTATTTAATTTACTAAAATAAATATTTTAATAAAAAAAAAAAATCTTAAATCATCATAATAATAGATGCACAAAAATAGGAGGAAAATAAGGAATGCTAACATGAATAGACTTCTAATAAAATAAAATGAAATAAAATTAAAACCAAATTGTAGGAAAAATGTTTAATCAAAATTTTCAAAGAAATAGATGTTTAGTCTATGATATTTAAAAACGAAGCGTCTATATCAAAACACCCCTTTACTAATTACCCCTTTCTTTATGGTGTGTGTGATTCGTGTTGGGTTATGGAGGTTAGAGGCTAATCATGGTATTATCGGATATCACATTTGAACTTTCATCCGGAATGTGAGGACAAATAGGCTGTATGTTTGTCGGGAGGTTGTAGGATAGGCAACGCCATAGAGAGCTATACATGTACGTTAGTGTACGAGAATTCGGTTAGGATTATGTTGGAGTTGGCCTTGTAAATTTTTTTTTGGGTTTTAGGTTTTAGGTTTATTTGTACTTCAAGTTATAGACTAGTATATATTCGTATATTGTGTTATCAATACAATTATAATTCTAAAACGTATGATAGTGTATGCATTGTTTATACATGATTCATGCACAATTTTAAAAGAATAATGATATCCATGCCCATTGTTTTAAAAATTCTCGCCTATGTGCTAGAACGCTAGTTACCGCCTGATTAATTCCTAGGTGTTTGAAAATTAAAAAATGCCGGCTAGACCTGCTTAGGCGCCCGCCTAGATCTGCCTAGGCACCCCCTACGTCGCAGCTATCACTTAGACATAAAATATGTAACTTTCATTTTGTATTCTGTTCTAATACTTTATGATCTATTGGATTCTATTTTGCATTTTAGGCCCCCTCCTAGTCTCCTAGGTGCTAGGCCCTCTTTTAGAATTTTGCTTACGCTTACTTTTACTTCTTACACAACTCAATTTTTGGGTGTCGGATCTAATGAATTGAAAAACATCAATAGTAAAAAAATTAATAAGGTTATGTGAGAGGTAAAAATAGATGTGAATAGCGTTATTCTTTTTAAGGTAGTTGGAGTTGGAAAATAAATTGAAAAGGGAGACATAGTTTTGCTTTACCCCTCGGCAATGCAATCATGTAGCTCATGCGTGATTAAGCATGACGGGAGTTTTGGCTGGGATGAATTAGGACCAGAGTTTCTTTTTAATCTTTTAGCTGAAGATGCTAATGTATCCGTTCGCATTTCAAATTAAATAAAATTCCTACATTTCAAAAATAAATAAATAAAAGGCCTTCGGCCAAAAAAGAAGAAGAAGAAAAATATATAAGATAAAGAAAAAGGCCCAACGGCCCATATAATCAAACCCAACCAGTTCAGCTGGATTTGATCCAACTCTTAGGAACGGCCCAATTAGTTCCAGCCCAATGGACATTCCAAGCGTGAGCTGGACGGGGTCGATGGGCGTGTTAAAACTTTATGGCGCGTGTTTTAACTGGACTAATAAAGATTAATGTAATTTACTGGCACGTGCTTTATATAGTAAATAAAAAATTAGGTAAAAGAGAAGGAAAAATAGAAGGAACACAAGAAAAGCAAAGGAGAGAAACCACTCTCTTATATAAAGCACTATTTGAGCGTGTAATTCTAAAGCATAGTTATTTTCTGTCTCTTTTAATCTCGAATTATTGATCTTTTAATTGTGCGTTTTACTTTAGCTTTAGTTTTTTTTTGTGATTCGAATTTGTGCGCAGTAGGGCAAGCACACGATTTTATTCAACTTGTGTAATCCAGGTTTGTACCTCCTTAATGTATTTCAAATTTGTGCTTACTTTTATGTGAAGTTCTTAGATCATCTCCAATGGAGAGTTCAATAGCTATTTACACCCTAGAATTTATGATTTATACTTAAAAGTAGTTTTTCTTTTTCTTTTTCATCCATCCTCCAATATAAATTTAGGCTCCTAATTGGTCGAATAATGGTTTTTCCCCAATAAACTTTTGTTTAAACAATACTTTTTGTGTTATCTTAATTTATTTTTATAAATGTTTTAACTTTAAAATATTCAAATTGCGACCAAGTATGAAAAATCACACAACCAACCATTCCGACACACACTAACCACACTTTGATATGTTGTTAAGCACACTAAATATTTTTATTTGGGTGGAATATGAGTTAACTATTTTTAGAAATTATTTTAACTATTGGATTTAAATTTGAGTTGTTAGATTCAATACCAAAAAATTAACTCATAGGAAAAGGAATTTCAAACCATGACTTATCATCCAACACTCACTAAATTGAGCGAGTCCACGTGCACTACCATGTCTCTGATTCTCATCGGATTTAGGTTGATGTGAATTCTTGTGTAAATTTGGTTTGGGTTTGGGTTTTAGGCTTGTGTTGGGGAAATTTTTAGAATTTAAACTTCTACATTTACTGTTTGGTTTAATAAAACTCTGGTGTTTATATGAGGTCAATCTTCAATTTGTAAAGAATTTTATTTAAGTATCTACGCTGTGTCCGAAATTTCGTGTTTTTTTAGAAGCAATATTGGATAGGGAATTCGAACTCGTACTTTGGATGCAGAGTATATTTTAATAATATTGATATATGTTTTTGTTTCCGGACAGATTTTGAGTGTATATAATGGAGGGTTCATCAGATATATTGTGGTGTGCGCATTGCAGAGATCTTATTACTCCGACACGAGATAACTACTTTACGTAAGAATTTAAACACCTTGTTATTATGCTAAAGTTGAACCAGTTCAAGGAATTACCAGAATATTAGATAGTTTCTTGTATTAATCACTGCTTAATTAACAGTGTGTTCTCTTGACCAGATCTTGTAGTGTTTGTGGAAAAGTTCTCTATCAAAGTGTCATTACTACTGAACCCGACCTTGTCAAAAGCCGCAGAACAAAGGTAACATGCAGTGCATATTCCGCTTGTTGGCGTGAGATTCTTACATACAACTGAAAATACATCCTTGTATTCATACGATACTCATTATGTGACGAATATATGACTCGTCATTATAGGGCGATCGTAAAACTCTTAGCATTCCTGATTCTTTTACTGCTACTGAGATTTGTTTCTAAACAATCTGTTAAATTTGTAATTTGCAGAAGAGGAGGGCAGGTTCTTCTGTAATTGTGAAATCCATCTCGAGTGACCATTCACAATCATCTAAAAGGACTTTAAATAAAGGTATGCGGTTGTGTTGTTATTTCTTTTTACTTTTTATCTGATTTGTTGACTTGCCTTATCATACGAAATATAATTTGCACTTCTCCTTTTTCTATTTCTACAGTGTTGGTTTTAATCTATAAAAAACTATTCACAAATCTCTCTCTCTCTCTCTCCTGTTTTTCTTGAAATTAGGGTTCATGTCAAAATCATCTGCAGAAGCAGCCAACAAAGTACTCAAGAAGGTTAGTGTCTGACATAGCTGAAAGCTCGAAGTCTTATATATGTGACACTGTGGCATCTTGTTTTTCTCTCTTCTTGACAATAGTTGACATGCATAGTGGAGAAATTCTTGGGTGCGGTGCCCGTACAACGTGGCTGTATACAAAGCACCACATCCTACCCTGTATTTTGCCCGTCTAACCACTTTGCGTCTTGTACCCTATACAAAGTTCAAGAAACAATAGTCTGTTGTGTAGGAATGGAAAAAAAAGAAAAGGAAAACTAATGAAAAGAGCTTGAAAACTTTTAGTTTTAACGATAAGGACAAAATAAAGGGTAAAGTGAATAGTGTCAGGTTTGACTTTTTAGTGTAAAAATGTGGTTTTTCGTTAGAGTGAACAGTACCGCGGGTTTTTGGTTAAAACTCTCATTTAAAAAAACCAAGAAACCGAGAAAACCGATTGAACTCCTGATTAGTGGATTTGGTTAGAGCATAACCAAACAAACTAGTTGAGAGTGATTCAACCGATAATTAAGGGGCAAATGTGGACCGAATTCAACCGACACTTTAATTTCCTATTTGTACATAATTATATTTTGCCTTGGACCAAACATATAAGGTAATATGGCAAAACCATACTCCTAATCCAAAGCAAAAGTCCAAGGCCACAATAATTCGTGACTGTGATGCCAATCGACAAAACCACCTCACCATACAGCATGACAGTGACTTTGAAATGATGCAGGAGCATGGAAATGTTGGAGGAGCTGCAGATTGCAAACCTCAGGTTGGGAATCAAGAGAATGTTTATGACTGCAGCTATGATGGTGATGATGAGGATGATCACAATTGATGTTTTGGGTGTTTAATGTGTCCTTGTTTGCATTTGTAGTAACCTCATCCGTCTGATAACCATGTCCCATCTACCAATCAAGTTTTTGCGGAGGATCCCTCCATGTCACGTCTTCTAACACACAAGATTTATACGAGTTTTAGAATTTATTTTGTAACCAGTTTGTTTTTCGTTGTAAATGACAAACACAATAATACGTTTAATTAGTATAGAAAATTAATGTCCCATAGACTTGTGTGGGTCTAACAAAATGCAGTTTGGGCTCGTTTAGAAATGTATTTAAAATGACCGAAAGCGTTTTTACTGAAATTATTTTTTAAACCAATCCTTAGCAAAAATCCAAGTGGATCTTGAAAATGCACTTGAACTGCTTTCTACAAGAAATACACATTTGATGCTTTTTCCAAAAAGCACTTAATCAATTTCACCAAAAGTACTTTTAGTCATTATAAAAGTACTTCCAAACGAGCCTTCATTATCTATAAAGCACAATTTTGGAGAACGAATAGGAGGTAATTGGATGTTATTGTTGATTTATTACCGTTTCTCTTGAACCTTAATGGTTTGTTATTTCATAACCAATACTAATTAGATGATTTTTTCTCGTTTACATATATATACACATACCCTAACTTGCAAAGTAGGAAATTATTCTTAGTATCAAAGCAAGAACACGAACAAAAACTTGCTTAAAATCACACAACTTGAACTGCTGTCATGCAATGCCTGTTATGCATCATCTCTAGCAAATCTACGGTCAGCATCGACTCCTTAGGCTTAGGTCGCAACCTGGCGGAGTCTCCCACGGCCAAAAGTGGCGTCGATGCTGTTCTTTTGCAGGGGCCGAGCCACTTTGCTTGCATGTACTTCTGCTTCCTCCATGGCCCCATGTGCATTTTCTTTTCCTTCATGCATTTCTTGGCGGCAGAACATAAAATTTTAATCAGGCTTTGCAGTCTCTCAACTTTGCCGACAAACACTTCGGGGAGTTTTTGAACCAGATCGTTGTATTCGTCGCTCGCTCGAGCCATCTCGAATTCGTCTCTGAAGTTCAACTCTATGATCACCCTCACCTCCCCCTTCTTTAGATTTGAATTGTCCACCACATCCAAAAATGCGTGCTCTCCTGACGAACATAAAAAATAATCAATGAGATGTTTTCTTACTTTATAATTTAACAAAATTGACAAAAAAATTTACCCGACGACAAAGATTGTCGCGCACAACCACGAATTTTTATTTTACTATATTCATAAACAGTGTTTTGCGGTAGGTTAACATTTATGGAGAAATCAACATTTGTCTCCATGCAGTATACTCAAATTATTATAAGGAGGTGGATACAAAAAAGAAAAGATAATGGTAGGTCAAAAAAGAAGCATGTGATGGGAAATATATGAATTAATAAACTAATCTGATTCCATTTAACATAAAATTAATCTGATTTATTAAGGGAACTATTATTAGCACTTCAAAAATCTCATTTTACACTTTTCATAAGTCATAAGTGTATTTTTCTTTATAATTATGAAAGTTTGAAGTGCAAAATGAGATTTTTAGAGTGCCAATAACAATTCTCTTTATTAATTATATATTTTCACAAATAATGCTCCAGTATATGTTTTTACCCGAAGGAATGTCCGGTGAACTCCTCCACTTAGACTTGCACATGGCAGTGTTGTAACCAGCATTGCTAAGTCTGCCGGAAACTTCTCTCATGAGGCAGGTCCGGCAACCGCTCGCCATTGGTTTCCCGCAACCACACTCCGTCCCTGACCGCTGTATCTCCTTCACCGCCTCCCTTGTCAAACTTCTAATCCTCGTCTCTAGAGAACTAGTCCTGCATAAGGTAGCCTGCAGAACATATTTGTTTAACCATTAATATTGTGCTCATATAATAAACAAATGCTTATGTTGTTAGACTGTAAATTAAAATTCATCGTCGGATGCCATAACATACTATAAGTAAGATCACTTACTTGTAAAAGTTGGTGCTGTTTTTCCCAAAACCTCTTGTCCTTCTCCTCCTGATGATCTCCGGCTTCCTCTTCTTCATCTAACAAAAAGGCGTCATTTTCTTGGCTTCCGTCGCTGCTGCCATAACTTTCCGGAAACTCGTGGCCGTCTTCGTGGAACCCGAAAACCATGCCGGAAAAACTCGCCGCTAATAACTCTCGAGCGGTGGCCGGAGCTGCTCTTGCCATTCACTTTAATTGCCACCGAATATTTCTAGTTGCCACACAAATGGTGTGACTCGATTGGCATGAACAATGTGAGAGATGAGATCGGGGATTTATATACAAAACCCAAAGTTTGGATCAAGGTGGGGCCTAAGAGTGGGGCCCACCAAGCCAACGTGGACAAACAAGCCGCGGCGCACATGATGCGGGAGGTCTGGTATTCTTACGTGGATGGATATGATTCGGGGATGCAAATCGAACCGGTTTCTTAGTAATTTTTGTGAAGATTGGGCCGGACAGCCAAGATCCACGTCAGTTTTCTTAAATTATTGCAACATGGTCTATCTGGATATACTCGAATATTATCTACACTAATGAAAATGAGAGTAGACATAGGGGGGTGTATTCAATCGGGAATTTGAGAGACTTTAGTGGAATTATAAATCCATGAATTTTTATGAAGTTTAATTGATTTATAGAGATTCTATATAAAATTTTGATTCAATTCCCTCGAAATCTCATGGGGAGAGGTGAGATTTGTGGATACTTAAAATACACTATGAAATCTCTCAAATTCCCTCTAATTCCTCAACTTTTTCAAATTCTTTAAAATCAATTTCTAATTGAATACACTTGGAATGTTATAAACTTCTTTAAAATCCTAATTGAATACATCCTGATTTATAAGGATTTTAATAAACTATCTTAAAATCCTAATTGAATACACCTTGAATCTCAGATAATCACTTAAAATCCTGATTGAATACCCCTAGATTCATTAAAAGAATTAAAATCCCTCAAAATCTCAATTGAATGCACCCCCTTAGTCTCATAATAGACTAACAATAACATTGTTTAAATTCGTATTTCACGAGAATCAAACCTAAAACATTTCATTTACCAGTGATGAATAATACCAGTATTCTAAATGTTTTATTTATAATTGTTAATTGTTTGATAAACATAAATAGCTAAATCGTTTTTAAATTCATTAAATTTTCTAAAAATAATTATTTTATAGCAATAAGGAGAATGAACTATTCTTAAGAAGGAAGAGTGAATCGTTGATAGATATTGCTATTTACATATCAATTTTTATATTTTACACGCTTTGTTATTTTTAGCCTTTCAGCCACTTCAATTCATTAGATTAAAAAGCCAAAAATTAAAAATATGTGAAAAATAAAAGTGTAATGCTAAGGATACTAAATTTATAGACTAAATTTTGTAAATTAAATGATATGAAAATTGATGACTAAATTATTACTTAAACATTGATAAGCGTATTCATATTCTATTGATAACACATCATTTAGTTTGCAAATTTAATTTATAAATTTATTCTCTCTAGTATTACTTAAAATAAAATATAATTGTGACAGCAATACAGAGTATATTAATAATCAGATCCCTTACCAGGGAGTCCAGATCTTCTGCACCCAAAACTCCCTGTGGCCCCTCTGTGTCTTTGCTTTTTGAACTAAACATAATTAATGTTAACTTGACAATAATTAAAATAATAAAAAGTAAACCAAATCTTTAGCCAAAAAACAAAGGCATAGAGGGGCCACATGAGGTTTTGGGTGCAGAAGATCTGGACTCCTTACCAGGAGGGATCCCCATTTTTTAAAAAAAATGGGGACACCCTCTTGACCGTTTGATTGGCTTTAATGAAATTATGTGGTTGAGATTAAAACACAGACCACACAATCTCAACCATACAATTTCATTAAAATCAAATCCAACGATCAAGAGAGTGTTCCTATTGTTTTAGAAAAATGGGAATCCGTGAAAGGATTCCAATTAATAATATAACTTAAGTGATGCATCTCTATCATGATCACGTGGGTGGTGGGTCCACCAGGGATGAATGATTAAGATGACTTTTAGTTGAACGTCTCAAATTTTGCAATGTGGATAGATCTAAGCCGTCGATGATCTAGCTTTATCCAATTAAGGGGCCCACATGTCGCCCCACTAACCAACTCATTATTTCGCACATTGTTGAAAAATATTTGGATTATGTTCAAAACTGTCACACATACGCGGCGTCGCGACGTTGCCAATCATCCGGTTTTCCGCCTAAGGACAGGGAGTTATATGGGGACGGTGGGGAGGAGAACTTAAGGGCCTTTTTGTCATTTGATGGCCCAATAATCTTGTAGCATGCCAATAAACGAGTCCACGTGCATTCAATCTGTCCTTTTAGAAAAATGAAAACTAATAAAAAAAGGTTTGAAAATTTTGAGTTTTAACGATAAAAATAAAATAAAGGGTAAAGTAAATAGTAGCAGGTTTGACTTTTTAGTGTAAAAATGTGATTTTTCGTTAAAGTGAACAGTACTGCGGACTTTTCGTTAAAACCTCCTTTAGAAAAGACTAGTTGGTGGTTTGGTTGTGACAATTCATTTTTTTTTTAAGTTGTAAAGACTCATAAAGGTATGTTAGTCTTATCTGACCATCATCGTCTGATTCATCAATCATAGAAATCGAACTCAAAATGTTCCATATAAAATACGAGTACGTAATTTATGCCTAGCTATTAGGCCACCTCATCGTTGTTGCGTCACATGTTTTATTAGGGTTAGAAACAATGATAAAATAAATGATTTCACTGTTTGGGTATGTGACATTTGAGAATGGATGATGTGACTGAATTCTTATTTAAGTTTCGTGTTTTACATGGCTTAATTTTCATGGAAATTAAGGGTACCTATATTGACCTAATTGTCGTAGTGGATTTTGAAATTTATCTTTTTGGAGTCAAGATGAAGCATGATTTCGACTTTTTGCCAACCGCATTATATTTGAGGTATTTTGTTAAACATTTTGTATGCGTTGCGAATTTATAATCATGTTCATGAATATAGGTTGCATTTTTTTGAGTACTCGTATACGAGTATAAGTCTAAAACACACCTAATATTTTAAACAATTTTTTTGGCTTTTTCTTTCTAGCATATACCTACTTATACTATGTATAAATAATTAACTGTTCACATTGTATTAGCTAGGCATACGTATCTTTTTATTCTTAAAAAATGATCAGCTGGTGATTTCGTCACGACAGTCTACCATTTTGAAGGCTGAAAAGACTCACAGATATATTTTAGCCTCCTCAACCATCATGCTGCTAGTAGAAATCAAACCTAAGATATACCGTATGAAATATGAGTCTAAAATTCGTCCTTAACTATTAAGCTACCCATCGGTGGTTGTAAGACATACGTATCTGCAGGTTGGTTAATTAGGTATTTCACTATAATATTAATGGCGACACTTTTCGGCCCAAATGTACAAATGATTAAAATCCTTCCATAATTCAATTAAAATATCCTCAAAGGAGTAGCTGTGTTTTCTCCTTTCATGTTCATATACACCCTGCTCTATTATATTTATTATTTTCGTCTGGTCCCCTTAATTATTTTACTATCGGGGATCAAATTAAATTTATCTTCTTTATTAGTTGTCTATTAATTTATGGTAATATCATCTTATAGTTAATTAATCAAACCTTGATTCCCATCATACTTACAGTTGGCTACCCTTTTTTTTTAAAATTTTTTTAAATGATTATTATGAAGAGAATGTGGAGAACCCGAAACTATTACAATAAGTAGGCAAAGGAAATGTTTTGAACTTGGAACATATAAGTACAAATCTAACAGCCAAAATTTATTAAGATATTAGACTACATGCCGAGTTGGCTTCCTCAAACTCACAACAAAAGAACAACATGAGAATCAAATTTCACTGAATGCAGATACCTAATCTACATTGTTTAATAATTTAGTCGACATTGAGATCTTGTAATGATCTCAAAAACCCATAGTTTTTTGTATACCTTGATAGTTACTGTTTTCCTATAATATATAGGTTGGTACTCTGTTTTAAGTCAAATTTGAACAGATTTATTCTAACTTCGATGATAGCAAGTTTGACCAGTTCAAAATGGGATGACAAAATCAAGGTTGTGGGGCTGGTACATGGACAACAACATTCAACTACTTCGTATAGGAAAAGATATACTTAGTGACAGAGTCGGAATTTTATGTGTGAGATGATCTTTTACATACATAGGTAATTTAGAACTTACGTGAGAGATTGGAGTAATTTGCATAAAAATTAAATGACCCTAAATTCAATAGAGAGAATTAAAAATATTGCACAAACCCAGAAACCCAAATATAAGGTAAAGAGTAAGCATTTAAAAAAATATATATATATAAGTTAAAACCAATGAAAAGTTGAAATAATAAGGAGGGGAAGTGAAGACTGCACTGCAGAGAGATGGAAAGAAAAATGAGGCCTAGCTTGGAACGAAAAAAACATTTGAATTTAGAACACACTTGAAATTTCAGGGTATTAGACTAATATGCAGCAACATCTGTTATAGTGGCAAGAAGAAAAAAAGGCAGGATGGGCTAAGGACCACTTTGGTCCCTTAGTGGTTTTTCCATTGGATATATACACTAGAGTTGCATGAAGATAACGGCTCTCACATTGGATATGATCGCATTGGATTGAGTGAGATCAAAATACCACGAGAGTTTCATATTTTTGCAAGAGGTGTCACACTAATGACTGTTTAGTCGGTACATGATACCTAAAATATGATTTGTTCTCAAACAAGTTACAATTTATTTATGAGTAAAGTGTCAATTTTTCCCTTGAGCTTTCATTTAACGTTAGACAATTGGAAAATTGAGGACTTAAACTAATTTTTTTGGCCGATTTCCCCCCTGATGTTAGTTTTCGTTCATTCAATCAAAATTTCTGTTAAATAGAAGTACATGCACAACATGTGAGGGTAGTTCGGTCGTTTTGTTTGTTAAAATAATTGAAAACCCTAGATTTTTATAATGTCAATCTATGCAAATCTATGTGATTCTATAGCTTTTGTGTTTGAAGGTTTAGCAAAGTAACACTTTTATCCTCAAAGTAGAGTTACGTGGTGTGCATGTGATAAGAGTTAACGTTAGTTTGGATGGAATCAATGGAACATTAATTGTAAGGGGGAAATTGACCAAAAAAATTAGCTACGTCCTTGACTTTCCAATTAAAAAGTTTAGAGGGAAAATCGAAAGTTAAGATAAAATTCAATGAAAAAGTCGGCAATTTACTCTTTATTTATTATTTGGATTTTGTTTATAATAATAAATTGAACACGCATACGGAAACGACTGGATAAAAATGCTTGCTCTAAAAGGGATAAGAACAATATTAGAATATGACAGAAAGGGGATATTTTGGTAAGCTTGTATTGGAAATAATTATTATTGCTTTTACTTAGTAAATTAATAATTTGATCACATACACTACATGTGTTCAACATGCTTTTGTGAACACGTATGTCCCATATCGATCTATATTGACTATAAGAAAACATTCAGGTGCAGTGTTTATCTGAATCCTTTACTGTCATGATTAGGGTTTATGATTTGACCAGATTTGATGATTAGCTTAGGTAGCTAGATAGGATAGCTATCATCTCTTCCAGCCTTGTTCAAATCAGATACGATGGTGGGAAAGACATAGTCCGATTTGGTGTACATCTGGCTAGTAGCTTAAGGGCTGGTTTGGTATTGCTATGTTTTGAAAAAAAACTGCTTCTGTTGTATTATGAGAATAAGCAGCTGTGAAATAAAGCAGCAGAGTGTTTGGTAAATTTTTTTGTAAAAGTGCTTTTGAAAAAAAAAACAGTATTATAGTGTTTGATAAACTTTTATGTAAAACAGATGTGAAAAAAGCTGGTTTTTCAAAGCTGGGTTTTGCAGCTTTGTGTTTTTGGCTTTTTTTCACCCAAAACTGTGAAAAAAAGATGAAACTGAATGTTTACCAAACATAAAAAAGCTCCCAGCTTTTTTTTATAGCCACTTTTTTTTTTCAGAATCATCTCAATACCAAACCAAGGCTAATTAAGAGAGAAAACTAAGGATGGATTCGGCTTTCACTTAATTATATATAGGCTTTTTAGTCAAAATGATCCCTGAAATTTGCATAACACATCACTTTGGCCCCTAAGATTGAAAATCAATAGAAATGGTCTCTGAAATTGTCCACCATCCATTATTTTGGTCATTCCATTAAAAGCTCCGTTAAGTGTCCCAAAGCTCTTGGCTGAAAGTTTGGGCAATTTTCAAAGCTTTGTAACTTAATCGTTTCTTAACCAAATTCGACCCATATATATATATATATATATATATATATATATATATATCAAAATGAAAATAGAAAAGTGTAGAACAAGATTATACCTATTGGGAAGCCCAATGGTTGCCGGAGATGGCCGGAAAATAGTCTGAAAAGTGATTGGTCTGCGGGAAACTAGAAAACTCGCCGGAAATTGGGTAAGCTTTAAACGTTCATAACTTCTTCAATACCAAGGACCAAAATATCGATAATATCGCCGATATATCGGCGATATTATCGTTTTTTCGGGGGATGGATATTTTTTTAACTATCCAAATGGTTTTCGTGATAATATCGCGATATTATCGAAATATCGGGATATTTTTTTAGAGGGAGTTAAACGGTGAAGAACGCCGGAGCTTCTACAGCTCCGGCCGACTGTAAAACAACACCACAGTCACCACCACGCTGATGCTCTGCATCGCTTCTGCTATCCGCACCCAGTTCGAAACACCGCTGCATCTCGTCGGAGAAAGACGATCCGTTTGAAGGAGACGGAGAGACTGAGGGAGAGACGGAGACGGAGAGACCAGAGTTGCAGAGACCTGAGAAGGATCGATTTCGAGAGAGAGAGACTGAGGGAGAAGAAGAAGGATGGAGACTAAGGTGAGGTAGAGACGGAGACTGAGGTGAGGTAGAGACGGAGACTGAGGTGAGGTAGAGACGGAGACTGAGGTGAGGTAGCGACGGAGACGGAGAGAAGGAGAGAAGGAGAGAAGGAGACTGAGGTGAGGTAGAGAAGGAGACGGAGAGAAGGAGGGAGAGACCGAGACGGAGAAGAATCCAGAAAGCCTCTGTCCTCTCCTCTGTGTTCTTCTACTTGCGTGTGAATGAGTGAAGGAGACGGAGAGACCGAGGCAGAGAAGAATCCAGACTCTGGGTATGCTTGCGTGTGTGCGTGTGCTTGTTGAGATATGAGAGAGAGTGAGGAGTCCGAGAGAGACTCGGGAAAAGAGAGAGAGAGAGATAGGGTGAGGGTTAGTGGCTGCCACGTGGCAGCGTGATGGATAGTGAGAATCAAGATGGAGGGTCCAGATTAGATTAGGATAAAGGACTTAATTGCATAATTTATATAATTTTAGGGAAAGAGTGAAAATATAAATTAATTTAGGGGTGGGGTTTCACTTCTTTCATTAATTACTACATGTTTTCTACACTCACAATGTTTGCCAGCTCGCTATATAATCAACTTAAATCAGTTAAATCCATCATGCAATGCATTTCCTTCCATTTTTTTTGTGATAAACTAATAGATAATTGACTAAATAAACATCCTGCAAAGTTTCAATAAAAATTTCCAAGTTTTTCTTACAATTTCCGTGGTTTCCATGGAAATTTTATCGATATCGATATTATCCCGATATTTCCATCGATATTTCCGTGTTTTCGGACTACCGATATTTCCGATATTACCGATATTTAATACCTTGTTCAATACTCAACGAAATCGAATGGTTTGGTCGGAAAAATGCTCGAAATTGGCTAACTCGAGACCAAGATAGCCACTTTCGAGCTATTTTCCGGACAAACAACGACGAACTAGCCGTCGAGAAAGGTATCATTCTCTTCGTCTCATTGAGAAGTATGATTTTCGTTTGTGAATCACTCAATTTCGTTGAGTATTGAAGAAGTTATGAACGTTTAAAATTAAACCAGTTTTCGGTTAGCTTTTCAGTTTTCTCGCTGACCTAGTCACCTTTTAGGCTATTTTCCAACCATCTAGGCAACAATTGGGCTTGCAAATAGCTATAATTTTGTTTTACACTTTCCTATCTTTATTTTGATATATTATGGGTCGAATTTGATTAAAAAACGATTGAGTTACGAAGCTTTGAAAATTGCCCAAATTTCTGGCTAAGAGCTTTGGGACACTTAACGAAGTTTTTAACATAATGACCAAAATAATAGATGGTGGACAACTCAACGACCATTTCTATTGATTTTCAATCTCAGGGACCAAAGTGATGTGTTATGCAAATTTCAGGTACTATTTTGGCTAAAAAACCTTATATATATGAGTCGTTACTGATACAGTATACTTGTATAAGTGACGTTATATCTGTATGCTAATTCTTTGTGGTTTTTGTTTGCCTACTTCTACATGATCTTTGTTGGTTGTCCGTTTGGACTTCCTTGAATGAATGAATCGCCAATCGACCAAGAAAAAAAAAAATATTTTGAAACGTAATTAGTTACAAGTTTATAACGTCGAAGTTTGATTAATTAAACGCAAAGCAAAACTTAGGAATATCCTAGAGAATATGCTTTGATCAAAGGATCAGCACTACAAAGGATGAAGGCTCTAGCGAGAAGCACGTAGCACCAATTATGTATCTGCATCTTTGTTTTTTCTTTCCAGCAATATATGAGTCATTTGACAGAGAATTATCAGCATAAGTTATCAGCAACATGCATGATGGCTTGCCAATAAATTCCAGACACTGAGTTTACTTTTTATTTCTTCCTTTTACGTGCGCCAGCAAAACCCTAGTGATGGAGGAGTTCGAAGTAAATACGACAAATCGAAGCAATTTTGTGGTGCACGTATAAGCTATCAGAAATTATGTGAAGATGATACGACCAGCTGACCTGTATGTCATATGTCTCATACTCCACGTTGATAAATATTTAAATTTCCCAACCAAAACCTAATAAAGGCAATGACTTCATTGTCACATTCACTCTCACAGGTCTCTTCTTTTGTCTGTTTTTCAACTAAATTATCCTTACGTCGTGGCCAGTGATTGGTGAACTTATAAATACTGAGACAGTGAAACTCGACTTGCATTGGAGAACAGTCAAACATATCAATTGTCTGCCTTACAAGAGCGGGATTCTAGAGGGGTGAGACTCAAAGTCGCTTGTTAGTTAGAAATAAAAGAACAAATTACTTAAGTACTACTTAGTGAATGCATATCTGTGAAACTGAAACAGCTAGCTAGACATAGTAGAAATGCTTGTGAAACTGCAGAATCACGAGCTTGGGCAACGACAACACTACTTGTGGACGTAATGAGTGCCAATCCAATATCCATATTGTAAGTTTGTAACCAATCATATACTATCTTTAACTCCAAAATCCCCCCATCCCTCAGGAAAAAAGGAAGATTCAGTTTGTCTGCTGTCACATATGTACTGTCCATTCTAAATAGACAGTACATGTGATCATATATATATGTAACTGAGATTTATATAGCATATGATCATGCTAATGTCCATAACATATGCCATACTGCCACCCAACCCAATGTTGTAGGCACATCAATAATCCTTGACTCGTTCTCGGTTTTCTCTCCCTTCGATTTAGGTGACTGAAATTTGGTTTGTGTGGAACCTGTACTTGCACTCACAGCAAGTCGAACAACATGGAGATTGATGCAGCCTACGATATGTTGTGAAAATTATTCAGGTGATTGTCTCTCAAATCTTGATCTTCCTCCTGAGTTTAATCGTTCTCCATATGGTACTTATCACGTCTGTTATCAAAGTTCTTGTGTGGTTCAACAAAATGTTGATATGGAATCTTGTCTAATTATTAAAAATGTTGATTACAAAGAGTTTTTAGAGTTGGAGTTTCATGATTTAATGAGTTCATTGGAAACTTCTAGATATGTTGATTTAATTGGGGTTGATGTCTTCTCTCCAACCCGACGAGAATGATGCAGGCCAAGGACTAAAGGCGTTTATTATATAAAATTAGTGGCAACTGAGAATTAAGTTTTATAATAATATATGCATTTTTGGAGTTATAATGCATGTATCTAGCTTTAAATTTGTGGCTTATGGAATTCCTATGTTAATGACATTTTATGAAATCATTTAGTTTTTTAGGAGTTATATTGTAAGCCTTTATTTTTTTTTTATGTCTTTTCATATTTTTCACTTTAAGTTGTAAGCTTATAAATACTTGTATTTATAAAGAAGAGGAATATAAGTTGTTTGAATTATCATATTGATATTTGAGTTGCAAACTCGTTTTTATGTGCCTTTTTCTTGTTTAAGAGTCTACATCTTTGTTCTTCTAGTTGTCCACATTGTAGGCTGGTACTAGAACAAAAGTTTATAAGATTTTCAGGCCTCTTCTCGTACTAGGAGATAGTGGACCTTACCTATCCATCATATCTAACATTTTGTTTCGTTTCTATCCACTGCGTCCTGCATCAGAGATCCACATGGTTTACAAATTCGTATAAATTATAGATACCTACATTAAAATTACCTCAAACATAAGTTCAAAATACCTGCTCAATTCCTGTTAAAGATAGCAGTGAAAGCAATAACTACATAAATCCTTCTACCACGAGTCTTACCGGATAACTTGATTTCAGGGAAAACATATCTGACAAGAAAAAGAAGCCTAGAGATTCATAATCTGGACTCTCTACCTCAGCAATGCGAGTTTGTCTCCTCCAACAATCATGTATAGTACTGCAAATATGAAAACAAACTGAAGCTCAAGGTAGAAATAACGATCTATTCCATCGTAATGCAGCTTTTCTGAAATGTAGTACAAATGTGCGATTAACTTGCAATGGAAAATCTGTAGTATGAACTAGGGCCTTTCAACTAGGAATTTTCACTTACACTTTAGTTGAAAGGTAGGGAAAGCTTGCATTTTTTGTTGGGGAAATTGGAGGATCGGTCTCTTGTTTCGGCCCACTGCTTGGGCCTTTTTTAGAATTAGACTGTTAGAATTTATGTCCAAAATATAGATTATTTAGCGATAAATATGAGAAAAAAGCTGTAACTAAGTTACAAAGTTATAAAAAAAAATCATTGTTTTACATTGTAACAAGTACAGTGGCCAATACTCATAATACTGTAATTCAATACTCCAATTTTCTACATTTGTTTGTGTAGTTTGTTCTTTAAGAAAATACATTTTTTTCTTCAAGTCGTGTTTTTACCATGAAGGAGAAAGTTTAGCAAGGGAGCTTTTGAGTATTGACAAGAAAATTATGCTCTGTCCGGCTCCGCAACTGCGAATTTCTAATATCTAGTTGTTAAGATAATAACAAAGAAAGAAATGAAACTGAAATTGTTGTCAAATTATCATAAAACTAACATCTCGCGTGCGAGAGGCCTTCTTTTTAATCAAATGCAACTTAAGTTTTTCGGAATGGTTGTAAATTGATCCATTTCAGTGTTGGTATAATTTTATGTCACTTCACAGGTAGTTTGTTTTGGGTCTGCCTCCATGTTGCAGGTTTAAAGCTGTCGACAAATTTAGGTGATCGCACTCTGAGATGGTAAGCAAGTGTATTAACATCGCCAAGATCTCTGAAGGGGTTAAAGCAAGCAGCAGCCACTAGTATCCTTTCTAGGCGATGGAAGTGCGTGTGGGCGTCTACCATGACTCCCAACTTCGATGCAGTTGCAGGGAAAACTATATGCAGTTTGTATGGCTTTGAAATTAAAGAAGAATTGGATTTGGAAATTCGTAGGTACGTCGATGGTGGAACAACATCGAAGCCCATCCCCTCGAGCAATATCTTTTTAGGTATCAAAGGATGTTCTGGTTTTACAAGTTTACACCCTTGTAAACATTGGCTTTAAGTCCCATAAGTTACTTAGTTTCATATATGTTCGTGTGGCTGGAGAAGTTCTTGAGTACTTCTCGTATAACCGTCCACTTCTCGTACGATACCTCGAGAAAATGTAGAATGATAAGGTTCGAATGAAAAGGTTGCAAGCATTCATCTTTTATAAATTCAAGCACACGAAAGGATAGGTCGAAGATTGTAAATAGATTGCAATGGATCTTTATGCTACAACTCATACATATTATGTGGTAAAGTGAGCTATACTACATGTGTAATCAATCCAATGAAAATGAATGGATATGTGAGAAAAAAGAAGCAAAAGCAAAACCTCAAAGCTCAAATTCCCTTCCCATTTGGTGCATGATGGAGATTATCTACCTTCCACTATGCTAGTATTGGACCAAGAAAGAGACATTGAAGCGGATATGGATTGCTTTATATCTTCAAAAGTTGGGTGTGAATGTGATCCATACCCAAAAGTTTGTGAAAAATCCGACCACATGTCGTTGGATTGCAACTTTCGGAGCAAATATGCATCCATGTCCTCAGTTTCCGACTCATCCTGCTGATCGTTGTTCTTCCCCTCCAACACTTCAACCACTTGTCGCATCGACAGTCTAGCATTTGGGTCAGGATATGCACACAACAATCCCAAATGCAAAAGCTTTTCCACTTCCTCCTCATCAAACTCTCCCCTAGCCCTTAGCCTCTCATCAAAGGCTTGTAACAAGTTTCCTTGCACCATAAGTTTCCACACCCATTCCACCAAAGGTGGCATCCCACCCTCTAGAGGCCTCCTCCCACACATCACTTCCAAAATCAAGATCCCGAACCCAAACACATCAGTTTTCTCTGATGCTCGCCCCATCCGAATCACTTCCGGCGCCAAGTAACCTACGGTTCCGACAACCCTAGTTGTGCTAGGCACTTCACCGTGTCCATGCATCCTTGCCAACCCAAAATCCCCAAGCCTTCCATTCATTTCCTTATCAAGTAACACATTACTTGCCTTAATGTCCCTATGTAGGACTTTGGACTCCCAACCCTCATGTAAGTACAACAACCCTGAAGCCACATCTTTCAAAACCCTAATTCTGTCTTCAAACTTCAACATCTTACTCTCATCACAATCAAAAACCCTTTTGTCCAAACTCCCATTTTCCATGTAATCATACACCAACATGAAGCTACCTTTCTCCCTCTTGGACCAACCTCTCAACCCTACCAAATTTCTGTGCTTCAATCTCCCAATGCTTGAAATCTCAGCCAGGAACTCCCTCATCCCATCAGTTTCGTGCGAAATGCGCTTCACCGCGACCTCCCCCCCTCCTGCTAAAACACCCTTGTAAACCTTCCCATTGCCTCCAACTCCGATCACATTCTCTTCATTGAAACCCTTCGTCGCGGCCTCAATTTCCTGATAGGTAATTCTATGTGGCCAGTACTCCAACTCCCAATCTTCCATTTCCTCTCTCTCCCTTGCCAGTCTCCGATGCCTCTTGACCAAAAACAGAGCAAACAGAGCAATCAGACCAATCACAAAAAATCCACCCACTGTGATCCCTGCAATGAAACCTTTCGACACGAAAATCGACCTCTTTGGAAGCACAAAAGAAGGCAAACCAGAAGTGATCAGGCTTTCACTCAACGAAAAGTTGGAATTGCTAAAACTCCATGCCAAAATCTTGTGGCTCTCAACTAACTGCCCTGTTGAACTTGTGAACCCAACAAACATTTCATCCCTAAAAACAGCAGACAAATTGTAGCGAAAACTCAACAACGGGGTTTTCGGCCTTTTCGCTCCGGCCCGAACCATGGTAACGTTGATAAGCAGATCCTTGTAATCAATCCAAACCTGGTAATTTTCCCCACTATTAAGCTTCAATTTCTTGAAACTTTTTTCATCACTTCCATCACTATTTTCTGGCCAAAAACCTGCCTCGTGTGCCTCGACAGATTTAAGTGAATTCACGTCAACGCCGACATGGTTGTCACTAATATCTCCAAATTCCTCATTCTTAAACACATCAAATTCGACACCGAAAACATGGTTGTCGGACTTACCGTCGTTGGTGAGGTTGAAGAGTCCTAGATGCTGGCTGGAGCTCGTCCCCATGATGCCAGTTTCCGGCACAAAAATGAAGACCAAGCCGTGGCCGGGAAGCGTGTTCTTGTAAGGGGCAATGGAGAAAATGAAAGAAGTTGAGAAAGGGTATACGTACGATGAGTTTGGTTCTTTGGTGGGGATCTTGGACTTGTAGAGCGCTCGGCCGATGGAGAAGTTGGTGTTGTTTGTGAGCGTTAGGGTTCGAGATTCGACGGTGGCGTTGCTGTAGAGGAGCAACATGTCGGAGGAGTTGAAGCCATTGAAGACAAAGTCGACGGCGAAAGCTGGTTGGAAGGATAGGATCAAAGGTAGTAGAACTAGGAGGAGGAGAGGTTTGTGATTTGGGTTTGTCTTGTTCATTGCAGAAAAAATCAGAACGCCGGACGTGAGTTAGGTCACGTCAGTTGGTTAAACAGTACGACGCTTGACTACAACTGAAGATGAATATCAGACTGTGAAGATTAAAGTAGTTTAGAATATCGAAAGGTAAAACGGAGGAAGCTAAAGATGGATGAGGAGGGAAAGGGTCACTGATGGATATTGGGAAATGGATGAAACAGGAGAAATGTTGGTGATGCAGATAACGGGTTCTCTTGTGTTTCTACACGTTAACTGATAAGGTGGGTGTGTACGGTCAAAGACTCAAGGTCAGGTGATGTGTCATTTCTGCCCTTGGAGATGGGTTTAATTTACAAAAATGGTAGGGTTTCGTGGTGGGATTTGCTGTCTGGCTGAAGGAAGACTACACGTGGATGGGACCACGAACAAGCAAAATGCAGCATTCTTTCTGGAAAGTTGAAATTTAAAAGTCCTCTTATCTTTACATTTATGGCCAAATTTTTATTAGCCATAGTCAAACGATCCAAACCGGTTGAGAGCGTTGAAGCTTTTATTAAGTCAATTTTGATGGTCTTATTTATTCTGAGAATTTGAGAAATTAGTGGTTGGGATTTGGTCTTTTTGTTTATTCGAATTCTAATGGCATACTAGTGTTGCTTAATTTTCTTGCATTCTTTTCGTATCTTGATTCGTCTAAGTGTTTTTTTTCTTGATCATAAGGCTGCCAATGCTTAATTTAAATTAGTTGTTTTTCCTTTTTACTATCACTATTTAATTTAAAATTTAGTATAGTTAATATTGAAGAAAGTTATGGACGAAAGATGAGAATCTTCACCTCGAAAATGATTTTCAATAGATAAATCAACATTTCTTAATTAAATACGAAGAATTATAGCTAAATCAACGATCAAAAAGCAAAATTTTGCTCAGGAGGTGGACTATTGAGCATTTGTACTTGGAATTGAAGAATAAACCCTATTCAGGGACATCACCACTTACCAGATGTTAGTATGATTCTATATTATGCATTAGGTTTTTTTTATTTTTTCGTGGTGTCAAAGACCCAAATCACATTAGCCTTTCCCACTTAGGGGAAATTGATTAAAATGTTAATTATATTTTATATATTGGGTCAACCAGTGTGACCAAAATGGCATGTTGATTATTTTGATAGAAACGTTGGCCAATTTCCAAGAGAAACCAGGTTAATATCCAGAACTGAGGTTGAAGAGTCATATGGGATGGGTGCCTCTTTCGTGAGAGAGGATTTTCTGCACCAAAAAACCCCTGTGGCCTCTCTGTGTCTTTGATTTTATTGAGCATGTCAACAGTCACACCCAATCAAAACAAGCTTCAAGTCCCGAGTCCCAAGACATGCTCAATAAAATCAAAGGCACAGAGAGGCCACATGGGTTTTTGGGTGCAGAAAATCCTCTCTCCTCTTTCGTACGAACCACCGAGACCAAATCTTCTGCACCCAAATTTGGTGTGGCCTCTCTGTGGCCCCAATAAATGTATGACACATATTAAATTCATAACAACAATATTTAGAAAAGTAAAGATAATGAATATGTGTCAATCACTTATTGGGGCCACAGAGAGGCCACACTAAATTTGGATGCAGAAGATTTGATCTCCGAACCACCACCAAATAGATTTCCCTTTCGTTTTCCGGGCCACAATAAAAAATAAAAAATAAAAAAAAGTAAAACGTACACAACGTCAACATATTCAAATGGCAGCTGCCGTTGGACCCTCTCCATCAGGAAATGACCACAAAATTTTTTATTTTTTATTTGACCGAGCGATATTGTATACATTAGCAGATAAAAAATGAGTATAATTTTACAATGAGTTGTTAATAATGTAGTTTAAATTCTTTATTGACGAGAATTGAATATAAAACTAAAGGAATACTACTAAACACTCAGTCACAAGAGATGACTAAAAATTAAATGTTGACATGATTTATATGTAGAAACTGACTACAATAGAAAAATCCATCTGCTACCGTACAATGAGAATAGATACGAGATGTTTTGACTTTGGGACAAATAGTTTAGTTGGTCAGATATTTGACTGTTATTCTAAATTATTACTTCTAACTTTTATCAGTCTATATATATTAGATGAATTCAATGTGGAGCATTCTCTCGTTTGTGGAAATAAAAAAATGTATTACTGGTCTAAACTTTTTATTAGTTTACAATATTTACATGTATTAACAATCAATATTTTGGCGATCAAAATGATAATTATATTAAATACATGTAATCACATAAATTATATCTAATTATCATATGTTACATAGTGTCTCATTCCAAATATTAGTGAACGATAGGATTGATGTCTCATTTATAAGATATATGATATATTAATAGCACTTCAAAATTTTCATTCTACACTCCTCACGAATGTATTTTTCTTTATAATTATAGAAAGTTTGGAGTATGAAATGAGATTTTTGGAGTGTTAGTAACAATTTCCTTAATAAAAACACACTTATAATGTTTTGGGTGAAATAATAACATTACATACCAGTGTCTTTGACTGCACCAAAAAATTGCTGGTTAACGTGGGCTATGTTTGAATGACATGATAAGTAGAGGTACATTAAAAATTATGTACCATTAAGATAATATGGTAACGCAACTTAGTTGCTAACCACAACGACTAAGCTTCCCTTCTATCAATTACTTATGTCAACTAATTACCTATTTTTTCCAGGTAGATTATGAATAAGTATATAATTAGTGATATAAGCCATTAAGCCTTATAAGGTGTGAATATAAATACGTAAGAAAAAGATTAAATATAAGAGAAATTGTAAAATTATGTAAGTAGAGTCTTAAGCCACACCTTAAAAAGAAGAGAGACGGTGACCTTAACACGGTGGGTGGCCTAGGCCTATCGTAATCATTAATCAGTGACCGATTAAATAATTAAATGGCCATGATTTAAGACTAATCTTTGTTAATTGATATTTATCATAAGTTCACATGGCACATGATTACAATTTGACAATCATGATTAGCAGAAGGCGTCATTTTGGGGAAATGTTGCGGACAAGGTCAATGGGTTGGTTGATGATCTTATGAAGGGCAATGACAATCCCAACCGAATTAAATCCACATATGTTGTTCTCATTTCAAAAGTTCCAAACTCGGACTTTGTCTCTCAATTCCGACCTATTAGCCTTAGTAACTATTCTTACAAGATACTGTCTAAGGTCATGGCGAATCGTATTAGGCCGTTGTTGCCATATTTGATTTCCCCTTTCGCAGAACGCCTTCGTAGCAGGAAGACAAATCCAGGATAATATTGGCATTGCACATGAGCTTTTCCATTTCCTCAAAATGCGAAGAACAAGGCAGAAATTTGAACTTGGTGTCAAATTAGATATGCATAAGGCTTATGATAGGGTGGAATAGGATTTTCTAATAGCAGTCATGGAGAAGATGGGGTTTGATCAGAAATGGCGTAATCTAGTCTTCAGATGCATATCTTCCGTAAACTTCGATATCATTCTAAACGGATAACCCGGAAGTAAGTTTGCCCCCTCAATGGCCTCTATCAAGGTGACCCATTATCCCCATATCTATTTCTTTTTGTAAGTGAGGTCCTTTCCCTGCTCATCACACGGGCTAGTGAAAAAATGATGATTACAAGGGTTTAAATGAATCCTCAGATGCCTGTTATTTCCCACATCTTCACAGATGATACCCTATTTTTCATGAGAGCTGAAAAGGATAACTACATCAACCTAGTAAATTTAATCAATGAGTATTGTGCGGCCTCTGGGCAGCAGATAAACCTCCAGAAGTCTAGTGTGTTATTCGGTGCTAATGTCCCTACAACCCTATCAGAGGAGTTTGGCGGTATTCTTGGGATGCCAATAGTTGATGACCTTGGGGTGCCATTTATGTGGGGCAGGTCCAAAAGAAAAAGGGGCTTGCATATGTTAAGGAAATGATCTTGGGAAAAATTCAGGGGTGGAAACAATCAACCTTGTCACATGCGGGAAGAAGGGTTTTGATCAAGGCTGTGAGGCTATTCTGGCCTATCCGATGAACCTATTCAAATTCTTCGCCACCATTTGCAAAGAAATTGACTCTTTTATTTCTAATTTCTGGTGAGGGCATAATGGGGATGAACGAGACATACATTGGGCCTTTAAGGATACTCTTGGGCTCCCAAAGACTATGTGGGGCTTGGGTTCAGAAGCTTCATGGACTTTGATGATGTCTTTCTGGCGAAACAATGTTGGCGTTTAATCCAAGAACCTGACTCACTGTGGGCGATGGTTATGCACGATACTTCCCACACTATTCCTTTCTTGATGCCAAGCATGGAGGCGGAGCATCTTGGGTATGGTCAAGTTTGCTTGCGGGAAGAGACTTACTGCTTAAAGGGACCCACTGACAGGTCATGAATGGAAAAAAGATTCGGGTGTGGAGTGATAGATGGATACCCTCCCTTCCGGTATGACACCTCATCCCAACCAGGACTATGCAGGTCAGTCTCAACACCACGGTGGAGTCTTTAATTAACCAAGCAAGTGGGGATTAGGATATTAATTTTTTAAAACCGTTCATTTCGATGGTAAAGTATGATGCAATCCTGGAAACTCATATTGGTGATCCTATGCTCCGGGATACGTTGGTGCAGCCACTAGATAAAAGAGGGCTCTACTCAATTAAAATGGGATATCATTGGGCTCATTCTCGGGTAATTCCAAAGGTAACCCCATATTTTCATCATCCATGTTCATCCCAAGTTTGATTTGGAAAGTGGTATGGAAGCTTAAAACCCCCTAAAAAAAATTAGGTGCTTCATGTGGAAGACGATGCATAATGCATTGGCTACAATGACAGCTCTTTATAGACGGAAATCTACTTCTTCACCATTATGCCCCATGTGCAACTCTCATGAGGAGTCGATTGAGCACCTATTTCTTCTCTGTTCGTGGGTGGAAACAATATGGTTTAGTGGAGTTTTAAACTACAAGGTTAACATGAATGAGATCATAACATGGACAAATTGGATTCTTGTAATTATCAACACGAGAACTCGAAGGCTGAGCTGGAAATGATTTTATCTTATGTTGCTTTCTCTTGTTGGCATATTTGGAAAGCTAGATGTTGCCTGCTTTTTTCAACATCAACAAATCATTCTGAGCCAGGTGTTTGCGGCCATCTCCACTAATGTCTGTATTTTCACGGATGCTTTATGGATTCCCATTGTGAGCGTGGTGCCGAGCAGACATGTCAACCATGTGTAGGCTCGATGGACTACACTGTGCCCTCGTTTGTAAAAATTAATGTTGACGCTAGCAAGGTGGTTGCCACGAACACTGGGTTTGCGGGGGCTGTGGTACGGGATTCTTTTGGCAGCTTCATTGTTGTTCGCAAGTATTGTCTTAATGCTCCCAGCGTCGTTACAGCATATGTGATGGCCATTCTTCGTGGATGCGAATTAGGTATCTCATTGGGTCTGAACTTTGTTGTTGTTGAATCTGATTCCTTGGAATCCATCTCTTGCCTTAGGGGAAAGATAACAAATGGCAGATATGAGGCTTTTCCATCCCTTGCGAAGAGTTAGAAATTCGGAGAATCATTTCATGACTGTCGCTGGTCTTGGATACCAAGATCAACCAATATGGCAGCTGACTAGTTGGTGTCGTGAAGATGTTTGGAGATGTGTGACTTTACCCATCTTCACTTGTTCATGTCCTAAACAACGATGAGTTACCTTTCCCTCCTTAAATTTGTATTGGTTGTGTAAGGGGTGACGCTTTTTAGCTTTGCTTGCACGTCGAGTCTAATATCTCCCCTTGCACTTCCCGGTTTGTTATTTTGGTTGCTTGCCTCACTGTGGGCTTTCATTGTGTACTTTGACATCTTTGCCCTGATTTTGTTAAATTTCCAGTTCACCAAAAAAAAAAAAAAAAAAAAAAAGCATCTCAAATTGGAATTTTATGTTGGAGTATACATATAGTTTTTTACTTTATTAAACAACACCATAATCCGATGTCATTACTTGGTTTTCCAGATTCATCATCAAATAAAAAATGGCTAGCATGGTTTGTTTGTTAGTATTGGCAATGTCTCATTGCTTCGGAGCAACAATATTTAGTGTACATGAAATATGATCACGTGAAATTATTGTTCTATTAAAATTATAACATGTATTTGATTTTTATTAATATATTTTAGGAGACGTTTAGATCATGTTATTCGTCCTTATTATATCAGTATAACACATAGACCGATATACTATAGGTGATTTGTGTACTTAGTACTCATAAAGATTTTGCTTTCCAAATGACATAGGAATAAAGAAACTGCTTGATAATGCGAACAGTTTAGAAACGGTGTGAGTCGTTTAGAGGGTCTTTCTTGATCAATGAAGATTTATTGTTGCTTGTCTATTCATTTTCTTGAAGCAAGTCTTTATAATCCGTTCTTTTGCTTTGTAATAAACAGCTTTGAATCAATACAAAATTTAGAAACGAGAGTTTCTCTCACAACTTATGGAATTCTAGAGTTCTTTTAAGGGAGACCGTTCGTTATCCCTTTTCTTACAACACATGTTTTAATTCACTTTGCCCGGTACACACTTAATTATTGTGTGATCAATATGAGAATATTAATAAATGGGTAATGCTAGAAAAATAAAATTTGGAGACAAAATGATGTGTCACCAATAAGGATGAGCACGATTATCAACGCTTAAGTAATAATCCAATTATCAACTTTTATGTCATTTAGTTTATAAAATTTAATATCTCTAGTATTACCCTTAATGAATAGTTACATTGTCACTCAATCAATTTGACCTTTTCATCTATACATATCACAATAATAAGATCGAGTGACGGTGTAACTTTGAGATATTTTTTTCTTAATTAGGCCTAAGTATTTTCTCTAAACAAATCCGTTAATCCGGATGCATATTATATAAAATACACAATACAGACAGCTAAATAGTGATGCAGATCACCTCAGAAAAATGGTGATGCAGATCGAAGTTATGAACGCAGATTTGCCTGCACGACCAACACACCACATGGGTTTGACAACCAATTGGCTACAGTCTATATATTATATATAACGATGATAATATTGTTTTATAATTTTCTCCTTCCACCGAATTCTACCACAAAGTGAGCAAGGAATTAATTAATTTATTTTACTTTATAATTATGATTTGAAGTTAACACGTAATTCATCAAAAACAAAGTTAGAGATCTGTATAGATGAGAGGATTCTCTAACAACAAAATCATTAATTAAAAAGCTCAAAAAACGTACTAAACAAAACACTTATATATTCATCCATAAAATTTTTCATAAACATTTTACAATATTCATCGACGCGTTTTTATGCTTTGAAAGCGTTACATGACAATTTCATTACCAATACAATCAAATATATCTCTCTCTTTATAAAAATAATCATGTTATCATTCATATCCATTAATCTCTCATCTATCAATCTTAAAAAATTTCATGGTCGAAAATACTCTTTCAATATAAACACTAAAATAAAAGCACTAAAACCCTAGTCGCTCCAGCTTCTCTCGTAGGATCCCCCCCCCCCCAACAGCCTTCGCCGCTGACTCCTTCCTTTGGTTGGGGTCGGCAGGCATCCCCTTGCTGCTACCTCTTTTCTTCCTCCTCTTTAGTCCGCTACCCAAGCCCTAAAATCCTCCTTCCCCCTCCGCCCCCTCTGATCTTCTTTCTCACCCCGCACCCCCTTATCATTTCCCTCCCCTGTTTTGGTCGCCATCCCTTTCCCCTTTTTATTTTCCTTCCTTCCCCATCTTTCCTAGGATTTGCTTCCCAGTTTCATCCTTATCCTCTTTCTCTCCTTGGTTGAGGGACTCCTCTTCTTTCCTTTTGTTTCTTTTCCTTTATTTCTCTGCTTTTCTTTTATGCGTTTCTTTCCTTTATTTTCTAGCTTCCTTGAGTCTTGTCTCAACCTCCCTGAGCTTGTCTCAGATTTGGGTTTTAGGCCCCTTTTTACCCTCGATGTTTCTCCCCATCGTCAATCCTTCCCCACCGACCTTCGCTACTCGGCCCATGGCGTGTCTCCCTCCGGCGATGCACCTTGGTGTTGGGTGGTTATTAAAGTGCGTTTATGTCACATCCCGGACCCGCTCCACCACCGTAGCACAATATTGTCCGTTTTGGGCCCCGACTACGCCCTCACGGTTTTATTTCTGGGAACTCACGTGAGCAGAACTTCCCAGTGGGTCACCCATCCTGGGAATGCTCTGGCTCATTCTCGCTTAACTTCGGAGTTCCTACGGAACCCGAAGCCAGTGAGCTCCCAAAAGGCCTTGTGCTAGGTAGGGATGGGAATATACATATAAGGATCACTCCCCTGGGCGATGTGGGATCTCACAGTTTAGCACCATTTGGTAGGATTATGGGAGCACTTTTCGCATGTGTGGCTCGCTCACACCATTTTTCGTACATCCAGCTTGTTTGTGGGTTCTTTCTCTTGGTGGTGGTGACAGATCAGATATGGCGGCGCAGCTGGCATGGGGGAGTTTGCATTGTTCCAAATCTAGGGTTTTTGTTGTTGTTGGCTTGCTCTTTATGAGCTTATCGGTTGTATTTACTTTTAGCTTTTACTTGTATTTGGTTTGCCTCTGGACCTTCCATTTCTTGTATTAGTTTTTTTATTAATGAAAGTTCTCTATTTGTCCAAAAAAAAAATTTGATAGTAATAACACATAAAAGAGTTAATACTAATATTACAAACAATTGAAAAAGTTTTTTTCTTCACCAAACAATTGAGTGGGAGCATCTGCTCTTGGCCCTAAGGTGGTTCTGTCCATGTAACTAATACTTGTATTACTGAATTAATTCAATTACACCTTACTTTAAGTACTTGAATTTTCCTTGCCTTTATCTGGCTGCAAGTCAACCATTCATATGTACCTAGTATTATGTAGCATGCATGCAAGTAAACAGATTCGATAAGGGAATGGCCTTGAAGTCAATGAGTAAAAAGTCAATAATCAATCATACGAGCTGATTAGTCAGCAAGTAAGCGTTCCAGGTGTACATGAAACATACGATATAAGGAGTGGTATGTAGGAAATACATGGCAACTACACATAAAAATGCGAAGTCACTATCGATTTGTACCCTAAACAGTGTAGTGGAATCCCTGTTAAGAAGACGGAGGAGGTAATGTTATGCACGCCTGATGACTTTTTTGTACTACCCATTGCTCGACACGAAACGATATGAAAATAACAGTTTCGAGTCAATCCATTAACAAGTCGAGCCGTTATCGGATCATCTGTTAAGAACAAGTTAACAAATCGGGTCGTTATCAAGTTATTATTGGGTCACCTGTTAAGAACTGTTACGATAACGTTTGTCAGATTTAGACAATTTCTTACATGATCCATTAACTCGACACGGTCTGTTAATGAATCGGATCGTTATCGAGTCATCGGTTAAAAACCATTTAAAATAATGAGTTTGACGTGAGATGATCCATTAAAATAAAGAGTATGACACAAACACAACAAATACAACCCCGTTTACCAGATTAGTAGTAAATTGGTCGAAATATTCAAACTCACAATTTAATCTTGTGAAAAAAATTACGGTTTAATGAACTTTTGAAAAGTAGTCCAATGGGGGAAGATGATTTATCTGCATCTTTATTGTGCCACATGCATTTTCTCCTTCTGGAAACATACTAAAGTTTGGAGGAAAATTCTCCCGGTACTCAAACACAAGATATGGAAGATGCAACCACCAAGTTATACAAGAAATTCAGGAAAAAGTCACATAGAATTGTATTACCATTGACTGTCAACATAAATCATGATAATTTAGTTTCATTACCTGCATAATTAAATATGATAAATACTTGGGTGCATTTATTTCGTATATCGATAAATTGAAAAAAATGAGCAATTTTGATTACAATATGTGCACAATAAAAAAGTTGGACAAGGCGGTGCACCCTAGTGTGGGTTTAAGTATTGTTCGATTAGTAGTTTTCGGTCACGACGTACTTAATTTCACATATTAACTCAGATTTATAGACACATGATCAGTTGGTCTAGCGACACTTAGTCTCTACTTTATTTGAAGAAGGTCTCAAATTTAGCTCACAAGCATGCGATGACGTTACATAATAATAGTAAGTTCGATACTAAATTGTAGTATTTTATAGCATGTTGTAAGAGTATACTTGGAAGTTGTAACTCCATTCTATTCGTCAATGAAAGGAAAAAATTAAAAATCCATATTGTTTGTCCCTTAAAAAAAAAAAGACAAAAACATACTTCAGGCTGCTGTTGGGCCACAGGCCCATTTACAAAATAATCGGGGCTTAGTGTAGAGAAGAGTTTCTCAATTTTTGGAGACTCAAATTGCACAAGTCAATCCATGTACCGATCCAATCTTGGGTTTTCTCCATTTTTTGGTTTCTGGGTCTGAGAGTTGCTTTATTTCTGGGATTTTACAAGGAAGAAGAAGTGAGAAGGGAGGAAGGAAGGAGGAGAGAAAGGAGGTTGCTTTGTTTCGGTTTTTTTTTTTTTTTTTTTTGAACCCCTTCTCAAAATTTACCCTAGAAATTGCAGAGAAAGAGGAGGGATGTCGGGGGAAAAGAGGAGGAGGTGATGGTTTGAGGGAAAACTTGGGGGATGGGGTTGGTGACGGGAGAAGGGGTGGAGGGATGGACGGATGGACGGATGGAGGGTGGGGATGGGGAAGACAAAGGGGTTCTGGGTTTTGTTTTGTTTTTTTGTTTTTTTTTTAATTAATTATTTTAATATTTTAAACTTTTTTTTTTAATTTTTAATTTCCTCGTAGATTCCTTAATGACATGTGGTGCCTAGTCATTGTCCACATAGGCGCCACGTCATCAGTTAACGGTAGACTTAACAGTTTGACTAACGGATGTATGAGACTATCCCAAAATTTACACTTTAGGTATGACTCTGCGATGGAAAAAACTTGGTACTAAATGTTGAAAACCACGAAACATGAGGGTAGTTTACAGACTTTAACCTTTTTTTTAGGTTTCTTGTTTTTGTTTTTGTCAAACGATAGATTTTGTTAGATTAACCACCAACGGGGTTCATACCCACGTCGTCATGCAAGGGCTCAACACATTTCCGACACTATGATAAAGGGCCACTTGCAATCTGCTATATAATTTCGGTACCCTATATTTATTATTGTATATTTTTTTAAAGGAAAACTAACGAAAAGTCCAAAAAAACTTCTATTTTAACGAAAAGCCCTTTTTAAAGGTATAGTGAATAGTACCAGGTAAAGGTAAAAATGTGGTTTTTCGTTAAAAGTGAACAATACCGGGAGTGTTTCGTTAAAATTCCTTTTTTTTTTATAGTCATAGAACTGAATAAATCACTGACAAATAAAAATAAATATAAATAGATAAGGGAGCTCGGGAGAACAAAAAAAATATCAAAATCATTATTCACTTGTAAGTAATAGATCTTAGATTCGATTATCATCAAAAACGAGTTTGAACAACATTATTGCTAGCACATTGTGAGGCTAAGCCCACTCTATTCCATTTAATGTAGATAATATTGTTTGTTCAAACCAAAAGTAAAAAAAATGAGCTCCTAAGTTAAGAACTTATAAATCGGACCAGATAAAACGAGACTCCATAGGGTTTCATGGGTCATAACCATGCGTATGACAATCTCTAGCACCGCCAAGCAAGTGGTCCACTCCACTACCACCGTTGGCGTGGTGGTTCAGCCGCACGGGGAGGAGTAGCATTGATTAAAGGTGGCGAAGTCGTGGTCTAGCCTGGTCCCTAATTGCCTATTGGGAGGCACATTGGAAAGTTTTGGCACATGATTTTCAATTACTTAACAATACAAGCCACGTAGTACTATAGTTTGACGGTATTTTCCATTCACTTGTAAAGCATTGTTTGAAATTTCTTCGTTGATATTTTTGTGGAAATATCGAAAAAAATCAAAGAAATATTAGAAAGGGGAGCGAAGTCTTCACAAGATATTGGAGAAACTCTTAAATTTTGGCTAAAATTGACAGATTTCATTAATATTTTTGACATATCGATTAAATATTGACAAATTGACATATGACATTCCCTAAACTTTCATTTTAAATGTCTACATTTTTTAGCAAATTTCAATTGAAGGCAACCGATATCGATATATCAATTGATATTTTCACACAATTGCACATCGGTATTTTCACGGATAGCGATATATTAAGCATTGCTTGTACGTAAAATGTCTTAAATTTGAACCTCACCAAAGATGAATTTAAATCAAATTAATATAGTTACTGATTGTGAGATTTAACTCACTTTCCCACCCGTTAATGTAGATAATATCAAATGTATATATAAAAAAAAATACAAAGCACTTACATGTCGTAAAGGGATTGGAACGATTTAGACGTGTTTTAATTTTAAAACCAACCATTATTTATTGCATATTAATATAGATAATTAGTGATTAGTGGGAGCCTTTTTCTAATTAATTCATGTCACTATTAACTTTCTTTAATTGGAAGCAATGAATTTGACGAATGTTTTAAACCTTGGCTACTGTGCTTATCCATGTTGCATCAAATTAATCAATTTGCAACTTGGACTTTTTAATTTGAATTGATTTTTTTTTTTTTGAAAAACTTATTTATGAGCATTGAAAACTAGCATAACAAGTGGCTATTGTGCTTCTCATTAACTCATCCTGCTAGCCCACATTAAATAAATCAAGAGTTCCGATTTTTCTTTGCACAAACTAAGGTCACATATTTCCTTATCTTTAGGTTTCAAACACTAAGGTCTAGAGAGATTCCAAATTCGTGCATGGCGATCTTATTCATTTTTTTAACTAAAGATACTGGAGAAAGGACAAACCAAACACAGTACTTCGAATGTAAAGGTAAACACTCTTTACTAACTAGAAAAGTCTTGCACTTTGTCCACTTTTTAAAAGAGTAACAGATCAGAGAAACGTATTGTCTAGCACATATACTTCTATTATCGATACATAGTTGTATGAGACAACGTATTAATTGAAAACATTACAGATATGAACGTTCATACACACAAAAACAGAAAAAGACGCATCTGATCTTGTATGTTGAAAACCTTTTATCTTATGGTCAAGATTTCATCACCTATTACATAATTGAGAAAGGATTTTCCAACTTTCCCAGAAACGTCATAGTGCACTCTAGCCAAACCAAGTAGGAGGAAACAACCTTGTTAGCACAACCCCACCCCACCAAGAAGGACCGTTTTGACGTTCCGATTAGGACAAGTATTTTCTGTTTTTCCGGTGGAAAAGTTTGTACTTGGTACTCAACCATTAAACTGCCATTAAACTGCGCGCAAGTAAATAATTGTAGTGTTACTGACTTGTCAATGTGATACATAATTATGTATACTTCGCAATAGGTGCGAGGACGCATGATTGTTAGGTGTTGTAGAAGTTTTCGGGGCACCTGGTGGCTTCGCTACGATAATTTACTTTTTTGACGGTGGTTCGGAAGACTCACACAGACATTTTAGCTTCATTTTTACCATTATCGTGTAATTCATCAGCATTAGGAATCGAACACAAAACGTGCTATATGGAATACGAGTCTAAAATCATCCTCCTAACCCAGTTGTGGTTAAGGTGTTCTAAGAGTTTTCATCTTTCACATGATTGTTATAAGAGTATGTTGGCTTATTTCTTCTTCCTATCACACGATTGTTATAAGAGTTTTCATCTTTCACATGATCTCACTATACTGAACGCATCGGTTTATATCTTTCGTCCTTTCTAGCAATGTCTTGGAGCATACGCGAGCTTAAGAACTTCTACACACTGACTAGGTACACCTTAAGAACCCTTCCTACTAACGGATTCGAGAAATCCAATTTGCCTCTAAGAAAATCATATGGGAATTCACTTTTATTGTGGCTCAAGGAATATCCAAAAGCCTAAAAGAACTCTAACCCTAATTTGTATCTGTGTACAATTGTGCAATCACATGGTTGATTAAGAATTTAACTCCAACAGTTTTTGATCAGTATAAATATTGTATTTGTACATTTCATAAATGAAATACCCATTTTCTTCAAAAACATAAAAGTAAATTCGTAAATGTATCGAAGTGTTTAACCGATTGAAGACTAGAAACCAAAAGTATTAAGGGGTAAACAATAATTTTACACTTAAATTGTAGTTATATCAAATACATATATTCACGTAATTATAATTGATGATAACTGTATTAAATACATATAAATATTGTAGACGGTCTCAAATTGAAACGTCTCGATTTGAGGGCCAGCCCGAAAGATAAATACGGCATGAGCGAGACAAGGAGACCGCGTCATGTTGTTAACATCGGGCACATGGCGCAGGTTAGGCAATCATGAATTCCCATGCTTCCATTTAAAATATTTCCACAAATTTGGACAATACATAAATAAATCCCAAGATTTTTTTTCAGAAAATCATCCCCTCAAAATTAGCATAATAAAAAGGAAAGGGAAAAAGAACTTTGATTTGGATGTAAATTGTGATCCCAGATTCCTTTACTCAAGAAAACTAGATTTCATAAAAACCTAGATTTATGCTATAAAGTATAAACCCTACAAACCGAATGCACCAATCCCTAATTTTCCACCCCTTCACAGAGTTCAAATTTCATTGATTTCAGTGATTGGAGCAAAATTTTGTTCGTTTTCTGCAATACTCGATTCCCAGAAGCATATTTGTTCTTGCTCGTCACTACCCAACTTTGGATTTCGGTTTTTGGATTCGAGAAAAAAAAAACAGAGTTTTTGGAAACGCCGAGTTCTGAGTGTTGTTTGAGTGCAATTGGGCAGCAGGGGAGCTTGCGATTCAGTGAAATTTGGGAGTGGCCCTTGATTCTGGGGCCGATTTGGTGAGTTGGGTCGTTGAAGTTTTGGGTTTCTGATCGAGAAAAAAAATCTGTGTTTTTGGGAGATTTTTGAATGATTGGGTTGGGATTGGGAGGAGGAGGGAGATGAGAGGGGCACATGAAGGTTTGGATCAACAATGACTGGAGGGTCATTGGGGATTCGATCAGGGAGTTATGGTTCTTTGGATAAACAGCTACACAACAACATCAACAGCATCAACGGAGTGTTCCCAATCCAATCTGCGCGTAAGCCTTCGAAAATGCTCAAGGAGAAGGAGAGGTTGTTCCACTGGATCTGCAAGTTTGCCGGCCGGAAGAAGGTTGGAATGCTGCTGCTCTGCCTCATCTCTGCCGCGGTTTTTGTCTGGGTTTTGTACGTTGGAAAAGGTTCGGCATTCGTTTTCCTGTGCATGTTGGATTTTTTTATAAGTTAATTTGGTTTCAGTTTTAGTTGCATATGTTGATGAGGGTATCGGGTTGTTTGAGTTGATCCTAGTTGATTTGGATATAATTATTCTTCTGTGTTAGTTGATTGAGTTCGAACTTGAAGCTGGGGAAGTGAATTGGGTCGAATGCTAGTTATCAATTGAGAGCAGAAGAGTAGTCTTAGCAAATTGATTAAGCTAACCTTAAACTCGAGCACTGCATTTCACACGGCTTTTGTAAATTTTGCTGGGAAAATCACTAGATTACCATTATTTTCAAGAGATACTTCTAGTATGACAGTGTGGAATGAGTTTTTATCTGCATTAGTATTGGCTTCCTTATCTGGTAGTATAAAAATCTTCTTTTAGTTGAAATTCCTCATGCTAAGTTCATTTCTTAGACTAAAAGATGTTTCCTTGAGTAACTAATATACGCTTATCTGCTCATATATAGGTGAAGACGGACAAGATGTTGTCAATGTCGGAAACATTAGTGTTAACAACAGCATCAGTCTAAGTTTTTATGAATCCTCGCGAAAACACGGACCTCAAAGTAACAACATGACTTTTTCGCTGGCGTTGCCTCCTCCTCCTCCTCCTGTTTTTCTGGGTTACACTCTTCCTCCTGGACATCCATGTAATACATTCACTTTGCCTCCCCCACCAGCAGATAAAAAAAGAACTGGACCACGACGTAAGTTTCTACATTTTCTATTTTATTTATTTTTGGTTATGCTAGATTTTCCTCTTCTCTGGAAAAACTATTTTGCATTACTTAAACTTAAAGATGGCAGGAATATTTGGCACTGAGATTGGTTAACAACTCATGTGATGTTGCTGAGTTTTATTCCTTCTTTAATTTTCAGCTTGTCCAGTATGTTACCTTCCTGTGGAAGAAGCCATAGCCTTGATGCCGAAGGTCCCTTCATATTCTCCAGTTCTGAAGAATTTAACATACATTTATGAAGAAAATTTATCTAGAAAAACAGAATTTGGAGGCTCAGAGTTTGGTGGATACCCTACATTGAAGCAAAGGAGTGATTCGTATGATATAAGAGAGTCAATGAGTGTGCACTGTGGGTATGCTTTTCTCCCTTTTTGCTTTACCTTGGTCAAGTTTTCTGTTTTTATTTTTCATACCTGATTTTTGTTTTTTGCATTAGTTAGTCTTATATTAATGAGCTTCCATTTGCCCTTCACTCATTTAAGTATATTGTGCATTTTGCTTGACGGATTTGAGCATCAATCAGATTTGTTAGAGGAAGTAAACCTGGCCGAAATACTGGATATGATCTGGATGAGATTGACCTAAATGATATGGAGCAGTGTAATGGTGTGGTTGTTGCATCGGCTATATTTGGTAATATGCAGTATAATGTCAATTCAACTTTCTGTTAGATATATATGGTGGATTCCTTATCAATTGAATTTGTTTTCATCAGGAAATTTTGATGAGATAAACCAGCCAAGGAACATTAGTGATTATTCCAAGGAGACCGTTTGCTTCTACATGTTTATAGATGATGTGACAGAAGCCTACTTGAGAACATCTGGGAAAATGGGCAGCGATAGGAAAGTTGGTATATGGAGAACTGTGGTTGTGCATAACCCTCCTTACACGGATGGAAGGCGCACCGGGAAGGTAAGATTTCTAATTTTTTGTGAGCAAATTTTATCGACTCTAGAGCAGAGTTGTCTTGGGAATAGTTGCCTGAATTGGCTCTTTGGTTATGAATTATCCATAGACAGGTGTTTATCATGTTGTGCAAGATTTTGATCTTAAGTGGACATTAAAATTATTTGGGAACATGTAAGATATCATTAAGCTTCTCTAAAAGGAGAACAAATGAGTGTAGTGTGAATGGTTGTGTTTCTGTGCATTTAAATGTGTCACTAAGATAATGGGGCTTTCTTTGCAGAATGCTGTGTTTTATGTACATTTGTAGTACCTTGACAACTTTGACGCAGATTACATCTTTTGCAGATTCCTAAGCTTTTAGTGCATAGGATGTTTCCTAATGCCCGCTTTTCCTTATGGATTGATGGGAAACTTGAACTTGTCGTGGATCCATATCAAATTCTTGAAAGGTATATCTGATTGAAAGTTTCACAAATATCTAGCCACCTTAATTTATTTATAGGTTATTTTTTTCACCCAAAATAAAATAAAATTACAGCTTAATCTTTCACTTTCTATCATGATAAATAGGTCTTCGTAATTTTTGTTTTTCGAAAATTACCCTGAGTATGGAATATCATCAGTGTCTTGTTCAACATTTTGGCAAGTCTGCTTCGAAGAAACATCCAAATGCCCAGATGCAAAATACCACCATCATAGTAATGTTGTCAAACAAGTTCATTTGTAATATGATATCTTTTGTTCAATTTCCTGGTTACCTCTTTCAGATGCAATTTTGCAGCTTACAACCATGTCTAACTGTGGCACATTGATATATTATCATATGCTCTGCTTAACTTACAAAATCGCTTTCCAGTTAGTGCTTTGAGTCCTGAAAGCTGCTTTCCCTTATTTGACTGTCCTTTACGTTTGCCCCACCATTCACATTTGTGCGAATAAAATCAAAATGATCCTCCAGTATGGATGAAACCCACTCAAACACGACAAGATATTTGAGTCTTACTAAACTTATGTTAGATCCTGTCCATTTATGTACTTCTATCATTTGGATACGAAACATCAGATTGAAAAGCAATTATGTACCCAGTCCACTGAAGGGGCTTTGCTCTTTTACGCAAGCCTTATTCAGCCTGGTTTTACAAGCATTCATGCTGATACATCCTTTAAATTTAACCTATATTTCAGGTTCTTGTGGAGAAAGAATGCAACTTTTGCAATTTCTAGACATTATAAACGCTTTGACGTGTTTACAGAAGCTGAGGCGAATAAAGCTGCTGGAAAATACGACAATGCCTCTATTGACTTCCAGGTTGAATTTTACAAAAAGGAAGGTTTGACCCCATATTCTGGGGAAAAGCTTCCCATTACAAGTGGTAGGTGGACCTTCACTCTGTTAAAACATTTTCGTGTATGTTTCGCTTTACTGAGTTTTCTTGTTTTGGTCTTGCTGCAGACGTTCCTGAAGGATGTGTTATAATAAGGGAGCATGTCCCTATCAGCAACCTTGCCGCTTGTCTTTGGTTCCAGGAAGTTGATCGTTTTACTTCCAGGGATCAGATTAGTTTTTCCACTGTGAGAGACCACATTCGGGAAAAGACAAACTGGACTATCAATATGTTCTACGACTGTGAAAGGCGCAATTTTGTTGTTCAGGTACGCTTGTATATGTTTTGGAAGCACGGGTTTTTAAATATATGGTCGTTATTAAGAAAACCGAAGAAACACCCTTTTTTGTTGGGAGTTTTAACGAAAAGCCCACGGTACTGTTCACTTTAACGAAAAACCACATTTTTACACTAAAAAGTCAAACCTGGTACTATTCACTTTACCCTTTATTTTGTCCTTATCGTTAAAACTCAAAGTTTTCAAGTCCTTTTCATTAGTTTTTTTTTTTTTTTTTCCCCTTTTGGGAGGGATGTATGGGGATTTCCGGGTGCTATTGCATTTCGATTCTCTCTCTCTCTCTCTCTCTCATGTTCCTCGATGCATTTCGTGTGTGTTTTTCACTGTCTACAGAAATATCATAGAGATGTATTGGAGCACATGGCTCCTCCTCTTCCTAAGGCTGTTCCTCCACCACCCCTCTTACCACCACCACCGTTGCCCCCAGCTTTAAGTAACGAACCACCAGTTAAACCATCAACCGAAACTTCACCCGAGAGCATTGTAAAAACCCCAGGTAAGAGGCCTCCAAGGCGTGGGAGAGATAGAAGGTCGGGCTCTAGACGTCACCGCAAAATCGTTGCCGGTACTAGAGACATTGATTCAGGTTAAAAAGTTTTGTTCAAGCAAGTTACGTCATTCTTTAGACCTCCCCCTTTCGAAACTCGTTCACGCCGGCAGGGACGGCGGATTTGTGCAAGATGAGAGTGTCCTAGCTCTGCTTCAACATGGAGGTGGAGCGGCTGCTTTCGCCTCATTCTTTCTACCTTTTGGAATACTGTCAAAGTTTACTCAATTTTTTGTTGTATATATAAAAGTACAATTTTTCCAAATAAATTATGAAAAATATGGGTTGCTTACCAAAATCTCCCTCATATGTAGTGGCCCATTTGTACCCGCCACCCAAAATTATATGCGAGTAGATGTCTCTTAATTTGAAAAATCAATAAAGTTGAAGAAAGCTACTGAACTCAAATTTCCTCTCCTTGTTTTGTTGTCTTTAATTCTTAATTTGAAAAGGAAATAAACGACATTTGTGTTTATCTACCGTCAATCATACGCGTGCACACCAAAGCACACCAATTAGTAAGTTAAGACGATGCACATCATGCTCTTCAGCTCATTTTACAATTTCACCAATCTCAACAGGAGGTTCTTCTGATTGGGGATCACAGGATGATTCTTCAAAAATATATTCAGACCAGTTTTTACCTCTCACACGTCTCTCTCAATTTTGTCGAAACAAAAAAATCAATAAAAATCAAAGACCAAAAGTTAACGATAAAAATGAATGTAAGGATATATACCATCCGGAAAGAATCCTCTCCGAATCCCTTCTTTCTAATCCACCAAATCAGAGAAATCAGAGAATCTGTGTCATTGAATATTGATCTAACGATTGAAGTTACTATAACTTTTAAAGTGGGCCTATATTTGTAGCGGTTAGATTAAACCTCAATAATACGAATTTCCTGATTTGATGAATTAGGAGGAAGGGATTCGGAGAGAATCCCTTTCCATACCACCCTATCTTCAAACCGAAAAGTGTTGTTACTTGTTATTTGGTCAGTAAGTCGACAAGATGCACCCGGATTTGGATCCTCGCCGGATCCCCTCCATGGGGATCCTAGGCATCAATGTACGTGGACCGTTGATCAAAAATCGTGCGGTCCCAATTAAATGCTTTTTATATTTTTAAAAGTAAAATAACCTCGTTTTGCGTGAAAAATATAAAAAAAGAAAAAACTGTGACCACACGATTTTCGATCAACGGTCCAGATTTGTTGATCCCTAGGATCCCCATAGAGGGGATCCGGCGAGGATCTTCGTCCCTTGATCTTAGCTAAACCGAATTGAATCAGTAGGTCCCAGTTGGAATCTGTCGGCACCGCTACGATCTCGCCACGTTTCCATCCCAAGACAAAATGGACCCCATTCGGGTCCCACCGGACCCTTATCCTTGACTCTCACGGTATCAACAGCAAAACCAAGAACACATTTTTTACTTTTCTCTCCCGAATTAAAAATTAAACCCAAAAAGAAAAGAAAATTTGAAAAAAGTTATCAATTAATTATTTTTCTCCTTCACCTTCTTCCCAATTTCTCAGAAACCAAGGGTTGATCAATGTCATCGCCGGCGCCGACACCTCGATAACTCGATCCCAGCCGTCCGATTGATCAATGTCATCGCCGGCGCCGTCGTCGGCCTTCTTCGTCATCTGCCTCCTCCACTCCCTAATCGCCATATCCTGCGGAGCCCTCATGATGTTCTACATGACGGAAGTCTACACCTTCGGGCACGGGACCGAGACCGCCCGGAAGCTGATGGGGTCCACCCCCCACGACCAGCTCCTGATTCGGACCTGCGACTCCTTCTCCGGCCTCCTCCTCTTCGCGATCGGCTTCCTGCTGCTCATGGTCTCCTTCGTGAAAGATCGCGAGTTCCAGAGCTTCTTCGCCAAGGGGTGCACGGTGCTCCACGTTTTCATGGCGCTGTGGCGGTGCTACTTCGAGCGGCGGGTGGAGGACCTCGCCTGGGACTGGCTGAGGCAGACGGTCGGCGACGTCTTGCTGGCTGCGTCTTGGGTTTTCTTCCTTGTTTTCTCCTGGAGAGAAAAGTACGACTAAGCCCCTCTTCCTCCTCGTTATTTACGGCTTCCTGTTTTGTTATATGTTGTTAATTTGCTTTTTGGTTGAGTTACATGTTAGTGGAATATTGGTCGTCTTTGTTGTACATATTTACTTTAGTGGATAATCAAAGTTGAAACACATCATCCTTTGGTGCTCATTTTTGTTCATATGCCATGCAATTTTTGTTTATTCGAGCGATATTCTAATCTAAACGAAGCTGAAACTGCGGGAGGGAAATCCGGACTCGTGTGTAGTGTGGCGAGTACATTGCTCTAGCTAACTTGGCTACGCCCAGGTGTGTCGTTTTTGTTTATATTAAAGCATATGACTTGGTGACTGATAAAACATTGCCTTGAAGGCTTGAGCTTATCAGCTGATGATCACAAGTGTGTTTATCTTGAATCTTGAAGGCAGTTAAAATGTGTGGAATCGGAATTTGGATTTACGGGAATTTAAAGGGGTTTTAAGTGGTGGAGTTTTTCGTCTCTGGCCGGTATCTCTAGCCGTGATTGTATCTGCATAATCCTGATGCATTATGTTTTTTGTTGGAATTGTGCTATTTGGGATTGCAAATCTGCTTCTTCTCATAAACTGGTGTACTGAACTGCTAGAAATCTAGTTGAGAAATTACTGTTTGTTTGATTAACCTCAGATTGATATACTATTCGGCACTCCTCTGCACGTAACCCCTGGTTCTGAGCTTGGCATGAGCAGCTGGTATCCAGCCCCGCATCTGTTCCGAAGGTTTAGGTTGGCATATCTTTGTTCAATCTCTTTCTCAATCCGCTTCATCTCCATTGAAAATCTGTAGAATGCCTCGGTGATCACCGTGTCAGCTGACCAGGTTGACAAGTCTTTTCTGCTCCCGATATATACCTCATCCGGTGAGTGCTTTGAAAGGATATCTATTACAGCCATGTACTTTGTTGCTTCAAATAAACCTGGCAGGGATGATGGAAAGTATTTCTGTGGATCTCTTATGAAAGCAGCATACTCTGGATCATGCTCCTGCGGCAATAGTTTCCGCATGTGTGGTGGGCGGTTCGGGACATACCCGCCATATGGATATTGCCCATAGTTCAGTGCTGCGTGCTGTGCTGATGAGACCCAAATGATGGTGGTGAGTATGGAGATAAGATCATCTGGAGTTGAGAGTTTCGGCCACCAGCTAGCATGGCGAAGATCGCCATGGCCTACATTGATTGACTCGCTGTACCATGCCTGGAGTTCTGTATCACAATGAACCACACTTGCATCAGGATAGTAGTAATCGACATAGGTCCGAACCAATGTCTCCATTGCCGACCATATGAGGAGTCCATCTGTTGCATAAGGGTAATCTTCGACCAGTAGACGTATCCCGTGGACTTGGGTAGAGTCCGGTATTGCCATTCCTCTATGCAGAAATGATGATAAAGTTAGTAAGCTGTCCACTGCTGGAGATGAAGAATTTGTAGTTCAGTGATGATAGATATATAAATTGAGAGAACTTCAATCAAACCTTCTGATGAGATCTGCAGGAAGGCCCTGAAGGTCAAAGCGCCACCAATCTCGATAAGCAGCACAACTAATCTCCATGCTGTATCTACCGGCACTGAAATCAGACTCGATTATCCCTCCGGCGTTGATGAGAAACTGACGGGCCATTGCATTTATCTTCAAGGTGTACCGCATGTGAGGACTGAGAAGCTTGTTGCATCACACTCAGCTGCCGGTGGGCTGCTATTATGAATGGCTCCATGCAGGCGTGAGTGCGTAACCTGGTTCAGTCATCAAGTTTCAGGTTGTGGCATTTTTGCATATTATCAAAAACTACGATAATCGGTGTGCATACCAGTGGTGAACCAGTTGATGAACTCAGGCGTCGTTGGAGCATACATGGACTTTACCGAGCTGCCAAAGCCAATTTGTTGTAGCATCAACTGGAGGAGTGAGAACCTGCTTAGATGGTGAAACTGAATTGGTTGCAGAAGAGCTGAGTTCTATAGCAATAGGCGTTAACGTTCCCATCGAGGTCAAGAACAGAATTGTACGCGTTCCATAAGTTTTTCGATCATCGAAAAGCGTTTATTTGGTCTAGAAATGGAAGGAAAATGTCATGATAGTCTAGTATGAACAGTTTGTTTTCTTCTTATGCCTGCAACACACAACCATTTATGCACTTTGGTGAACCTTTCCTGAGTTTTATATGAAGTAATCCATGTCTTTCGACTATTTTTTCCTTCATAGCCGTACCTGTTGTACGGACATGCCGTTGAGATGGCCTGTTATATGTTCCTCCTCGAGTGCCGATTCTTGTGAACCATAAATGGAGGGGTTCAATTTTGCTTACAGGTGGGAAAACCGTGAGCTTTTCGATGCTCAGAGGGTTTATGCCGGCAATTGCTTGACGTCCGAATTCGTCGTCTTCCAACCCAGAAGATGTTGCCCCTGAAATTGGAGTGAGATTTTAGAAACATTCATGGCTTCATGATCATGTTCATTCAAATAAAATGATGCTTACGACCAGTGGCGAAGCCAGAAATTATTCGCAGGAGGGACGAAATTTAAAAAGGGATCAAAAGGCTCCAAAGAATTTAGACAATCATTCAAGGTCTCAGTCCAGGGTTTGCAAGAAGGTTGGCCGATAATTCATTCAACTGTGTAAGCTCATTTTATTGAGAAGATTTGGACTATTCGAAATATTCAAATGAGGATTTGGAGTTTTATTGAGAAGATTTGGACTATTTGAAATATTCAAAGGAGGATTGGAGTACTCGAAACATTCAAATGAGGATTTGTGCACTAACCGTATTATTTGAAGGATGATATAAGTTTCGTTCCATTACGTAAATGTATAATGAGAAAAGTTCTAAAAGACGTTAGGCTTTAGTCAGGCTAAGGGCTGAGGCCTAGTGCCTAGAGCCTAAGCAAAACCTTGATTAATTATATTAATATATAAAAATATTGAAAATTCTCCTTAGTTCTTTGGTAAATCTAATAGTATGAGATAAAAATTCAAGGGATTACGAGTTCTTAGTGCTTTACGAAATATTTTTTGAATCTTGTATGAATTTATTTTATATTGTATATGTGTGACTTGAAACTTATATAAAACAAAAGGATATAGTGATTATATTTATATGATAGTGTGTACCTGTTGACCCTAAAAACTACCAAGCCTACGTGGCGCGCAGACCGAGTAATTAATAAGCTAACTACGTCCTTCGGTTGAATGCGGGGCGTGCCAACTCGACAGCCGAGCTTGGCCGGTGAGTAAAATGTTGATGTTGCGTTGTGTGCGCGGCTGACTTCTCGATCTTGCGACTACGGCCGAGGAAGGAACACACCTCGACCTTTGGGTTCTAGAGCCTGAAGACAAGGCTACTAGTCTTGCGAAGTTCACGACTCGTCGGCGCCGGATTCGGTCACGGTGATTATGTTTGTGAAGGTATAAGCACGCCGAATCGACACCAAAGTATAGGGGCACAGATACTCAAAACAGATATAAGTCTTGATAGTGAAGGTCGTTCGGCCGTCTGAATGCCGAACTCTGAAACCAACCTGTGAGTACCCAATCATAAACAACTCGGCGTTCGATGTGCCGAGCCTGATAATTCGTAACACCTCACTTCGTCGAGAAGGCTGATGAGATGACCTCTGCCAATAAGGATTCGAAAATCCTTCTCGACCGAGACTTGGATAGATAACCAACCGGCCTCGACGCAATGCTGTTTATCCAAACTGAAGGTGCTTCGCGATCGACTGGTTCTACGGCGATAATGCTGTTTATCCAAACTGAAGATATCACCGGTTGCCTTCACAGTGTTGTTTATCCAAACTGAAGATGTGTTGGCGGATAAGAAAATAAAAATCTCAAAGGTTGAGAGGGTTTGCGCAGGGCAGATTTGTGTGTTGAATTGGAGATCCTAGCTCCTTCGCTGAGCGTCTTATATTTATAGCATTTTGTCTTCTGCTTGCCAGATGATAATTTTGTAGAGTTCAATTGCAACTCTAACTCTGTCAAATATCATTTCATAACTGGTGTCCAATCACCTTGGCCGTCCAATATCTCTAAGATATGATAAAGGTTATCTCCTAATTTTCCTTGAAAATATAAATATATCTTTCCACATGCCTCATCTTACCAAATGAATGCATCCTGTTCCAACTGAAACTTCTCTTTCTCCACCATGTTGGTCCAAGTACAATCGTGCATGCATTGCATTTCATTTGCAACACAACCTGATCACTTTTAAGAGATCAAAACCCTTTGTCCTTTATGATCTTTTCAGATAAAACAAAAAATAAAACCTAGGCTTATCACATCTCCAAAAGCTAGGCCTATCACTCTATTGTCGCATTAACCCACGCATGCATGCATCCTGACCAAAGACATCCCAACCAATTCAAACTGTACTTTTTGTTTGAGATATAATTCGCATCTTATTTATCTGGTCGAAGAAGATGTTAAGATAATTCGTTTTAAAAGATAAATATTACGATAAAAATCATAATATTATCCTTTAATCTCAAACAAAAATTATCTCCACTTTTCCATTCGACAGTTGAGAATTATGCTCACTCAACGGCCTCGATTACACGGACCGATGGTGTAAATTTGGGTCCAAACATTGCCCCCCAGTTTCCTTGAGCTTCGGCTCGTAAGCCGAATGGTTAAGGAAATTAATTGCCTTGTTGCTAGTAAACCTCGTCGTATTGCCGAAAAAGAAATTATGTTCCTTGGCAATAATATGTATGTTCTGTCAACAATGTGGTCTTCCTCGGCTGCCACAATCCATACCAGGCTCGGCAGTAGAGAAAAAATTGGGGTCGAGAACAAAGTGCTCCAATACCAAGAACTAGGGTTAAGAAAATTAGTGCAGTCGAAGAACTCCAGGGCTCGGCCACTTTAATAGATAACCTCTTCGACCATCTTGAAAGACAACTTACAACTGACACCAAGAAAATATGGGCCGAGGAAAACCATATAACGTCGATGGCCGAGATATAGGTAACCTGTGCCGAGCACCTGCTCGCCGAGCTCGGCACGCGTTGTATAGGTCGAGTAGAATTGGGGATCGGCCTACCTCTATACATATATATCTGTATATATATATATGGGTCACGTTGAGTCACATCAAACCTTTCTGCTTTACAAAGCCGTGCCCACCTATTATAAAATAAAGGGAAAGTGGAACTATGTCAGGGAAAGTGGAATCATGACATCCAGATATCATAATAATAATATATATATATATTATTTATTTATTTATTCGGCCAAACCAAACCCAAGTGCAATTGCAACTCTAACTATTACACGGGCCGATGGTGTAAATTTAGGTCCAAACAGTACCATAAAAAAGAAAAAAGAAATATAATTACAAAATTCAATAATATAATCTTTCTTTCTTTCTATTTTGTCGATTAGTATGTCATTTTCTTTCAATGAGAGTGCTATCAGGATTCTACATGAAGTTCTCCTGGTCATGGTGAAATGAATGGCAGTAACTTCTGCCACATGTAAAATGTAAACAAAACTCAAAGCACTCAAACGGTGTCATGTAATTAAGTAATAATAAAATAGGGTTTTAACTTTTTCATCTTCTTCTTTCCGATGGTGGATATGCAGACTCTGCAATCTGCTACCGCACCAAGCTTTGCAACTGCAGCCATAATTGTCTTATTAAAGCCGAGATTCGCATCAGACTGAATGTTAAAAAAAAAAGAAAAAGAAAAAAAAAAGGGCAATCAGTTGCGCAGCAGCAGCAGAACCAGATCATCGGAGAACAGGGAGGGGCTGTAGCCTGAACTAGAGCTCCAGTTGCATTTTCCGGTGAGGGGAGTGGCGGCCTTCACTCCTCGCCCTCACGTGGCTTCGCCACTGCCTGCTATTATGTTGGAGAATATGATCGCATATTGTGTTCTCCTTAATTTGCCAAATTACATAGCACTAAACATTGAGAATGGAGATGTTTAAGTTGGATCAATTTTCTCTTTGTTTAAGCAAAAAATGAAAAGAGAGATTAGAGATGCGGGAAACAAAATAAGATGAAAAATACCTGACATTTATGTACGATTGGTCTAGGCACTAGTCTTCTCATGTGTGGTGGGCGAGTTGGGACATAACCACCGTATACGGCCAAAGTTTAGGGCAGCATGTTGGGCGGATGTGATCCAAATTTAAAGGGACACCTCATACTTAGATATTTTCTGTTTGTTGCGACAATTGTAAATTTGGTTACAACTGTTTTGTAACTATCATTGTGTTAGTGGTTAATCTAGTGTTATTAGTCACTAAGCTTATTTAGCAAAGTGTATATAAACTCAGTTGTAATTACTTCCTTATTAAGAAATGAAATACAGAAAGCATTCTTTCTATCTTGGTATCACTCGCCTCTCTGCTTAACCATTTTTCGATCCTCATTTCTCTGCGATTCGATCTTCAAGTTCTTTCTCTCGATCTCCAATTTCTTCTTCTTCTCAGCAATGGCATCGTCAACTTCTTCGCCTACACATCCTAAAATTGTTCCTCCGAATCCTACACCGACTGAGTTCGTCGTCCCCAATTTCTCTGCGATGAACCTTAATTCTTCCAGTTCATCGATCTCATCGATCACAATCCAGAATATTAGTTGTATGGTGCCTACGAAGCTGAAGCATGACAATTACTTAGTCTGGAAGGCTATCTTTGCTCCAATTTTCAGGCGCTACAAGCTCATCGACATCGTTGATGGTTGCGAGCTCAGCCCACCGCCTTATCTTCTTGATCAAAACGGTCGCACTATTAGAATTCCTAACCCTGCCTATGAAGCTTGGTATGAGAAGGATCAGAATTTCCTTTTTTGGCTTAACTCTACTCTCTCTGAAGAAATCATTCTGTTTACTATTGGTGTGACTTCACCTCGTATCTTTGGCTTAATCTTGAAAATCGATTTGGAGGTGTATCTGCTGCTCATATTCATCAACTTCGATCTCGTCTACATTCTGTACACAAAGGTGACCTTTCGATTTCTGAGTATCTGCAACGCATCAAAGGTATTTCCGATGCTTTAATGGTGGCTGGTTCTCTGGTTTCTGATCATGACCTTATTGGTGTCATTCTCAATGGTTTATTTGATGAATATGAATCTTTTATTGACTCTATTATGCTGAGAATTTCATCAACCACTCTGGATGAACTGCATGGTTTATTGATCAACAAGGAATTGTTCATGCACCGCAAAAAGAAAGGTGTTGTCTCTTCCGCTAAAGAACCTTTACAGGCCTTTGCTGCTCAATCTCAGGTCATCTCTTTCCTACACAACAATACTATTCCTTTCCACAAGCTTATGCTCAGTTTCATGCTCCTCCCAGATTTCAGAACAATCGTGGAAAATGATCATTTCAGCGCAACAATCATGGTAATTCCTTCAAGAACTTCAATAATTCTCGTGGTAATTTTCCTAATTCAGGCAATGGCTCTGGTTATTCTCGGACCAATTCTGGAGATCGCTATAACTCTAGTGGTTTTAATCGAAATAACAACATTTCTAGCTATACTTATGGTGGTAAAACTTCTTGCCAGATCTGTCATTCTTTTGAACATGAAGCAATTGATTGCTACGAAAGAATGAATCATGCCTTTGCTGGTAAAAATCTCCTGCCAAGTTAGCTGCTATGGTAGTGAGAATTGAGATTAGGTCATTTGGGGTTGAGAGTTTTGTTTTGTCCACCAGCTTGCATGGGAAAGATCTGCATGCCCTAATTTGATCGACTCGTTGTACCATGCATGGAGTTGTGTGTCTGATAGAACCACACTTGGATCAGGGTAGCAGTAATTCATATGAGGAGAGTCCATCAGTTGCATATGGGTAGTCTTGACCCATGGTATTGCTACTCCTCTGCATATAGAGACCACAATAAAGTTAATTGACGACAGATGTCTCTTTATTATTGTCACATCAGCTTAAGTTGTTAGAATGTTTGTTAGGTGGTTAAGTGATTTGTTAGTTAGTTAATTAGTTACTTTGTGCTTAAGTAAGCATGTATTGCTCAGTATATAAGATGCTTCAACTTACAAATGTAGTTTGTCATTCATCTTGTTAGAAATACAGTAATACATCTCTCTTTTCTCTTTAAAGTTTCTCTCTAGTTCTTCATCTTTCTCAAATCTTCATTGTTTTTCGATTCTTTCACAATGTAGTTAAACATTAATAAGATATCCAAGGAAAAGTTTACGTATCTTTGCAAGACAATGTGACACGTTAGGTTGGCAAATTGTCAGTCCGAATAATTAATTTGGTGAAACTTGTTCATGTAGTTAAAGTTCAGTCTAATAACGTAACAGAAGTACATGTTTGACTATAATAACAGACATAATTTCCGAACCTTCTAATGAGACCTACCGAAAGGTCTTCATGGTCAAAGCGCACCACTCTCGATAAGCATCACAAACTCCATGCAATATATTTGCCAGGAGTGAAATTAGACTCGACTGTATATCATGCATGCTCTTAGTATACTAACTTGTCTCCCTCTGTTTTCAGCAAAGAAACAAATAATAACTTACATGAAACAAGTTCACCGTCATCTTGACATCCCAATCCAATAACGATGTATCTGTGGAGATAAATTTACGCATGGTAGTGTATTATTCTCCACGTAAGTCGTCGTAGAACGAATAACAAAAATCAAGCACGCCCAAATAATAATCATGGCATTGCATAATCCTCCATGTTTTCTTCAAACTATACAATACGACTACACTCGGAATTGTAAGGCCTAAAGACCTTTTTTCAGTGTACAACTCAATACAACCAAGAATTGATCCCAACAGGGGAAGGCACTAACCTTGTGAAAAAAGAAAGCTCTTCATTCCTCAAGAACAAAAACCCGAAACAAAAACAAAAAACAAAATGTCGGAGGGAGTATCTAAAACATAAGAATGAGAATGATTAATCGAACTATCGAAGTATTAGAATTCTGCGGTTTTCATATCCTAGAACAATGCAATATAAACTAATACCGAACAATGTCCTGAAGGCAATCGAAAAAGTGAGTGATGTTTATCTTCTCTTTTCCGGAGTAGATAGCCTCGGCAGAGCCTCCTTGGTCACCCTGGGCTGCCATCTCAATTAACATGTAGAGCTTCTTGATGGGCATCTAGAGAGAGAGATAGATGAAAGTCGGATATTAACAGCGGAAAACTAAAAAAAGAAAAAGAAAATTAAGGGTGTCAAAGTTTACATCATTCAGGGCCTCTGCAGCTGCATCGATGTCTTCGTCAGCAAAAACATTCAACTGGGCTAGCACCTATAATTAGAAAAATGCCAGGAAATTAGGATATACGTATGAAGTTCAAAGTTTAACAGTTTACAACATATTTGCTCAAACATCATGATAGACATTCACTGAATCATATTTGGAAGGCGAGGACATTCACTTACCAACAACGTTAAAACAAAAAAAGCTGAAAATATGAAGCCGAAAAAATAACCAAAATGGAAACAAAAGTATTGTTACCTTCTTTGCATCCTCCGTCTTTAGTGTGGGTACATTGTAAGTGACAGAAAAGGTATCACAAAAGCCGATTGAATCTAAGAAGCCCAATTCACTTGTTGTTCCAAACACCAGAAGTTTTTTCCCCTGAAGAGGAGAGAGGTTAAAAACAAATATTATGGGCATCCAAACTCCATAATCTTCGGAGATGCAAAGAAAATGTAATCAAGTTCCAAAAAGTATGGCATTGTATATCCTAACAGGTGTCTTTAATATTCAATGAAGCCGAGGATAAATGATGAACCTTTGGAGGGAGGCGCTTAAGTAGGACCAACAGTGTTTGAGATATTAAATTGGAAAACCTTGGACCAATAGCAACATACTCCAGTAACCTGCAACACAAATTAAAAATAACAATTTATTCAAGATAAATGGTTGTTAAAGATTTTTGGAGACGAGCCACGATAAGTCACAAAAGTCAATTAAACTTAAAGCAGCAGTGATTACCTTTCAATGTCATCTAGGATAATGATGCTCAATGGTGACTTGTATGCATCCTCGAAAACCTATTCAGGAAATAACAGAAATTAAAACAAAACCAAAAGATAACTGTATCGATAAGGCTACATTCATCCATATGCGTGTGTATACACACAAGGATTTTCAGTAAACAAACAGATCATCCCAGAATACTGAATAATTTACAATAGTTGGGAAGTTGAATATTTGAGACATGAAAGCGACATCTCTATAAGCGATCAAGAAGACAATACAAACCTTTACAATTTGTGCGCATTTGGTGCTCTCATGAAGACCAATCATTGTCTCAGCCGAGACCTATCCAATTAAAAATTAAAAAAAATTGTAACAGGAATAAAAAGAATATTGATTATTTGAAGACTGCAAATTCTTGAAAAGCATATAAATATGTAAAGTGAAACAAATAATAAGGAAGCTTACAATCTTGACGTAGGGAAAATCACTGTCGATGCCAACAGTAGCCGCTAGTGCAGATTTACCACTGTCCAAGATGGGTAAAGTTCAGAATGCTCAAAGTAAACAAAAAGAAAATGAAAATAGGACAAAAACGGACACAACCAACCTGCCACTCGGGCCTTCCAGAAGGCATGTAACAAGTGGGCTTCCTTTGCTCAATTTAACTTGCTCCACTAGTAATATAGCTCTTTGATAAATGTGCTTATGTCGATCACCACAATCCACCATGCCATTAAGTCTAGAAATCAAGTGACAAAACCATGAGAAAATAAAATATAAAAAAAAAATTTAATAGGCTCCAGATTGGCTGAAGACTTCCAAAAAACACATTTCATTTTAAAACCAGAGTCAAGATTTCTGTACTTTTACCAGGGCCAGTGCTTGCTAGCTTGGTGTAATTTAATAAAAAGACGAAACTAGATAAATAGCCGCCACATTTCCTATCACTCCATAGTTCTGAAGTATAATCGGAAGCCATACCTGCATCTTTGAAGGTCATCAGTGGAGGCTCCAAATGCAGGTACAATTTCTTGGAGTGCATGTAGAAAATCATCCATAGTAACCTTAATACTCTCTTCATCCACTGGTTTGGTAAGATCATCCAAACTTAGTTGCCTATTCAGAGCAAATGATACTGCACTTTTAACAACACCTTCAAGTTCTGCACCACTGTAGTTTTTCGTACGAGCAGCTGCAAACATGAAAGATATAAGCAAAGCCCTCCATCTCCTTCAAGGATAAGTAGGTATGGTTCAAACTATTGTCAGGATTCTTAAAGTTTCATGCATTAACAATTTGGAACATTAAACTATCAAAGAATATTCCAATCTCAAGGTCATTGATTTTTAAAAACATTATACCCCTACTCAGCCTAAGTAAAAAAGTCTTACTGATGTTACAACTTTTAAGAAACAGAGGAATTGAAAAAAAGCTGAAAGAGTAGGAAACTTTTTATATGAAGTGATGTAATCGTATGCATATGCCAAGATCACATCCAAGTAACAGATTAATAAGGATCTGGCAAGCATGTCACTTATGCACATACCAAGCTCTTGGAGGTTTACATCCGGGGAAAGAAAAGAGCTCTCCTTCATCTTGTTTGTATGAATTTGAAGAATCTGTACACGACCATTTTCATCAGGAAGGCTTATCTCAATTTGAACTTCCAGACGTCCTGGCCTACAAACAAGAAAAAGACAAAAATTAGATGTTTACTAAATAAACATGTTGTGAAAAGGGTTTAGAGAGAGGAGCACCTCAAAAGGGCTTCATCAAGCAAATCCTTTCTGTTAGTCATCCCAATAAGCAAAACATTATTGAGAGACTCCACACCATCAATCTGAAAAACAAGCAGTTTCAGACATATTGATGAGATTGCTTAGGAACACAAAATAAGATACTGGCCTAGAAAAGTTTGTTAGTTTTTGCAAGAAGCACAATTGTAAATTTCACTAACCTTCGTGAGTAACTGGTTCACAATACTGTCATGAACCCCGGTACCATCTCTAGTTGATCCTCTTGACTGTATTGCAGAATAAAGCATGCGTTATAGTAAGTAGCATAAAGTATGAAACCTTTTGATCCAAATGAAGCTATGCAACTGTGATAATGAAGGATTTGGAGGTTATAAAATACAGAAAAAACAAAAGTAGGTGAACAAGGAATCTTAGTAAATAGCATAGAGTAAGAAATCTTTATACCTTACAAATAGCATCAATTTCATCAAAGATTATCACATGCAAATCACTCTGGTCTCCTGGGGAATTAAGGACACAATGACATTAGAAATTATTGAAAAACCAACCTAAGTGCACTTGACACACACACACACACACACACACACACATATATATACATATTTTATCCCTTACCGCGAGACCTTTGATCATTCTCGGCATCAGCAAATAGATCCCTAACATTTTTCTCAGTTTCACCAACGAACTTGCTCAAAACTTCAGGGCCATTAACAATCTACCACAGTTCACAAAAATATAAATATCATCACTTACCCTGCAGATAATATTATTAACTAACCTATATAAGGATAAGTTGCATATCCAAAATCATTCAGACATGCTCAAACAGCTTTGGAACCTTAAAATAATGTGCTAGCATCAAAATAATGTGTTAAATCATGATTCGGCATGGTTCAATGTTTACAGCTGGCAGAACTTAATCGATTCATTACCTAAGCCTGTTATGAAAAATGAGAATACAAGATTGTTATAATGAGCACCTAGTTCTTCATTTCGTCTCAGTTTCAACTTTCACGTGTCATCATTTGGTGAGTCTTATTTGAAATTACGGCTGAAACTTAGAAAAGTAATCGTTCAAACATTCATAAATTCTCAACCGTCCGGACCAATGAACAGAACAAATTCTTAGTCCTAAGAGAATTGAGTCAATTGACAACTCTCAGAAATTTGATTATTGAAAAAAAGGTGGATCAGGCTCCAAACCTTTGGTTCTTTCCCGTTCAACATCTTTCCAATTTGACGAGCCATGAGAGTTTTTCCAGTACCAGGTGGCCCATAAAGCAGCATACCCTTTACATGCTTGATCCCTAATCTGGAACATCAAAGTCCTTCCATTAAGGAGCGTGGTATAAAGATATACCAAAAAGATATCAGTGCAGTTTGAAGAATTAGTTATCTTACTTATTTGTCACGTGAGGAGGGAATACACGGGATGCAAAAGCTCTTCGAAATATATCTGCAAACTCAGCACTTAAGCCACCAATTCCAAGTGTTTCAAGATTAAACTCCTTGTGCCTGAAAATGTTGCTACTTGCAGCTTCACGCTGATTTACGATCTGGAGTATACAATTTAGAATATCAAATTTCAATATATTATTTTATAATGTATAAGCTATTCCTGAAAATGGCCATCATATCGTGACTCTGATATATGCAGCTAAAAAAAAGTGATCAAAGGTGCAAGTACAAAACTGATTCGTCATTGCAAGACCTTCTCGACCAAGTATGAAATGAGTCAACCAATTTAATATATGATTTTTTTTTTCCTATTGTAAACAAATGGTCATGAAAAACCTATAATGATAAGTTGATAACTATTACCAACTACATGAAGTTACTTTTTCTGAACATAGAATAAGGATCTATTTAGCCTGCCTAGATAGTGATACTAAAATATGTCATACAGTCCTTTCCACCAGTTAAAACTAATTGGTCTGACATAATTTGACAATTTATAGGAATAAGTAAAGATTAATATCAAAATCTCACCTTTATTCCACTTGCATTTGATGTCTCGAAGATGAAATATGTATCATTCACAATCATCCCTCTTTCAATACCATTATTGGACTTTTCTTGTCCCTCTACTGCTGCTTGATTGACAGTAAAAATGTAGTTAATCCCGAGAAACTCAAATGATACTCTTTGTCCAGCAGTCATGACCTGCACATAATAAGGCCCAATGTTTCCAAAACTCATGACCTTTAGTATAATAGGAAAGGGGGCAAAACTGAATGAGAGAGGATCAAACAAACAAATCAGGAAATAAGAACACAGCTGATTTTTCAAGCAAAATATAGCTGAAGTTTGCATCTATTTTAATTGAATTAGTACTTGACCACTACAGCCTAACCAAAACAATTTAGCATGATTTGGTTTTATTCTTTCCTTAATTTAATAGTAAAATTCATACACACATTCAAACGATAAGCAATCTTCATTTAACAATATACGTAATCAATTCAATAACCTGCCTTGAGAAGATCATGTTAGAAATTAGAACATAGGTTTCATTATCTGGTCAGCGGGTGTGCAAATAAGCATATGCATACGATCCACAATAGAGCCATAACAAGCATGAAGAACAAGTTACCTGGTTGATAAATCTTTTTTTAAGTTGGTCCGACAGACGAACAGCATCAACCTACAACACAATGCGGAAGCTCTTCAGAATCCCCAATGCTTTGAATGGCATTTGAATTTCTAAACAATAAAGTAAAATTCAAATCAATATGCAAATACCTGTTCACTCTTAGTGCCCTTTTTCACAAACTCCAAATCCAGCGTGAGCAGCGCCAGATTGAAATCCTCCGGCGGAACAAACCTAAATTAGGGATTTCAAAAACACAATTAGAAACCTGAAAAAAAGATCGAAACCTCAGCTCCGAGCCAGTGATCCTTTAATTGATTGAGGGCCTGACTAACCTGCTAACGGAGACTGAATCGCCACTAGAAACCCTAGCATGCCGCCGTTGGATTGCGTTTAGCGCAATGTGGCCGCTCTGTATGCTTGGATGACCAGTTTCTTTCAATTAAGGCCACCAAAAAACACAACATAAAATTCACACCTACTCCAAGCAATTGAATTTTCAAAACTTCGAACAAAATTGTAACAATTTCACAATTAATTATAATCAAATTAAAGAAAAATCGAACAAAAACGGTGTGATCAAGTATTGACGGATTGCAGGGAAAAATTGTATGAAAACTGTAAAGATAATCTGAAATCGTGAAGATCAAAAGGATATGAGACGGTGAGGACGAAGGAGTCGGCGACGGAGGCTAGGTTGAGCTTGGTGCCGGGGATGGCGAAGTTCTGGAGATCGGTGGGGGAGCAGTAGGCGAGATTGGTGAGGGCGAGTTCTGCAGCGGGGGTGTTGGTGACGGTCATCATCACCCCTGGAGGAGAGGAGGAGAAGCCGAACCGGCCGGCCATTTTTCGATCGGAGACTGAGAGAGATCTTGGTGGAGGTTTCTGGTTCCTTTGGTTGTAAGAAATGGAGAGGATGAAGTTTCTTTGAATTTTTTTTTTTTTTTTTTTGCTTAGATCGGAAGGAGACGAGGAACTTTGAATTTGTGGACTTTTGTGTTTCGGGTGGCCCAAATAAAAGCCCAAAACAACAGCAGGATTTGATCGAACCTTGTCGGTCGGTTTAATAAGCCTGTAGCCGAATCCCAAATATTAGGGTCCAATTCTGTGCCTTTAAAATAGGATTTGATATCCTCTCCGGATTTCGCAGTTCAAATCCCACATCGAGTAATTTAGATATTGGATTACTCATTTTAAATCTTACGATTCCTATTAGTTCATTTATTTAGCCCACCTCATAAAATACAAGCGATCGTACCTCTCTTCCTTTCTCGAACTGTCTGGATTAGTCAGTACGTTTATTTCGAATTACGAGATTTCGAGAGGATCTGAATTTAAAAATGAGTAACAAAGGACCGATGACTCATTTGAACCAATTATGTGCTTTTAAATGAGTAATGCTAGGTAAAGTATAACTTATAAAATGCATTCTAAACAGTTGATCTCTAAAATAATGTTAAAGAGATCAAATTTTTTAATCAAGTTTTAATGTGTTTTTAATAACAACTCTAATAAAAGTGCTCCTTATAGAAGCAATGAAAAATCCAAAGGAGACTCTCTCAAATTGATACTCTCCATCACCTTATATTTTTAGCATAATATTTTAGAAGGATAGAATGAAAATTATGCAAAAGACATGAAGTGACGGAGCGTGGTCCACTCTTGAGAGAGTCTTACCAAATCCCTCGAAGAAATGTAGTAAATTCCAAACAAATCCCCCAATGACCAACCGGAATATCGGCCACCTCAAAAACCCCAAACTGAAGCGAAAGCTTAAACCCTACCCCCGAGAGGCCGAAGCCAAAGCTCAGAAACGCCCAAATTTCAAAAACCAAGGCCAGCGTAACGACGCTCATGGCGACCCGACGGGGCCTCCAAGCTCTGACCCGCCACGCCTCCGCCCTCTTCTCCAAAAACCCTTCATTCCACTCCCTCCCAACCCCATCTCCCCTCCCCATCTACCAACCCCTCAAAACCCTCACCTCCAATTTCTCTCTTATTTTCTCCAACCCCGATCCCACTCGCTCGCTTACCCGCCATTTCTCTTCCAAACCCCGAATCGGCGACGTAAATGAAGACAATGAGCACAGTGACGATGATGAAGATGAAGATGAAGATGACGATGACAGTGAAGGAGTTGGGGACAGTGAGGACGAGAGTGCGTACCGCTGCAGCGGTTCGAAAAGAGAGTACACTCCAGAGGAGAAAGAGGTGGAGGCTGCCGCCATTGGGTACCAAGTGATTGGGCCGCTTCAGAGGTCTGATCGGGTTTTCAAGCCCTATGAGCCGGTTTTTGCCGTGGTTCAGGTTCGTGTGTAGTGGATTATTATCTTTCGGCGTTGAATGAGACTGTTGGATTTGTAGAATTGGGTTTTGATCAACGTGATTTTGTGTGCTGTAGGTTGGTTCACATCAGTTCAAGGTTAGCAATGGGGACTGCATTTTTACCGAAAAATTGAAATTCTGCGAAGTGAATGATAAGGTCGGTACAGATTAATTGTTGTGGGTGTGTATTTCGGTGTTACGATGACATTGTTTGTTGTAGATATGTGTGAACTTTATGAATTGATCTGGTATGTTCTGGGCTTACAAGTGGGAATGAATACTTTGGTGAGATCTTAGACTAGGAAGATGAAAACTTTGCGCACCGGTTTTGGTAAATATACTAGACTAGGAAGATGGTTTTGTGATCAGCATGGAGGGCTACCTTAGTTCGAAGTACTAAAATTTTTATGTTATTTCCTTTCCATTGGTGTTCGATTTATATTCACAAGAGGGCAAGTCAAACTATCAAACTTACATTTGGTTCTTGTTATCTTTTGTTCTATCCTTTCCGGGTTGTTTTGTAATAGGTCTCGGGATGTCTATTTCAGAACTTAGCTAAGTATGCGAAATGAGGACCTTTTTGAAGATCAAAGTCTTGTATTATTTCATAAATTTTTGGTAGATGCAGTCTTTTAATTTCATATATGAACTCAATTGTTTGTTCTTTTGAATGGTTGTCTATTGCAGTTAGTATTGAACAAGGTTCTCATGCTGGGTTCAAGCAGTCAGACAATAATCGGTAGGTCCATATTACCAGACGCAGCAGTTCATGCCGTTGTTGAGGAGCATGTAAGTGTGACACCACAGCATTGTTTCTCTTTTCTTACTCTGTGTGTGTGAGTGTGAGTGCATATGACCTGGGTTTCAATGGAAGATTTCTTTTTGCTTGAGAGGTTTTTCCCCATAGGGTGGGGGTGGGGAAAAACCTATGTTGTCTAAAGAAACTAAATTTTGAAAGAAAAAGGGTTTAGGGTTTAGAAAGCAAACTATAACTTACTTTTCAAATTGTTTTTTAGAAACTCTGCTTCTTAAACTTGTAACGCGGAAGAAGAAAAAGGTCATTGTTGTAATCAAGCTTCATAACTTGTATACCGTGCGCTAATGTAGTGTATCACATATTGTTAATTTCACCAAATTCTTTATAGCCGAAAATAGTGGGATAAGAATTTGACTGGCACTTTACAATATATATATATATATATACACACACACACACACACACTTTGTTTCTCTTCAAATTTGGAGTTTATATTCGTATTGTTCCTTTTTCTCATCTCAGGCATTAGATGCAAAGGTAATTATATTTAAGAAAAAGAGGAGGAAGAATTACCGTCGAACCAAAGGACATCGCCAGGTAATTATTTTCAGAAATCCCTTGTCCGAACAGTCACAATTTCTTGTCTTAGAACAATGATTATCATTTTTCTTGGCGTCTCTTTTCAGGAATTGACTAAGTTGAGGATAGTTGATGTTCAAGGGATTGAGAAACCAGAGCCTGTAGTCACTGAAAAGCCTTCAAAGGCACCTGGAAAGAAAACGGAAAAGGTTGCAGTCGCTGCTTAGGATAGACGTTCACTATCGCTGAACATTAGCAATAATGGCACTCCGTTCATAATGCTGTGCTTTTACGGTGAGGATGATCAGATTCCCCTGTTGCTCCATGCACATTTTTGGATGTCATTCAAAATAGAAAATTTAGAACTGAACCAGGGGGTAGTTGTAGGATTTGTGTCACAAATCTTTGCCATTCTGTATTTAGAAGTGCAAAGTATGAAAAACCCTTAGCTGATTGAATCAGTTCTGTTCCTCATGGTCTTAAGTAATCTTTCCTTTGTGCTCGATCTTGACTCTTGTAACACGTGAACGATGATGCAACTCGTGCATGAACCACAAGTGCGTTTCGTGCACAATTCCTTGTCCGGCATGTCGCTGTTTTGTTCTCGTCTCATATATGGATGTTGGTCGAAACTTAGATTGAATCGAAAGTTGTAAGTTTTATTGGTGGAGATTAAGATTCAAGTTGTATCCTTTTTTCAGTTGAATGAAGAGTATGTGAGACACTAAGCTAATACCTTTTTGCCGCGTCACTTTTTGTTAATGTGTGATTTGTTTTTGATCAACTTGCGGAACCTTGATGGTGGTTTCTAATTTGGACTGGTACCTCCATGATCCACCAACATTAAAAAAAAAATAAAAAAATAAAAAATATCACTAAGGATAAACTAACTTAGACCATTAATTTCCAAGCTACGTGGCACTTTCGGACCTTTTCGGACCAATAGATCTGTACATCCTTTTTTATTTTTCACATATTTTTAATTTCTAACCATCAGATTAAATGAATTGAAAAAGATTGAATGACAAAAATTAAGAAGTAGTGCGTGAGAAGTAAAAGGGAGTATGTGGATATCACACCCTAATAGGTTTTATGTTACGTCAATTCAAACTTTGTCGATCTCTTCAGTTGCGACCTTATGATGTAATCAGATTATTCAATCTCATTGTTGTATATTTCTATGTTGAATCTAAATCTATGGCAACCAAATTGGGAAATGATTGTCTTTTGATTTCTGTTTTAAATTAATCTAGACTGTGGGAAATGAATTTGAATTCAGGTGTATAGGGCAAGTACATCCGTTGTAGCCAATGTAGTTAAACCAACATCTGAAGAGGAAGGATTGTCTTTAAATTCATTTTACATAAGCTTGTATAATCCATGGATGGAGAGAGAAGGCCGAGACTCCAATCCTTCTCATTACTCAAATAATGGTGTAAAATTTCGTTGCGAAAAATGGTGGGTGCGTTTGTTGCACTGGACTAGCTTCTAGGACCAAGCTGGACTGGCTTAGACTAGACTAAGCTGGACTGACTTAATGAAACGTTTGGTGCAGTGTCAGACTAAGAAACATGATAATTAACAAACTCTAATGTTATATTATTTAATCCATAATTATTAACATTTTATTTTTATCCTATTTTTTTATCCCTCTATTCCTCCCTTACCGCCCCATTCTCTCCCTCCTTTTCTTCCTTTTCCGTTCCAATCTCTTCATCCCCAGATTAAACCTCTCGATTCCAGCCTTTCTCTCCTCCCTCCCTCTCGATTTCAGTCTCTATCTCTATCTCTCCTCCATTTCTCTCTCTAGCTCTGCGCTAGTCGAATGGAACCCTCCCGGCTCCATTTTTTCTGATGAGTTGCAAGTTTCCCGACTGGTTTTCCAACTAAACCTCATCGGATTAGATGAGGTTTTCACCACTAACAAAATCTTCCCCATCTCTGGTCCCATATTCAAGCTTTGCATGCTCGATCTGTCATGGATTCGGAAAAAACCCAAACCGGCCGAGACTTCCAGGCTATTTTCCAGCCACCTTCGACCACATTTTGGCCTCGATTCATGTAGAATCGTAATCCCCTCACTCCCATCTTCAATTTGGTATTTTATATGAAAATTGGTTGTGAAAAGCATCCCATGGTTTTCGAGGGTGAGTGGTCAAGGAGCAAGGCGAGGATGAGAGAGGGGACAGTCTTAGCTAGTCCCATGATTTTCAAGGGGTTTCGTTAAGACCAACTAGTCCCGGATTTAGTCTAGGCGAGTGAGACTTAGTCTCATTATACCTAGTCCCTGTCAGGAGCAAACATGGGACTGGACTAATCCTTAGTCCTATCCAGTCCAGTACACTTTAGTGAGGGCAAACAAACGCCCCCTAAATGGACTAAGTGAAGACTAAGCAAACTGCAACACATGTAATGTATATACATAGGACGGATTTGTGATACTACTTTCTTTACCTAATTTTTTACATACTTTTTTGTAGGGTTCATTTTGTAATGTATTTCAATGATTCAAACCGTATATCTTTTAGGTCTTCCCTCAAATATCATATCTACCAAAAATCTCCAAATCTAAAACCATATGACTATTGGGTTAAGCGTTTAGGGTTTCTTTGTAGAACCGTATTCATCTATTTTCTTCACTACAAATGAATGTCTTAATGGTTTTAGATTTCTCTAATTTTTTCCAATGATGATATATAAATCATGTTCTAAAAGACAAACAGTTCAGATTGTTAAAATATATTACATGGTAAGTCTCACTATATGAAATCTTGTGGTTGAGATTATGTAGCCTGTGATTTAATCTCAGCATTAAAGTCAAATCTAATGGTTAAGAGGATCCCTTAAAGGATCCTCTTAACCATTAGATTTGACTTTAGTGAAATTTTGTGGCTGAGATTAAATCACAAGCTACAGAATCTCAACCACATGATTTCATTAAAGCCAAATCTAACGGTCAAAAGGATATTCTCATTTTTTTTTTTAAATGGGGATCCCTTCCCTTAAAGGCTTCCAATATATATATCAAAACTTGATTAGGATGAAACCTATCACTTTTGGTCATTACGCCACTTCTTTGTCTAAGGTCCCACGATTCTTTTCATTTCAAGAAATGCATTCCTGTGCATGCCAGTTACGTTAATCCCCACCACCATAATAGTTTGTAGCCTGTAAGAATTTGGTTTTCTTTCTCTTTTCCGGTTTTCCCTTTGTTTATGAGATGTAAACTTGTGATCTGTCGTTATCAATAAAATATGAACTCATAATTTGTCGTAATTTTTTAGACTGTAACTCATGATATGTCATCTACGAATTTCGCATATTATTTTGCATGTTTACCTAAAATTAGATCTCAAGTATACAAGAGAACATCTCAATTTATAACCCATGATTCGAATTGATAGTTGAGGTCTAATTTTAAGTAAGCACATAGCAATTGTAAACGTGTTCAGTAAGAGGCAGTGGAAGAAGCAATAACGCCTAAGGGGGACAGCTGGAGATTGTTTATAATAGGTCATTTGGGTAACTAACCCCGCATTGAGCTTCTTTTTTTATCTCGAGTTCGAAGCTGATGAACTATGTAAATTCGACCACTCATTTTAAATATTACGGCCTCCATTAATCAATATAATTGGCCTATCTTACAAAAACCAAAGATTTAGATTTCACTCTTGCACGGTCCAGATTACGCAGTTAATTAGTTTCAAATTGCGAGATCCAGAGAGTCCCAACTAAATCCACTTCTATGATTTATTTTTCTGTGAATAATCTTTTGTGTTGATGTTGGTCCGGATGGTAGAAGGGCCAGCTATAGAGGTATACAGTAATATGAGAATATCCCCCTTCCATGAATAAAAGTGCTTTTTAAGTGGACTAATCACTTTCTGTTTGCCACCTATAAATCCTCTTTCAACAACATACTATATTTGAATACAGAGTTGGCCATTTTCCCTAAAGCACTTTTGTATCCCACTTTTCAATTTAATATGATTATGCTGATGGAATTTTTTTTTATTTTTTATTTTTTATGGTCAATTGCTGATGGAATTCTTTGTCACTTTAATAGTTTTGCCACTTCATCTCATTCATAAGAGATTCTCCAAATATATCTCCACTAATACCATCTTAAATTAACCTACGCATGTCATTAGTTAATAAATTGTCTTTGTCTTTGTACTATCACAAAATATGATCCGGCCGACGACGATTAGCTTAATATATTTCCTAAACTTCAATTTCTTAATGACTGTCTTGGACCAATAATGACCACTAATTATAATATCAAGTTTCTGTTCATGATGAACTAAGCTAATTTATCTCCTCGATCGCTTTTCATCCATGTTAATCAAATTAAAATGTTCAAGACTAAACACCATTAGATATAAAATTCACGATCAATATCACCAGATTATAGACTAGATAAATACTTGCTGATTGCATGTTGACTCCCAAGAGGTTGCTTTATGCAAGTCCCACTGCTTTGTACACGTAGAGCTGTGAGTTTCGATTTGGATAATATCAATTGTAGTGCTAGGGCACAGTTTAATATATAGAGGTCGCATGTGTTTGCACATCTATAACCAAAATGAAGAAATTATGCATGGTGTCATAATATGAGGATACGTAATTGCTCTCTATATGATCAATTAATTTTACAGAGAATTTTAACCTTCTTTATAAGGTCAGAGAAAGGTTGCTCACATGTGAAGCTAAACGCCACATATACTCCACGTCACTTAATTCGTGTTGTCTACGTGTGTGACTTGAAAATTCGACACACGTAGAGAGCATGTGAGAATGTGAAAGTAAAAGAATATCAAATTGGTGAAAGAAAAAACAATCTTATAACGGCTAATAAGAAGTTGAATTACTACTATATGACTAATTCGTTTTATGATAAAACTTCAACTCCCTTTATGTATAGCTCGATTATTATTTGTGTTTCCATTTTATTTTATTGTTTTTATGAAACGCACATTCAGTGAATGGAAGAACGTGATCCTTGCACCACTGCATTTGTCTCGGAAGGCTTAAAATATTTAAAAGATGGAAATTATGTGTCCACCTTCAACGGTATGGGTACACTACTGCTGGACCAACTTTATTCCAAAACCATCTCCCTCGAATAATCAAGGTTTGAAAACTAAAATCGTCTCCTAGATCCGTCTTCTCCTCGTCTAAACTTGTATTGTTTTGCTGTAACAATATATTTATATTAAGAATGAGATATTTGAGCTAAATCATAGTCCGTCGTCTCCTTCTCTTTAAGTACTATAAGAAGGACTCGTATGACATAAGTACATCGTTATGGCACATTTTGTGTGCTAACAATATAAAAACATGTCATGATGTGGTTTTATATTATTAACTTGAGACACTACTGAGACGGTGTAACTTACTATACAAGTTATAGCTGTTTTGAGTTGTGCTAAATGACATTGCATTTGAATTAATATATATACACAAAAGTGCATAGGGAATTTATCAGTGCAGATGGAATTTATCATGAGTGATCAATCAATAATATTTAACTTGTTGATCTCATGGGGTACTACTGCACTTCCTGCGCATATACTACTAGGGTTTTTAAATTATCAAAGCTTTGAGATGCGCAACATACAAATTAAACCCATCAATGCATTTTCCAGACGATCAACCATATCTGTCTATATTATAAGATGATTACGTACTAACTGGATTTTTTCACATCATTTTGCTGAAAAATATGAACTCTTGTAGATTTTGAATTTTTAGATTGAATAAAATAAATGAAAATTAAATGACAGAATTAAAAGTGTATAAAAATGTTTTCATATATATATATACACACACACACACACACACATACTAGTCAGTAAGTTAATATGGGACTTATAATTACCGTTTGATTGTCTTTGTGAATTTTTTTGCAAGTTTATAAGAAAATATTGTATTCGTCGATTTGTTTGATTTGATTAACTTTTTTCAGTTTAAAATAAACAGTTCGAATCATAAAATTTTGTTATGAAGTGGGCCCAACGAGCTATTAACGTTATATTAACTTACTAACCCATTATTGCTTAAGCATTCATGTTTGTATGTATATATATTAACTTACTAACCCAACGAGCTATTAACATCACATTAACTTGCTAAATGGTTACCTACGATAAAGGGACCAATGCAAATCCTTATACCTCGAAAGAACATGGATGGTCCCTTACGAGCCGCCGAGGCCACCAGGACGAATCGGAAGTAATATCTAGGGCAGATACATCCGACCAACAAACAGTGCATGCAAGTATGCAACTATAATTTATCCATTAAAAAAAAAAAGAAAAAAAAAAAAGACAAAACAAAACAAAAAACAAAAAGCATAAGAAGGTTTTGACAGTTTGAAATAATTCACCCAAAAAGATTAGAGAAAGTAGCAGCAGCGAAAGCAAATATATAAAAAATTACATGTGGTTTATCTATGTAGAGGACATAAAGGTCTGGTAGTTAGGAATTAGTCATTTTCCATTGCCTATATTCTTTTAGCATTCTGTACGAATGTCTAATTTCTAGTGCTGTTAGGGCAAGGCATTAAAAGTTTACTCATCTTTTCGAGACTTTGCCTAAAAGAGGACCGAACCATGTTCGTAGCCTTTTTGTTTTGTACTCTCATTTTTCTTAAATGGTTCATCTTTGGTTATTATGTGAATTGATGAATTCACGTGATATACTATAAATGAACGACTACATTAAAGTACAATATGTATTAACAATCGTAAATTAGTTATAAGTACCATGCACGATGCATCCGCGCAAGGTATTCCAATACTACACATTTCTCGGCAAACAATAAAACATCACACTTGATATTGATCATGCCACAAAAGTTTGAGTCTCACCCCCATGGCCTCTTTTCATTCTTCAAGCTTTATATCATCTTCTTTTTTCTCTACAAAATATTCCAAAAACATGGGCTGCTGCCACAGTATACTATCTCCTCTTTAAAAATAGGGAAGTGTTAATGGCATTCCAAAAATTTTATTCTACACTCCTCACAAGTGTATTTTTCTTTCCAAATACACAAAATTTGGAGTGTAGAATGAGATTTTTGGAGTGCCAATAACAATTTCCCAAAAATAAACCAAAAACAACTGCTTTGCATCATCTAAAAGTACTTCTGATGTTTATTACTTTTGTGTATCTCCCCTTATAAAAGCAACATTAAAATTTATTTTAGAGAAGGATTTTTCTCTATAATTTAAGGATTTTTCTCTATAATTTAATTCTCTAAGTATTTTAACTAATTTATAACTATTATGTGAACCACACTATTTATTTAAGAGAGCTACTAGACCCATCTTATTGTCTTATTTTCCCACCCACGTTATATTCCCACCCACCTGAAAAAATTAAAAAATTAAAATGCTATTTCCCCACTCACTATTGTTCTCAAAATAACCTTTAATATATACATACATATGAAATTATAAAACTGTCTCTTAAAAAATATAAACAAATAATATGTAAATGAAAACCACTAAGGTCTGCAAATTCAAATGGAAACGAGAGGTATTCAAATTCAAAAGAATTCGAAGACGACAAATTCAAAAATACGATGGACAAATTCAAATGACTCACACACAAATGATTCTTCTACCTTTTCAATGGAAACATAATTTTCTACATCTTCCATAGAAGCGTCATCTTCCACCTCTTCAATGAAAAAGTCATCTTCTAAGTCCATTGATATTTTTTTACTTTCTTTGAATGAAAGGAGATGAAAATATGATTAGAGTATAAGGTAGACAAATCGTCTCTCACGCGCAATCTTTTTAAAAAAAAATTTAAGCAAAACAAGATAATTAATGTCCTTATCAGTCTTTTTGCAAATGGACAAATTTGTAATTAAAAAATTTATTAAAAGGTGAGTGGAAAGATAAGATATTGGGATAGGAATAACATCACTCTTATTTAATTAAGTATTCTAATTTTTAATAAACTAATTAAGTATGGTGAGATAACAATGTTAAAGAGCTTTTTTTTTTTTTTTTTTTTATAGGATCGATATCTACTTTATAATCTAAACCATAGAAGTAGAGGGATTGAACTTGGGCATATGGGGGCAGCCTAGCCAATCTGGCTACACCTTCGTCTGCTATGAATGTAGGGTTTCCATAAGAACAAAGCTTGGTTGCTAAACAATTAGCATCCGTTCCTGCTTAAAGCTAATGTCGCTCCTCAACTTGACACCAAAGAGATCTTTTCCGGATCTTTCCTACCAAAGTTACCAAATCAAGTGATCCGGGTTCTTGAAATTTGATCCAACGGTTAAAAACGGAGGCCATTTTTAAAAGTTATAATTATTTTAACCTTTGGATCAAATTTCAAGGGTCCGGATCACTTGATTTGGTGGTTTTGGTAGAAGAGATCCAGACACCTATCCAATTAGCTTTTCAAGCTGGATAATTCTATACCAAAAACAGAACTAGATATGTGTCTGTTGACCCTAAAAACTACCAAGCCTACGTGGCGCGCAAGCCGAGTAACTAATAAGCTAACTACGTCATTCGGTTGAATGCGGGGTGTGCCAACTCGACGGCCGAGCTCGGCCGGTGAGTAAAATGTTGATGTTGCGTTGTGTGCGCGGCTGACTTCTGAATCTTGCGACTGCGGCCGAGGAAGGAACACGCCTCGGCCTTTGGGTTCTAGAGCCTGAAGACAAGGCTGCTAGTTCTGCGAAGTTCAATATCAAATTCGGCTTTCAATGTGCCGAATGTAGTAACCTGTAACACCTCACTTCGCCGAGAAGGCTGATGAGATGACCTCTGCCAATAAGGATTCGAAAATCCTTCTCGACCGAGACTTGGATAGATAACCAGTCGGCCTCGACGCAGTGCTGTTTATCCAAACTGAAGGTGCTCTGCGGTCGGCTGATTCTACGACAACAGTGCTGTTTATCCAAACTGAAGATGTTTACCGGTTGCCTTCACAGTGCTGTTTATCCAAACTGAAGATGTGTTGGCGAAAAAGAAAATAAAATCTCAAAGTTGAGAGGTTTTGCGTAGAGCGAGGGTTTGTGCAGGGCAGTTTGTGTGTTGAGTTGGAGGTCCTTGAATGTTGTGCTCCTCCCTCTATTTATAGTAGTGCAAATACTCCTGATCGAGTTAGAATCGTCATTGGGTATGAATCCTCTTCCTCATCAAATTCTACCTCGGCCGATCCTAATCCAACTCTATCACGGCCGATCCTACTTCAACTAGGACTTTGAATCTGCCCCCAATCGCAGGCCAAATTCATTCATGCACCATGATTTGCCTAGGACTCCTTATCCCAATAGGTTTCAGCCACTTAACCTTTATCACATTCTCGTGTTCTAGATAATTTAATATATTATTAAGAGATAATTATTATGATAAAATCACAATATTATTCCCTAACAATAACTAAAATTATCCTGACTCAATCACCTAACGGCTTAGAACTTCATTCGCCGAACGGCCTCGACCGTTCGGGCCGATTGTGTAATTTTGGGCCTAAACATTGCCCCCCAGTTTCCTTGAGCTTCGGTTCGTAAGCCGAATGGTTGAGGAAATTAGCGCAGTCGAAGAAATATATGGTCGAGGAATCCGCTCCACAGCCTGACACCCTCGACGAGCTGGTCGAGAAAAACCAAATGGAGTCGAAGTCTTGAAGACTCTCGCCCACCACTTCTACCGAAAATGTGTGGGGTAGGAAAGCACCAACTCGCCGAGCTCGGCAGGTTGAGAAGAATTGGGTAGGAGGCCGAGAAGAATCTCTCCTGACAGCTCGGCCTGCCTCTATATATACTAGCAACAGGCACACACGCTATGCGTGTGCAATCAAATTTACTTTTGATTATTTCTTTTTTTATTGTTTCGGCATAATTGAAACATCCAAAAGTAAAGTATAGGATGTGGCAATTGTGTATATGCTGCTCAATCTAACCATAAAAAACCAATGAAATTACAATTCTACATAACTTCCAGAATAATTACCAAAAATACAATAGATATAATACATAAACATTCCAAATTTGAAGAAATTAGAAGTTACTGAGTACACATGAGTTGGGCTACAACGCATTTTGAAATAATTTCCAATGATGATTTGACATGGAACTTTACTAATTTCAGAATTTTGGTACCACTTCCAACTTCCAAGCAATGGTTGAATTTTGAACATTACTAAAGATGAGAGCAAAGCCTGCAACAAAGAGTGAAAAGAACATTAGAGTCAACAAATCAAAGCTAATGTGAATACACAATCTCAAAATAGTCTCTTATTTCTTAAAAATATTAATAAAAGGAAAGGAATTTAATTGCATATAGAGAGAATGAATAACTGAGCTCTCCCAGATCCAGATTGCATTTTCAAATATTAGCATATCCTAGACAACAGCCCCTATGCATTCAAAATTAAAGAAAATAATTAGGGGCCTCAACTAACAACTATTTTATCAAGCTTTAGAAATAGACCAAGTAGTTCTTTCATTCACAAATAGATTAAAGAGAACCAAATTGTATATTCAAGTCTGAATGAAAAATAGCAATTTGTAATAATTGATTCATTTTGGCCAAAAAAGGAAGAAAATAATGTTAAAGGGAGAAGTAAGTAACCTTACGTTTTGTAAGTTTCTTGTTGCATATGGCATGATGTTAGCACATCTTTATATACAACATTTGAGCGCTAGAAACATTTGCAAAGCTGACAATTGCTATAAAAAGAAAATGCATAACTGAGTTACAATCTGCAGCAATTGCACCTCAGAGTTACAATCTACAACAATTGCACCTCAAATTCCAAATCTTCAGGGAATTGAATATGACTTACTTTTTAAATTGGTAGAATAATTTGGAAGACATGACAGAACCTGCACAAAGCATTACCATATGAGTAGGACATCAGAACATATAAGAAAAAAAACTGAAATTCAAAACTAAAAGAGCACATATGTATTGAGAAATTAAGTAAGACGGTCGTCAAACTATTTAGGGTAGAAACATCCAAAGGTAAGATGGTCTTTGTATTTATCTGAAGTTTTGGTACCCCCAGTCCAAATTTTATCTGAGAACCAAATTTTATACTCAAGTCTAAATAAAAAATATCAATTTGTAATAATCGACTCATTTTGGCAAAAAAAGAAAGAAAATAATGTTAAAGGGATAAGTAATTAAACCTGATGTTTTATTCATCTTGTTGCATACGGCATGATGTTAGAACATCTTTATATACAACATTCCTTGTATAAACTCCAGATTGTCCTACAATGACACCATTTCTTGTAAGGACCTTGATTGTCTGTGTGGAAACTCCTCTTGACAAAGCTACATAAAGCTGGCCATGACTAAACACATGATTAGGGAGATACACACCCACATATGGAATTGTTTAGCCTTGAGATTTGTTTATGGTCAGCGCAAAGCTTAATCTTATAGGCAATTATCGACGTATAAAAGAGAACGAAAGCCTTACATTTTCCGAAGGCTTCAAAGGAATGCGTGGCATGAAGACTCTTATGCCCTTAAAATGCCCAGTTAATATTTCAGCATCAATGCAATTCTTGCAAATATGTAATTGGTAAGTTAAACAATTGCAAGGATGCTTTCTCTCAATGAAACTAATAAAACTGAAGATCCAATTCCAAAAGCTATTCAGAGAATTAAAATTAAACCTGGGCTCGGCAATTTGGAAGGAAGCCATTGAGATTGGGTGATGATGATGATTACTCTGAACAACCTTGGTGCTGTCGCAGGAAGAAGAGGCCCCCACAGCCGATGGAAGTGGCTGATTTATGACGATCAACAACAGTAGAAGCAGGGGTGGGAACGGTAATGAATTCTTTTGAATCAAAACGAATTGGGCATCTAAAATTGTAAAAGTATGAACCAAATTTTGGAGTTTCTGCAACGCGTGGGAGTTTGAGGTAAGTGAAATCATGATGTTTACGATTGAAGAGAACGTGGGAGGGAGGAGGTGGGCGGTTGAAGAGGGTTTTGGCGAGAGAGCTGCAGAGAGAAGTCCAGGAGAGTTGATGAGAGAGAAACAGGAACGAAGAGAGCTTGAGGAGAATGTGGGAGGGCAGTTTTTGGATGCTTTGGTGAGAGAGCTGCAGAGAGAAGTCAGTAGTGGTGATGAGAGAGAAACAGGAATGAAGAGAAATTTTAAATAAAATCTGTTAGTATTACATGGCTGTGATGCTCAACAAAAAACAGTAAAATTTGTAGTCATGTAATTACTAAATTGCCCAGATTTTTAATTTCTGCTCAGTTTTAATATGAGGGTTAAAGTGGTAATTCAATTTACTTTTGGTTGACGAATAGTGTTTTGTTAATTAGTAGAGATATATATATATTTCACCAAAGCCTTTATCGATTTGATAGCCGAACTACCAACTTTCTAGCACCAAGACTCCAAGGCTAGCCTAATTCTGCCCATCTTTTATTCGGCCAATATATATATATATATATATATTTTTTTTTTTTTTTTTTGTTTGCCGAGATTACTATTCCACCTTTTTTGTTTGCTGAGACTATTGTTAGTCGAGCACACCATTTTTGTTTGCCGAGCCATTTGGTTGCCCCCCTTATTTTCTTATGCATCGGCTTGCATAGCCGTATGTGTATGAAAATAATTTCTTTATTGCATATATATGTATATTTTTTGTTTTTAGCAAACGAAAAGAAAAGTGGCCGAACCATAGTTGGGAGGAGGCCAACGATGCTTTATTCCAAGCCGAGACCTTTTTATATCAAAATTCTCAATTTGATTTCGCTTTAGGCCGAATGAAGAAATTTTCCCCAATATTTTTGACTTGGCGAAATATTTTTCATTTTCGGCCGCCGAATATGTTGAACAATTATTATGCCCTCCAGGCATAATTTCGGCTTTTAATTCAAATAACTTAGCTGAATGAGATTTCTCCATATATGCTCTATTGCCAATAATCATATCGATTGGCGTGGTTTCGGCGTCTAAAACCGTGTCTTGGCCCTGTTCGTCATTGGAACACTCCGCTGACGAATCGTTTTCTAAGTCCAATTTTGACTCAGAAACTTGAACTCTTTCTTCTAGGCCTACCACACTTTCAGTCTCGATCGAGACAACAGGTGGCCTAGGTATTTCTTCGGCCGTCTCGATAATCTTCTTAGGCCGAATGTTGGTTGTGGCCGGAGCGAAAAATTACCCCCCGGTCTTTTCAACCAACCATTCATCAAATGGAATTGACTTGTAGTCGAAAATGTAAGGAAAATGTTCTCTATTTAGCCAGGCATTGAATCGAGCCGTGTCTTCATTCACCCATTGCTCTCGGAGGCTAACATGAGCTTTTATTCTCAACATGCGAGCGAATGACTTTTGCATCTCTCTTTGGCCGCAAAGAACTTTTTCCACTTCCAAAGATCTTTTACTTTCCTCATACGATCGACTACATGGAGCCGAATCAGAATCTTGATATATCATATGAACTTCGTAGTCTTAGCACTGGGTCCCATTGGGCGTGCCAAAATGTTGACCCTAAAAACTACCAAGCCTACGTGGTGCGCAGGCCGAGTAACTAATAAGCTAACTACGTCATTCGGTTGAATGCAGGGCGTGCCAACTCGACGGCCGAGCTCGGCCGGTGAGTAAAATGTTGATGTTGCGTTGTGTGCGCGGCTGACTTCTGAATCTTGCGACTGCGGTCGAGGAAGGAACACGCCTCGGCCTTTGGGTTCTAGAGCCTGAAGACAAGGCTGCTAGTTCTGCGAAGTTCAATATCAAATTCGGCTTTCAATGTGCCGAATGTAGTAACCTGTAACACCTCACTTCGTCGAGAAGGCTGATGAGATGACCTCTGCCAATAAGGATTCGAAAATCCTTCTCGACCGAGACTTGGATAGATAACCAGTCGGCCTCGATGCAGTGCTGTTTATCCAAACTGAAGGTGCTCCGCGGTCGGCTGATTCTACGGCAACAGTGCTGTTTATCCAAACTGAAGATGTTTACCGGTTGCCTTCACAGTGCTGTTTATCCAAACTGAAGATGTGTTGACGAAAAAGAAAATAAAATCTCAAAGTTGAGAGGTTTCGCGTAGAGCGAGGGTTTGCGCAGGGCAGTTTGTGTGTTGAGTTGGAGGTCCTTGAATGTTGTGCTCCTCCCTCTATTTATAGTAGTGCAAATACTCCTGATCGAGTTAGAATCGTCCTTGGGTATGAATCCTCTTCCTCATCAAATTCTACCTCGGCCGATCCTAATCCAACTCTATCTCGGCCGATCCTACTTCAACTAGGACTTTGAATCTGCCCCCAATCGCAGGCCAAATTCATTCATGCACCATGATTTGCCTAGGACTCCTTATCCCAATAGGTTTCGGCCACTTAACCTTTATCACATTCTCGTGTTCTAGATAATTTAATATATTATTAAGAGATAATTATTATGATAAAATCACAATATTATTCCCTAACAATAACTAAAATTATCCTGACTCGGTCACCTAACGGCTTAGAACTTCTTTCGCCGAACGGCCTCGACCGTTCGGGCCGATTGTGTAATTTTGGGCCTAAACAGTGTCAAAAAAAAGGAGAAGCGACTTTGGCTTTTAGCAGGAACTGCTAATTGTTTAGTAGCCAAGCTTTGTTCTATACATTAGAGCAAGTCCATTGAGAGCCATTAGGCTGGCACCCAGCAGCCTTTTTGGCTCGGCACCCAGCCCAAGCCGTCATATAGGCCAGCTTAGAATGTGCTGAGCCAAGGCCCGGCCTATGTGACGTCACATGACGTTTTAAATTTTTCCGAGTAGTCGCAAGTGGCTGACAGCGTCGCACAGGCGAGGCCCACTGTGTAAGCGCAATATGGGGTTCCGGCGTGGGGACACGTGGCTCCTCTGTGTCCGTAGGATTTCCAACGGCTAGTTTTCTGGGCCGTTGGATTTCCAATGGTAAAAAAATTTGAAATTTAAAATTGATGGCTACTAACGTGGCACAATGAGGACCGTTCGATTTTCAGATCAACGGTCCAAATTTTTCTGCCAAAAAAACTTTAAAAAAATAAATAAAATGTCATAAATTAATAATATTTTTTATAAAGGCAGAAATTAAAAATAATAATATTTTAATAAAATTGACTAGGTTTTTTTTTTAAGGAATGAAGATGCATTTGGCTCATTGGAGTCTATCACTGTTCACTAAGTGGATTAAATGTAGGGGTGGGCGCGGTGCGGTTTTGAAGCCAAAACCGAAATGAAACCAAACCGTTTGGTTCAGTGCGGTGCGATTTCAAACGGTTTCGGTTCGTTTTTGGAAAAAAATGTACAATTTAAAATATACACCTATTTAAGTATAAGACGGTCTTTTTTTCCTCATATATTAATTAATGAACATGCAGCAAAAACAGCAACAACAATGCAGCAAAACTGCAAAAAAAAAAAAAAACATCAAAAGTGCACCAAAACTGTAGAAATAACTTAGCACCATTACGAGGTAAACCATACAACACATTTATCAATTATAATGGTAGTAAGGATTGAAACTTTTCAATGAAATGCTTTATCCAATTGTCAAGAGCCTGAATGTCAACCAGATGTTATCACTTTAACATACTTTTCGATGCTATCTGCAAGCAGAGTAATATCTCCCTTGCCATTGGCATATTTCAGTTTCTGTCCATTTTGGAGAAGGAAACCATCTATTGGAAATAATGAGGCTAACTTTTGGTTAAAGTATTAATGATATATGTGATCCAGCCTTTCATAGGTACTTAAAATTACTACAATTGGCATTATCAATTATACCACACACATAGCAGGTTTCAGATAGCGCAATGTATACCACACACATAGCAGCACAAACGATTGAAAGAATTGTAGTAAGGATCCACATTGAAAATGCCGAATACTGGCAAGGATACATGCATACAAACCCACGCAACATAACATCACAACTAATAGGATATATGGCGCGGTTTCGGTTTCGGTTCGGTGCAGTTTTGAAAGCCCAAAACCGAAATCAAACCGTTTTCTTTGCCGCGGTTCGGTTTCAAAACTGCAACCGCTTCAAAACCGCAAAACCAAACCGTTCGGTGCAGTCTGATTCGATTTGTGTTTCGATTTTCTGTTTCAAGTGCCCACTCCTAATTAAATGGGCTGAGTGGTGGCTCATTTTTTCAGGATGGACAGTGGACTTGCTCTAATCATTCCTAGCACATAAAGGGCAAAATGGTAGTTTGAGAGAAAAAGGTTAAGTGAGTTAGTTGTACTTTTAACAGTATTTGTGTCGGATACTGTTGGTATATTCTTTCACCGTATGTCTTATAGTCCAACTGGCTGCCACCCGCTCTCCAACCCCTCCAAATTACTGAGCTATATCACCAAAATCCAAATTTCAGAAGAAAAAAAGCTCTCTGTCTCTGCATGCGCGCCAATCCACCGTGCCCATCAATGGTTTCGGGGTTCGGAGACGCCGGGAGGGATGTGTCCGAACCGGGCAGCAGCAGCATCTCCGTATCTGGAAGCTCTTCCTAAAGGGGAAACTGAAACGTGGGAAAGAAAGTGCTAGAAAGTGACGGAAAATGAGACTGCTGATATTCTTCCGAGGAATTGTGTTCTGGGTCGACTTTCTCTTGTCAGCTTTTGATGGCTTTCTGATGTTTTCTCAGTATTACTGGCTGTATTCGTAACTTTTTCTTGCCAGTGTTTCCCCTGCTTTTCAGAGGCTCCTAATGGTACGTACACCGCACACACTTGTTTTTGTTGATTATATGATTGTTTTTTTGGTGGATATTCAGAAAGTTTTAGACTATTAAGTTCATTGGGTATTGAAAAATTCTGGGTTAGAAGTTCTTGAAGTGATCAGTGTACCGATTTAGTTTTTTTCATGATTTCTTTTGGTGATTTTTTTTTGGAAGAAATGGTTAATAGGATAGAAGTTAATATGTGAATAGTTGTATACAGAAATTGATGGGTTCCTGTGGAAATTTATTACTTTTTGGGTTGCATGTGGAATTGTGGATACGTGAGGTTTGGAAGAAATAGTATGGATGTCAATTTGAAGTCCCACTTACAGAAAATATGGTTTTTTTGGTAGTTATTATAATTTATAAATGGCTTGCATCCTCTTTTTATTTCGTATTAGAATTTGAAATTATTAGTCGGAAGATGTTTATCGATGAAACGTTGGAAGATGTTTGATTCTTGTCACAAATGATTTAGTTGGAGTAAGAGCTTCTTTCTGGTTTTAATTTTTATCTCCCTTGGGCATTCCACTGTAGTTCGAGTGTGATGCCTATATATAGGAATCAGACAACTTGAGTTTGATACATATAACACTACTGCTACACTAGTGTGAGTTCAATATATTGATTTCAATATGACACTAAATTTTCCAGTGCACTGTAGGAGTGTGATTCCTATATGAGTTCAATATATTGGTATCACACTCACTTTTTCCAGCCTTAACCTACTTGTGTTTCCAAAATTCTCCTCAAATGTATTTTGGATATCGAAAATCCAACTCTTTTTTCAAATCCTCAATTGGTATGCAAATCTCAAGCAGCTACTCTCTCAATTATTGTTTCTAAAGTTTGCTGGTTTTTGCTAATGGTTATAGAAGATAGCAAAAAAAACAAAATAGTAACAATACGCATCCAGAAAAAGAGCACATGCTAAAGATGCAAAATTTCCATAAGGTACTAAAGTGCTTTGGTTTGGTTGTTTCACAAAGATGCTAAATCTTTAACAATTTGAGGCATTCTTTCACGCACGAGGAACTAAAGCGATTAGTAAAATGTAACATATTCTGTTTTCTGCATCTACTCGTATTCTCGAACCTTTTCCCCTCTAACTTTCACACTAAAAATGAAAGGTGACTCTTGCAGGTTCACAGAAGCTCTTATCACTGTTGGCCTTGAAAAGTGGCTATTTTGTAGATTTCTTCAGAGTTTTTGCAGATATAAAGGTAGTGTTGTTGCTGAAGTATCATACTGTTTATAGAAGCTCTCAAGATCTTTCTCGGTGAAGGTTATTCTACCTGTCTGAGAGATGATGCAGTCTTTGGCTGAACTGCAGTAAACCAAGCGTAAAGACACACTTCTGTTGGGTGGATCGAACTTTGTTGGTCTCATTTCTGCATTCTGTTGGTTAGTTCAGCTCGGCTAACCTTCTTTGGTAGTAGATAATTCCTGACAGAAACTTCGGCTTCCTTTTGGGGCACGTCTCCTTTGGCAAAGAGACGCACACATCTCCTGTGTGCATGTCTCTATCTATATTATATCAAATAGTTCAGCTCTGTTGAGCAGATCTCCTTTGGCAAAAGTTACTGAAGTTCCCTTTCGTTGGTTGACTTCCTTTCGTAGTGGATGAGAAGAGTGCTTCTTTTGTTGACCTGTCATCAATTTATCTCAAGCTCCTGTGTTTCTTTAGGGCAGATCTCCTTTGGCATTCTCCTTGCTATTTCGGCAAGCTTCACCTCAACCTCTGAGAAAGATCTCATCTGGCAGTTGCAATCCATTGATAATTCTGCAGTTGGGAAAATCTCCCTTTCGAAGTTCTTCTGGGTAATTGGTTGTAGTCAAAAGTTCACCCCACCGATCGGGCAAATCTTCTTTGGTACTTGGAGTCCTTTGTTGACTCCTGTTACCCTTGTAGGGCAAATCTCTTTTGGCATTTGGAGTCCTCGTTGACTCCTGTTATCCCTTCCTGTAGGGCAAATCTCCTTTGGCATTAGATCTCCAGTTTTAGTGGTCAAATATCCTACTGGAGATATCCCTATCAAATATCAACTGCAAAAGTGTATGGCAAATCTCTTTATCACAGAGGATTGCTGTGGCAATAATCATCATTTCATCCTTTGGAGACTACACACATCCTTGTAGGAGTTCAAGATAAGCTCAGATTGTCACGGTGTTAAGATTCATTCCGTCCCAGAAGGTATGTAGTCGACATTACTAATGTACTATCTATTTACATTTATCGTTTGTTTCCAACATATTTCTAATTTGTGTTAGACTTCAAATAAATCCTAAGTTGCAGAAATAAAATGTACTTAGTTCTGATTTGTGTGCTTTCTATGGCAATTGATTTCAAAAAGATCCTTCGTTTTGCAGTTCAGTGAAGATTAACCAAGTTTCTCAGACGTCTTGTAATTTTTATCTGTTCCCATTTTGCAGTTGAGGTGAGAAATCCTGCACGGCGGACTCTTTACTCTTTTCATTCATTTGATTCTGTGTTATCTTGTAATCATGTTTTATATGTACATGTACACATGCATCAACGTAAATAGATTTGCATACATACTTCTATTCATATCTTTGACATCGAACTGAGATGTATGGTTATCTTCCCATAGACATCTGAATGATGAATGCAATCCTCAGTGACTCGGATTGGGAGAGTTTTAGTGAGAGTGGTAGTAGTATGGATCAATATGAAAATGAATCTTTCTATGGCGGGCATGCGAGCAGCATCTTGTCCAGCCTGGAGGCTTCCATTGGGAAAATTGATGATTTTCTCTCGTTTGAAAGGGGATTCATATATGGAGACATGGTATGCTCCGTAAGAGATCCATCTGGGCAGATGGGCAGAGTAGTTGGGATTAATATGTTCGTTGATTTGGAGAGTGTCAAGGGACACATAATAAAAGATGTTAACTCCAATAACCTATCAAAGATCCGCTCCATTTCGGTGGGGGATTATGTTGTTTGTGGTCCATGGCTTGGAAGGGTGCATGGAGTGGTTGACCATGTTATGGTTGTATTTGATGATGGAACGGAGTATGAGGTCACTGCTGTGGATCAAGAGAAGCTCCTGCCCATTTCTCCAAACCTACTTGAAGATCCACAGTACCCATATTATCCAGGACAGAAAGTGCAGGTCAGACTCTCAACCGCTTCCAAATCAACTAGATGGTTATGCGGTAACTGGAGGGAAAATCAAGTCGAGGGAACTGTTTGTTCTGTGGAAGGAGGTTTGGTGTATGTTGATTGGCTTGCCTCTGTTCTCATGGGTTGTGATTCGAAATTGCCTGCTCCTCCACGTGTGCTGGATTCAAAAAAGTTGATTGTGCTGTCATGTTTCTCTCATGCAAACTGGCAGCTTGGTGACTGGTGTATGCTTCAAGTTGCTGACGATAAAGCGGTCATGGAGCAGGATTTTCATAATGCATCTACTTGTGAGATGAATAACAAGCCCAAGTTATCAGGAAGAGGATTTGGGAGAAGAAACGCAAATTCAAAATTCGATGAAATCTTTGTTATCATAAAGACAAGGACCAAAGTTGATGTGGTGTGGCGAGATGGTAGCCACTCTTTGGGATTAGATTCACAGACACTAGTTCCAGTCAGTGTTGTAAATGATCATGAATTTTGGCCTGAACAGTTTGTCCTGGAAAAGGGCACTTGCGATGATCCACACACGTCTAGCAGCCAAAAATGGGGTGTCGTGAAGGGTGTGGATGCAAACGAGCATACAGTAAAGGTGCAATGGAAAACTATCCCTGCACCTAAAGAAAATTACTCCGAGGGAAAGCAGATGGAGGAAATTGTGAGCGCTTATGAACTAGTTGAGCATCCAGATTACTCCTACTGTTTAGGAGATTATGTGTTCAGGTTGGTCCAGAATCAATTTGATGAACAAGCGGATAAAAACTATCCGCTCACAAAGATTGACATGAGCGAGGAGGCTGCTTCTGAAGACAAGGACTGTGGTGGGGATCAAGAGGATTACGCTGATAAATGTTACCTATCTCACATTGGAAATGTTATGGGATTCAAGGATGGAGCTGTGGAAGTGAGATGGGCTACTGGTATTATAGGCAAGGTATAAATTAAGCCGTCCTTACTGGTTTGTTTATTCATCATTCTGTGTGTAAGATGATTGCCTGCTGACTCTGGTTTCCCCTTAAATTTTGATAGTCATGTCATGTTTAAGTTTTTTTGTTGGTCATTGTTACAGGTGGCCCCTAATGAAATTTTCCGGTTTGACAAACATGAAGGTTCAGCTGCAATTCCTGCAGAAGATGACATCGAAGACTTGAACCGAGAGATGATTCAAAATGCAAAGCAACCTTCTAACCAGAAGGGAAAGGTAGAGCCATCTCTCTCTCTCTCTCTCCTCTCTCTCTGTTTTCTTTTTTCAGTTTTCAATTCATTGGGTGCCAAGTGTTATTGAAACATTTGGTGTAAATGAAGTTTATGTAATGTTTGATGTTTTGGTTTCCAATAAACTTGACATTATTGCTTCCCATAAACTCTGAAATTCCATGGAGGAAGCCTGTATTTTCTGCATTTTCCTCGCAACAAGCTAAACGACATTTTTATGTTCAGGATTCATTGAATTTGGATGATGGTGGCAAAATTTACACAAGGGAGTCTAGTTCCTCTTTCCTTCCTCGAGCTGCCATTGGATTTTTCACAAGCATAGCTGCGAGTCTTTTTGGATCCCATGAGTCTGCACCACTTTCAGGTCCTTCGTCATCAGCCTGTATTTCTGAAGTTGGAAATAAATCTGAGATTTCCCATGAGAAACAGTCAACGACTGAGCTGGAGAGGTTTGAGGAGAAGAGCATTCCACATTCAAAAGCTAATGACAGTGCAGATCAGTTTAGGCAGTTTGACATAGTTGCTTATTGCACCGACCACCATTTTCATGGTGCTAACAAGGAGTTGGCATTATCTCAGGTCAGAAACATGATAATATTTCCATAAACATACCATTTCATATATTCATATAGCAGAGTTAGTCGTGATTTTTATCTGTTCGGTTCCGTAATAGGTGAAAAGAGGCTGGATGAAAAAGGTTCAACAAGAGTGGAGCATCTTCGAGAAAGATCTGCCTGGTTAGCACTTCAATTGTTTTTAAAGTTTAATTTGTAATGGTTTTCATTGGTAACACAAGGGATATTCTTATGCAAAGTGCTTTTGAACCATCTTTTGGAAGAACAACACTAACTTAACATTACCCATCAACAGAACAAATCTATGTCCGCGCCTTCGAGGAAAGGATGGATCTACTGCGAGCAGCCATTGTTGGTGCACCTGGAACTCCATATCATGATGGGCTTTTCTTCTTTGATATTTATCTTCCACAAGAGTATCCTCATGAACCGCCTGTAAGTACTTGCATGTGGTTGTGCGGTTCTAAAATTTTACATTGATGGTTATCATCGTATGTGCTAATTTAGCATGTCAATCTTGAAATTTTATGTAGATGGTACACTATATTTCTAGTGGGTTACGTGTCAACCCTAACTTGTATGAGTCCGGAAAGGTCTGTCTCAGTCTCCTTAATACATGGACGGGCACAGGCACTGAAGTTTGGAATCCAGGGAGCTCCACCATTCTTCAAGTTCTTCTCTCCCTTCAAGCCCTCGTGCTTAACGACAAGCCATATTTCAATGAAGCTGGGTATGATCAACAGATAGGAAGAACCCAGGGAGAGAAAAACTCCGTAAGCTACAATGAAAATGCATTCCTGATGACATGCAAGTCCATGCTGTATACACTCCAAAAGCCACCTAAGGTACAATGCTTGATTCTGGATTCTCATTAGGTTTTCCTTTCTGTTTTAATTAGTAGTGCAATATGTTTGTTTGGTATACATTGTAACTTAGTAATGTTGATGCAGCATTTTGAGGAGCTTGTTATCGAACATTTCACTCAGCGCTCCCAAAATATTCTAATGGCTTGTAAGGAGTATATGGACGGGGCTCCAGTAGGGTTTGCTATCGATTTCCAGAAAACTGAAGATAAACACAGTAAGGGAAGCTCTACCGGGTTCAAAATCATGCTCTCTAAGCTCTTTCCAAAATTGATTGAGGCATTTTCCAGCAAGGGAATTGACTGCAACCGGTTCATGGGGCCAGAGAAATGCACATGGTGCAAAATTGTAATATAAAGGTACTCAAGGAAGATATTCCTGTCATGTGTATAAATAAGTCCATATGCTTTCAATGTGTGTTTGCTGTAAGATTGTTCATGTAAATTAGTCTGGTTGATTACCCAAAAAGAAAATTGGGGTGGGGAGGGAGAGAGAGAGAGAGAGAGAGAGAGAGAGAGAGAGAGAATCCATGGTGGTTTGTATGTGTATAAAAAATGGGTTTCTAAGATTTGGAATGTAATATAGTATGCCTTGCTTACAGAATTTGTGAAATAAAAAACAGGAGTTGTGTTGTGTTGGAAGTTGGTTGCCAAGAAAAAGAAGTACCAATTGTCTCACTGCATTTTACAGGTTTGAGGTGATTTTTAAAGGGTGGTGCTAGCTAGACATCAATTTTTACTTCTCACACACCCCTCCTAATCCGGCCGACGGATCGAATGAATTGAAGAAGATCAATTGACAAAAATTAATAGGTGTATGTGGGAAGAAAAAAAGGGTAGTGTTGTTAACACTACCTTTTTATTTAAATGGACCATGAGGTTTCAATTTTCACAAGTTGTACCATAACGTTTGAGATTGTATTAATTTGCACATTTTGTTTATTTGAACATCAGTCCTCCATTAAATTGATAAGCTATTGAGTCAATGTGGTGCAAATGTGGCTTACAAGTCAACTCAATTACAAGTCATACTCACCATGTCATCAATTTAATGAATATTTAAATAATGGAAAAATTAGTATCTGGTCCCTAGTTTATAATGTTTATTGATGGCCTTGTCAGTTTTTGTATTTTGATCAAAGTCACTAGCATTAATATATTAATGAATTACATGTAAGTTACGTAATTTTTATAAAAAAAATTAGTAATTGATTTATAGTTTTAATGTAACATCCCACATCGTCCAGGGGGATGGGATCCTCTAAGCCTTATATGTATATTCTCATCTCTACCTAGCACGAGGCCTTTTGGGAGCTCACTGGCTTCGGATTCCATCGGAACTCCGAAGTTAAGCGAGTTCGCACGAGAGCAATCCCATGATGGGTGACCCACTGGGAAGTTCTCGTGTGAGTTCCCAAAAACAAAATCGTGAGGGCGTAGCCGGGGCCCAAAGCGGACAATATCGTGCTACGGTGGAGTCGAGCCCGAGATGTGGTGGAGGCCTGGGCCGGGATGTGACATTTAATACTCACACCCTTATTAAACTCCTAATTAATTTTCAATTCAAATATTTCCAAAATATAAAAAATAAAATTAGAATAAATTTGTACCCATTAAATTTTTATAAAAAAAAAATTCAATTTTTTAATCTTGTATGTACCCATTCTTAAATATACCAATTTGTTATATGAAAAATGTACATTTTTTTAATACAAAATGCAGCCATGTTTTATATAAAATTCATTCAATCTTTTTTCTAAACCATTTTTTAAACTTATATGGATACATTGAATATATCCATGTCAAGTTTAATTAAAAAATAATAATAATGTTATTAAGTCTAATATATATATATATATTGTGTTTTTGAAAAATGTACCCATGTTTTGATACAATAATTTGTTTGTTAGTTTTGGTGAACGTGCACTTTGGATAGTATAATTCATCTAATATTTTTAATCCCATAAATTATAGGTTTTATTTAAAATCTCATTAAAATAAATAACTACAAATTTCATTGTTAATTTAAAAATATAATGATCTACATAGAAATACATTGTTATATTAATGTTAGGAACTTTGATAAAAAACTAAAAACTACAAAGGTTTCAGTTAAAGAATATTGATAGTTAGGGACCTCATCCAAAATGTCCTTTAAATAATTGATTAGACAAAAATGCATAAATCGTTATAATTTCAAAACTTTAAGTTGTAATATAAGAAAATTAAAATCTCATGGCTCTGTGGGATTAGATTCACATGAATTAGTTTAGTAAACGTTGTAGATGATCATGAATTTTGGCCTCAACAGTTTGTCCTGAAAAAGGATACTTGTGATGAAAAAAACCACATGGGAGATTCTTGAACTAGGAAGAAAAGGCCACACATGCTAAAAGAAACACTACAATTCTACGATTATAGACTTATCATAAATACTATACAATTCATTAGTCACAGAGAACTCATATTGAACCAATACGAAAGATAAAAATAGCACTCATGCTAAACGAAACACTCAAACTCTCATTCTCGCCAAATGAGAATTTGAATCACATTATCGTTAACTCATTGTGAGCACACTCTCTCTCACTTAATGTAGATAATATCGTTTGTTCAAAAACCTAGAACAAAAGTGAATATTCATTCCAACAATACAAGTCTAACATAGGGACCTTTGCAGAAGCCTACAAAAAATTTCAAAATAATACCAAGCCTATCCATTGTAATCAGTTTTTTTTTCCTTTTTTTTAATATTATTTTTAACAATAAATATTATCTTGGGAAGTGGCTAAACCTCACAATGGGCTAGTAATAATGTGGTTTAAATTCACCTTTGGCAAGAATTGAACTTAAGACCTCTCACTTAACAATGAAGACGAATAGTACTAAATCATAGCACTAGTAGAAAAACCTGTTTGCGCGACGGAATCTTGCGCGACGGACCAAATTTCGTCGCGCAAACATGGTTTGCGCGACCCAAAACAGCAAACGTCGCGCAAACATACTTTGCGCAACGAAACTTTGCGCGACGAAGGAACAAATACGTTGCGCAAAGTAGCTTTGCGCGACGCAGGGTTTCGTCGCGCAAAGTTTTGGCGCCAAACGAAGACTATTTTACCGCTTTTTCCAAACTTTGCACGACGAACGATTACGCACGTCGCGCAAAGCAGCTTTGCGCGACGCCACCTTCGTCGCGCAAAGTTAACGATTTTTTTCTGCTCCACTTAATCAGATTGGGAGGTGCAAACCCAGTTGCAGTAGCTACCTCCATCCTCCATCTCTCTTCAAAACCTTCTCCAATCCCTGATCTCAAGCTCCGTGAGGTCCTTCTCGTTCACGCCGTCTCCATAAATCCCTTGGATATCAGAGTGAGTCAAATTTCACCATTTTTTAAATTTAATTTTACCTTGTTTTTAGATTGATCATATTACTAAGTAGATTTTAATTTATTTATTTTGTACTTATAACACTTAAGAAATTGAATGATATATATGTAAAAAAAATTAGTTGTTGAGAATTCAATATTTTTTTCTTCTTTAGAAACGTGAATTGAATACTTTTGATGGCTTATATATATAAGTTTCAATCATTTGTTTTGAATGTTTATTGTATAACGATATAGAATCAGTTGAATTTGATGAGAGAATGCTTGTTATTTGTTGCAACTTTACATTTATTTATTTTGTACTCATAAGATAAATAAAATAAAATAAAAAAAACTACTTTGCGCGACGTAAGAGAACCTGCGTCGCGCAAAGTAATTTTTTTTTTTTCCCTCTCTTATTTTGGTTTTCTTTTGGGGTTCTTGCATTACCTTTTTCGTTTGTGGTATCCACTTATGTAAATGTGTTAAATTTACGATCGAATTGGTTCATTGTATTCATACAGGGTTAAAGAGTGTATCTGTAAAAAATCATCAAAATCGGAGTTAAAATAACCGTTAAATTGATGATTTTTCGTTTATAGCCGTCGAAAAAGTTGGTCCCGTTACTTGATATCTGGATGTTTTTTTTTTGCGATTTTTGGCATATGCGATCTCGAAGCATATACAAACAAATTTGACGGTTTGATCGTTGAAACTAGTTTCGTACAATGCGTATCTCATCAAAACATTAGATTCACCAACACTTAAAATTTATTTATACTTTCATTAAGTATAACATAAGATTTTGTGGTATCCACTTATGTAAATGTGTTAAATTTACGATCGAATTGGTTCATTGTATTCATACAGGGTTAAAGAGTGTATCTATAAAAAATCATCAAAATCGGAGTTAAAATAACCGTTAAATTGGTGATTTTTTGTTTATAGCCGTCGAAAAAGTTGGTCCCGTTACTTGATCTCTGAATGTTTATTTTTTTGCGATTTTTGGCGTATGCGATCTCGAAGCATATACAAACAAATTTGACGGTTGGATCGTTGAAACTAGTTTCGTACAATGCGTATCCCATCAAAACATTAGATTCACCAACACTTAGAATTTATTTATACTTTCATTAAGTATAACATAAGATTTTGTGGTATCCACTTATGTAAATGTGTTAAATTTACGATCGAATTGGTTCATTGTATTCATACAGGGTTAAAGAGTGTATCTATAAAAAATCATCAAAATCGGAGTTAAAATAACCGTTAAATTGGTGATTTTTTGTTTATAGCCGTCGAAAAAGTTGGTCCCGTTACTTGATCTCTGAATGTTTTTTTTTTGCGATTTTTGGCGTATGCGATCTCGAAGCATATACAAACAAATTTTGACGGTTGGATCGTTGAAACTAGTTTCGTACAATGCGTATCCCATCAAAACATTAGTGGTATATATATATATATACACACTAAGTAGATTTTAATTTATTTATTTTGTACTTACACTTAAGAAATTGAATGATATATATGTAAAAAAAATTATTGTCGATTTTTGTTAGAAATATATATTATTGTGGGGTTGATGTATAAAAAAATTTGAATATGAAAGGAGAAAAATGTTTTATAATAATTTTTAAAAAAGAATATATATATACTTTGCGCGACGTCTTAATGTGGTCGTCGCGCAAAACTACTTTGCGCGACGTCAACTTATATATGTACGTCGCGCGAGTTGTGATGAATTTGGCCCAATATTGAAAAAAAGGCGCTTGTTTTTCAATTCTCCCTCTTTATTTCTGAAACCCTTTCCCCGTCGACCCTCCCTCTTCGAACCCTCCCTCTTCAAACCCAATCTGGAACCCTTGTTTCCTTCTTTCCCCGTAGACCCCTCTTCGAACCCAATCTGGAACCCAAATCTCCCTCTCTTTCTTTCCCTCCTTCTTTCCCCTTCTTTCGAACCCAATCTTGAACCCTCATTTCCCTCTTTCTTTGTAGGAAAATCGAATTACTAATTCGATTTGATAAAATCAAGTTGCTAATTTGTTTCACTTAACAGATGCGAGCATATGGATGATACAGTTCATGAAGGCAATGTGGGACGAGAAGGGAGAGATGGTCCGCAACGCGCATTTGCTCGGCTTCTTCCGTCGAATTTGCAAGCTGTTGTACCTGCGGACCAAGCCGGTGTTTGTGTTTGACGGCGGAACCCCGGCCCTCAAGCGCCGGACTGTGATCGCTCGGAGAAGACAGCGGGAGAACGCCCAGTCCAAGCTTCGCAAGACCGCCGAGAAATTGCTTCTTAATCATGTATGTAGTATATGCAATTGCTTTTCATATTTTTTTTTTAATTTCTTTGTAGGAATGTAGATTATGGTGTTAAAAATTTGGGTTGGAATTAGGGTTTGTGTGCAACATTGGTGGTTGGAGTTGTGGAGTGAAATTTCCTGCCTTTTTGTGTGACTTAGGATTTGAATCATGTGAATTTGAATTTCTTTATAAAAATTATTGTGCTTTTTGAAAATAAATACCATATATTCTTGTTATGTGATGCGTGAAATCAACGGTGTGTTTTTCTTCCAGTTGATTTATCTATGTTTTATTCTTGTTAATAGCTTAAGGCGATGAGGCTGAAATACTTGGCTGCGGATATCAAGAACCAGAGGCAGAAGAATGAAGCCGAGGGTAAAGAAGTTCTAACAGATCAGACTGGTAGGATGGCGGATAATAGTTTAGAAGAAGACGACTTGGGCTTGCTGAGTAGCAACCAGGAAAAGCTGGATGAAATGTAAGCTGAGAACACAGTTGCGGGGGTAGTGTATAAATCTGGTTTGATTAGTGATTTTGATTCTTTTGTTCGTTAAATTAGGTTGGCAGCATCCATCCAGGCCGAGGAAGAAGGGGTTTTTTTTATAAAGAATGCATCACAATCTACTGCTGCTGAGGATGGTGAAGAAGATGATGAAGAGATGATACTAGTAAGTTCTTCCAGACTTGATGAAAATTATTGTATATCATTTGAGAGCAACCTAGAGCAGCCGAGGAAGAAGGGAGTTTGGATGTTCTGGTTGTCTTTTTTTGTTTGTTTTTAGGTCTACAACATTTTTGGGTATGTGGAAATGTAATGTGGTTGCTGCTTGTAATTTGTATTGCAGCCGGAGATGGATGGTGAAGTCGATCCAGCTGTATTAGCTAGTTTGCCTCCATCAATTCAACGCAGACTTCTTTTGCAGGTAAGTATACATATATGTTGTTTGTGGCTTCAGAAAATGTAGTTGAGAGCTGATGAACAACTTTGTGACCAGAAAAATAAGGAGGAAAATGATGCTAAGGGTAAGAAGATTTTATTGGATGAAACTGAGATGGTGGGTATCAATTCAGAAAACTTCGACGCAGTCTCAAGGAGTTGCAATCAAGAAATGATAGATGAAATGTAATTGTACATAACATTCAGGAGTACTTAATCATGCAATTACATGAGTTTATTGATTCTTTGATGTTAATTTAGGATTGCTGCATCTATTGCGGCAGAGAAGGATGCTGGTGTAACTAATAATGCGTCAACATCAACTGCTTCTATTCTTGTGGGGGACGATATATATGAAGATGACGATGCCGATGAAGAGATGATATTGGTAAGTTAATAGATAGATATCAGAGTTAGTATCCTTTGCCAGTAACACTTGTGTGCGTATACCCTTCTTTACTATTTATTTAATTAAGTTGTATTCATTAATCATGGGATTTCTTACTCTGTCTAATTAAGGTTCGGTCGTAGATAATTTTAAATACTATCTTGCAACCTGCACTGCATGGTGAAGTTGATCCAGCTGTATTAGCTGCATTGCCCCCATCAATGCAACTCGATCTTCTTGTTCAAGTAAGATTTCATTTATGTGGGTTTCGCCTCCTTATTAGGTCATGGGTATTAGCTTTCAATCTTCACAAATTCTGATGTCAGTCATTGACTTCCCCCCACCCCCAAATAGATTAGAGAGAGGTTGATGGCGGAAAACAGACAGAAGTATCAGAAAGTCAAAAAGGTTGGTTCCTGTGAGAGCCTTCATATCTGATTATGACCCATGTTATTGTGAATTATGTCCTAGATTGCAAACATGGTGTGACTTATTAGATGCACTACTCAATGGTGTGACACAGTTTTTTGTTTTCTCGGTTGTTTCTCATCCATCCATTGATGCATATTAAATTATCTAGCAACTATTATGACACAGTTTTTATAATGATTTGTTTTCTTGGTGAACTTATCTTGACAATTGCAGAGGGCTTGAAGAGTGATGAAGGAGCTACATAAACTGTAGCGAGCTACATGAAGGAATGATGAAAAAGCTATATGAAGGAGTGATGAAGGAGCTTCATACACTGTATGTACAAGGGAAGATGCTTTTATCTGCAGGTCTTCGAAAGAATTCAAGTTTGTATTTTTGGAATTTGAGGACGTGTGTTAATATATTCGAACACGTATCCTAGGTTTGTAACGAATGTATTGACTTTACCACATGAATGTTATATGCGTTTGTTTTTATTAATGATAATACAAAATATTCTTTAAACAATGCTTAGTGGAAATTTTACCAAAAAATATATATTTCTTGCATCAATTTCCATTGGTTTATTAATTATTGTTTAGAATTTAATTACAATATTTATTAAAAATTAAATAATAAAAAATTTGGCAAAAAAAAAAAAAAAAAGGGTTTGCGCGACGCAGGCTACGTCACGCAAAGTGGGTTTGCGCGACACAGGCTACGTCGTGCAAACCTGCTTTGTGCGACGTAGCATGCGTCGCGCAAAGTGGGTTTGCGAGACATAGGTACCTTTATCGTTGCGCAAACCCTGGGGTCACGGCCTTTGCGCGACGGAGAATGCGCGACGAAGGTTTGTTGCGCTATCTTTTTTTGCGCGACCTTTTTTGACTTTGCGCGACGAAAGTACCTACGTCGCGCAAAGTGTTTTTCCTACTAGTGTAGTACTAAGTCGCTATCCATTGGAATCAGTTGAAATCAAGGGATCTCATTTACCATTGTAAGCATCTAAATTATGGGCATAATTAAGGAGATTTGACATTTTCTCTTTCCTTGAGGAAATTCATTAACCATCGTAATCACATAACATATCTTATTCATTGTTGACATTCAGAAATTAGTCAACATAAACCATTGGAATTCAGACAACATAACCAAATCATACCAAATAAAGCATAATAGTCAATGTGAAATTCATCAACATTAACCACTGGAATTCACACAACATAATCAATCATACCAAATCGACTGAACCTAACTGTACTTATCCGACCGAACATCAACTTTCATGGGCACACAGATTGGTGTTGCCATGTACAACACCAGATTAACCATTGCGGCAATTGGAAAACTTATCAGTTCTCTGAGCTTGACAATGACTTTTACAACAATGGTTTGCCTTCAAATCTAACACCAATCAGCAATCCCATAATGGATTACGGGTTCAAAGGCGTGGAAATTGCCGTGGCATCCTACTGTTCGTAGTCGTAGCTACAGTTGTTGGCGACCGTACCTAAATACATGTGTAATAAAAAACGTGATTTAAGCAAGATTAACCAATTTTGGTATAGACATAAAATCAATTAAGTAGAAGATACTATGGGAGGACGCGAATGTATCTTTGACACAAAATTGTTCACAACCAACCAATAAAGAAATTCTGAAAATCTGCAGGATTACTATGAATTAATAATGAGACAATACAACCAATAAAGGTAAACTGATTTTCGAGTTCAATATATAGAAAAAAAAAAGCGTGAACATTATTCATCAGCAGAGGAGGAAAAAACTTCATTGCTGCCGAAGATGGGAAAGTCTATTATAACCGAAAGATGAGAGAATTGAAGAATCAATAAATACAAAACACTAAAACATTGATTTGTACCTAAGGGTAAATAGGGAAACTAAAAGGGATCTTTTGATATAGACGCCTCAGTTTTGAATTTTCTAGATCAAACATCCATGCTTTTTAATGATTTGATTAAACTTTTTTTTGTCATAATTTTGGTGCTGTATGCACATTATATTGTAACAAATTTCCTATAATCTAGCCTTTTGATTACACTCTCCTCCGTTAGAGATAATTGTAAAGAAAAAAAAAGTTGGTTAGATTCAAAATTATTTTCACAATAATGCTACAATTTAGCAATAATTATCTACGATTTAAGATATTTTCTTTCCAAAATAGTTTAAACTATTTTTAAATCCCCCAAAATCAAACGTACCGAAATAAGTTTTTCTTTTAGTACGTTAAGAGAAAATAGGATTGAGAATAATATAAATGTACCAATACACAATGTGTACAAAATAAAACGTACCAAAATAAAAATAATGTACTAATATTAACAATATGTATCAAATCAAACGTACCAAGATTGCAAATAAATGTACCAATTAATGATTTTTGTAAATTCAAACGTACCTGCATATAATATATACGTAATGCATTGTACCTAATAATAATTCGTCAACAACTATACTTAAAAAAACAGCAAAAAGAAATATAATTTCACAAAAAAATACACATAGCTTTTATGTTGATCACCAACTATTTGAAAAAGAAAAAAACCATTTAGAAAAAAAAAAATATTACATGTTGGCATAACCAAAAAAAAAAAAAACTGTGATCAAAAAAACATATTTGGAAGAACAGAAAATATAGTTTAATTACTAATATCTCCACTAAATAAGGAAAAGTGCATCATGCAGATAAAATGATAAATTAAAAAATTATTTTAATTTTAAAAAATAGAGGTGATTATTGCTCAAAACACTTTTTAAAAAGGCATAGATGTTTAATCTAAATGATATAAAAAAATTGTAGAGGATTCTACTTTTCCCAAACTAAAAATACAATAAATATTTATATAAAAAATGATTAAATATGACATGGAATACTATAATCTGACGTGGAGGACTATTTTTAGTTTTTAATTTTACGTACAGTTTTATTGAAGAAAAAAAAAATCTTATTTAAGAATTAAAATGAAGTTTTCTAAATAAAAAAAAGTCGATAATTACAAATAAAACATTGTTCACTGTTCACATAGAGACTGAAATTATGGAATCAAAAGCAACGAAAGAAATCACCTATAGGTTACGACATAGCATCCAAACAAATCCTAAATACTCAACAAACACTAAAAATTAGATCTTAGTCTAGTTTATCTTTTATTTTTTAAATAAATATATAAAGAAGGATTAGGCAACGTTACATTACCTCTCAGTGATGGTCGTCCCTTCCAGAGAAACATATGTAAGCAGGTCCTGGTTGGTTTCAAACATGACCATATCTTCTTCTTTCATTGACAAGTATGCTTCGATGCCATTGCCATCGCTTGCATCCGTCAATAAGAATTTGTTTTTGAAACCTTCAGTCAAAGGGAAACTTGCGCACGATGGCTTTCCCCATCCAAAATTGGCTGAGCAGAAAGGAAACCTACAAACACTGGTGCAAGTATAGTTGTCCATATCATCCTTTTCAATGAGCTCGCCATACTCCTTGATGAATTGAACTACATCCTCCGCTCTAATTTCATTAGTATGCTTTACCTTAAGTTCCTCAACGCTCTTTCTCAATTTTGCAACCAAGATTTGAAGATCATTTGCTTCGTTTTCTTCAACCTTTGATATAGCATAGAACGAAAAATTTCCCAGTAAGTTTTCTGCGAAGGGCTGAGCCAATATTTTTCTCATGTTCACAGCATGACGCCACGTGGATGACCTTACAAAACCCAAGTTCGATCTTGATGCTTCCATTGCACATTTCCAAATGAGCGCGGAAACTGCTTCAACTCGCGTAGGACTTGGCACTGTGGCACTGGCAGCTTTGGCCTTGAGAGCAGCAATCTTTGAGGCAGCAAACACAAACGTCCTTGCCATATAATTTTCAGTCAAAGGTGGCATGAGTTTCTTCGGTGAGTTAAAATATTCTTGAGGTGGGAACAAAGTAGCTGCAACACCGAAATCTGTAGGAAGTACTACATGATGATCAGTAGCGCTGGCAGAGCAGCGGGCAATTTCAGCCCAGCTTTCCATGAATTTGCTGACTGCTAAGGCATCGCCGACCTTATGAAAAAAGCTGACAGCAATTGCCAATCCACCACATTCAAATACGTTGGCCTGGACTAGTAGAAGATGCCCCACTTGTGCGTGTTTGGAACAAATAGGAGTTGGAATCAATTTTCCCAGGTTCTCCAAATCGTGTTTGTCGTCCAAGATCTTGGACATGGGACAGTTGACTTGGGCTTCAACAAATACAGCTCCACGATCATCGCAATTGATGGAATCATTATATTCGAATTCCCCTGCAAGCGGGTAGAATTGAGTGAGGGCCTCAGATAATGATTTCTTTAGAAGCTCGGATTTTTCAGCAACCAAAGAATGCTCCTCACTGCTGCTGGGATAGAAGACAACATGTGGCATATAAAGTTCATATTTATACTGGTCAAAAACGGAGAGGGACAAATATCTGAGGTGGTGAGGAGTTGGAGAGGATGGTTTAATTATTTCCTTGTGAATTACTTCAACATTGATCATCTCTGAACCCCCCATCTTTTAATTTGCTCCAAGCTCCAAACTTTGATCGATTTTTATCATAACAAAGACCAGCTGGCCTCCTATATATAATAACACACAGCAGGGGTTGGGTTTTTATATTGCGTACTGTAATTATTATTATTATTATTACGCTGTATAAATGTGAAATTTCAAGGGAAACCACTCATTTTTGTTTTATCTGAATCGAAAGTGACTGCTAAATCGTTCAGAATTCAATTGACTGCTTCTATAGATAAGGCAAATAGAATACCGCCAAGATCAATCAAACAAGGATGGCTGAGTACAATTTTTCTTCAGTAGTGATTGTTTAGGGTTTGGCAGTCCCTGCAAATGCCACCTACCAAACACCCATCCCTTAAACGCATCCAGGGTACACAACCCCACCTCTCATATCTTGATTGCAAGTAAATTAGTGAAATCTGTCGGCTCGTAGGGCAGAGTAAAACAATCATCAGATTAAATTATTGAAATCTGTCAGGACGCAGAGAAATAAAATCATGTATCTGATCTGGAAGCAATAATAAATCTCTGTCCCATGTTACACGATCGTACCTAACATGAATATTAAATAAACCACAAGCGATTAAAGTATGGCAGCAAAACAATAATTAAAATGAAAAGCAAAAAGAAGACTCTTGAAGCAGCAGCTAACAACAGCGACGGAGACAGCATGGCATTGACAATGGTGGAGATCCCAGAGCAAAAGCTTTACGACGGAAATCGATTCCCAGCAGTTATATCTCCGACTCCGACTCCGACTCCAGCAGCAGCTGCTACAGAAACCATCCAAGCGAACAAACCGTACATTCAGGACCAGCTCCGAAAATCCGGGGCCGTACTCTTCAGGGGGTTCCCTGTATATACAGCCTCGGACTTCAACGACGTCGTGGAGGCCTTCGGCTACGAAGAGAATCCTTACGTTGGAACTGCTCCTCGGACCAAGATTTCGCCACGAAATGGTTTGTAAACGTGAGTTATTTAAATGAGTATGTAAATATATTGTAAATACTAGGAATCCTTTATTAGGAAGGTTGTATTATTGTGTCCTATTTAGTTTTAGAGTTTCCTTATGGAACAAGGAATGTGTATGTATATATTCCAAGGAAGTAATACAATGATGATTATCCCGTAAAATTCTATTTGGTATCAGAGCCTAGGTTGCCGTAACCCTAGAATATTTTTCCGCTGCAGTTCACGGCCGACCTCTTGTTGTTCTGCGATTTCCTTGCAAAACATCAGGCGGTGTATGTGTGTGATCGTGCCGTGTGTGAGTGGGACTAGTGCGGTGTTGCTTTGCTGTGTGTGGTCGACGTATTGCTGCTGTGTGTGGTCAACGTGTTGCTGTGTTGTTCTCGACGTGTTTCTGCACTCTTGCAGCGTGTGTGACCTAAGCTGTGCACCGTACGATTCGATGGCTTCTTTGGAAGACAGTGCGATTCTGAAATTGGAGGGTAGCTCTCGTACCATAACCAATAATCCAGTATTGAATCCTGTTGTTATTCAGAATGATGCTTCTGCTGTACCAAATACAGTGAAGCTGAATGGATCAAATTATCCCCTTTGGTCCAAAGTTTTGGAGATGCATATTGCCGGACGCGGTAGGAAGGGTTTTGTAACAGGGAGTACCAAGGAACCTGCTGAGGATAGTGCTGAATATGAGACATGGGAGACAGGGAATGCAATCGTAAAAGGGTGGTTGATCAATTCCATGGAACCTGCTATCATGGGATTTTTTATCCACCTACGTACTGCTAGAGAAGTGTGGGAAGAGGTGGCTCGGACCTATTATGATGGTTCAGATATTTCTCAGATTTATGAATTAAAAGTTAAATCTTTCAGACTCCGTCAAGAGGGCCGGCCAGTTGGTGTGTATTACGCTGACCTCAAGTCCGTTTGGCAAGAGTTAGATCAAAGGAGACCAATCAAGATGGAGTGTGGTGCGGATCTCAAGACCCTTCGAGAAGAGATTCAAATTGATCGTGTGTATGCTTTTTTGGCGGGTTTGGATGATATCTTTGATAAAGTACGTAGTGATATTCTACGTACTCAACCTTTACCATCTGTTGAGGAAGTGTTCTCTGTTATTCGGCGTGAAGCACAAAGACACACTACCATGATGGGAGGGAATAACAACCAAGGAGGACTGTCGCCGTCCATGGCAATGGTCTCTCGGCCCGCTGTTGCCTTTCGTCCTCATAATTCTTCTAATCAGTCTTTAAATTCTCGGCCCTTTACACGAGAAAATAAAGATGAATTGAAGTGTAATTTCTGTGGACAAACCCGTCATACTGAGGATACGTGTTTTGCCAAACATGGAGTACCTGATTGGTTTCCCGAATTGAAAAAGAAGTTGCGTACAAAGGAGCGTGGGAATGGAGGGAATAATGGAGGCCGTGCCTCTCTGGCTACTGTTCCGCCAAAAGCTAAAGAGGCTGCGCCTATGTCTAATGATCCAAATCACACTTTGTTGACTCAGTCTGCCCATGGTGATTCATCCTCCACTGCAGGTACTGTAGGGCATGTTCTTTTGGCCTCCGATACTGAGCACCATACAGGTTGGATTCTGGACTCTGGTGCAACGGATCATATGACCTACGATAAGAATGTGTTTCAATATATGACAACGTCTCACAGGGACTATATTGCGACTGCTAATGGTACCCGTGCCCCTGTCGTTGGTGCTGGTACCGTGCATCTCACGGCCTCTCTCCCTTTACACCGATGTTTACTTGTTCCATCTTTATCACATCATTTGCTTTCCATACCACAGATTACTGAACAATTGGATTGTGTTGTTCTAATGTATCCGTCTTTTTGTCTACTTCAGGATATTCAGACCAAGGAGATAATTGGGCGTGGCACTAAGAGAGAGGGGTTGTACTATGTGGATGATGTTGTTCCTGGCAGAGCTCATGCAGTCCGTCTGCTCCGTGATAGTCATTTACAAAAAATATGGTTGTTGCATCGTCGATTAGGCCATGCATCCTTTAGCTATTTAAGGCGTATGTTGCCCAGTTTATTTAGTGGAATAAATGAATCAGACTTACATTGTGAAGTATGTATTCTTGCTAAGAGCCATCGTGCTTCGTTTCCTCCTAGTATGAATAAAAGACCTTTTCCGTTTGATCTTGTGCATTCCGATGTTTGGGGGCCTTCTCCTGTTGTTACTTCTTCTGGACTTCGGTGGTTTGTTACTTTTGTTGATGATTGCACTCGTATGACATGGCTTTATGTGTTGAAACATAAAAGTGATGTTGGTGCCATATTTCGGTCTTTTGCTCAGATGGTTAAGACGCAATAGTCTTCCGTTATTAAGGTTCTACGTTCTGATAATGGAGGAGAATACATTAATATTGAGTTGTCGGAGTTTCTCTGTGGTCAAGGAATTCTCCATGAAACCACGTGTCCTCATACCCCACAACAAAATGGGGTTGCGGAGCGTAAAAATCGCCACTTATTGGAGACAGCCCGTGCCTTACTCCTTGGGGCTTCGGTTCCTCAGCGTTTTTGGCCTGAAGCTGTTACCTATGCCGTTTATGTCATTAATCGTATGCCCTCTCGGGTGGTTGGATTTCATACACCTCTTCAAGTCCTCACTCAACATGCTCCTGTGGTGTCCAGTAATACTCTCACTCCTCGCGTGTTTGAGTGTGTGGCTTATGTTCATATTCAGAAAATACATCGTAGTAAATTGGATCCGTGTGCCCTCCGGTGTGTCTTTGTGGGTTTTTCACCTCACCAGAAAGGGTATAAGTGTTACCATCCTGAGACCCGGCATATGTATGTCACCATGGATGTGACATTTTCTGAAACCGAATACTTCTATACTCCCGTACCTTCCACTTCAGATCACTAGGGGGAGACAACTGATGGTAATCTGAGTTGGTTGGATCTAGGGCGAGATATGATTGTTGATGCCGGGGCTAATAAGCACAGTGTAGAACCTGGAACTATGGATGCCGTGGCTAATATTGATCAGGTTCAACACTGTCTGACCGACCCCATACTAGAAGAGTCTCCGCCAGCTACTGCCGAGAACAACCATGCTGTTGAGCAGCATTGTACCGAGCCCAGTACACCTCCTCTCTCTAGCTCTGAAGTGCCGCCCAATACATCCTCTCTGAATATTCCCGAGGTAAGTATCATAAGTGATTGTGTAACTAATCCAAGTGATATTGTGAGTACTTATAAATTGCCCCAAGACAAAATCGAGGTGTGCCTCCTGATAGGTTTTCTCCTGAAGGGAAGGTGAAGTATCCAATAGCCAACTATGTATCATGCAATAAGCTTGCACCAGAGCGTCAGACGTTGGTTAGTAATATGGAGTCTATCCAGGTACCAACTAGAGTGGAGGAAGCTCTAAAAGATCCAAAGTGGGCAAAAGCAATGGATGATGAAATGTTAGCGTTGCAGAAAAATAATACATGGGAGGTGATGGTGCTACCCGCAAGGAAGAAGACAGTGGGATGTCGATGGGTATTTACAGTTAAATATAAAGTTGATGGAACGGTAGACAGATACAAAGCAAGGTTGGTGGCTAAAGGGTATACTCAAACATATGGGGTGGATTATCAGGAGACTTTCTCCCCGGTTGCCAAGATGAACACGGTACGTGTTCTTATTTCTTTAGCTGCTAACATGGACTGGCCATTAAAACAGTTCGACGTGAAGAATGCGTTTCTCCATGGGAATTTGGAGGAAGAAGTGTATATGGATTTTCCTCCTGGATATAGCAATGGCGGGAACACCGGAGTATGTCGGTTGCGTAAGTCACTCTATGGACTTAAGCAATCGCCTCGTGCATGGTTTGGTAGATTTACTGAAGTCATGAGAAAGAATGGATACTGTCAAAGTCATTCTGATCATACTTTATTTGTGAAACGTAGACAGAATAAAGTAACTGCCTTGATTATCTATGTTGATGACATGATTATAACAGGAGACGATGTTGATGAGATATCTAAGTTGCAAGGAAATCTTGCGGCTGAATTCAAGATGAAGGACTTAGGGGATTTGAAGTATTTTCTGGGAGTTGAAGTTGCTCGCTCATCGAAAGGTATCTTCTTGTCTCAACGTAAGTATGTACTGGATCTATTAAAAGAAACCGGTATGCTAGGATGTAAGCCGGTAGGGACTCCTATCGTTGAGAAGCACCATTTGTGTTTGGATCCGAAGCAGAAACCAGTTGATAAGGGTAGATATCAGAGACTTGTAGGGAGACTGATTTATTTGGCTCATACTCGACCTGATATTGCCTACGCGGTGAGTGTTGTGAGTCAGTTCATGCATTCACCAAGTGTGGATCATATGGAAGCCGTTATGCGTATCTTGGCATACTTGAAGTCGGCACCTGGAAAAGGGGTATTATATAGGAAAAACGGTCATTTGCGGGTTGAAGGGTTTACTGATGCAGACTGGGCAGGTGATGTAACTGATAGACGTTCAACTTCTGGGTATTTTACCTTTGTTGGAGGGAATTTGGTTACATGGCGGAGTAAGAAACAAAAGGTGGTGTCACGGTCTTCAGCTGAGGCCGAATATAGAGGTATGGCTCAAGGAATCTGCGAAATCCTTTGGCTACGAAAACTTCTTTGGGAACTAGGGTTCAAACCAAAGGATACCATGAAGTTGTTTTGTGATAACAAGTCAGCAAGAGACATAGCTGATAATCCAGTACAGCATGATAGAACCAAGCATGTAGAGGTTGATCGCCATTTTATCAAAGAGAAGCTTGAAAAGAAGATTATATCAATACCGTTTGTGGACTCTGAGGGGCAACTTGCGGATGTCCTTACTCATGCAGTATGTAGTCGAAAGTTTGATAACTCACTTGACAAGTTGGGCATGTGTGATATATATGCACCAACTTGAGGGGGAGTGTAAACGTGAGTTATTTAAATGAGTATGTAAATATATTGTAAATACTAGGAATCCTTTATTAGGAAGGTTGTATTATTGTGTCCTATTTAGTTTTAGAGTTTCCTTATGGAACAAGGAATGTGTATGTATATATTCCAAGGAAGTAATACAATGATGATTATCCCGTAAAATTCTATTTGGTTATGGTAAGTGTTACGCCATGTTTCCATTTTTATGTTAAACTTGGGGTGTAGTCAAACTAAGATTTTAAAGGATTTTAAAGGATTTTAAAAGCGATAGATTTGATAGGATTTAAGAGGATTAATGACTCCTACAAAATTTATATGGATTTGAATGGATAGTTTGTAGATTTTGGTGGATTGTGGTGGAAGGATTTGAAATCCTAAGAGGTGAGGTTGGATTTTTTTAGCCTTGGTTACATATATTTTTTGCTCTCAAATCCCACAAAATCCACAACTTATAGAAATCCTCCAAATTTTGAATGCACTTAGATTTGGATGGATTTTAAAATCCTTTAAAAAATTTTAATTGACTACACATGGATTCTAAAATCCTTTAAAATCTTTTAATTGACTACACTAGGATTTTAAAATCTTTTAAAATCCTCTCAAATCCGAGTTTGACTACTGAGCTCGGGAATTCGATTCGAATCTTTATAAAATAAATAAAAAGAAAAATTAGTATCCGGTTCCTAGTTTATAATGTTCATTGATTAAGACCTTATTAGTTTTTTGATTTTGATTAAAATCTCTAGCATTAATATATTAATGAATTATATGTAAGTTATATAATTTTTAAATAAAAATTAGTAATTGATTAAGAGGTTTTAATACTCACATCCTTATTAAACTCCTAATTAATTTCAATTCAAACATTTCCAAAATATAAAAATAAAATTAGAATAAATTTGTACCCATTAAATTTTTATAAAAAAATGATATGTACCACTCTTGTGTGACAACACATCTGCACTTGCCATGACCAAAAACCCAGTTTTTCATCAGAGGACAAAACACATCAAGAGAAGATATCATTTCATCAGAGAGGCATTGCAAGACAACACAATCGTATTACACTATTGCAAAATAGAAAATCAGATCGCATACATCTTCACAAAGGCATTACCGAGAGAGAGATTCAATTACTTGAGGGGTTTGCTCGGAGTGACTACCAGAAAGAGTTTAGAAGGGAGTGTTGGAACCTAAACTCTCTCTGGAGTCGAGGATCGAAGGCATCAAGGAGTTTCCCAAGCATGGTTGTTGTTTGCATCGAAGAAGAAAGAAGAATAAAAAGTTTTAGCCTCCAACGGCTAGTTTTAGTTTAAATGTATGTGTGAGTGTGAGAGTGACAAGTGTACACTCCAGATTAGATTACCTAAAACTCAAATGAAGGGCTAGGATTTAATCTGGGGTAGTAAGGATGAAATAGTTGTTTAAGTCTCTTGTCAATCACTCTCTTAAAGAAGTATGGGTCTTGGCAATGCACAGATGCTTCTGACTCTATCATAAAGTGTATGGCACAATTTTTCCATGCAAGGATAACCTCTCTCTCTCACAGTCGCATTGTGTAATCCCGAAAGGACATGCCATTTATTTCAGACCCCGAATAATGTTTTGTGTTTGAGGAAGGATTTTTACAGGGTGATACATTACGAATCACAATATAATGTGACATGATGTACCACTTGCATTCCGAGTACAATAAAAAAAAATTGTGTTTGAGAATCAAACTTAACAAAGGCTTCTGGATCAACTAGAAACGGGAATGACAGTATGGCCATTCAGACATTTCATTTGTTGTGGGTGGAATATCTATGAATAAAAATGTAATTCTTATTATATATTTGTATCATTCATTTGTAACATCTATTTAATAGAGATGAAACTCACATGTGTTGGCGGGCTTTACCTCTATTTAAAAGATGAGATAAATAAATGGTAAGTATATGGTTCTTTAGATATAGACCCTTGCAACTCTTATTTCCTATATAAAAACCCCACCTAATTATAAACATTCAAATAAAACCCAAATTTAAAAATGATTGCCATGTAGGAAAGTAATTGACCTATTAATACAAAATATTTACAACTTGTACCACAATGTTCAAAATAAATCAATAAATATTATTACTCACCTTAATTACAATGAATAAATAATTTATTGCATATTATTACCCATAACACACACATATATATACGTTCAAATGTATATAGTACTACCATAAGCTCAATATATATAAATATAGTTTACCTATATATATAGTACTACTATATGTTCAAATATATATATATATATATATATATATATATATATATGTATGTATGTATGTATGTATATGCACAGTACCACATATATGATCAAACATATTATACTAATTAATCTACCTATATGTAAATTTATGATGAGCAAATAACACATATTTTGTTGGTATTATCATATATATTGGGCACATTTTATTATTATATGTACAAAAGAATAGGTAAAATAGTATTGAATAGAATAATAATATTTTTTTTTATGTAAGTACATTATTTTGCATGTATTTTGCATACATTGGTTTTGTTTTATTATGTAGGTAAATTATTTTGTATGTATTTTACATATAATGGGGAAATTATTTTGCTTTTTTTAAGCAATCTAACATTTTAAAATTCGAATAGTAGGTGCACTGAATCAAATAATATTTTTTTGTAGGTAAATTATTTTGCATGAATTTTTATGTATACTAGGCATTTTTTTTGTTATATATATGTGTGTGAAATAATTTACCTACATTTATATGTAAAATATAATTTTTTGACTTCACTAAGCATGTTTTGTTGTTATTATATATTAGGCAATAAATTTTTTATTTTTTATTTTCGTAAAATCATTAATTCTCTTTCAATCTATATGGAACTAATTGTGTACATCAAATATTCAAATAGGGGCGTGTTTTGGGCATCAAAAATTTTTAAATGTGTAAAATCAAATATAATTAATGAATTTGTTGATGTGGAATCTAGTTAATGGGTTTTATTTGAGTAAAAAACTTATGATGAGTTTTATGTGGAGAAAATTAAATTTCAGGGGCTAAAATCATATTTTCAATTATTATTATTACGCTAATAAATGTGAAATTCCAAGGGAAACCACTAATTTTTTTTATCTGAATCGAAAGTGACTGCTAATTCGTTTAGAATTCAGTTGGCTGCTTCTATAGATAAGGCAAATAGGATACCACCAAGATCAATCAAACAAGGATGGCTGAGTACAATTATTATTCAGTAGTGATTGTTTAGGGTTTGGCAGTCCCTGCAAATGCCAACTCCAAACACCCACCCCTTAAACGCATCCAGGGTGCACAACCCCACCTCTCATATCTTGATTGCAAGTAAATTAGTGAAATCTGTCGGCTCGTAGGGCAGAGTAAAACAATCATCAGATTAAATTATTGAAATCTGTCAGCATGCAGAGAAATAAAATCATGTATCTGATCTGGAAGCAATTAATCTCTGTCCCATGTTACACGATCGTACCTAACATGAATATTAAATAAAGCACAAGCGATTAAAGTATGGCATCAAAACAACAATTAAAAGGAAAAGCAAAAAGAAGACTCTTGAAGCAGCAGCTAACAACAGCGACGGAGACAGCATGGCATTGACAATGGTGGAGATCCCAGAGCAAAAGCTTTACGACGGAAATCGATTCCCAGCAGTTATATCTCCAACTCCGACTCCAGCAGCAGCTGCTACAGAAACCATCCAAACGAACAAACCGTACATACAGGACCAGCTCCGAAAATCCGGGGCCGTACTCTTCAGGGGGTTCCATGTAAATGCAGCCTCGGACTTCAACGACGTCGTGGAGGCCTTCGGCTACGAAGAGAATCCTTACGTTGGAACTGCTCCTCGGACCAAGATTTCACCACGAAATGGTTCTGGTAAGTGTTACGCCATGTTTCCATTTTTATGTTAAACAAGGCTGAGCTCGGAAATTCGATTCGAGTCTTTATAAAATAAATAAAAAGAAAAATTAGTATCCGGTTTAGTTTATAATTTTCATTGATTAAGACCTTATTAGTTTTTAGATTTTGATTAAAATCTCTAGCATTAATATATTAATGACTTATATGTAAGTTACATAATTTTTATAATAAAAATTAGTAATTGATTTAGAGGTTTTAATACTCACATCCTTATTAAACTCCTAATTAATTTCAATTCAAACATTTCCAAAATATAAAAATAAAATTAGAATAAATTTGTACCCATTAAATTTTTATAACAAAAATGATATGTACCACTCTTGTGTGACAACACATCTGCACTTGCCATGACCAAAAACCCAGTTTTTCTTTAGAGGACAAAGCACATCAAGAGAAGATATCATTTCATCAGAGAGGCATTGCAAGACAACACAATCGAATTACACTATTGCAAAATAGAAAATCAGATCGCTGACATCTTCACAAAGGCATTACTGAGAGAAAGATTCAATTACTTGAGGGGTTTGCTCGGAGTGACTACCAAAAAGAGTTTAGAAGGGAGTGTTGGAACCTAAACTCTCTCTGGAGTCGAGGATCGAAGGCAGCAAGGAGTCTCCCAAGCATGGTTGTTGTTTGCATAGAAGAAGAAAGAAGAAGAAAAGGTTTTAGCCTCCAACGGCTAGTTTTAGTTTAAATGTATGTGTGAGTGTGAGAGTGACAAGTGTACACTCCATATTAGATTAAGGGCTAGAATTTAATCTGGAGTAGTAAGGATGAATTAGTTGTTTAAGTCTCTTGTCAATCACTCTCTTAAAGAAGTATGGGTCTTGGCAATGCACAAATGCTTGTGACTCTGTCATAACGTGTATGGCACAATTTTTCCATGCAAGGATAACCTCTCTCTCTCACAATCGCATAGTGTAATCCCGAAAGGATATGCCATTTATTTCAGACCCCGAAGAATGTATTGTGTTTGAGGAGGGATTTTTACAGGGTGATACATTACGAATCACAATATAATGTGACATGATGTACCACTCGCGTTCCGAGTACAATAAAAAAATTGTGTTTGAGAATCAAACTTAACAAAGGCTTCTGGATCAACAAGAAACGAGAATGACAGTATGGCCATTCAGACATTTCATTTGTTGTGGGTGGAATATCTATGAATAAAAATGTAATTCTTATTATATATTTGTATCATTCATTTGTAACATCTATTTAATAGAGATGGAACTCACATGTGTTGGCGGGCTTTACCTCTATTTAAGAGATGAGATAAATAAATGGTAAGTATATAAAGACTAAATTTGCTCCATTTTTCTATTTATGCGGAATATATTTAGAAGATAATTTTTTTATTCAAATCTTATGAAGATTAAATAATCATTTCATATTATGTAGACTAGTCCTAACACATGCTTATGTGTTATTTTTTTACTTGTAATTTTATCCTTTTATTTTTGTTTAAAATATTTTTTATTTAAAAAAATTAAAAAAATAAAGGGAAAAAACTGCTCACTAGCCTCTTCCAAATTTGATCTTGCTACCTTTTTGTCTTCTTGCTTTGTATTTTATATACGTTATTAATTAATAAATTTTTATGTAAAGTGTATTCAACAAGATATAGGGTGCTAGTAAAAAACTATTTAGTTTGCTTTCTTTTAAATTGTTTTTGACAAAGCAATATTCAAAAGTTTGAGTACGGATATCTAAAAAAACTGAGCTTAAGGATTAAATGATCTGGACCGTTGAAATTTGATTCAACGGTTACAAACACTTTTAACTTTATTTTTTATTTTTTATCAAACAATGTCAAAAATAATTTGTTTTAATAATCTAACAATGCTTTTAGTTATTTCCAAACATGTCTAGTTAATTATCAGTAAGTGAATATGAACCTGAGTGTTAAAGAGCAGATATACTATTTCAACCATAATTAGACAGTACAAACAGATGTGTCGATAACACCACTCTTTAAAAAATAAAAATAAAATAAAAACTCATAATCCGACAAGGAAGAAAAGAATTATGAGATTAAAAAAATAAATTGAGAACGAAAAGTATATAAATTGCAACTTTCTTCTCAGCTGCTTCTTCCTCTTCAGCTCTCTCAGTGATGGAGTCCAATTTGTTGTTTTTTTCAAATTCTGTCAAGTATATTGGTAATCTTGTTTATTTCTAGTTTGTAAAAGAAATTGTTTATTTTGTATTATGCATATGTCCTTAAAGATTTGGAAGATGGAGATCTGCAAACAGTTGGCTTGCGAAAGTATAACATTATAACAAGAGACTGCATAATAAGATATAAGACTCGAATCCATCTCATTTGACTAGCTCTTGACTAAAAGGTACTAACTTTGGTTGTGATGGTTCGCTAAATTTATATCAATTTCCACTTTAGATATTTTTTTCTTCTATCACTTACTAGGTTATATATCTACAGATTTGAGAATCAGCCCAGCACTTCTTAAGGAATTGCTTTGTTTTTTGTTGGTATGGTACTCTTTTGTGTTCAAATTGGATGCTCTATGAGCAATGGACATGGTGGATGAGCTTGGGAGATTGCATTTTTGGGGGTGATGCTGCTTTGTAGTCATGATTAGTTTCTTCTGTCAACTTTAGGATATGCATCAGTTGTAAAGAGGAACAAAACGTTTTTTGTTTGTGCCAAAACTTCCAATTGTACTGTAATTGACAATTTCTACTAATTAATTTAAGTATTTGGAGTTTAATGTGTTTGTGGTGATTGTTGTTATCTTTTTATTGTGTTCTTTGCAATATTAATTTAGATATGAAGTTAGGTTTGTCTAAAATGAATTGTTAAAAATCAAAATAAAAATAAATGTAAATTTCAGCCGCAAAATTAGTAGTAATTGTTGATGGTAGTCTTTTTTACGATGTACAATGTGTATGTATGCCGTAATTGCTTTTGCAGTATTACGACACTCTATTAACGATGTATCTAATACTAATTAAGGTGCGTAAGGCACGCCTTAAAGAGCAATTATGACATGTTTTGCTTAGATTATTCACGACTACTAAGGTGCGTCGTATTTGACAAAACATTTTTTACAACAGGAGCTTTTACTGCTTGGGGGCTCACGCCACAAATAACTGTTTAGGTGCCCTTTGTTGATGTAGTATATCGTAGTACTAAATCGCTATCCATTGTAATTAGTTGAAATCAAGGGATTTCATTTACCATTCTAAGAATCTAAATTGTGGGCATAATTAAGGAGATTTGACATTTTCTCTTTCCTTAAGGAAATTCATTAACCATCGTAATCACATAGCATATCGTATTCATTATTGACATTCAGAAATTAATCAACATAAACCGTTGGAATTCAGACAATATAACCAAATCATACCAAATAAAGCATAATAGTCAATATGAAATTCATCAACATTAACCACTGAAATTCACACAACATAATCAATCATACCAAATCGACTGAACCTAACCGATTGTACTTATTTGACTGAACATAAACTTTCATGGGCACACAGATTGGTGTTGCCATGTACAACACCAGATTAACCATTGCGGCAATTGGAAAACTTATCAGTTCTCTGACCTTGACAATAACTTTTACAGCAATGGTTTGTCTTCAAATCTAACACCAATCAACAATCCCATGTTACGGGTTCAAAGGCGTGGAAATTGTCGTGGCATCCTACTGTTCGTAGTCGTAGTTACAGTTTGTTGGCGACCGTACCTAAATACATGTGTGATAAAAAACGTGATTTAAGCAAGATTAACGAATTTTGGTATAGACATAAAAATCAATTAAGTAGAAGATACTATGGGAGGACGCGAAAGTGTCTTTAACACACAAGATCAGTACATCAATTGTTCACAACCAACCAATAAAGAAATTCTGAAAATCTGCAGGATTATTATGAATGTCAAATGAGACAATCCAACCAATAAAGGGAAACTGATTTTCGAGTTCAATATATAGAAAAAAAGCATGAACTTTTTTCATCAGCAGAGGAGGAAAAACTGCCGAAGATGGGGAGGTCTATTATAACTGAAAGAAGAGAGAATTGAAGAATCAATAAATACAAAACACTATAACATTGATTTGTACCTAAGGGTAAATAGGGAAACTAAAAATACATAAATATTTATATAAAAAAATGATTAAATATGACATGGAATACTATAATCTGACGCAGAGGACTATTTTTAATTTGTAATCTTACATACAGTATTATTGAAAAAATAATCTTATTTAAGGATTAAAATGAAGTTTTCTAAATAAAAAAAGTCGATAATTACAAGTAAAATGTTGTCACTGTTCACATAGAGACTGAAATTATGGAATGAAAAGCAACGGAAGAAATCACCTAAAGGTTACGACATAGCATCCAAATAAATCCTAAATACAAAACAAACACTAAAAATTAGATCTTAGTCTAGTTTATCTTTTATTTTTTAAATAAATATATAGAGAAGGATTAGGCAACGGTACATTACCTCTCAGTAATGGTCGTCCCTTCCATAGAAACATATGTAAGCAGGTCCTGGTTGGTTTCAAACATGACCATATCTTCTTCTTTCATTGACAAGTATGATTCGATGCCATTGCCATCGCTTGCATCCATCAATACGAATTTGTTTTCGAAACCTGCAGTCCAAGGGAAACGTATGCATGATGGCTTTCCCCATCCAAAATTGGCTGAGCAGAAAGGAAACCCACAAACACTGGTGCAAGTATAGTTGTCCATATCATCCTTTTCAATGAGCTCGCCATACTCCTTGATGAATTGAACTACATCCTCCGCTCTAATTTCATTAGTATGCTTTACCTTAAGTTCCTCAACGCTCGTCCTCAATTTTGCAACCAGGATTTGAAGATCATTTGCTTCGTTTTCTTCAATCTTTGATATAGCATAGAACGAAAAATTTCCCAGCAAGTTTTCTGCGAAGGGCTGAGCCAATATTTTTCTCATGTTAACAGCATGACGCCACGTGGATGGCCTTACAAAACCCAAGTTCGATCTTGATGCTTCCATTGCACATTTCCAAATGAGCGCGGAAACTGCTTCAACTCGCGTAGGACTTGGCACTGTGGCACTGGCAGCTTTGGCCTTGAGAGCAGCAATCTTTGAGGCATCAAACAAAAACCTTCTTGCCATATAATTTTCAGTCAAAGGTAGCATGAGTTTCTTCGGTGAGTTAAAATATTCTTGAGGTGGGAACAAAGTAGCTGCAACACCGAATTCTGTAGGAAGTACTACATGATGATCACTAGCGCTGGCAGAGCAGCGGGCAATTTCAGCCCAGCTTTCCATGAATTTGCTGACTGCTAAGGCATCGACGACCTTATGAAAAAAGCTGACAGCAATTGCCAATCCACCACATTCAAATACGTTGGCCTGGACTAGTAGAAGATGCCCCACTTGTGCGTGTTTGGAACAAATAGGAGTTGGCATCAATTTTCCCAGGTTCTCCAAATCGTGTTTGTCGTCCAAGATCTTGGACATGGGACAGTTGACTTGGGCTTCAAGAAATACAGCTCCACGATCATCGCAATTGATGGAATCATTATATTTGAATTCCCCTGCAAGCGGGTAGAATTGAGTGAGGGCCTCAGATAATGATTTCTTTAGAAGCTGCTGCTGGGATAGAAGACAACATGTGGCATATAAAGTTCATATTTATACTGGTCAAAAACGGAGAGGGACAAATATCTGAGGTGGTGAGGAGTTGGAGAGGATGGTTTAATTATTTCCTTGTGAATTACTTCAACATTGATCATCTCCGAACCCCCCATCTTTTAATTTGCTCCAAGCTCCAAACTTTGATCCATTTTTATCATAACAAAGACCAGCTGGCCTCCCATATATAATAACACGCAGGGGTTGGGTTTTTATATTGCATACTGTAATTATTATTATTATTACTATGCTATATAAATGTGAAATTCCAAGGGAAACCACTTATTTTTGTTTTATCTGAATCGAAAGTAACTGCTAATTCGTTCAGAATTCAATTGACTGCTTCTACGGATAAGGCAAATAGAATACCGCCAAGATCAATCAAACAAGGATGGCTGAGTACAATTTTTCTTCAGTAGTGATTGTTTAGGGTTTGGCAGTCCCTTTCAGTCCCTTCAAAGTACACAACCCCGCCTCTCATATCTTGATTGCAAGTAAATTAGTCAAATCTGTCGGCTCGTAGGGCAGAGTAAAACAATTATCAGATTAAACTATTGAAATCTGTCAGCACACAGAGAAATAAAGTCATGTATCTGATCTAGAAGCAATAATTAATCTCTGTCCCATGTGACACGATCGTACCTAACATGAGTATTAAATAAAGCACAAGCGATTAAAGTATGGCAGCAAAACAATAATTGAAAGGAAAAGCAAAAGAAGACTCTTGAAGCAGCAGCTAACAACAGCGACGGAGACAGCATGGAATTGACAATGGTGGAGATCCCAGAGCAAATGCTTTACGACGGAAATCGATTCCCTGCAGTTATATCTCCGACTCCGACTCCAGCAGCAGCTGCTACAGAAACCATCCAAGCGAACAAACCGTACATACAGGACCAGCTCCGAAAATCCGGGGCCATACTCTTCAGGGGGTTCCCTGTAAATACAGCCTCGGACTTCAACGACGTCGTGGAGGCCTTCGGCTACGAAGAGAATCCTTACGTTGGAACTGCTCCTCGGACCAAGATCGTGGGTCGGGTTTTCACAGCCAACGAGGCCCCGCCCGACCAAAAGATTCCATTTCACCACGAAATGGTTCTGGCAAGTGTTATGCTATGTTTCCATTTTTATGTTAGACTTAAGGCTGAGCTCGGGAATTCGATCCGAATCTTTATAAAATAAAGGGTTCTTTATATATAAGCTCATGCAATACTTATTTTTTTGACAAAAACCCATCTCATTTTAAACATCCAAATAAAATTCAAATTTGAAGTAGACTGCCATGTAAACAAATAAATACCTATTATTTTCAAACTATTTACAATTGTGCCACAACACTCTAATTATGTTAATGAATTTAATTATACACCATAATTGTGGGAAATAAGTGCCTTATTATTATTATAAAATTATTTATTTTATACTTCTCTTACCAGCGTATGTTTCATTTCTTTTATTTGTTTGACTATCATTGTAGCTAAATTTTTTTGCATGTATGTATCAAACACGTTTTGTTAAAATTATATATATGCGTACAAATAATTTATCTATATTTTATGTAAAATAATATGTAATTAATTAATTTGAATCAATTGGCTAAAAATATTTATTTATTTTGTAGGTAAATTATTTTTCATGTGATATTACATATATACTAGCCACATTTTGTTATTATTATATAGAGTGTGCAATCAATCAACATTCTTTTATTTTGTCGGTAAATTATTTTGCATGTAGAAATTTTTTTTTTTTTTATATATATTTTTTTGCAAAATATTGGTATTTAATTAAATTTGAATAAAAAAATTTACTTATTTTGTAGGTAAATTATTTTGCACGTATCATTACATAATTTGCTAGGAACTTATATTGTTATATATGTTGTGCAAAATAATTTACCTATGTTACATTTAAAATATTGATAATTTTGAATAAAATAACTTTTTTTTATATTGTAGTATAAACTAATTTACCTGTTAGCATCACGTGAAAACAACTAGATAAGGAACATTGATATCATGTAAATTTATGCTATTAAATGGATAGGAATCATGACATTTAAATTTTTTTTTTCCAAATCCCCATAAGGTATTTGAACATTTAATGAATGAAATAATGTAAAATAAATGTAGCTAATAAGTGAGAGATCCAAAGTAAGTGTTATTAGGGGTAATTTAGACATCCAAAAATACAAATTTTGACAGGTCAAACATAATTATGGATATTGCTTAGTTGGAGCCTAGTCATTGGGTTTTTGTTAGATAAATTTATCATGTTGGGTTTTAATTAAAGAAAATTGAATTTCAAGGGGTATATTCATATTTTCAGTAAAATAAATAAAAGGAAAAATTAGTATTCAGTTCTTAGTTTATAATGCTTATTGATTAAAACCTTATTAGTTTTTAGATTTTGATTAAAATTCCTAACATTAATATGTTAATGAATTATATGTAAGTTACATAATATTTATAATAAAAATTAGTAATTGATTTAGAGTTTTAATACTCACATCCTTATTAAACTCCTAATTAATTTCAATTCAAACATTTCCAAAATATAAAAATAAAATTAGAATAAATTTGTACCCATTAAATTTTTATAAAAAAAAGATATGTACCACTCTTGTGTGACAACACCTCTGCAATTGCCATGACCAAAAACCTAGTTTTTCATCAGAGAACAAAGCACATCAAGAGAAGATATCATTTCATCAAAGAGGCATTGCAAGACAACATAATCGAATTACACTATTGCAAAATAGAAAATCAGATCGCAGACATCTTCACTAAGGCATTACCGAGAGAGATTCAATTACCTGAAGGGTTTGCTCGTAGTGACTACCAGAAAGAGTTTAGAAGGGAGTGTTGGAACCTAAACTCTCTCTGGAGTCGAGGATCGAAGGCAGCAAGGAGTTTTCCAAGCATGGTTGCTATCTGCATCGAAGAAGAAAGAAGAAGAAAGGGTTTTAGCCTCAAACGGCTAGTTTTAGTTTTAATGTATGTGTGAGTGTGAGAGTGACAAGTGTACACTCCAGATTAGATCACTTAAAACCTAAATGAAGGGCTAGGATTCAATCTGAAGTAGTAAGAATGAAATAGTTGTTTAAGTCTCTTGTCAATCACTCTCTTAAAGAAGTATGGGTCTTGGCAATGCACAAATGCTTGTGACTCTGTCATAAAGTGTATGGCACAATTTTTCCATGCAAGGATAACCTCTCTCTCTCACAGTTGCACAGTGTAATCCCAAAAGGGCATGCCATTTATTTCAGACCCTGAAGAATGTATTGTGTTTGAGGAGGAATTTTTACGGGTGATACATTACGGATCACAATATAATATGACGTGATGTACCACTCGCGTTCCGAGTACAATAAAAAAATTGTGTTTGAGAATCAAACTTAACAAAGGCTTATGGATCAACAAGAAACAGGAATGACAGTATGGCCATTCAGACATTTCATTTGTTGTGGGTGGAATATCTATGAATAAAAATGTAATTATTATTATATATATTTGTATCATTCATTTGTACCATCTATTTAATAAAGATGGAACTCACATGTGTTGGCGGGCTTTACCTCTATTTAAGAGAAGAGATAAATAAATGGTAAGTATATAAAGACTAAATTTGCTCCATTTTCTATTTATGCGGAATATATTTAGAAGATGTTGCAGTCTTATCTAGGAGTGGCCAGCCCCTACCCCCTATTTTACTAGGTTTATGGTTTAATTTTGAACAATTTTCCTAAGGGTTTGGAATAATTTGTTTGGTTTTGGTTTGTTTTGAATTATGGATTGTTATTGGAATGGATATTATTTTCTCGAATTGCTTAATTGAATGAATGGAATTATATTTATACATGTGACCAATTCAATCAATTTATTTCTAGGTATGTCTAGTGGGGAAGTTAGTTGTCTGGCAGATAGTGCAACCACGCACACCATCTTGCGTGAACGACACTATTTTACTAACTTAATACCCAAGAAAGCTCCCTTGACAACTCTCTCAGACCCATCCAACCTGATTGAACGATACGGTAAGGCACGTATCATGTTGTATAATGGTACAATCTTGACCATTAAGGAGACACTCTATTCTCCACGTTCCGGAAGAACGTTGCTGAGTTTTAGAGATATTCGAGTTAATAAATATCATCTTGAAACCACTAAAGACCATGGTTTTGAATTTCTTTGTATCACTTCGTACGAATATGGCCAGAAGCATATTCATGAGAAGTTGGAACGTCTGCCGAGTGGGTTGTACATCACAACCATTCGCGACATAGAAGCCCATAGTGTGGCCAGCCTTATGCCTGAGTTCCAGGACACTTTGTTGCTTTGGCATGATCGTTTGGGACATCCTGGACGTGACATGATGCGCCGTATCCTCAAATCTTCTCACGGGCATAAGTTACATCCCTATGTTAGACTCCCGCCATGCAAAGTGTGTTCTATAGGGAAATTGAATACTCAACTCTCCCACACAAAGATTATTCACGACTCCCCTAAATTTCTTCAGAAGATTCAAGGGGACATTTGTGGACCTATTCAACCAATCTGTGGACCATTTACATATTTTATGGTGTTGGTTGATGCATCGACAAGATGGTCACATGTTTGCTTGTTGTCCACACGCAACGCCGCGTTTACTAAACTCCTAGCTCAAATCTTTAAGCTAAGGGCTCACCACCCTGATTATCCTATTAAGTCGATTCAACTAGATAACAATGGAGAGTTTACGTCACAGACTTTTGACGATTATTGCATGTCAGTAGGGATTAATGTGGAACATCCAGTGCCCCATGTTCACACCCAAAACGGCCTGGCAGAAGCTTTCATAAAGTGCCTTCAAATGAAAGCTCGGACTTTGGTTATGAGAACCAAAATACCGATATCTGCCTGGGGCTATGCATTATTGCACGCAGTTATGTTGGTCCGCTTGAGGCCCATCGCTACCCAACCACATTCACCGTTATAGTTGGTCACTGGATACGAGCCTGACGTCTCTCTTTTACGGGTGTTTGGGTGCACCATTTATGTGCCAATAGCGCCGCCACTATGTACCAAAATGGGTCCTGAGAGAAAAATGGGAATATATGTCGGTTATGATTCGCCATCAATTCTTCGCTACTTAGAACCTTTGACAGGAGATCTCTTTACCGCACGTTTTGTGGATTGCCACTTTAATGAGACAGTCTTCCCGTCGTTAGGGGGAGATAAACATGAGACGTTCCCGTAGAACACTGCGAATTGTCGTGGTATGCTCCCACTATGTCTCATTTAGATCCCCGCACTGCCCAGTCTGAAACTGAGGTGAGTCGAATTATAGATCTTCAGAGCATTGCTCAAAGCATGCCAGATGCTTTTAATGATCTAGCAGAGGTGACAAGATCACATATACCCGCTGCAAACACACATGCAAGGATAGATGTACCCCGCGTACGTCAACAACTCGCCTGGGAAGGCCGGGCCATCCCCGAAGGTGGGGAGGCCGCACCCTCCACGATGCAAGGTACATTGGCGGTTAGCCAATCATCTGCTCCGACCCTGAAGCATGCCAGATCCCTTGGTTCAAAGGATTCACAACCCCGAAAGAGAAAAACGGCACTAACTAGTGACCTTAGTTTGAATCCGACCATCGCTCACTCATCCGTTTCAACACATGAGGTTATTCTAGATTACGGTGATGCTTCATATGAAAAATGTCGGCCTCTTGAGAATCGCGAGATTTCTGTCCACTATACAGTATTGGATGAGGTTTGGAATAAGAATGAGATGATCGTCGATGATGCATTCGTGTACTCAGTAGCTACTGACATCATGCTTAGCGATGACATTGAACCACGTTCCGTCGATGAATGTCGACGTAGAACAGATTGGTTAAACTGGAAACAAGCAATCCAGGTAGAACTCGATTCGCTCGCGAAACGTAAGGTATTTGGACCTATCGTTCCTACACCACCACGCGTGAAGCCTGTTGGTTACAAGTGGGTTTTCGTGAGGAAGCGTAATGAGAATAATGAAATAGTGCGATACAAAGCACGCCTCGTAACGCAAGGCTTCTCTCAACGTCCTGGAATTGATTACGAGGAGACGTATTCCCCTGTAATAGACGTTATAACATTCCTCTACCTAACTAGTTTGGTAGTTTCCGAAAAACTGAATATGCAGCTTATGGACATGGTAACCGCGTATCTCTATGGGGATCTAGATACGAAAATTTACATGAAAGTTCCAGAATGACTTCCATTGACTGGTTCAAATAGTTCTAGACCACGGAACATTCTCTCAATTAGGTTGAGGAGGTTACTCTACGGATTGAAACAATTCAGGCGGATGTGGTATAACCGTCTGAGTGAATATTTGACGAGTCAGGGTTATGTGAACAACGAACTATGCCCATGTGTGTTCATATAGAAGTCACATTCTGGATTTGCAATCGTTGCAGTTTTTGTCCATGACATGAACCTCATCAGGACTCCCGCAGAGCTTGAGGAAATTGCTGCACACTTGAAATCAGAATTTGAGATGAAGGATCTTAGGAAAAATCGATACTGTCTAGGCTTGGAGATCGAGCATTGTTCGGATGGAATCCTAGTACATCAATTGAACTACACCCAAAAGGTGTTGCGACATTTTAATGAGGATAAAGCGAAGCCTTCGAGAACACCCATGGTCGTTCGGACTCTAGATGTTAAACGAGATCCCTTTCGTCCAAAAGAGGATAAGGAAGAGATTTTGAAACCCGAAGTTCCTTACCTAAGTGCAAATGGGGCTTTATTGTACTTGGCTCAGTGCAGTAAACCTGACATCTCCTTCGCTGTGAATCTATTAGCTACATACAGCAATGCGGATTTGGGCTTGTTCTATACCTCAAGGGTACTACAGATTTGGGCTTGTTCTATACCTGCAAATCTCCGAGTGTTGTCGCCCCCTTATAGCCCTCAGATTAATTCTCGCCTTGTTGGTTATGCAGATGCTGGATATCTGTCTAACCCACATAGAGCACGTTCTCAAACAGGTTATATCTTTACCGTTGGAGACACCGCTATATCTTGGAGGTCTACCAAGCAAACGCTAGTCGCAACTCCGTCTAACCATGCTGAGATTCTAGCCCTGCATGAAGCATTGCGTGAGTGCTTTTGGTTGAGAGAAGTTATGGAACATATTCGAAGCACTAGTGGTCTTACATCAATAGTTGACCTTCCTACGACGATCTTTGAAGACAATGCAGCATGTATCGAGCAGTTAAATAAGGGATACACCAAGGGAGACAACACCAAGCACATAGTGCCAAAGTTCTTTTACTCACACCAGCAGCAGCAGCATCAGAATATCGAAGTCAAGCAAATTCGTTCCCAGGACAACCTGGCCGACCTCTTCACCAAGTCATTGCCCAAGTCTACATTTCAGAAACTCGTCCAAGGAATCGGTATGCGTAAATTATTTGAATTGAATTGCTTGTAGTTCTCTTATTTAGAAGTTATATCTAACTCAGAGGGGGTATCCAGAAGCATACTCACATGATCTTAATGTACTCTTTTTCTTACGATTAGGAGCATTTTTCCCACTGAGTTTTTGCTACCTAACGAGGTTTTAATGAGGCACCCATCATGGCATGATCATACTCCGTTGAGTTCACTACACTCGTCCAGTTTGACGTTTGTTTTAGACATTATGCACATTTTCTTACTTTTCTCCTTAGTCTATGGGTTTTCCCCATGCCTTGGGTTTTACCATAGCGAGGTTTTTGTGAGTTTTTACAAATGCATACTTCAAAGTAAATTTGAGACTCGTGATCACCCGTTGTGTCGATGACTTCATCAACTATTCTCCCTTATCTGCTGAAGATCTGATGCGATGGTTTGTTGAGTATTTACACACTCAAGGGGGAGTGTTGCAGTCATATTTAGAATAGGAATGTGATTGTGTAAATTCTATAGAATATGGGAAAGTATCTTATATTCCTATTAGGAGTAGATTACCTATAAAATGTTGTATCCTAAAGGGAAAGGTATTTACCCTTTCTACTACTATAAATAAAGACACAATGGGGTGAATCAAACACACCTCACAATTAAATCAATATTTCTTCTCCCTCAATCTTGCCGCACCCTTCTCTCTCTAAACCCTAGAGCGCTCAATCAAATAGGCCTACAACATAAGATAATTTTTTTTTATTCAAATCTTATGAAGATTAAATAATCATTTCATATTACGTAGACTAGTCCTAACACATGCTTATGTGTTATTTTTTTACTTGTAATTTTATCCTTTTATTTTTGTACATGCTTATGTGTTATTTTTTACTTGTAATTTTAACCTTTTATTTTGGCTTAAAAGGTTTTTTGTTTAAAAAATTTTAAAAATAAAGGGAAAAAACTGCCCACTAGCCTCTTCCAAATTTGATCTTGCTACCTTTTTGTCTTCTTACTTTATATATTTAGATACGTTATTAATTAATAAATTTTTATGTGAAGTGTATTCAACAAGATATAGGGTGCTAGTAAGAAAACTATTTAGTTTGCTTTCTTTTAAATTGTTTTTGACAAAACAATATTCAAAAGTTTGAGTACGGATCCTCTCCGGATCTAAAAAAACTGAGCCCAATGATCAATTGATCCGGACCGTTGAAATTTGATCCAACGGTTACAAACACTTTTAACTTTTTTTTTTTTTTTTTTTATCAAACAATGTCAAAAATAATTTGTTTTAATAATCTAACAATGCTTTTAGTTATTTCCAAACATGTCTAGTTAATTATCGGTAAGTGAATATGAACCTGAGTGTTAAATAGCAGATATACTATTTCGACCATAATTAGACAGTACAAACAGATGTGACGATAACACCACTCTTTAAAAAATAAAAATAAAATAAAAACTCATAATCCGACAAGGAAGGAAAGAACTATGAAATTAAAAAAATAAATTGGGAACGAAAAGTATATAAATTGCAACTTTTTTCTCAGCTGCTTCTTCCTCTTCAGCTGACACACCCCGACCGAGATCGAGGCATGCTGGCTGTCACGTGAGGGGGACGTAGCCATGTGCACAGTGCGGAAGCATAAATATAGTAAGAATTTACGAATGAATAAAAACCAACTTCAAGAAGTGTTAAAACAGGAATAAGTGTGAATACACATTCAGAGCGTAAATAGTCTAGGTGCAGTCAATGCATAACAAGTACTCAATTAGATAACACCCGAAGGTGGTCTTACATCTGTGATGTCTGTCAGAATGTTTGATGTGTCCTCGTGAGCCACTAACAAAAGCTACCTAAAACCTGGAGGGGCGCAAAACAAAAGCGTGAGTGGGCAAAAACAAAGTCTTTCGAAAATCATTTCAAAAACAAGCTTTATATCCCTTCGCCGTAAAACATGTATACTTTCCCAGAAAATAGTATGTACATATAGTAAATCTCATCTGAAAACCATCAACTTCAATAATGCAACAGTTCATGAATATGCCATGCCATACTAATCAATCATCATGTAAGTATTTCAAATGCAATAATAACTGCAACAGCTCGTCAGCTGAACTCTAGCTCATAAGTCATGCCTGCACACGAGCCGAACACTTATAGTGGTCTATACGACAGGACTGGGTGTAAACAATACGCTCTAGTGCTACAATCACGTGAAGACTGTGCGAATGATCGCACCTACGAGTCGAACCCACTGAAAGTGGTCTATATGATAGGACTGTGCACCTAAATTGGATCCAAGATGAGCGTGTGGTGCGGGAGGTGAACATCACGTGAAAGACTATGCCCCTAACCCTGGGCGGGAGCACTAACACTGGGGTGCAGGTTAATGAGCTCTCGATGCATTTCATCATACTTTTCATAACTCAACTTCTTATTAACCACACAATAACTTACCTGGAACTTACCTGAGCACCCGCAGCACCAACAATCATGCGCATACAATTCATAATGCATAATCACAAGTATGTATGCATAGGCATGGCAATTTATTCATAAAATCATTTAAAATGCATATTCTGGAAAAAATACTTAGTATATAGGTATATACGGAAAACCAAAAGCCCACTCACTGGTATGTAGACGGATCGTAGCCTCCGTGCCTAGCCTAGCTACGTTCGTCCTCCGGATAGGTCTCGCCTATGTGAGAAACAACTATAAATACGTTATTTTAAAGTACATAAACGAAATTAGAAAATAACTTCTCATACATTGCTCAAATGAGGTGTATGAATATACCAAAATGATCTACACACCCTCAGAAACATCCCCAAATTTTTAGAATAATTTTTGGAGGTTCCACGCGCCCTCACGTGCCGGCCAAGGCACGACCAGACACGCCACCCACGGCCGGCACGTGCCTGGCATACTGACGGTGTCAACTAACGCCGTCAGGAATATTCTGTTAAAATACAGAATATTCCGTCTAATCTAACTAACGCCATCAGAATATTCTATCACAGTTAACGGAATATTCTCCCTTCTTCTCAGGCGAGTCGCCGGACGCCGGCGACTGTTCGCCGGTTTCTGAGAATTTTCTAAACCTTATATCTTCTTCAATTTTGCACCATTTTTCACGATCTTTATACCAAAACGAAGCTTAGGACCTAAGGAACAAGATTATACCTGAGTTGGGTCCTAAAACCCATGAAATCTCGCCGGAGAAAGCTCGAAACTCCGTCCATCTCTGCACAACTTCGAAACTAGGCCTCCCGATGTCCAAAACTCCTCAACGTTACACTCCGAGCATCATGAGGACGTCCTAAAGCCCACTATGGTCCTGAAAATCGAAGAAAACCCTCCGTTTAAAAGTGAGTGAATAGTGATCACTTCGAAGGTTCGGTTTTCTTGGGTTCTTTACGTTAAAACTTAACCAAAACTATCCTAAAACACTCGGGAGGAAGTTTAGGTACCTTTTTGAGCTTTAAAAATGCGTGAATAGAACACGATCACCACGGGGTCACTGTACCCTCGTCGGAGATCTCTGGTTTTCGTGTTTCCAACTACCTCACGTCCCACGATTGGTACGAATTGGTTCAGGAGCTCACCAGTGATTCAATGGTGGCCTTAGAACTTACGATCTGTTGCTATTTAGAGGTCAACGGACTGAGTCCGTACAATTTGCAGAGAGAGCGAGAGAAAGAGAGTCTGAGAGAGAGAAGAGAGAGAAAGGAAGAGTTGTTTCAGTTTGGGTGTGTGTGTGTGGTCCTCTCACCAATCACACAACACCTAAATCTAAACTTAGTTGCTAATTGGTCCACAACCCAACTAACCTAACTAACTAACCCTAATTCTAATCTAATTCCATTGGTTCCCACAAACTTGGAACCTTAATAACTGGTCCAAACCAATAATTTTGGGCCTCTCACCTTAGCCCAAAATAAAATACAACTCAACGCGCAAGGGTAAATCTTCATATGTTCGAGGATAATAAAATGTACAAATTCGGGACGGGCTGTCACATCAGCTATCTCAGTGATGGAGTCCAATTTGTTGTTGTTTTTCAAATTCTGTCAAATATATTGGTAATGTTGTTTATTTCTAGTTTGTAAAAGAAATTGTTTATTTTGTATTATGCATATGTCCTTAAAGATTTGGAAGATGGAGATCTGCAAACAGTTGGCTTGCGGAAGTATAACATTAACAAGAGACTGCATAATAAGATATAAGACTCAAATCCTTCTCATTTGACTAGCTCTTGACTAAAAGGTTACTAACTTTGGTTGTGATGGTTCGCTAAATTTATATCAATTTCCACTTTAAATATTTCTTTTTTTTCTATCACTTACTAGGTTATATATCTACAGATTTGAGAATTAGCTCAGCACTTCTTAAGGAATTGCTTTGTTTTTTGTTGGTATGGTGCTCTTTTGTCATCAAATTGGATGCTTTATGGGCAATGGACATGGAGGATGAGCTTGGGAGATTGCTTTTTTGGGGGTGATGCTGCTTTGTAGTCATGATTAGTTTCTTCTGTCAACTTTAGGATATGCATCAGTTGTAAAGAGGAACAAAACATTTGTTGTTTGTGCCAAAACTTCTAATTGTACTGTAATTGACAATTTCTACTAATTAATTTAAGTATTTTGAGTTTAGAGTGTTTGTGGTGATTGTTATCTTTTTATTGTGTTCTTTACAATATTAATTTAGATATGAAATTAGGTTTGTCTAAACTGAATTGTTAAAAATAAAAATAAAAATAAACGTAAATTTCAGCTGCAAAATTAGTAGTAATTGTTGATGGTAGTCATTTTTTACGATGTACAACGTGTATGTATGCCGTAATTGCTTTTGCAGTATTATGACACTCTATTAACGTTGTATCTAATACTAATTAAGGTGCGTAAGGCACGCCTTAAAGAGCAATTACGACATGTTTTGCTTAGATTATTCATGACTACTAAGGTGCGTCGTATTTGACAAAACATCTTTTACGAAAGGAGCTTTTACTGCTTGGGGGCTCACGCCGCAAATAACTGTTTACGGTGCCCTTTGTGCGCCGCAAATGACCAGTTCTATTGTAGTATATCGTAGTACTAAGTCACTATCCATTGTAATCAGTTGAAATCAAGGGATTTCATTTACCATTCTAAGCATCTAAATTGTGGGCATAATTAAGGAGATTTGACATTTTCTCTTTTCTTAAGGAAATTCATTAACCATTGTAATCACATAACATATCGTATTCATTATTGACATTCAGAAATTAATCAACATAAACCATTGGAATTCAGACAATATAACCAAATCATACCAAATAAAGCATAATAGTCAATGTGAAATTCATCAACATTAACCACTGGAGTTCACACAACGTAATCAATCATACCAAATCGACCGAACCTAACCGATTGTACTTATCTGACTGGACATAAACTTTCATGGGCACACAGATTGGTGTTGCCATGTACAACACCAGATTCACCATTGCGGCAATTGGAAAACATATCAGTTCTCTGAGCTTGACAATGACTTGCAGCAATGGTTTGTCTTCAAATCTAACACCAATCAGCAATCCCATGTTAGATTACGGGTTCAAAGGCGTGGAAATTGTCGTGGCATCCTACTGTTCGTAGTCGTACCTACAGTTTGTTGGCGACCGTACCTAAATACATGTGATAAAAAACGTGATTTAAGCAAGATTAACCAATTTTGGTATAGACATAAAAATCAATCAAGTAGAAGATACTATGGGAGGACGCGAAAGTGTCTTTAAGTTTAACAGACAAGATCAGTACATCAATTGCTCACAACCAACCAATAAAGAAATTCTGAAAATCTGCAGGATTATTATGAATTGACAATGAGATAATCCAACCAATAAAGGGAAACTGATTTTCGAGTTCAATATACAGAAAAAAAGCATGAACTTTTTTCATCAGCAGAGGAGGAAAAAATTTCATTGCTGCCGAAGATGGGGAGGTCTATTATAACTGAAAGAGGAGAGAATTGAAGAATCAATAAAACACTAAAACATTGATTTGTCCCTTAGGGTAAATAGGGAAACTAAAAATACAATAAATATTTATATAAAAAAAATGACTAAATATGACATGGAATACTATATAATCTGACGCGGAGGACTATTTTTAATTTTTACTCTTACATCCGGTATTATTGAAAAAATAATCTTATTTAAGGATTAAAATAAAGTTTTCTAAATAAAAAAAAAGTCGGATTATAAAAAAAAAATTAAAAAAAGTCGATAATTACAAATAAAATGCTGTTCACTGTTCACAAAGAGACTGAAATTATGGAATCAAAAGCAACGGAAGAAATCACCAAAAGGTTACGATATAGCATCCAAATAAATCCTAAATACAAAACAAACACTAAAAATTAGATTTTAGTCTAGTATATCTTTTATTTTTTAAATAAATATATAGAGAAGATTAGGCAACGGTACATTACCTCTCAGTAATGGTCGTCCCTTCCAGAGAAACATATGGAAGCAGGTCCTGGTTGGTTTCAAACATGACCATATCTTCTTCTTTCATTGACAAGTATGCTTCGATGCCATTGCCATCGCTTGCATCCATCAATAAGAATTTGTTTTTGAAACCTGCAGTCCAAGGGAAACGTGCGCATGATGGCTTTCCCCATCCAAAATTGGCTGAGCAGAAAGGAAACCTACAAACACTGGTGCAAGTATAGTTGTCCATATCATCCTTTTCAATGAGCTCGCCATACTCCTTGATGAATTGAACTACATCCTCCGCTCTAATTTCATTAGTATGCTTTACCTTAAGTTCCTCAACGCTCTTCCTCAATTTTGCAACCAGGATTTGAAGATCATTTGCTTCGTTTTCTTCAATCTTTGATATAGCATAGAACGAAAAATTTCCCAGCAAGTTTTCTGCGAAGGGCTGAGCCAATATTTTTCTCATGTTAACAGCATGACGCCACGTGGATGACCTTACAAAACCCAAGTTCGATCTTGATGCTTCCATTGCACATTTCCAAATGAGCGCGGAAACTGCTTCAACTCGCGTAGGACTTGGCACTGTGGCACTGGCAGCTTTGGCCTTGAGAGCAGCAATCTTTGAGGCATCAAACAAAAACCTTCTTGCCATATAATTTTCAGTCAAAGGTAGCATGAGTTTCTTCGGTGAGTTAAAATATTCTTGAGGTGGGAACAAAGTAGCTGCAACACCGAATTCTGTAGGAAGTACTACATGATGATCACTAGCGCTGGCAGAGCAGCGGGCAATTTCAGCCCAGCTTTCCATGAATTTGCTGATTGCTAAGGCATCGACGACCTTATGAAAAAAGCTGACAGCAATTGCCAATCCACCACATTCAAATACGTTGGCCTGGACTAGTAGAAGATGCCCCACTTGTGCGTGTTTGGAACAAATAGGAGTTGGAATCAATTTTCCCAGATTCTCCAAATCGTGTTTGTCGTCCAAGATCTTGGACAGGGGACAGTTGACTTGGGCTTCAAGAAATACAGCTCCGCGATCATCGCAATTGATGGAATCATTATATTTGAATTCCCCTGCAAACGGGTAGAATTGAGTGAGGGCCTCAGATAATGATTTCTTTAGAAGCTCGGATTTTTCAGCAACCAAAGAATGCTCCTCACTGCTGCTGGGATAGAAGACAACATGTGGCATATAAAGTTCATACTTATACTGGTCAAAAACGGAGAGGGACAAATATCTAAGGTGGTGAGGAGTTGGAGACGATGGTTTAATTATTTCCTTGTGAATTACTTCAACATTGATCATCTCTGAAGCCCCCATCTTTTAATTTGCTCCAAGCTCCAAACTTTGATCGAGTTTGATCATAAAAGACCAACTGGCCTCCTATAAATAATAACACGCAGGGATTGGGTTTTTATATTGCCTACTCTAATTATTATTATTATTATTATTATTATTATTAATATGCTATATAAATGTGAAATTCCAAGGGAAACTACTAATTTTTTTTATCTGAATCAAAAGTGAGACTTGATTCATTTAAATAAGGGATACTTTGGATGCGGTCCGTAATCCGTAACATTCTTTGATTAAAACCTTAATAGTATTCAAAGTTTGATCAAAGTCCCTTGACTTTGTACACCTCATTATATTACTATTAATATTTATATTTTTATAGTTTTGACATTAATTGTTTGATATTTTATGAGATTTATAATCCTATAAATTTAAAATTCTTCATTATAATACTAATAGAAACGGTTACAATAAAAAAAAATTCAAACATTTTGATTGGATAAATGGATAAAAACTATGTAAAAATAAGAAGTAATAAATGGCAAAAGAATGTATCCATAGTGTTAAAAAAATTGGTACATTTTACAAAAAAATTGGTACATTTCACATATAACAAAGTGGTACATTAATAAAGAAGAATGGGTACATTACAAATAAATTAGGGTACAAATAAAAGATTAAAAAATTATGAGTACAAATGAATTTTAAAAAAAATATAGGCGCTAAAAGAAATTAATACATGGGTACAAAATATAACTAAAAAGAAAATACTACAAATTTAAAAATAAAACGTTGCGAATTAAAAGTGGGTACAAACTAAAAATATAAATATATGATACAAAGTTTAGGCATAGAACCTAAATATACCATATGTAATTTTTCTATCATTAGTTGATTATTGTGGGATGTATGAGATGTGAGGTGTTGGGTGTGTGAGATGTGAGGTATGAAGGTGGTATTGAAAAATATACGGAGTGTATTAAGAAAAATTTTAATTTAAAAAGTAAATATGAGATGTAATTAACAAAATATAAAGTTTAATAAAATAAGCCTATTAGATATGTCGGAGCTACAGATAAGGCAAAACGTATACCACCAAGATCAATCAAACTTGATTCATTTAAATAAATATTAGATATGTCGGAGCTACAGAGTACAGATAAGGCAAAACGTATACCGAGATCAATCAAACAAGGATGGCTGAGTACAAGTATTTCTGAAAATGCCACCAACCAAACACCCCACCCCAGTGTGTTCTTTGTGGAAATTTTATAGATTTTCACATTCTAATCGTTTATCATACATCGGGTAGTTAATTTTCGTCAGATACTATATGTGCAAATGCCACCTACCAAACACCCCACCCCTTAAACGCATCCAATGTCTTCTTTGTGGAAATTTTATGAATTTTTACATTTTAATCGTTTATCGTACATCGTGTAGTTAATTTTCATCAGATACTATATGTGTTTCATTTTAAATAAAAAACGTTAAATGATTTCTGACTGCAGTTAAGATATGAAAATCTTTAGAATTCTCATAATTTGAATCCGAATGGGATCCAAATCCCTTATATCTTGATTGCAAGTAAATTATTGAAATATGTCGGCTTGTAGGGCAGAGTAAAACAATTGTTGGAGCGAAATTCCTAGGGAAAAAATACCTCCACAGATTTGTTGACCACAATCCTCACGTTCGCCAAATCCTTCGTTAGAGGGTGTCCCCGAACAGTTTTTGTTTGTAGCTTGTCTGGGCGGGGTACCTGCAAGAAATACTCTGACGCTTAAGTCAGTCGATTGATTTTCTATTCTCTGGTTTCTCTCGAGTTCTGATTACGTACCTTGCTCTTTGGCTCCTCTCCATATTTATTGGACTACATGCTTGGGAAGTGGGCTATGATGCACGTCATCTGGAACGTGACATTGGTCACGAGCCTTGATGATTTCAAAGTGTGGTGGAGTACCACCATATTTAGACCAATGTGTACGTCTCGACATGAGAAACGAGATGGGAGACTTGCCGGCCGAAATTGATTTGAGAAGATAAGAAGAGGGATTTGTACCCATAAAAGTAAGTGGAATGTTTGAAATATTCCCACATGAGGAGTTTGAAATGGAAAATTTACTTGTAAACCAAGAGGCCACTCTGAAACGAGAAATCACAAGCTTGGTGGAGAAACTGAGCAGAGGAAGTGAAGAAAAGCAGGGAAAAGAGAAACTCAATTTATAAAAAGAGAAACGAGTGCATATGAAGTTCAGACGTAAATTTTAAACCTTACAGAGGATGGATGAAACTCCAATTGAGAGGACAAAGACAGGTAAGGGAAATATTATTTTCTTATATGTATTTCAGTGTGTAGTCACAATCGAGATAACAAGAGACGACGATTTGACAAGAAGAGCGAAAAAAAAAGAGCTTATTTTGAAGCATGTTCAAGATAGAAAAGCGTACGTAGCAACATAATTTAACTGAGCATGTAATTATGAAGCACGTTGATGTGTGTGCATATATATATATATATATATATATATATATATATATATATATATAATGCATGCAAAGATACGCAGAGATATGCACATACATGTTGCGTGTAAATATGTCGATGTGCCTATATATGTACCGAGAGAGAGAGAGCCTGGTGTGCGAATATGGTAAGGATGTGATGTCTGCCAATTATATATATATATATATATATATATATATATATATATATATATAATGCATGCAAAGATACGCAGAGATATGCACATACATGTTGCGTGTAAATATGTTGATGTGCCTATATATGTACCGAGAGAGAGAGAGAGCCCGGTGTGCGAATATGGTAAGGATGTGATATCTGCAAATTATATATATATATATATATATATATATATATATATATCTATATATATATAAATAGAGAGAGAGAGGTGTGCGAGTATGGTAAGGATGTGATGTCTGCAAATTATATAAATATATATATAGAGAGAGAGACAGGTGTGCAAGTATGGTAAGGATGTGATGTCGCAAATTATATATATAGAGAGAGAGAGAGAGAGAGAGAGAGAGAGAGAGAGAGAAGCAGATGCGCAATTGTCTACATAATAGGAACTAGACGTGCAGACTAGGCATTCGGTCTAGACGTTTAGAATAAGTGTGCAGAATAATATAATGGACCATATGTGTGAGGAGGAAACATATATGATAAATAAATAAATAAATAAATATATATATATATATATATATGTATGCGGACGTGTCAGTCATGTATAAGTGTGCACGTCTTCTAAGGGATAGAGTTTATAATATATATATATATATATATCATGAGAAAAGCAGTACGTCTAGTTTAATGGCGCTTTTATGTAACGGTAATGAAAATATGAGGAATTGAATTGAGGAGGAGTTGGAATGAGGAGAAGTCAGAATCAGATTCATGCTGAAGCTGTTTACTTAAATATTCTGGAATCGGAATATAATTTCATAAAGCTGTTTACTAATTCAGCATAATCGAAATATAAACCAGTATGACTACTAAAATGCCATTGTCCCAAATCAAACATTTATACTTTAATGGGTTTATAAAGGATAGTCTTGGAAATAAAAAAAGTAAGTGAGGGCATAAAAGGAACAAAAGTATCATTTCGATTGCCCGAACAATCAGGAATTGGATTACCACCTATATCTAGGGAATCCAATTCCACCAATACAAGGAATTGAATTCCAAAATTTGTGTGGGCCCCACAACTTTTTTGATTCCTCTATGTTTAGTAAACATCGGAGTACTCCGTAATCGGAATTCAATTCCACATTCTCATTCCGATTACGGATACGTAAATACGTCCTAAATGGGTACGAAGAAGGAAACAAACTAGATGTGCAGACAAGATGGGAACTGGATCTTCTCCTAAGCTTAAGATGGGAATCCTCCTGAGCAACCCATCTGAACCGTTGAAATTTGATCCAACGGCTTCAAACAAGAGGCCCATTTAAAAGTTATAATAATTGCAGCTGTTGAATTAAGTTTGAACGGCTCGGATGGGCTGTTCATGAGGATTCACATCCTGAGCTCAGGAGAGGATCCAGTTCCAACAAGATAGAATAGAGATTTATATAATAAATATATATATCAAGGTTCTAAAAAACGCTAGGCGCTAGTCGGGCGGTCGGCTGTCGCCTAGCGCCTAGGCGGCCTAGGCGGATTTAAGTATATGTGTAAAATTTTAGGACTTTTTATGTTTATTTTGTAACATTTAGTTAGCCTATTTATTTTAATCATTGTTAGGGATAACAACATGAAGGGATCCAAGTAGTGAGGAGTCACGCGTTAGGCCGTGGACAACCAAAAGAAAACATGAAGAAGGGCCCACGAAAATAGAGACAAAGCAGCCCATTTTTCTGTTCACACGCACAACACACACGAGCACTAGAAACCCTAGCTGATATGAAATAAACATTGGATGCTCATTATACAATTGCCTAGAGCCCAGAGCCAATGTTGATTGTAGAACCCGAAGCCTCTCTCTCTCTCTAGAAAATCTGAAAGGCATCTCTCTTGCTCTCATTTCAACCCTATCCCTCTCATCCATCTCTCTCTCTAGAAAATCAGAAAGAGCTCTCAATTCTCCAATTGCAAACCCAGTGCCCATATTTACAAGTTACAACTCATCCATTTCATAGCAACTAAATCCATTTCAAACATATCATTCGTCGTCCCTCTTCTTTACCTTTCCGCTCCTTCACCTTTATCTGCAATTGTAGATACCTTTATCTCTTTCTCTCTCTCTCTCTCTCTCTCTCTCTCTCTCTCTCTCTCTCTCTCTCTCTCTCTCTCTCTCTCTCTCTCTCGCTCTCTTCCCAGCTAAGCTGTCCCTCTTCTTTACCTTGCAATTGCAGATCTATCTTGTCCCACATCTTTACTCTTTAATTGCAGATCGATGGTTATCGCTCTCATCCCAGCCAAATCGTCGTCTCACTTCGTTTTCTCTGAAATTGCAGATCGAAACTGTAGGGATGGTCGCCCAGTCGTCCAACCTCATTACCATAGCAAAGGAACGACGTTATAATCGACTTACCATCAAAGCCGCCTAGGCGGTCGCCGAGGCCGCCTAGCGCCCGTCTAGGCACCGCCTAATACCATTTCCGATTTCTTCAACGATTTTGGTTAAATCGGGGCGGCGAACCACCGCCCAGCACCTAGGCGCCGCTCAGGTGGCTGCCTAGGCCGCGTTTTTGAACACTGATATATATATATATATATATATATATATATATATATATATATATGTATAAGTGTTAGACAACGTCAACTTTCGTTAGTCAACTTTCGTAAATCATATGAAGGTGTTAGTTCACTTTCGTAAACCACGACAAGGTGTCAGCCCTCGTTCGTAAATCATACGAAGGTGTCAGTCCACTTTTGTAAACCACGGGAAGTTGTCAGCCCTCGTTCGTCAACTATGCGAAGGAGTTATGTAACGACCCAAAAAGAATCGCAACAGCGCCACGAACCTTAAAATGTATGAAAGTATTATGCTCTTTCCAAAGATCATAACAAACCTCATATATCTTTAAAGTCTGCAAGGCCTTCTAAAAATGAACAAGTGAAAAGGAAAACAAAATATCCCAACCATTTCATAAACAATCCTTTTTGTAATAGAGATCCCAAAAGATATTCAATTTACAAGCTAAAGGACTGATAAGTGTCGACCAAAACTGTACAGAAGCAAAAAGAAATACACAAGCAGTTTTTCTTAGAAACCAGAAAGTCTATATTTACATTTCAAAACTGATTTTCTGGTTCAAAGCTTTTGAGGTTGACAAGCTACCACAGCACACCTTAATCCACTCTTCCATTGTTTCTCGCACAACACCTGCAAATGTAGGGGTGAGCATCACTAACAATCATTTGCCCCCCTCGGGAGGCACCCTAGCTAGGTTTAAGAATTAGATACCTTAGTACTACTTATAAAGAAACTAATTTTCACAACAAAATACTTTGGCATGAGTTAATTTCATTTCAAATTCGATAATAACTATAGTAGAATTCCTGCCTTCTTCTTGTTCTGACAACCGAACACGCAGCCAACTACCAATCTTAACTAATTTCTCAAGCAAAATCAATATAAGAAAAGGTAGTGAGAGTGTCTACTTACCATCTGTGCCACTTAAACTCAAGTACCCACCCCTCATGGTTAACGGTACAAGCGGTTTTTATATATACAGGACCCTCCGAAGGTTTAGGGGATCGAAGCCCAGGGTAGTCACACAGCCCCCTTCACTCTCAGGTTGTCATTACAAATTAGAACAGCAACATAAATCACATGCTAGAAAAATCAAACTCTGCTTCCCTATCATGCAGTTCTAATCACAACACAATTCAGTGCATAGTTTACAACCAACCATACTTACATACATAATATATATATATATATATATATATATATATATATATATATATATATATACTGAAATCCATTAACCAGGGTGTGAGTCCCCCCTACCTGATTTTCCAAGCTTCAGGTACTATTTCTTTCCGCAATTGCTCACTCTTAACACTTGATCTTTCCTTGTTAAGAGAGTGCCTAATCTGTAACAGAGCTTATCAGTACATAAATTTCGCATGCACTGCAGAAACTAACACATCTCAATCCATCTGTACAGTGCACGTATAACCCCAAAACAGCAATCCAATTTTTTAATCCCCTCACTCCAGTTTAATTAATCTTCTTTAAGAATTTCATTTAGAAGTCATATATCAAATGTCATCTAACAACTCAAGCATAATTGAATTCCCAAAACTCGATTTCAAGTAAGATTTTACCTCAATCCTCTTCAATTATGCTGCTCAACCAACCTTGGGACTTCCAAAACTCTCAATTCATCCACAACACTTCAAACATAAATTTTTCAAGTTTAAAATCATGTAATTCCCAGCTAAAATAAGATTTCTAATCTGCAAGAAAAGCTTGGGATTCTCACCTTCATTCGCAGTGGTCGAAGTTGTGACCACAGAGCTGAAAATTGATTGAAATTCATCTAGATATTTACTTATGCATTCCTTCCTTCATTCGACACCCCAAAGAAAATCCCCAAAATTGGCTCTTCTTATCTGCCTATTTCAGAAACCAAGCACCGACTGGAAGATGAAGGATCGACTTCCCACACACGTGTTCACATGGTGGTTTCTCACCCTCTGATGGTTTGGAAATTGTGCACCGAAAGGCCAAAAGAAAAGAAAGGTCTTCTTAATTCATAAACTCATATCTCCCATCTTTTTGTCTTTTTCCCTTTTTTTTTTTTTTCTTTTTTTTTTTTCTAATACTTAGCATAATCTAATTTACCCCAACTCAACATTTACAAGCTCTATAATACATATGTACTTTTGGGTTTTTACAAGTCAGTCCACTTTCGTAAACCACAGAAGGTGTCAGCCTTCGTTCGAGAACTATGTGAAGATGTTGTCACACTCGTAAATTATGTTGACAGTCCACGTTCATAAATTATGCGAAGATGTCAGTTGACGTTTGTAAAGTATGCAAATGAGTCTGTTGTCTTACTCAAGTTATGCAATAGTCGAGTAAATTATGGTTTAGGTGCCAATAAGTTATGTGAAAATGTCAGTCCACATTCACAAATTTTGCGATGTCAGTTGGCGCTCGTAAATTAAACGAGGATACGACAGGGCGAAGAAAGCTAGTAGAGCATTTGTAAGTTAGGCGAACGAAACGAGGGCTTTGGTAAATTTACCTTCAGTAAATTTGGCCTTAGAAAAGGTAACTTCCACAAATTTGGCCCTAGCAAGAAGTGCTTAAAGTTTTAGTCTGGCTTAAAGAATATAGTTTCAAGGCCTCATGATCTAAAAACTCAGTTTCCCGTTATTTTGCATACGTAAAAAGGGAAAAATGGGGCATTATGGGAGGATAAAATCCGGTTTCGACTCATGGGCCAATACCAATCATCCAAAGATAGTGTTGTGCAAGATAAACTGTGAGGAAAGCCCATAAGAAGTATACAGACGCAAGGGAAACGTGTCTAGATAAATACCTCCACTACGGAGGATCACTAAGGAAGAGGGAGAGGAAGACAAGTCATGGTACTTGCTTCCCAAGCATGTAGTCCTGTAAATATGGAGAAGAGCCAAAGAGCAAGGTACGTAATCGGAACCCAAGAGAAACCAGAGAATAGAAAATCAATCGATTGACTTGAGCGTCGGAGTATCTCTTGCAGGTACCCCGCCCATGCAAGCTACGGAGAAAGACTGTTCGGGGACACTTCTAACGAAAGATTCGGCGAACGTGAGGATTGCGGTTAACAAATCTGTAAAGGTATTTCTTCCTGTAGGAAATTTCATTCCAACAACAATCATCAGATCCGGTGAGCGCGATATACGGCTAAACAGATATGAGGGATTCTCATATCTAACGACATAGTAAATTATTGAAATCTAACGGCTAAACAATCATCGGATCTCTCCGGATCCTCCAATGCACTCGCCTCGCCACCACTAACAACAGACAGACAGCTGGCATGGCGTTGGCATTGGGATTCATGGAAATAACCCCATCCGGGACATCCCCCACCGCTCCTAAATAGTCAAATAGAAAGCCTTATGTGTCATTATTCATTGTCAATTAGAGTGCAACAACGTAAAGCAATGTTTTTTATCATTGAACTAGTAGGGTTGGGGCCGTTGTGTCAATTTGATTAAAAAAACAACGATCTTTTTTTTTTAATTTTTTTTATATGTTTTTTTGAAGATAAGTACGATATTCATTACAATCAACCAGAACACGTACAAACTGAGGATAGTGTGCTTAATAGGCTTCAATGAAATATTGCCGAGGCTTTCAATCCTGTCAAAGGAAAAAGAATGTCCCGCACTACGAATAGAAACTATCCTCAAATGACAATACATAAATAAATTACCAACCATCAAAATATCCCTAAACAAGTCAGGAGGATCTTCAAACCACAAAAACTGTTGATTACTACAAATTTTCACTCGAGCAAGGCGATGCGCTGCCGAGTTGCTTCCCCGCTATACATGGTTCAAAAGCAACTGAGGAAAGGATTGAAGTAAATAACGTAGATCGTTAATGATTGGACCCAATGGCGAGCAGTCTTCATCCTGTCCCTTCATGGCAGCCAATACCAGACTAGAATCACATTCGAAAATTATGCTTTGACCAATAGGACAGTAAGGTTGGGCCAACAAAGCAGCCTGACGGGCAGCAAAGAACTCAGCATGAAACGCTGAGCGTGTCCTTCCAATGGAACCAGCAGCTGCAGCTATATGAGTTCTCCCCTATGATCCCGTATAACATCCCCAAAACCTCCCCTCAAACCTTGTTGGATCCAAGCTCCATCAAAATTACACTTGACCCATCCATCATCAGGTTTGCTCCACTTCTGTGGGGGACAAGTGGACTTCTTCTCACCAGATTTATGCTACTTATGATACTCCTGCAACCAGACCTCCGTTCGGACCACCAGCTCCTGCAGCGACAACCAAGCCCCGTTCCAAACATCATCATTCATATTCTTCCACAGCATCCATAGAGTCATCAAACAGAGTTCAAAAGCCGAGGAAGGAGAGTGTACTGCAATATTGGATAACCAATGAATAAACTGTTGATCGCCTCCGTCCTCCTAAACCCCAAACCACCAAACCAAACAGCCTTCGCCAAGTGTAAAGATGAATATATTGGGTTTGTGAGGGTAGGTTAAGTAGTAAATTTGAGTTTGAATGGATATTGATTCTTTAATTAAAAATAATATAAATGTATAAAATAAATTGAATATAAAAAGATGTTATATATATATTTTTTCTTAAAAAAATGTTATATAAGCTCAAATAAAAATTTTCAAAAAATATTGCGGTTTCCCTGTGTGCATATTGTTGCATCGCCCTTTAAATAGTGTTCGAATCTCATCTGAACGTATATATTTGAGGACAATGAACTATATCAGATTTTTTCCAGCTATATAGACATAATAATTGAGCTCGTTCTTCCACACCCTCCAACACTATTATAGCATTAACCCTTCTCCAGAATCATAGTTCGAGTATATACATTTAATTAAATTTTATCAAAAGAAAAATAATTAAATACCATTTACTCTTTTCTTAGTATGCTATCATTATATCCGCAAAGAATTTGTAGATCAGTTGATTAATCTCTCATGTTATTGGTGCTTTTGAAGTAGTCCATATGCTAAAATTAAAGCCACCCACGATCAAAAAGAAAATTTGTTCTACAGTCATGATGAATTTTCACACGATTCTCACAAGATCGAATTCTAATGTTGTTAGATTATTGATTACTATATGGTAGTACCAAGGGAGAAATAGCACACCAAAGAGAAGAAGAGAATGTGTTTCACGTTGAATGATTTATCTGGAGGAATGAATTCTCTTTTTAAAGACTTCCTCATACTTTTCTCAGCGTGTTGTGAAACTTCTCTTAATAGTCTTATTCTTTCATGATAAGGCACATCACTTATAAAAGTTCAAATAAAATTCCCCTTGTTTTTATTTGTTTTTCTAGTATGATGCTTATAACGTGTCGTTTCAGTATCCAAAGTACCCATCCAAAATGGTATTCTCTATATTATAGCCTGTAAGCGGGGTAGAAACTCCCATTGTCCTGAGCCACATTGTGTACGAGAGGACGAAAAACAAACACCCACAATTTGTTCAAAAATTGGAGGACCATGGATTGATATAAACCAAGATTATAGATGAAGACTCCAACCCTTCTTCTGCGATAGGCCGTGGCTGGAAGGCCACATTTGCCCCAAAGATAAGAACATAGCTGAACAAAGGTATTTATTTGTACTACTACAAACAAAACTAAATGCTGAATAGATGACTATGCTAAGACGGTTACATAGGACTATACATTGGCAGGGTTGCTAAGGAGGGGTTTAGGTTGGAATAGTTGGAGGGTGGAGGTGTTAAATCAATCAAGGGACCAAACCTGGGCATCAAATGTGACAGCACAGCACAGGGAAGCGCAAGATTTGGTTTAACAGCATCGTGATGGCACATACAGGGTGGGAAGAAGATGAAAGAAATGACCCTGAGAAGGTTGTCACATTCGGGGATGCCAGCCCTGAGAAACCACCACCCACCATCAGCGACCGGCTTGGCCCTAGGCTCCTAGCGGCTCCGCTACCATCATCTAAAAAGGTAATGTTAGAGATACTAAATTTGCAAACTAAATGACATATCACCAATAAGAATAAGCAAGTTTATCAACGTGTGAGTAATAAACCAATCATCAACTTCCATGTCCTTTAGTTTTCAAAATTTTGTTTATAAATTAGTCTCTCTAGCATTACTCTTATCTAAACTCACTGTATGTCAACCCTACATATCGATCTATCTATGCTGCTTCTCTCTCTCTCTCTCTCTCTCTCTCTCTCTCTCTTTATGCCATGCATTTTTTATTGGATAGGGAAAATGTGGAAAAATAAGACAATGAGATGAATTTAGGAGGTTTTTTTTTTTTTTTTGCTTTGGTCCTGAAATTTCATTTTAGAAGAGGATAGAATTGGTATCAAAATTCTAATTAAGAAATGGGTGTGGAGATACGACATTGGGATGAGTTTATCAGCCCTCTAAATTAATGTCTTACTTTACCTCAAAAAAAAATGGTTTAATTGTTGTTGTAATCCCTATATATTATACCCCTGAATACATTTCCAATTAAGTTATGTACCGTTTCACTCTTGGTTCTTTCCATTTTTAAGTTAAATTTAAGGGTGAGCTAGGGGTCACATAGTACTACGGTTTAGGGGTATTCTTCTTCATTGGTAAGTGAGAAGTCTTAGGTTCGATTCTCGCCAAAGGCGAATCTGAACAACATTATTGCTAGTCTGTTGTAAGACTTATCACACTCCCCCACCCCTTATTGTAGATAATACCGTTTGTTAAAAAAAAAAAAAAAAAAAAAAAAAAAACAAGATAGCTCAATAATTCAATCCAAATCATTATAAAATAAATAAAACTAAGAAACTAAAGTAAAATACAAATGAAAAATGAAATAGAATTCAACGTTGTTGTTGCCTTCAATCTACCGCACCTTAAATTTCTTTTCAGTTTTATTTCTTCCATTATTAGTTTATTTTATCAGTTGTGATTTGAAATGAATTTATGAATTTACCCTGAATTTAATGGAGAAATTGACGTAATTAAGAGAAATGACCAAGAGTGTAATACAACACTTAATTGAAGGACTATAGCTGCTAATTTTGAAGTTTATGAATAAAATGTGATTAGGGGTATAATCTAATATGGCTTAAATCCGTAGTTACTTCGAAATTCTTTATCCAAAGACATCCTATATGAATACAATGTTCTTTCAAGTTGCAAAACATGTTGTTTTTAATTGCTTTATTGTCATGGTGTCTAACAACGGGTCGTTTCAGTATCCAGAGTACCCATCCAAAATGTTTTTCTTCTGTGAAATAGAGCCTGTACGTAGGGGGAAAACTCCCATTGTTCTAAACCACATTGTCTACGAGAGGATGAAAGACAAGCATCCATAATTTGTCCAAAAATTGGAGGACCATGGCTTGATGTTGATATATACCAAGGTTATGGGCCAAGATTACGACCCTTCTTTTACGATAGACCGTGGCTGGAAGTCCACATTTGGGACCGAAAACACTAATTACTCTTTCTTACCCGCCGCTTCGCTTTTCATAAAAGTAGTATTAAGGAAACTAAATTTACAAGTTAAATAATATGTCATCAATAGAAAATAAGCACGGTTTACAATGTATAAGTAATAATATAATCATCAACTTCCATATCATTTATTTTCAAAATTTAGTCTACAAATTTAGTCTCCCTAACATTACTCTTTTCAAAAATACCCAAATCAAATTCCATAGAAGTGATATTATTTCGATAGTTGACCATCATTAGAAAGACAATGTAGTCAAGAACAAGGTCTAAAATATCGATGATATCGGAAATATCGGTAGTCCAAAAACATGGAAATTTCGATGGAAATATCGGGATATTATCAATATCGATAAAAATTGAATAAAAACCACGGAAATTGTAAGAAAAACTTGGAAATTTTTATTGAAACTTTGCAGGATGTTTATTTAGTCAATTATCTATTAGTTTATCACAAAAAATTGGAAGGAAATGCATTGCATGATGGATTTAACTGATTTAAGTTGATTATATAGCGAGCTGGCAAACATTGTGAGTGTAGAAAATATGTAGTAATTAATGAAAGAAGTTTAAACACACCATAATCATTTATATATAATGAATTAGTACAATATTTTACACTTTATACATTGCATGGTAAGATACATGAGTGACTTAGTACCACATAGAGTTCCTATGAGGTTCAAAATTTTCACTATCTTCATCATCTCTATGTGTAGAGTAAGTGTATTGTGAAGAGTAGTCATCAAATGATAAATCCCCAAAATAGTTTTGCATGTAATTGTTAACATGCCACCCATATGGATCCGAGATTGGTTGACGAGACGTTGTCCATAAGCAAAATCATTTAAAGATTGAGTCTCGGATTCTTTCCATGAGTCGCTCGATTCCATCCCAACAGGAATGGGATATGGTGGTCAAGGTGTTGAAGGAGTAAAATGGGAGGGGTTCGAATCCCCTTGGTGTTTTTTTAAATATAGAAATTTATCCTAGATAATAAATATTAGCTTGCAAGCCTTGCAGACATCTTAACGACCATATAAATATTACAGGCTGAATATGAAATCACAAACACATCTGTAGCGAGTTGGATAAGGCCCATGTGCGTGGTTGACAAAGGGAGGGGTTCGAATCCCTCTATGCTCAAGATTGAGACTGTTCAGCATTTTTTAAGTATTTTTGGGTTTCATATCGCGATATATTGCCTAAATAATGCATTTAAAATGCTGAAAATATCGGCAAAAATATCAATATATTGACGATAATTAGGTGGACAAGTGTGAAAATATCGTCCTCTAAAAAAAACGATATTATCGAAGATTGGTCAAGAAGAACAAGAGAAACATCGCAGCGGAGGGAGGGGAAGGGCTGTGGATGAGAAGCACGGCTACTATTTTTTTTAGTGTTTTAACTCAAGGGTAGCCTTGAACTTTCACACAGACTTTCGGTTAGATTTATAAGAATTGAAAATTGCTGGCTAAAAAGAATAAAGGAAAACTAATGAAAATGACTTGAAAACGATAAGGACAAAATAAAAGATAAAGTGAATAGTATCAAGATTGACTTTTTAGTGTAAAAATGAGAATTTTCGTTAAAATGAATAGTATCAAAAAAATTTCATTAAAGTACCCTAAGAATAATTATAGGGGTGGAAAAAGTGGCTATTTATCTAAAATTCTCAGGGGAGAAATATAATTTGAATCAAATCTGTCGGCAGAGTGAAACGCACAGCATGGCATTGACAATGGTGGAGATCCCAGAGCAAAAGCTTTACGACGGAAATCGATTCCCGGCAGTTATATCTCCGACTCCGACTCCAGCAGCAGCTGCTACTCCTGGTCTCACAGAAACCATCCAAGCGAACAAACAGTACATACAGGACCAGCTCCGAAAATCCGGGGCCGTACTCTTCAGGGGGTTTCCTGTAAATACAGCCTCGGACTTCAACGACGTCGTGGAAGCCTTCGGCTACGAAGAGAATCCTTACGTTGGAACTGCTCCTCGGACCAAGATCGTGGGTCGGGTTTTTACCGCCAACGAGGCCCCACCCGATGTCAAAATTCCGTTTCACCACGAAATGGCTCTGGTAAGTGGCAACTATATAGTGCATTTCAATACTTTTCTATTACTAACCAGAGGGGGAAGAGTCCTAAAGTATTATAATAATTAAAGGATGTGAGAGCTTCGGAATAATAGTTGGAAATTCAAAATCCTATTCACTAAGATATTGAACCACCTATAAGATATATAATACAGGATCATAACAATAGTTAAACCATTTTGTTGAATTTCTTCATTCAAACACACCCCTTATATGTGTGTGCGTATATATTTATATTTATTTTTGAAGTAACATCCTACATATGTATAATGTTCTTTCAAGTTGCAGAACGTGTTGTTTTTATTTGTTTTCCTTGTGTGATGCTTATGACGTGTCGTTCAGTATCCAGAGTACCCATCCAAAGTGTTATTCTTTTGTGAAGTAGAGCCTGTAAGTGGGGGTGAAACTCCCATTGTTCTAAGCCACATTGTGTACGAGAGGATGAAAAACAAACACCCGCAATTTGTTCAAAAATTGGAGGACCATGGATTGATATATACCAAGATTATAGGCCAAGACGACGATCCTTCTTCTGCGATAGGCCGTGGCTGGAAGGCCACATTTGCGACCGAAGATAAGAACATAGTTGAACAAAGGTATTTATTTGTACTACTACATACTGAAAAGATGACTATGCTAAGACGGTTACGTAACGATAGGACTACATATTGGCAGGGTTTCTAAGGAGGAGTTTAGGTTGGAATGGTTGGAGGATGGAGGAGTGAAAACAATCAAGGGACCGATCCTGGGCATCAAATGTGACAGCAGCACAGGGCAGCGCAAGACTTGGTTTAACAGCATCGTGATAGCATATACAGAATGGAAAGGAGATGCAAGAAATGACCCTGAGAAGGTTGTCACATTCGGGGATGGCAGCCCGTTGGCAGCGGATATCATCTACGACTGCCAGAAAATTCTTGAAATTGAAAGTGTGGCCATCCCTTGGCGCAAAGGTGATGTTTTGCTGCTGGATAACTTGGCCGTTCTTCACTCCCGGAATTCATGTACTACACCTCGCAGAGTCCTTGCCGCCCTCTGCAAGTAGACTAGCTAATCAGCTGTATCAAACAACTTATCATATGTGTCCTCATATGTATCTATATTATAGTATGTCTTGTTTACAGAATTTGTGAAATAAAAAGCAAGAGTTGAGTTGTGTAACTTGTGTTAGAACTTGGACTTGTTTGGTTGCCAAGAAAAAGACAGAAGTATGAAGAATCCTGTATGCTTGCTTTGTGTATCTTTCTTTTCTGCCATTTTCAACCTTTTTTTCTGGAGGTGTAAGATAATCCGACAAGATGAGCCCGTCATTCCCCTTTAATTGCAAATAGTTCTTCTATCAACGTTTGATTTGTATGCAGAGAGATTTATTTCGAATAAGGGTCAAAATGGAAGTACGAGGACATGAATGAAATTTTCAAAAAAGGGTTGTCTTCTCCAAGGTATAGGAAAAGGATCACCGCCGGATCCTTTTCCTAGGATCTCGTGATCTCACTCATTCATCGTATATTGTGCATTCAGAAATCATTTCAATCCCTTAGAAATGGATATGACGAGGGTCCTTTTCCAAGGTAACTAGGGTTGCTATTTACGAAAAGGGATCCTCTCCGGATCCTTTCCATCAAATCCACCAAGATTACAAATCCGGGTCTTTAAAATTTCATCAAACGGCTACAAACATGGGCTCATTTTAAAAGTTATAATAATTTTAACCGTTTAATTAATTTTCAAAGAGTGCTACTAGACCCACCTCATTGTCTTATTTTCCCTCCCACATTATAATTTCACCCATCATAGAAACTTAAAAAATTAAAATATTATTTTCTCACCCAGTATTATTCCCAAAATAACCTTATATATATATATATATATATAAAGGTTATTTTGGGAATAATACTGGGTGAGAAAATAATATTTTAATTTTTTATATAATATATAATATATATATTACCTATGGCACTGCCTGAGCTGATTTCGTTCATCGAATGTGCTATTTGGATCAAAGCAACCTAACAAGAATTCTCAGACCCCACCATTGGATTCGTCCAAGCACGTTGGCTGTATCCAAATGACCATCTTCAGAGAACTAAGCAACCAACATAAAACCAATTCAATCGCGTTCGGTTTTTCTTCACTAACTAGAACCCTAGAAATTCAAGTTAGATATGTTCATGCTGCAACCCCTTTGAGCTTTTCTTCAAGAATGGGGTGGAAGAATAAAACAATGAGATGTGTTTAGCATCACTCATTTCAAAAGTCGGAATTTATAATTTTGGTAGATTTAATAGAAAGAATCCGAAGAGAATCATTTTTTCTATTTACATAATTTTTTATCTGTTCTGGAAGCAATAATTAATCTATGTCCCATGTCACACGATACCTAACATGAATATTAAATAAGGGGGCAGATTGTCTGCCCTCCCAAAACCATCGCCTTATCATCTCTTCCTGTGTTGTGCGGTCACGGCTAAACTGCGTTAACATTTTATATTAATTTATTTTTATAAAGATAATAAGATAAAAATATAAAATGATATAAAATGTTGACGTACCGCACAAAAAGGAAAGAATGGAAAGGAGATGGTATTGGGAAGGCCGACAGTCTGCCTCCATTAAATAAACCACAAGCGATTAAACTATGGGAGCAAAACAATCATTAAGAGGAAAAGCAAAAAGAAGACTCTTGAAGCAGCAGCTAACAACAGAGTCGGAGACAGCATGGCATTGACAATGGTGGAGATCCCAGAGCAGAAGCTTTACGACGGAAATCGATTCCCGGCAGTTATATCTCCGACTCCGACTCCAGCTCCAGCTCCAGCGCCAGCAGCAGCTGCTACTCCTGGTCTCACAGAAACCATCCAAGCGAACAAACAGTACATACAGGACCAGCTCCGAAAATCCGGGGCCGTACTCTTCAGGGGGTTTCCTGTAAATACAGCCTCGGACTTCAACGACGTCGTGGAGGCCTTCGGCTACGAAGAGAATCCTTACTTTGGAACTGCTCCTCGGACCAAGATCGTGGGTCGGGTCTTCACCGCCAACGAGGCCCCGCCCGACCAAAAGATTCCATTTCACCACGAAATGGTTCTGGTAAGTGTTACGCTGTGTTTCCATTTTTATGTTAAACTTAAGGCGGAGCTCGGGAGTTCGATCCGAATCTTTATAAACAAATAAAACTAAGAAACTAAAGTAAAATAAAAAGAAATGAAAAATGAAATAAAATTGGTTGTCTTCCAGATTGAAGTTTAGCACAAAAATGTTATTAGGGGTATAAATTAGGGGTCATAACAGTAGATAAACCTTCTACTGTGGTGTCTTACGAAGTGTCGTTTCAGTATGCAGAGTACCCATCCAAGCTGTTATTCTTCTGTGAAATAGAGCCTGTAAGTGGGGGCGAAACTCCCATTGTTCTAAGCCACATTGTGTACGAGAGGATGAAAGACAAGCACCCGCAATTTGTCCAAAAATTGGAGGACCATGGCTTGATATATATCAAGGTTTTAGGCCAAGATTACGACCCTTCTTCTGCGATGGGTCGTGGCTGGAAGTCCACATTTGGGACCGAAGACAAGAACATAGCTGAACAGAGGTATTTATTTGTAGTATAAAATGTTTATTATTACTAAATATTTAAGCTTTAAACAATATGATCTGATAACAAATTACAGAGAAACAAAATGGCTAAGTAACGATAGGACTACATCTTGAATTATATGCAGGGCTGCTAAGCTGGGGTATGTGTTGGAATGGTTGGATGACGGAGTGAAAATAATCAAGGGACCGATCCCGGGAATCAAATGTGACAGCAGCACAAGGCAGCGCAAGGTTTGGTTTAACAACATCATGGCAGTATATTTAGGGTGGAAAGATGATGCAAGAAATAGTGATCCTGAGAAGGCTCTCACTTTCGGGGATGGCAGCCCCTTGGCTGCGGATGTCGTCTACGACTGCCAGAAAATTCTTGAAGATGAAAGTGTGGCCATCCCTTGGCGCAAAGGTGATGTTTTGCTGCTCGATAATATGGCCGTCCTTCACTCCCGGAATCCATGCACTACACCTCGCAGAGTCCTAGCCTCCCTCTGCAAGTAGACTAGTGAGCTGTATCAAACAACTCATCGTATGTCTCCTCATATGTCTGCATATGTTATAGGATAATGTCTTGCTTACAAAATATGTGAAATAAAAAGCAAGAGTTGAGTTGTTGTTGTTGAGATTTGTTTGGTTGCCAAGAAACAGACAGATATAGAGTATTCCCGACAAGATGAAACCGTGATTCCTCATTACCTGCAAATCGTTTGCTATGGCTTTTGATTTGTATGCAGAGAGAATTAATGTATGTCTGATACAAATAAAATGATGTACTCTTAATATATTATTAGGATTCAAACAAAATATGTGTGATTTGGAATTATATCCATACCGTTCATTTCCTTACGTATTTATCATGGCTAATATGTAGTTTTGGTTGTTTTATTTACCTCCGATATATTGTTGAATACACTTCACATACTGAATACACTCCACATACTTTTTCACACTACACTTTTACTTCACACTTTCTACATACACCTCGCATCGTCACGTACCTCTCAAATCAACCCTGCGTACTCCATATTCGTTGTTAAAAAGAAGAAAAGAGTGAGTAACCTACATAATTCCTCAATTTTTCTGCACATCTAGGTTTATGTCTATCTTAAGATTTAGGTTTCTATCCATTTGGCGGAGGATCAAGTTTTCATCTCTGTTTTACAAAGCCAAAAATCTGTAGTGAGAAAATGCAGATCTTCCAGTGATGTGAGGGGGGGATCGTTTATTGAAGTTTAGGGTTTTGTAGAAGCATAATTAGATCGAGGAGTTCTTTCTTTGTCCTCTGCTCAAATGCTTGTGACTCTGTCATAAAGTGTATGGCACCATTTTTCCATGCAAAGATAACCTCCCTCTCTCACAGTCGCAGAGTGTAATCCCTAAAGGATATGCCATTTATTTCAGACCCCGAAGAATGTATTGTGTTTGAGGGAAAGGGATCCCTTCCTCCAGTTTGGGGATCCGGACCGTTGAAATTTGATCAAACGGCTAAAGTTATTATAACTTTTAAAGTGAGCCCATGTTTGTAGCCGTTGGATCAAATTTCAACGGCTCGGATCCCCAAACTTAGTGGATTAGGAGGAAGGGATCCATAAAGGATCCCTTTCCGTGTTTGAGGAGAGATTTTTATGGGATGATACATCATGAATCACAATATAATGTGATGTGATGTACCACTTGCGTTCTAAACACAATAAAAAAAATTGTGTTTGAGAATCAAACTTAACGAACGCTTCTCGATCAACAAGAAACGGGGATGACAGTGTGGCCATTCAGACATTTCATTTGTTTTGGACGAAATATCTATGAATAAAATTGTAATTCTTATTATATATTTGTATCATTCATTTGTATCATCTATCTAATAGAGATGGAACTCACATGTGTTTGCGGGCTTTACCTCTATTAAAGAGATGAGACAAATAGATGGTAAGTGTATGAAGACTAAATTTGCTCCATTTTCTATTCAATTTTTATATCATTAAATAATTTTTATGCGGAATATATTTAGAAAATAATTTTTATATCAATAACGTGTTTTGCAGATTGAGGATGTCATCTACCCAACATTTCTGAATGAGATTCCTAAAACATGCAGAATATTTAAGTTCCTTTAATTTACGTAGGCGATCTATATTTATAATGAACCTGCAATTTGGCTCAAAGCTCCTCAATGTCTTTCTTTTGACGCTTGAGAATAGCAGCATCTGTTAGAATCTGCTAGGAAGGACATATGTCGAAATAATAACAATTAAAACATATGATAGAAATAAAAGAACAATTTCTTCGTCCAACAGATACAAACTTAGGGAGAACATGAAGAATTAATCCAAAAAAGATTGCAAACGAAGCCAAGAGAGAAATTTAAAGCACATCAGAGGAAGCAAATAAGCTTGCAATCAATTAAAATTGCATGGCACGTATAACAAACATGTTCAAAGAACAGGGGCGAGAAAAAGAGGAAAGTGGTAGAATAGCATTTGACTTGGTTTCTCAGAAGAGAGAGAGATAGAAACAGAGACAAAGAAGGAGAAAAAGGCAAAGAATGAAGAAAATTCAATCGAGTTGGATACAAATTTGACATCCGCAAGGACACTCTCTCTCCCCCTTCTATTTGGCTGTCTACAACTCTCTAATCTCCCTCTATAAACTTCAGTTCGGAGAAAGAGGAATCTCTACCTGTTTGAGATGATTTTGAACGACATGAGCAATCTGACGGAACTTTGGAAGAAACTTCGAGAAAAAAACACGTGGAGGAGATTGGTCAGTGTAGGAGAAGAAAGTGAATTCGTGTCCCTTTTTTGTATGCGTTGCAGGGGTGGAGTGATCTGTTGCTCACTTTAAACGTGCGGTAGGAATAAAACACAAATATTAATAGTTGAGAAATTAGAATTATGGAGGAGGAAGAAAACTCAATTAACCACAACAGAAATTGTGTTACCGACTTTGTCAAATGACCAGTTCTTGTTGGCTTTTTGCCAATTTCATCTTCTCCTCGAGGCTCCAGCAAAACAATTCAATTTGTTCTATTTAGATTCTTTATTTTGTGTTTTATTCACATCTCCTCCCGCAAAACTGCTTCATATGACACACCCCGACCGGAGTCAAGGACATGTTGGCTGTCACATAAGGGTGACGTGCAAAAGAAGTAATTAAAAATGTGAACAAATTAAAACCAAACTAAAACTTATTTAAACTAGAAATAAGTAAGCATGCGGAAGTGGTCAAACCTAAGTTACAAATATCCAAAGCATAGGTAACATAAAGGTGCAGACGAACTGATTAAGTACTAAATACACAACGAGAGAGAGAATATCCCTACATTATTTGATGGAGTGTCAGAACCACCGATTAATCCTCGTGTGCCACCAAAGAGGACAACAATCTAGGACCTAGAGGGAAAAAACAGAAGGATGAGTGGGCAAAAACAAAGCTTTAGAAAACACATTTCTCTTTTCTGAAAGTAATAACCCCTCACTGTAAAACCCGTATAGTTTCCAGAAAATAATACTACATAATACGAAAATGAATGAACAAGGGCTATGAAAACAAAAGCATGCCAGTCGGAGTCACCTAATGTGACCTGTATGACCAGATCTATTGCTCATTAGTCTATACTAGCACATGAGTCGGAGTCACCTAGTGTGACCTGTACGACAAGCTGGGTGTAAATAAATACGTTCTAGTGCTACGATCACGTGATAGCTAGCGATAAATCGCGGGTCACCTACGAGTAGGAACTGCCTATTGCAGTCTATACGACAGGCTAGCACTTACTTGGATCTAAGGCAAGCGTGCGGTGCGGGAGGTGAACAATCACGTGAAGGTTGTGCCCTGGCCCAGGGCGGGAGCACTAACACCGGGGTGTAGCAATGATGAGCTCTAAATGAATATATGCATACCCATATGATGCAACCAAACCAATCACACACAACTCACCTGAACTTACCTGCCCCTCCCGTAGGATCATGTGGCATAATAACAAACTCATAATAATGCAACAATTAAATATAACACATTTATACGATGGCATGCTATTCATAAAACAATTTAAAAACATTTCTGGAAACCGTAATATATATATATATATATATATATAAATAAATGCCCACTCACTGATATGTGGAAGGATCGTAGCCCCTTAACCTCGCTTGTCCGCGCTCGTCCTCGGGGTATGTCTCCCCTCTATGCAAAACAACTATTTTTAGTTAATTAAATAGCACATACACAAGAATCTAGACATAACTTCTCATAGTTTGCTCAAACCTAGGGTTTAAATATACGAACATGACATACTCAACCTCACGGACATCCCTAAATTTTCAGAAATAATTTTGGACCTCAGATGCACAGCCACACGCCGACTAATTGACGGAATCCAGGAATATTTCGTCCAAACTGACGGAATATTCCGTTAATTTAACTGACGGAGTTAACGGCGTTACTAGACGCCGTCAGAATATTCCGTCAACTTTGACGGAATATTCGCCTTCTTCTCAGGTCACCCTTGTCGTCCGTCATCGTCTGGTTCGCCGGTTTTTGGAAAAATATCGTCGAATTTTGGAAAATTTTCAAATCTTCATAACTTTGTCATTTCTTAATCAAAATCCATGAAATTTTTATGGATTTAAACTCTTGAGGAGTAGAACAAGTTCGTACCTTTTAAAAGTCCAAAATCAAACGAAAAACGACCTGAAAATCCCTCAAAAATTCCGGCCAAAACTGAAACTCTCCAAGCTCACCTATTCTGACGCCAACTTCACTTCAAATCTAGTCTAGGACCCTTAGAAAGTTGTATAAAGGTTTCCCCGAGCCTCAAAACTTCATAACTCGCATGCGATCACGTCAGCCCAAAAACCATTGAGTCGGAGCTCAAGAGTCCACGAGTTACAACTTGTCAAAACCCCAAACGATTAGTATAGCTGGGTTCATGAAGTCGAGACGAGTACGATGGTGGTATTTTTAGACTCGATCTGTGTTGATTTGATAAGGTGTGAAGGTGGTGGTGTCTCGGTGCGAGAAGAAAGAAGAAGGTCCGAGAAGAAGAGAGAGAAAGCTCAGTTCTAATTGGCAGATGAGAGAGAGATGGTTTTTAATTGGTCCAAAAGAAAGAAAAATATCTAATTGGTTTAGAAGTGTTAGGAACCACAATAATTAGTTCTTAAAAAAATTGAAAAAATTACACGAAGCTTTTATGTTGATCACCAACTATTTGAAAAAGAAAAAACCATTTGGAAAAGAAATAATATTAAATGTTTGCATAACAAAAAAAAATTGTGATTGAAAAAATATATTTATCATATAGATAAAAGAATAAATTCGAAAATTATTTTAATTTTAAAAAATAAAGATGACTACTAGTTAAAATATTTTAATTAAATTTTAAAAAAGCACATATGTTTAATTTAAATAATATAGAAAAACGGATTCTAATTTCCGTATAAAGTGAGAACGAAAAGTATATAAATTGCAACTTTCTTTTTCCTCTTCAGCTCTCTCAGCGATGGAGTCCAATTTCTCACCACAATCTTCGGCTCCATTGCCCAAATCTAGGGTTAGGGTTCTTCCAATTATGCCATTCTCCTTCTTCTTCCTCTTCTTTCTCAATTTCGCCGCCACAGCTTCCGCCTCTGTACCCCAAATCCCAAAATTCGATGCCCTATACTCCAAGCACTGCAATTCCATTGTCCCCAAATCGGACACCGATCCCTCCAAATGGTTCGTCACCAACCTCTCCATCGCCGACATTGGCTTCGAGAACGGCTACTTCTCCGGCGGCGATCAGCTTTTCGGTAACCTGAACGGCTTCAATTACCTGAGGACTCTCTCCTTTTTTGCCAACGAGGTGCGTAAAACCCTAACCGAAGGGATTTTCGAAGTCTGGGCAGTCCTGCGGCTTCGCGACTTCTACAGGGTAGGCGACGGCAACTCTGCGCGCCGTAATCTGCGGTTGGTTTATCATCCGAGAAACGCGTATCGGAAGGGAATGATGAGCTTTAGGCTCAGTGGGTACTACTCAGAATCTTCAAGGAAGCTTTGTATGGTTGGAGAAGGTATGCCACAATTTTTTGGGAATCGTTTTGTTGCTGTTCTTAAGCTTAATTATCCGAAAAGTTCGAGTATTTATGATAGTTTAATCACTGGGATTTTAGAGAGTTTGGATGAGAAGAAGGATCCGAATTATTTCGAACCTCTTAACATGTTGGCTTTATATCAGAGAACTAGCTATGAATATAAGTTAGCTGGGAAAGATAGTGAGAATGGTTGTTTGCAGGGTGGTGATGATGGCGGAGAGAATTTAAGTCTGAGAAATCCGAAGCGGGGTGTGTGTATGTTGATTGGTAATTTTCGCGAAACGTTTGAATTGGAATATGGGAGTGAATGTGGGGATGTGAATTGTGATCCTGTTGGTGGGGATGCTGGAATTGCATCTTCCTTGGTTTATCATGTAACTCGGTGTACAGATGAGAGGAATATGCAGATGTTGTTGGGTTTTTCGAACACTAGCGGTCATAATATCAAATTTCCCTTTGATCCCAAAACAACTTTCATTTCTGAAGGGGCATGGAATGAAAAGGAGAATCGTCTTTGTGTTGTTGCATGCCGGATATTGAATTTTACAGAGTCTTTGACTAATGCATTTGTTGGAGATTGCTCGACTAAATTGACTTTGAGATTCCCAGCAAGATTGTCGTTAAGAAATAGGTCTACTGTTGTGGGGCAAATTTGGAGCAACAAAGAAGTGAATGACTCGGGTTACTTTGGTAAAATTGGGTTTCGCAGTTTGTCGGGATATTTGATGAAACTGTTAGATTACAAATATGACTATTCTGAGAACGAGTCTGTCAGAAATACATGTGCAGAAAAGAAGGCTGGGAGAGGCAAAGGAAAGAAATACCCTGCAGAGTTTTCATTGGACATGAAATTTGGCATGACAGTGAGAAACAGTGATGGACGCCAAGCATATGGTTATTCATCCCCTTTATTTGTGGACGATGAGCGAACTTTTGGACGCCGGTTTTGGGATAACTTGCCACAAACAGACTCACCAATGCAGCAGAAGAAACAACATACCCATAGCAGTCCATTGAACGTCAGCTATAGGTTGTGGTTCTCTGATTTTGATTTTCGTCATGATGTTTTCCCATCTAAAGCAGAACTATCTGCTGAAGGAATATATGATAGGGATTATGGTAACCTATGCATGATAGGATGCAGGCGCGTACCATTGAAAAATCAGACATTGATTCAAAAGGACATGTTAGACTGTGCTATTAGAATTAATGTACAGTTTTCTCCGTTGGATACAAAGAATCGTGAAAATGTCAAGGGAAGTATTGAAAGCACAAGGGGAAAGTTAGACCCTCTTTTTTTTGAACCTATTCAGTTTTCATCGAACTCAATTTACTATAACCAAGCTGCAGCATCCATTTCAAGAATCGACTTGGAAATCATTATGGTTCTCATTTCCAACACCCTCGCATGTGTCGTTATCGGATTGCAGCTCCTGCACGTGAAGAAGCACCCAGATGTTCTCCCATTCATTTCAATTGTGATGCTTATTGTTCTTACTCTGGGATATGTGATTCCGCTTCTGGTCAACTTTGAAGCAATGTTTGTGCCAAGCCACGGCATCATCCAGCGGGATACTTTTCTTGGCACTGGTGGATGGCTTCAAGTGAATGAAGTAATAGTCAGGATGTTAATGATGGTAGCTCTCCTATTGCTGCTACGTCTTCTCCAACTGACGTGGTCTGCAAGACAAGGCGATGGAAACCAGAAGAGCTTGAGAGATTCTGAGAGGAAAGTTCTTTATGCAACTCTACCATTGTATATAGCTGGTGGACTGATGGTTTGGTTTGTGTACACCTACCTGAAATCACACAGGCCTTTTCTAAGAGTCCGCAATCCCCGGCACCACCACAGGATGGCTTACCGAGTGTCTAGTCTCCACCATCTTGCTTACGACAACCACTCTCTCAGGGAGGACCTCAGCTCTTACGCCGGCTTTGTCCTGGATGGTTTTCTGCTCCCTCAGATATTGTTCAACTTATTCTTCAATTCAAGAGAAAAGACTCTGGCCTCCGCCTTTTACTTCGGAACCACCATAATCCGTCTGCTGCCTCATGCATATGATCTTTACAGGGCTCGGACCGGTACATGGTTCCTTGAACTTCCGAATATTTATGCAAATCACAGAATGGACTTTTACTCCACTGCCTGGAACATCATCATCCCCTGCGGCGGTATGCTGTTCACTGCCGTTGTTTTCCTGCAGCAGAGATTCGGCGGGCGTTGCATTCTTCCTAAAAGATTTAGAGATACTTCTGCTGTATATGAGAAAGTTCCTGTCATCAGCAATGAGCAACTGTGAAGGACATAAATTTACCTAAGAAATGATTTTTTATTTATTTATTTTTTAATGATAGAAATATAGTCGAAATGTTTTTAGAAAATGCAATCTCTTTTATGGTGATAATGTCAAATTTTCGGTGGTGGTGATGGAAATTTCATGTCCACTTTTTTTTTTTTTTTAGGCTCTAATTCTATTCTATCTATTGACATGGTTGATTGGTTTAAAGCGTAAAATTATTATTTGGAGCTTAGACTTTGGGTTTCTGATGTCGCATAAGTTGAACTCTTTGGTTTTACGTTTCAAGTAGGATTTAATTTAAGACGTAAAACTATCACCATCTGACGATCAGATATGATGTGATGACATCTAAAGAGCATGTAGGACCATCAATTGATAATAGTACCATGTACTTTCAAAAATACCATGAATAGCTAACTTTGTCCATGAATGCGGATTAAAATTTAAAGAAGCTTAAGTACAACTAATGTTTTCTCAAAGCCCATTTGCTTTCTCGACAGGAGAACGGCTTACATGAAATAAGTTTATCGTTAGGTGACATCTAGATCCAATAATACATCATGTGGATAAAAACTTGCACATGGTAACGAAATAATTAACAAGAGACACCACATGGCGGTAAACCCGGTCCATGTAAGTGCCTTTCAAGAATGAGACTTTTAGTTGAATTCGGGGTACTTTTCTGTGACTAAAAAGCATGTAAATTCTGTTCCAGTTGAGACTTAGAGAGAAAGGAATAGAAAGTGATAAGTGTGAAATAGCATTCAGATTGCTTTAAATAAGCTACCTAGCATAGAACAGAAGCTACGCTAGATATGAACAAATATTTACACAACCAGATCCTTAACAACTAATCACTCGAATTACGCTGCTTCATTACAAAATCTCTAGCCCGAAAAGATTCGGAGACTCGCAAATTGAACACAGGAGCATCAGAAGAGGAGGAAAGATGTGCTGATTAGTGCAGATCAGCAGCTGAATTCACCAATGGAAGAATCGTGACCTGAAACATAATGCAATCCAGTTAGACACTGTATGGTTTACGGCGGTCATGGACTCCCGAGAAGGAGAACAACACAAGCGCGAGTGAAAATGGAATCGAAATACTACCTCTGAAGGCGTCTCATTGGGACTTTTTGCCGGTAAGAATACGAGATATCTGAAGACCCCGGCTGAACGCTTCATTGAACAAGATCCTAGTCTGCATTGACTGAAATCCAGGTAACCATGACAGCAATGCCACAGGAGCCATAACAATCACTCCGAAAATCAAATCATACAGTCGGGCCAACGAAACAATGGTATCCCACACCACCGTAGACTGCAGAAAAGGTCTGAGTACTTGAGCTATTAAGATTATACCGTAGCCAGTAGGGATGAATGCCAAGAGACTTGAGATGATATCAAGAAACTTGAACCCAGTGAACTCAATCAGCAACACGGCTACGAGTACCAAGGCAATTATGACAATAAGCTGAATTAGCCGGTAGTAAATGTGGTCCTTTGCGGCATATTTGTCCTGAGCATATGCTAGGACTATATAGATTCCAACAGCCACTACCATGTATATCCAAGATAGCAAGTAAACAGCTATACTTGTACTTTTGCCAGCAATGCCCAGTTGATACACAACACCATACTGGAAGAAGAAGAAACGAAGATCCAGAATAATTTCCAACAGCTTTCCCCAAAGACCAGTTGTTCTCAGATGGTCTTGTTCCTCATACCACCATGTTTCCCAGCTCTGTTCAGCTTTCGTAAACACCCCCCCGGAATACCATAACCAGTTCATAAATTCATCAAAGTCATATACAGTTTTCAGCCAGTCAAATCCTGAAGGGTTGAACACGAATGGTGCCATTATCCACGACAATACGAGACACCAGCTTGAGATTGACATGGCAATGTAAACAAAAGTATCTGTAAATGAACTATGAGCAGCATACACTATTAAAATGATCCCAAGCTCAATTGCCTTCACAAAATGGCTTCGAGAGTAGAGTCGATAGTTCTCAGCAAAGCTCTTGTGTTCGACCACAAAACCACGTCCAGTTGCTCGGTATTTTGCACCCCCATGAAGAATAGTACGGCCAAAGAAGTGGGTACGAGTTCCCATTGAGAATGTGTAGAAAGCTGATGCGAGCTGCAACTGCATTGTTAAGAAATCCCAAACTGCTCGAAGGAAACCCTGTTCAAGAGAGTTTTCGACAATCATTGGGAGGGCGGTGAAGAGACCTAACTGGATAATAAACTGCTGGTTCAAGACCACACCAAGCGATTTGTTGTTGCTTGTCTTCTCCTCGATGCCACTGAGAGAAAGAAAAAGGCGGCCCCACAAGAATGAATAAACAGTCAGTATCACCATCATCGTGTTAAAGTAGAACCCAACAGTTGAGTAGAAGAATGAAAGCATTCGAAAGAAGTCCAATCTATGACCCAGCCGGTACACATCTCTGCTTAAAACCTGCTCACCGTTGCCACTAGCAACCTTAGCCTCAAACATCGAGATCTGATTCAACCCGACATCCCTCCCCTTCCCCACCTGTATATATTCATGGTGAGTCACATTGCCACCTCGCAATGTACAATTGAAGCCAGCAAATATGTCCTCGCTGATATTGATCACTTTAGAAGCCTTGCTAATACCACCCCGAGGCAAGAACCAGAATCTGTCAAACACATCTGGGTGACCATAGTGCATTCGCACCTTCAAAGGGTTTGCAAGAACGCGCTGGTTCAGGGTCACAAAACTCATCTCCTGAGCAGACATGAACCAAGCAAGAGACGACACAGAACCAGTGAAGATATTCTCACGGACACCCAAGATAGTCGGCTTCCTTATACCATAGAAGTGCTTAAATTCCTCCAACAAATTCCGCATTTTGAGTGCCTCCTCAAAATAATTGTCTTGGTTCATGTCAATGGTCTGAACTGCATCACCCCTCGTGAAGATTATGGCATGGTTCTGATTTTCTGGTTTGCCTTCCCCAAGCTTCAGTGGACCAGGCAACCTAATCCGATAGATCTCAACCTCCCCTTGCATCTCCTGATCATATTTAACAAGGACAGAGTAATACTCAACTTCGTCCCTCCCCAAGTGAACCTCATCAACATAGGCAACTCGAAGGGCCTCATTGTTTTTCATAAGATATAAGATCTCCTCAGCACGGTAGTTTCCCGTCGCCTTATGTTGCCCGTATAATTGGCAGGCAACCACGTATGTGAACTTCAACATAGCAATCCCATGTTCATTCCCCTTGAATAAATAACTAACACTGCTACTTGTTCTTCCAAGTTTCCGAGAAGAATGATGCATGCCTGACTGTATACCATCCAAACCACTACTTTGGCTCCTCAAAACATGAGAACCAACTTGCTGCGATCCATCCCTTATGTCCATCTCAGATGCATTATCAAGAAATGCAAGCATCTTGAGAGCCCTATAGTAGTACATCATTCCTCTAACAGTGCGAGATAATGTCTGGCCTCTGAACGATGCCCAAACACGGAGATCCCTTGCCTTCGTTTTAAAGATTTCATCATCATTCTCCATGCCCTCTCTGTGCATCCGCTCCATAAAATTCGTCCACTCATCTGCATAAATCTTCTGCAGATAAAAGAGGGTGGAGATGCCATCTTCATTCTCACTTCGAAGAGCTTCTTTTCCATACAACACTTCCTCATCGTAGTATGGAGTCAGCACGCTGAAAGCCATCATTTTTTCAACATAGGGAGCACGGGGCAAATTCATAAAAAGAGAATTGCTAAAGAAAGCGATACGTCTCCTCGCCTCAAGATTCATTGGGACATTGTGCATTGAGTCTCTAGAAGTGAGAATTGTATGCAGTCGACGCAGATGCCTAAAGAAGACCGCATCCTCATCATCAGGAAAGTTGACTGCCTTTTCAAAAAGAAAGTCTGCATCGGCGGCTGAACTACGAGGTGCCAGGCCTTCCATCCTCAAGGTGTCCATGGTCTTCTTCACCATCGGGAACTCACGAACAGAAAGTTCGTACAAGGCCTGCAGAACATCCACAACCTTGCTTACATCTTTCTTTTGTTGCATTAGAAGCTCAATAAGAGAAATCAACTTGGCATGAATTTGCGGAAGTAGAGACATCTTGTATGTAACCGTGACCTTCTCAGTTAGAATGCATTGATCTATCTCAGTGAAAAAAAATTTAACAATGGAATTTTCTTCCGTGCCATGTTTAACAACCATGCGAAGCAGATACTTGATGCTGTCATAAGCTTCAATGACAGCACACCGCCGATACTCATTCTTGCATATCTTCAACCAAAGCGACCGGTCATGTTCCTCTCCCATCTCTTTTGCCTGACTCAGAGCAAGCAATAGTTCATTGCAGAGGAAGCAACTTGGCCAGCGAATAACCCTAATGTCCCAACAATTAGGTGGCAGTTCCAAGAGCTCAAGTTCTCGATCACTAATGAGATCTTCCTCCCTGAAAGTTGTCATGATTTCATTCCATATCAAGGCAAACCTGGTAGCTTCAACTTGGCTGGATTCAGTTTTCTGGTAAGCTTGACCAAGTCCATAACGCAGTTTCAGTCTGTGGATGGCCTCACGGAGCTTCTTCACCGCCGTCACCTCAGGACGTAAGGACTCCTCCTCTGGCATAAGATTAAATTGCAATGCACTGGCAAAGAACTGAAATCTAAGCCTTAGCTGTTTTATATTTCGGATTTCGCCCAAATGTGAAAACAGCCCAATTGTTGCACCAATTAAGGATTGGTAAATGGCAAACCATATTTGCAAATCCATAAAGTACATCAACACAACAGGGATCCACAAAAACACAATTGCTATTCTATTCCCGCTGCCAAAAAACAAATGTATTTTGTACTCGAAATCCTTTATGTCCAAGAGAGCCTTCGTCGGGGAAACAAGAGGCTTGATCTGAAGGAAATAACTGAAAGAAAATTTCGAACCCAATACTGCAATCCAAAACAATGTATACTTGATATTACTGACAAGCCCTTCCCTCAGTCCACGACCCACGAAAATCCGCGTATGAAACCACCATGTGAACACATATAGTATACTAAAATCCAACTCCTCAAGGAAGTTTCTCACCCAAGGAACTATAAATAAAACCAATGCCAACAACTCTGGGACAACGAAAACAAGCGCAGCCTCAAGAAAAACAACAATTTTCCGATTGGCCTCAGCGGACCACCTCCCGTCTTCATTCTTCTGAGCCCAAATCTGCGCATAAAACACAGAAAACACAATAGTCCACGTCGCAGCAACCAGACCCTTCAGCACCATCCTCACCCCAAGCAACATTGTCTCCTTGGACACCAAACTATACTGAGTCCCAGCATCAAGCACGGCCTGAAGAAGCCGAAGACCGCCCCAAGTAATAAACACGGTCAGCACCTGCACCTGATCATCCCTCCGATCCAACGCCTGCCACGGATACTCTGTCTCCTTCCATGCAACAATAATAGCAGCCTGTAAAAACAAAATCAACATAACCCAGAGCTTATCAAAGCTCCTAAACAGATTCCAAAACGACCTCTGCTCCACAAACCCCGTCTTCCCAACCCTCCGATCCTTCGGAGTAGTAGCGAAAAAGTTACTATCGAACTTAATCGGCCATTGGAGCTTCTTAAAACACCTCCTAGACCAAAAGTACTCGTTTATATCATCATAATTTCGCCACGCCGAGTGGGGAGCAGTGCCATTTCTACTGCTCTCCACCTCGGTTTTAATCGTCTGGTAAATTGGCATCACCACACTCTTCAGATACCCGCAGTCCCCGTAAACCGAGGGCAGAAATGGCAGGCCCGTATCCGGGTCCGTATACTCATCAAGCACTTTGTTCAGTTCCATAGCCATATGATGATAAATATAACAAATACATTCGGGTACGAATCGAACGTTACCGGACTCACCCCAAATCAGCAGGAACAGCGCCACGTACAGCAGCTCGCGCCGGAGGTCATCGCCGCCGCGGCGCCTGGCGAAGATGACGCTTGACTTCCGGCCGAGGTACGAGCACCAGGAGGTGTAGTTGTAGAGCAATTTGCGGCGGAACCGCTTGAGGACGCTGGGCTCGAGCGAGTCAGCTATGTTCGGCGGAGGCTGGAGGCGCATTTGGGAGTTGGCGAGGTGGAGGACCAAATGCTCCCGCTGGTTCCGAACGTTGTCGATTTGGAACCCGAAGAATAGTCCCAGCCAGTCCATCAGGTCGTAGGACGGATTCCAGGGGATGAAAGGCGGCTTACGGAGGTCCCCAACGGCGCGTAGGGCTGCGGCGGCGGCGCGTACCTCGGGATAGCGGAGGGAGGGGTGGTCTGCGAGGAGGTTGTGTATGGGGATTATGTTGTAGGCCTGTTGCATCGGCGGCAGCGGCGCCCGTATCGGTCCGCGGCCGCCGCGACCTGGCTGCGGACGCAGCCGGAGATCCATATAACTTCTTTCAGATTTCAAGGCGTTTGGATTTTCGGTTTCGGTTTCGGTTTCATTTGTTGCTTGTGGAAGTGAGAAATGAAGAGACCGGGAAGCTGCTGGGTTTTTAAAGGGGTGCTGCTGGGTGTACAGATGGGTTGCTGGGTTTTTTTAGGGGTTTTAACTTTTAAGTACCGCACACGCAGGCCGTTCCGAAGGGGATTGATGGTGTGACGTGGAGACACGCGCCAGAAGGCGAGTTGTGGAGGACGATGGAAATACGGGCCAAAGTGATGGGATTGTGGGTCCGAAGTCAGCCAAACGTCCCGGGTGGGACCCGCCACTGAATATCTCCATTATCAGATATATCCGATTCGTCTCGAAAACCGAGGAAAACACGCAACAACCCCAGCAGCAGCCCACGTTCAATGTTCTTTGAAACGATGCCGTATGGTGATTTTGAAGTTTTTAGCCTAGAGGAAGAGTCCAACGGCTTTATGTTACACATGCAATGGAAAAAAATAAAAAGGAATTTTCCTTTTAATAATATATTTTGGAAAGTGTTATTAGCGCTTCAAAAATCACATTCTACACTCCTCACAAGTTTATTTTTCTTTACTAATTGAGAAAGTTTGGAGTGTAAAATAGATTTTTGGAGTACTAATAACAATTCCTTATATTTTGAAGAACAGGAGATTTATGTAAAAGTACATGTATATCCTTCCTAACATTAAACATAAATAAAACTTTTTTTTAGGAGTGTGCTATCCACATCCCATTACTTCTCACATATCCCCTGATAATTTCTGTCCGTTGATCTTCTTCAATTCATCCAATCCGACTGCCGAAAATAAGATGTGTAGATATCACACCCATTTTTTATATAAAAAAATAAGAAAAGTAAACAAAAGGAAAAGTTTTGTCATAAATAATCGTTGAAATTGACTTAATTTATTATTTTGGTCTTTTAATTTCAAAAAAAAAGTCTATGATAGTCCGTGAAATTGACTACCACACATTCATTTGATCATGTTGGACTATATTATTAGACCTGTAGACTTCACATGTGTGTCGTACATAAAATTTAACATAAGTTTATATTAGAGGCTAATTCATGTGTGGTAGTGGATTCCAAGAACTACAGTGACCGATTTTAAAATTGAACGACCAAATGATAAATTAGGTCAAATTCAATGACCATTTATGATAATACCCTAAATAGAAAGATAAATATTCTTAAGTTTTCTCTTTATATCCAATCAAACGAGTTGTTCATGAATGATGAAAATGTCCCTACAAATGTTGGATCTTGTAGACCCATCTTACGTTGTTAAAAGACACTTTATGATATAGGCGAATCTCAAATATTCAAGTTGAACTTTTACTCCTTAAGAAATTACACTAATTAAAGTTGAACTTGAAACGGTCACTATTATTACATAATTATGATATTTTTTTACTTGTAAATAAATTCGATTCTAGTTTATTATGTTGTCTCATTACATATGGTTTTTTTAACTACAAGATATATACATGAAGGAGTGATGGGAGAACAATTGATATCAAACTTATCATGCACGAAATTCAAATCAATACCTATAAATACAGAAAAATATTTCAAAATCGTAAACTGACTATAATTAACCTAAATTCTCCATCCTTCACTCCTTCACGGTTAAATTTTACGTGTACCAAAAATTGGACTTGAAATGTAATAGTAACTTATTTTTCTCGTTACATGAAGATTGTGTAATAATTTATTAAGGAGATGGATTGTCTGCCTTCCCCATCCCATACCCTTCTCATCCCCCTCCTGTTTCTGTAGTCACGGTTAAGCCACGTCAATATATTTATATTGATTTTTTTATAAAATAATAAGACAAAACATTTTATATTTACGTGGCTTAACCATGACCACAATATTGATGTGACTTAACCGTGACCACAGAAACATAAATAAATGGGAAGGGTATGAGATAGGGAGGGCAGACAATCCATCTCCATTCTTTAAAAAGAAAAATCAATGACTTTTCAAGTCTTGAAACCGATAATTTGATGTTACGTAGAGAAAAAGGTCGGGTTTTCCTTTTTCTCTTTTCTTATTCTCCTTTTAATGCTGACATTAACAGCTGAAGCACAAAAACGTGGGTTTGCACTCTCTTTTTGTTCTGCCGTGTCGTTTACCGGATATGCTTCTGCGTCCTGTGATACCCCTTAAAGGTTGAGAATCTCTTACACCATTTTATTATAATATTAACTAATTTTATTTATTTGTCTAAATATCATATACTTGTGTGCATATAGGTATCGCACGTGAGATGAGATAAAATAAAATACAGTGGGACTGAACGCGCTCTTTTTATGTTTGGTGTGCTAAACAGAGTGGGATACGTTGTCCTGTGAAACAGATTTTAATTACATTTTTGTTCCACCCGGTGGGACACAAAACTATAAAAAAAAGGTTTATATCACAAATGGTCCCTGAAATTGACCCCATCAATCATGATGGTCCCTGAAATTGAAAATCGATCAATGTAGTCCCTGAATTTTAACTCGTGAATCAATGTGGTCCTTCTGTTAGTGTTCCGTCCAAATTAACACTAAAAAAAGGTTAGAGATCCAATTTTTCATGGTAAAATGACCAAAAAAAGGTTAGAGAACCATTTTTTTTGTTTTTATTTTAGTTTTAGCACCAAATCCATGAAAAAATTGAGAGAAAAGTGAAGATGGAAAAAAGAAAAGAGAGTTAGTAAGTAAAATTATAAGTACCAGGGTTATTTTTGATCATTTTACCGTGAAAAATTTGTTCTCTAACCTTTTTTTAAAGATAATTTGGACGGAACACTAACAAAAGGACAACATTGATTTGCGAGTTAAAATTCAGGGACTACATTGATTGATTTTCAATTTCAGGGACCATCATGATTGATGGGGTCAATTTCAGGGTTTATATCACAAATGGTCCCTGAAATTGACCCCATCAATCATGATGGTCCCTGAAATTGAAAATCGATCAATGTAGTCCCTGAATTTTAACTCGTGAATCAATGTGGTCCTTCTGTTAGTGTTCCGTCCAAATTAACACTAAAAAAAGGTTAGAGAACCTAGAGAACCATTTTTTTTTTGTTTTTATTTTAGTTTTAGCACCAAATCCATGAAAAAATAGAGAGAAAAGTGAAGATGAAAAAAAAAAAAAAAGAGGTAGTAAGTAAAATTATAAGTACCAGGGTTATTTTTGATCATTTTACCATGAAAAATTGGTTCTCTAACCTTTTTTTAAAGTTAATTTGGACGGAACACTAACAAAATGACGACATTGATTTGCGAGTTAAAATTCAGGGACTACATTGATTGATTTTCAATTTCAGGGACCATCATGATTGATGGGGTCAATTTCAGGGATCATTTGTGATATAAACCCATAAAAAAATTAAACAAAAATGCACCTTATCTTTTTCATTAATTACACTGTCTAATTCACAAAAACGAAACCTATACCTCTTCTCTCTTGCAACCTCCCTCTTTCCTATCCCTTCTCTCCCAAGCCTCCATCACTACCAAATCCTCCACCGCCTCCCTTCCCTCTCGGGATTTGCAGCACCATTTCCGGTTGCTGATCGAAAAATTTTGAATCTTTGGAATGCGGCATCCATGAGTTGGGCGTCGGAGTTTATGAGCTCCGTTGAAGTATTTTTCTTGTAAAATATGCGTCTGAGGGTGTAGTCAAACTAAGATTTTAAACGATTTTAAAAGTGATAGATTTGATAGGATTTAAGAGGATTAAAGACTCCTACAAAATTCATATGGATTTGAATGGATAGTTGGTAGATTTTTGTGGATTGTGGTGGAAGGATTTGAAATCCTAAGCTTTGATTCTTTTTAGCCTTGGTTACATTCTCAAATCTCACAAAATCCACAAGTTATAGAAATCCTTCAAAATTTGAATACACTTATATTTGGATGAATTTTAAAATCTTTTAATTGACTACACCTAGATTTGAATGGATTATAAAATCTTTTAAAATCTTTTAATTGACTACACTATGAATCCTCTCAAATCCGAGTTTGACTACAAGAATAACTCCAAATCTTAAACTCCTTGAAAACTCTAAAACTCCAAATTGAACCAAAAGATGGAATGAAACGTTGAGGGGAAGAGTCATTGGGTTTGCGAAGGAATTTGAGAATTTTCAAGTGATAGGTGAGGATGGACTAATGGAGGAAGAAGGAAGTGATGGAGAGGTAATATATAGAGGAAGGAAGGGCGGGGTGCAGATGAGATCTCAACCGCTGATTGTCTCTGCATCAAATATATTCCCTGCATAACCATTGAAGTCAAAGAGACGCAAAATTTATCTGCTTTACCTTCACTTCACCTTCATATATACGGCTGCAGAAAATTCAAGTTTTGCAGAAAATCAATGAGGTTGAGTCGATGGAGTCAACAAAGAAACATGGGTAAGTTTGTCATTTAGTCATTCGTTCCATTCCATTATACGCGTACCAAATACGGAATAGAACAATTGTCTCATTCCATCCTATGCTTACCAAACGTAGCATAGAACATCTGTTTTGTTCCGCTCCGTTCTGTCCCTTCTTCATACCAAACGCTACCATACGCACTGCTCACAAAGGGAGCGTCATCGAAATGGGTCAGATCAAAATTAATTTTGATGGGATTATAAGGTAAAAGACTTTGAGCAAAAAAGATAGAAAAATACTTCGGAAGACTTAGAAAAATATTTTACGAAAAGATATGAAGTATGTGAATATGACGAGAGACATGATGTAAAAACGAGTATAGAGATATTTTGAGATTCATACAGTTGATCCCAATTAGTAAAATAAGGATTCATAGTTCTCGTTGTTGTCATTTTTAAAGTAAATCAAATATGAAAATCTTTCATAATTAAATATCACTAAAGTTTGAAATTACATGTGACAGATGTGTATGACATGACTAAACTACTGGAACTCAAATTAATATTTTATGAAGACAAAAGTATTAAACCCCGATTCTCCCCAAAAAAAAAAAAAAAGTATTAAACCCCGATTCCTAAACGTATTAGCCAATAAAAATGGTTTTATTAGACGTGAAGTTATGAATTTGTAACATTCCAAGTTCCAACGGCTACATCACATTCTTTATTGAATTTATTTCTATACTAATGAATATCATTTCTTTAACCCCACTGCATGTGCCATGAATTTAATAACATAGGGATTTCATAAACCCATGACATTATCATGCGGATATACTTATGAATGATTCTGTTCTTTTAAAGGGACTCTTCTAGGAGTTAGGAAGATACACAGATGCATTTCAGCAACTAGCCATCATTGTGTGGCTCATCAACGACAAGAATTGAACCAAGAACGTGTCATGTGAAATAATTATATTCATCCCCAACCACTAAGTTACAACGTGCTAGTTCTTATAGTGATGTTTTTATCTTTATGCACTAAATTCTAATTTCTTTTCGTATAAATGAGGACTTGTTTGGAAGTGCTTTCAATATGACTGAAAAAAACGTTTGGTGAAAATGTTTTTGAAATCAATATTTAGTAAAAATCTAAGTATATCCTTAAAAAACACTTTAAATCTTCCTGCAAGAAGCACATATCTAGTGGAGGATTGGAGTTTGAGATGTATTCTAACGTTTAAAAGAAATATCACCAGACTAAGTACTGGTTTGGTACTTAGGTGCTTTTATAAAAAGTGGGCATAAAAAAAAACTAAGCTCAAAAAGGTGTTTGGTAAACACTTAAAAACAGCTTATTTTCACAGTTTTGGGTGAAAAAAGCTGAAAACGTGAAGCAGCAAAAATGAGTATATTCTCACAGCACAGCAAAAATAGTTTTTTTTAAAGCATAGCAATACCAAACCAGCCTTAACAGTAGTTGGTAACTCAAAATGTTGAGTGTCCAATCGGAATGCAACTAGGCGGACTATGAAGCATAGGAAAGACCCAAAGGCCACCTTCATGGGCCACTAGACCAGTGGCATATTTTTGCATCATTAGAGTTCTCATTTCAAACATTCACCACATTTCCATGCACAAAGTTTGACTCATAACATATTTTGAGATCAAAATATGGTACAATAGAGCTACATAAACAGTTTATCGATATCATTTTCGCTTCGTTTTTCATTGAACCTCGAGATTTTGAGCTCGACTAATGCTCCGCGACATCCCTGATCTGGTTCTTCGATTCAGCATTTCAGCTTTGGTCCGATGCACCATACTTGGTGTCCCATATGAAGCAATTGGTAATAGCATTTCCATAGATTGGCCAGAAAGTCATATCATTGCATTTGATCCTGGTTACCGGTGATCTGCCTGTTGTCTCTGCTTGCAGTCCAAGCAATGTGATAGAACCCTATTTCGAATCATGTCTTTGTTGTAGAGGACAGCTTAAATCCTCCCAATGCTAACCAGACGATTAGTTGGAGCCTTGGAGGTGATCTCATTCATCACCAGTAATCCATACACGAACACGAGCCATCTTTGAAGTGGTGAAACCGAAGCTTATCCCGAACAATAATTTCTCGTTTGGTAACTATAGAAATAAACTTAATTGCCTCATGGCAGTCCTCGCACATTCGAAGGTTCTTTACAATTCGAATGGACACACCATCCTTGGTTTTCAACAGCCCAAATGTGATTGCAAGCTTCTCACTATGATATCTAAGGGCATATTCCCTCTCTTCTTCTTCCACTTCATGCATCACTGACTCAGGCGCCGGTGCATACCCTGCTTCCCTGCACCGGGACATTAGTTCATCTAAATGCTGATAAACTTCACTAGTCTCGGGGTGGGACTTATCTCCCATGCTAAACAGGTAGGTTTTGTGATTCAAGTCAATCGTGCTATAGCCAACTCGCTTTCTCAAGCTTCTTCCCATCATCATGTTTCTAATCATTTCCACCCGATCCATCCGGCCTGCCAGTGCATATATATTCGAAAGCATTACATAATGGCCAGGATTTTCAGGCTCAACCTCCAACAGATGCTCAGCAACTATTACTCCGAGATCAAAATTCTTGTGCATCTTGCAAGCCCCAAGCATGGCAGTCCAAACAGCCGGGGCTGCCTCCTCAGCACCAAGCTCTTTAATCAACTCATATGCTTCATTGAGAAGCCCGGCACGCCCGAGCATATCAACTAGGCAAACATGATGCTCCACACTTGGCACTAAGCCGTAATCTTGCCTCATGCTTGCATAAGCCTCCCGGCCTTCTGGAACTAGCCCTGCATGAGCACACGCCGCCAAGACTGCCACAAAAGTCACGGTGTTAGGAACAGGACCGCGAGCTCTCATTTCACGGAAGAGCTCCACAGCTTGAGTACCATAACCATTCGTTGCATACCCAGAAATCATAGCCGTCCAAGCAATCACATTCCGTTCCTTCATCGAATCAAAAACTTCTCTTGCTTTGCTCACATTCCCGCACCTAGCATACATGTTAATCAGTGAAGAGCCTAGAGCTACATTCACATGAAGGCCACTGTTAATAACATCACGATGCACCGAACAGCCTAAGCCAAGAGCTCCCAACTGAGAACAAGCCGCCAATACGCTCACGAAAGTCGTCGAATCAGGTTCAACACCCAATTCCCGCATTTGATCAAACACCTCAATCGCTTCTTTCGATAACCCGTTTTGCTCATAACCCGAAATCATCGAATTCCAAGCTACAACACTTCTGTCCGGCATTTTATCAAACATCTTCCAGGCGGCACCCAAATCTCCAGACTTAGAATACATGCTAACGAGAGCGGCCTGAACAAACGAATCCGCGCCGTACCCACATACCAAAGCATGCGAATGAACGCCTCTTGCAAGTCTCAGGTCAGAAAGATCGGCGCATGATTTAATCACCGACGTAAAAGTGTAGCTCGACGGCGGAACGCAGAAGGCGAGCATGCTGTGGTAGAAGAAAACGGTGTATTGCGGGAAGCCGAACTTCGAAGAGGCTTTGATGAGGGAGTTGAAGAGGAAGGCGTCCGGGCTCGGAACAGAGAGGAAGAGGCGGCGCGTGTAGAAAATCGAGCCGGCTTCGCAGGCCAGAGTGAGAAGCTTGGTGAGGAGGGCGCGGCTGCGGTGCGAGCCGGACACGACGAGGTGGGCGTGGACTTGTTGCAGCGGTTTGATCCGCGGACCGGCTCGGAGAAGAGCGAGGTAGGCCGGAGACTTCGGGGCTGAACCGGCGACTCCGATATCGTGCCGGAGCTGTTCGGCTTCCATGAAAAGAGAAGGGAATTGTATGAGTTGTTCCAAACGTAGTGTTTTAACTTTTAACACGCATTACAAATTAATTTGCTGTTCGCGGGAGCAAACACTCTTACCGCAAAACGCTGCGTTTTAACATCCATGAGGGATTTCCTCTTCCTCCTCATCGCCCCGTCTCTGACAGCAGTAGCCGTTCATGGCTCGACTGCATGTGTCCGACTGTCGGACCACATTAGATGGTCCGACAGACAAACTTCACAAAAATATGAGATTCTCTGTATATTTGTGTATGCTGCTTTATACTGCTGCCATACAAAAAACTCGAGCAATGCTCAAAGTGCCTTGGTTCGAAGCTTGAGGAGGTTTGAAGTGGCTATATTTCGAAAGTTCAGTAAAAATGAATAAAAAGTAGACGTGGATTGGACCGGTTCGATAGAGCATCATGTCTGCTTCCTTACATCTGAATTCAAAGTTTCCTACATATAAATTAGAGAAGTTTATGCCATCGTCTCATCAAAAACTGTTTTCTTGGTTAACTTCCCATTGCTAAAATGAAGTGTTTTTCGCTAATATTAACATGTCGACTTAGAGGAGTGCTCAAGCTAAGAATTCCCCAAACCATCTTCCTACTAGGTTGTGTTTGTTGGTTCCAGAATCCAGGATTTCAGTGGCATATGGAGAAATTTTAGTTTTGTGTTCATTGTGCATCACATACGTCTTTAGGTTATCCTGATCGTTGGATTTTACAGTGTACAGTGTTATCTTGGATGTGCTTGAGATTCATTTATTTACTTGACATATTAGCCTGAATTGATCTTTGAAGTAGACAAAATCGGCTGGATTACTATTGAATTAGTGTAGTTTTCCTTACCTATGTTAATGTTAACAAGAAACTCGGACATATGTTAATGTTAAGAAGACACATTTAGAAGAATCAAATTATCGAACAAAAACATCACTTATATAAACTATTAATGTCATATTAACATTTGAGTACATGATTTTTTTTTTCTAAATGTTATTTTTAACTTTTAAGTATATTTTTTTTTAATATGAAATAGAACTTTGAGAAATAACCATAAACCAATAAGAATAAAAAAAAGACGATGAAACACCATTTAAATGGTAATATTTGTCCAAAATTGTAGCTAATGGTTTTGTAACCAAACTACGCAATCAAATCACGTTATTGCTAACTCATTATGAGATTAAGCTTATTTCCTCTTCTTAGTATAGATAATATCGTTTGTTAAAAAAAAAACGAACATAAATATATCCCGATGACATTGTTAAGATCAATATATGTCTTATTAAAAGGCAATAGGACATTGTCTACTATTAGGAAAAATGTTAATTTTCACACATCAAAATTACACTTAACCCTGAGACAAGTCACCTAACAATTAAAAATTCTAGAATCTCAAAGAAACAGATATAAGCCTGTGGCAGTTGATCATATTTTTCTAAAATCATTCGTCATACTCATATATAGTATGAAAGAGAACAAAAAAAATTTGACAAGGATATTTCCCAAAAAAATAATATAAAAAGGACATTTTCATAAATTCCAATTTAACAGCCATTCAAGTACAATATTACATTCAATTTTTTACAGTGGAACAAGCAGAAATACTGAGAAATATCGAAAGGAAAATTAACCCAACAGAATTTCATGGTAATTAATTAGGTTTTGCCACAAAGAGAGGATTAAGAACATTGTAAAGAGTAAATAGATTAAGCACACAGTAAAATATTGCTGCAAGGATGCCAGCAACAAGAGCTCCACTGACATGGTTGCAAAACTTGGAGACTTGTCCACAAATTGGCAGCCAACCAGCGTGAGTGTTCCCTTTCTTCCCCACTTGAGCTATCGCCAAGGCTGCTGACATGCTTGAAGTAAGAAGAAGAGCTGCAACCTGCAACAGTTTCAATCCCTCAGTTACCATTACAATGGAAATTAGAATAACGGTTCTCGAGCCAGAGACAGACTTTAATAACGGTTCTCGAGCCAGAGACGGACTTACATGAAACAAGAACACTAAAGTGGTGGTTTCCGGCCCGTGCATGTCTATCACGTGTAACTTTTTCACATGGCATTGCATGATTGGTTTGAGACACTGACACTTTAGCGTTTTTGTTTCATGCAAGTCCTTCTCCTCAATCCGACTTCTTCTTACACCGATTCCATGTTGATAAACAGGTCATTATTTCAAATAAAAAAAGGAAGAATTTACTTGAATTATGAAATTAAATAAAGGAATGATATGGTGTTATTACCACATCTAGGATGATAACTATGCGCCACAGTGAGCCCTTTGAAGAAAGAAGCAGAATTATAAGGTTGTATCCACTTACAATTGCCTCCACAATCACAAAGTACCTTTTTACATGTTTCAAAACAAAGAAAAAGTTACACAAAATGATAAGAAAAAGTTACATAGAAACATTAAGAAGATGATTAATTGCGAGGAAAATGGACTATCTAGAGAGAGAGAGGTCGAAGGTCTACCGAACTCGGATGCATATGGCCGTTAACAAACTGACCTAATTCACATTTGCGAATTTATTACAGACTTGAAGAGTAAACTTACGCGAAAGTCGGAGAATCACTGAATTTGGCCTTGAAGGTCAAGTTCAAGACCCTGGTAGAGTCGTGGCTGGTGACCATAACTATGGTGGCAGAAACAGTAGCAGCCAAGGCCAGCAGCCTCAGCACAAAGGTGAAGATCCTCCTGGTCTGAGTCATGGAGAAGTTAACCTAAACGACACAGTTTTACGACGAAACGAAGAACTAAGCTAGGGAAGATCGAAATGCTGAGGGGTATATTTAGAGCAGAAGAGGGTAGATGTAGAGAGTGTGTGTTAGGAGGACAGATAGGAGGTGGGGAGGACCGGGAGGTGGGAGGGAGGGCACTTGTCTTCTTTGTATTTCTTTACACCAACAGGGGTTTGGTTACCTGCAAATTGTACGAGTGTGAAGATTGCTGCAACACCAGCCAATTAAACTTTTACACAGCAACACGGGCCCCGGCCCGACTAAACCCGTTTTGGGTCCGTTCAGAGCTTGACACGTGGCTTCTTTCTACAAGCAAAGTTTTGATGAAGAATTTGTGTGTAAATTAAGGGATCATAGCACGGTCCATATATATTATGTGATTGCATGCATGCACACCACATGATCGATTGTTCTCATTTATTGATTATGTTTCATGATATGAATCGGCCAAAAGGTCAAATAGCATTTGGATTTTAATAAAAATTTGGACATGGTTCTAGTAAAATGCTTAAAGAAAAATATATACGAAACAAGTACTTCTTACATAAATTGTATCAAATGAGCCCACGATCACAGGAGTGATGTTTACCATTGAATGTGATTGATCAAAATCTAGCTACATCTTGGGTTGGTTTTACTTTTGTCTTAATCTACACGAGTCTTCAGAGCCTAAAGAATTGAAATAGTGAAAGTGAAGGAAATGTGTCAAGGAACTTATAACTTTGTTAAGTAAGAACATTTATCTTTGCACGTGAGTTTGATTATCCTTCTCATCATTGCTTGAATCAAAAGAGAAGTGAACAAAATGAGAAGGAAAATCTATATATGCTAAAAGGCAATAAAAATACTAGTCATTCAATGGTGTTTTGACGGTTTTGCTCCCATTTTATTGTTTCTACCTCGTATTTTTTTAAGTGCTGATGTTTCTACTCTATTCTCTTATCCCTTCATTCACTTTAAAAGAATATAATTTTTTTACCAAATTGTAATAAAATTCATCAAAAACTAAAATTTAGGTCAATAGACAAAGTAAGATTCAAGTTTGGTAATGAACGGGGGTGAAAGCTAGCTCAAAAATATATTATTACAGACAAGGCGAGTCCTAGTGACTCTTAACGTATTATCAAATAAACGAATATCAATTCATTTAGACGGATTCTCAAAATATTAATATCTAAGATTCACATTATAGCTCTAATTAGTAAGGTCATCTGCAACCATGTTTTTCTCCTAATACACATGAATCGGTTCACAACCTCCAATACGTCTCATAAATTGTCTGTAGTAATCAATATGTTGCCAAGAGGGTGAAACTGGTATTAGCCATATGAGTGACTAGATGAACCACCAAAGCTGCATCCATCTCTAAACACTAAGTTTGAAATTAGGATCACACGTCAAATATCAGAATACTTCCCCATGAGGAGTAGTCAGTGTATTTTAATATTTTTTTTGGGTTTATGCTATTTACACACTTATTTTTATTTTTCACACATATTTATTAATTTTTAACCGTCAAATCGGATGAATTGAGAAATAACAATAAAAAAATATTAACAAAAATGTATAAAAAGTAAAAATAAGTGTTTATTTTAGATTCCGTCGTGTGAGTATATTCATTCCACTGCAAAAGTCAAGTCGTTTTTCTATCTTATGACCGAAAACCGCCTCAATATTTACGTCGATTTTTATCCAACTGAACCACTTCTCTACCTTGTCCAAAACGCATAAACCAAATAAAAGGATTTTTAACAAAAAATTTACGGTACTATTTCTCATTTTTATACTAAAAAATCAATTTTAATACTATTCACTTTTTACTTTTTTTTTTTATTTTATTTTGTTCTTATCATGTCTTTAGTTTTCCTCTAAATAAAAACTCACTTCACTCGACATTTCCAACTCTGCAATCCTCCCCGTAAAGTCTCCTCCGAACCCCAACGGCGAAGAAGCTCCGCTAGGGTTTCGCTCGCACTATCAAACGACCCCGTTCAATCGGACGCAGAGAACCAAACCGGACCTAGACCTAGGGTTTCGAATCCCAATCCGCCACCGTAGATCATGGAGGAGGAACACGAGTACGACGATCAGCAGTACATTGAGGACGACGACGAAGACGAAATCACGCAGGAGGACGCGTGGGCCGTCATCTCCGCCTACTTCGAGGAGAAGGGCTTGGTGCGCCAGCAGCTCGACTCGTTCGACGAGTTCATTCAGAACACAATGCAGGAGATTGTCGACGAGTCGGCCGATATCGAGATTCGGCCCGAGTCGCAGCACAACCCGGGGCACCAGCCCGATTTCGCCGAGGTAGGGTTCCTCCCGGGAAATTATGGGTGTGAAATTGCCTGCGTTTTCTATAGGGAAACAAACGGGGGTTTTAGGGCCGGTTTGCCAATGGGTTTTAGGGCTAGTTTTGCCAATGGTAGAACTTCTATTAAATGGTATTGTTGTTAACGAATTCAAGCTTCGTAATTTTTGTAGTTTTAGGGGTTATACTTGGTGCACAAAACCACAAATTTATAAGCAATTGGGAGCTAGGGTTTTATTCTCACAGTTGATTTCTTTGTTACGAAACGAAATGAGAATTTGGAGCATTGTTTGGAGCTTTAATACTGTTGTATTCAAGCAAATGGTATCGTCATTAAATAATCTGAGCTTTGTAGTTTCGATGAATTTATGGATAATAGTTGGTGCAAAAAACTAAAATTGGATAAGCAATTGGAAGCTAGGATATCTTTATGCCAGTTCATTATTTAGTACAAAATGAAAGTAGAATTTGGAGCATTTGTCATGGTTATGTTGTTTGGAGCTTTAACACTTTTGGGTTGGATTACAGACTGTATGCAAGATTAGCTTTGGTCAGATTTATTTGAGTAAGCCCATGATGACCGAATCTGATGGAGAAACTGCAACCTTATTTCCCAAAGCTGCAAGGCTGAGAAATCTGACGTACTCAGCACCCTTGTATGTGGATGTCTCAAAGAGGATGATAAAGAAAGGACACGATGGCGAAGAACTCACCGAGACCCAGGATTTCACCAAAGTATTCATTGGGAAGGTGTGTAATGTGATTATTTCAATAACGATGGATGAGTTTAACACTGCTAGTCAACAACTTGGTTGAATTTGTTTTGTTGCATATTATCAGGTTCCTATAATGCTTCGGTCTAGTTATTGCACACTGTACCAGAATTCAGAGAAAGATTTAACTGAGCTGGGAGAGTGTCCATACGATCAAGGTGGATATTTTATTATAAATGGGAGTGAAAAGGTTCTTATTGCTCAAGAGAAGATGAGCACCAATCATGTCTATGTGTTCAAGAAGAGGCAGCCGAACAAGTATGCCTATGTGGCTGAAGTTCGGTCTATGGCGGAGTCTCAAAACAGGCCTCCCAGTACCATGTTTGTTCGGATGCTTGCCCGGACTAGTTCTAAAGGGGTAATGAAACTGATTGTGGCAGTATTGTTTATTTTTGTTCATGTAGTGTCTGCTTTTTGTTTTCATTTTGTTTGTTTGCATTTTTATTATTGCAGGGTTCTTCGGGACAGTATATCAAAGCTACACTTCCTTATATTAAAGGGGAAATTCCTATTATTATCGTTTTCCGGGCTCTTGGGTTTGTTGCCGATAAAGACATCCTCGAGCACATATGTTATGACTTTTCTGATACTCAAATGATGGAGTTGCTCAGACCTTCTTTGGAAGAAGCATTTGTGATTCAGAATCAACAGGTGTTTTATCTATTTCATGGTTTGATGTCTACAACTTTCTCAAATTCTTTTTAGCATGTGGTTTATTATTCTATTTTCTGCTACAGGTTGCACTAGATTATATTGGAAAGAGAGGTGCAAATGTTGGTGTAAGTAGAGACAAGAGAATCAAGTATGCGAAAGAGATTCTACAAAAGGAAATGCTTCCACATGTTGGTGTTGGAGAATTTTGCGAGACAAAGAAAGCTTACTATTTTGGGTAGGTTTTTAGGATATGCATTAGCATCCAGTTGGAATTTGAATTGTTAACTAAATATGCATTTGTGCTTGTTCCAGATATATCGTTCACAGGCTTCTACTCTGTGCACTTGGTCGGAGGCCAGAGGATGACAGGGATCATTATGGTAACAAGCGGCTTGATCTTGCTGGTCCCTTACTTGGAGGCTTGTTTAGAAATGTATGTGTTTTTAGTGGAAATTAGAGGTTGTATGAATTTTTTACCATTATGTTGTTGACCATGGAACTGTTTATGTAATCGCAGCTATTCAGGAAGTTGACTAAGGATGTGAGAGCTTATGCACAGAAGGTTATTTACATGAACCCTGAATTTATTAGATTTCTATTTTATTTGGGTTTTTACTTACATATTTAATGCATGTTGCAGTGTGTTGACAATGGAAAGGATCTTAATCTGCAATTTGCCATCAAAGCTAAAACCATCACAAGTGGCCTCAAATATTCACTTGCCACTGGAAACTGGGGACAAGCAAATGCAGCTGGTACAAGGGCTGGAGTGTCGCAGGTGTTAAATCGTTTGACATACGCATCCACCCTCTCACACTTGAGAAGACTGAATTCTCCAATAGGGCGTGAAGGTAAAACCACTTTCTGCTTTCTGGCTTCTGCTGTGTTTTGTACTGTTATGTTTCAAATGTAAGGACTTTGGATCAACCCTCTCTTCACCAATCCTCTCCCTCTCAAATGACTGAATCAACCTTCCTAATGCCAGTCCAGTCAACCTGTTTGCTAGCCCAGCGCTAGGGCATACTCGTCTTCCAGCCCCATATGCAATTAGCTTACATCCTCCTCCTTCATCACTCCATCCCTCACACCACTCCGACCTAAACTTTGTAGCGTCCTCTCACATCTCAGGGTCCCTATGGTTATAAGGTCTTTGGATTGCAGTTATAAGCCTCACCTGTGGTGTAGGGTCAAAACCTGTCGCGTCTAATTTTTCCCAATCATCTTGTTGCTACTGCTATCTGTGGTCCCCTCCTTCCCTTGAACTAAAGGTTTCTTTTATCAGGGAAATTGGCTAAACCACGTCAGCTGCATAACTCGCAATGGGGAATGATGTGCCCAGCTGAAACACCCGAAGGCCAAGTGAGTATCACATTTTAAAAGTTCTAAGTCTGCAAGTTACCTTGAGAAACCCTTTCTTTCTGTACATGGCACTTAAAATCTTAGTTTGTCTGTTAAACCAGGCGTGCGGGCTTGTCAAGAATCTTGCATTGATGGTATACATAACAGTAGGATCAGCTGCATATCCAATTTTGGAATTTTTGGAAGAATGGGGTACAGAAAACTTTGAGGTTTGTTCTATTAGTTGTAATGGATTCTGATCTATGCTTTCTTTATTTCTTTAGTTTGACAAGCATCTTTATCTTGGCTATAGGAAATTTCTCCTGCGGTTATTCCCCAAGCTACAAAAATTTTTGTTAACGGCTGTTGGGTTGGAATCCATCGTGATCCTGAAATGTTGGTGAGAACATTAAGAAAGCTAAGGCGACGGGTGAGTATCTCTTTTATTTATTTCTCTTTTATTTATTTCTTTAAAATTGTAAATTTGGGTAGATATGTGCCAAAAGAACAATGCTCAATCTGCAACATTCAAAACATTGGCTTTTTAATCAGAATCTATGTTTGGTTAATTTTCCCCATTCTTTTCTTCCTCTTTTCCTTTTCATCTTGTGCTTTGGTCTTACCTGCCCAATCTTCATAGCGCGTGCATTCTGACTAGTAATTTTCCACGTTCAAATGTCACAATAAATGTTACAGATGCTGATTACTCTGTACTTGTGCAGGTTGATGTCAACACTGAAGTTGGGGTTGTGAGGGATATCCGTCTGAAAGAATTGCGGATATATACTGACTATGGCCGTTGCAGTCGTCCATTATTCATTGTGGACAAACAGAGGCTTCTCATAAAGAAGAGAGATATTCATGCATTGCAGCAGAGGGTGAGCTAGCAGAAATCTTCTATTTAATTTCTTTTGGACTTCCAGTGTTTACATCAATTTACCCTTATATTCTTTCAGGAAAGCCCTGAAGATGCTGGTTGGCATGACCTTGTAGCGAAGGGATATATTGAATATATTGACACTGAAGAAGAGGAGACTACAATGATTTCCATGACAATTAATGTTAGTAGTTCTTTCTGGAAAAATGCATCTTGGTTTTATTTGGATTATAAAGAGACATGTAGAAGCTGTAGGGATTCATGATTCAATTTGGAAAAACTTGTGCGCAGGATCTTGTCCAAGCAAGACTCAATCCTGAGGAGGCATATTCGGACACTTATACACATTGTGAAATCCATCCATCACTTATTTTGGGTGTTTGTGCTTCTATTATACCATTTCCTGATCATAATCAGGTGATTTTGTTGTACAGGTGAATTTAATGTGTTTGATATGTTATTAAGTTATTATTTCATATATTTATTAGCTATTGTTGTGATCAGTCTCCACGTAATACATATCAATCTGCTATGGGGAAGCAAGCTATGGGGATTTATGTCACCAATTATCAGTTCCGGATGGTATGATTTGGTTCCCACGTGTAATTAATTATTTTTTCTTCTATTGTTGCAGTCGATTAATGAGAAACTTCTTGTTGCTTCACTCAGGATACATTGGCGTATGTTTTATACTACCCTCAGAAACCGCTTGTCACCACACGAGCCATGGAGCATCTCCACTTCCGGCAGCTTCCCGCTGGCATCGTAAGTATTTAACTTTTGTTTTACTATTCCTCTCTTTTTGCTTTTCTAACTAAAGTCTGATGATGAATGTTTTCTTTGTCTTCCATTCCACATCAGAATGCTATTGTTGCCATTTCCTGTTATTCCGGTTATAACCAGGAAGATTCTGTCATTATGAATCAATCCTCTGTGGACCGTGGATTCTTCCGGTCACTATTCTTCCGATCTTATAGGTCAGTTTATCTGTAACAGCTATTTTGAATACAATCATTTATTTTCCTACTATGTTGCATCAATAAATTTTTCCCATCACAGGGACGAGGAGAAAAAGATGGGGACCCTTGTCAAAGAGGATTTTGGGCGTCCTGACAGAGCAAATACTATGGTGAGAATTTCAATTTTTAGCTTATGTTTCCAATGGTGCTGCTCATGTAGTATTGGACGCTATGCTAAGGTTTGAGTTTACAGGGTATGCGACATGGTTCTTATGACAAATTGGATGATGATGGTCTTGCTCCTCCTGTAAGTATATGCATATTTCTATTAATACGATTTTTTGTCAGACTATACCCTGAAATAAATATGAACTAATTAAGTTCTCTTTGATACCTTAGGGAACTAGGGTTTCAGGTGAGGATGTCATCATAGGAAAGACCACACCCATGGCTCAGGACGAGGCTCCAGGGCAAGCGTCTTCGCGTTACACACGGCGTGACCACAGCATAAGCTTGCGCCACAGTGAAACCGGCATAGTTGATCAGGTTAGTTTTCATTTCAGTTCCTTCTCCCCTCTGCTTGCAGCTCTACTGCCTTCTTATCACAAGACTGGCATTTACTTTGTGTTTGTAGGTTCTACTGACGACCAATGCCGATGGGTTGCGGTTTGTCAAAGTAAGGGTCAGGTCTGTCAGAATACCGCAGATTGGTGACAAATTCAGTAGCAGACATGGACAGAAGGGGACAGTGGGCATGACTTATACACAGGAAGACATGCCATGGACTGTGGAAGGGGTCACACCTGATATAATCGTGAACCCACACGCTATTCCGTCTCGTATGACAATTGGTCAGCTGATTGAGTGTATCATGGGGAAGGTTGCAGCTCACATGGGAAAGGAAGGAGATGCTACTCCTTTTACAGATGTGACGGTGAGTTGCACCTTCTCATGAATTGAAACGTTTCTTTAGTTGGTTGCTTCTTTTGTTTTTCCTGGAAATTCTCACGTCTTATTATTTTCTTTGTTAGGTGGACAATATCAGTAAAGCTCTTCACAGTTGTGGTTATCAAATGCGTGGATTCGAGACCATGTATAATGGTCACACGGGCAGGCGGCTCAGCGCTATGATATTCCTTGGCCCCACATATTACCAAAGACTGAAGCACATGGTCGACGACAAGATCCATTCACGTGGACGGGGTCCAGTGCAGATCCTCACAAGGCAGCCTGCTGAGGGACGGTCTCGTGATGGCGGTCTACGATTTGGAGAAATGGAACGAGATTGCATGATTGCCCATGGTGCTGCTCACTTTCTGAAAGAAAGATTGTTCGACCAGAGTGATGCATATAGGGTTCATGTCTGCGAGCGTTGTGGGTTAATAGCTATTGCAAATCTCAAGAAGAATTCGTTTGAGTGCAGGGGTTGCAAGAACAAAACCGACATTGTCCAGGTAAATCAATCTCTCTCTCATACGATACATGAATCCATGCCTACAGTTATAATATTGCTCTGATCCCGTTCTTACAGTAAGAGGTTAATGCTATCTGCTGCTTGTCTTACGTTCGTGTAGGTTTACATTCCTTATGCCTGCAAGCTGCTATTCCAAGAGCTCATGTCGATGGCCATAGCGCCAAGAATGCTCACAAAGGACATAAAGCCGGCCAAAAACCAAAAGAAGAAAGGAGGCTGATATAGTTGAAGTCGATTGCGAAAACAGACACGTCCTTTGTTTTCGCTGTTTTCGTCTAAACAAGCATGGAGTTAATGATTAGAGGCTTTACTGTCATAATAATAGACACACGCCGGAGTTTCAAGAGGTTGAAGGCGACTCAGAAGGTTCATCGGTTCCTCCCTTGGGCGGATTGGAAGACATTGATCAGAATCAGTAGATGTATTTTCATCGGATTCGAATGGCTTTGGGTTTGGTCTCGTTTTAAGTTGAGAGTTGGAACCTCCTAATTGTAATTTTTCTGTAGTTAAGCCATCACATTAAATCATATATATAAATACACAACATTTTGTTCGAGTAAGTGTGTATTTTCCTAAGGTGTGTGACATGATCATTAAGTATAGGGCCGGAAAAAATACCCCAAAAAAACGAATTTGATCCGAAACCAGTCCTTAATTTTTCTTCAACATCCGCGAAACTAATGTCTCTTTCAGTCTAGTTGATGTAGAGGATATTTCATTCTGCACCTATCATAAATATATTTTTATTTCTAATTATAAAAAATTTATAATGCGCAATAAAATTTATGAAATGCTAATAACAATTCACGAAATAATAGTGAGAAAAATAATGTGTAAATCCAGTACGATCAAAATACGGCAACAAATCCACATCTTGAAGCCAGGTCAGCATTTCGCTTAATGTTGGCCGCTAGAACGACATCGTATCATGACACGTCCAACTCCAAGGCGTTTTCTGCAATCCGCCGCTTGTGCCAAGCGACAGCAACGGAGAAGCACAGAGGAGGAGGATGGAGAGCAAAGTGGAAGTAGACGAAGCGCCGCGGCCGGAGCTCCAATCCACCGCCGCACAGTCATCACCGCCTTCCGGTGAGTCAGTGAGCCTCTTTCCGTTTTAGATTCGTATCAGTTGGGTTTTTTTTTTCTTCTTGGAAAAGGAAAAAGGTTTTTGTATTATTCATTTTAATTTTGTTATTTACTTTATTTTTGTTGATATATGTGATTGTGATTAACATTTAGGAACTGCAACTGGGTTGGGTTCACTTTTAATTTTAAAGGTTACCCAATCAGGCGCATATGCGTGTAGCCATGTTGGTTAGAGCGAATGTGCTTCCTTATGCATTGAGTTCGAATCCTTTCCCAATAGTTTAGATTCGTTTATAGTAGAATATCGCTGGTATCGATGCAAAAATAGTTACCCACTTTGGCAACTGTCTCAATAGTCTCTTAACTTTCTATTGTAAGAATGGAAAGTGAATAATTTGGGTTACAATGCACTAATTTCATTGGAACCTGATTCTCTTCCCTCCAAATCCCCTTCCGTCCAGATATTGATGTGGCTTAATTGTGTCCGTTCAAATACGACGGGAATTTCATTGGAACCGGATTCTCTTCCTTCTAAATCCCCTTCCGTCCAGATTTTGACGTGGCTTAATTGTGTCCGTTCAAATATGAGGGGTTGGAGGAGAGGGGGATTTGGATTCCTGAGAAAAATGTTCTTTAGAGTCTTTCATTTCATGTTGGGATTAATAAATAGTGCAAAGTTTTCTCACCTGGTGAGGTGTGTGATTGTGATTTAGAAATAGCTCAACTGGTTTGTGGCTCTTGCCGCCGCCTGCTTAAGTATCCACGAGGAGCCAGACATGTCGAATGCTCGTGCTGTCAGACAGTCAACTTTGTTTTAGAAGGTTCTTCTCTCTTCCTTCACTTAGATACTTAGAGTAGCTAATAAGTTAAGCTTCTATGTATGTCTCATTCTCTCTTCTTTTTTCTTAGTTTAGGATGATTTCTATATCTTGAGCTAAAAGGTAAGGCCACAATGCAAAAGGGGAAAGAGAGGTTGCAGTGGCATTGAAATTCCTACAAATAAGCCATACGTGAAGCCAAAGCGCGATCTAAACTAACCTCAAATATGAAATATTTGCAATAATACTCTAATGAAGTTGATCGGGTCTTTTGAGTTGATTGAGCCCTCCAGTGCGTCACTCATAGTTTTAAGTGTAGTGCCATTTGTTGAAATTTTTGTTTTAAAAAACAATGTGTTATGTGATTTCGACAGTCCATACGCAGTGTGCATTACTTGGGTTCTGAGCCAAAAATCCCGATGGACTTAAAATTGAGTCATGGACTTAAGTTGTTGAAGTTAGCGTTAAGTTCAATATGCTTATGAGAACTAAATGTCTTTCGTCCCGTACACTCCTCATCACTGAATTGCGAGTAATTTATAATTCTATTGCTTCTCTTGTAGACTGATAAGTTTCAGTTACAAGTGCCTTTGAGCCTATTTTCGGTGTAGTAAAGTGTCAATTTCTCTTCTGCAAATGTATTTTCTAGCTTCTAACGGATTCTTCTTTTATCAGCTCATCAGGTTGGGCAAGTTAAATGTGGTAGTTGTGCAGTGTTGCTGATGTACCCATATGGCGCAGCATCCGTTAAGTGTTCCTCTTGCAATTTTGTGACAGAAGTTGGAGTAAGTAAACAATTTACGTGAAAAACTAAAATAGTTACATATGTGCTCTAGACATATCGAAACTATTCATTTATGTATGTTATGGTTGTAATCCATTTGCAAGAGGCTAGCATTCGGAACAATATTCAGGGATAATCACTAAGTTACGTCATTATACTTCTCGTATGTTTCCCTAAGTGTAAGTTTTGGGTTTGTAGACTTCACATTAGGTATGCTTCACATTAGGTATGACACGAGGAAAGTTTTTTTTTATTGTTTCGTCGGTAGTGGTCAATAGTATTATTACGAGGGAGAATAAAAAAAAAGCACTTTTGAAACAAGTTGTCTGTCATTTGTAAAGTTATTGCAAGTGGATCAGAATGCAATTGCTTGTGTTTCATGTGTGATTGAATGTGGAATGTTTCTTTCTTTGTAGGAACACAACAAGCGCCCCCCATGGTCCGTTCAACAGGGGCAGTCACCAACTCCTCCTAATCCTGTTCACTAAACTGCTTATGCGAGCGAGGCAGTCCAAAAATTGTAACTAGCATCCCAAGCTTGGCAGTTCTCTGCCTTACATTGCCGTTGCACGGATTGGGGAAGAATGAAGGGCTTACACCAGGACTGGTTGGTACGATCACAATGAACAACTCTTCTCCAAATTTAATTTGCGACTGTATATGAAGTTAAACTGTTGAGCCATAGTAAGCTGTTTCGGACGAAAATGTAACGAGACTGATTTGACATTATGTTAGCTAAACTATTTGAGAGAAATGATATGTTGTGTGACAACCAACAAATATCACTGATCGGGTCTTTTGAACTCTCAAGTGATCTTCAATCATCTGCTGGGATGTCCTCATCGGAACCATAGCAATATCCGATTCCTACTTCACGGTAAGAGGAGAGAGTTTTCTTTTGCTTAATTGTTCATATCGTGCGCAGAGCCTTTCCTTCTCTTCTTCGTACTTCGAAATAATTCCCGTCAAACAACTTCCACAGTTAGTAATCAACAAAGACCAGCAGCAGTCATTTGCATTGTTCTCTCTCCCTGTGTTTTGGATATAGCTCAACAGAAGCATTTCCTTTACCAAAACAGAACAATAATGCCCAACAGCATCGAGGGTCTACACGTAGATTCATAATTATATGATTGCAAGACCTATACTGCGGTTCGGGTATGATCTTTAGTTTCACTTTTACAGGAAAAGGGAGATGCAAATGCTTCGTTGAATGTGTGGCGACATGGGATATGACAGGATTAAGAATGAGAATATCCGAGGTAGGGTAGGAGTGGCTGTTGAAGATAAGATGAGAGAAAATCGGTTCAGATGATTTGGACATGTGAATCGAAGACCTACAAATGCTTCGATTAAAAGATGCAATTATAAGACCGAGACTCAAGGCAAAAAGGGGTAGAGAAAGACCTAGGAAGACTTGGAAAGAGACTAAGAAAAAACATGGAGTGCTTGGAGCTAACGGAAGACTTGGCACAAAACCGAGCATAATGGCGTTCTAGAATTCATATAGCTGACCCCAATTAGTGAGATAAGGCATCTTGTTGTACAGGAAAACGGAGAGAGACCACAGAACTACACGTAAAGTAAACCTCCCATCCACGAACCAAAAAGTATGCAGAAACATAAGTCAGTTTCTGATAGTTAACCTAGCCGCACAACCTATCTTTCTCTCAGTTACTGTGACCAGATTATATCGACTTGAATTTTTATACTACGAACTACGAACTACGAAGACAAAACCGATGAAGGGAGTGATGCTGATTGGATCATATACTGTATGCCAAGAACTGACCTATTAGGGTTTAGGACTACCTTTCAAGGCCTACAGATGGTTTGCTTGATCCTTTCAAAACTTTTCATAAACTGCATGGAACTTGACAGCTTCAGTCTTCAAGCAGTTCTCACACTGCATACATAAAATCAAATTAATCAGAACAATAAATTAGGGCATTACACAATTCCTTCCAACATAACAACTACATATTCAAAAATTTCGTGCCGGATCATCCATCGTTTTCCACAGACCTCTTTTGAGCTCTTCGAAAGGGATTTAGTGAAACTTTGCCTGACAAGTAAAGAAAACAAAATGTACCCAATTAGTTCACTTGTTGCAAAGAAACTATTGATGTGAACAAAATTGAAAGAAGAAGAATCGATGAATCGGAAAATCGTACTTGGAGAGGTCGAGGCGATCGGAATTCGCAATCCGCGGCTCGGTGCTGCGCTTCTTGTTGCTCGCTTTGGCGGTCGACATTGTTGTCAGCGTTTGGAGTTTGAGGATTTTGGTTCGGGGGTTGAAGAAGGTCGTTTGAGTCACCGGGTGAGATTCCCGCGCATTCAAATTTGGTGCTATTTATACTCGCGAGTCGCGACTGATAAGTGGGCCGGGCCTTACCTCACTTTTGGGCTATAATAAGTGGGCCGAATAATAAGAAAATGATTTTTTACCCTTTGAAAATGTATGTATGGTAGCATTTAAGCATTAAACAGTTAGTGAGTTAATATTGTCCTAACTACCTATTACATGAAGTAACCTCGTAATATGAATCGATTCTATGTTTTTACTTTCGAGTCATTCTTACAAAAATTCACTTAAATCAGAATCGTTCGGTCATTTATTAATAACCGAAAGATTTATTTATGATCTTGGTGCAAGGACGACCGAGCTATTGAAAATAAGTTCTTCCAATTCCATATTTTACTTATAAAAATGATGTGAGTCGGCCTACGTTAGGAGCGAGACAAGCAAGCATGAACCCATGAGGGAAATGACTAGGGGTGCAACTTGGGTTGGACTAACCTGAACCCGTCTATATTCAACCCGACTTTAAACTTGAACAAGCAGGTTTTTTTTTGTTATAACCCGCCCGAACCCAACCCGATTTCAACCGGTTCATTGATTGGGTTGGGTTGAGTTGATCATTTGTCCGACCCAACCTGATTAACCAAACCCGATTGGATTGAGTTGTGCAACATGCTTCTCAATGACCTTTGCACCTTCGTGGAGGATTCACTAGTGACTTTTGATGGATTATGATAGAAAAGTGCATTGAGTTATATAAAGCAATTGTTTTTCTGGCAGCCACACTTTGATTTTTCTGTAGGAGCTTCGAATGACAAGACTTGAGTTGGGTATTAGCTTTGGACAATGAAGTGTTCCTCTTTTTTTTTTGTTGTCCTTTTGGTACTAGCTTTCGTATTTCTTGTATTTTAATTCAAACTTTGCATGAACCCGATTAAAACTTGAAAAAGTTAGGCAATCCGAACCCGCCCAAGTTAAACCCCAACCCTAATGAACCCGATTATTAAAACCCAACCCGAATTGTAAAAGTTGAGTTAGAATTGGGTGATCTTCTAACCCGCCCAACCCATCCGAATTGCGCCTCTAGAAATGACGCTTGAAACAATAATTTGTTTGTAAAAATTTACGCACGTCATAAATTGTAAGTTGATTTATTCAATTATCGTCAATGCTCTTCTCAATTTGAATGCACGTATGATACTTCATTGAGTACCTCGAACATGAAATATCCAAACGAATGGTTATTGTTGTATTAACTTACTAATTGGTTAATTCTTGGGCGTCGATTAATTATTTATGTTAATTATTAAACGTTGTAAATATGAGGACTTGGAATGGTCGATATCGGCAAGTCAATAACTTACTCTTAGAGTCATGGGTCCCAATGTCCAAGCGAATTAGCATCCTAGTCCCTATATATAAATATCTAAACCATCGGTAGTCAATTTAGCTAAAAATATGAAAAGCAAAAAGGAATCCGATTTCAAATTGTAGAGTTGGGTCTTTAGTTTGGTCCACCTTCGGTCTAAAGTCTATAACCTCTTGTAATTTCCCCCCTTCCCCTACTTGTCTACTTATAGAGGACTGTCGGCACCCGAAATAGCATTGTGACATCAACCTAAATCAATGACAAATGTAGAGAACTTAATTAAGAATCATAATGTTCGATAATGCATCAATCTATAATGTATTATTTGGTCCCAAGTTGATCAGATTCTAAAGGTTTCTTTTAGCTAAAATGATCCCAAGATTGTCATAACTCTTTATTTTAGTCATTGAGATTCAAAACTGATAGAAGTAGTTCCTGAGATTGTCCACCATCAATCATTTTGGTCATTTGTGAAAATTTTATATTGAATTGAAGAAACCACTAGTTCAAGTGAAGGGGTTGATTTGACCAAAATACTCTCAATTTAGCGAAATATTTTTACGGAATAAGCAAAATGATTGACGGTGTATAATATTAGGATCGCTTATATCGATTTTAAATCTCAAAGACCCAAGTGAAAAGTTATGTTAATCTCAGAGACTAATTTGGTTTAAAAACTATTAAAAAACTTTTTCAAGAACTAAATCGGAAGTTACTAGTTCGTTGATGATTTTCAATTTAGTCTAAACCCTAAAAGTTCATCATGCATTCCTATTAAAGACAATCGAGAGAGAACTTGTTGTTCAAGGATTGTTTAGATAGATTTTTAAACGTGATCGTTACAGATGATTATAACAACAAAACATTTTATTACTTTATTTGTTATCATATAGACGTGGATGATAAGATTGATAAAACACGAACAGTAAATTCATAATAATATTGCATGACAGAATGACATTCACGATAAAAAGCTCATCGACTCGTTAACATCATCTCTAGAATAATTCCATAAAATGACAGTTGTGGTTGTTCAATTTCCGTCGCATTGGCCAAATTGTGGGACATCTATGAAGCTCTCTGAGCCTTGGTGCAGGCAGTCTTTTCGTATAAACATACGGTGGCTAATTTTCTTTCAATATTTCTATAGCCGTATGTGCTATGTGGTGACTTGAGAAAATTATTTATTTGTACCCATCCTGTGTAATAATTTATCTCTCTCTCTCGTTTCTACAAAGATTGTCACGAAAGTTTTTTTTTATTTTTTTAAATGAATCAGTTGGTGAATTTCGTTACGGCAGTTTATCCTTTCGGAGTTAGAAAGAGTCACAGAGGCATTTCAGCCTTCCCTAGGCCACCATCGTGTGATTCATCAGTACCCAAGAATCGAACGCATGATGCGTCTTGTGAAATACGACGGAGCATTCATCTCCAACCATTGAGTCACCTTGTAGTGGTTAGATTGTAACAAAAGTTGGCTACAAATATTTTAACAAAAAAAAAAAAGTGTTTTTCCAATGTGAGAACGCGAGGACAAAGTCTCAATTATTGAGGGACCAAACCATGCATGAACTTATAAGAAGTTTGAGTCTTTCTCATATTGTCAATTAGTTTTATGGTGAAACCTTAACTTTCCTTATGTTATCAGAGCAGGTTGGCATATGTGTGAAGCTCAACGGCCACACGTAAAATGTTGGATTACTTCCAATATTGTTAATTGGTATTGCCAATTAGTTTTATGATGAAAGAAATTGAGTGTTTGATTACAACAATAGCGAGAGTTTGAGACAATACTTAATTTATAGGTGTTACATTGGGCCACATCAGTGGTCAATAAAAATTAGGTACTCAAAGTTAATATCCAAGTAGTATCTTTTATTTCAACTCACTGCGTTCTGTGTGAAACTCTCATCGCTCATTTTTAAATTTAGTATAAATTTCGGTTGTATTTAAAATGAAAATAAAAATCAATTCTAAAACTTCACAAGCATCGTCCATTAAAGGCCGGTATACCTGCGGAACTTCCAACTGGATTTCATACACAATTCAATAATTATAGAGGCACTGAATAATTAAGAAATTATAACTATTATTCAGTCACTGTAATTCTCACCTACAATTATTAGATTTTCCCAACTAAGAAACCCTAAATGTTATTTCTTTGATGTGATTTTTGATGTGTATAGGCACCAATTCATTTGGCTGGTTGTCAGCCATCACCTTGTTGGTTACGGAGTAGGATTCTCTCTTCTTTTATTTTCCCTTCCTTTTTCTCCTTTCTTATTTGAACGATCACGATTAAGCCACGTCAACATCTTATATTAATTTTTTATAGCAAGAGAAAGAGCAAGAGAAAGAAAAAATAAAAGAATGTGAAAGGAAGGGATAGAAAAGAATGAAAAGAGAAGGGAAGAGAATTATAGTTCGGTGATTACTAACCATTTCCAACAACCGCTGATTACTAACCATTTCCAACAACCATTCTCACCTTTTAAAGCTCTAGATTTTCTAACCTTTTCTAATCAAGAATTTCATTATAAAACTAATTCTTCATCACCTTATCCCTCTTTTTTTTTTTTGGTCAATTGACCTTATTCCTCTTATTAAACCAGGAGGAATTCACCGGATCCTCTTTGTGAGGATTTTGAAATCTTCCAATCACATTTTTATCGTATATCGTACAGTAAAAAATTATTGTAATTTTTTTATTTAAAATTGAATATAAACAGTATCTGACAAAAATTGGCCACACGATGTACAATGAATGGATATGATTGGAGGATCCTCTCTCCTTCTTAAATTCATTAATTCTGAGAAAAAAATTCATACCACTTATATTAGACATAATATAGGAATTAACTTGGCAGCCATTCCTGCTTCTACCCAATCCCAGATGGACACATGTCCACCCGAAATTGGGTATAAGTAGGAGTGGCTGCTGAATTTTCAGCAGCCAAATCTTGTTCCATAATATATGTAGTAGGTAGATACTGCAAATTCAGCAGCCAAGTCTTGTTTGCAAATGGTTTATTCAGACTAGATACATTTCTTGATCGAGTTTTAGTAGTTTCAGTCTCGTGAAAGGGAGAGTAGACAAACCCATTAAACAAGCAAAATTAATTCGTCACCGTAAGGTATACATCTAACGGCCAGAATCAGTGGATCCGTCGAATTTGGAAAGAAAAGTATGGAGAGGATCCGAGTCTGTATTTTCATACATTATTCTGCCAAACTTACATGCACTCTTAATGGTTAGATAAGCAGTCAGGGGGAGCGTATACAAGTCCTCCTCCAAACCACGAGGTGAGAAAACCGGTTATATACCATTTTATTTGCCATGTATCGCAGGTGTGGGAAGTTCCTATTAAATTATAATTATTAAAAAGAAGGTAGATTAATTCAGTGACTACGTGCTTGGAAGTTCTTATGAATAACTGAAAACGTTGTCTGTGAAAGTGTTTTTTGGTTCTAAAAACACTTTAAGTACTTTTTCATTATTCACTTGTATTTTATTAAATATTGGTTTCAAAAGCACTATCATCAAAAGCGCTTTCAATTATTTTGAAAGCACTCTCAAAGAAAGCCTAAGAATATAGTTGAATTTATATATTTAAGTGTTGCAAGTTGGCATGTGCATGCATGCTTGGAGGTTGGAAAAAAACAAAGACTCGCGACAAACGCTCACATTGTTTGCAGATGCGTACAAGATAGAAGAAGTGCACTTGACTTTTAATGTTTCAAACTTTTGCCAGCTTGGAAACTCTGCGTGTGTGACTCAAGTACTTGACCTTTCTCGTGGATTTCTGTCCACCACGAGAATCAAAAGGGGATGAGAGACCAGGAACAAAATAATCTACGATTCATGTGAAAGGACAATTCTCCACCACCAGGTGAGGCATGCGCATGAGAATTGTATGTGTGCATACACCAAAAGAACAAAAATATCAACTTTCCTGTATTTAGACTTGACTCAGTAACCTTCCTATTAGGTTAGGCTCGAGAGATAACCTTTTAGAGACGAAAGATATGGAAAAGACGGGTACTAGTCTAAAAATTAATCAAGTATTTCAATTATGTCTTTTTTTAATAACATTTGTATTTGTTTTCACTATCAAATGATGTTTCAAGTGCGAATTGAGTGAATATCGGAAGACATTCTACTTATAAGGAGCTTGATGCTTAACCGTTATCGCTAGACTATAGCGAATGCGATAAATTTATTGTAGAACTTTGTAAATATTTTGTCGTTTGTTGTGAATGAATCTAATATTGATGGGATGAGCGATCTTGAATGGACTTATAAGTAAGGCGGACTATTCTTCATATTGTCAATTGGTTTTTATGGTGAAACCTCAACTTTCTCTATGGTATCAGAGCAAGTTATCCCATGCAAGAGTGGAGCTAGAAAATATTTTATGGGTGGGCTAGCTAAAAAAATTACCCTAAAATCAAATGGTTCTTTTTTTTTTTTTTTTTTTTTTTTTTGCTACATAGTATTTTAGGCAAAAATTTAAGTTTAACTTCTGTATTTGCATACTTAAAAATTTGTCTGGCAGGAACTCAATAAGCTTCGCAATTGCAAACTAACAAATTTACAATGAATCACAAAATTTCACATATATTTAGATTTAAACACAATAAGAAGATAGAAAACTTGATATCTCAATTACAACCACACAACTAGCACAAAGTAAGACACTGAAAGTAAAAGTAAAGACAATCTTAAAGCAGAATAATCTTGAACAAAATGACATCACAATTTTCATTGTAATTTTTATATTTTTAGTTGTGATAATTACTCATTGGGCTAGTTTCATTAAAAATAATTCTTCTTACACATTTTTTTGTCTATTATATAGACTATACACTAAAGTATATATACATATTGCTACAAATCCTCCCTAGGCTACAGCCCACCGTAGCCCTTGGTGTGGCTACGCCATTGATCCCATGTATGAAGTCAAATGACCACACACGCTCCACGTCATCCCATTGTGTTGTCCACAGTGGCGGATCCACTATGGGGTTAATGGGGTCGGACGACCCCTTGGAAGCCATGAAAATAGGCTTGGAGCTCCATCTGCGACCCCTTGAAGCTGGTGGTGCGACCTCTTGGAGGTGCACACCACCTGTTCGACAGAAGGCGCTCGGCGTAGGGAAGAAGAAGGCGCTCGGTGCCTCTTTTTTTTTAAAAAAGCCTGGGCAAAACGACGCCGTTTTGGCCCAGGAAATTTTTTTAAATGACCTGGCCAAAACGAAGTCGTTTTGGGCCAGGTCTGAACAAAAAAAAAAAAAATTAATTCCCAGCGTGTCCCTCCCCAGCCCTCCTTCACAAACCCGACCCCTACACATTCAAAAACCCCCAATTTCTTTTGTTTTCTCCTCCTCCAACCCTAAATTCCAAACTCAATCCCCCCAAATCCTCAACTCCATCTCCTCCCTTGCTGCTGCCATTGCTCCACCTCTCTGGTCTGCCATTGCTCCGCCTCCGCCACTGCTTGTGCCGCCAGTTTGGATCTTTGTTATTGTGAAATTTCACAATTCAAGTAAGTTCAAAAACCCTATTTAATTTAATTGAAACCTAATTCATATTTATTTTGATTATATTGGTGGTTTGATTATATTGTGAGTTTTTATTTTGAATATTTTGTATATGTAGAATATATTTAATTTAATTGAAATTCAATGCATATTTATTTTGATTATATTGATAGTTTGTTTATATTGTGAGTTTTTATTTTCATTATTTTGTATATGTAGAATGCAAGATGAGATATTTAATTTAATTGAAATCCAATTCATATTTATTTTGATTATGTTTATGGTTTGTTTATATTGTGAGTATTTATTTTGAATATTTTGTATATGTAGAATATATTTAATTTAATTGAAATTCAATTCATATTTATTTTGATTATATTGATGGTTTGTTTATATTGTGAGTTTTTATTTTCATTATTTTGTATATGTAGAATGCAAGATGAAATATTTAATTTAATTGAAATCCAATTCATATTTATTTTGATTATGTTTATGGTTTGTTTATATTGTGAGTATTTATTTTGAATATTTCGTATATGTAGAATTATTATGGAACGGTTTTTTAAGAGAAAGTCATCATCGGGTTCGAGTAGTTCGAATAATGTTGATAGTTCAAATACTGTTGGTAGTTCAAGAACTCCAAGTTCAAGACAAAGTCAGTTAGATGATGTTTTGGGTAATCTTCAAGCGGATCCTGGATTAAGAACTCGAATAATAGATTATGATGCTAATATGAGAGATGAGGTCCGAAGATTATATCTACAAAAAGGACCTTGTCAACCTAGAGGTCATAATTTCCCAATAACTAATATGTCGGGAATTAATCGACGCTTCATTCCCCAATGGTTTGAAGAGTTTGATTGGTTGGAGTATAGTGTATCTAAAGATGCGGCATTTTGTCTCTATTGCTATCTCTTTAAAACCAATTTTGAACAAGTGGGTAGTGAAGCTTTCACTGGAGATGGATTTAAGAATTGGAAGAAAGGGAGAGAAAGATTTAAGATGCATGTTGGACCAGTTGGGAGTGTTCATAATAAGGCTAGAGAAGCTGCTACAAATTTGATGAATCAAGCTACACATATTGAAACGGCAGTGAGCAAACACTCTGACCAAGCTCGTAAGGCTTATCGCACATGCTTGAATGCATCAATCAAGTGCACTAAGTTTTTATTGCGACAAGGTCTTCCTTTTCGTGGCCATGATGAAAGTGCCACTTCAAGCAATAGGGGAAATTACTTGGAGTTATTGCAATTCCTTGCAGATAATAATGATAAAGTTAGAGAAGTTGTGATGGAAAATGCTCCGGGGAATCTCAAATTACTAGCTCCTTCCATTCAAAAAGAAATTGTGAATTCATGTGCCCTTGAAACACTTGATGCTATCATGGATGGTCTAAAAGATAGATTCTTTTCAATATTGGTAGATGAAGCACGTGATGTGTCTGTGAAAGAGCAAATGGCTATGGTGTTGCGTTATGTGGATGACAACGGGCATGTAATTGAAAGATTTGTGGGTATCCAACATGTTACCGACACTACTTCAAGTTCACTAAAGGATGCTATTGACACATTGTTTTCTCGCAACGGTTTGAGCATTTCCAAGCTACGAGAACAAGGTTATGATGGTGCTAGCAATATGAGAGGTGAGTTGAATGGCCTTAAAACAAAGATATTGAGAGAACAACCTTGTGCATATTATGTTCATTGCTTTGCTCATCAACTTCAACTAGCTCTTGTTGCCGTAGCAAAGAAGAATATAGACATTGCCTCTTTTTTTTGCAACGGCTAATAGTGTGGTTAATCATGTTGGAGCATCTTGTAAGCGGCGTGATTTACTTAGAGGGCAACTTCAAGAAGAGCTTGTGATAGCTTTTGAAAATGATTGTCTTATAACGGGGCGAGGCTTAAATCAAGAAACAAGTCTCAAACGTGCCGGTGACACACGATGGAACTCACACTATGGTACCTTGATTAGCATCATTTCTATGTTTTCATCTGTGGTTCATGTGCTTCAAATGGTTATTGATGATAATCCCAATGAAAGTGCGGGTGAAGCAAATAAGTTAATGAGAGAAATACTTACTTTTGAGTTTGTGTTTCACCTTTTATTGATGAAAGTCATATTGGGACTCACAAATGATTTGTCACAAGCATTGCAAAGGAAAGATCAAGAAGCTTTAGTGAAATCATGCAAGGAAAAGCTATATTGGATGAGGAATAATGGGTTCGATGCATTGGTTGATGAAGTATCTTCTTTTTGTGAAAAACATCATATTGATGTTCCTAACATGGAAGAAGCATTTATACTTCCAGGGAGGTCAAGGGGTAATGCTCCAATAAAGACAAATCGTCATCATTATCGTGTGGAGCTCTTTATTTATGTCATTGATGAGCAAATTACGGAGTTAGAGGATCGCTTTAATGAGGTAAATACCGAGTTGCTTATTTGTATGGCATGTTTGAGTCCGAAAGATTCATTTGTAGCTTTTGATAAACCAAAGTTACTTCGTCTTGCTCAATTTTATCCTCAAGACTTTTCGGATGAGGATCGTTTGGCACTTGAAGATCAACTTGAGATTTATATTAATTATGTGCGTTCCAGTAGTGATTTCTCTCAATTGGAAGGGATTTGTGATCTTGCAAAAAAAATGGTGGAGACAAGGATGCATCAAGTATTCAATTATGTATATTTGCTCATTACATTGTCTTTAGTTTTACCAGTTGCAACTGCTTCAGTGGAGAGAGCATTTTTTGTCATGAATATTGTTAAGGGTCCACTTAGGAACAAAATGGGAGATCAATGGTTGAGTGATAGCTTGCTTGTTTATATTGAGAGAGATATTTTTGCTTGTATTGAAAATGAAGCTATAATGCTTCGTTTTCAAAATATGAAACCTCGTCGTGGACAATTATAGTTTGTAATATTGTTTCCATTATGAATTATGAATGAAAGTACTATGATTTCATTTTCAATATGTTTTTCCATCCTAAATTTTTATTTGAACTTTTACACTGCGACCCCTTGGGGTAAGATTCCTGGCTCCACCACTGGTTGTCCATGTATTAGATTTGAAAATTCACCACACATGAAAAAGTGTGTAAAAAATAAATTCCACGTTGATGGAAGGAAAATTCTCCACCATCTGTTGAGGCATGGGCATGAGAATTGTACGTGTGCATATACCAACAGAACAAAAAGATCAACAAGTACTAGTCTAAAAATTAATCATGTATTTTTTTAAAAATAATTTGTCTTCATTATCGGATGATGTTTCAAAGTCCGACTCACGTGAATGTTGAAGACATTCTACTTGTAAGGAGCTTGATGCTTAATCGTAGTTGTGTGCATGAGATAACTTTATTTCTGCTCTGTGGTTTTAATTGAATTTTATAAATATTCTATAGTTTACCATTTTTTTTTCATACGAATTTAAATCTCTCTATACTTATTTAAAAAGAAAATATTTAAATTATGAATGCGTTCGGGTGATGATGCATGCAACAGCCATTATCTGCAAGATAATACTAAGGTACTACTCATACACTTCTTGATTTGGCCAAATCAAAATATGTCACATGTTTCTTGTTTTTTAAGGTCTAAGAAAATTAAATAATATGTCTATTATTCTTTAAAACGATAAAACATGTGTTAAAAATTCATTAGGCCATAATCAAAAGTGAGTATATGAGATAGGATGCATTTTAGATCACCACCCTCAAGTGATGGTAATGCTATATGTGTAGTGGATGAACACAAATCTCAAAATTTAAATTCATCTAACGGTGATAAATCAGGTGGTGAGCATTACCACCACTTGAGGGTGATGAGCAAAAAGATTCCCATAGGGGATACTAATTTTTTTTTTTGTCAAAGATACTCACTAATGAATATCTAGAGTAATGCTAGGTAGATTAAATTCGTAGACTAAATTTGGAAACTAAATGATTCTTACAAATAAGAAATAAATATATTAATTAACACATCCAATTAGGCCTGGCAATTCTTGACACGATCCAATAACCCGACCAGACACGACACAAAATTAACAGGTGTTTGGGTTGACACGATAACGAATCGGGTCGTTATCGGGTAACCCGATAAGCAACTATTAAGATAACAGGTTGGTTCGGGTATACACGTGGGTAACACGATACACGATAAGCAAAATATTAATTTTATAATTTTATAATCCTAAAAAAATACTATAATAATTATATATATTAATTTAACAATTTTATACCCCTAAAAACTATAATAATTATATATATATATATATATATATATATATAAATTAAATTAAATTTTAAAAATTGGTGACATTGGATCGGCTTATATATACATACCATTTAATTTTTCAAGTGCTATACATACAAAATAAATAAATTCAAATCTACTTAATAAATATATATATATATATATATATATATATATATATATATATATATATATATATATAGGAATTGCTTAAGAAGAGGGATCCCCATTTTTTTCAAAAAATGGGGATTAGGTGTGGGGCCCACTTCACATCGAATTTCAACGATCTGAACCGTCTATTTTTCAAGTTACACCTCATAGATCATCTTTGCAAAATATTAGCCAAATCTAAAATATTTAAGACATCTAATTGGGTTCAAAAATATTAACGAATACTATGTTATATAAGAAACAATGAAATTTTATCTTGATAATTAAATAGGCAAATGGTTTCGGATTGAATTGATTTTTTGCAAGGATGATCTATAAGGTGTAACTTGAAAAATAGACGGTTCGGATCGTTGAAATTCGATGTAGAGTGGGCCCCACACCTAATCCCCATTTTTTTCAAAAAATGGGGATCCCTCTCCTTAAGCAACCTCTATATATATATATATATATATATATATATATATATATATACCATTGAACTTGATGGGATACGAATTCTACGAAACTAATTTCAACGATCTAACAGTCGAACTTGCTTGTATATGCTTCGAGATCGCATACGCCAAAAAAAAAAAAAAACAAACATTCAGAGATCAAGTAACAGGACAAAACTTTTCGATTGTTATAAACGAAAAATCACGATTTAACGGTTATTTTAACTCCGATTTTGATGATTTTTTTACAGCTACACTTCTTTACCCTATATGAATACAATGAATGAATTCGATCTTCAATTTAAAATATTTACACAAGTAGATACCACAAATCGTATGTTATACTTAATGAAAGGATAAATAAACTCTTTAAGTGTTGGTGAATCTATCATTTTGATGAGATACGCATTCTACGAAACTAATTTCAACGATCCAACCGTCAAACTTGTTTGTATATGCTTCGAGATCGTATACGCCAAAAATCTCAAAAAACAAACATTCAGAGATCAAGTAACGGGACAAAACTTTTCGACGGTTATAAACGAAAAATCACGATTTAACGGTTATTTTAACTCCGATTTTGATGATTTTTTACAGCTACACTCATTTACCCTATATGAATATAATGAATGAATTCGATCTTCAATTTAAAATATTTACACAAGTAAATACCACAAAATCTTATGTTATACTTAATGAAAGGATAAATAAACTCTAAGTGTTGGTGAATCTATCATTTTGATGAGATACGCATTCTACGAAACTAATTTCAACGATCCAACCGTCAAACTTGTTTGTATATGCTTCGAGATAGCATACGCCAAAAATCGCAAAAAACAAACATTCAGAAATCAAGTTACGGGACAAAACTTTTCGACGGTTATAAACGAAAAATCACGATTTAACGGTTATTTTAACTCCGATTTTGATAATTTTTATAGCTACACTCCTTGACCCTATATGAATACAATGATTGAATTCGATATTCAATTTAAAATATTTACACAAGTGGATACCACAAAAACTTATGTTATGCTTAATGAAAGTATAAATAAACTCTAAGTGTTAATGAATCTATCGTTTTGATGGGATACGATCCAACCGTCAAAATTGTTTGTATATGCTTTGAGATCGCATACGCCAAAAATCGCAAAAAAATAAACATTCAGAGATCAAGTAACGAGATAAAACTTTTCGACGGTTATAAACAAAAAATCACGATTTAACAGTTATTTTAACTCCGATTTTGATGATTTTTTTACAGCTACACTCATTGACCCTATATGAATACAATGAATGAATTTGATCTTCAATTTAAAATATTTTACACAAGTGGATACGACAAAATCTTATGTTATACTTAATGAAAAGATAAATAAACTCTAAGTGCTAATGAATCTATTATTTTGATGAGATACGCATTCTACGAAACTAATTTCAACGATCCAACCGTCAAACTTGTTTGTATATGCTTTGAGATCACATACCCCAAAAATCGCAAAAAAACAAACATTCAGAGATCAAGTAACGGGACAAAAATTTTCGACGGTTATAAACGAAAAATCACGATTTAACAGTTATTTTAACTCCGATTTTGATGATTTTTTACAGCTACACTCCTTGACCCTATATGAGTATAATGAATGAATTCGATCTTCAATTTAAAATATTTACACAAGTGGATATCACAAAATCTTATGTTATACTTAATGAAAATATAAATAAACTCCAAGTGTTAGTGAATCTATCATTTTGATGGGATACACATTCTACGAAACTAATTTCAACGATCCAACCGTCAAACTTGTTTGTATATGCTTCGAGATCACATACGCAAAAAATCGTAAAAAACAAACATTCAGAGATCAAGTAACGGGACAAAATTTTTTGATGGTTATAAACGAAAAATCACGATTTAACGGTTATTGTAACTCCGATTTTGATGATTTTTTACAGCTACCTTCCTTGACCCTATATGAATACAATGAATGAATTCGATCTTCAATTTAAATATTTTACACAAGTGGATACCACAAAATCTTATGTTATACTTAATGAAAGGATAAATAAACTCTAAGGGGGCGTTTGTTTGCCCTCACTAAGTGGGACTGGACTAGATTGGATTAGGTGTTAATGTAGTCCCATGTTTGTTAGAGGAAGGGACTAGCTTTAGTGGGATTAAACCTCACTCGCCTCGACTACGGGGCTCGCTAGGTAGTCTTAGCGAGACCCCCCAAATACCACCGGATTGCTAAGACCGTTGCTCTGCTCGACTGCTCACCGCTCTGCTCGACAACCTCGCCGGACCATCCCAGGACCACCGCCGCGTCCTCATAAATCACGGCTTCCTCTGTAACTTTCTCTTCTTAGTTGGTCCGCGTCGTCTCTCCCTGCTTCGCAGCTCTCATTTACTTCTTCCTCACTGCCTCGCACATCAAAAAATCCAAAACATCCAACCCCAAAATTCGAAACAAAAAACAGAAGAAAAAAAATTACAAAATCGTTGTTCCTCTGAAACCCAGTCGCTCCATCAGTCATTCTAGCACCTCCAAAATCCAAATCGCGCCATGGGCTCTGTTGATTGTATGATTTGTTCATTTTGCTTGGCTGTGAGAGGATGAGCTTTTGTCGACGGCGATAGGGATGAGCACCAGTACTTCTGCTCTAAAAGGGAGAAAGAGGAAAAGAGGAAGTGAAGAAAAAAATGTAATGGCAAAGATATTTTTATAATATAATTGTTATTTTGTTATTTTTATAATTTGAAAGTGAATTAAAAATAATAATAAAATATTGTGGGTCTTAAAAATATTTTAGTTTGTAGTTTAGTCCGACACTACATCAAACGCTTCACTAAGCCAGTCCAGCTTAGTCTAGTCTAAGCCAGTCCAGCTTAGTCCCTGCTGCTAGTCCAGTCCGAGACAGTCTGGTGCAACAAACGCACCCTAAGTGTTATACTTAATGAAAGTATAAATAAACTCTAAGTATTAGTGAATCTATTATTTTTTTATGGGATACGCATTCTACGAAACTAATTTCAACGATCCAACCGTCAAACTTATTTGTATATGCTTCGAGATCGCATACGCCAAAAATCGTAAAAAATAAACATTCAAAGATAAAGTAACGAGACAAAAATTTTCGACGGTTATCAACGAAAAATCACGATTTACCGGTTATTTTAACTCCGATTTTGATGATTTTTTACAGCTACACTCCTTGACCCTATATGAATACAATGAATGAACTCGATCTTCAATTTTAAAATATTTACACTAGTGGATAACACAAAATCTTATGTTATACTTAATGAAAGGCTTCACAACCTTGAAAACAAAAACTCTTTCATTTTGCATGTCCTTGCACATTTAATATTTTGTAATAGACTAGTAGTGTATGAATGTTTTTTTATTAGGCTCTTATTTTCGAGTGTAGATGTAGTACTTAAACGACAAATGTGTTTTAATGTTTTGAAGTAATATTTATGTGGCAATGTGTGGTATGTGCAAATTTAAGAGAAAAAAAAATTTTTCTTAACGGGTCATAACGGGTCGGGTCACTTTACCCTTTGGGTAAAGTGACTCGATCTGTTAAGGACATGTTAAGATAACAGGTGTGACACGACACGACCCGTTAAGATAACAGGTGTTACATGAACACGACAGACACGACCCGTTTGCCAGGTCTACATCCAATCATTAAGTTTCATGTCATTCGATTTACAAAATTTGATCTGTAAATTTAGTTTCTCTAACGTTACCCGAGTACCTAAGTATTATCCTTATCCTTATAGGCATGAGTTTGACAACACAAAAGTGTCTGGTTGCGCCATGTGCACCACTCTGATCTACAATCACTCTCCTTATCACAAAGTCCGGATGTCTTCTAGAAGGAGGGCCGGGGAGCTTTCATCCCGTGGAATTCATCGGCCAAGTCTTCCAGAAGGAGGGCCGGGTTGGGAGCTTTCATCCCATGCAATTCATGCATTCTCTGCAGTCTCATCAATATATATACATATGTGTGTGTGTGTGTTCCCGTTGTCTAATTTAATCCCACCAATACAATTTAATGTCCACTTCCCCTTTTCACATCACTGGTTATTTTGGTCAAGGGGGAATGTGCTAACTAACATGACTCCACTGGGACAACTACTTTACTGTGCTCCTTCGTGCCAACCACATGCACAGTGCGGATTCATAAATTTTTTTTTCTCGATAAAATGAACCAATCATTTTGCATTTGGCACGTAAGGGAGGATAAGGGCGGATTCAGGAAATTTTCCTCTCAGAGAGCAAGATGAACCAGACAATTGCCCTTGGGCACCTACGTACGCTGCCTCTACTTCTTTTGAGGCATTTTTTTTATCCTCCTCAAATATGAAAATCGTGCTCAAGGAAAATCTCATAGGAAGATTTGTACCCTTCGCGTAACAAGCGGGTGGAGTCAACTACATTATACACCAGCTCCTACGTAGATTTTCCTATTGGGGGCAAATGTCCCTCTCGACAGGGGTGGATCTAAATTGAGGTGGGTCAACTGACCCCTCCTAGTTTAAAACGTTTATACAGAAGAGTTGGGTGTTACTCTTTAAAAAACTGAGATGTTCTTGAAAGTTGTCAGCTAACTGCTAGACGAATTGCCCCTATAGACACTAAGCAGACTAGCTACTAGCCTCATGCCTTATGCGTTGCTATGGGCATCTTCGATATGCTCACTCGGCATATGTTGACATTTGTCGGCATGCTCGCCCAACGTCTATTGACATCAGTCAACATGTTCGCTCAAAGGATGTTGGCATATGTCGACAGACATGCAATATGACTTGACAAATGACCTTAGACCTACCAAAACTCAATGAAATGCCAATTTGTATAGTCAGTTTTGTCATCCTATCTACACATGTTAGTTATTCGCATGAACGATTGTCATAAGTATTTACTATGGTATTCATAATGCATTATTAAAAATAAATCACTCATGTTTCTTCAACGTTAGAACTGCATTGTCTTCGCAAATGATGTTATGTATGGTTGTAAGCTGTCTATAAATATGTGAACCCAAAGAAAGAAAAAAATAACAATTTCATACGTGAGGGATGGAACTTTCACAAGGTGCGGCTCCCGGCTTCTAGAAGGGGACCGCAACGATGGGGAAAGCAGGTGACTAAGTAACACAGTGAGGAAATTGTTCGACTCAGTCTAATTATTAAATATTATTTATCTTTGTTGTTATTTTATTTTTTATTCGCTAATCAGACAATAATTTATTGAACAATTATTTAGCACTTCAAGTTCAACGGCATTACTTTAGTAAACTCTGTTGTGAGTCATGTGAATTTGGGACTCTAGTGCCGTCTTAGGACAGTAATTTCGTTTAATAATCCATCGGGTCATGTTACTTACTTTTCCTCGTGTGATTGGCTAAATTACAAAGCAAATATGTTCACGGTGCAACTTTGTTTACCGTCATATTTATTCTCGTTAAATAAGTTTAAATTCTTTTAAATTTGTGTATATTCATCACATAAATTTTAAAATTTAAACTCAAAATAGAGTAGTGACCATTACCATCACTTAAGGATCGCAAGCAAAAATGCACCATAATGCAACAAGAGGTGGGTCCCTATAACGTTTATTGAATCAGGGTGAATTTTTGCTCTCTGTCCTCAAATGGAGGTAATGCTCACCATCTCTCTTATTTGTGTATGTCCACTCCATAGATTTTGAAATGAATTTATTTGATACTATGAAGATCTTCTAAGGCTTAAGTCGGAGTACAACATCGACTAATCGTGTTATGATACAACGACTATTTTATAACATTTAAAATTAGAATGATGAACATCACCGTCACTTATCTGTGGGACAACAAAAATATTACCATGTGACTTGTTTGTAAAATTCCAAAAGAAAAGTTAGAAACATGGGACCGGCACCTTTGATTGTATTTGTATTTACTTAAAGCCGCTTTTATTGGGATTTATATGTGTACATTACTATTTTCTTTTTACTTTATGTCAATTTCATCATTATTGAATAAATTGGCCAGAGGTGTGGGATTCGGTTATATGGTCAAGGAGTACGACAAAAGGCCTTCATACCCAAATACTCGATGTGTTAATTAGGGCAATTGAAGCAACTTAATATTATGGTCTAATGATATTTTTCTTTATTTATAACTAAAGAGGTTTTAGGTTCGATTCTCGTTAAAAGCGAATTTGAGGCATATTGTTGATAGCTCATTGTGAGGCTGTCCACCCCTCTTCTCTTTAGTATAGCTGTATGGCAATTGAAAGATTATTCGGTGTATTCAATTAATATCAACCAACTATATATTCTTACTCAAGAATAATAATTCTTTATGTTATCTGTGAGTATAGTTATTTGTTGAAAACAAATTTCTAAATCCGCCATTAATTAGTGTTAGCTAGCATAGAGCTTTTCTTAAGCACTTATTGTCATTAAGTTTGCAAAAAAGGAGAAATCTGAGGTACCATAGATAATTACCAAGCCCACAAGCAATCCCCAGCTAAGGAGGGACCATTAATAGGAGTAGGATTCTCTTTCCTCTTTTTTTCTCTCTCCTTCCCTCCCCTCCTATTTGAACGGTTACGGTTAAACCACGTCAACATCTTATATTAATTTTTTAAAGAAAGAGAAAGACAAAATAGAGAATGTGAAAGGAGGGGATGAAATATGATGAAAAGAGGAAGGGATGGAAGGGGATGAAAAAATGAGAGGAGAGAATCCTAGTCCCCGTTAATACGCGCTGCAATTTTGTACTTGAATTCCTTTTGTACTTGCTTGTATTACTCAAATGGATAGGAGTTCTGTATTTAGGGCTAGGTTCATTTTGCTTATGCGAAATTGCAAATGAAGCGTAGGCAACTATAGTTGTACAATGACATGACTTCGATGTTTCTCTACTACCTAATTCTTCGTTATCTTGGATATTGTCTTTGAGAAAAAACCTATATCCTTTTAGTAAAACCTCTATGTATAAAATCTTTTAATTTAGTTTGATTTTTATCACACACACATGGTTGAACTACATACGACACAAGAATAACTACCTATCTATATTTTGCCAACTTCTTATTAAAAAAAAAAAAAAAGTCCAACTTTCTACTAGTCCATATTGAGAATAAATCCTCTTTAGATCTCTTCCACCAAGACCATCGGATCAAGTGATCCGGACTTTTAAAATTTCATCTAACGACTCACCTGTTTTGACTCTTTAAGAACTATAATAATTTTTTGACCGTTGGATGAAATTTTAAAAATCCGAATCACTTGATCCGATGATCTTGGTCTCGTCTATATTTACCGAAGCCTGACCCCGAATATATAGCATTTACCAAATTATTTTCCGAAGACAAAATCCTATTTACCTACAAAAATCTAAAAAAATCTAAACTCACGCGCGCATCAAGCAGTGGAAAGCGGAATTTGAGAATTGAGATGCACAGTAATTACTGGATTTGTCTATAAAAGCAGGACGGACGACATGCCCACCCCCTCCTCCTGATCAACGCTCTCTCTGCTAAAAATCGCCATTAAAGCTCGAATTGCAAATTCTCGAAGATACCCAGAAAGAAAGTTTGAAGCTTTGGTGGTAGGAAGCTCTCAAGGATTGAAAACGATTGCTGTGCCGATCTTCTGAGTTTCTATTCACGGTACGTTTGTCAAGAAATTTTACCTTTTTTAGCTGCATTTGTTCCTGAACTGCACCTTGGTTTTTTCTGTTAAGATGAAAAAACTTGAAGGGGACGTTGAAAGCCGTGTGAAATTTGTGGGTTTTGGGTTTTGTGGGAATGGTGGTGTGTTTTGGTTTTTTAAGCCGCAGATCTAGCTTTGTTTCTGCTTTCGGTTTCATCACTGTTTGGATCTTTGGGTTTGTTTGGTTGCTGGGAAACTGGTTTGGGGAAGACAAAATGGAAATGCTTGTGAAGTTTGTTTCTTTGGGAAACAATTCTCAAGCATTTGCCTTTATCCAACACAACAAAGGGGTGGTTTTTCTTGTGGGGCTGTGGATATATTGCCAGAGGATTGAATGCTTGGTTTACATTAATCTGACACTATATTGTAAGCCAAGAGATACGTGAGGTTTTTGGGGTTTCCTGTGAGTCAATCCTGTTCAATTTTATGATAGTTTTGTGAGAAGTGGTTTCTAAGTGCATGTTGAGCTTGATGAAACTCTGTTTTAGCTGTTTAGGGGCATGTAGGTTTGCATCTTTGTCTTTTCGGGGTTTATAGTGTTTGGTTCTACCTTCTCCAAAAAAAAAAAAAAAAAAAAAAAAAAAGGTGTGTCGTTCTACCCGTATTCTATTATGATTTCCTTTGATTGTTCTACTTCACGTCATGCTGGAGGGTTTCCCCACAATTTGAGGGTGTAGTGGGATGTATGCCCTCAAACAAGGCTGATCAGCTAAGCGTTATATCGAAATGAGGTCGGTTGAATCCCTTATTTCATACCTGTGTCTGCTATAGAGCTGGGGTGGTAGAAAATCCGGAAGACGTTGTTGTTTAATTTTGTCTTCTGCTTGATGGAGGGTTCAGGATTGGTTCAGTTTCCTCGTCAATAGGCATTTTTTTTCTTCACTGTTCTACAGCAATGTAGATTGCTTTATGTCCTTCATTAAGCTGAGGAATTCTTGCAGCTAATCAATTTGGTTGGATGTCAACTCAAACATAACTGTCTGTGTGAGGTAGAATGGTGAGTGTGAACTTGGTTGAGAGATCTGTGTGTACCACAGTTTCCGGAGGCTGAAGCTGGTAGCATTCTTGATCCGCTGCAGATTTTTGGATCACTTGGATTTATTAAGTGAAACTTTTTTTCCATGTTTCCTTTAATCGGCAGCCATATATGTTATGCGAACCTATATGAATGGATTGAAACTTAAAATCGACATTCAGAAGCAAAACCTAAATTAGTATAAATTACATCCCAGGTGCTATGAGCGGGTGCGATTTGTAGTTACCGTTGTCTCTAAATTGGTTTCATTGTCGTGCACTGCTATATTACTTTAACGTTTTCCTCTCTCGCAAGCATTTGCGTTGTCTTCCATCTGTTAATTTTCAGTCTGATTGTTTTGCAAGGTCATCGGATGAGGGACCTTCAAAAAACTCATGGTACTGAACTGATTTCATTCATCTTATCTTTTGCAGTGCTGGTGAAAATAAAAAACAAATTAAAAGAACCGAAAAAATGGCCTTGCAGCAATATTTTGCACACGAATGCAGATCCGTATCGGGGGCAACAACAGATTCAGAGAATTCCAAAGGTGGCTTTGACTGCAACATCTGCTTAGACTTTGCGCAGGAGCCAGTGGTCACCTTCTGCGGCCATCTATTTTGCTGGCCTTGCATCTACAAATGGCTTCACGTTCAGAGTGCCTCCCTTGCCTCCGATGAGTGCCCTCAGTGCCCTGTTTGCAAGGCTGATATATCGCACACCACCATGGTCCCACTTTACGGCCGGGGCCAAACAACTTCCGAACCTGAGCTTGAAGGAACGATGACACTCTACGGGGGAATGGTAATACCGCCCAGACCACCAGCATGTGATGTGCAAGCTCTCATATCCAACACCTCTCAGACCGTCCAGCAACTTCCGTATCGTAACCCTTATCAGAACCAACAATATAACCCGCAATCATACGGCAGTTTTGGGGAACATCCTTCCTCGCCACTCCTTGACCTCGGAGGCACTGCAATGGCAGGTATCCACCATCCGGCGGTTGGGGTATTTGGAGAAATGGTTTATGCAAGGGTGTTCGGAAACTCAGAGAGCTTATATGCGTATCCGAATTCGTATCACCGAACGGGAAGCGGTAGTCCGAGGCTGAGGAGGCAGGAGATGCAGGCAGACAAGTCGCTAAACAGAATATCTATTTTCTTCTTCTGTTGCTTACTTTTGTGCCTTCTTGTATTCTGAAGTTCAGAGATGAGGTCCTTCTCCTTCTCTGCCATTTTGTTACTGTATAATTAACGCTTGTGAACATAGATGGATGAAATTAGATGTGAAATATTAGAGGTAGTAATGATGCTAGAAATTTCTAACGGCTGGATGTGCGTTGAAATTTTTTAGAAAATTCCATAATCAAATCGTATTGTGTTGTATGGATTATAGTTTAAACCAAAGTATAAGTTATTATAGATGTTCTTAACAAATATATGACTCGCTTGAAAGTGCTTTTAAAATCACTGAAAGCGTTTTTGAGAAAAATATTTTCAAAACTAATTCTTAGTAAAAATCTAAGTGAATTTTGAAAAAACACTTTAGTATCTGGTACTTCTTTCAAAAAATGATTTTGATACTCAAAGTTAATTTCATCAAAAGCGTAATTTCTAGTCCCCAAAAAAAAAAAAAACTCTCCAGCCCACAGCAGGCCACTGGGCTCCAGGGGAGCCCCAAAATCCTCATCTGAGGTATAAGGTAGATTCAAGACCTTGCTGATGATATTTGGAGTGAAGGTGACGAACTTTCCTCGGACATACACTACTTGACGGCTCTTGGGAAACTCTTTTGGTATGTTACTGTAAAATTCTTTGACCACAGAAAGATTGAACATATCTGGTGGTGAATTCACTTCTTCAAGCCGATACTCTGACTGTTCCACCGAGCGGGAATTCACGGGCCCATACCTGAGCTGTATGATGCAAAGTTGACGTCAGCGTGACGTAAGGCTGACTTCAGCATGACGTAAGGTTTGACATCTGCGTGACGTCAGCCACAATTTAAATTATTAAAAAAATTATAAAATTATTAAAAAAAACTATGAAAAACTATGAAAAATTTAAAAGAAAATACCTAACCATACTCTTCCACTTTTGGTTAAAAATCATATCCGAAATTAAAAATAAACTTATATTTCATTATTTTATTAAATCATAATAATATTTTAATACTAATAGCCTGAGCTATTCAGTTTAGAAGTAAAGATGCACTTAGTCAACTACTGTTCATCGATTGAGTTGCCTATAACTCAATGAGGTTTTTAGACCATCTCCAATGGTGACCTAAAACCTAAAAATATTTAGCTCAGAAAATTTAGGTTTTAGCCCAGAAACAGCTTTTCTGCTCCAACCCTTATGACCTAAAATTTTAGCCCGAGATTATCAAAGAATGAATTAAGGCTATTTTAAAAAAAAAAAAAATTATGTAGACTATCTTAAATTAATTATATTAACATTTTAACCTAAAAATATTTAAATTCCGATAAATTTTGAAAAACCAATAAATCAATACATGAAAATATTTTAACCTAAAAGAATAATTTGAACCTGGACCGTTGGATTAACCAACAACCCATTTAATTGAGACCCTTGGATGACTTTATTGGTTTGACAAATGGGAAACACCCCCATGTGGGGATGTTTGTTTTCAAAAAGTTGAACAAAAAGTTATGGGGCCCATTTTACTCTATGACTTAAAATGTGACCTAAATTTGACAATCATTTGAGTTTTAGGTTTTAGGTTTATTTTAGGTTATGGGTTGGAGTGGATTTTGAGGTGAAAAAAAAGGGAAATTTTAGGGATAGGAGTACTCTAGTAAATGCTTTTGGGAGGGAGGGGTCCATCCTGTATAGCCGACGATTATTTCACGGCGGGTCTCTTTTAAGCCAACTTGGTCACACAAATATGAGCATTTACCACAAGTGCTTTTACCTTTCCAAACAGCCAGCGAAGCTCTATATATTGCGTTTGGTGAAGTCCTCATACATTACCAATCCAAACGGCCAGTGAAGCTCTCTGTATTGCGTTTGGTGAAGTCCTCGTACATTTGAATGAACATAACAGTATACATTTGAAGCCAGTCAAGCGCTATCCACACACTCTTTTTCATTTTTCACAAATTTTTTGTTAATTTATATTCTTTGATTTTCTTCAATTCATCCGATACAATGATCGAAAATTAAAAAAGTGTGAGAGAAGTAAAAAAGTGTGTGGATAGCACATCACTAAATCAATGATTTCAACAATAAGAAGATAGGAGGAACAATAAAACGAACGTTGTTTGACTCATTAACGAGAAATCGCAATCTGACATATATGTACAAATATCTCGGTAAAACTACAAAATGAGAAATGTACTTATGTTAAGTTATGGCAAGAAGAAATGACTTTTTACTCGTACTATGTCCGCTTACCTGTACTATTTTTCTGCCAATCTTACGTATGTTTCACCCAGAAGATATCGTTTCACCAACGTCAATTCACCAGGTGGTCATAAAAGTGCTGGCAATTGGTTCACCTATACCCATCCAATCTCCCATTGAAATGCACAAGTAACAACATTGGTTTGGTTATTTTCAACCACGAAACATCATCTTCAACATTAACTGTCATTACCAATCCCTAATCAAAAGCTGTTGGCCAAACCAAGAAACTTCTTGCATCACTAACCACAATGTCCAAATCAAATTGATTCTTATTTTGGTACAACAAAATAGTTGTTCTACCTTTAACATCAAGATGTCGGGAACACGGTTTGGTACACCAATTGTACTATTACACTTGATTTACCGACATTATCACCACACTAACACATTTTGGGATGCACATTCACCCACGGATCTTTGTGTCCACCACAATCTAATTTCATCATTACAAAGTTACAAACCCTTTTGGTTGAGGATTATATAAGATTCTTGGATCTAAAGTTAATAGAGATCTGACATGTAATCGGTTATATATTCTTTGTTAGGATCTTTCTCGTCATGTGTTATATATAAATTAGTGTGTTGAGAACATGGTTCGTGGTATGGAGGTCTCGGTCACCATTTGGCCACCCAACCCCAACTGTCATGTTTTAACTTGTTGGTATTGTATCATTTTTATGTGGTGTTAGAGTATGCCCAAATGTACGAATCTAAACTAATTCGTAAATCTTGCATGTCGGGCCATATATCACCATTTACAGGACATTTTTTTTAGACAAAAATTTGCTACCAGTAGGAGAAAGAGTTTCAAACCTAAGACGCATGGATAAAAACTCACCACCCTATCCATTAGGATATTAGACCACACGCTCATCTGTTTATCGGAAATATGTGTAGCCACAGTATATCTCATCTGTTTATCGAAATATGTGTAGCCACAGTATATCTATTAGTCGCGATATCAATATATGCGTTTAGGTCCACTTACTTGGGTCGGTAGCATTTGACTGCTTCAAATAGTAAATTTAGCGATGTGTCCTTATGTCGTATGAGATTATGCTAAACTCATTCACAAACTTTTCGTATCATGTCTAATTACTATTCAGCCACAATAAATTTAGAATAGTGCTATCTGCACAATTTGTCTTTTTTACATTGGACTGCGTCTATGGATATCAAATTTCAAAGTGGGCCACCTATAATTATGCCAGGGGTACGAAATTCTTCACATCATATTCAAACTAGGCCACTAAATCACATTGAGATTTATGGTTTTTACCTCTTTTCACACATTTTTTTTATACATATGTTTGTTAATTTTTATTCACTGATATTCTTCAATTCATTCGATTCAACGATTGGAAATTAAAAAGGATGTGAGGGATAAATATAGGTGTGCGGATAGCACTGCTTTTTTATTTTTTTTTATTTTTATCAATGAGATTTATAGACTTAAATCTGAATTTTCTTCCCATTTCTTTGAATGATTGAATAAGTTGTTGGACACTTGTACTTAACCGTCGTTTATATTGAGAATGATGTTTTAATTATACTTGTCTGTAAGGTATTAATCATTTGTACGGCCAAGCGATCATCAGAATCCAAAATTCTTATTTGAATAATTTCGCGAGAGAATTGATATTGACACTCCACAGTAGTTATTTTGGAAGAAAGTAATATTGAATAATTCACCGACAGTCGATTAAATAAGGGACAGAGGTTGGTTAGGGATAATGAATGAGTGGGCCTAATGACCCAGAAAGGGAGAGTGTGAGAGTTGGGCCTTGGTATGCTTATCCCAATGAATATTAAAAGGAGGGTAAGGCCCATTTTCGCTTGCGACTAGGTCTCGTTTGGTACGCTGTTCTGGACAGGATTGGTACTAAGTTCAGTTACGTGTTGTAGATATGATGGCGAAACAAAAATCACTTCTGGAATCTTCAATGGGTTTTTGACCAAGACTCCGCGCATTATTGCTCACTCAAATTATAAAGAAATGCTGATTAGTTAAATAATATTTGTTCAAAAAACAAAAATTCATAATAAGAAAGGTGGATTCGAACATGGAACCTCGAATGTAGAGATAAACACTCTTAACTCGTTAACTTTTAGCTCAAGTTGGAATCAGTATGTATTCCACTTGTGTTATTGGTTTTTTGTTCCCGACACTTAACCTTAACCTTAATTCATGAAAGCCCCTTAACCTTAATTCATGAAAGCCAATTCGTCCTTGGTCTTAAAGGAAAACTAATGAAAAGTCCAAAAAAACTTCCTTTTTAACTAAAAGTCATTTTTAAAGGTATAGTGAATAGTGTCAGTTAATGGTAAAAAAGTGGTTTTTCGTTAAAAGTGAACAGTACCAGGACCTTTTCATTAAACCTCCCTATATTGTACTGTTAAATTTATTAGTATCAATGCATATGTGTGTTAGGTAAATTGATTAAAGCAATGTATCCGAAGCAATGTATCCGATCTCTTGAGTTCAAATTTGAATCCACTTTAACATACTAGAGTAGTTCAAAAATATCATATCATATTACAAAGTTTTTTTTTGTTTTTTTTATCATCAGTATTTAGGATATGAAAAGGGATAAGGACGTACTCGCAAACTTCTATTCCATGGCCAGCTTCTTCAGTGATCTTCCAACTAGAGCTTAACCTAGAAACCTCGGTTGTGGGATTATTGGCCCGAAGACGGGAAGAACTACTGTTGTAGGAAAAAGCTTCTTGATAGCGTAATCCAATTAAAGAGGTCAGTCAAGAGAGTTATGATCGACCCATCTTACCTAGAAACGATGAAGATCAGCCACCCACCCACCTCGAATAGAAGGCGAAAGCACTTACTACATACAGAGGTGGAGTGGGGGTGACCCACCTGAAAGATGTCAAGGTGTGACCAAAGGCTCAAAGGAGTTCATCCGGCTACAACTCTCTTCCTTCCACGCACGAACAAGGATTTGTTGTTGAAACAAATTCATTAGAAACAAATAAGTTATGGCGCCGAAGGACTTTGTCCTTTGGATGGGGGTGGTGCTCTCTGTCGTGATGATCACTTATGTATCTGCTGGACACAGTCGTGGTTAATTTGTACATATGGCGCAATTAGTGGTTTATAGATATGGTGAATATCTATAGATATACCATTAGTTATCACATGTTGTTTTTGTGGGTTTGGTAGGTTCATCAGGACGACACCTTAGTAACCAACTAAGTGTGCCATTTAAGATCTCGCATGATGAAGTGCCATGTGGATGAGTCTGTAGTGTCTTTAGTCTTGTACCATCGGATAACACATTGTTATCTACAACACATGGGGCATGGAACAAACCTCACGACAAGTAACACGAGATGAGTTTGGTAACTCACTTACAGTGGGAACTTCGTAAAGCAAAAAACGAAGTTTTCATTCTTGCATGTCCACAAAACTCTGCAAAGTAATTGTTGTATCATGACATGGTTATTCGATGTTGTACTTCGACTATAGCTAAGCGTTGTGGTTTTCCGGGACTGAATGTAGTTCAAGGTAGCCCACTACCGGGGTTATTCATGACTCGGCTAATAAAAAGCAGTCTCAAGCAAGGAAACGCAGGATGCAAGGTGGAAAAGCTTGGCTTTGTTTCACAGAAAAAGGACTAAGGAAATGAGTCACTCAACGGCGGGGTCTAAACAAGAAGTTGCACTCGTTGCGGGACTTAACACCTTACAGAACTAGCTGACGACGGCCCGCACCACTTGTGTCCGCGTTCCCCGAAGGCACCCCTCGCTTTTATGCATGCGAGCAGCAATACTGGAAGACCATACTTACATGGAAAGAAAGAAAGAAATATATAATTCATGAGAGCATTGCAGTCTTGCGGACATAATAAGAAACTCTGCCAGATTGTTCCAAAATTGGTCAGAGATCTTTTCAATGTTTGAATTTCTTGAGGGGTACCTTTGGGATGACCGATGAGTAAACAATCATTCAATGCACCCAAACCCTAAATTTCAGATCTTTATTTGTACCTAGGATTTTCTACACGACTACTTGAGTTTTTGTTACAGGAGAGTCTTATGGTCGTTATATGGTGGGATATTTTGTTTAATCAAGTCAAATAGTACGAACTTTTGTTTGACCATATGTTTCATTATTCATCTAAAATAAAAATAAATAAGTTTCAACATTAATAGATTCACGAAAATGTCAGTATATGCAATTGCTCTTACTTTTATTATTGTTATTTGTTAAACACAAAATTGTCCAACGTTCCTTTAATATTCTCATCGATCACGAGTACTATAAAGAAACAATGCCTCCAAAATATTGAGGCCTGTAGTTAAGGACAACTACTTGAGTTTTTGTTACAGAAGAGTCTTATGGTCGTTATATGGTGGGATATTTTGTTTAGTCAAGTCAAATAGTACGAACTTTTGTTTGACCATATGTTTCATTATTCATCTAAAATAAAAATAAATAAGTTTCAACATTAATAGATTCACGAAAATGTCAGTATATGCAATTGCTCTTACTTTTATTATTGTTATTTGTTAAACACAAAATTGTCCAACGTTCCTTTAATATTCTCATCGATCACGAGTACTATAAAGAAAAAAATGCCTCCAAAATATTGAGGCCTGTAGTTAAGGACAACTACTTGAGTTTTTGTTACAGAAGAGTCTTATGGTCGTTATATGGTGGGATATTTTGTTTAGTCAAGTCAAATAGTACGAACTTTTGTTTGACCATATGTTTCATTATTCATCTAAAATAAAAATAAATAAGTTTCAACATTAATAGATTCACGAAAATGTAAGTATATGCAATTGCTCTTATATTTGTTATTGTTATTTGTTAAACACAAAATTGTCCAACGTTCCTTTAATATTCTCATCGATCACGAGTACTATAAAGAAAAAATGCCTCCAAAATATTGAGGCCTGTAGTTAAGGACAACAACTAATTTAAGTGAAGCCTTGGCTTACACTCAACGAGAATTCCTTATAGATCCTCCACGTGCCATTGTCCAAGGAGAGAATAATGAAAATTCTATGCCTCCATCTACTCACATCACCATGCATTTTCCAAATCTTAAAATGATATAATATCCACGTTATAAATTAGGCTTTTGGGAAAGTTGCGTGAACTAAGAAACTTAAAGAAAGAGCAAAGAAAAAGAACGCCAAAAGGAACCAGTCCACCTTTCACGCCATTAGCTAATAGTTTTCAAAAGCTAGAGGGTGAAAAGCATGGTATAAATAAGAGGCCGTACTTGGAAACAAAAGATTCAAAAGTTAGCTAGCTAGCCAGCCAGCCATCCATGGCTGAAAAATCTTCCCGGACAAGAAGCGCCGCTCCGTTTCTGTCAAAGACGTTCGATTTGCTAGAAGAAAATGACGGAGGAGATGGTGATGGGAAGAGAAATATTGTGTCATGGAATGTAGAGGGCACTGGATTTATAGTATGGTCTCCAGATGATTTCTCAGAGCTCTTGTTGCCTAAATATTTCAAGCACAACAATTTCTCCAGCTTCATTCGCCAGCTTAATACCTATGTGAGTCGTCTTTTCTTTCTATCTCAATAATTTCCGTCTATTAGATTTGAACTCAAAATTTCATCGGGTAGATTTAGCATTCTATCTTTATACAAAGAATACATTTATGGAAAATATATGTATCTTATCGAAGGTTTAGAAAGTTAAGAATGTTTTTTTTGGTTATTTTTTTTCACTTGATTAAGAACCCAGTATTTCATAGATTAGAGAATAAAATCTAGGGTTTGAACCATTGACTGGTCCAATTAAAAGATTTCTTGGATTGAGGACGATGGTTTTCTGTTTGGTTGGTGTAGGTATCAGAGTAGGTTATTTTTCGTGTGAAGTCCAATGGTTACATGTGCTTCGCATCACCGATTTATATTGTTTTAAGCTTGAAAATTCGTCACACGTGAGAGTGCGTGATGAGAGGGACCTTGCTGGTGCTTATAAGAAATTGAACTATTTATCATATTTTCAATTAGTTTTATGATAGTAACCCCAACTTTTCTTCAACTTATACCTCTCCCGGTACAACAGTAGTCAAACTACAAGAAAATATAATTATTTGATAATAAACCATAAACTTCTACCCACTATGAGATATACCTGGTGTAACTGCAGATTTATCTCCTCTTAACATGTTTTCTTTAATTCTCATGTTACTTAATTTGACGTAACGTGAGAGAGTAAAAAAGAGAATTTCTCAGTTTCACACTATAATTTTCAAAATAAATCCATTTTTACCTATTTTCCTTTTGGTCACAATATCTCCCTTGACCCTTCAATTATTTTAGCTAATCAAATATTATTGTACTTTTTTTTTTGGTAAAATCTTATTGTCCTTTATCTTAATTATTTTAAAATCCATGTACATCCGTGTGCTTGTAGTCTAATGAGCAAGCATTAGCAGTTCAATGGTCAAATTTGGTTTTGGAATAAACAAGTCTAATCGTGGTAGGTACCCTTTTATCCTTTTGCAGGAATATGGCCTCTTCAATTTTGTCTAATACCATACTCCCAAAACAAAGTAGTTTTCTTAATCCAAGGACAAGAATTTTAGGTAAAAGATGTATATGCCTGGTTGTCTTTTCATGACCGCTTTTAAAATAGTTAAAAGCGTCTTTAATTTTTTTACAATATTTGGTAAAAATAATTAGGAGCTTTTTCAATTACAATACTACTTTTTTTTTTTTTTTTTTTTTTTTGGAAACTGGTACTAACACCAGGGCCGAAGCCAAAGAGAAGAAAGAAGCCTACTGCAAGGCAACAACAAGAACCAACCAGCAAGAAGCAAACAAAGAGCATATGACAAAAAACCCCAACCTCAACCAAAACACAAAACAAAATTACAATACTACTTTTTAGTACTTTCCGAAGTCTTAAAGAAGCACTTGTGTTCTTAGTGAAAATTTGGTTGTGCTTCTAGAAAAAGAACTTATGATCATGAATGATGGGCTACATATATCCTAGGTTATTTTTTGGGAAAACTTGATATAAGTCCAATTTTTTAAGCCAATAGTAGGAATAGTTCAATTTATTAAAATAAGTCCAATTCCTTAAATATATTTATTTAATTATCAATAATTATCTATTCAATGATTTATAAAAATCAAATTTCTTCCTAATTATCTCTTTGATTATCTATTTTTATTTTTATTTCTTGTTATTTCGTGTTCTTCCTCCTGCTTTAAACCCCATTATAGATTTTATTTTTAATTTTTATAATCAACCTATATCATAGGTTAATTATTTTTATGTATCTATATGATAGATTCTTTTATATAATCAACGTGTCACAAATTAATATGTCTTGCTTGTAGGTATATTATGTTTTTTTCCTACCTTTTAGTTAGGTTTTATATCTCACTTACAAGTATAATATATATTCATATATTTGTTACTTGAGTTAAGGTAGAATGTTTTGTAGATAATTTATGTTAGTATATTAGTTTTTTTTTTGTTGTAAGATATTAATTAGATTTTTTGGAGTTGAAAATGCATAATATTAGAAGATTTTAATTGATTTTTAATATTTAAAAAAAATATAATATGAGTATAAAAGAAATAAAAACACGTAATTGGATAACTGGACTTACTCCTAAAAACCATCTATGTTTTTGGACCTAGATCTAAAAGCCCCTTATTTTTTTATCTCATAATTCGGATGGGTTACAACACACTCAAACCATAGGCTTGGTTTGTGCTTGCTTATGAGCAAAAGTGCTTTCTAGACAAAAGCAGCCCCAACATTAATCAGAAGATTAGCTATTTTAACTTGTGATCCTAACCCTCAAACCCTAAAGCAGGGATTCAAAAAAACATCACGAAAAGAGTGGGAATTTAAGCATGAGAAATTCCAGAAGGGCTGCAGGGAGATGCTAGTGGAGATCACCAGGAAGAAATGCGAACCAAGTGCTTTTCCAGCGTATCTAAAGGCTTCAGAAGAGAGTGGGAGCACAAGCACTGCACTGGCAGCAGCAGAAGAAAACCACTGCCTGCTATTAATGGAGGAGAATAAGAACCTGAGAGAGCAGAAGTTGGAGCTGCAGGTGCAAATAGCTCAGTTCAAAACACTGGAAAGTAAGCTGTTGGACTGCGTTACTCAGTGCATGGACGACCATCAGAACAAAGGTCGATGCTCATGAGTCCTGGCAAACTATAAATTAGTTTGGCTTTATGGAATCTATGCTGCCCTTCTGCAGGGGTCTTCTTGGTTTTGGTATCAAGGTTTTGTCAAATTATGAAACTTTTGGGTGCGACGGTGACAATGTTATGTAAAATTACCAATGTAAAATTACCAATGTAAAATTACCAATCTAGTTATACAACCGTCATTGGACTAACGTTACATGATTTCACTGGGCAAGCGTCATAATTGAAATGATATCTATAAACAATTTCATTTTAGTGGACGACTGTTTTAGCCATTTGTATGAATAAAAGAAATTGACAGTTCATCACGAGAATGCTAATTGTTTACCATAATTGTTGGTGGACAAGTATAACTAAACGAACTTCAAATCAACTTGAGTTTATCTAGAAATGATCTTTAACTAATGATAAAAAAAAAACGATTCTAATTATTTTTATTGTTCGATTAAATAAAGAAAGTTTATCATATTGGGAATCAAAATCAATCTAGAGGGTGGATGTATGTATTACAATAAAGAGGACGGATCCATAACACCACATTTTTAACACCATTAAATTCACCCACTATTGAACCTGGTTATTTCTCAAAAAGATATTTAAGGGCTTTTAGATCTAGGTCCAAAAATATAGATGGTAAGTCGAATTAACTAATTACATATTTTCATTTTTTTTATACTCATTTTATATTTTTTAAAAATATTAAAAATCAATTAAAATCTTCTAATATTATTCATTTTTCAACTCCAAAAAATCTAATTAATATCTTATAACAAAAAAAAAAAAAACTAATATACTAACATAAATTATCTACAAAACATTCTACCTTAACTCAAGTAACAAATATATGAATGTATATTATACCTGTAAGCGAGATATGAAACCTAACTAAAAAGTAGGAAAAAAACATAATATACCTACAAGTAAGACACATTAATCTGTGACACGTTGATTATAAAAAGAATATGTCATATAGATACATAAAAATAATTAACCTGTGATATAGGTTGACTATAAAAATTAAAAATAAAATCTATAAATAAGGTTTAAAGTGGGAGAAAGAACAAGAAATAACAAAAGAAATAAATAAAAAGAAATAATCAAAGAGATCATTTGGAAGAAATTTGATTTTTATAATAAATCTTATTATTGAATAGATAATTATTGATAATTAAATAATTAAATTTAAAGAATTGGACTATTTCTACTATTGGCTAAAAAAATTGAAATTATATCAAGTTTTCCCATATATGTAACTTTTTCTAGGAAAATTGTTTACTTTTTCTGCATAAAGCCCACTAGCCCATATTTAACTACACCAGCCCAACTACAAAGGCCCAATTTCTGAAACATTTTAGCCCTTTTTCTCTAAAAGCCCCCTTCATTTTCATTACTCTGTTTCTTCTCCCCACTAAACCATGGATCCGAAGCTCTTCGCCAAAACCCTAATCCGAAATGCGATGGCGCGCAGGTCCTACTACACGAGCAGGACCAAGAAGCCGACCCTATACAACAAAATCAGTCCGCTCGGAAACCCTAGCCTGAACGTGGTTCCGGAGCTCGACGACTGGGTCTTCAATGGCAACAAGGTCCGAGTCGCGGAGCTTCAGCGCATCATTCACGACCTCCGCAAGCGGAAACGCTTCTCACAAGCCCTCCAGGTTTTCTCTCTTCCCTTGCAATTTGCGTTATCCCCTGTTTGGTTGCTCAGAAAATGAAAGAAAATTGAAACAAGCATCAAAGTAAACTAATATTAGTTAAAGGAAGTGAGTGAGAGTGGGAATTAGGATTATGGTTAGTTAATGTGTTCGTTTGTATCAAAAGTAATTGGAAAGTCCTCTGCTTTTGTAGTAAATGTGTTATAGGTTGCAGATTTCGGAGTTGATGAATCAGAAGGGGATATGCATATTTTCGCCGGTTGAGCATGCCGTGCAGCTGGATTTGATTGGGAAGGTGCGCGGGTTTGTTTCCGCGGAAGCATATTTCGATAATTTGAGGGAGGATGACAAGAACTTCAAGACTTATGGTGCTCTTTTGAATTGCTATGTCCGGCAGCGCCAAGTGGACAAGTCCCTCGCTCATTTGCGCAAAATGAAGGAGATGGGATTTGTTTCTTCGCCTCTAACTTGCAACGACATCATGTGTTTGTATACGAATGTTGGCCAGCATGAGAAGGTCCCGGGCGTTCTAGCTGAGATGAAGGAGAACAATGTCCCTCCCGACAACTTCAGCCACAGAATCTGCATCAATTCGTATGGTGTGAGGTCTGATCTTGAAGGAATGGAGAAGGTTTTTAAAGAGATGGAAGGCCAGCCTCACATCGTCGTGGACTGGAACACATATGCTGTCGTTGCCAATTTCTATATAAAAGAAGGCCAAACTGACAAGCTAATGGATGCTTTAAAGAAGTCGGAAGAGAGGCTGGAAAGCAAAGACGGACTTGGCTACAATCATCTGATTTCGCTCTATGCGAGTATGGGGAATAAGGGTGAAGTTTTGAGATTATGGGGTGTGAGAAGAGTGCTTGTAAGAGATGCATAAACAGGGATTATATCGGCATGTTGGTTTCTCTGGTGAGGCTTGGTGAGCTTGATGAAGCTGAAAATGTGATGGAGGAGTGGGAATTGTCCGGAAACTGTTACGATTTTCGGGTGCCACAAACTCTCGTTATAGGCTACACGGTAAAGGGATTATATGAGAGAGCGGAAGCTCTGCTCGAAGACTTGATGGAGAAGGGAAAAGCAACCACCGTGAGAAGTCGGGAAATAGTGGCAGCCGGGTATGCAAATAGGGGTGAGACGGAGAAGGCTTTCGAGTGCATGAAGGCGGCTCTCTGTCTGTCTTCCGAGAAACGGTGGAAACCTAACCTTCGAGTTGTGACAACCGTATTGAGTTGGCTTGGTGACGAAGGCAGTGCCGAAGATACTGAAGCTTTTGTTGGGGCGTTGAGGAATATCATGCTTTGTTAAAGGCATATGTAAGAGAGGGTAAAGAAGTAAGAAGTGTTACGGATCGTATGGAAGCTGATGAAAACAAAGAACACATCTCCGCATGGATCGTCTCCCGGATAAATAAAGAACAAGAGTCAAAGAAAAGGCAGTGATTCAAATCAAGATTTATCTGGTACCCCATCTAAAAATCACAAAAAGAAAATAAAAATGAAAAGTAACAAGTAACAAAGCGTATTGTATCAGACTACTTGTCTTCTTGCGTGGCGAAAGTTCTGCGAAAACAGATTTTAAGACGGTTTTTGTGAAGTTTCGCGATTAAAAACCGTAACAATTTATGTGAAAAATGCGATTGTTGAGAATTCGTAAGATTTTGCCGAGTGCTGTGAGAAAAATGTTATATGCCATAAAAGCATTCTTACCATTCATATGTCCCTGTTATTGTTTTAGAATTTTCAAGCTGAGAAACAGAAAATCTATCACACAAGACAATCATTTAGATCATTTAGAGCTCCTTCAGAAGTGTTATTAAAATGATTGAAAAACACGTTGACTTTCAGAAAAAAATGTTCCTTGATTTCAAAATGCTTCTTGCACGAAACACCAATTTATGCTTTTTAGAGGAAGCATTTTAAATATTTTTTCAAAGTTTCCTTGCATGTTTACTAAAGATCGATTCCAAAAGTATTTTCACAAAAGCCTTTTCAGCTATTTAAAAAGCAGTTCCAAACGAGCTCAGAATCATCTAACAAATCTCACTTCCTCCACTACCTATTAGTTTTAGCAATTGGATTGAACAAATCAACATAAAATGATGGGGCAAAATTAAGCCGAGGCATGCAAAACGTCCAAAGGTACTATATGGCAACAACTAAAATTTGAACAAAAAGCAACGCAGCAACCGATAAACTTGATGATCTTGCTTAAGAACTATCCCAAATAACCCCAAATTTGCAATCGTAGATTACACAGGAAAACATATGAAAGCGTTTAATAAGACAGCATCTCAAGCAAACTTTTGGAATGTGTATAATGTCAGCAGACACAGCATACCATCACAATAAAAATTGCTTTGCCGGGATTATTTGATAGAACGAAACTGCGCTTCACTCTGTCAGGGTAGCTTTAAGCTCTCCGTTGCTTTTCAGCTCCATCACGATATCGCAACCTCCGATCAGCTCACCTTTGTAATATAGCTGAGGATACGTTGGCCAGTTGGAGAAGACTTTGAGCCCCTGCCTCACATCCTCGTCGGATAAAATATCAAAAGACCCAAAACTCACACCCTCTTCTCTAAGGGCATTCACGACCTTGGAACTAAAACCGCATCTGGGTGCATCGGGTGTGCCCTTGATGAAGACCATCACTGGTGAAGAAGTAATCAATTTCTTTAAACGATCTTCAAGAGAATCTTTCGGAACAATCCCTTTCTCTGCCAAAACCTTCTTGAGCTCACCACTCTTTTGCATCTCCAATAAAATATCTGATCCACCAATTAGTTCACCTTTGATGTACAGTTGAGGATAACTGGACCAGTTTGAATAAACCTTAAGCCCTTGACGGACTTCTTCATCGGAGAGAATATCAAAACTCTCAAAGTCCACCTTTTCTTGCACAAGGATATCGACCACCTTTCGGCTGAAACCACACTTGGGTTCATCTGGTTTTCCCTTCATAAACAGCACAACAGGACTTTTATTAATCAGGCTTTCGAGTCGAGAGTTAAGAGTTTCACTCACACCAGTAGATGCTGAGATTCCACCCTTTCCGCTTCCAGCTTCAGTTAATTTTGCCCCAGCCGAATCAGTAGTATCAATTCCATGGTCTCTGAAAACTTCCTTTAATTCACCACTCTCATGCATTGAAATTGCTATGTCACACCCACCAAGAAGCTCCCCTTTGCAGTAAAGCTGCGGAAATGTTGGCCAGTTAGAATACTTCTTCAACCCCTCCCTGACTTCACTGTCCGAAAGAATATCGAAACTTCCATATTTGACATTCTCTTCCTTCAAAATGTCAACAACTTTTTGGCTAAATCCACATTGGGGCGCCTCAGGGCGACCTTTCATGAAAAGCATGACTGGATTGGAGTCAATCAGCTGCTGCAACCGCCTTTTCAAGGCATCATCAGGGCCATTTTGCACTTGAGTTTTCACCTGGGAAGAACCATTTTCTCTTGCTAACTCTTGGACTGTTTCGAGTATGGTTGGTCCAGCAGCCATCCCAAGGCTTGCAGGAGCAGCAGGTTCTCCAGGGTTAATTGATCCCGCAATCCTAGCAACTTTATTGGCCAAACTGGATGGATCTGCGCCTTCTAATGTATCAGAAACCTTTCCATCCTGACAAATGAAAACACAAACAGAAAATGACCAAGAGAAGGAAAATACACAGCATTAATTACAAAAGTTCATTAACAGCATTCATCCGATTAGAATAAGTATCACTATATTGCATGTGACAACTAAGTTTGCACTACTTCATCTTCCAAACTCATGAGTCATATATCATCCTGCGACAAATAACTCGAAAGTAGCAGGCCTGGTTATTTTCACAGAGCACATCTCAAGTCAAAGTATAACAAACCAAATCACCATCCGAAATTCTCTCACATCTAGTAATTCTTCGGGGTGGATAGCCATTCAAATTGATAAGATGTAACATAAGGCTTCTTTTAATATCTGATATTCACATCACAATCCATGTCACCATCCTCAGATCCTAGTCCTTCTCCAGTCACACACACTACCAAAGTGTTCCAATTGAACTTCTACCACCCTCTCTCAAATTTTGAGTTTGGCATCATAAACGGAGCGTATTAATACTTAATTCTCATTACAAACTATCATACCGCCGCTATTATCCTATAATTAACAATAACAATAAACCCCTAACTCAATTGTAAACCACCTGCCACCAGATGCAAACCAAATACCCCACCACATTCACACAACCTGATTAACCAAATGTAAAACCTGTTTTCACATTCGAAATTGAACAACCTAATCATGCTTATTCAAAAAATCACACAGGCAGCATCAAAATCACCAAGAAAACACGTATAAACCCAACAAACATACCTTCACAAAGGCGAAAAACGGCACAGCAGAAACCGAATAGGCCTCGGATATCTCCGGCAGTTCCTCAGCTTCAACCTGAAAATTTACAACCAAAAGTAGATTAAAATTTAAATTAACAAATATATATATACACACACACACACAAAAAAAACAGAAAAAGCAAAAACCTTTAGAGCAGAGGATGAAACATTACCCTTAAGAAATGGGCGTGAGGGAAATCGGTGGAGAGATGGGCGAAAACCTCGTCCATGTGCTTGGAAGCTTCACACCACGACGCCCAGAAGTGCAGAACCACCGGCGCTCCGCCGTGAACCAAGCTATCGAGCTCCTTCTTCGACTGCACATCCTTCACCGAGCCACCCATCGAGAATGGAATCTGCTGAATTCGGGAAACCCCACAACCAAAAGCGCGAGAGAGAGTGTGTGTGAGGGTTTTGAAGCTGCTGCTTATATCAAAGCAGAATGACCATGGAAAGACCTAGAAGACGGAGTGGGCTTTTGCGAGCGTATTCTTTCAGCTGACGAATCGTGGAGGTATAAATTGGATCATCTCTCGCCGTTGATTTCTCTTGGGATTGATTCCTCTATCGTGTAGGTGTGCGTCCTACCCTCACGATATTGCTTGGTGGGTTTTAGTTGGGCGTGTGCCGTCGCTGTCTCTCAGTCATTTTTGTTGTGATCGGTACACCGAATAATATATCACGTGTTATCAGTGACGGATCCAGAATTTTCATATTGGGTGGTTAGGAGCACCCAATGTAAACGTCCAAAAAAAGAAATAAATGATAAATTTACAAAAACTAAATATTAATATTTTTCATTCATAAATCATGGTAAAAATAAAGCTAGGTCATCATGAATAAAATCCCTTCTTCTAATTTGTAAATACTTGCCACTTAATACTACGTTCTAGTGGTAATCCTCTTCACTTGTAAGTGAGAGATTTTATGTTCGATTCTCGCCAATGGCAAATTGTGAGCCACATTATTCCTAGCTCATTATGAGACTAAGCCATCTTCCTCCTCTTTAGTGTAGATAATATCGATTGTTAAAAAAAATGTAAATACTTTGATAACTTTTCACAATTTTACGGAAAAAGAAAAAAAATGTTTTTCTTTTGTTAAATAGAAATAAAGGTAATGGTTCCTATTAAGATCATGTGGTATTATTGTATTAGTAGAGATAAAGTATACAATTCAAGTAAATCTTATTTCTATGAAAAAAAAATGATTTAGATGTGATTTACAAAATACGGGATTCTTAGCACATAAAATAGGATTCACAATAAAAACTGCGTCTTTGACCATTTCATCCAATAGAAATTTAACCAAAAAAAAAAACCAAATAGAGATTATAAAATTTGAAAATAAAATAATAAGAAATAAAATAATCAATGAGAAAGTGCTTTTTAAAAGCAATATTTTAGTAGCAATGGTAGTCCCATGTAGTAGATAAAAATAAAAAAAGAAGTTTCAGCCTTCTTCCTCGAGGGAAAGCTGTAACTCCTCTACCTCCTCAATGGATGCACTGCACCAGAATTTTGATTGTACCACGGTCCATCCATAACTATGTCGTTTAACAAAATAAATTTCCTAGGCGTAGCCCATATAGTCCTAAGCGTGAATCTGTCATCCCTATTGAAATATTTGGAGGGTCCCCGAAGGATCTTCATAGGCATTTTTCTGGCATCCGGGTGGTCCTAGGACCACCTTAATTCCTATATAGATCCGCCCCTGCGTGTTATTGTATAAATAATGAGATATGTATGTTAAAAAATTAATAACTTAAAAAATAAAATATTTCACTACTTATATTAAAACATATGCTATATCACTCATGTTTCCAGCATATTAAAAAATTTATCCTACTGTAGAAATGCAACTTGAGTTGGATCAACCGAATTCGATTGTATCTAACTCAATTTAATAATCCTCCTAAACTCAACCCGACTTTAATTAAATCTTTTAATAGGTTGAGTTAATGTTTTGTCCGTCCATGTCAATCCAAATATAACTCAATTTGGAATGACTATACTTGAAGCTTGTTATCGGTTCTTTTATGGATAAAGAATGATAGTGCTATTTTTACTCTTTTTTTGTTGTTGAAGTTTTGGTATACGTCTTGTAATTTAATTTCAACTTTGCAGGATTCGAACATTAGAAATAATCTCTAAGTTGTTTGCTTTAACTTTTGTATGGATGGATGTATAAATGAAAATTTAACTAATATTAAAATATTTTTAGAGCGTCTGAGAGGTGAAGATGGAAAACATTTTCTTGCAATGCTTGAATCTTGATACGTTATGTTGTCGGACTGTAAATATAAACGATGCATGTTAATTATTACTTGAATGCATGGCGTAAATTCACAATCTAACAAGAGAACATTACCCGTATGAGTAAATCTGAAACATTCAATCCAAGATTTCAAACAAAAGATAAAATTAAAGTTTAGTCCCAAGCCAATACATTGCAAATGCCTCTTCTTTTTTCTTTGGTAATTGGAGATTTTCACTGCTTAAAAGAAAGTATACATCATCAGTTCCAACTCCTTCAAAATCTTAATCACATTTCGCAAAATTTTGTTACTTTCTCGTCCAACGATTTGGTCGTCGATCATCCCTAAATCTCAATCTCATAAGCACCTTTTCGAGAAAGCACTTGAATTCATTTCTTTGTGAGAAATGTTAATTGCTTTCGATTAACACTGTCTAACTGGATTAGTATTGTTCCAGCATTTTCTCCTTCAGTCCACTTAATCGATTCTTCCTCCAGTAGCTTCAGAACCTGTGTCGATTCGAAATACAAAAGTCAAATAACGAAGCATTTGTTAAACAGATGCAGCAAATAATTATGAATCAGTCTTACCAATGATCGTCTTCGAGATCCATTTGAGATATCTTCCTCTTTTGTATCGCATATGACCTTAAGATACTTGATTGCTGACTCGAAGATAAGAGACGATTTCAATAAACATGAAAAGAAGTTAAAAGAAAATTAGGAACACAAGAACAATTACTTACATGAGATACCAGAAAATGAGGAAATTTGACACTTCAAAAGACGTATTGCCTCCTTGGCACCGCGTTCTTGCAAGTCAAGCACTATTTCACCTTGAGTCTCAACATTTCTGACAAGTAACAAAATAAACGAAAAAAAAAGATAATAATTAGCATTTCTGACAAGGAATACAAAGCAACAGATGACAGAACTTTTGAGAAAATGGATTCGAACCTAGTTTTCAGAATCACTTCATTCGACTCATCCTCTGCTTCACGCGCCTTTTTGAGGAAAAAATGTCCCTGCAGTATCACAATAGAAGTCATAAATTAATTTTCTCGACGCAAAAAAATTTACTAATGAGGGGGTTGTTCTACACTTGAAAATTTGACATCTTGTAATTTTAGCTTAGATGCGTAAGCAGGTCAGGTTCTGTATCAAACTACACCTTCTTCAATTTTTGAAGCACAGTCACAAGATGCAGTCATTCTTTGTTACGGAATCTAGTTCTTTTTTTTTTTATTTGTATGAAAAAAAAATATAAATCATATCCAATCACTTCATAACAGAAAGACGGAAACCTTACTTGTTCTAGAAGTTTGTAAGCTCGATCATGATCCTCCTTAGCAAATGCGGCTACAGCCTAACAAACGAAATGATATCCTTACTCAATAGTGTGTAAAAATTTAAGGCTACTAAGAGACACTACCCTCCATGTTTTATATATCAAACAATTGCACATAAGATAAGCCATAAAAAGATACATACAGCCTGGTAATAGTCCTTCATCGTACTCCGATACTCCTTCACAGATCTACGGAGAACCTGGTAGCTATCTTCGTCATCTGCATCTGTGGTTCTAGCACACTTTAATTATAAAGGAAAATACAAGCATAAACATGAATTTGACAGACAAATTGACACGAGCACCACACATGGAAATTAGCTACGGCCTCAATATGTCTTTTGGATTAATCTGGATTTCATAGGAATTGAAATAATTCTTAAGGGCACCATTCCCTCCACAAAGGATATTAGGGACATGAAGTTTCTCCCATAATATAGAAAAGGGTGCATACCATCCTCGCCATGATGATGTTGATACACAACAGCTGACTTGTACTCTGAAATGAAATCGTTCGGAGGTTCAGCAACTAGTTGTCCATATGCTCCATATCCACTCCCTGACTTTATTGTTCTTCTTGGTCTCTCCACTGGTCTCTCCTCGGTTCTCTCAGAAGCACAAAACAGAGAAGCCAGAATATCCTTCTCGAGATCATTTCTCTCCTTTTGCTGTCCAGTAAATTCTGCTCCGTTTGTATTTGAAGCCCTATCTCTGTTACTGCATGAGACGAGCACAGACAAGTCAGAGTGATTGTTATAATAAACTAGGAACTAATGAACTATAACTAAAGTATTGAAAACGCATACCCTTCGGTGGAGTTTTTGGATTTTCTGTCGGATGATACTTCATATTTCAGGGACAAATCTGCAGACTGGACAATAATCTCAAATAAGACGTAAGGGGAGATAAATACCAAAGTAGAATTTACTAAGCGTGCTGAACCGATTTCATGGACTAGATCTTACTGTACCTAAAACCTAAATGCTACACAAAATGAGCCCCCTTGTCCATCAAAACTATGACAAAACAATAAAGACATTTTTACTTTCAAATATCGATTACAAGAGCTGCACAAAACTGCATGAGTACATCCACTTACATGAAGTGTGAGCTCTCTACGTCTTTACCTCCTTATGTGACGTTAAGAAATCCGAAAGCTTAAACAAATTGTATTATATATTTGAACTAACTTTTCTGAGTAACTGATTGGAATGTACATTAGTGAAGCAGCTTGAGATGTTATTGGTAGAAATCAGGAGGCACACAAATCCCGCTTTGGAAGTGTTACTAACCTTCTCACTGGATTTTCTGACGAGTTCGTTCCCTTTCTCGGAAGTTGATGCTGGCAGATTAATCAGTTTTTCCATGCTCTGAATAGTATTAAAAGAAATTGTATAACACCAGAAGAAACTGGGAAAATTATTTTGCACATACATCATATAGTAACGAAAAGGCTACAAAAATTGTAAAGAAACTGCCCTTCAGGTTTCGAGAAGTAAAGAGGGTTTTGTGTACCTTTTCCATATCGTATCTGCAACTATCTGCATATTCCAAATAAACCAGGATTAGCGTTCACACATTAAGGTCATTGAACAAACAACGCTTAAATACAACACTAACATCCATCAATTGGATCCAAAGTAGTCATCTTAAATCTACAACCATCAAACATTGCAATCAAAACATTCAACACTCAGTTCATGCACTAAGTCATTCTTTTAATTACGGTATAAGAATCGTACATTGCCCCAACTTAATCATTTTCTTACTTTTACTCTCGTCTTCCTTCTCTAAACCAATTCACTCTTGCCCTCTACACTTCAATGTTCTTTATTCCCACTCTTCACTCCCAACTCCGATAACCATGAGTGTGCACGATACTTCAAGTGAATGAGTGAGAGCGTGTCTAATCGTAAAAGCATTATATCATCTCTATTCGAGAAATCCAACACGAGCGAATTCAGCAAAACTAATAATCCACATTATGCTAGAGAAAATTCAAATCATCCTTAACAATTTCAACAATCATTTCAAACTCGTAAAGACTAACCTTCATGTAAATTTATAAACCAATGAACAAGACAAACTGAAAATCTCAAAATAGAACAGATAAGGATCGAACTTCACCAAGAACTTGCCGAATCTGATCCCTTTCTAGCTTGAACCCAACTCCAAGCATACTGAACAGAAAATCCTCCATGCCCTGGTGGAGCCGTTCATCCCTTGAGGAACTAGACTCATCGTTTTTTACCCAAGTTTCCGACATTGGCAACACACTGGGGTCCAGCTTCAAGGGCTTGGTTGCTTCATTAGACCCATTTGCCGGGGCCGGCGCCGTTTCCTTCACATACTGCTTCCCAATAATGCTCGAAACGCTACCAACCGAAACCGGCCGATATTTAGGCTTTGAAGCTCTGGGATTCCCATTCCCATTTTCTTGATAAGGCGGCTTCTTATAGATACTATTGACAGATAATCCGGAAGTTTCTCCGCCATTGGGTGCAGAGGTAGCCAGAGATTCGGCGGCGTCGTCAGCATTCTTCCCCGCCTTGCAATACGCAGAAGTGATTTGATCGAGAGAAAACGCAGCCCCAAACACCTCCAGCAAACCCCTCAGCGCCATCTCGTCAGCGAGACTCGACGCGCCGTTCGAACCAGAGGCCTCCATTTTCCCAGAAACTCGACGTAACACAAAAATGGATTCTGGGGAAGACGAAGAGACTGATTAGAACAACAGAGGTGGATTCTTCCCTAAACAAAATTCTGGGTTTGAATCAGGAATGCAAAACAATCAACCCCATTTGAACAAAAATTTAAAATTCATAAGAATTAATCGAAATTTCGGACTCGTAGACTCAAAGTTTGAAGCTTTTGGTACTCAAAGACGCTGTTTTGTTCTTCCTTTTTCAAAAATCCAACAGCAGTGATAATATTGAATTGAATGGTTTGAACAAAATCTGAATGCGAGTGAAGTTATGAGAGTGAGTGGATTGAAGAATATTTAGTATAAATAAATTAAAAAAAATAGAGAATAAAGTAAACTGGAAGGACAAAAACAAAGAAACAGAAGAAAGCAGCATGCTTTTGGCGCCTTCGCTGTTTGCTTACTCGCTTTCTCCCTTCCGAAGCACGTTCCTTCCGATGGAAGTCGTTGCGGAACTCCCAAAGACACTGGATTTCTGGCCCACTGAGTGATTGAGAATGAGTGGTCAAGTCTCAGAGTTTAAGCACTGATTAGTGATTGCCCACCTGGTTAATTACCAACCAAAAATACACGGATTTGGTCGACTAAATTATGTGATGTTAAGAAGAGTCGTTCACGCGCGTAAGTGATATGTGGCTGTTGATGTATACGGGTTAAAATGCATCAATGGGTGAAAGTGACTTAACAGAGACTATACCAAACCGCTTTGATACATTAATTTCTTGTTTGATATTAAATTGGGAGAATGTTTGTTTGGTATGTTTATTAATTTTTCATATCTAAGTTGATACGCGATACCAAATCAAGAAATATAAGAAGATTTATATGTATGTTATGTCATTTGGTTGACGAGATATTTTTTAATATTTCTAAAACACAACGTACTACACCATATGTCATAATATTATAACACGTGGTATACCGTATTATGTTTCAAGTACACATAAAAGTTTATGCCACCAATGTTTTCTTTGAAGACTATATTAGTTATGACTCATTCTAATATCTAATGCAGCAATAGTATTAGTATTATAGAAATAAAATATGTGTTAAAATATCATTAGACTAGAATAAAAAAAGGTGAGTATATATAGAGTACTCACTAGCAGTGGCGAAGCCAGGAATTCTCGGGGAGAGGGGCGAACTTATATGCGTGCAAGGTTGAAGAAAAATGGCAACAAGCGAATTTTTTATATAGTAATGTTTTCCATAATTAATCAATACAAATAAATTATAGTTGTTGTCGGCAAGGTTTCATGTCATGAAAACATCGCATAATAGACTCATTATCAGTAAAAGCAAATACATCTCTCTCAATGTAAACAACCATGTTATCACTCAACCATTGATCTCCCATTTTGTTACGCAATGATGTTTTCGCAATCTTCATAGAAGAAAAAGCTCTCTTCACCGAAGCGGTTGCAACCGGTAACACCAAAGCCAATGTAAGAAGTTTATACACTAACATATAGCTTTCACACTTCTCGGTTCATTTTGTGAGATTTAGGTTAACAAGGTTCATTTTGGAGGTAGTATCTATGAATTGCTTCGAGATAATTGGAGAAGGATTTAAGCACTGTTTCTTATAGTATCATTCCATTTCGTAACTGTATAACAAATTCTAAACCACAATTAAAAATTGAGTAAGTTGATTAGGGTTTATAGCGGTTACTGCAATCAATTTTTATTACTAAATCCTGCGTGATTCAAGTTCCTATAATATATATAATGTATGAATCCTCTTTTATGTACTTCAAAAAAAAAATCAATATTCATATGAATAAACTATAATCGATAACCATAAAATTGCAATATGGGATTTGAGACAATTTAGAAAATTGCAATATGGGAATAAAGGTGGGGGTATGGGATTTGTAATTTATGGGCAAGGGTGGGGCTAATAATTGAAACGGGTGGGAGGATTGGGATGGGGACCAATGGTCCCTCCCTTTTTAACTGTTTTTTATTTGATTAATGCAAAACGACATCGTGGTTCCCCAAACAAAAATTACAAATTATAAAAAAGAACCTGCAAGCTCGCAGTTCCCAGATTCGAACCAGGAACCACCGTGGTTCCCAGATCCTGGCCGAACCAGAGGGGTTCAAGCCTCCCTCCTGCCTTTGTTTTCTGGTGAGCGGAGGGGCGGCACCCCTCTGCTGCAGAAGTCCCGTAGAAGAAGTTCAGAACAGAGGAGAGGGAGCGGAGCCTGGGTTTTCCGGTAGGGGGAGGGGCTGAACCGGCGCTGGGGCTATGTTTTCCGGCGAGGGGAGTGGCGACGGCCACTCCTCGCCCTCACGTGGCTTCGCCACTGCTCACTAGTAAGTACCTAAATACTATCTGTATAAATGGGCCCCACACTAGCAAAAGGAGGACTTTTTAGTTGTGACGGGAATACAAGTAGTATATCACGTGTTTTAATAGGAATTGTAGGAAATTTTATTTTTAAGTTATTAACTTTTTAGCACATATATCCCACCATTTGTTTAATGACACGTGATGTATCATCTCGTGTACGGAGAGTGGGGTATGCCTTTACGCGTGACCTGAGTTTTCAAAACAACATAAATTTCATTAAATGAGAAAGGCCCAATACATATACACCAGATTGGCCAATATAAATTGGGGATAGTCAATAAGCTCATTCAACAAAAAGACAGAAAACGAAAAATAGAGCCCTAGGCAGAAGGCATTTGGTGGCGCCGCCGCTGCCGCCACTTCCACCTAGCCATAAGCCACAAGGGTAGTTGCCCTAAGAAAATCGACACCGCGTTGGATTCGACAAAGGCACTGCAACATAAAAATTTCAAACCCGCAACAAGAGAACAATCTCAACCAGATTTCTTCAATGAAAACATCGCACCGGAAGAGAATCACCACGTCCAAACCCCAATCACAAACCCCTGCAAAAAGAAAAAGAAAAAATCACAAACAATAAAGAAGAGATGGGGCTAAGGGGCATTAAAACACCCTCCTAATTTGCTAAAAAACTGTCAACGTGACCAAATTCTCTTTTCTTTTGATTTCAATTCTCCTGCAACGGTCATTAAATGGATGGCTCATATCGATTCATTCATGCAAATGGTTTGAATTAGTGCAAAGGGAGGTGAAACAGTGTGAATTACTCCATCATTCCCTGTTAATTCTTCTATTCATTAGATAATTTAACTACCTACTGAATTATTTGATTGGTAATTATCAATGTAAGCAGCTCGTTAATGTCAATTAGGTTTTAATTAGGCCATTTCTAGGCTTTCTTACTTCCACTGTTACACATAAACCCTACTTGCATGCAGAAATTATCAATTAAATTCGGTTTTTCCTTTATTCCAACATATTCTATTTCACTCTAAACAATAAAAAGGTAAATTTGAACTTGAGTACAGAGCAAAAAAATACCGCTCTAGCCAACTTAATCGTGGTACTCAGGTTTGCAGTTTCTATTTTATATTTATTGTGAAATATGATTAGTTCAAAACAGTTACAAATTCTCTAATCACGTAAACACCATGCTGCCCTGGTTTCCCTAACCAAATGCATCTTCATTTGCTTGCTTCCCGTAGTTTTGCTAAAAAAACTGCCTTTTTATGCCATTTTCACTGAGACATACTGATCTGCATGCAGACTTGACTATATATAAACCCTAAACATGAAGAACTAGACGATCATAGGCGAAAGAAAATAAGTAGCTAAAGATGGCAACACCAAAAAAATGGGCATGCGTAGCTTGTTTGCTGTTATTAATTAACTGGGGAGTGAGCTCTGCTCAAAGGGCAATTAATATTGGCAAGGATAAAGCTGTCCTAGTTGATAAACCAGATTCCCTTGGCTTCGGACAAATTGGAGGAGAGCTTGGCGGGCAGATGGGAGGGGGGCTTGGCGGACAGATGGGAGGAGGGCTTGAAGGGCTAATAGGAGGAGGGCTTGGAGGGCAAATAGGAGGAGGGCTTGGCGGACAAATGGGAGGAGGGCTTGGTGGCGGTCAGATGGGAGGAGGGCTTGGCGGACAAATGGGGGGAGGGCTTGGAGGACAAATTGGAGGAGGCATTGGTGGAGGATTGATGGGAGAAGGGGTTGGCGGACAAATGGGAGGAGGGGTTGGCGGACAAATCGGGGGAATTATTGGAGGAGGACTTGGTGGACAGATGGGAGGAGGGGTTGGCGGACAAATGGGAGGAGGGGTTGGAGGACAGATGGGAGGAGGGGTTGGCGGACAGATGGGAGGAGGGGTTGGGGGACAGATGGGAGGAGGGGTTGGCGGACAAATGGGAGGAGGGGTTGGCGGACAGATGGGAGGAGGGGTTGGCGGACAAATGGGAGGAGGGCTGGGTGGACAAATCGGCGGAATTATTGGAGGAGGACTTGGTGGACAGATAGGAGGCGGGATTATTGGAGGTGGTATTAGTTCCAATCCAGGTTTTGGTGTCGGAGGTGAGGGGACTTGTGGTGGCCGTGGATATAGTGGTGGTGAAGGCGGTGGTAGTTGCGGTGGCCAAGATGGTGGATATGGATGCGGAGAAGGGGGTGGTAGTTGTGCTAACCAGGGCGGTGGATATGGATGCGGAGACGGTGGTGGTAGTTGTGGTGACCAAGGCAGTGGATGTGGTGGAAGCTACGGAGGTGGCAATTGTGGCGGCAAAGGTGGTGAAAGTGACGGTGGGGAAGGCGGTGGTCATTATGGCAGCCAAGGCGGTGATGCTAATTCCAGTGTTCACCATAACAATCTCAAAACGGCCTATGTATCCAGGGAGGCAAGCAAAAGCCATGAACAAAATGGCAACCATGACGGACATGAACAATGGAAGACGCCAACAGATGAAAGTAACCACGATTCTGAATCGCGTCAAGCGCATGTTATCGATGCCATAGCTCCACAAGTTCTGGACGCCATTGCCATGGCTCCACAATCAGGCTAGGCAGACCAGGATCTTCTATAATAAGCTAAATATATATATATCTGGTGTAATACTGTGTTTCACAAAAGTTCAATAAAAAACCCCCCAAAACTTGCGACCAAAGATGTGTTTTGCCCTAAGGCCTCTTAGAAATTGGACTGAGATTGCACACGGAGTTAAAATAGTTACCGAATTTACATGAATTTTGAAATCTATTTATCTATATATTTTCATTTACATGCATTAATTAGGAGAACAACTTACATGACACGAGTACATTGTAACAGTATACTATTGTTATATAAGTCATTCTCATCGGTTAGAGCAACACCAACATTTACATTTCCTAATATGTAAGTGTTTGCATAACATTACATCTAAAAACGCTCTAAAAACGAGACTACTCTTTGTGCAAGGGCTGTATACAAAGCTACCGTGGACTATTGGGATATGGACAAAATTAAAGATACTATAAACAATTTTGGTTATTTTTCAGGTGTTTGAACTTGGTGCCTCAAATTAAACCATGTCGCCACGAGAACAAACCTAGCAACACTAGATTCAAATATATAAAGTCCAGTCTATAGAAGTAGTGAAAGGCATTCAGATCAACTATAGGAGGTACGTACTATGTAGGCAAAAGAAAGTAGTAGGGGGCAAAAACACCAAAAAATGGGGATGCATATGCATAGCCTATTTGTATTTGCTATTACTTAGCTTGGGGTGTGGAGTAAGTTCTGCTCACTCATAGGGTCATGATTGGCAAGGACAGATCACTAGTTGAAAAACCAGATACCCTCGCCGGCTTCAGACAAACAGGAGGAGAACGCCTTGGCGGACCAATCTGAAGGACTAGAAGGTTGGGTGGTGAACAGGAACAGGATCGCCGAGGAGCTAGTTGCCTTCGTATAAAGGCTGGAGGAAGGGATGCTGGAAGGGGTGATGGATTTCCAATTGTTGATTTCGTTTTAGGTGGTGATAATGGAGGTCAATTATGCCCACAGGTTCATCGCCCTACATGCAGCCACCTACAAAGGAGTTGGCAGATTCTTAGATCCAGTCCACCGCTGATTCCAATGTCCACAGTTACAACCTCAAATATGTACATGGAAGCAAGCAAAAGCCATGAACAAAATGACAACCGTGAAATTGAGGACAAACACGAACAATGGAAGACGCAACTGATAAAAGCAACCGCAATTCCAAATCTTCTCAAGTGCAAGTTCTGGATGCCATGGCCATGGCGCCACAAGTTATGGATGTCATTGCATGGCTCCACAATCAGGCTAGGCAGACCAGGATCTTCAACTATACTTAATAATATGCTATTTATATATCTGGTGTATATAAGCATCATTGTGTTTTGCCCTAACAGTGTTAAGGCCCGCGAATTCTATTGACGAAACTTAGAAATTGGACTGAAATTCTGAAGTGAAGCACAGTGATCAAATGTGATCTGCGTCTAAGCACAGTGACGAACAATGCATTTGACCTTAAAATATAAGCATTTAAGACCTCTAAAGGGCAATAAGATCACATAATGCAACAGCCACTAAACTTGTTCTATTTTCGTTATACAGTACAGTTTAAAATTCACCAGTTAATTAGAAAATACAACTTATTGTAGCTAGCAGGCAGTCTCATGGGTGAATGTTATTCTCCTCCTTGACAAGAGTTATGTCGGCCCAATTTGAAGCACTACCAGTGCGCGGAATGCTGGGGATTCGAGTGTACTGATCCACCCGAAACGTCACTCCACAAACTTGTCCATTGTCGTCTTCACGCCTAATTGCCCTTACCTTGTGCATTGGATGAACAAAGCTCATCAACCCACTTCCACTTGTGAATATGCAACCTGTTAGACCATTTAAAACCATTTACTTAGCTTCGGGTCAAGTTACCGCAAATTCGGGCAGGGAAAGGTAAACGAGGGTCCCCAATTCGGATTTTGGGAATAACCTGGAGGGAAAGGTGAACAGAATTTTCCACAAGCCTCGATGATGATGTCAAGATTGTGTGAGCAGACTAGGGATCCATCTCCTGCCATTCCCCAGTGAAGCTCCACGCTTCCATCTCGGTCCTAACATTTGCAAAAGTTGCATTGTGGAAGAAACAACGTCAAAAGCTTTCCTCAGCATGTCAAACAATGGAATCATACGTTTCAATACTACGTAATTTCGGAAACAACTCACCCTGGCAGCAAAAAGTGTATCAGTTCTAGCATCGAAGAGAATAAATGCGAATTTTCCTTGTAGATCTTTGATGACTTGATCCGGAGGGTAGGGTGCGCGATCTCTTAGGACTTTATAGGCTTCAACAACGACCATAGCTTCTGTTGCTTGTCTTGGAAGGCCGTAGTGTCGTCTCAGATCACGAGTGTTTTCCAAAGTGCCTATAAAAATGCAGAACACATCGTCTAGGATAACAATGCACCTGCAAATACAGAAAAATGTGACACAAACTGATCGAGTAGCGAAATTCGAGCTTCAATATTGCATGCAGACTTTGGTGCAAGAAAATATCTAGACGACTGGATCATATGATGTGAGAACTCGGACATTTCCTGCAGATCTTGATCAAAATCCATTTGGAAGCTAAACAAGTGCAAAAAACGATACCATAAATGCTTTTAGTTGTCAAAAAGTGCTTTTAATCATACCAAACAAGCCCTTAATACCTTGGGTGTGGCTGAACACTATCATTGTCCTGTGACAAAGCCATGAAACTTCCATTAGAAAGGTGGCAAACAGTGGACTCGGGACACGACGACTGGAAAATCTTCAAAATCTCCTCTCTGGTCTTTGCCTTCTCCACCACATTCGAAGGAACCCTCAGCTCCTCGGGCGGTTTTCCGACCGCTTTCTCAAAAGCCGTCAACATTTTTCCGGCTAAACCTCCAACGACACAGAGCTATAAATCTCTTGGTTTATTTTTTCCAAGTATCTGAGATTCTGAAGAAAGCAAGTTTGCTAGCTTATTACAAGATTGGTGCGTGTGTTGTGTGGGAGTATGCATGTGGCAGCTTTTTAAGGGTTTAGACGTGGAGAATGCTGGAGAAGGCAAGTCATATTATTGCCAAAAATATTTTGGCTTCTACCTAAAGGTGGTGGACGTTACAATGGTTAAAATGCAAATTCCGATAAAAATTAAGAGAAAATGATTTATGCTTTCAGGCTTCAGCATCTTCTGAATGGAATTTGAGATTTGCATCGAATTAAATTTTTAATTTTTTCTCTTGTTCAAGGAGTGACTCGTGTTCGACAGTCAGACCATGTGACTTTGTTGGATCTCTTTGCAAAAAAATGAGTTTTTTGTATAGAAATGCTAAAGCGGTTTTTTCAAAGTGAGACTCTTTGACGTTTCAGTTTAACGTTAATTCATGTACTAATATTAAAAAATATTATAGCAAAAAATCCATAAAAAACCCCACTCCTTTGTGGGTGGGTCAGACACGTGGTCTAACTATCGAACACCAAATTTTGGAAAAAGATCCGGTGAGGATCCTTTTTGTAGGGATCCCACAATCGTGTCCATTCATCGTACATCGTGCAGTCAGTTTTCGTTAGATACGCTGGATTCTTTTCCAAGGATCCTAGGAATCCCGCAATCGTGTCCGTTCATCGTACATTGTGCGATCAATTTTCGTTAGGTACTATTTATATTTGAATTTAAAATTTAAAATTTAAAATTTTAAATGATTTTTGACCGAACGATGTACGATAAATGAACACGATTGCAGGATTCCTAGGATCCTTGGGAAAAGGTCCATAAAGATGCATCGAGTTCAAATGAAAACTTAAACCTAAAAGAATCAAAATGGTTATTAAAAGTCCCTTAATTTTCGTGCTTTTTGTGTTTTATGGTGGAAGAAAAGCATCCACGAAATCCAGATTGTGTCAATAGTATTCACATCAATGCTTGTGGGAAGGAGTCAATCAACCAAAAGGAATCGATCCCCCATGAACTGACCGGAAAATACAAGCCGGAGTCTCATGTTCAAGATCAGGTTTCTATAACCCATATCCATAGCAGATTGCAGATTAAGATTTTACAAAATTGTGAGGGCACTTCAACCCAGCATAAAACGAAAACCGTTCAGTTGACTATCGTTTTTACTTGATGTAAGCAACTGTACAACCGTAATTCGTCGAGCTCTCCGGTTCGTACTTGGCTACTCGTGGATGTTTTTTCAAAATCTCAAGTGCTCTCTCTTTAACCACCCCTGTGCCCATTCCATGTATGACGAAGATAACTGATTGAGACTCTCTAGCAGACAGGACCATGTCCAGGAGGTAAGAAGCTTCCTCCACCCTCATGCCACGGAGATCCACTGTGTTCTTTGACGTTTGTACCGCTGGACCATAGGATACCTCCCCACTTCCGGTTTCCCCATTACGACTCCGCCCAACCTACAATGTCAAATCAAAATGATCAGATTCTATCGGTGGGCTTGATGGTATCCCTCAGAAGCGCAATTATAGACATTCGTCTGCGCTAAAATAGCATCTCGCATCTGTTAAGTCCAAGTCCAGTTTTGTACAGGAGTATACATTAGCGTATGCACAAGCAAATATTACCAATTCATAACAAATAATTTGTCTAGAACTTGTGTGAGGAGTCAAAAGAGATGGAGGCAGGTACGAGTTGTAATCATGCATGTGGAACAATTAGAAGGGATATATACCTGCTGCTTCAATCGTGGGACAGAACTAGGCGTGGCATTCTTATCAGCGCTAGGGATAGCTCTAATGTCGCTCTTCTTCAAGCGAACCTTTATTTTACCATATTGTACAAGGACTGTCCCATCATCTCCAGGTGCTTCAGCTACAGTAGCTATCTTATCTCCCAGTCGCTTCAAATAAACTTGCTCTCCCAATCGGGGTGTATATGAAGTAGCAGATGTCTCACTAACCAACAGATCATCCTCAGGAGAGTGAGCTTCAACGACAGATGTAATTGCAGCTTCTGATTTCCTAATCAGCAAATTCAATTGATCAGCAGCAGCAATTTTGAGTCGGTTATCAAACTCCTTCAGCACAGCCTCCATTTGGGATTTTGCAGCCTGCACTTCTTGCTGAACCTGTAGTGTTTCCTTTGCCATAAGAGCTCTCTTGCGCAACTCAAGATCTTCTGCCTCATCGTGAATCTTCAATTTAACAAAAGCAAATAAGTAAGGACATAACGACGAGCCACACAGAAACAAGACAACGAAAAATGGTAGCAGCAGGAAAATTGCAAGAAAATAAGGAGCGTCATCATGGATCTTAAATTTACCTCAAAATAAATATCCATGATATCTGAATGAAGAGATGCAGCCATTTTGGCCTGAGCTTCCAGTCTGTTTCTTTCCTCTACTAACGACCTGATATAGCAAACCTTTTCGCTCCTGTTGCTTTTCAGGCATTAACCTCTGCACCCATTTCTGTGCATGCTCAATTACGTGTTGATTGAAACCAATGGATTTAGCAATACTCAATGCATTTGAATCACCGGTACTTCCCCACAGGATCCGGTAAGTAGGTTGTAAGGTCTCTGGAGAAAATTCCATGGCTGCATTTTCAAATTGATTATCCTTTTCTTTCAGGCGACTTAAATCCGCATAATGAGTAGTCACAACGGCTAAGTCAACACGATCTTTGAGATATAGCAATATGCTGGCGGAAAGAGCCACACCTTCTGAAGGATCAGTTCCACTGCCAATTTCATCAATGAGGACAAGTGATTCTTTTGAGGCCACTTCCAATATATTACGAATCCGCGAAATGTGCCCACTAAAAGTTGAGAGATTTTGCTCTAGAGACTTCAATCGAAAAAAAACCATAGTCAGACAAATGAAAACTTAAAGAACCAAGGAGTTTCTGCCATAATTAAGGTAAACAACTACCTGATGATCTCCAATATCAGCCAGAACAAGATCAAACCATGGAAGCTTTGGGTGGTTTTTAGCAGGCAGATACATGCCAGCCTTCGACATGAGAGATGCCAGGCCCAAAGTTTTCATGGAAGCTGTTTTCCCCCCAGTATTAGGTCCTGAGATTACAACCACTCTGGTTCCACATCCAATTTTGATATCTATTGGCACTGGAAAATCAGATGTACGACCAGATAAACTTCCAGAAATAATTTTTACACCATTTCTGTTGTTGGAGAAAAGTGGATTTCTCGATGCAAAATCATCAGACAAAATTTTTAAGGATGACTCAAGGAGCAATGGATGTTGCAGCCCTTCTATATCTACAGCAGCCAGAAAACCAGCCCCACCAGAATACAGGTCCTTGGAACTAAAAATTGGACATACCCCATTCATCCGCAGAGCATAAGCAGCTCTAGCAAAAGCAAGATCCACTTCCAAAACTTTATCTAACAAATACATTATCAGTACTTCTGATTTCGCAATTTCAGATGTAAGGAAGCTCAAAATGCCGATTTCCTCAGCTCTCTCAGCATTCGAAAGCCTCACTTCCATGTTGTTCAACTCCACCTGCCTCTTTAGGTTCCACAAAGTATGTTGCACCGGAACTACTAGCATCCAAAACTATGCAACCCAGAAGCCAATGTTTGTGTGTGGCCCTAACACCGACGCACATCCTAGCCCTCCGCATAGTCACCAAAGGGCTATCAATGCCGCCCGATTTAAAAATCTGGGTTGACACTTCCTTCAGCAAAGAATCCAGATTTTCCATGTTCCTCTTCCTCTCTGACCTAATGATCTCTAAGTCTTCGCTAGCCGTGTCAAGTATTATCGAAAGCTTGCAATCTATACATACTCCTATCGTTTTCTCTAACTCTACTAGGAAATCACAATCCTTGAGTATTTCAATCAGTGGCAAGTACCTGTTCAAGTACAACTTAACAAAAAATAAATCATAAAAATTTGATTTGTCTTTACATTTTTATCAATTTATCACTAAAATTAAGTACTTCACTAAACCCAATCTAACCAGTGCTCCAAATTCAACCCAAATATATTCATAGAAACGAAAATAAAATAATTAATTACTTGAATAATAGACAAGGAAAGCTCGATAGACCGATACCTGTCCGTACAATCTGCACCCAAATCCAAGCCCTTCACTTTTTCGAACAATCCCTTCGCGGCAGTCAGCGTCCTGCGCACAGCGCAGAGCTCGTTAATGGTAAGCAATTTGCCTGAGACGGCGGAGCTCACGATATCCGAGACGTCCTCGACGGCCGAGAAATCCGAGGGTGGAGAACCGACGGCCGCGATGGCATCCACCGCGGCGGCTGTCTGATCGAGAAGCTTCTGGCTCTCTTCCTTGGACTGGCCGAGTGGAACCCGGGCCTTCTGCGCGGTCGAGAAGCCCATGGCTGTGGACGCCAGCCCCGAGAGCTGCTTGCAGATCGAAGCCCATTCTAGGGTTTCTAGGGTTTCGGATTGGAGGGAATTCGCGAGGCTGAGTCGGCTGGAGTGCGACTCGGCCGAGTTGGAGAGCGAAAAGGAGGTAGTGGCGGCGGCGGCGGTGGTGGTTTGAGGGCTCGGGCCAAGAAGAGGTTGGCGGTGAGTTGCAGTGGAGGAGCGAGCGAGGGAACGAGTTGACTCAGTGAGTTGAACATGGCGGAATTGGTGGGTACGAGGCGATGGGTTTTTGCATTTTATCCGCTCAGAAGAAAACTGTGGAGGGAAAGAAACGGTAATATTCAGACTCTTCTGGCCGCGGCGTGGCGCCAGTGTTTAAGCACGTCGCTTGGTCGTTCTGCCTTTCCCAACTACATGTCGTTTTTCCCTCTTCATTTTTGGCAGACAACTTGGGGCGAGTTTGATTTTCAAAACGAGTCATAAGTTTTAATTTTTTCACATTGCATTTCGGGGATAAGCAACAGTTATGACGGTATTATTCGTAATCGCTTAAGTCTTTACTGCATGATTGTTTACCTATTCGGTAATTGCATAAATATTATATTCACTCATAACCAATTAACTCATATTCACTGGATTCTTTTTCTTTATCTTCAATACAGGACATGTTCTGACATATGAACATCAAGATGAAGTACCAATATTGGAGCCCGATGCTAGCCTAATTTTATAATGTTACACACAGCTTTCACCTCCCCCACGAAACTTTTTTTTCTCTAATTGGTGTCAGACAATTGAGGTTCTTTTTCTCTTCCTACCAGAGTCACCATTGAAAAATGTACAAAAATGATACTTTGGTTCTCACTTTGAGTCTCCATCTTACCAACTACTGCAAACAACCACAACAAAACCAAAAGATAAAAACACTGCATTATATATGTACATTATACATATTCACACTAGAGAACCACGTCTTTTTTTTTTTGTAAAAAATACAAATTTTTTATTTTCTCAAAATATTATCCGTGAGCATTAAGGAAATCTTTTATAACGTATTTGGAAGCGGATTTACAATGTATTGAGCAACAAGTGTATATTTAGTAGAATATTTAAGTTGAAAAGTAAAAAAAATAAGTGAAAAATATAGAGATGTTAAAATGTATACATAGTGTATATTTTTTCTTTTTTCTTTTTTAAAATTAGAGATGTTATAATTTTTCTGGCACCCTCAAGAATTTGAATCATTTTTGTACATTTTTCTTTTATTTCTCATACCACTACAACAAACTATCATATTTATGTTTTTCAAAATATAACTTTCTATACGTGGAGCCCGACTCGTTTTGCGTCCTCGAAGCCTGCCTCGTCTTATGTGCCTGGGTTCACCTAGTTATGCAAGTAAGGTGTTCGCATAAGTTTGCATGCCATAAGCCCATCCTTTTTGCATCCACGAAACCCACGTCATTTTGGCATGCCCCGAGTCAGCCTTGCTTTATGTGCCCATAGCTTGCCTCGTTTTGCGTGTTAGAAGCCCGCCATGTTTTTTCGTTAGCGGATTCTGCCTTATTTTGCGTGCCATGGTTCGTCTCATTCTGCGTTAGCTAAGTCTGCCTCGTTTCGCTTACGTCGAGCCCGCCTTGTTTCTCGTGCGTCGAGCTCGCCTAATATCACATCCCGACCCGGGGTCCACCACATCCCGAGCCCGCTCCACCACCGTAGCACGATATTGTCAGCTTTGGGCCCCGACTACGCCCTCACGGTTTTGTTTCTGGGAACTCATACGAGAACTTCCCAGTGGGTCACCCATCATGGATTGCTCTCGCGCGCTACTCGCTTAACTTTGGAGTTCCCATGGAACCCGAAGCCAGTGAGCTCCCAAAAGGCCTCGCGCTAGGTAGGGATGGGAATATACATATAAGGATCACTCCCCTGGGTGATGTGGGATCTCACAATCCACCCCCCTTAGGGGCCCGACGTCCTCGTCGGCACACCACGGCCAGGGTTAGGCTCTGATACCAAATTGTCACATCCCAACCCGGGGTCCACCACATCCCGGGCCCGCTCCACCACCGTAGCACGATATTGTCCGCTTTGGGCCCCGACTACGCCCTCACGGTTTTGTTTCTGGGAACTCACACGAGAACTTCCTAGTGGGTCACCCATCATGGGATTGCTCTCGCGCGCTACTCGCTTAACTTCGGAGTTCCCATGGAACCCGAAGCCAGTGAACTCCCAAAAGGCCTCGCGCTAGGTAGGGATGAGAATATACATATAAGGATCACTCTCCTGGGAGATGTGGGATCTCACACCTAACACCCATGTTTTCTGACAAATATGCAAATTTTTTATTTTCGCAAAATATATATATATTTTTTAGCATTAAGTAAAACTTTTTAAGGAATTTTGAAGCAGTTTTACGGTTTATTGAGCAACAAATGTATATTTAGTAGAATATTTGAGCTGAAAACTATAAAATGAGTGAAAAGTTATAGTAGTGAGGCCTAGAACATTGTCAAATGGGGTTCTACACTAAAGAATCTCAACGGGAAGTCTCACCTTAATTTTTAAAACTTCACACTGAGGCGAAGGTGAAAATAAAAAGACTGAACGGTGATTTATGTATGAATTTGCAAAACTGATTGAAGAATTTGAATCATTTTTGTACATTCTTCAAAATATATTTTTACATACGTGGAGCCCGACTAGTTTTCTGAGCACCCGGGAGTCCGCCTCGCTTTGCGTCCTCGAAGCCTATCTCTTCTTATGTGCCTGGGTTCGTCTCCTTCTATAAGTAAGGTGCCTGCATCGTTTTGCATGCCAGAAGCCCGCCCTATTTGCTTTCACGCACGTTGTTTTGGCGTGCCCGAGCCAGCCTCGTTTTGCGTGCTAAAAGCCCGCCTTTTTTGCGTCCACGAAACCGGTGTCGTTTTGGCATGCCCGGAGCCAGCCTCGTTTTTCATGAAGCTCACCCCGTTTTTTCGTGAGCAGAGCTCGCCCATGTTTTGCGTGCATGATTCGTCTCATTCTGCGTGAGCTAAGTCTACCTCGTTTCGCGTGCGTTGAGGCCGCCTAACACTCATGTTTCTGACAAAAATGCAAGTTTTTTATTTTTACAAAAAAATTTTGCTGAACATTAAGTTAAGCTTTATAAGTAATTTGGAATCAGTTTTACTGTTTATTGAGCAACAAATGTATATTAGTAGAATATTTGAGCCGTAAACTAAAGAAATAAGTGAAAAATTATAGTAGTGAGGCCTAGAACATTGTCAAATGGGGTTCTACACTCAAGAATCTCAACGGAAAGTCTCACATTAATTTTCAAAACTTCACAGTGAGACGAAGGTGAAAATAAATAGATTGAACGATGATTTATGCACAAATTTGTAAAACAGACTGAAAACTGTGAGGGTGTTTATATGGATATATATGTATATATGGATTTAGCTCATGTTTGTTTATTGTAATCCAAGTCACGAACATATAATAATTAACTACTACTCAGAACACCAAAACAATTAATTTATAAGAAAACTAATGAAAAGTTCAAAAAAACTTTCCTTTTAACGAAAAGCTATTTTTAAAGATATAGTGAATAGTGTTAGGTAAAAGTAAAAATATGGTTTTTCATTAAAAGTGAACAGTACCGGGAGTGTTTCGTTAAAACTCCCTTAATTTATTGCTATTATGAGAAAAAGCATGTTGCAGGAAGGATTTGTTTAATTAAGACTCTGCTGAGAAAAAATTAAAAGTCAAACCTCGCCGCATCAGTGTTGTCGTTGGTCGAGAGGAAAGAGCACGCAAAAGCAAAAGAGAGTGAAATAGGTACCCTTTTAATAGTGCCCGTTTACAAACTGCAAATGCCACGAAAACAATGCCGGTTGTATTCCGAAACAAAACACATTGTTCATTTGAAGGGAAGAACATGATGCAGAAGATTTCCGATCGCGGTTGGCCACCGGCGAACAGAATTCACTTTCTTGAGATTGTTAGAAAATCCATAAACATATGATTTCACAACAGCAATGGATCAAAAAATGGATCAAAAGGGTATAACTTCAGTTTCATTTCACTTGTTTTCTTTTTTAATCTCTAGTATTACAAGCAATCAGTCCACCAGAACCAATCTCTGATACTCTTCACCGGAGATGGCTGCTTCCATGATGCGATCCGGGCGGATTTCCCCATCATTATCCATGAACATCTTGATCAAGTTCTTGGAGAATCCGCTCAAGAATGCCACCCCAGGTTGGTTCGAAGGCGCAGGCGTAGCCTCCGAGTGCCTCAGATTCCAAAACACTATCTGTGGCACCGCGTTCCCATACCCTTTCTCTTCAAACTTCCTTTTAATTGCCTCGTAATCGGTCTCCCAATCGTTCCCTGTAGCCGAGGATTCATCAAACTCCATGTCGCTGAACACGAACACCCTTTTTATCATATCCTCCGGCTTCAAGTTCCCCTTCACAGCCACCTCGAGAAGCAAATCAAACACCTTTTGGAAATTGGTGTTGTCCCCCCAATCCATGTCTCTCATGAACGCACACTTGGCCCGGAGATCATCCCCTTCGATCAAATGCAGCTTAGGCGACGCACTGAAAGTGATAACCTTTCCTTTCCATGGATCTGCACTCAATTCCGACAACAGAAGCCCCAACGCCACAGACACGTCCATCGGGTCTCCGTTCATGCTTCCGGAGACATCACAAACCGCCAAGGAATTCCTCAACTTCCCCTGCTTCAACAAATCATCCACCATTCTCTTCCACTGAAGCTCAGCCACTTGACACCCCCCATCGTCTTGAACCCGATCCTCATCATCGCTATCCATGTATCTATACACCATATAACTATCAATATTCAGAGAGGCTATGATCTCGTGCGGAAGCAGAGCACCCGCCGCAATGGTCGACTTACCAGCTTTCACATCGGCCAAATACTTTCCGAACCGCTCGTGATCATGCTTCAAGAACTTGTCCTTGTAAAGCTTCATGGCCACGGAAGCCACCCGATTGTAGGGAATCAACCCCCATTGAGTGGCGGACATATAAACCTCCGGCAACTCCAACGCCTTCCTCAAGGGCACCAACACCTCCTTTCTCAGCCTATCACGAACCCTGTACGCGTAATGCTCCTCCTCCAATTCCTGATACTCAATGTAAGATTCTCGCGGGAAAACCTTCTTCGCGATGCATTCGCAGATAAGAGTTGCCCGATCGAACGAGGAGTCAATTGAAGGGCACCACTTCGCGGCAAGGCTGATCTTCTTGGGCTGTTTATCCGAATTCAAGTGCTCAATGTCGGATTTCAAGCACTCCGCGAAGAGATCCGAAACCCTTTCGTGCAAGAATTGGTAATCCGGGTCGCGCTGGTACCTCTCAACCGCCTTCTTCGCCATGGCCAGAAACTTCTCCTTCCTCGAAGCCCTCACATTCTCCTTTTCCAATTGTGCCCTCTCCGCTCCGGTCAAATTTTTCACTTTCGGTACCCGACGCTCCTTGGGCTTTTCGGTCTTTGTGCGCTTAAACCTCCCCCTGCTCAGTACACCCACCACGCTGCTCTTCCTCTCCAACCACTGGCTCTTCTGGATCGCCCTCACGTTCGGACCTTCTAGAAGCCGGTAAAGAATCTCCGGGAGGTCCTTAAAGTACCCAAACTCCGCGAAAGAGAAGAGATTGCAGGCTAGGGTTCTGGGGTGGTGGTTGTGTAGCCAAATCGCAGCCGTGTAGAAGTTCTGCTTGTCGGACTTTCCGGTGCCGCGCACTCCGCGGAGGTTGCAGATTAGTTTGAGGGTGGTTAGGGCGTCGTGGGACCAAGCCAACGGGAGCTGTTCATTGAGGTAGGATGCCGGGGTGTCGGGCACGACGTGGAAGAAGAGATCGAGGCAGGGGTTGCCTGAGGAGACGAAGGTGGGTGCGCCGTTCTCGGTGAATTCCATCGGGGGTCTGGCGGTGGTGGGTTCGCCGCCGTAGTAATCGGCGTCCACTGGATAGCTGGAATCGGATTTGGGGGAATTTTGGAGCTCCGGAGGACCAAGAAGAAGACTTGGAGGAGCCATTGACTTGGTGATCGGTTGTGAAGTTAGGGTTTTTGATATGCCCTTTTTTTTATATAGGGAAATTGTTACTTAGGCACCAAGTAATCTCTTAGGTGTTTGGGATACAGTTAAGCCGTCTTTTTATAGGGAAATTGTTACTTGGGCACTAAGTAATTTCTTAGGTGTTTGGGATTCAGTTAATGTTGCCAGCTGGGTTTTAAAAAGAAATGCAAAAAGTATCATTTGAGATTTTGTTTCGTTTTTAGAGTTGTTTTTTTAAACTACTTTAGAGACTGTGTTCAATTGAGATTAAGGGATTTTAATTCTTTTAATGAATCTAGGGATATTCAATGAGGATTTTAAGTGATTATCTGAAATTCAATGTGTATTCAATCAGAATTTTAAGATAGTTTATTTAAATCCTTAGAAATCCGGGTGTATTCAATTAGAATTTTAAAGAAGTTTATAACATTTCAGGTGTATTCAATTAGAATTTGAATTTAAAAAATTTGGAAAAGTTGAGGAATTAGAGGGAATTGGAGAGATTTTGTAGTGTATTTTAAGCATCTATAAATCTCACCTCTCCCCATGAGATTTTGAGGGAATTGAATCAAAATTTTATATGGAATCTCTATAAATCAGTTAAACTCCATAAAAATCCATTGATTGATGTCACGTTTGGAAATGTGTAGTTTGTTGAAAACTAAGGGGGGTGTATTCAATCGGGAATTTGAGACTTTAGTGAAATTATAAATTCATGGATTTTTATGGAATTTAATTGATTTATAGAGATTCCATATAAAATTTGGATTCAATTCCCTCGAAATCTCATGGGGAGAGGTGAGATTTGTGGATGCTTAAAATACACTACGAAATCTCTCAAATTCCCTCAAATTCCTCAACTCTATCAAATTCTTTAAAATCAATTTCTAATTGAATACACCTGGAATGTTATAAACTTCTTTAAAATCCTAATTGAATACACCCGAATTTATAAGGATTTTAATAAACTATCTTAAAATTCTGATTGAATACACCTTGAATCTCAGAGAATCACTTCAAATCCTGATTGAATACCCCTAGATTCATTAAAAGAATTAAAATCCCTCAAAATCCCAATAGAATACACCCCCCTAAGTCTATTATCCACGACATGCGGCAAATTGATTTGTATTTGCATCACTTGGAATAATGTCCCCATTTGGATGAAGGAACTAAACTTGAAATTACTCAGACAATGAGCCGAAAAATTTGAGCCGTATATACAATCGAACTCGCATAAACTATTGTGGAAATCCTCAGTGGTTACATTAGTTACATTGGCATGTCTTGCAAATTGTAATATTACAGATCTGGGAAGCAGCTGGCTATGTACACTTAAACCCTAGAGATGAATGCCATGAGCAGTGAGCCATACGTGAATGAGATCTGATCATACAACGAGAGTATGTGTGCGATTTTGCTCGTCAATCGACAGTTCTTTTTCCGTTCTCAGTTCGCCAGAATTAGAATGCCGCAGAGTGCAGGAGCATGTTTCCCCTCTTTGAAGACAAGGTTTCCTCTTACAAATGTCGCTGCAACTCTTCCAGATAACTTGGTCCCCAAGTATGCTGAAATGCCCTATACATGGAAAAGGTAACGAGTGAGAGTAAAATACTTGCTCAACGCGATGAACTCCGATAACAGACATAACTGGTTTGATAGATTAAGTTGAATGCATAGAGGTTCTTAAAAATGTGATCAAGGAAAATTGTATGTACCGGATGTCTAACATGGGTGGGAAATTCATCATCGAGGTCAAACTCCACATCCGGATCCCATACCGCGATATCTGCATGGTTCCCGACTGCAATTGCCCCCTGAAAATTGGAATTCAATTGGTTACGAGACATAAATCGGCTTTGAAATTCTAGTTTTTCTTGATGCATGTATGAAAATACACGCGTCTGCACGAAATTTGGCCAAAACAAAGCAATTTTTCCTATGCTGTAAAACCAAACTTCAGATTTGAGCAGGAAAAACTGATGATAATTTCACCTTCAATTTTTGTCCAGCAAGCCTGGCCGGCCTTTCGCTCCACCATAAAGCTAACTGTTGTAATGTCACTCCATATTTCTTGCCATATGACCATGTCACAGGAAGAACAAACTCCAGGTGTCCCCCCGAAAACAATGTCAGTTAGTTCTGAAACAAAGCAACTTTTTACATTTAAGGCAAAAATATGCCAACCTGCAAAGATGATATGCCACCCCAAGCCTTCAAAAAGTCTCCGTCGTTGAGAAGCTTAAGTTCTGGCACAGTTGGTGAGTGATCAGAGCTTAGCATGTCAACGTGTCCGTCCTGAAACAAAACATTGTAAACCAAATCAAACCAATTTGACCGTGGATAGCAATCTTGCTTGCTTAAATTAGAGTAGTTAGGAAAATCGCTTTGTAAGGGGGCAGGGAAACAGAACATGATTACATACCAACAAAGCCTCCCACAGTTTTTCCTTGTTGGCTGCATCGCGGATGGGTGGAGAACACTTGAAACGTGTATCTCCATCGCGAATCTCTTCTGCTGAGAAAGCTAAGTAGTGGGGGCACGTCTCAATAGTTAGACTATCGCCACCACTTTTCGCTTCCTGTGATAATGCAGGAAAAGGCAGTTGCATTGCTTAACCTAGACAGAATTAAGAAACCAGATAACCACACTTGTAAAAGACTATACCTTAATAAGATCTAACGAAGAGCGTGCATCTGACAAGTGAACAATGTGAAGATGAGCTCCTTCTGCCGGGCCACCAATTCTCGTGTCCTTTGTCAAGGCCAAGAGATCCCTAATTGCTGCCTCTTCCCTGATTCCGAAACATAGGAAAAAGAACAATTTTAGTGAGGGAAACTGCAATATCAAAAAGGATTTGGAATTTGAAATTCAAGCCATTGGAGCAACCGATATCTTACCAAGAAGGTGGCCTGGTCTTGAGATATGTCAAATAAGAACGAGGATCGTTACTACCACCTTCAACTCCCAAGTCGCTTTCGAGCTCTTGTACTTTCTCTGCATGTACAAGTAAAGGCCTTCTGTATTTTGCTAATACAGATAGTCCCTCCTAAGGAACAAGTAATTGAAAAGAACGCAGATTTTTTAAAAGACATTAGAACTGCACAAACAACGTTTCATCTCATGAAGCCAACAGATGCAGCGATACAATAAACAAATAGCACGACAATTATTTGATTTTAATCTAACTGCAAGGTAAATTAGATGTTTTATGTGATAGTGGAAGGAATGAATCTCATGGAACAAACCTTAATGTGACTGGCATTTGTCATAGGAAAGTCATTAATCCCGGATGGACACATGAAAGACTACAAAAACAGACATCGAAAAATTCATCACACAAGACAATTTGCGGATAGAACACTGTTTCCTAATGCAGGAAAACAGAAAAACTAGTCCACATTCGATCGACAAAAACCAATTATCAAACTCAGAAATTTCTTAAAACCTAGAGACACAAGAGTCTTAATTAGTTGCTAAGAGCCTTACTTGTAACACAAGAAATATAATGGAACAGATATCTCTCTACGCACAGATTCCACTACTTGAACAGTTACCTTTAGACCAAGAACACCGGCATCTAAGAGATCCTCGAGAGCAGATGCGTTGAAAGCATTTTCAGGAACAAGACCTCCCCAAAAACCTGTTCACAATGTATGTAAATTTATACCAGTTCTAAAAAAAATTTAGTATAATTGTATCCCCAACATATAGCTTCAAGTTCTTACCAACATCAACGTAAATTCTGCTCTTCGCTGCCTTAATCTTGAGTTCCAAAGTCTCTCTAGAGACGGTTGATGGCTCACTATTTAGAGGCATGTCAACCAATGTTGTTATCCCGCCTGCAAGCGAAGTAATCTATTATCGATTTCAGACAATCCACGAAAACACAAGAACGGAGCAGAGTTATAAAGGCATACCAGCAGCAGCAGCTTTTGTTCCTGATGGAAATCCTTCCCATTCAGCTCTTCCAGGATCGTCGAGATGTGCGTGCCTGAATCAATGCAATCGACGCGTTTAAGCTCCAATCAAAAACCCCAATTAACCTTTGCGACGATGAAGAAATAGATCGAGAAGACAAAATTAATTGTATCATAACTTACACATCAATCAAGCCAGGCATGACAACAGCCTCTCCATAATCCATCACATTCTCCAGCTTGATTTTCCCATGCTTTTCCTCTTCTTTAACAATGGAGGCAATCTTCCCATCCTTTATCTCAACTGTTCATTCACACATTTCATAAACGAAAACTAAATTATAATTTGGTGTCATATTGCATGCTCGCCTCCTTCCACACGAGTCGAATTCCCTTCCCCGTAAATTAGTATAGTTTAGAATATCGTCTTACTTGCTCCGGAAATGACCCCTTGAGGTGTCACAATGAGCTTGCTGGCGATCCAATAATGTTGGAAAGGAAGCAGGCTGCAACTTTTCTGATATTGCTGTAAAATAGAAAGATCGATCGAACTCCATTAGAATGGCATTTAATTTCTCACTCGATTATGGCACTAAAAGTTCAATGAATAACCAAAGATGAAGTATAGCTCGTTTATAAGTGCTTTTAAAATGGTTGAAATTTGAAACCGCTTTCAGTGAAAATGTTTTTATACAAATCCTTACTAAAAGTGCAAATAAACTCTTAAAGTGCTTTTGAAACGCAAAATCATTTACTCTAAAAACGCTTTCAATTATTTTAAAAACAATTACAAACAAGTCCGTATACATACTTAACACTGTTCAATTAATCATATTGTCTATATCGTTTTCATGTCAAAAAAAGGAAGTGATGTCAGCAAAATTTCTAAGTGGGTATAATGTGGGACAGCATAACGTTCCTTCATCTATTATTTGACAAAATAAAACAATTTCATATCACCCAGTATTTATCAATTATTGGTTAATATTTCATATCAATTTGTCCACTACCAAAAAGAAAGTAAACAACAAACGCAAACTGGAATTATATACCAAACAAGCATAACTCTGAATCAAAACGGATTTTTCTACAGAAAATAGTGTTTGGTTGGTGAGAAAATCCAGAGAAAACGAGCAAGGAAAAACGGAAAATTCATGTCCCTAGTTTGGATTTTTCCAGTTTCCGAAGAACCAAATGATGTAAGATATCATCTTATTCAATGCCACAAGGTAGCAAAAACCATATAAATCATAAATTAAACAAATTAGTTTAGATCAATAAATAATATAAACCCAAGAAAATAATAAACAATAAAACAAAGTATCTACATAAAAATAGTGTTTGGTTGACGAGAAAATGCAGAGAAAATGAAGAAAATTTAATCTAATTCGAACTTTTCCAGTATTAACAGAAAACCAATAACTTAATAAGATTTTTACATCATTAGAATCGGCAAAAAATACATAAATACAACCCAACGAAATAAACAAATGAAAAATGAAAAAAAAAAAAATCGAATTGAACTACATGAAAAAAGAGGTTAATTTTGTCATCGAACCTGGGAGCGATACTGGAAATGGAAAAATACTAGGAAAGAAGCGATTAATGTCAGCAGCGGCAGGATCCTCCATTGCACCGCCTCCATTTTTATCTCTCACTCCACTGACTCTGACTGCAAAACTCTCTCTCTCCTTTCTCTGTTCTTTTTCTCTCTTTGTCCTTTCTCTCTCTATTTATGCAGTCCGGATCTTTTTTTGGAATATGATTGTTTATCGTATGTTATGCAATCAGTTTTCATTAAGTATTATTTATATTTAATTTTAAATTTTAAATTTCAAACGATTTATAACCGTATGATATTCGATACGAAATTCTTCGAATCTCCAAGGAAAGGATCGAGAATCCTTTTTCCAGTTTAATGGACCAATGGGAACTCTTGGTTTTAGTTAGACGTTGATGGGCGTCCACGTGGCACCCATAGGCTTCACGCGGGGAAATAGGATCCATGTAGAAGCCAGTGGGATTTGTCCGCACTTTGGGCCTGTCCGTGTGCTGGGTGATGTTATCAATTCCCTCTAAGGTTCAAGAACCCTGGGAGAGATTCCTGAATCTTTGATTCCTCTCCAAGTGGGCCTTGTCGTAATCAGGTGTGGGCCCGTAACCGTATCCTTTTGGTTGCTCCGATTTTTCAATTAGGGCTGCGTTTTTAATTTATTCGGTCAATTTTCTCTGGAGGTTCTCTTGAAAACAAAATTAATTTGGTCAATTTAGTTCGATGTATTTTTCATTTTGGTCATTACCGTTTAAGTCAAGTATTGCTAAGAGAAATGTTAAGTAGGGTTTTTTTTTAAATAAATCTTTTTACAAACTCTCTACCATTTTTTGTTTTTCTCATAATATTTTATAATATTTGTATAAAAATTAATTTTAATTGAGAAGTGGCAGAGAGTTCAGTTTCACTTTTAAAGGATTTCCTTACCATTTTTTTATGAGTTAATTGTAGCTATGGTCTCTGAACTTTAACTTAATTGGAGCAATGGTCCCTCAACTAAAAATTCATTACCATTGGTCCCTCAACTTTAATTCAACTGGAGAAATTGTCCCTTAATTTTAATCCAATTGTAGCAATGGTCCTTCCAACATAACTTGTTTTGACAAAAATTTTGACGTAGTTGACGAAAAGGATCATAATTACACACTTTGATGAGTTAAGGGGCCCTAATTATATAAATGGTTATTCCAACATAACTTATTTTGACAAAATTTTGACTAAATTGATGAAAATGACTATAACTACATATTTTGATAAGTTAAGGGACCAATGATAATGAATTTTTAGTTGAGGGACCATTGCTACAATTTACTCTTTTTTTATTAATAATGTTTATTGTACATTATAGTTAACGTCAAATTAGTCTAATCAGACAAATGAGATAAAAGTTGTTAATAACAAAGAAGTATTATATCTTTATCTTTCATTTTCGTCCACATAATATACACTATATTTCTCTCTCTTTCTCACTTCATGATAATTGCGTTTTCACATGTACATTGCGTGAGGATTTGTATTTTGTAATGTGTGACATTTCATTGAAATAGAAATAAGCTAATGTTTGTTTGGAAATACTTTTAAAATAATTGAAAATACTTTAAAAATATATTTTTAGGTTCCACAAACACTTGAAGTGTTTTATTTGCAAGAAGAACCAGTGAAATGCTTCTTATAGGAATCACTTTAAGCGCTTTTTTCCATGATTTACTTTCATTTTTACTAAAATTTATTTTAAAGGTTTTTACACCAAAAACGTTTTCAGCCATTTTAAAAGTATTTTTAGACAAACTCTTAGTATTCGCGAGGCATTGTTAGTTAACTTTGTGTTAAAATAGAATGGAATCATCTTTTAAGATTGGTAGTAAAATCTGGCTTTCGATCTAATTGTGGCATTTTTGGTTCTTACACAAGTTCCATTTGGATTGCGATTGTTTGAGCTTTTTGTGTGCAATGGCATTTGCCATATTGACTAATATATGAACATTTTCACATTTAAAGAATGTACAGATTAACACGCACAATCCAAATACAGCTAAGATTTCATTATGCATTGGAAGAAATCCTAAAGAGAAATGATACGGTGATGAATAAATTAAAAGAAAATGTTATTGACACGCTAAAAAGACATCATTTAAAACAACGAATGTCATCTACGTTGGATGACTTGATTCAATTATGGTTCATGATGATATACATTGGTCGCTCATACGATTGTACTAGTAGGGGTCAAATTTTCTACGCTCCATTCGCTGTCTTTTGATTCGCAACTTTCTATATAAAATTTTTTTTCGTACAATTGAGTTTATATAATAAAAGTCTTCATACACTTATCCCATAGAAAAATATAAGAGAAAAATTATACCTTTAAAAGCGCGTGATGATTTTATCGAAGTGTCAATAACTATCTTTTTAATAACTATCGCTTGACTTAAAAAATAAAAAATAAATAAAAATCGAGGATTTTAGGTTCAACCCAACAAGATCCTTTTCGGATTCTTTTGATGAGGGTTCTGGGGATTCGTAAATCGTGTCCATTCATCGTACATCGTAAGATTAGTTTTTGTCAAGTATAGTTTGTATTTAATTTTAAATAAAAGTATTTAAAATGATTTCTGATCGCACGATGAACGAATATGTTCACCTCACAAAGAGGATCCGACGAGAATCCGGATTCAGGTTTAACAACCAACCATGAACAAAAGATCCATTATGTTTGGATTAGTCATATTACACATCTTTTATACATTTTAATTTACTCGCGTGATATCGCTACATAAGCGTCTTAGTTGTATGTAAGTTCTTATCCATTTAGACACCGATCCTGAGTCCTAGCCACTTTTTGAGCCGGTTCAGCGGTTCACGCCCTTTCAGTCTAAGTCAAACAACAATATCACCCTCGAATACCTTTCAAATTACAAAATCACCCTCGAATACCTTTCCCCCATTTTCCCACCGCTCCATTGCCACTGAGCATGGTTCTGATCAGAGACCGAGGGAAAGAAGAATAAGAAGAAGATGATACCGCATCAATGGGGGTCTCCGTGCGGCAACCAATGCACGCACAAGTACGCAGCTCTTATGCAGATTCCATGTAAACCCATTTTCCTCCTCACTCTCTCTGACATTTTGCTTCCTCCTGGATCTTTGATTTCCTTAATTTCTTTTGATTTTCGTTTTCGTTTACTACTTTTTTTTTTGCTCTAATTTTGGACATTTCGCTTGTTTTCACGCTCGAAATGATACTGATATCAAGATAATCGCGCTGTTTATGTTAAATCTCGTGTTGGGTAATTCGCGTCGTTGATGGATTGCTCATTGCAGAATTTTTCGACCCCTAATTTTGATTTCTGTATTTTGTACGATCAATTTTGACGAATGTTTCGTTTTCTTTTACGGAAATTTCCCGGTAAATTGGGGTTTGATTAATGATTGCTTTAGGTACACGCAAGCACCGGAATTCCAGTTTGAATAGTGATCAAATATTAATTCTTTAGAAAAAACTAATAAAAATGACTCGAAAACTTTGAGTTTTAATCAAAAGACAAAAAATGGGTTGTAAGTGAATCGTATCAGGAGTTACTTTTTAGAGTAAAAATGTCTTTTTCGTTAAAAGTAAACAGTACCATGAGTGTTTCGTTAAAACTCTATTCTTTAAAACCTTGATTTATTACCCTGATCATTGTATGGTTTTCTTGTAGGGAGAGTATTTTGCAAAAAAGGGTGCGATGCGGACGGAGAAACTTGGGAAGAATGTGAGTATTAACTTGTTCTTCAATTCAGTTTTCGTATGAACATACATACTTCGATGAGAATCTATGTTCGGTTTTGTTCTTTCTCCATTTTGAATTTCCCTTTTGTCACCTTGATGTTTACGGACACATTACTAAAATGGTGTTTCTAAGAACCCGTTGACTACCCATAGAGTACTGACTTCGTTTATGCTGTGGGAAGTTTCCCATCTGCATTGACTTTTGGTTTGTGCATTAACTTCACTCTTGTGATATCTGTATCTGAAACTTGATATGGAAGTAGACTATTGGTTTAAAGAGTTAGTACGCTATTAGATACGAGTATGGTTTCATACATAAGTAATTCAAGTGATATAGCGAGTAGATATAATACAGGCTTGGAGGAGTGCAATGAGATATGCTATAAGGATCCTGTCTTAAAGGACCAACAATGGAGTGCTTGCATTGACCGTTCTCCCGGAGTTGACAGGTACTCAGAGGTATATATCCCTCTACAGCTTCTTCTTAGCATGCTAACGAGTACATTTGAGTAGTGAGTAACATTTTGATGATAATATAAACACATGGTCATGTTTATTGAATCTATATGGCCTCTTGTGTCATATCAAGTCCAAAAGTTGCGGGCGGTAGTGTCAGTGTCATTCACTATAGCATGCAGAGGCAAAGTAACTTGTAAATTTTAAACCGAATGTGTTTTAACTGACATTTTGTATTTAAGGTGAAAAGTAGGAAAGTGTAAATGAATGTTTGTATTTACATCCTTCATTGAACAGTCTCTGTATGTCGAAATATTCATATGGTTGCATATCATCCTCGTCCTAAAGCATGGTTCTGATCGGATGCACATTTTTTCAGATGAGTTCTTTCTGATCCAATTCTATGTGCAGGAGTGTTTTCATGCTTGCGTATCTGGTTGCGGTTTCAAGGTTAGTCCGTTCTCAACCCTGTAAAGTTCTGGTTACATTTTATCTAGGATGAATATTTCGAAAGTTATAACGTTCCTCGATCTTGCAGTTTGATAAAAATCCAGACATAGCTGATAAAGTTCGTCCAAACAGGCCGGCTAAGCCTCCCCCTGTTGAAAAGCCCGCCGCACCACCTGCTGAATCCACGGCAACAGCCGAGGACGTATCAACAGCCGAAGACATACTTGGCACTTCTGCATAGTGAGAGAAAAACCTAACTATACTACAAAATGGATAGCTTTAGTTAGTTGCAGGATTTATTTTTCTTTTTCTGATTTATCGTCCTTACACGTCGACTAACATTCGGGCTTCCATATTTTTTGACAGTAAAAACACCGTGGAAATGTTATTTGTAGACTGGATTCTCATTCTGTTGTACTGGAGTTGGCGACGATTTAATTGTTATCGATACATTTGCAAGTTCAACACTCGGAAAAATGTTTGAGAAAATAAATTAGGCACAAAGGAAATTTCTCCCTTCTATAACGTTCTACTTCTAATTTGGATCTCTATTTCTTGCTTCAAATCAGATGTAGCAAGTTATTCACTCGAATTCAATCCTAGGCTAGTAGCAACCAACGAGGCGTTAAGGCATATTAATAACATAGTGTGATTAGGGTGTCACACAATTTTGACCAGTCACTACACTTTAAAATTAAACTAACCTCTTACCATAGGCATACGAGTGTGGCAATTGGCTATTACGAAGGTAGTTTTAACGAAAAGTTCGCGGTACTGTTTATTTTAACGAAAAATCACATTTTTACACAAAAAGTCAAATCTTGTACTATTCACTTTACCCTTTATTTTGTCCTTATCGTTAAAACTCAAAGTTTTCAAACAATTTTCATTAGTTTTCTTTGTTACGAAAACTTTGCCATTTTGTTTTATTAATATTTTCCCTAAATTTTGGAGAAAAAGAAAAATGAGTTCAGCATCTCTCAGAAAAAAAGTACCAGACTCACAAACACAACGGAAAAAACTAGAAACGCACCAGAAAGTGATCCAAGACGGTCTCCGGCGCTCTTCAATCGTCGGAGAATATGACAAATGCGACGTCGCTTTGTCGACCTTCAATCACACTCACGCTGAAAACACGGAAGAGTGCAAGAAACACAATCTCCAATTTGTACCCTTGAATTTAATGTCAATTTTCAAAACTCCGATTTGTTTGAATTTTGTTTATTTGGGAGGGGATTGATTCTTGAAGCTCAGAGAAACCCTAGAATCTCAGAGCGGAGCAGAACAAAGATGCCTCAGGTGAGGATCATAGCGAAGAATTTCATGGACATGGTGGCCGCCCTGCCCGCCATGAAGCTCGACAAGCTCTACGAAAATGCTTTCATCTGCGAGGCAATTCTCAGGTCTCCACCTTTTCTACTTTTCTTACTTCAATCTTTCTTCGCTTTCGCAATGTCGAGTATTAGCTTTATTTGCTCACCGATTTTCGGGTTAATTTTTTGTTTTTGTTTGTTGATTGAGTGCATATGGAACCAGCCTGTAGTCTTTGATGAGTGAGTGAATGAGTGAGTGAGTGAATAATCATCTAGCTGCAATTTTCGGGTTTCGGTTTTCTTTCGCATTGTGGCACATTAGCTTTGATTACTGCTTTGTTTTTGGGTTATTTTGCGTTTGTGTTATGTGATTAGTGCATATGAACGAGCCGAGCCTGTAATATTTATTGATTATCATACAGGTTGATTTTTCAGGTTTCGGGTTGCTTTCGCAATGTCACGTATTAGCCTTGTTTACTTGTTTATTTGGGGTTGTTTTTGAGTTTATGTTTGTTGATTAAGTGCATATGAACCAGCTTAGTGCTAATCATAGAGCTGCAATCTACAGGTAACTGCCACCGCTAGCCAAGAAATATGTCTTGCAAATGCTATCCATTGAAGTTCCGGTGACTGCCAAGTCAATGGAGGAGTGGGTGCTTGTCACATTCCGACCCGGGGTCCACCACATCCCGGGCCCGCTCCACCACCGTAGCACGATATTGTCCGCTTTGGGCCCTGAGTACGCCCTCCCGGTTTTGTTTCTGGGAACTCACACGAGAACTTCCTAGTGGGTCACCCATCATGGGAGTGCTCTCGCGCGCTACTCGCTTAACTTCGGAGTTCCCATGGAACCCGAAGCCAGTGAGCTCCCAAAAGGCCTCGCGCTAGGTAGGGATGGGAATATACATATAAGGATCACTCCCCTGTGCGATGTGGGATCTCACAATCCACCCCCCTTAGGGGTCCGACGTCCTCGTCGGCACACCACTGCCAGGGTTAGGCTCTGATACCAAATTGTCACATTCCGACCCGGAGTCTACCACATCCCGGGCCCGCTCCACCACCGTAGCACGATATTGTCCGCTTTGGGCCCCGACTATGCCCTCACGGTTTTGTTTCTGGGAACTTACACGAGAACTTCCCAGTGGGTCACCCATCATAGGAGTGCTCTCGCGCGCTACTCGCTTAACTTCGGAGTTCCCAGAAACAAAACCGTGAGGGCGTAGTGGGGGCCCAAAGCGGACAATATCGTGCTACGGTGGTGGAGCGGGCCCGGGATGTGGTGGACCCCGGGTCGGGATGTGACAGTGCTTCCTGATGGGGTCTCAAAGCATAGAGTTGCAATTGATCGCCTGATTCAATTGAGAATATTTACAGAAACTGTGGACAGGTGATCCGAGCTTTCTTTTATGGTTTTAACTTTTCCAGAACAACGTTTTGAATTTGATGCTGGGTGATATCATCTTTTTTATATTGTTTTCATTTTTCACTTTATGACAGGAAGAGGGAAGCAACTTACACCTTAAATCCTATATTTCAGACTAATCTCAAGAAGCTTTTGGTACATGGGTGAGTATTGTGTCCTCTACTTGCTACTATTTGTATGTATATGAGGTTTGGGGATCAAAGTAATTGCAAGATAGTGGGTTATGCATTATGTATAGGGTTCAGTCATGCAGAAGTTTCAGGTCTCCGTTCATTAGTTCACTTTAGCTACAATTTCTTATTCTCTAAACTGTGATCGAAACAGAGAGTTAGTTTTAGGATTATAACTCCATATTTTTGGATACTGCAGTGTAGTTTTGCCAAGAGAACCAATGCCTTCAAATATCACAGTGAGGCTCCCTAGCTTGGAGGATCTTGAGGCTTTTGCCCTAGACCAATGGGAGGTGTGGAATTCATCCTTGCATCTATTACCTTTTTGAATTTATGAATGTGTTTTCAGATCTTTTGTCTGCCTTTTGCGTACTGCAGTGACTATGATATAGTTGCATATATTATCATTTATTTCGTATTGTGAAGTTTATAATTTAGGTTTGCCCTTCTTTATGATTTGCTGTCATGTAATGCCAGTGTTTCTTGCTGCAACTTTTTAACTCATCTCAAATTGAGAGGCCATCGAACATCAGTTCGTCTATGATGAAAACTTTCCAGCGAGGTCTTTTGAGTCAAAGGTCCTTACTTTTGTTATTACTTTTTCCTGCTACACAAGCCTGTCTTTCTTTTGCACATATGAAAAGTTTAACATTGTATCTCATATCTGATGTCAGGGTTTTCCATTATCTGTTTGTACAGGGATAGAGAAGCTCCGAGATTAACTGAAAGTGGTTTCCAGTTCTTGGTATGCAACAAACCGCTTCAACTGCTTGCACACAGTATGTTTGATTTTTCTTAAGTCTTACTGGATTTTATTTCTACTATGTGAACACCACAGTTGATGGATACAAATGCGCAACTATGGTACATCATTAGAGAGTATATCTCTAACTCGGAGGTATGGATTCATGAAATTGTTGGTTGTTGGTTCCTTTCCAGACCATTAACCTGATATTTTTTGCTTGTTATAACTCTGTACACTGACCTTCTATCAAGGTTCCAAGTAGTTTATCAAGTACTAGAACAGCTAAATTTAGAACTGATTTGTGATCGAAATGTTGCATAATTGGTTTGCAGGTTTATCTTTCCAGGGCTTAGATTCATATTGAAAACCAAATCTCTTTAGTATTTTTATTTTATTGTGTTTGTTTTCCTATGATGAAATAAGGAAAATTTTACCTAATATGTTTCATTGCACACTTGAGTTAGAAGTTGAACGTACATTGTGACTATGTTGTCTGTGATGTTGACAGTTATCCTACACTAATTTATTGAGATGAAATGAAAGTGCAACTTAAGGTTTTTCTTCACACTAGCTGTGTTCTTGAGTTTCATTTTATATCTGGTCTCTCATCACCTTTTTTCTTTGGTGCAGGAGCGTGGGTTAGATTCTGCAGATTTGATTTCATTCCTGCTAGAACTTAGTTTTCATGTTACAGGCGAGGTATTTATATGCTCTTTATACATGACTATTCTCTTGCAGTAACATATGCTTTATTGAATTTCCACATTTTTTTTTTCTGGCTACTAGTTTTTTTTTTTTTTTTTTTTTTTTTTTTTCCGACTGGAATATAAATAGTGCTGCAGTAAAGAAGAACTTTTCATAGTTTTCAATTCATTATTTCTTTGTAGAAAAGTGTTTTCTTCCACATGGGAAATTTCTACCTGGAATTTATCTCTCACCTCTTGATTCTATTCTCTTTTTTGTGTGTTAGGCATATAACATAAATACATTGAACGAGAGGCAGAAGAATATAGTCAAGGATCTTGCAGATTTGGGGCTGATCAAACTTCAGCAGGTTATACTTATGTTATTTATTTTTGGTATAACATTTTGCTAATAATTTCCCAGATGATAGTTTAACCATGTCTTAACCTCAAGTTTTACATTGCTGTTTTTTTGTGTACTTATCCAGGGAAGGAAAGACAGTTGCTTTATACCTACTAAATTAGCTACTAATCTTTCAGTTAGCTTGACAGACTCATCATCGAGGAAACAAGTAGGTTATTTGTACTCATTTTAGCTTTGTCTCTAATTGGTTATTCTGCAACTGATTCCTAATCACCAAGAAAACCGATGTGCATTCCATATGTGCTACTTACGAATTTTTTACTCACTTTTTTGTTCAGGGATTTGTTGTTGTAGAAACAAACTTCAGACTCTATGCCTACTCAACATCTAAATTACATTGTGAAATTTTACGTCTTTTCTCAAGGTATGCTGACCAATTTGTCGATAAACTGTCTTGTACAGTTTGCAATTTCTGTTTTCTTTTACTCATGAGACATGTGAAAGAATCATTGCATGCTGTTCAGATATTATTTTCTATCCGTTTAATTATGGCCTAGACGTTGCTGAAAGCACAAAGAGATGTATATTTTATTTTCTGATACATATAAGAAGGATGGTAGAAGAAAATCAAGAGAAGCTTGTGTGTATAATTATAGAGTAAATTGTAGCAATGGTCCCACAACTTTAATCAAATTGGAGCAATGATCTCTCAACTAAAAATCCATTACCATTGGTCCCTCAACTTATCAAAATGTGTAGCTATAGTCTTTTTCATCAATTTAGTCAAAATTTTGTCAAAATAAGTTATGTTGGAATAACCATTTATATAATTAGGGTCCCTCAACTCATCAAAGTGTGTAATTATGATTTTTTTCGTCAACTACGTAAAAAAATTTGTCAAAACGAGTTATGTTAGAAGGACCATTGCTACAATTGGGTTAAAGTAAAGGGACCATTTCTCCGGTTGAATTAAAGTTAAGGGACCAATGGTAATGGATTTTTAGTTGAGAGACCATAGCTGTACGTTTTGATGAGTTGAGGGACCAATGGTAATGGATTTTTAGTTGAGGGACCATTGCTCCAATTGAGTTAAAGTTCAGGGACCATAGCTACAATTTACTATATAATTATATATAATAATAGGCATCTATTACCATTACACTTCCATGGTTGCATTTTTTGCAAAGAACAAAGACTTATAAATTCAGTTTTGGATCTCCTGCCTCTGAATTTTCTCATCCTAGGGTCAGGCTGGACCTTTCCGTTATTAAGGGGGAGAGGTAGCGTTTGGCTACAATGGGTGGTGTCGTTGTTTTGGTTGTGTTGGTAACTGAGTACTTCTTGTTCTTGTTACTTGCTGACTTCTGAGTTAAGTTTTTATTTATATTCTTACTAGAATTTCTTCTTCTACTCTGTGCAGGGTAGAATATCAACTTCCAAACCTTATTGTTGGAGCAATAACAAAAGAAAGTTTGTATAGTGCTTTTGAAAATGGCATTACTGCAGATCAGGCAAATATTGGTTTTTCGTTACTGTACTTTTAGTTTTCAGTATAAGTCTAAAGTACTTTTGGCTATGCTTTGTCCTTCTCCTCAAATTATCTGAGAGTCGTGGAAAAACGATGGTGTACTTAGTTGAGATAACTGCCCAGGTGATAACTGCCTCAATTCTTGTACGACAAATGAGTAAAAAGATGGAGCCTTTCTAGGGATGTTCTGCTTCACAAGCTTAAGAATTAAGATGTTCTTCTGAAATAGTCTTTCGTGGCTTTTTCTCCGTTTGAGCTCTTATTCTTCCTTATGGGAAATATTTTAGATGACCTTCATTTTAGTTGCTAAGGTTTCTTTGCTGTTTAGGGTTTTTCAAGCTTTCAATGTTCTTGGTTTAATGAGCGTATATTCCCCCTGTGCTTATGGAAAAGGCTTCAATTGCTAGCACCTTTCTTTCTGTACGCACACACATGCACATCCTCCCAAGTCACATGGGAGAAAAGGGCTGCTCAAACTCTTTCCGGAATGCTGGAAGTCTAATATCTTTTGATCTTTTTTTTTTTTTTTTTGCAGATAATTTCTTTTCTTCAGCAAAATGCACATCCACGTGTTGCAGAGAGAGTACCATCTGTACCTGAGAATGTCACAGATCAGGTTTGATCCTTCTCTATCTTCATGTCTGAATTCAGCAAGATATTCGAGAGTTCAATTTGCTCGACTCCGATCAAGAAAAATGTCCAATATCAAGCTCAGCTATGTTCTTATATAAACATAACGAGCTCTTTGAGTTGGATAGTTATTATTATGTTATGTTGTAAGGGACTTCCATGCAAGTTGGTATTCTGACGTTTTCAAATTCACTCGCATCTGACAGATTAGGCTGTGGGAAACAGATCTGAATAGGGTTGAGATGACTCTAGCTTATTATTACGATGAATTTCCAACCAGGGTGACAATCCACTCACCAAAATTGATGTGTATATTTAGTTTTTTTGTGTGTTTATGATTTTTCTAAGATTTCTCTTTGATAACTGCCAGGACCTCCTCGAGGGTGCTTCTGACTTTGCGCGAGCCTATAATGCTCTGCTATGGGAGGAGCCAGATTCGAAAAAGATGCGTTTAGTGGTCAAGGCAAAAAACCACACGCACATGAAAGAATATCTTAGCCGTCAAAGGCAATAGGTCCGCTATCAGTTCTGCACAGCTCAACACGATCATATCCTGGCAAACCTTGCTTGCACAGTGATACCTTTCGGAAGTATTAACATTATCAGAAAACGAGGCGGAGGCGGAGATCTATTCTGTTGCAATTTGATGGTTGGCATGTTGCAGCGAACAAGCGCAAGATGAATGCAGTATTCTGGTAATTTTAGCTGAATATATCTGAACACTAGGAGATGGAATATGCCGTGTATCGAAACACGGCAAAACGGATGAGGAAATTTGAAAAATTGGAAGAGAAAAGAAGTCATTTCCCTGCTTGTATTTAACAGAGATTATGATCATTCAATTTTGCTTCCCAGTCATTTCAAAATCATGTGGTATTTGTTGGGAAGGTTTTAACGTTGTGTTTAGAATTTCGCCGGTAAATATATTTTTTGATATCGCAATGTACATAATTCGGCTGAATATACAGTTAACGTGATTTACGAACCATTTTGTGGGAAGTCCGAGGCTCGATTCTTCTCAACACGACGTCTTCCAATGTCCTTGTATTAATGACATGATTTGTAGCCTAGTTTAGTTGCCGAATGCATGCAATGTTCTCGTCCTGTGCACCTAAACATTAAATTCATCTATCAGTAATTTGGTTGTTTATTTAACAAGGCGATACTCAAAACTACTCTAATGTATATGAGGAGGTTTGGACTTGTGTGCAAGGGACATACATTGTCTTGACCGAATAAGGATCCTCTCCGAACTCTCTTTGTAAATAAAAGTATTTACAATGATTTTTAACCGCACGATGTACGATGAATGGATGTGATTGAAGGATTCTCGGGATCCTTACTTAGATGAATCGGAGAGGATTATCATTCGTCTTGACCAATCATCTTTAAAAAAAAAAGGAAAATTTAAATATTAAAAAAAGGTGGAAATTTGTTGCTGCCCAGGATCGAACTGGAGACCTTTAGTGTGTAAGACTAACGTGATAACCACTACACCACAGCAACTTATTAATTGTATGTCCGAAGTATATAATATAACTTATTCCGTTCTTTAGAATTACTCTACTCTAATGTATGAAATTTCTTTGATAGTCGGTATTCCCATGGAAATTTTGAAAAAATCAGAAAAAAGATGTGGAAAGAGGGGATTGAAGTCTAAACATCATCCCGTATCATATAAACTCTTTAACTTTCAGTTAAAATTGACAAATTTCGTCTATATTTTTGACATATCTGTTAAATATCAACAAACTGCCATATGATATTCCCTAAAGTTTCATTTTAAATTTTCACGTTTAAAGATCAAATTCTCATCATTTATATCGAAGACAACTGATATCAATATCAATATATTCATCGATATTTCCATCAATTTGCATATCAATATTTTTTCCGATACCGATTGATTTCTGCCACCTCACATAGACATTATAACGTGCAGCGTAGGATTGGAACAGACCAACATATCAGTATCACATGACAAAATCTACACACACAAAATCATAATAAAAAGACACATTACTCACTTTCTTAGAAATTTCCTACTTGGCACTTCTCACCAAGTTTCTTCAACATAATTAAAGTTGTACCTCTACCTCTTAATCATTAACATAAATTCGGGAGCCAAAAACATCGAACTTAAACGTTGCATGCTTGCAAGTTTTCTTACTTTGATTGGTAGGATTAATCTTGCTTTGACCAAGTTGAAGAAGCTTCGGTAGTCACTAGTTACTACGATGGCGGCAACAGTAGTAAGAATCTGCCTGCAGTCAGTGCTGAAAGCAGTGAACTCACTTTTGGGAATGGTTGGAATTGCAATGATTTTGTATGGTCTTTGGATGGTTAGGGTTTGGCTGAGGGACATTGACGGTTCACCCTTTGATCATCATAATGTTGTTCTTCCATGGTAAGAACCCTGCCAATTGTTAATATGGTGTCGATATGGGTCGCTTCAGCTACAACTGTGCCAAATCCCCCTTACGAAGGGTTATGCATAAATATTTTCGAAAAACCAAATTTCATCAGTTTTTCACACATTGCTGACATATTTTCGTGTACTATTAATGGTAGTAATCCTTTTTGTTGGCGATCATGATATCGACGCATTATTGATGGCAGGTTTGTATGCACTTCTCTTGGCGCTGGATTTACCTTATGCATAGTAACATGCATAGGTCATGTTGCTGCAAAGTATGCTCATGGTTGTTGCCTCTCTTTTGTATCCTTCTCACTTTGTACAAAGATTGTTGCAAACTTGATTTTATTATGTTTGATAGATTCTAACGTGTGACAGGGTGTAAATAGCCCTATTAGTATTTATGCGTCACATGATACATAAGATAATAACGGAGCCGTGTATACACCCAGTTGTCCCCAGAAACACTATTTATGTTTGACCTTGAACAAGTTCTAGTACATGTTGATCATCTTTTTGGTGATTCTATTGGAGCTTGCAGTGGCTGCAGATATACTTTTAAATTCAGAATGGGAGAAGGTAAACATCTTGGGAACCACACTTACATTATTCGAGGTGGGTTAAACCAGTTGGCTAAAGCACTGTAGTCGCCTCTTTACCCCGATTTCGGATCTCTTTTTTAACATATTACAACCATTTAGAGTATCGTCTTGTTTTTGCTCTAGCTTAATTTGTTGTTCATTTTTCAGGATTTACCATATGACCCGACGGGAAAGTTCAATGATTTCAAAGATTTTGTCGAGTCAAACTTGGACATATTTCAGTGGATAGGCTTGTTCATCGTTTTAGCACAGGTAACTTTCAAGTGTTTTTCACCAGTGAGCCCTTTAGAACTGTGTTCTATAGTCGAAACTCTGGACCCAACTGTTATTGCACTGAGCGTTATTTCAGTATAGGCAAGGGGTCTTTTCTTACTATAGTTTGATTCTTTGAGTGTTGCTCGCTAACATTATCAGTTGTCATCGAGACTAAATAGATAATCTGCAGGGGTTGTCAATCGTACTAGCAGCAGGTCTAAGGTCTGCAGGGCCAAACCGAAGAGGCTACGATGGCGATGAAGAGTGTCCACCGGAAAGACACCCGCTCATAAACCCTAACGGTCACCCGCCGGAATACATTATCGCTGCCAAGAAGGGTAATTGGAATGTAAGAATTCACTCCTAAACTTGCATTCTCACTGCTCCGGTTTCTATTATTTCATGAGGCATTTGATGCGTCTTTCTCAGTCAAGCAGGTGATGTAGAACAAATGGCCGGGTGGACCAAAGAGGAGATGGACCGACGGGAATCTAAAGAATGCAGCGGGAATTTGCATAGTTGGCGTTTGAGCTCCGATTTGGGCCAATGATATCTTTACAGAAAGACATTGATGTAGTGGTTCAAACTCACAGCTTTGTCGTAACGTATGATGGATTTTAGTCATGCCGTTTAGACTTCTAAAAATGCATTTCAAATTTCTGCAGTAAAACAGACATTTCGTTTGTCATCCGATTAATGTTGTTTTGCTTTTATTTAGTTTCCTAAGGCCTTTGAGTTATCCAGAGTGTTGTAATCAGGTTATTTAAGCCATTGGTTGGCTCCTATTGTCAATCATTAATATATCAAACCTTTTGAGATTTCTCTCAAATTTTGTTGAACTCCAGAACTCGTTGTTCAAGGGCTTACAGGTATCTCTTGTTAGATTCGTCCTTGGTTCCACATTATATTCTTGGAATCATATTTAAAGTAGTAATCGTGTTGTTTTCCTACTTCGGTTTACTTTTTTTGGTTCAATAATATCTAGACTTTTGCTAGCGTAAGTGGCCCACACGAGAGCAAATGGTCGATCGACTATAGCATACCACCTCAAATCTCTTTCCATCTTTTGAATAAATACTGAAGAAAACACTGAACTCAGTTTACGCATATATGATTAGGGTTCATAGCTTAAACAAAATGTCTTTTCCAATTGCTAATTAATGAATAAATAACTTCCTTTTCGTCAGTCTATACTACAGCGTAAACAAATAACCCTTCTAAGAACCAGAAAAGGATACAAAAAAATGGAACAAATTGTTGCAGAAGAGAGAATCTATTCAGATTTTGTTGCCTTTCTCTTCATTCGACTGAACGGGCCAACTGTTGGATCCGCTATGTACATGTAGATCACTTGGCTCCAAGATTTATACGACTCCAAACCCTTGTAGTATTCCGGTGCAATGTCCTTCACCTTATGAAGCTTGCTTCCGGGAATTCTGGGGAAGTCATGGTGCTCGTTGTGGTAGCCTACGTGCCAAGCTAGGAGATTGAGAGGGCCATAGTAAGAATACGTCTCTTGATCAGGGTTGAAGACATAGTGCTCCGAAATGAAGTGACCCGCCATTGGGTGCATCCCACCGCCGACAAATGTAGAGAGGATCAAGTAAGCAAAAGATTTCCAGCCGCAAAAGTAAACCACTGCAACATCGAGGGCTATCTGAATGAAGAGGTTGAGGAACTCCCAGCAACCAGGGGGTTTCGGTTTGAGAAACACAGGACGAAGGGCATAGAAGAAGAGTTGAAGGAGAACCCAAATGGATTTCGTGACCACATTTGTCACCACATGAGCCTCAACCTTGCTCGGGATGTCCATATCAATGCCGTCTACTCCCTGGAAACGATGGTGCTCAAGGTGATATTTCTGAAAGGTGACAGACATGGGAACACCAATCGGGAGGTTAGCAAAAATACCGAGCCAACGGTTGTAGACTGGGGTTGAGAAGGCGAGATTGTGACTGAGCTCATGGATGGCCAAGAAGAGGTTGTGGTTAAGAAACGAGCCAAAGAAGTAGGCTACCGCTAGTATCTTCAGCCAGCCAGCATTGTGGAGGGCTGTAGCAGTCCCGAGCTGAAGTAACACAACCACCGTAATCTGCAGCACCATGATTCAATACAAGGTCATCACTCGAAAATATAATACAGCTGATCAAAACATGTAAGTTTCGGTTCATCTCAAACCAGACAACTAGCAATACTCAAGACAAAATCCGCAAATTGACAAGTTGAATTAGGTTCTAGAAACTGAATTCGAAAGACCAAACTAGAACTAGTACATTAGCAATAGCAACATGTTACACAAGTCATCATCACTAATTGCAGAGCTCCACAAACTGATAGGTTAAACTATGTTCTCAAAGATCGAATTGTAATGTCATTGATTAAGGTTGTTCTTTCATTCTAAGATTCGATTCACACGAAAAAGTATGAACGATATATCAAGTGAGGAAGCACTTTCACAACAATATAAATCCCCAATAGCATATGCCCAATTGTTCAAAACATCTTAAATCACGATATTTCGCTGCGAAAACTAACATCTGAGAAAGCAGTGCAGTTCTACATACTTGAAATAAACAATAACAGCTGAAGAATGGAACCGGGGACTCAAAAGTCAAAAATCATCTCTCATATGAAGGTTTTGGACAACACAAAGATGCTTCGCATCCAAATTTCGCAACAAAATTCCGAAAAGCGGAAAGCTTTCGATACCCAATTGCAGAAACGAATCAAAATCACATTCAAACCATGTTCTTGGAATCACCCGCATTGTCACAGATCTAAAAACCAATGAAAAAAACAAGCAGAAACAGGCAGAACACAGAAAACCCAACAAAAATGGCGGACTGAATTTCTGGAAAGACAAAGTGTGGGGGGAAATACCTTGAGGAAAGCCCAGGGGTCGGGACCAAAGAGCTCCTTAATCTGAGGGTACTGAGAGAGGATCTGACGGCGCCTAGAAGCGTGAGGCTCATCCGTGTAGGACCAGAAGAAGTCTGTAGCCATCACTCCCTCCTCTTCTGCTGCCTCTCTCTCACCCCCTCTTCCCATCTCTCTCTCCTCCTCCTCCGCTTCTCTCTCTCTCTGTGTAAAGACCCTTCCTTTCTTCTCTCTTGTTTTCCTGGCTCCCTCTCTCTCTATCTCTCTCTCTCTCCCTCTGATTCTCTTTGAATGTGAGCTGTTTTCAAATTATTTAAATTATTAGAATTAATTGGGTAAATTGCTGGATTTTGTTCAAATTTGGCAAAGCCGTGGAAGGGGAGTGGCTAAAATTAGGGGACCCCAGATATTCTGTGGTATGTGGACTTGTTTGCCAACCGGAAAGTGATTGTGTGCTTTTCACCTTTTGAGGCTTTTAGTTATGTGTTATTCCCTTGTCTATGACAAGGACACCAAAAGCCACTTATGTTAACAGCTCTTGTATTAAAATTGTTGTATAACTGAGAAGCTGACTGTGTCGCATGTCTGACTATTTAACGTTGAATTATTGATCGGCATGACATTATGTTAACAACTATTAGATTGTCGTTTGGTTTATTACTTCAATTACACAGTTGTTGATATGCTCGCTAGTGAAAGTCTACGCGGAAACCAACTGATGTGATATTGTGTTACTGGCTGCTTACAGTTTGTAAGGTAGCCTCGTCCAAATTTTTTTGGCGGTATACATAGGATTGAGATTCTCCTCGGATCTTATACTCCAAAGTTCACATTGGATCGTATAAGAAAAAGATATATAGGCAGTGGCGGATCCACTGTGGGGTCAATGGGGTCGGACGACCCCTTGGAAGCCATGAAAATAGGCTTGGAGATCCATCTGCGACCCCTTGGAGCTGGTGGTGCGACCTCTTGGAGGTGCACACCAGGTGTTCGACGAAAAGCCGCTGGGAAGAAGGCGCAGCGCGCAGGAAGAAGAAGAAGGCGCTGGGCGCCATTTTTTTTTCAAAACGCCTGGGCAAACCCTGATAGGCCGAGTTATTGAGAGTGAAAACGAAGACGGCAACAGATCGATTGAAGCGGAAACGGAAAGAAAGAGGAAGGGAAATGCGATTGATTTTTGATGGGGGAGATGGGTTGATTGAGAAAGCGGAAGGTGTTTGATAATATGACTGAGAGAGACTTGGTCTTGGAATTTTATGATCTGGTGTTACTCTCAAAAGGGTCTTCACCATGAGTCATTGAAGATGTATAATGTGATGGGAATGAGAATTGGGTCTTGATGGGTTTACGATTGTTGGGTTGCTTTTGCCTTGTGCTCAATTGGGCGCATTGAATATTAAATATAAAAAATTAACGGTGTTATCTTTTGGAGGACATATGTCAAAATATTAGTAAACGAGACACAAATGAGACACGTAAAAGGGGACAACATATTAGTAAAAAAAGATATTAATATATTGAACTCATATATAAATTATATTTTTATTGTGGATCGAAAAATTTGAATGTGATATCAGTATATATATTGAACTCATAAGTTTAAAATATTAAAATATTGAACTCATAAGTTTTAAAATATTAAAATCCTTAGTGTGATACATATAATAAATTTGTAGGTTCTAAAATAATGACTCTAAAAAGTTATTCAACTCATCACACAGTCACACTAGAGTTATAAATATGAAACTCAAGCTTCCTGCCTTATTTACGTACATATACATATACATATACATACATACATATACATATACATATATATATATATATATATATATATATATATATACATACATTGGGACTATGATAATTCCTGGACACTGCAAAATTCAATCCATATGTAATTATTTTCTTCAGAATATGAATTTCTTATCTTATATATGTTATGTCCAAAACTCAAAAAATGCGGATTGATTTTCAGTTGAAACTACAAGTCTAGAATTCAACTTCAAGTCCAGAGTAAAGTGAACATATAAGAGTTCATTGTTGTAACTTGTAACAAACATTTATTCTACCACGTTGAATCGCTTGTGCTAAACGTATATCGAAATGTGCTTTTCAGAAACTAAATCAATAAAAACCCAGACTTTAAAGAATGAAAATTATTGAAACAACTGTTGTCTATTTATGTCATTGATGAGCAAATTACGGAGTTAGAGGATCGCTTTAATGAGGTAAATACCGAGTTGCTTATTTGTATGGCATGTTTGAGTCCGAAAGATTCATTTGTAGCTTTTGATAAACCAAAGTTACTTCGTCTTGCTCAATTTTATCCTCAAGACTTTTCGGATGAGGATCGTTTGGCACTTGAAGATCAACTTGAGATTTATATTCATTATGTGCGTTCCAGTAGTGATTTCTCTCAATTGGAAGGGATTGGTGATCTTGCAAAAAAAATGGTGGAGACAAGGATGCATCAAGTATTCAATTATGTATATTTGCTCATTACATTGTCTTTAGTTTTACCAGTTGCAACTGCTTCAGTGGAGAGAGCATTTTCTGTCATGAATATTGTTAAGGGTCCACTTAGGAACAGAATGGGAGATCAATGGTTGAGTGATAGCTTGCTTGTTTATATTGAGAGAGATATTTTTGCTTGTATTGAAAATGAAGCTATAATGCTTCGTTTTCAAAATATGAAACCTCGTCGTGGACAATTATAGTTTGTAATATTGTTTCCATTATGAATTATGAATGAAAGTACTATGATTTCATTTTCAATATGTTTTTCTATCCTAAATTTTTATTTGAACTTTTACACTGCGACCCCTTGGGGTAAGATTCCTGGATCCGCCACTGTATATAGGTGTTGAAGAGAGAGATTATGTATAAACTGAACCAGTGAGATAAGCTAATAAGAACTATAGAATTCAAATTCAATAGTCCAAATTACTAGAACCGTGATATCCAAAGAAGATCTAAAATCCATGTACATGCGCCCTATAAATCCTTCTCCCATCTCAAATAGCATCATACATGGTCAAGCACTCATAATTGCCAAGCTGGCATAAGGGTCCCACCATGCGTCCATTTCGAATGCCCCTCATGTAACCTCATACATGGTAAAGAAATAGCATTCTGATCTTCTTTGTGAGGATTCCGAGAATCCTTTAATTATGTCCGTTCATCGTATATCGTATGATCAGTTTTTGTCAAATACTGTTTGTATTCAATTTTAAATAATTTCTAATCGCACGATGTACGATAAAATAACATGAGTAAAAAATATTCGGAATCATCACAAAGGATCCAACGGGATCCTATCTCCTTGGTCAAGCACTCATACTTGTCAGGTTGGCAGAAGGGTCCCACCCATGCGTCAATTTGCAATGCTTTTATAGATAATACTCGTCTATAAACCCTTCTATTCATCATAAGAACTTCCACCGGGGGTGGGATAGGCCGGCACCCAGCCAAAAAATAGGCCGGCACCCTGTCCATTCACTCCAGCCCAGCAGATTAGCTGGCCTTCAGCCCGAGCTGGTATCCAGGTCAGGTCACAATTGACAGAGCCATGAATCGGCCCATCTTACGTCATGCTAATGCCAACATGGTGTCAGGGGGAGCTGAAATTTTTTTTGCGTCAGGCACGTGGCATGCCATATGTCAACTTATAGGGTGTTGGATTTGAATATTTTTCAAATTCATCGATCTAGATTAATTAACTAAATTAAAATTTATAAAAAAAAAATTAAAAATTATGAAAAATTGTTAAAAAGTACGTTCGTATAATGACAAGTGGCGCGTCGGAATTGATTAAAGATCCTAACCAAAATTAAAACTATTTTATTTATTTATTCTTTTATAAAAATAAAAAAAAAACATTTTAAATAAGCTGGATGCCAACGCATTTTGTAGGAGTGAAGATCGTTTGTGCTAGCATATTTTTTTTAGGAGTGGAGATGTATTTGGCCTATTACTGTCTATCACTGTTCACTGAGTGGATTAATGCGCTAGGTTCTGACGCATTTTTTTAGGGATGGAACTGCTCTAAACGCTTATCGAAGCACAACAAGATTCTTATTTGAAATCGACATGCCCCTTGAAGATAGACGCTTTTCCAAAACAGCCACTGTTAGTTATTTCAGACAAACACGGCTAAGCCGCTTCTAGTTATCTGAAAGCACTTTTAGTCGTTTCAAAACATGCACTAATGAATATATGCTAACAAACAAAATGATAAGAAAGATAGGCCCATACGCGCCCATGAAAACAACAGTCTACTTACTAGTTCAGTTGTCCATTATTTCAGGAACAATAAACACAGTTGAAGCCCATCCATCTTCAAAGTGTTGGTTTGTATATCGATCGCAACTTGGTACGAAGAAACATGAGCTCGTATTCTCATCAACTCAAAATTCTCACCACATTGTGTTCTTCCATCTCTCCCCGCTTCTGAACAGTTCCTCCGTCCATACCACTCAATTCGAAACAAGGAGAGGACTTGTGTGTAAAAAACTAAGCCAACTTCAAAGCTGTACAAGCATGTACAAATTTACCACATACAATTTATAAACTCCTCAACTTCACCTGCCAGCCTACAATAACTCAGGCTGGGTCTTCCGAACAGAAGTGGGAAGATACCGTAATTTTCGGTCCTTATGTAATCAAAAGAAAGGAAACTAGTCCATTAAATTGCCACGGGGGACTGGTTTTGGACCGCATTGATCACCTTAGGTGGGAATCATACGAGTCAAAAGGGTTATCCGGTGTAATAAGGGGCAACTTATCTATATACGTGAAAAGCCTCCTGAGATTCTCCCTCATCACTGTTTCCATGTCAACTATGTCCTTGCTGTCGGTGTAGACCCAGAGATCGCCCGAGTTCACTCTTTTAAGATTGTCACGACAGAAAGGGCACGACTGAGATCTTGTACGCCTGCAAATATGTCAACTGAGCGTTAGTTTCGCTCATATTCATGTATACACAGAAATGAACCAGAAAAAAATAATACACATCTGGTCAGCAAACAAATCAAATTAAGAGTACAAGCTAGAACCATAGAAAAATACACCATGAAGAGTTTAGGATTTAGGCGACGACAACTGGCTTAACTTTTAATGGCAAGCCCGTGGTAAAAGGTTTCTCATTCTTTCTCAATTCACATGCCAACAGAACCACCATGATGGGTGTAAGTGAATATTAACCAACACGAAGTCTTGAGCAACAGTGAGAGGTTTGGAAAAGTTCTTATCCCGCACATGCAGGAAAATAGTTCGGGAGATACTTCTGCAACCTATCTACTGAACCTAGAAGCCACAAATCTACTACTCATTCCTACGTTCAATTTCCAATTACCATAACTTCATACCACTATGCTCATGATGCCGTAGCTCATAGTGCATTACAAATTTGGGCAAAGTTACCCATGTATTGCATCATATATGTTTTAAGATTCGTAACACTTACTTTCATTAGTCACACCCCTTTTTAATGTAAAGGCAGGGCTCAAAGTCTTATCAACTATTTGATACTGGAAGCAACATAATTTTCTGAGCAAGACTGAAAACATGAATCTTCCGAAAATAGTACTAGAAATAAAGAGGAGCAGGCGAACTTTAATGTTTAAATAAGGTCAGAGAGAGAGAGAGAGAATACCAATCACGGTAACATTTCAGGCACAAAACATGGTTGCAGTTGGGCAATACAATTTTACTATTTGTCTCCATGCATATACCACATTCCTCTTCTCTTTCAATGTCTATATCTGAACACTGTCGACTTTCCTCATCATCTCTTTTGCAATATCTTTCCAGGCACACTGCCTTCTGCCTTTTATCTTCACTATCGGTGACACCTCCTTGAAGTTGCAATAAAGAGGGATAAATAACAGCTGCCCACAAAATGAGGCATCAGTAGGAAAATAAACCCTTTAACCGCTCATAAAGAACCAAAAAGTAAAAGTTGAGAAATCAAAAGTTTACCATAGAACTCTCTGATGCTTGCTTTCCTTTCCTTGGTAGACATGGTGGTCGAGCCATCCACATAAACCTGTAGCATAAGCAAAAATGAGATGGTCACCTACATCCATCATTGGAATCTAACTCAAAGAAATAGAAACTATTCAAGCTACAAGCTTCAACCTTGTAAATTAGAATTCTTAACAGCCCAAGGGCTCCTGCGAGGTTGCAGTCAGTCCATTGCACCAGAAAAAGGAAGAGATGAGCTGCTGGACTGTATGACATTCTCATCTGAACACAAGCACCGTCATACTCCCTTGGAAAATCTGAGGCCCTGCACCTCACATTTCCACATAAGGAATTTGCATAGAAACAGAAAATTAACTATTGGATTAAACTACCAAGATCATAGAATCAAGTCATAAAAGATACCAATCCAACTAGTCTCTATCGGTAAAACCATCTTTTAAATCGAGCTTATCATTGCAGCATTCTATTAAAAGAATTATGATTAAGCACGTTTTTCACAAATCATCTACTTGCCAGTTAAGTTGAGGTTCCACCATAAAACCAATTGGCAAAATGAGAAGTAGCCCAACCTATTATAAGCCCATGAAAGGTCGCTCCTCCCATCAAATGTGGGACTCATTCTCAACACGCCCCCTCACGTGTGGCGAATTTCAAGCATAACACGTGGACAACACAACAGGATGACGTTGAGCGCGTGTAGCCATTTGGCTTCACACGTGAGACAACCTGCTCTAATACCATGAAAAAAGTTGGCATTCCACCATAAAACCAATTGGCAATATGGAGAGTAGCCCAACTTCTTATAAGCCCAGGCAAGGTTGCCCCTCCCATCAATATGGGACTCATTCTCAATAGCAACCACCCAAGTTCTCAAACAACGTAAGACACGAAAAACTGCACAGATTAAAACGATCGTACCATAACAAGCAATATAGTATTCAAAACAATGACAGTAAACATTACATTCCAATAATAACGTACAAATAATTAAAAGCAGCAGCCAGCAGGTGGAACCCATTGACCACGTGAACTTACTTAATCGCTGACAATTGTGGTTTGGTTGTTAATGCTCACTTACAATTCATCAAGATAAGGATAATGCACAAACAAATATCTACTTAAACAATTGCTTTCCCAGATCATATTGTCAGTGCAAACTAATTGTCAACCATTTATTTATTTATTTTACTTTTTTATGGAAGAGACCCAGAAATTACAAATGAAAGAGAAGAAACTGATTTATTTATTTTTTAAAATAGAAGAAATAAAAGCTTTATGATTCTGCTTTGTTTGCAGAAAAACAACAATTAACCAAACAGAGCAAAAGATTTGATCTTTAAGTTGTTCAGTAGCTAAAACATAAATAAATGACAACCCAAAAGTAAATAAATCAGAACAACCAAACTGAAAGGTAAAAAATCTTACATTTCCAACATGAAATGGAAACAAAAATGGAGTTAACGTTTAAACCTTTAACATTCGAATTCAAGAACAATATTACCCAAAAATAATAATAATAATAATTAAATAAAAGCAATTTTTCAGAAGAAAACATCAAAACTACAAAAACCCATTAAAAAAAACAGAGAGACGATTACTTACAGAGTATTTGCATGCTGAATATCAGCTTCAAGAACTTTCAGAGAGTCCTTGAACGACTTTCGCATTGAAGCTATGTACATCTCCAAATTTTACAAATTTCTTTGAAAATTTTGAAATAATTACAAACCCAAAGAGATAGAGAAATGTTCAATCAGCCCCTCCAAGAAGAACCCTAATTTTTTCCCCTTCCCACTCCCAAAAACCCTCGCTCTCTCTCTCCACTCTCTCTCTCCCCACCCTTTTGTTTTACAGTCGCCTCAGCCTTCGTGTTGCTTCTATGGTGTTCTTGAAAACGAAGACGAGACCGCGCGTCGACACGTGTCGGCCCAACTCAAAATATTTATTTAAAAGTATTTTTTATGAAAAAATAAAATAACGAAAAAAGAAGAATAGCGTCGAAAATTTCACGGGTGTTATGTCCACTCCCTTTGGGCTTTGTCTGCCACTTTTCCCCTTCCCTTTCCACTCGTTGGCTTTCCCTCCACGCACCGATGCGATGATCGTTACACCCGCCATCTCCTCTACTTTTGCCCCTCCCACTTCCATCTATTTTCAAAATTACCCTTTCTTAATTTTATCTTTTTCCTTTTTCTTTTTTTTTTTTCATTTTGAAACTTTAACGAAACACTCATGGTACTGTTCACTATAACGAAAAACCATATTTTTACTCTAAAAAGTCAATCATGGTACTATTCATTTATAACACATTTTTTTCATTTTCGTTAAAACTTAAGGGCTTGTTTGGTATCCTATTTGAATTTTTTTATAATTTCTCAAAACATTTCTTTAGAATTTTTCTTGAAAACAATTTTCTTTGAGACTCAAAAACTTGTTTGGTATGTGATTTAAAAATTTTAAATCTTACAACTTAAACTGGACAAATAAATCAAAAAAGAGGGGGTCTAAAGAGAAAGAGGAGAGAGGAGGAAAGAAAGTAAGAGATGATTGGAGGAAAGAGAAATAAGTAAGAGGATTGGAGGAGATAGAGGGGAAGAGAAGTGAGAAAAAGAACTGAGAGAATGAAGAGAGCAGATTGGAGGTGAGATGAAAAAGGTAAAAAAAAAAAATAGAGGAGAGGAGAGAAGAGGAGAGAAGAGGAGGGAAGAGGAAGAAAAGAGAGAGATTTGGAGTGAGAAGGGAGCAGAGAGAGAAAAGAAAAGAGTGAGTTTAAGTTTAAAAACTCTAAAAACTTATTTTTTGTGTTTTTAGATAATAGATTATATTTTTGAGTTAGTCTTGAATTCAATTTTTGAAAATAGTCCTAACAAACAAATTTTTAAGACCAAAAACTTGAAAATTATTTTTTTAGTTTAAAAAGTTGAATTCAAGTAGAGTACCAAACAGGCTCTAAAGTTTTCAAGTCATTTTCATTAGGTTTTTTTTTTTTTGTTAACCTCTTGGGGTTGGTAAAATTAGGTGAAGTTTTTGATATAGTTGTCACGTTGTCACGTATCGTTAGTGATGTGTGATTCAAGTGATATTGTTTAGAGAAACAAAATCGAAACACGTGCTAACAATTTGTAATACAAAGGTCTCTCACATACGAGAAATTTTTCAATGGATTGGAAATGCGGCCCGGTACAACATATGTGGTTCAATTTTGCTTTTAGAGATAATTGAACCTAAGACCTCTCACTTACAAGTGAAGAGAAATATCACAAGACGGTAATTTTAAATGGCAAGAATACGTGGCTGTTAATAATAAGAAATGTGTTATTGTAGAATTATAACATCATGTGATACAGTTATAATGTGATAGTTGCATTAAAACTCTCTCGTGATGTAAAATATACTAACAAATTTTCCGTTCATATAAGTATCTAAACTTCAAAGAATTTGAGACTTTATACATTAAATTAATCTAACCTACATATAAATGGTTCAATTCAAGTGGATAAATGGAGTATAACCAATGTAGTTACGCTTATGTATTTTTCAAACTATATGAGTTTTAAACCTAACAATATTTAAGGTTAGACTTTAGTCTTATTTCTCTACTCATTCATTGTGATTGAGTCTTTGCTCTGTCAACTCAAGTTTTAGGGCGTGCTTAATGGAATCTCATTAACAAATACAGGTGATCAATATCGATTACAAATATAATTCACCTAACCTAGTCTTTCTTATATATTTTTTTTTCTGTGAAATTTTTTTTTTATTAAAAGAAGAGGAGGGAATTCGAAACTATGATTGAGGGAGAGAAGGTTTCGATTTACAAGGATATTAGATCACATGCAACCCTTTTCAACTTGATTTGATGTAATACTATTAATTATTTGTAATGAAAAGACTTGCCATATTATGATAGGTGCATGGGTGTTTTCCACATCATGTTCCAAATTTGTGGTTTGGGAGAAGATTGAGATTGAGCGTAATTAGACACCAAAACTAAAAAAGTTTGGCAACGGATATATACATACATGAATAAAGTAAGTTTAGGTTTGGTCATCATCTTCTATATCATAGCCCTCATATTTACCCATTTGTGTGCTAATAGTTGAGTTTGTCATTACATCAGATTTCTTATGATTTTTTGTGCCTCTGTGTATTTTCGGAGTATGATTCTATATCATTTAAAGTTTTATTTTATTCAATCTCTTCTTATTTGAATAATCACGATTAAGTTATATCAACATTTTATGCTGACTTCTTTATAAAGAAAAAAGGAAAAAAAGAAAGTGAGGAAGGAGATGAGAGAAGAGAATTTGAAAGGGAGAGAATCCGATTTTTTTTTCTCGTTCAATATCTTTATGTTAGTCAAATTAGTATTCCCTTTGTAAGTATTGTATATTGATTCGTTATATACAAGCCCCATTTGCACTTTGATGAGCCTCAGTTGTCAATTAATGGGTTTATTATATGTTTAGAGTCTCTTCTTATCGAGGGTTTGTTTGGCGGGCTGAATAGGATTGGACATTAGGAATAAATTGGATTGGTAACGACAAATGAGACATGACTTGTAACATATGTACAAGGATGAATTAGATAACACACTTTATTGTGAATTCATAACTCATATTGTTCAATCATGTCAATTTAATATTTTGACACAACAAATAACGGACGAGACTTAAGTTCTTTTTAATTACTCGGCAGCTGTAAAATCTTTAATACTAGATATACTAGATCTAGATATAAGATTACTTGTTGCAATGATCTATGTTCCAAGTTCCAACAAAGCGAAGGTGGATCAATTTGGATCTTAATAGATGATAACATAATTAGCATCATTGCTGCCAATTCAAGTTTTAATTTGGTTGTTGGGAAATCATTCCCCGTTAACTTCGGCTTATGAAATCCATGGAAAGATTATCATTGCTTTTAGATTTGGACTGTCACTTTTGTTAAAAATCATTTGTGGAGCTAAAAATAATCAATAAAATTATGGAGACGACACGTGAACCTTTAGGTAAAAAGATAAAATTATCCTCGAGGCACATCGGGATTCCCATGGGCAAGCAGCGAACAATAACGGCTCAATCAAGAAAGAGTCAAAGATGATCAAAATGGTATTTATTCAAAACTCTCTCATCACTCCTCATCAAATCCTCACTCAAAAGGTAACTCCCAATTTCCTTATTCTAATTGGGATTAATTATCAAATTAATATCTTGCAATTATATTAAAAAACCACCATAAGTGGTCAGTCCTTATTTCTCCAAATAGGGTCGTCCACACTCCTATATATAGTCCCATTTTTTTCCAAAAAGCTAAGTTCATTATCTCCCTAAAATTCTCTAAACATTTTCTCTCTCAAATTCTAACTTTGGCATCAGAGTTTCTTCGGCTAAAGCCTCTCCATTCATCGTGGACGTGTGAGGCTCTTGACCTTGATCTTAGGTTTTATTATTTTGCAGGTGCATTTTCATCAAAAGAGAAGAAGACGGAAATTTGCATTTACATCATTCACATTTTTGAAAAGATAATGCTAAGGAGACTCTTTTAAAGTGAAACTTTTTATGAACTAGCCGCCATCTAAGAATTTAATGTTAATTTACGTGCCAATTTATAAAAATATTGTGCAAAAAACATGTAAGTGGTGGAGAGATGAAGAGTCATACTTTTGAGAGTCTCCTTAGTATTTCTTGAGGTGGAGAGAGAGTCTCCTTAACATTTCTATTTAAAAAAAAAGATTACCTCCATTCAAGTTTAAGACAGGATACAAACTAAAACTTGGTCTAATGATAAATGGTAAAAAGAATACGTTAAAGTGAGACTTTTTATGAATTATTTGTCACCTAACACTTTAACATTAATTCTCGTAGCGAACATTATAAAACATTATATTAAAATATAAAGCGATAAAAGAATACATATTTGTATCTGGTTTAGTTACTAGTCGGAAAGCCAGAAGCCAAATGCCAATACCAACATTTCGCAAATGAAATGAACAAAGTAGTGAGAAACTAAAACTCAGAGTACCGAAATGACAAAAGTGCCCACCACCATCTGTGTATTCACAAAATGGCCATATAATTTCAAGTGCACCGTATTTACTGTGCACTCACTCAGCTCAGGACTGCGGGAGCTGAAGAAGCTCAGTTGTTGTCGCCATGCGAGATAGCAGTACGGCCGTCCGTACAGCCCCTCCCACTCCTCGGAATTCCCAATGAAAACCCTAATTTCCCACTTCACCATCAATTTTTTGAATCCCCAATCCTCGCAGTCGGCTTTCATCTTCCATTTTCCGTCACCTTCTCTGGAAAACCAGAACTTTCTTCACATTTCTCGCAGAAAATGGTCTTGCAATCCCGGAACCGTCAGATTCTCATCCGTCAGAGCTCAGTGTGCTTCTGACTCTTACGGCGGGTGGGACGACTTCAGACTCGCCGGCGACCCGGGTCCCTCTGGTGAGTCCGATCAGTTTCGTCAATTTCTGAATTCTATCGGAATCGATGATCAAAAGCATGTTTTCGTGTTTCTGTTAGGCCTGTTGTGTGCTTTTGCCATTTCTAGGGTTAGGGTTTCTTCTATCGTTTTGTTTCCAGCTTCGATTTTAGTTTTCGCAGTTGGGTTTTCATTTGGATTTGTTCGTAGCGGAGGTGTTGGTGAAGTGAGCTTAATTGGAGATAAGAGAAGGGGAAAGGAAGAAAATTTAATTGCTAATTCTGATAAATTGAGGAAATTGGTGGAAATTTTCGACGATTTCCATGTTGAAGTTGGTAATTTGAAGTATGATATACAGAAAGCTATTGATTCGAGAGAAATTACAGTTACTGATATGGAAAGATATGTAAAGGTCATTGAAAGTATTGGTTTGTCGATGTCGAATGCTAGGAATGTTACTGATGAGTCTGTTAAAAATTTGGGCAAGTTCAGTGCTAAGTTAGCCGAGAGCAAAAAGGCGAGTAAAAGAAAGAAAGAGCCCTTTGAGATTGGATACGAGTTGTTCCAGTATATTGGAGGTTTATTCAAAGACAAATTGGCTGATTCGAAGTCTGGTAGATTGAAAAACAATGTTAAGCGAGAGACTACGGAGAAAGTGATGGATGATCAAGCTCAAGGGAATGGTCCAGTGCCTTCTGTTAAAGGAGTGGTTCTCGGTTCTGTTCATTCTCAAGAAGTGTTTAATAAGTCTGGTTTTGATGAGGCTGGAAATGGAAGAATCAAAGTTGCTTTAGAAAATAATACGTTGAGTTCAGAGGAGGTGGATGGGGGTCCTAAGAGATCTACAGCTGGAAAAGAGTTTAATTACCAGAATGATGGATTGCAATTCACGAGCAACGGTCACATGTCTATGAAGATGGATCATAACAATCACACTGAAACGTGGGAATCCCCTGAAAGTCTACTTGATTCTGTAGATTTCGGTGTCAGAACGAAACAGATGGATAATAAAGCTTCCTTTGTACAAGAACAAATGCTGAAGCAATCTAATGGGGTTTACAGACCTTCTAATATCAGGGGGAAAAAATGTGAATGGAACTTATGAGTCTCATAGTAGAGAAGAGCATGTAAATCGCAATGACGATTCTCATTTGGCTGATCACCTGTCTGGACATGAGAGTGATGAACTACCTTCCCTTTCATCTTCGCTGGTTTCGGATGATATATTGTTTGATAGGTATGTTACGGAAGCTAATGATCTTCTAAAACAAGCCAAGGAATTTGTAAGGGTCGGACACAATGAAGAGCGTGCAGAGATAGTATTGTACAGGTCAGCCAAGTTACTGTCCAAAGCCATATCTATGAAGCCCATGAGTTTGCTGGCAGTGGGCCAGTTGGGCAACACTTGCCTTCTTCATGGAGAATTAAAATTAAGGATTAGTCGCGAGTTGAGAATGCACCTTGCGAGAAGTGACCCCTTATCTGTTGAGAAATGGATTAGAATTCAGGATAAAGTCACCAGTAAAGATGACATTGCATCACTCCTCATTAATGTGTGTGAAGAGTGCGAGGAACTTCTTGTGGAAGCAGGCAGAAAGTATAGAATGGCGTTATCAATTGACGGGAATGATATGAGAGCCCTATATAATTGGGGTCTTGCTCTCACCTTCCGTGCACAGTTGATTGCAAATATTGGGCCGGTAAGAACTTGTTAACAATTTTTTTTTCATTTATCTTGAGAAAGAATTGTTCATCAATGAGGGTTGAGGAACTGTTTAAAATTGCTCAGTTGAGTAAGCCAGATAATCGTCAGTTGAATTAGGCTTTAAACCCTTTCTTCTGTGGATTTCAGGAAGCAGCTTTTGATGCTGACGAACTGTTCTTGGCTGCAATTGATAAGTTCAATGCCATGATGTCAAAGGGAAATGCTTATGCACCAGATGGTATGTTTCTGGTCTCCCCCTCCTCATCCTCATAATTTTTCGGAAGATAGTTATAAGATATTTGGTTCTATTTGGATTTCGAAAACCTGTAATTGCAGCTCTACTTCGATGGGGTGTGGCACTACAGCAAAGATCCCGCCTACGGCCTAGCAATGGTAAAGAGAAGGTGAAGTTACTACAGCAGGCAAAGAGGCTGTATGAAGATGCACTCGAGATGGATTCGAACAATGTCCACGTGAGAGAAGCCTTATCATCGTGTGTGTCGGAGCTTGGCAGTAGGCGACTTTACTCCTAACTAAACCTGAAACAATACGTTGTTGCATCGGCTTCTCCATTTCGTTTTCCAAATTGTGTCCCTGTAGGTAGGCTCTCCGTGCGCGAAATGACGCAGACGGTGCTTCTTTGATATATTTGTATATAGATGAGAAAAAAAAGTGATGGACAGGAGAAGATGGAAGAAAGTTTTTCACATTGGAGATTAATCATAATTGGCGGCCGAAGGGTAAATTACGTATGTAATAGGTTGATCGTGAGGATGTTACTTTTTTTTTTTTTTTATGTAAAATAGTTTGAAGGAGCATGGTAAATTTGCTTATTTTCTTTATGTTTACAATCTGGGTCACATGAAGAAAAACATCGTCATCCTTATTTTCTTTATCGATTGCAAACATCAAGGCATCTGTAACAACATTGGAAGAATTATACAACCACAACTTTAGGAGTGTGATTAATTGCATCGCACTTAGTTTTCCGGCTCATTATGTAAGGTCTTAGATTCGACACTAGTGAATGGTAAGTTTGTTACTAGATTATTATGACTATTTCATTGGATGATTTATCTTAATCCCTTACCCCTTTAAATCTTTTTTTTTTAATGATGGATTATCTTGTACTGGATTAATTTTAGGAATTAAGCTGGATTGACTTGGTATGGACTAAGCAGTACAAGAACTATGAAACGTTTGGTGCACTGCTACCCCCATCCACTAAAAACATCACCATTTTATTAACTCGTATATCACAGCATCCGTTGCATTTGTAGTGTATTGAAATATGAAATCATCAGGAAGCATAAGACCCCGCTGGTTCTAATTCGGCATACATCCATGCAACCGAAGATCCACAGCCATTGCATCCCCGCCTTCAGCTAATTCAGCCCGTAGCAAATGTGCTTTCCTTCCTCGGCCATTCATTCAAACAAGAACCAAATATCTTGCATTCAATTAGCCCGATGTATTAACTATGTTCGAATCTGAACTTGTGTGTAGGTGATTGCCGAGAAGGGTGCAAGGAGTAACATTCCTGATATCGATGCGAAGAAGTTGGTTTCCATTCCATTTTCCTTTACTTATCTTGATTTGGATTGCTATAGTGGAATAAGATAGTTCCCCTTCACGTATTTTTGTTGTCTATAATGTTTTAATTTCCGTGTATCGTTCTCAATATGTTGTAACGATATTCTAACTCTTCACTAATAAGCGAGATGTTCAATATTGTGAAGAAGAATATCGATCTTAAGAGTTGATCCGTGTGTTGTTCTTGAAAATTGATTGGACACAAGAGCTCCAGGCCCGCAGTCTTGCACGTCTTGAAAATTGTATGGACACAAGAACTCCAGGTCCACAGTCTTGCACGTATTATTGTTATTTTCTATGGATCTTGTGGACATTCTTAGCATTTTATCATCCAAATATACCTTTTTTTTTTTAATCCCAAGTGTACTAATTTAAGTTTTATACAGATTTTTTTTCCGCCACTTTTATTATTATAGTATTAGGTTCGAATTTTATGAATGACGAGTGCACATACTACATAAAATGTGCAAAAAGAAAAACTTGATCTAGGGTTATGGCAAAGACCTCAAACTTTCCCGGAAGATTTTGAACATGCTTGCAAAGGTAATAGTGCCGAACAAAGTTGCATCCTCTTCTACAACCCACACGTAACTCACGCGATGCGAAAGCGCCTGAACCATCACCGCCACCAAGGAGCTCCACGGATAGCACACAATCGCCTCCGACCTCCTTACTAACCGTGCCGAATACCCTCCCCCGGATCTCTTTCCCCACCCAAACTCTTCATCCGAAGACGTTGAACAGAAAGAAGAAGACGATAACATTGACTCTTCTTCCATTAGCTCCAAAAACGCCCCGTACTTCTTCTCCTCCAATCTCTCTTTCACCAACTGCACCAGCTCATCTGGCGGGCCACCGCAGTCAATGTACGCCATCAGGTCACCCGCGGAAAGCGTGGCAATGGCAGCTGCCACGGACTCGTGGCAGGTGTTGAGGGTGTACGGGGAGATCTCTCCGATCACCCTGCCGTCCACGTCAAGAATGGCAACGGAAGTTTGCTGGACGAGGGATTGAGAAATGAGGGGCAATACAGCAGAGGCAGGGTCGTCGTAATGGACGGCTAGGAAGTTTTCGGTGTCGATGGCTTGCAGGGAGTTGATGGGGGCGTTTGAGGTGGGGCTGAAGACTCCTATGTAGTTGAGGAGGTAGCGGATGATGTCTTCTTGTGTGAGCCAGCAGTATTCACGGTGGTTGTGTAGGGTGTTGAAGGAGCGGTTGGGGAGGAGCTTTTTTCTTGCCGCTGTGGTCCGGCGGCTTTGAATCGGAATCACTAGGTTTTGTGCACCTTCTAGAATTAGATCAATGGCCTCCACCAAGCTGAAAATTACAAAAACAACCCAAATTAAACCAAATATAAAACATAAAATCCTAAAAGAACAATTTTCAAAGCCTTTTTCTTGCAAAAAAAAAAAAAAAAAAAAATCAAAAGCCTTACGAACACAAAGCAATAAAAATAGCACAGGAACAAGAAACAAACCTATCGTGTGGTTCCAAATGCCTAACAAGGCCAGACCCTTTTGGAATCAAAACCTCCAGCGGTGCCTCGAGCGCCGTCGCCGGAGACGACAAGTTCTCTTCCTTCCCCAAGAAGCATATAACGTCCACCATGCAAACCTTTCCTACGCATCGGCAGTCCTCCGCGGAGTCAGAACTGCAGATGGTATCGACGTTGCTCTTTTCCGAGTGGTCAGAGCTCCAAACGCTGAGGCTGCTCTCGCCGAACCGCTTTAGGGCCGACAATGCCTCTCCGACCGTGGCGGAGATCGACACGGACTTTAGCGGAGGCTTCCCGAGGCAAAGATCGGACACTTCTTGCGAAAGCAGACGAAGTGCCATGCACGAACAAAGTCGAAAACTGAAGATCAAAAACCGAAAACAAATCAACCGATCAAACGTGAGCAGATTGAGAGCTTGAGGTTTGGGGGGTTGAAGGTTCAGAAATTGTTAAGGAAAATAAGCATTAAATATGAGAATTAAAAGAGATTTAAATGTTTGTGAATTTGTGAGGTTGGAACTTGGAAGGCTATTTAAAGGCGGCTGTTACGTAGTTGACACGGATTCGGACTGTCTCTGAGAATACGCCTACTCATCTCCGTACTCGTATTTGTCACGGATTTTTCTGTTTTGTTGCGATCAGCCACTGAATTACAGATCACAAAAAATTAACAAAATAAAGAAAAAAGAAGTGTCTAGAAGACTAGAAAAAGATATCATCTTAGAAATAATATTTGGCTTTTCTTGACCAAGTAAACGTGTGAAAACTACTTGACAAATGTAATATTATAAATAATTAAATATCGTTTAATAGTATTTTTTCACATTTTCAGATTTTATCGTCACGCTAGTGTAGTATTATTTATCAATGTGATATAATATCAGAGAATCGTAACATTGATAATGTCACTAAAGAACTAAGCAAGCAAACCATCACGAGACGACTCAGTGGTTGGAGATGAATTCAAGGTTCGTATTCTATACATCACGTTCGAAGTTCGATTCCTCGCACGTTGAATGGTTAGAGAAAAGTTAAAATACCTATGTGAGTCTTTTCAACCGTTGAAAATATGGACTAACATGACAAAATCACCAACTAGTCTGCTTTTAAAGAAAAAATATATATATCTAAGCAAGCATATGCTCTATTGATTTGGCAAGCCACTCCAAAGTTTATGGCTACAAATTCTTCGTACCTTAACCACATATATAGAATCTTTGCATGGTCCACGTTCTAAATATTTTTCAGATCATAGCAGTGTATGTGCAATTAATATGAAATATGACGTGACGAGAGAGACATCAATAAGAAAATATACTTTGATTGTACGTTATAATTTGGCGAAAGTAAAAATTAGACGTGAGTATTGATATTATTACAGTAATGGTTTAAATACTATGTGAAGCTCCTAAAATGTTACCAAAATTTAAGAATAAATGAAAAAAAGTTAAACAATTGTATAAATCTTTTATCAAGTCTAAGTCAATACAAGTACGCGGTTATTATGCGCCAAAGAAAATCACACAAACCGCTTCAAATTCATGGTCAATTCAAGGCCGGCATTCACGTACGTTAGCACCAAAATATGTAATTTACAAGTTGACAAAATAAAATTTTGCAAATAAAACATTTTCTTAATCAAAATATCGCCCTGCCCATTCATTGAGTATTTTTTCGACAAACTTAACTAGTTTAAAAGTGTTTTTAAAATGACTGAACGTGCTGCAAGAAACACCAGCTATGTACTTTTTGAAATTCAAAAAATATATTTTTTAAAAACGTTTTCAGTCATTTAAAAAAATGTTCATATCTATTGGCTCTTTTCCAGTCTAGCGGTTTTGGTTGCGAATTTTAGTTGAGGCTTTTTCCTTGTTGCATGTTGATTTGTTTTGCTCTGCTATACCTTTGTCAAATTCAAGGCGAAGTTAGTTTTCTTCGGATGACTACTTATGTGGTCGCTGGCGAGGTGGTGGCGGCTGTGGTGTCGGGCTATGCGGGATGTGGATTAGGTTTTTTTATTTCTGTATTTTTCGCTGATTGGGCTTTCAATGAAGAGAGTTTTAACGAAAAGTTCGCGAGTACTGTTCACTTTAATGAAAAATCACATTTTTACATTAAAAAATCAAACCTGATACTATTTACTTTACCTTTTATTTTGTCCTTATCGTTAAAACTCAAAGTTTTTAACCTTTTTTTCATTAGTTTTCCTTTCAATGTTTTCGACATAAAAAATCAAAGAGAATGTATCACGTTAGAGTATGAGTTCAGATTTTTACTTTTACAGTGTTAATTTACAATAAAATATCACTTGTATTAAGAAAAAAACATTTGTATACATAACCTCCCAATATCGAAATCGTTTTCCCTCAACCACCGAAATAGAAACAACCCCCAAAAAAGAGAGTGAATCTTCCAAGTATCTGTCCAGATACGCTGCAAGATTTTTTATGATTTGCATTTATCAACATGGGGACATGAATTTCCATGGCTCACACATCGCACACGTGGTCGTGAATATACTATGATGATTGAGACACATCCAAAACCGAAAAATATCGATATAATGGCAGATTATTGGCTTGAGAGTTTGATCTAATCCTCTCGTTAATCGAACAAGAGATTAAAAGCTCGTCTAAAAATGATTTTAGTGAAAATATTTTTAAAATTAATATTTAGTAAAATGATAATTGAATTATGAAAAAAATAAACTTTATTACTTCCTGCAAATTCTAAATGCAGTTCTACATTCACATCACGCACAACTACAACATTTTTAGGGCTCATCATGCACAAAGATCTAGAATAAACTTGGACAACGCGCATGTGCGTTTTGTTGAATCATACCCTTTTTTTTGTTCGGGGTAATTTTTTATTTTTTATTTTAAAAGGAGAAAAACTGGTGGCAAGTCATAGGTTATCTATTTTTTCTGGATCTGGAGAGGCTATGGAGAATTTCATCATGCCCGTTGCCACAGTCAAACAGACTCACCAACTCGAACATCGAACACGAGACCTCCCACATTTTCTTTGTTCGGGGTAATTCTAACTTTAAAATGTTTGGGTTTACGACTTGTGCATGTTGATATCATTACCACTCTCGTGTTGTCAATCAATCCAACTTAGGTCCAAAATTAGAGGTTAAATCATCAAAAGGATTGTCGGGCTCACGTCAAATTAGCTAGAGTATGGTCCATAAAACAGACCATGATTTTCGGAGGCCATTTTTCAGGCTTTAATTTAGTCACAGCCAATCCTGAAATGTTTCATGTGTTGGTGCGTCAGCGCTCACGTACGTGGTTTGTACGGCATCCTCTGAACCAAGTTAAGGGTAACAGATGTCTCCCGATCGCTTTAATCCGGATTTCGGCATACATTTAGATACATTAATTTAATATAATACATTTTTGTATTAGTATTTAGGTACATTAATTGAATCTTTCAAGTTTGAAAAATGTTAAATAAAATTAATAAATTTAAAAGAAAAAACTTGTTTTAGTCAAAAAATAGATTAGAATGTGTATATTATTAATAAGTGAGACATTGAATAAAATAAAAATTAATTATTTTGAATTAAGGACACATCAAGGAACTATAATCAATATGCAACACCAGATTTATTTTAAATTTCAAACTTCTTCAAAGATTAAAGTTAAAAAAACCTCTTAAATTTATAACGAAAAATCTCGAGCGCAACTAAGTCCAGTACAATCAAAGAAGAAAGCATAACAAGCATTCATCGAATGGGCTTTTTTTTGTTAATGTGGCAACTGGTGGGAGTTCACTGGCTGAGTTAGGCCCGTTTAATATAGCGGGCTTATCTGAACAAACACTGTTTTTTACATGTGGGCCTGGATTAAAATTACCGAGTCGGAGCCGGTCCAATCAGGCCCAATAGCGATCGAGTTCGATGGACTCACATCACCAGATCGAAAGAGCCTGCAAATCGCGAGCTTCTGGTTTCAGCGAATTTCCAAAATTACGGGTTCTTCTCGTTTGAAATTCGGACTGCTACGATGTCAGATTACGAAGGCGTCAGCAAGGTTCTTTTCTAAATTCCTTCTGTTAATTTGTTAAGCCAATTTCTGAAACTATGCTTTCTCGTTTAATTTTGCCAATTTGTTCATTTTCGATATGTTAATTTGTCGAATCGGATTAGATTTGGGTGAATAGTAGTAATTTATGGTTTTCCAGAGTAAGATGTTATTGTTTCTGTTTGTTACGTCACTTAGGGCATGAAATTAGGCAGTAATTTGGTATATTTGAGTATGAATCCCTTTTCCCTAGAGAAACGATGAATTTGAAATGAATTACTTGATTTGAATGCGAAGTATTTGTAAAGAGTGATGCATACCGCATACGTAGTTTCGGATCGCGATTTAGTGTAAAAATATGGTTTTTTAAACAGTACTGGAGCTTTTCGTTAAAGTTGCCTAAAATATGTGGTTCTTAATGAAATAAACTTGTCCAAGTTGTTCGCATAATCTCAATTGCATTGTGGAGTTAGCAAGTGAAATTGTTTTTCGACTTTAGGTTTGCTTACATTGTATGTTTATCTTGTAGGCATCGTGATTATGATCAAGATAGGGAAAGGAGGCATAGACATAGATCACGATCACGTTCTCGCTCAAGGGACAGATCTCCTTCTCGTTCCCGTTCAAAGAGGTTTGGGAAACTTTTAAAAAAGAAAAAGAAAAAAAAATGATCCGTCTGGGATTGTGTCACATCCCGGCCCGGGGCGGATCACTTCCCGGGCCCGCTCCACCACCGTAGCACGATATTGTCCGCTTTGGGCCCCGACTACGCCCTCACGGTTTTGTTTCTGGGAACTCACACGAGAACTTCCCAGTGGGTCACCTATCATGGGAGTGCTCTCGCGCGCTACTCGCTTAACTTCGGAGTTCCTATGGAACCCGAAGCCAGTGAGCTCCCAAAAGGCCTCGCGCTAGGTAGGGATGGGAATATACATATAAGGATCACTCCCCTGGGCGATGTGGGATCTCACAATCCACCCCCCTTAGGGGCCCGACGTCCTCGTCGGCACACCACGGCCAGGGTTAGACTCTAATACCAAATTGTCACATCCCGGCCCGGGGCGGATCACTTCCCGGGCCCGCTCCACCACCGTAGCACGATATTGTCCGCTTTGGGCCCCGACTACGCCCTCACGGTTTTGTTTCTGGGAACTCACACGAGAACTTCCCAGTGGGTCACCCATCATGGGAGTGCTCTCGCGCGCTACTCGCTTAACTTCGGAGTTCCTATGGAACCCGAAGCCAGTGAGCTCCCAAAAGGCCTCGCGCTAGGTAGGGATGGGAATATACATATAAGGATCACTCCCCTGGGCGATGTGGGATCTCACAGATTGGCCACCATAGCATCTCTGTAAAACTGGACTTATATTAGAAGACAGAGAGAAAAAAAAAAAAAAAAAAAAGAAGAAAAGAAAAAGACCCATCTTTAAAACTTGTCTTTTCTCATGTGAAGGCGGTTACTGTTGATCAACTGGGTGATGATGAAGAGTATGTCAAAATATTAGAAAGACATGAGGGATGAATGCAGAAAATTTGGTATTTTATTCCTAACCTGTTTGCCTGAATATTTTTTATTGAATTCTCCCTCCTCTCATTTTTGTTTTGTCTAACTATGTTGAGTTGCATATCTTTGTTAGTATGAATGAGTGTTTAGATTATAGATGTAACAAGTAAATAAAATATTACAAAAAAAAAGCGACAAAGTTGGGATTTTCGTAACAAGTTTAACAAATCAGCTTGAATTGTCAAAAGTGCCCCCTCAGTTAAATTTCTATCTTCTATATACTTTTACTTGGACATAAAAGTACAAATTTGTACCCATTTCTTCGTTCAACATTTATTCAATACTATGGTCAATCGTATTCAAGCTAAATCTAAGACAACAAAACAAGGTTAAGAAGATTAACAACTTCAGGTCGTGAAGATCGAAAATCACACTCGGTTTTATTAGAGCACCCTTCAACTCTGTAGGTCTCCAAAACATCAAAAATCACACTCGGTTTTATCCTAATCTCACTAATTCACAAGCTTTTGCTACACATAAAATAGATGCACCTATAAGTGGATTGAAGACCAGCTCGTATGAAAAATTTAGGACCCATCTTAGTACTACGGTCTAATGGTATTACTCTTTACTTGTAAATGTGAGGTCGTAAGTTCGATTCTGGCCAAAGAGAAATTTGAACCATATTATTGCTAACTTATTGTGAAGCTAAAGTCACCCCCTTCATCTTAGTGTAGATGATATTGTTTTTTTTTTCAAAAGAAAAAGAAAAAAAAAACCCATATGGGATTGGCTACCATAGCATTTATGTAAAACTTGACTTATATTAGAAGACAAAGAAAAAGAAAAAAATAAAGACCCGTCTGTAAAACTTGTCTTTTCTCATGATGAAAGCGATTACTACTGATCAACTGGGTGACGATGAAGAGTATGTCGAAATATTAGAAGACATGAGGGATGAATGTAGAAAATTTGGTATTTTATTCCTAACCTGTTTGCCTGAATATTTTTTATTGAATTCTCTAGTGTCCTTCCTCTCATTTTTGTTTTGTTTAACTATGTTGAGTTGCATATCTTTGTTAGTATGAATGAATGTTTAGATTATTGATATAACAAGTAAATAAAATATTACAGAAAAAAGCGACAAAGTTGGGATTTTCGTAACAAGTTTAACAAATCAGCTTGAATTGTCAAAAATGTCCCCTCAGTTAAATTTCTATCTTCTATATACTTTTACTTGGACATAAAAGTACAAATTTGTACCCATTTCTTCATTCGACATTTATTCAAGATTATGGTCAATCGTATTCAAGCTAAATCCAAGACAACAAAACGAGGTTAAGAGGATTAACAACTTCAGGTTGTGAAGATCGAAAATCACACTCGGTTTTATTGGAGCACCCTTCAACTCTGTAAGCCTCCAAAACATCGAAAATCACACTTGGTTTTATCCTAATCTCACACAATTCACAATCTTTTGCTACACATAAAATAGTTGTACCTATAAGTGGATTGAAGACCGGCCCGTATGAAAAATTTAGGACCCATCTTAGTACTACGGTCTATTGGTATTACTTTTTACTTGTAAATGTGAGGTCGTAAGTTCAATTCTGGCCAAATACAAATTTGAACTATATTATTGCTAATTGATTGCGAGGCTAAAGTCACCCCCTCAACTTTAGTGTAGATGATCTTGGTTTTTTTTTTTTTTTTTTTTTAAAGAAAAAAAAGGACCCATCTGGGATTTGTAGACCTGACAATTTCTTACACAACCTATTAACATGACACGAAAATAACAGGTTTCGGGTCAACACGATAACTAATCAGGTCATTGTCAGGTCACACGATAATAACGGGTTCTTACCAGGTTTACACGAGAGTGACACACGGGTAACTTGTTTTGACACGATAAGAAAAAAATTATTTTGATGATTTTAATTTTTTAAACTACTAAAATAAACTTACTATAAAATACAATAGATATAATGAATATGTATATATTGTTTATTAATTATTATTCTATGTAAATTTTAAAATTGAAGTTTTATTTATTTATTTATTTTTATAGTATATTATAGGCAAAGATTGAGATTAAAAATAAAAATATCAAGTAACTTAAAAATACTAATTGTCACATCCCCGCCCGGGCCCCCACCACAACCCTGGCTCAACTCCACCATAGCACGATATTGTTCGCTTTGGGCCCCTACCACGCCCTCACGGTTTTGTTTCTGGGAACTCACACGAGAACTTCCCAGTGGGTCACCCATCATGGGAATGCTCTCGCGCGAACTCGCTTAACTTCGGAGTTCCGATGGAACCCGAAGCCAGTGAGCTCCCAAAAGGCCTCGTGCTAGGTAGGGATGAGAATATACAAATAAGGATCACTCCCCTGGGCGATGTGGGATCTCACACTAAACACATTAAAAAAATTTATAATAATTAATTTACATGTGCAAAAAATATGAAAAAAATATGCAAACGCTTGTAGTCGCATCCTCTACGCTTTGAGGATGGGTATATGATCGTGTGAATTTTTAAAACCATACAAACTCTCATGAATAGTATTTTTAAGGGAGTTCAGAATAAACAAAATTCATAATCATTAATATATAAGTCTGAAAGATGTGAAAGCATAATAAACGTTCATAATTGCATCTTCAAAGCTTTAGACGATGGTTACATGGTCGTTTAGAGTTTTAAAATCCTCCAAATCTCATGAACAATGTTTTTTACTTGAGTGCAAAATTAATAAAATTAATAATAATTTTTGTAGAAGTGTGAAAAATGTAATCACTCGTAATGAAAAGCTTTAAAACTTTCATGAAGGGGTCAACTCCGAAATTTAGTATGTATGTACTAATTTAGTATTATGTTTTACATTTTTTGGGGTCAAATTATGTTTTTCATTTTCATTTTTATTGATTTAAAATATATTTTTCTTAACGGGTATCGGGTCGGGTCATATTACCTGATAAAATAAACGGGTTGATTTCAGGTCAGGGTCATATTACATGTTTACTTTAACGGGTATTACACGACACGACCCGTTAAGCTATCGGGTATGATACGAACACAAGAAACACGACACAAATGTCAAGTACCATAGCATCTTTGTAAAACTTGACTTATATTAGAAGAAAAAACAAAAAAAAAAAAACCCATCTGTAAAACTTGTCTTTTCTCATGATGAAGGCGATTACTTCTGATCAACTGGGTGATGATGAAGAGTATGTCGAAATATTAGAAGACATGAAGGATGAATGCAGAAGATTTGGTATTTTATTCCTAACCTGTTTGCCTGAATATTTTTTATTGAATTCTCAAGTGTCCCTCCTCTCATATGTTGAGTTGCATATCTTTGTTAGTATGAATGAGTGTTTAGACTATTGATATAACAAGTAAATAAAATATTACAGAAAAAAGCGACAAAGTTGGGATTTTCGTAACAAGTTTAACAAATCAGCTTGAATTGTCAAAAATGCCCCCTCAGTTAAATTTCTATCTACTTTTACTTGGACATAAAATACAAATTTGTACCCATTTCTTCATTCAACATTTATTCAATACTATGGTCTATCGTATTCAAGCTAAATTCAAGACAACAAAACGAGGTTAAGAAGATTAACAACTTCAGGTCGTGAAGATAGAAACTCACACTCCATTTTATCATAGCACCCTTCAACTCTATAAGCCTCCAAAACATCGAAAATCACACTCCGTTTTATCCTAATCTCACACAATTCACAAGCTTTTGCTACACATAAAATAGATGTACCTATAAGTGGATTGAAGACCAGCCCGTATGAAAAATTTAGGATCCATCTTAGTACTACGATCTAATGATATTACTCTTTACTTGTAAATGTGAGGTCACAAGTTCGATTTTGGCCAAATGCAAATTTGAACCATATTATTGCTAACTTATTGTGAGGCTAAAGTCACCCCCTCCACTTTAGTGTTAGATGATATTGTTTTTTTTTTTAAAAAAAAAAAGAAAAAAGAAAAAAGAAGAAGACCCATATGGGATTGGCTACCATAGCATCTCTGTAAAACTTGACTTATATTAGAAGACAAAGAAAAGAACAAAAAAAAAAAAAGAAAAAAGAAAAAGACCCATCTGTAAAACTTGTATTTTCTCATGATGAAGGCGATTATTGCTGATGAACTGGGTGACGATGAAGAGTATGTCGAAGTATTAGAAGACATGAGGGATGAATGCAGAAAATTTGGTATTTTATTCCTAACCTATTTGCCTGAATATTTTTTTATTGAATTGTCAAGTGTCCCTCCTCTCATATGTTGAGTTGCATATCTTTGTTAGTATGAATGAGTGTTTAGATTATTGATATAACAAGTAAATAAAATATTACAGAAAAAAAGCGAAAAAGTTGGGATTTTTGTAACAAGTTTAACAAATCAGCTTGAATTGTCAAAAATGCCCCCTCAGTAAAATTTCTACCTTCTATATACTTTTACTTTGACATAAAAGTACAAATTTGTACCCATTTCTTCATTCGACATTTATTCAATACTATGGTCAATCGTATTCGAGGTTAAGAAGATTAACAACTTCAGGTCGTGAAGATTAAAAATCACACTCGGTTTTATTAGAGCACCCTTCAACTCTATAAGGCTCCAAAACATCGAAAATCACAATCGGTTTTATCCTAATCTCACACAATTCATAAGCTTTTGCTACACATAAAATAGTTGTACCTATAAGTGGATTGAAGACCAGCCCGTATGAAAAATTTAGGACCCATCTTAGTACTACTGTTTGATGGTATTACTCTTTACTTGTAAATGTGAGGTCGTAAGTTCGATTCTGGCCAAAGACAAATTTGAACCATATTATTGCTAACATATTGTGAGGCTAAAGTCACCCCCTCTACTTTAGCGTAGATGATATATATTTTTTTTAAAAGAAAAAGAAAAGAAAAAAAAGACCCATCTGGGATTGGCTACCATAACATCTCTGTAAAACTTGACTTATATTAGAAGACAAAGAAAAGAAAAAAGAAAAGAAAAAAGAAAAGAAAAAAGAAAAAGAAAAAGAAAAAAAAGAAAAAGACCCATCTGTAAAACTTGTCTTTTCTCATGATGGATGTGAGATCCCACATCGCCCAGGGGAGTGATCCTTATATGTATATTCCCATCCCTACCTAGCACGAGGCCTTTTGGGAGCTCACTGGCTTCGGGTTCCGTAGGAACTCTGAAGTTAAGCGAGTAGCGCGCGAGAGCACTCCCATGATGGGTGACCCACTAGGAAGTTCTCGTGTGAGTTCCCAGAAACAAAACCATGAGGGCGTAGTCGGGGCCCAAAGCGGACAATATCGTGCTACGGTGGTGGAGCGGGCCCGGGATGTGGTGGACCCCAGGTCGGGATGTGACAATGGAGGCGATTATTGCTGATTAATTGGGTGACGATGAAGAGTATGTCGAAATATTAGAAGACATGAGGGATGAATGCAGAAAATTTGGTATTTTATTCTAACCTGTTTGCCTGAATATTTTTTATTGAATTCTCAAGTGTCCCTCCTCTCATTTTTGTTTTGTCTAAGTATGTTGAGTTGCATATCTTTGTTAGTATGAATGAGTGTTTAGATTAGTGATATAACAAGTAAATAAAATATTACAGAAAAAAGCGACAAAGTTGGGATTTCCTTAACAAGCTTGAATTGTCAAAAATGCCCCTCAGTTAAATTTCTATCTTCCATATACATTTACTTGGACATAAAAGTTCAAATTTACACCCATTTCTTCATTTGACATTTCTTCAATACTATGGTCAATCGTATTCAAGCTAAATCCAAGACAACAAAACGAGGTTAAGAAGATTAACAACTTCAGGTCGTGAAGATCGAAAATCACACTCGATTTTATTAGAGCACCCTTCAACTCTATAAGCCTCCAAAACATCGAAAATCACACTCGGTTTTATCCTAATCTCACACAATTCACAAGCTTTTGCTACACATAAAATAGATGTACCTATAAGTGGATTGAAGACCAGCCGTATGAAAAATTTAGGACCCATCTTAGTACTACAATCTAATGGTATTACTCTTTACTTGTAAATGTGAGGTCGTAAGTTCGATTCTGGCCTGATGACAAATTTGAACCATATTATTACTAACTTATTGTGAGGCTAAAGTCACCCCCCACACTTTAGTGTAGATGATTTTTTTTTTTTTTAAAGAAAAAGAAAAAGACCCATCTGGGATCGGCTACCATAGCATCTCTGTAAAACTTGACTTATATGTTTCTGTATTCTTGCATCTTTTGTCTTGAGCTGTGATCTGGGCTCACTCTCTAGTCTTGATAAAACAAAATCCAAATGCAAATGTGTTTCTGCGTTTGAATTCATAAAATCGAAGGGAAGAAGACGACAGAATGAGAGAAAGCCCGCACATCCCAACGTCTTCTTTCTCTAAGGATTTCTTTGGCGAAAAAAAAAAAATTGTCATGTGGAGTCCAGTCGTATGTTCATTTAGGGTATACAGTATCACGTTTCTGCACAGTTATTGTCTAATAGCGTGCCACGTCATCGATTAACTGAATTTCTGATGTAAAGATCTACAAAAATGGATCTGGATCCTCGCAAAACGATGTTACTTTACTTTTAAAAATATAACAAACATTTAATTGGGACCACACGATTTTTTATCAACGGTCCACATGCATTGACCCCTAAGATCCCCATGAAGGGGATCCGGCGAGGATCCAAATCCTACAAAAATATGTAAGTGTCACAAAATTCAAATTTTAGACATGAAAAAAACTTTAAATATGAAAATTAAAATTTCATGATACTTGAGAGTAATATAGTATAATTATATAGTATTATTCATACTATATTTTTGTATCACATTTTCATACCACCTTAGTTGAAATTTGATGTGGACAGCCATATCATTTGAATTAATCAAATTTTATATTTAATTCATTATTTAATAAACTAATAATTAAGAAAAACTAGTTAATTAAATGATGATTGTGATATACGATGAGTTTTTCTCCTTCCCTTCTTTGGGTTTATCAAATTTTTCCAATGATGTGGCCATCCACATCAGATACCACATAAGATAGTATAGAAATGTGGTATAAAAACATGGTATGAATAACATTACTCTTAAGAATATATTCGTTGTCAATCATGATGTGGAAATTACCATTTCATACTTTTTCTCTCGTAAACTTCAGTCTCTTGAACAGATATTTTTTAATTTCTCTTATTTTTCAATTTAAATTTATGATTTTTTTTTTTTTAAGTGACTACAATTAAATAGAACAGAAGCCTGTAGTTTTCGCTAGAAAGTATTGTTGTTTGTTTGAGGCTTGTCGGTACTAATTGGTACCTCTATATAAAGAGGGCATGCATATGTTCATTGTTGCAAGCAACCTACCATTTATGCAAGCCATGAACACTCATCAGCTTCTTTCACCCACTACTACAGTGACTGACCGTCGACCTAATCATTTGTTCCCAAAGAAGTTGTCCTCCCAAAGTAGCTGTGTAAATCGGAAAGGAAGGCGGAGCTGCTCTGTAGGCCACAAAGGAGCAAATGGTGCTCACAATATTAACCCTACCTGCAGTAACAAGCCGGAGGCCGACGAGGACAGGAGAAATAAAATGGACAGGAGAAATGTGTTAATTGGTCTTGGAGGAGCAGGTCTTGGTCTTGGTCTTGACACCAATCCATTGGCCTCTGCTGCACCAATTCCCCCTCCGGACTTTACCGTGTGCGGCAAGACTATCGGCAACGAAAGAATAGGACTTGATTGTTGTCCGCCAAAACGTGCAGTCTACACTCCCACTCCCTTCGAGCCACCAGCGGCCCCAAATATCCGCACTCGGCGAGCAGCTCAGAATGCTGTCAATGATCATGAATACCTAAAGAAGTACAGAAGAGCCATTGAGCTCATGAAGCGCCTTGACGTTGACGACCCGCGTAATTTCTGGAACCAAGCTAATGTTCATTGCAACTATTGCGACGGATCGTTTAAGCAAAACTTAGCTGGAGATGAGTACAAAGAACTGGAGATACAAGTTCATAGTTCGTGGCTCTTCTTTCCCTTCCACCGCTGGTACCTCTACTTCTACGAGAGAATCCTCGGTAGCCTTATTGACGACCCGACTTTCGCTCTGCCATTTTGGAATTGGGACAGTCCTGATGGCATGTACATGCCTGAAATGTTTGAGCTCGACAACGGGGCCTCCCCTCTGTACGACCACTACCGCAACACCAAGCACCGGCAGAAGGGATTCTTGCTGGACCTCAACTACAGTAATAAAGACGATCCCCAGGACCCAAAAAAGGTAATAACTTGTAACCTCATAACCATGTACCGGCAGATGAATACTAAGGACCCGTGCCTATTCATTGGGCAACCTTATAAGGCTGGTGACTGTCCAAACCCCGGTGCAGGAAACATTGAGAATACACCCCACAATACGGTTCACAACTGGACCGGTGACCCCCAGTGGCTTGCGGAGGACATGGGAAACTTCTACTCGGCCGGTCGAGATCCAATGTTTTTTGCGCACCACGCCAATGTGGACCGCATGTGGCACCTGTGGATCGAGAAAATAGGAGGCAAGAATTTTGAACAACATGACTGGCTTAACTCCGAGTTTTATTTCTATAACGAGAAGAGGGAACTGGTGCGTGTTAAAGTCCAGGACTCTCTCGACATTAGAAAACTCGGCTATGCTTACGAAGATGTTGACATTCCGTGGCTCCTCCAGACCAAGTACAGGCCAACTCCAAACCCAACGAAGAAGGCGAAACCTCAGTTCCCTGCAGCTAAAAATGGATTCGATTTGGACTCCAAGATCAGCTTTGAGGTGCCGAGAGTACCGTCGTCATTGAGGAGGAAGCAGAGCGCGGAGAAGGCGGAACGAGAGGAGAAATTGATCGTGCGAGACATTGAATTTCCGAAACGAGAGGAGATTTTGATCGTGCGAGACATTGAATTTCCGAGCGACCAGGCTTTGAAATTCGATGTATACGTGAATGATTATGCGTACACGCCAAGTGATCCCTGACACTACAACAAAAATGAGCTATGGGTACAAAACAAAGGGCACAATTGAGAAGTTTGTGTCTGTTTGACCACCAAAAAGCTTAAACAATTCCCATTCCATAGAGGGCACATTCTATGGTGCCCAATGTTAAAAAAAGAAGACACAAAACAGTAATGGGCACAGAAATCGTGCCCAATGGGGTAGATGAGAACTTTTTTTTACTGAAGATGGGCACAAAAAACATTTTGTGTCTATAAAAATTATTTGTTAGAGGCACTCTATGTTCTTTCTCGTTTGTCTTTACCTCCTCTAGCACACCAATAATTAAAATTTATAAAATTGTGGTAAATAATGGTATGAGCTATTTATTACTGTGCAATATTTTAGCCTCGAAATAAGTTAGCAATAATGTTGTTCAAATTCGTTTTTCGCGAGAGCCGAACCTCAGATATCTCACTTACAAGTAAGTACTAAGCGGCGTGTTTTAGATTTACAAAGGATCATTTCCAGGTGCAATGAATGTTTGTTAGATTCGTATCTTTTTGAACTACTTTTTAGATTGTTATCTTCCTGCATGTTTGTTTTTTATACTTGGTGATATGGTTTTTGGTTTTATAGTAAGTGTTTATTTTTTTTACTGTATTAAAAGTCCTACCTGCAGTGACACATAACCAACAATTGTGCCCTTAGGGTCGGTCTATGTGCAAAAGTTAGTTGGTCTTCAGATAGACAAATGAGTTAATAATTATAGATTCATTTTTATGACACTAATGATAGAAATTGTGTCCACTAAATATTAATAAATAATAAATCACTCTACTTCTCATTGGGTCTTCAAATAGAGAATATATCTTAATAATTATAAAATTCTTTTTCTGACACAAATGTTAGAAATTGTGTCCAGTAAATATTAATAAATAATAAATGACTCTATAGCAAAGGAATATGTTGGCACAATTATGGATTTGTGTCCATATTCTAGTATAAAACGTCCACACTCCCTTACTAATTTGTATATGGAAATTTAGAAGGTTGCTTCATACACTTGTGTTTCTTTTGAATTTGTATTAAGTTTCCCCTTCTCCAAATTGGACTTCTCCCTCTATTTTATGATGCAAGTTTGGATTTCCCACCACCAAATTCAAAAACTAGGGTTTCCACCTCCGCATTACACAATTGTGTCCTCTAACTCTTATAATAATTAAAAAATAATTGTTATAATAATAATTGTGCCCACTAACTCTTATAATAATAATTAAAATTCTACCCTAATTCTATCTCGGGTCCCTTCTATCTCTTTCACTTCACTTTCCTCTTCCGCTCTGCCTCCCTCAGATTCTTTCTCTCACCTTTGTCTCTCTCTCTCTCCAACCCCTCTTTCTCTCTCTACCTTCTCCAGACAAATCTTGGGGGCTCTTGAGCTCCATCATCGCCAGAATCCCTAGCAGAAACCCCCTGCACGCGATGGAGGAAGGTTTGGGAAGATCGGGTCTGGTAGGGAGGGGTCAAGGGAGGGATCAAGGGAGGGGGTGGGTCGGGTTTGGGAAGATCGGTGGATGTAGAGCCTGAATCGGAAATCGCATTGGGATCCGAGTCCGATAGGGAGGGATCATGGGAGGGAGGGATCATGGGAGGGAGGTGCGTCGGGTTAGGAGGTGTTGGTGAGAGAAGGGCAGGTGCGAGTCAGAGAGGGAGTGAGGAGTCGTTGTCCTCATCAATATTTCGTCGCCGTCGTGGAAGCCTTCGAATTCGGAGTCAGTCGCACCTTCATTGCCACCTCAACAAGCTTCCTCTTTTGGGTTCGAGCTTGATCCGTACCAAGCTCGCAAAATTTCGGTTCTGTCAGCCCAATATCGCTTTAAAGCACGCATCAAGTGCGTCCATTGTTCCGGTCGTACGAGTGCAAAGTTCTTCTGGTTCGTCTTCTTCCCATTTTCTGGAAAAATGGTTCATGGGAAAATTTCATTCAAAGTTCCTAGCTTAAATTTGGTTTAATTGAACTTTAATTTCGTTCAAAGTTCCTAGCTTTCGGTTTCGTAGGAAAATTTCGTATTTATCGGGTTTTCATCTTTGTAGGATATTGCAGACGAGGTGTTTGTTTAAATGCCGCAAAGGTACCAATGTTTGTGTAAATTGTATTGGGTCTTCGTTGCTGTTTATTGGGTTACTGTTAGAAAGACAAAATAATTTTTCTGAGCATTCGGGTCGATCTGTGGTCTGAGTGTTGGTTTTGATTCTGCAATATTTTTACACAATGCCTGCTTATTGTTTGCTTTTTTGATAAAATGGTAGCATAATCCCATGAGTCACCTCTCCAAATTCCAAATTAAGTTTTTCAGCATGCGTTACCGACTGTCAAGCATTTGCATCTGAAAATTGTCGACTACATGTGTGGAACAGCGTTACAAAGAAATCTTTGTTAAGTAAAAATTGAATGGGATATAAAGCTATATCTCAACTGCTGATTATAAATATTACTTTTTCTATGATATTTACTGAATTTATAGATGTATGAGTTGTTAAAGAACCAGATATTTGCAGTCCATGAACTTTCTGGTGTACGGTCGGTGGCATTAGGCACAGCTCTTACTTACCCTCTTAAAACTCTCTGACTTTTTGCTTTTGTGTCCAGTAAATTGAAATCTTTGGCTCAGCCGAGCTGTGTATTAGTTAGGTTCAGTTGCATGGATTTTGTTTTTAAGATCAGCAAACAATTGGGGATTGAAATTTTTGTATTTTTTCATTCGTAGTTATGTTAGTACTTATTACTAGATGGACTCTAAGATCTTGGATTGAATTAACGGTGTACATCCCTCCGAATTTTTGTTATATTGTAGAGTAGATGTATTAATGGGATACATGTCTAAATTCTGTAGAAGGCCTTCTCAATCTATTGTCTACACTGAAAAAAAAGGTCAGACTCTTAAAATTTTCAAATCCAAGAAAAGAAAAAGGTATAACTTTTCTTCAATTTTTTCATATCTTTAAATTCATTACAATTCATTCTCATTATTATTCAATTTCACAGTTCTTATCAAGTTTTTTTCCACCAACTCACTCAGTCCACCGCCAACTCACCCAAATCCGATGAATCAAGCTGCAACATACGCATGAACCGTGCTGCCACCAATAGTAAGTGATTTATCCTACTCTAGATTTCAAAAATTCATTTTTAGGTCGTGTGTTTAAAGTTTTTTTGCAATCGTTCTACTAACCTTTCTCTTTGCTGCCACCAATATATATACACACATTCTATCTTCTTTTCATCTGGTCTGAATACATGAACAATTGCTTGCCCATTCAAGGTTAAGAACATCAAAAAGTGTAAGTCAACATGCCCCCAGCAAAGATGTAACCTATCCACAACACCTTAGCAATACAGGAATTGTTAAATCTATCTGTAGACCATTCCCTTCAGTCATTAATTAGATTTAACAATTTCCATATTATTAACTTGTTCTTTGGCTTAGTTGAGGCATGTGGAAAGATTATATCTTTGGTAATCTATTTATACTTTTTGGATATCCATCTTAAACCTCTCAGTGAACTGCCAAGTAATTAGGCATGCTTTTACAACAGATCAAAAGAAGAAAGCCTTTGTATATACATTGGTAGCAGCTAATTCCCTTGAAAAGAAAAGATGGAAGTGATGATCTCCGAGACACCAAGTCAGGTGTATCTCATCCATCTTTGTACACCCTTTTGTTTCATTTTAGAATGGAAATACTAGGCAATTGACTGGTGGTTTCAACTCTTGTTCTTATTAAAACTATTACAATGTATTAATTTCATTTGTAGTCACTTTTATTTTTAATCCCGCAGCAACGCGCGGGCATTACTATCTAGTTCTAATCTAGAGTGCCATTGATGTCACTGCTGCTGCGGAAGAAAAAATGACTCGTATGATGCATGAGGCAAGTGAGAAAGCGGAAAAGATGAAAAGAGAGCAAGAAGAAAGCATACAAAGGCTTAGGGTCGAACAAGAGGAGAATTTGAGGTTAGCAAAGGTGCAAATGGCTGAGCAATTGAAATCCATGTGGGCACATGTAGGCATCAACATTGGTTCATTTGGAGTGGGTGCTCTACAAAGTACTTCAACTCAGCAGCAAGGGTGTGGAAGCTCACACGGTCAGATTTCAATGCTTTTCGAAGGTGGAAATGACAAGAATGTGCAGTGTGGACCTCTAGTTTCTAGTGCTATGATGCGTGAGGATTGCCAAAGTGAGAATACTGGTTAGTTGTCATCAAGCAGCCCTTGTACATGTGTATTTTGTTTATATATTGCTGGTTTAACCATTAGTACGTTTGAATTGGGGATACAAGCTTGGATATATTATATTTTGTTGTATATAGAGAATCCCGGGTATGTCCAGCATAGCATAACATGTATTTTTTGGCTTAACATTTGGATGGGTTGTATTGTTAGGTTGCATGAATTGGTCTTAGCCAAGAACATGGGTTATGTAATATATTAACTTCACTATTTTAGTGCTAATGTTAATGAAGCTAATGTTGATTTGTGTTTAGCTTGTAATGGATGATTTGTAAGTTCCTAAAATTTGGTGGAAATTAGGTATTGTGAGCAAGCCTGATGATTTCTTTATTTAATTAAAAATATCCAATTGTGCTAGCTGGAGCTTAATTGTATATATTAAAATATAAAACAAAGGGCACAATTTTAAAGTTGTGCTGGAGCTTAATCGTATTTATTAAAATATAATAGTGGCACAATTTTAAAGTTGTGGTGCCTTTGCTTTAACATCTGTACAGCAATCTAAGCCTTTAAAATAGCAATTGTGCCCATCTTACACCATACATTAAATAGCCTTTATTTGAGGTGAGACACAAAAAGGGTTGTATTTGTGCTTAGCCTTTGGGCACAAAACATCATATTGTGTGCTATCAGCAATGGTAACACCCATAAAGGGCACGGATGGAAACATAGTTGCTGCATTGTTGCCATTGACCTATGAGCACAAATGTTAGTGCCCTTTGGCATTAAAGGGCACATTTAATTTATTGTGTGCATTGCCCAGTTTCTTGTAGTGGCCAGAGTGAGTTTGTGGGGAGCTTTGTGCATGTCCCGCACAAGCACGGCAGGACTTTTAAGACCAACCTGTATTTGGGAATCACGATGTTGTTGGAGGATTTGGGAGCCAAAGAGGACGCTATTTTGGTGGTCACTTTGGTGCTAAGGTACGGGAAGGGGCCTATCACCATTGGGGGCATCACCGTCGAGCAATCTTCTTGTGAGTGATTTCTGTAATGATTTTTAACGACAGAATCCTGGGGGTTAATTAATAATTGCTCATTCATAGAATTTGGCTGAATTAGTAGTACGTACAATCCAAGTTCATTATCTTTCTTTGTGATGATGAGAGGGTGTGTTTCTCTTCATATGGTATATATGTATGAATAAACCATGATCCGTCGTCTCGGTCAATGCATGCATGCATGCCTATTTACCTAAGTATCCTGCTGCTATAGCGTACTATGTAGTCTATATGGATGCTCAGCATTGAGCAATTCCATCTCCCATCTCTGCTGGCTTTCATTAATTCTCAAAACTTTTTATTACTCTGCTTTTATCTTGGTTATTGATTTTTTTGAGTTTCTTCTCCGTCAATTTCAAAAGATGTATTCATGGAGCCCAGGCGGTACAAATCCCGAGTCTCTACATATACCATCTCTTCGTCCTAATAGATACCTTTATAACTTTTTATTACTCTGCTTTTATCTTGGTTAGTGATTTTTTCAAGCCCAAGCGGTACAAATCCCGAGTCTCTACATATACCATCTCTTCGTCCTAACAGATACCTTTATAAGAGTCATGTTATTCATATCATGTTTTTATACTATATTTTCATATCATCTTACGTGGTATTTGATGTGAACAACCACATCATTTGAATTAATCAGATTTTTAAATTTAGTTCATTATTTAATAAACTAATAATTAAGAAAAATTAATTAATTAAATGATGATCGTGGAATACGAATAACAATTAAAACATAGTGTGAATAACATTGCTTCTTTTATAATTCCTCTTCTTTCGAGACTTTGTTCGATATCAAACAAATCAAACCCACAATCAGATTGCAGAAAGCAAAATAAAAATTAACCCAAACCCACAATTAAAACATTATAAAACCAAGAACAAGAAAAATGATTATGCAAATGTTTGATTGATGGGAAATTTGGATTAGAGGGTATGACGGTGGCTAAGAAAGTTATTATTAATAATTTTGTTTTCTCATTGTATTTGGTTTAGAAAACAGAAAAAGAAGAAGAGAAAACAACAGGTAGGTGGCTAGGGAGGGGAGCCTGCCATGGAAGACAGGAAGAGTGGCAACGATAAGATGCAAAGTAGTCTAATACAAGTTCTCCAAAAAAAAAAAAAAAAAAAAAAAAGGGTAGTCTAATACAATATTCTGACGTGGCCTTATCAAATTTGTGAGATTAATCTAGTGGTCGAGATAGTTTTAAATGCTTGTAATATATCGCATCCAAATGAGAGGTTTTTTGCGCATAATTTGTCACCTGATGTTATTATTCAATATATTAATTGTGTATGTTATAGACTTAGGGTAGATAATAAATAATAAATACAATGTTTTTTTTTTGTTTTAAATTTCTTTTTAACAAACGGTATTATTCACAGGAGGGGGGTGTGCTTAGCCTTACAATGGGCTAGTAATAATGTAATTTAAATTCGTATTTGATGAGAATCAAACCTGTAACGATCAGTCCTCAAATTTAACGGGTTTACGAATCTAGATGTTTTTTTTTTTTAAATTACTATTTTATATTATATTATTTTATTTTAAATGTTTAATCAGATATTTAAAATATTATATTAATATTTATGGTCCGTGGGGACGGAATTGGATCCCCGCCGGATCCCTTCCATGGGGATCCTAAGGATCAACACATCTAGACCGTTGATCGAAAATCGTGCGGTCACAATTTTTTCTTTTTTTATATTTTTCACGCAAAACGAGGTTATTTTACTTTTAAAAATATAAAAAGCATTTAATTTGGACCGCACGATTTTCGATCAACGGCCCACATACATTGATCCCTAGGATCCCCATGAAGGGGATCCGGGGAGGATCCTTGGGACAACACCTCACCCAAAGTCTCCACTCTCACTGCGCCACGTGTCCCCTTCCTGAGCTCTCTCCGGAGCTCATCTCTCTCGGCTCACTCCCTCTCTCGGAGACTCTCGAACTCTCTCTCCGTGCCTCCCGCAACTCTCTCTTCACTCTGTCTCTCCCGCATCTCTCCCTCACTCTGTCTCTTTCTTCTCTCAGTCTTCTCCTGCGTCTCTCTCTCTATAACTCTCTCCTACCCCTACAGCACCGACGCCGAAGACCACCACCACTCATCGTCTACTCCGGCGAGCACTGCCACCACAACCAGTGGCGAAGCCAGGAATTATCGAGAGGAGGGGCAGAATTTAAAAGGATAAAATATCCTAAAGAAAATTTAGATAACCAAATCCTTTTAGATAATGAACAATATTAATTTTGTTCAATACAAATTTAGACAACCAAATCCTTTTTATATACTTTGATCCACCATTACAAACCAATAGACATTATTGATGAACTAATAATTTTGAAACCCATTTGATAGAGAATTCAATAGCAACAAAAAATAGCTAGGACATCCGCTTCCTCTTAAATATAATCTCTCTCTTACCAAAAACAAATGGACTATCAAAATATCAACAAGTTGTAGCTGTCCCAATAACAAAAGGCTCCATTAATAACCGAGTAGAGACGTAAAAAAGGACACCCAAGATGGTAGATATGGGCAAAGCTGGCAAAGCTCGATGGTACATTGACCACAAAATAAGAGTGCACTCTGCGTCTCAAAAAATAATGGCAAGATAACAGGCATACACAATCATAAGGTCATATGCATTGCAGCTTTGCGCACAAGAACATTGTAGAAAACGAAATCCCCTATACCAAGTTTAATACCTTTGTATTGAACATTTTGCTACCTCCCCTTCATCTCTATTACCCTCAGTTTTTTTGTTTGATACCTCAACATCAAACAGTATATTTAGAATTACTACCATTTCATTCTCATTTTGATTCATTGCCACTGGGGACTGATTCATCAGATAATTCATTGAGGCATTAAATCAAACACATGGAGTGTGTACAAAGACTAGCAAAAAGTAATATGAGAGGCATATGGAGGAAGACTATCAAACACCTGGAGATAGGTGGAGGAAGACAATCAAACTCTGCTGGCGGCCTACTCCTAATTCCGTTGTTCGACGACGAAGCATCAGACGCCTAGGGTTTCAATATTAACCGATCAATCAAGCAATTGGTAATCCCCAAATGAACGGAAAAAAAAATCAAATCTTTCAACCCGAAATCATACATGAAACACAAAATTCAAATACCCAAAAAACCCATTTGCGCAAAAACGAATTGAATTGGAAAAGAACGAACCTTTGAGTGTTTGGGGTTGGGAGGAGGGGAGGCGTATATGGCGCTGTTATTTGCTTCGATTTGTTATGGAAATAGGAAACCGGGGTGAAGAGGTAACAAGCTAAACGCTCAAACGACGTCGTCCCATTTACTTTTTTTTTTTTTTTTTTTTTTTTAAGATCACCAAACGAGACGGCGTCGTTTTGCTGAAGGATTTAAAAGAAAAAAAAATAAAACACTCTTGCTGCACAGCAGCAGAAACCCAGAAAACAAGAGATCGGGCAGAGCAGCCATCACTTCTGACGAACCAGAGGGGCAGAAGCGCCGCACCTAGGCTTGATTTCTGGCGAGGGAAGGGGCGACCGCCCCCTCCCTCCTATGTAGCTTCGCCAGTGACCACAACCCAACCTTCCACCTCCTCCTATCTCTATCCCTGAACCCATAACTAAGGACAAAACTATGGAAAATCCTCCGTTCGAATAGCTCCGGTATCGAACGGGATGTTCGACGAATTCACAATGTTACTCCAACTTGGGTGAGGATCGAGAACGCTCCACACCCCCGAACCTGGATTGTCTGCCCTCCCCCATCTCATCCCTTTCTCATCCTTCCTATTTTTGTGATCACTGTTAAGCCACGTCACCATTTTATATTGATTTTTTTTATAAAAATAATAAGACAAAAAGCAATGAGAATATAAAATGTTGACGTGGTTTAACCGTGACCACATAAATAAGAGAGGATGAGAAGGGTATGAGATGGGGAGGGCAGACAATCCATCTCCTTTTTAATAACTTTTTGGTGCGAGTTCTGAGTTCCCTGTGTGTTTTGACGATGAAAGTTGAATATCAGAGTGCGTAACGAACAAGACTAACAAGAGTAATAAGAATATTATTAAATAAATTGAGAATGCTGAAACGGCTACAAAACTCTAATATGCTACATTGTGACTAATTTGTTATTGAGATAACAAAGTTCTATATTTACAATAAACTAACCCTAGTCCCTAGTAAGCAAGAAAACGAAACTCTAATACTAATGGGCTAAGCCCAAATTCAAACAATAAAATAATTCTAAATTCCAACACCCCGTCAAACTCATGGCGGTACACGTCATGAGTTTGTCAACAAGCATGCAAGCTTCGTTAGGCGAACAAGACAAGACAAGCTCCGTTAGGCAGACACGATAAGGCAAGCGATTCAAGCGAGCGAACAATCCAAGCGAGCAGGTGAGCGAGCGAACAAGCAATTCCAGCCATCAACAAATTCTTATCACTCGAGTGATCACAAGTCCAAACACTCGAGTGATTGCTAAGCATGCAACATCAAACTCTATATGGCGCAACCTTTCTTAAAAAACAATCAATAAGAGCTTAACGGGCTCTACAACCCGTGGGCCTCAATCCAAGCCAATTATTTTTCTTTTTTTCTTTTTCATTTCTTTTTCTTCAGTTTACGCAAAACTATCACAAGTGGAGATACGGGTTCAAGTTGCAGACAACGGGTGTGTCGTGCGGACCAGAAACAGATGCAGGTTTGCAGGACTTAAAGGGGAGATGAACTTGATCAGAGTGGTTCTTGGATCTGGGCTTCGTTAGGGACGAATACGGACCACGTGGATGGTGCAGAAGGTCAGTGAGGTAGAGATGGATCCATGAGTGAGTGCAGATGGGTTGCAGGCAATAGGTTCACTGGTTACAGCTGGAGCGTGTTTCAACAGCAGCGTTCAAGGGTGCAGCAGCAGGTGACAATCTGGGTCAGTCGGATCTGGGTGATGGTATGAATACGGATCAGCGGTCGGGTTCTGGGTTCCTGATTGCAGCGGCAACATGGGTGGATGAGAATTGGGCGCGATGATGTCGGGTCAGGTACGCGCGTGAATTGTAGAGATGCATGCGAGTTCAACAGACAACGACTTTTTTTTTCTCAAACTAACAGCGACAAGACAAACTGCAGATTAAACCCGAAGGATCAAACGTACTCTGATACCAAGTTGAATATCAGAGTGCGCAATGAACAAGACTAACAATAGTAATAAGAATATTATTAAATAAATTGAAAATGCCGAAATGGCTACAAAACTCTAAGAGGCTACATTGTGACTAACTTGTTATCTCTGAATAACAAAGTTCTCTATTTATAATAAACTAACCCTAGTCCCTAATAAGTAAGAAAACGAAACCCTAATACTAACAGGCTAAGCCCAAATCCAAACAATAAAATAATTCTAAATTCCAACAATGAAATGGTACAGAGATAACTCGGTGAAGTTATTTCCCAGATTTCGGCTAAGCTCGAGATGTTTGCAGGCCATTTCCGACCAACTTCGGCCACGTCGGGGAACCATAATGGTATATTCTTGTTTATGTGCAACTCCACTCGTTGAACAAGGACAATAGTTATTATTTTCGATCAAGAAATTAAATTAACAACTAAAAATCTCAGTTGCAACCAAGTCCAGTACAATCAAATAAAAAAGAATTCGAAGCCTTCATCGAATGGGCTTTTTTTGTTGATGTGGCAACTGGTGGGAGTTCACTAACCGAGTTAGGCCCGTTTAATATAGCGGGCTAATCTGAACAAACACTGTTTTGTACATATGGGCCTGGATTAAAATTACCGAGTCCACGCCGTCCAATCAGGCCCAATAGCTGTCGCGTCCAATGGTACTCACATCGCCAGATCTAAAGAGCCTGCAAATCGCGAGCTTCTGGTTTCGGCGAATTTCCAAAATTAGGGTTCTTCTCGTTTGAAATTCGGACTGCTACGATGTCAGATTACGAAGGCGTCAGCAAGGTTCTTTTCTAAATTCCGTTCTGTTAATTTGTTAAGCCAATTTCTGAAACTATGCTTTGTCGTTTAATTTTGCCAATTTGTTCATTTTCGATATGTTAATTTGTCGAATCGGATTAGATTTGGGTGAATAGTTGTAATTTATGGTTTTCCAGAGTAAGATGTTATTGTTTCTGTTTGTTAAATCACTTAGGGCGTGAAATTAGGCAGTAATTTGGTATATTTGAGTATGAATCCCTTTTCCCTAGAGGAAACGATGAATTTGAAATGAATTACTTGATTTGAATGCGAAGTATTTGTAAAGAGTGATGCATACCGCATACGTAGTTTTTTATCGCGATTTTCTGTTGTGTATGTTTGTGTGACGATTATCGAATGACTGAGTGATGTTTTAATTGCCTCAGCACAATTCTCGTGGATCAGAACGTGAGAGCTCGTGGAGAGATCGAGAGCGAGAGCGAGGTCAAGAAAGAGAAAAAGATGGTGACCGTTATACACGGGAGTATAAGGATAGAAGTGGAAGATTTGACAGAGGGAGGAACTCGTACGATGGCTATCGCCGCGGTAGAAACCAAGATTTTGACAGGTTAACATGTGCTTCTTAATGAAATAAACTTATCCAAGTTGTTCGCATAATCTCAATTGCATTGTGGAGTTGGCAAGTGAAACTGTTTTCGACTTTAGGTTTGCGTACGTTGTATGTTTATCTTGTAGGCATCGTGATTATGATCAAGATAGAGAAAGGAGGCATAGACATAGATCACCATCACATTCTCGTTCTCGCTCAAGGGACAGATCTCCTTCTCGTTCCCGTTCAAAGAGGTTCGGAAACTTTTACATAAACATTCACTTTCATATTGTTATCTTGATCATGACACATCTGATTGTCTTTTTAGTTGATGAGAAATATATCTTTCTTGCTCCCTTAGGTTATGCATTTAGTGTTGAGTAATGTTGTTCAAACATTATTTCCTATTTCAAAAGTTTAGCTGGTTAAAACATAATATGGATGCTGTTAGTATTTTGTCATGAAAGCCGCATTGCTCCATTGTAATCTTGCTGAAATCTTTGTCTACAGCAAGCGTACAAGTGGTTTTGACATGGCACCACCTGCTGGGTCAGTCCTGCCTAATGCTTCCGTTTCAGGTTTGGATCTAACTACTCGATCACCAAATTCTTGTCAAAGTATATGTAGCACTTTCCATTCGAGAATAGCTTCCTGACCTCCTGTTATTTATATGAGCATGCTAGAAGTTATCTTTCTTATTGTTTTACTCTGGAAACTGAGAGCCATTATTGTGTTGTTTGGTTGTTGTTGTGTTGTTGTTTGTATGTGTTTGCTTTTATGGTTTGGGTAAGAAGGCGATGTTGAGTTGGCATGACTACATCAATTGATGTTCAAGGGAGAACCAATGGAACGATTAGCTGGACATTCTTCTCCTTCAACTGATACAGTTGACATTTGGTAGACTTACAGATATTTCCCTACCATCCGCAATGATGGAATTTGTTTCTTTATTATTTCATGGTATATCTTAGGTATGAAATATTAGCTTTTTCAATGTAAAAGATACTTCTGGGCTTTCAGATGGATTTCATTACTAGTGTAGTTGTGACATATTTTTTCCGTAAAGCTATACTACTTATCCTTCTGTTATCGCTCCAATAATAATAATGCAGGACAACTGTCAGGTATTCCACAAACGATGCCTGGAGTGGTACAAAATTCATTACCTTTTGGGGCATTGCATGTACGTTTCACCAGTATAAGCTTCTATGGGATCTTGAGTTTGATTTTTCTTTTGTGTTCTTTGTGATTAACTTCATATGCTTTTGTTTGTTACAGATGGCTCTTCCATTGATGCCAGCTCAAGCCATGACTCAGCAGGTAAATTTATTGTATTTATGTTCATATATATAAATTTGCACAATTTATTTTTCTCATAAATACATGAACGGCGTCTTTTTCATTGGCCAATGAGCAGTATATATATATATATTTCTCTCTTGCAGGCTACAAGGCATGCACGTCGGGTATACGTTGGTGGGCTTCCTCCCTTGGCTAATGAGCAGGTTATAGTTCTGGATTTTGTTTTGGATTCTTTCCCAAGTAATAGCAAGTGTTTTGACTCTATACTGGAGTGGAGATGAACAGGGAATCTAGGCTAAAGTTTGATGCCATTTGTGTCGTCACTCTAGAGTCTAGGGATTTACTTTGTATATAAGGTAGCTTATAAGGTAGCTTTCTGTAGGTTGTTACAGGGCCAACTGCAATGGGTTGCAAATAAGCCAAAATTTTGATTAAATGTTTTTCAATTTTTGAAATTCTTGTTTGCCTCTTTCTTGTTCAAAGTATTTTTCTTGTATTCTTTAAAAGACTTTGATGGAATGTTATCTTTTTGTCAGACAATTGCCACATTCTTTAGCCAAGTCATGGCTGCCATTGGAGGAAATTCTGTTGGTTCAAGTATGTGTAATCATAGTCTCACTTTAACTAGGTTCAACATGCGCCTTAATGTATTACATGATTCAGGATCTCATGGGTTTTATCTGAGAGCAATGTGTTTTCCAGTATCTGAACTTGCAGGTGATGCAGTTGTAAATGTCTATATTAATCATGAGAAGAAGTTTGCATTTGTGGAGATGAGAACGGTTGAAGAAGCAAGTAATGCAATGGCATTAGACGGGATTATATTTGAGGCATGTCAGTTACAAGTTATCATTACAGTTTTGTTTTTTGTTTGATCTGTTTATAATCGTCATAGGGGAAGGTGTCAATGGTAAAGTAATGTAAAAGAAGAATGTGAGGGTAAAATAAGAAGCATAACTAGTGTAGAACTGAAATGTTATCATGTCTATCGGATTAAAGCTTTTCTAATTTCAGTATTATCAAATTCATTAAGTTGGTTAACTCTCTTGGGTAAGGAACCCTATCAATTTTATAGAGAATTATCATAAATATGCCAAAAAAAAAAAATTAACATATTGAGATTTGTATTTGTTGGTTATGATGGGGCTTAGGTCAGAATCTTTGGATAATGTTTTAATCATTCTTTCTGTGTGCTCTGTGGGGTATGGAGGAAATATTTCTTTGTTGACATGCTCCTTTTGATTATCAGGGGGTTGCTGTGAGGGTAAGAAGGCCAACAGACTACAATCCTACTTTAGCTGCAACACTTGGTCCTGGCCAACCAAGTCCTCACCTTAACTTGGCTGCCATTGGTCTCACACAAGGGTAGGTCGATTTCGGTTTTTCAATTTGAAGACTACTTTAGTTTCATACCCTCTATAATTACTTTTGAAGTTTTTGGATTTGAGTTGTAAAAGTCTTCTGTTGTACTAATTTTGCATTTGTTTGGCAGTGCTGTTGGTGGAGCTGAGGGACCTGACCGTATCTTTGTTGGTGGGTTACCTTACTACTTCACTGAAGCTCAGATTAGAGAATTGCTTCAATCCTTTGGGTATGGGCTTAAATTTCCAGCAATCTTGACATTCCTCATTTGTGATAAAACCATAGTTGCATATTCTAACTTCGTATTGATCACTGCAGACCTCTCCGTGGTTTTGACCTCGTGAAGGATAAAGATACAGGAAACTCTAAAGGATATGGATTCTGTGTTTATCAGGTACATACTCAATGCCCGGCTTTGATTTTGATTGTTACTTTTTCAATTGTTTGTTTTCTTCTCAGTGATTGATTTTAGGCCGTCTCCTTTCTCTTTTATACCTATATTCTGTTTTATGATTCTTAGAGGTCACTCCTAGAAATCTGGTCAACTAATATTCTAGAACTTCAGGATCCAACTGTGACAGACATTGCCTGCGGTGCTCTCAACGGCTTAAAAATGGGTGATAAAACTTTAACTGTCCGGCGTGCTACTGCCAGGTTGGTATTCTTTCAAACTAAAGGGCAAGCCTGATGTTTTATTTATTCAAGCCAAGTTAGACAATGTGAAACCTTTTTGCAACGATTTTACAGCAACGGGCAGTCTAAAACAGAGCAAGAAAACATCTTGGTACAGGCACAACAGCATATAGCCATGCAGGTAAGGAATACATATCATTGGTTCCTTGTATATGTTTTTCAAATGCATTGTTGACTTGTCTTTCGTTGTAGAAAATGGCCATGCAGGTTGTTGACTTGAATCTTCTAGGAGCTGGAATGGCAACTATGGCGAGTGGTGAAACACCCACTAAAGTCCTATGCTTGACCGAGGTAGTGTCACAGTTGAAAATGAAGTTGCATAGAATTCATGCATTTTGTTTGTATATTTAGTTTTGGCACCCTACTTTTAAAAAATTTAGACTTGTGGATTATGGGTTAATATTTGATTGTTCCTACTCGCTGGTTCTTGTATTTTCTCGTGATAAAGGCGATTACTGCTGATCAACTGGGTGACGATGAAGAGTATGTCGAAATATTAGAAGACATGAGGGATGAATGCAGCAAATTTGGTAGTTTATTCCTATCCTGTTTGCCTGAATATTTTTTATTTAAAACCTTTGGTGTGTCTGGGGAAGATGTTTGATGTTGATGTTTTTCAAGTGAATTGTTGATTTTAGGGTATTTAAATTTGAGTGCCCGGAACTTTAACAGATTCCCACTGACTTTTGCTATGGTTTTGATTGGAACTGAGAAATTTCTCGTGTCTTGAATGATTAGGAACTCTCGTGAATGTTGTTATTCCTCGTGCGGATCAAAGCGGAGAACAGATTCCAGGTGTTGGGAAGGTAAAACTCTTGTGCTGCATCCACTTACTGTGCTCTTATTGACGTTCTTTTCCCTCGGAGTATTGATTATGTAGTGTGTTTCTCATTATAATTGTACGATGCTTTTAGGTGTTCTTGGAATATACTGATATTGGGGGTTGCGCCAATGCGAAGAATGTACTCGGTGGGAGAAAATTCGGAGGTAACACAGTGAATGCCGTTTACTATCCAGAAGAGAAATACCATAACAGGGACTACGGTGCATAAGAGTAGTACGCCCCCCGGCCTAGGTTTTTATCGTTGTTGTTGCTATGTAAAATAGCTGCACGTTCCAAAGCGAACGTTCAGATGTCGGTAATGGTTGCTCAGGGAACCGATGGCGTGCTAGTAATCGACGAGTGCCTTTCCCGGCCTTCGTTCTCTTGATGTTTTGATACTGGCTTGGATTTTTGGCCATTTAGGTTGGTTTGTATTAGTATGAAAGTGTACAGGCCGTTTAATATACTCTTCAGAGATTAATAGTGGTCTTCTCATTTGCGTAGCAACTCTGTTTATTTAGTATACTTTTTATCGGGTCGACCCGTTAACAATTTGCTCGTTATCTGTTAAGAACACGATAAAATAACTCAAATGACCCGAACATGATACAAACATGACCTGTTCGACAGGTCTGGACATTAGGCACTGCAATTTTTTTCTTATCATGTTAATCCGATACGTAACTACACAACCTGTTAACTAATTGAATAGCTATCGAGTCATTTTTTTAGAATTCGTAAGATAATTGGTTTGATATGATACGATTCGTCAAGACAATGAGTATGTCATAAAAATAACATGAATACAATAAAGACGAACCGTTTGTCAAGTGTACCTAATTGAATGATAATGCTCCTTTTAACAGAGTTTCATTGGGAAAGGGATTCCCTCCGGATCTTTTTCTCATAGTCCAACAAATCAGAAAATTTGTATCATTGAAATTTGATCCAACGGTTACAAATATGGACTCACTTTAAAAGTTAAAATAACTTCAACCGTTTGATTAATTTTCAATACCACGGATTCTCTGATTTGGTAGATTAGGAGGAAATGATCTGTCCGTTTCATTGGTCTCCTCCATTCCAGTATATGTCTTTGGGCCGTTGATTATGGTCCACGTGTGTGCGTCAGAAACGCGGGGGACAGTCAAAAGAGTAATCAAATAAAAGGTCGGATTGGACGGTGGATGACTCAGATCACCGTCACTAACAACACACAGTTTAAACTTTAAACCTCCACTTGTACTTTGTTTATAGCTGTTTAGTTTTGGATAAGAGCGTTCGTACAACTCAACACGTTTTTGACTGTTTCCAAAACACCTACTCAGTTTTATCTTAATTTTCTAAAAGTACATTTTTGCTCATCATCATTTATGTGGTGTATGTTCATCATCTTATTTATCATCGTTAAATGAATTTGAATTTTAAGATTTGTGCTTATCCAATATACAAATCTCGAAATTCAGACTCATCTAACGATGATAAATAGAATGATGAGCATACACCACACTAAATGGATGGTGAGCAAAAATGCTCCCATTTTCTAATCATCCGGGTGATTGGGAGAACAAATTTTGTAATAACAGCCTAAACTAGCGGTGAACGTTACTATCATTTTAAATGCGTTATATAACTTATATTACACGAATTTAATCTCTTAGATTTATACAACGGATAGATTAAAATTAGGCCAAACAAATGCCAGCAAACCATTGCATCTTTTATTTAGCATAAATTTTTAACTGGTTTATAATCTAATGGATATAAATGATCTACTTCGAACCAAAAAAAATCTATTATAACATGAAAAGGATATTGCTCGTCTCCTTTCTTACAATAAAAAAGTTACAAACTATAATGTGTAAACTAAGTCTTATCTTAATACGCGGGGTTGAGTGTATGAATTGTAAAACGTTACTGTGCTCGGTTTGACTTCAAGTCTTTAGTTAGTTTCAAGTACTCTGTATTTTTTTGAACAAAGGTACGATATTCATTAAGCAAATCAGAATTCGTACAAACTGAGGATATTCAAAATAGGTCTCGATAAAAACCTTGCCGGGAATTTCAATCCGATCGAAGGAAAAGAGGTGCTGCACAACAGTAAACCTATCCTCAAATGAACAATCAAACTTACAAGCCTTCCTCAAACAGAATGTCAAGAATTAAATCTAGAGATTCCTCAAACCACACTATCTCCTGGGTACAAGTAAGCCCTAATCGAGCAAGCCGATGTGCCGCCGAATTACCTTCCCGTTGTACATGACTAACCATCAAATTCGACCGTTCCTTAGAAAAACACCGTAAGTCGTGAAAAATGGGGCCAAACGTAGACCTGTCCTCGCCTTGACCCTTCATGGCAGCCAAAACCAAGACTGCATTGCCTTCAAGTTGAATTTGGATTTTTTTTATAGTCTCTTTTAAAGTTTTCTTAGGTCTTTCTCTACACCTTTTGCACAGGGCCTCTATCTCATAGTGGCATATTCTAACTGAAATATCTGTATGTCTTCGATTCACGTATCCAAACTATTTTAACCGATTTTCTCTCATCATATGTCCAAACTGATACATATACACACATGATAAAAGAATACATGTGTCAATCTGTAATTTCTACGGTGTAGCGAGCCAAGTATTATCCAAATAAAAATAGATTAACTTGGATCGAATCTCCCTAAAGTAATAGAGGAGAGAGAGTTTTGGATAACGTTGCCACGCACACCTTCCTACTCTCTCTCTCGGAATATTTAGTATTTAGCTATATATACCCCAACAATTACGCATTAATCTCCATCAGTTCCCGTTGCCTGTGTTAAACTATTTAGTGCCATCCTTTGTGTTCGAGAAATTTGGTCCAAAAACTTTTTTTGAGATTTGTTTTCGTGAGAGATTTGATAATGCTTGCAATATTCAACAAGGAAGTGGTGCAGCCACCGCAGGAGCTCCACAGCCCCGCCGCTGCCTCCGCCAATCCCGCCAATCCCGCCAAGAAGCCTCAAGAAATTGCCAAAGATTTCATGTCCTGCCATGATCCAAACAATGCAGTTTCAGTCTGTTTTGGAAGCACAGCTTTGCTTGCATATGTTCCTCCAGCCAACCCCTACACATCCCCAAAAAGGTATAACCCCAATATCTTTTCTTTATATTTATTAATATTTACTAGCGTAGTCCGGTTACGCAACGGACATATGTCATCGATAATGTGTCCATATCATGATATCACCGTAACAAAATATATCGATATCAAGATTAATCAATACAGCTGAAAAAATTAGTACCCGTCCGTCAATATTCATACAATATTTTCGATTATAAGAACAGACGTCATGCACAAAAAATTTCTACGTAACTGACATTTGGGCGTTCTCAAATCTCAACCCATCTATTATTTATAATTAACTAATTGATTAATTCTTTGCAGGGTGTTCTGTTCTTTGGACAACATATACTGCATTTTTCTGGGGGACCTGAACAACCTCTGCAGCCTGATCAAGCAGTACGGGCTGTCGAAGGGCACCAATGAGGCCATGTTCGTGGTGCAGGCCTATCTGACCCTCCGCGACCGCGGCCCGTACCCGGCTGATCAGGTCCTCAAGGATCTTGATGGAAGCTTTGGATTTGTGCTCCATGACACCAAGGCTGGAACCGTCTTTGCTGCATTGGTAAGTTCCAAATTAATCAAATGTTAGAAAGCAGAGGCTCTTTGCAAAACAAGAGTAAGGATGCGTACGATAGATGTTCTTCCGAGCTCTGTAAAGCGAAAAGCTTTGTTGGTTTGGGATCGTCCTTTTAAAAAGCAGAGGCTGGGTGTCCTTACCAAATATATCTTTAGGGTTCTTAGCATTTTTGGGTGTGGTTTGTTTTTATGCAGGGTGCCAATGAAGGGGTTAGCATGTTTTGGGGCATTGCAGCAGATGGTTCGGTGGTGATTTCTGACAACTTGGGGGTCATAAAACAAAGCTGTGCTAAATCTTTTGCCCCATTTCCAACTGGTATGTAAAACGCTACCACTGACGCGACACGTTGCACGACTAGAAATTTGCACGAATACAGAATTCGATGTGTGCACAATTATCACTTTTACTAGCCTCTAATGTTTTGGTGGGTGGAATTTTGGTTGCAGGGTGCATGTTCCACAGTGAGCAAGGGCTGATGAGCTTCGAGCATCCAACCAAGAAGATGAAGGCAATGCCTCGGATCGACAGTGAGGGGGTCATGTGTGGGGCCACCTTCAAGGTTGATGCCCAATCGAGGATTCCCAACATGCCACGTGTCGGTAGTGAAGCCAATTGGGCAGCATGGGGCCAACATGCCTAAATCAAGGAGATAAACTTACTTGTGTTTAACTGCTGAGAAATAATCATTTGGAAGCTTCTTATTTATTTGGTTTAATTTCAATTCATGTACATATTTCCCTGTAATTTCTTTTCCCTTTCTAATGAGTACCTACATATTACGAATGAAGAACTACTGTGGAGTTGTTTCTCTGAAGTTCGCTTCGTGTGACATTTTACCAAGAAAATGAAACTACCGAATCTCCCCCAACGGCCATGTTTACCGCATTTCACATTTATAATAATTCAGGGAAAAATTTGATCAAAATAATAATTCAAGGGTGGAATCGACAATGGCGTACAACTTCCTATACCCACTTATCTTTCGGGAGTATATTTATGCACTTGCTCATGATCATGGTTTAAATAAATCGATTTTGTTGGATAACGTAGGTTATGACACCCTAGAAGGCGAGAGGTCCAGTAGCCGAAAGCATCACTTGCTTGCGCTCTGACCCGTAGTCTTTAAGTTCTTGCAGCCCAGGCCGGTACGACTTCAGGGAAAAATGTGTAAGATACTTCAGTCCAACTCTCAGAACCAAATTTCAGGACCAAACATGTGTTAGAAAGAAATGGAGGGAGAGAAAAAGTAGTAAAGTGCGAATTACCCTTCATCTTATGTAACAATAGTTTCCAAGCTGTATCAGAAATCTGTAGTTTCATTAGCTACTCCGTTTAGACTACTTACGGTTCATTGCAAGTCATCTAATCTTACAACTATACAATTGTTCCCCAATGTAATCAAACCGTCAAGTACTTGGACAACCCTTAGGGAAGGAAGAGATTACTGAAGCAAGGCATCAAGGACCGGAGGAAAGTAAACATCACCAGTGATCGGACTAGAACTTGATGCTTTCCATTCGGATCTGTTTGGCTTGATTAAAGCTCATTGAGGAGACAGATCATGGCATCTGCTCGATGTTTGATAATCCCCGCACAGGATGGGAAGCAAAACCGGTAAAACCTTGGCAATGATTAGTCGAGATCCACAAAAATCTGCAACAAGAATAGTAGAGAAGCTTGATCAGAAGTGAATAATAGAAAAAGAATTAGGGGTTCTAGTTTAGATGGCAATGACTATTTTACCACAATTCGAATAGTTAAATATGTTTATTCAAAACTGAAAAGAAAAAAAAAAGAAACAAACCTCCAAATCTGGCAAAGGGTCATATGACTTTTTCTCTCTTATGTTAAACACGGTAATGCCTGTGATCTTCTGAACTCCAAGTTTAGTAGCAATGAGGTTCTGCATTAGGAAATAGCTACTCTAAGAAACTACTCAAACAGATGAAATATGAAAAGCAAATTGTTTTAAAGGTAATAATCTCAATGTTATATTGTTGAAAGATGACTGGTTACATTTAGGTTGCGGGGTTTAGAGAGCTACTCTCAGAACAACAATACATTTACTGACATCCCTATAAAGAAATTATCACTATCAATCATCACCATTGTGATTATTATATCATTTACCAAAGATGTTTAAACTGAATCTATAAGGTGCTGGTGAAATTATTATCCGTACCAGATTGATATTTGTGGAACCAAACGCCTCAACCCTCGGCAAAACCTGTGTGTGGATTTCAAATTCATAAATCAGTTATATAACAAGTGAGATGCTAAATATTTGGAATTTAAAAATATGAGTTCAAGTATGCAACTCATGGTTCCTAATTTATCTTTCATCACGTAAACTTACGTAATCTAACTGAGACAACCTAAAAGTTCAGAGAGTATACAGGGTCTGTTAAAATATCGAGGTCAAAATAAGCAATTGATTATAAAAAAGGCACCGACGAAGCCCTATAAGAAAGGCTTGGAAAGGACATTCCTATGATACCATCTAAAATTGTATATTGAAACAGACTTTGGGACAGCATATAAACTTGGGGAATACTCATCCAGAACAATATTTGAAATCTGATTTAAAGCATTACCACTGTTTGAAGACCATTGATCACAACAACCTTCTCCTCAGGTGAATCATCTTGTGATAACCAAACTTCAAAGGGACCGAGTTCCTTATCTGTCTCATTTTCTAATTTCAAATGTAGCTGCATAAAATTTTTACTTGCTCAGGTCCAAATCATTGCATTAGTCAGTGGCTAATTATATTAACTGAAGAACAACAAGAGTGTGAACTGTGAAGTATGAAGTCCAATAGCCATGAGAAACCTCTATTGGTGACTTTACATAGACAATCAAGCTGCAGTAATCTAATTAACTAGAGACACATAAGAAACCAAAAAGAACGAAAATTACCGAAAAGGGTCTTTCCAACTTGATGGCAGACGGCACCTCCACCACATGCAACTCAATATCCTTTCGTGTTATGGGCTGCAAAAGTGTATATCAAGAACATAAGTGTAATACCACTTAAGCTCTAGCATGTCCTACTTACAGTCCATAAATGCCCTGCCTAGTTGAAATTAAACTAACAATATTTTAAAAGTTAAATAGTAAAATCAAACCATATTTTGAACTTCCCACTTTCTGTAGAAGTTTTCATGAGTTTGAATTTAAAGAATTTTAAAAAATAACTACTCTCTCTATGGAAGTTACCGGATAAGTGCTAATAACCACATAAACTTAAAATTGGGCTTGCAAGCTGTGTATGTGACGTGAACTAAGCTTGTACATGTGTGTGTATGTGTGTCTTAAACTATAGCGTGGACTTCTAATTAGACAGAGTTTTCAGACAAAAAGCCAGAAAAATAAACACCCTGCAGATCTAAAGTGAAACAAAAAGTAGTAGACAGTATTCTTCTTCTAATATTAGTGTTAAAAAATTAACACTCACAGTTCCCATAATTTGCTGTGTCTGTAGGCGACCAGGTTCGCCCAGATTAGTTCGCCATGTTATCTGAAGTTTACCAAGAATATTGCTTCCCTCAACTTTACCTTGGGCAGAACCATGTGATATTAACTGATAAAGATAGTTATGAATTCCTCCGCCAGATTTGATAAGAATTGGTGGCTTAAATATCTCTCTGCCATCAACAAAAACAGAAGAATATGAAGAAAAGAAGAAAAGGAAAGAGGAATATGAAGAAAAGAACAAAATTCGCTAGAAGAAAATAAACCATATTGTACCTTGTTTGAGAATTCTTTTCCGAATGATGTTCGTCAGCTTTTAGGAATTTTGCACTCCAATGCTGAGCGGGCTCAAACTCAACTTGGTCCATAAGAAGATTTGACTTGGTATGATTTTCGATGCAAGCTTCTAAAAGCGTGATTTCCTGCGATAGAATGCATTTATCATAGGAAGACTAATTTGTTACAGGTTATCAACAAGATCACAGCGGTTACTTAGGCTGCAAAGAATAGAAGTAAACAATAGAAACCGAACGCTGTTTAAAGAGGTACATACTTTGGCATCGGTATAACACATACAAGACACTATGTCTAAGTTTGATCCAGTGTGGCGTATACATACACGGTCATGTTTCTACTGAAAATCATCAATATATATTTAAACACCATAGCAATGCAAAAAAGCAATGTAACTTGTATATGTATCGAAAAGGCAGAACTCACAAACTTACAATCAATAATTAAATGAACCTCAACGTACCTTTACAACACGGACCTGAAAAATCAAAGTCAAATTGTTAGTTTCACTAGGATTTATGAAATGCAGTTATTTCACATATATGTGAATTGAAATTCAGAACTGCACATGAAAATTCCACGGCATGTGTAAGGACAATACCTTAGTCCTGACAGAAAGCGGATTGGCCACAATGAACTTGAAGAACTGCGGTAGATATTTACGCTCTCCCTCCCCGTCATAGTACAATGCAGTGCATACCAACCTATAGAGATTACAAAACCTTACCACAATCAAACAACAAAATCATAATACATGAGTTTCGAGGACTGAGGAGGAGAGCTTACGTGTGAGGGCCGAGTTCCTTGACATCATGTTCAACAATGAAATCATAACGGCCGCCTGCACGTATGGATTCAACCGGAGATTTCGACGTGTCCAGCAGCAAAAGCCTCTGCCTTTCTGTTTGCATTTCCGCCTGCAATTCTCAAAGTTAACAAAAGATTAAAAATCGAACTGAAATCATTTAACATGAAATAATTACGGAATAATGGAAAATAAAATCCAAGAATTTGAGATTAAAACCTTGATTATAATGTCCCTGACTTCGAAATTGGAGCTGTTATTGATGCTAATATAGCTACAAAATGTCTCCCCTAAATAAATTGCTCTGCAAAATCACAACTTTGTTAACAAATCAAGAAATTCAAATGTGGGTAAGAGGAGAGAGAGGGACGGAGAGAGAGAGAGAGAGAGACCCGAAGGCTTGGGGGAGTACGAGGAGGCCGGAGAGGCCGATGGAGTCGGAGGGGTGGTGGAGGAGGAATCGGGTGCGGTAGGTGAGATCGGAGGAGTCGGAGGAGGAGGGGTTAGAGGAGGCGGGGGAGTCGAGGAGGCGAGGGAGTTGAGCGGCGGCGATCGGGTCGTCGAAGATGTCCTCGCCGACGACGAGATCGGCGGGGTCGAGAAGGAGGGGAATGGGGTCCACCTGGAAAGAGGGCTTGCACAGCCTCATCACCCGGAAGGCTAGGGAGTGGGGTCCAGCTTGACCGCTGCTCATCGCTGCTTCCTCGTCGTCGATTCGCCGTCGTCCGTCGAGATCAACCGAATTTTCGCGCTTCCGAAATTAGAGCCAGTGTGACGAATTTTGACAATACTCCTTTCCTTTTCAACTGCTTTTGTTCGTGTGTTAACAGTAACTCCTCATCGTTTTAACTTTTAACCACTTGGGAAACTCTGGTAAATGAATTTGACGGCCGTAAAATGCACTTTAAACGAGACGCGTGGTGTTTAAGTAGCACTTCTCACGTGGTGTCATAAAACGATAAGTTAATTAGAGGAGAAGTGATATAGCGAAATTGTTACGACGTCACATAGTATTACTAATTTACTTGTTTAGAAGAAAGTTACTATTAAAATAAAAGCTAGTTGATAGATTCGTATAACACAATCCGGAATTCAAACTCTCCGACATTGATAAAGAACTGTCATTAGAATAAAAGCTAAAGTCTAGTTGATAGGCTAGGCGAGCATAACATCCACAAAATTTAAACTTCATATTGTTCCAAAATTAAAAAGAGAAATACCGTTAGGCTGAAAATTAGTTAACTGACATAAACACGTACGACATGCTTCTTATGTGTTAGACGAAAATAGCTACAAAGATATGAATACCGATGCATTTTTGCTGAGCACCCCTCAAACGATAATAATGCTCACCACTACAGATGAATTTAAATTTTGAAATCTGTGTCCATCCACCATCCAAATCTTACAAAATAAACTCATCTAACGATGATAAATAAGATGGTGAACATCACCATCTTAATTAATTAGGATTAGGAAAAAGAAGAGAGTAAAATGTTGTATTGATTTGCTTCAAAAATGTTTACAACATTGAATGCAGGAACCCTACCAACCACCTGCCTTCACAACCCCACGCCCAGAAGAACGGCAAAGTTCGTGCTATTACTCCAGTGTTAAACTACAAATCTAGCAACCTGACAAATCAAGGGCGCCTTCTGGTCCGGGAGGAACAGAAACTGACGAGGGACGTTTGCCGAGGCTACCATCACAACGGCGTTCCCCGGAGGCAGCTATTACCGTTTATATATGCGTATCATATGTTATGTTCTCACTCCAGGTCAAATGGATCCACCGAGGTGGTCAGTGAAGATGATTTACAACCTGCAAAACGGAGACCCTTAAAGAATCATAACTCGGCAGCAGTTACAGATGTGAAGGAGACAGGAATCCGAAAATAACGAGCAGGGTGCCCCTGATTTTTTTTAACCAATAACCACTCACCAAGGTAATCTTCTAAACTGACTGCCTTAACTAACGCTTGTACTGTATAAGTCCAATCTGCACCATATGACTCGGTCGTCAACGATCAGCAACGATTTATGCATGTCCACCTTGGAACTAGTTCCACATGTATAAGGATTAGGAACTCACCTAATAAATAATACAGTCAGCCAGTCACCTATACAACTCGAACCCATGTTCCGCCACACATAGGACAGCAATAAGCCCAGCGGCTGATCCACCAAGTCTCCCGCCCAGTTTGATTCGCTGCAGTAGCAGCATCTGGGGAAGCAAAAGCTGACGTCTGCCGCAAACATCTTATGCACTGCATGCACACGAGTACAAAATAAGATTCATAGGATCACTACCTGTTAAGATGGGGAGACAAACGGCATTGACTTTTCATATCAAACCTTGTACCAAACCCCTTCAAGACCAGTCTTCCATACGGCAGTAACAACATCTCTCCGTGAACCCATTATACCAAGATATGCCCCTAGACCCACAGAAGTATTTAGGCCAAAAGCTGCATCTCTTTCAGACATCCTGCGCTTCCTTGGCCACAGGCCATGGGCTCCATAATAAACATCACAACTTTCCAAAGATCCAGAATCAGGTCGGTCTGAAGAATTACATAGCTTTGGGGTATCATCTTGAGGGCCCATGTCATCGGGGTCAGACCAAGGCCCACCGTACATGTTGCGCCTATGCCACTCTTCGGCTGGAGGGTGGAGTTCTAACTCTCGGAGTAAAAGACCAGCAGCATCTGCACCTCTAGGCCGGGGCATATTCTGTATAGCCCATCAGAAAAAAGATTCTAACTATGAGCAGATTGTGATTGACATTAAAAAATTAAGTAGAGTTGCTCTATAGAGAGAGAACTTCAAGCAAGCAGTTAACAAGAAAGTTAATCCTCTTTTACAGAATAAAGTTGCAGGCAATGAGTTTAGCAGCATCATTGATAAGTAGAGCAGAAACCATGCAATTCTATCATCATGAGTGGTATTTTAGGAATACAATACCTGCATATGAGGGCCAAGGGATGCTTCAACAACCTCCGGAAGAACTGTATAATTACCATCAATGTAATGCAGCCGCACCTGAATGTTGCTGCTTCCCACCTGAGAAACTGGCAATGGATGTGCCAGGCTTGCTGTTCGCTTACAAAGATCCATAAGAATGAGGAAAAGGACTTTCACCTGCAGGACAGCAACAGAGTGCATTACATCATTCTAGCTTTTGCTTATCAAATTTCTATGATTAACAGAATTATCCAATTAATCCAAAATACCCTTATAGTGTGTCAAATGTCCAAAAATGAGACAAAGATTGAAAATCCCATTCACGGTTCACAAATCCAATAATATAAACCAGATATAAACAACTAAGACAAAATGTAATTTTTTGTAGGGATCTTGGATGAAGAGAGCATCAGTTTCTACCTCCTCAAAAGTGTAACCCTGACCAGCATTTCCAGCACCCAATCTTGACCTTCCGGCAGGTCCTTCTTCAACTCCCTTTGCTCCAGGTATCTGACTGGGCCGAGCTACCTGACCCTCCTCCGGCCTGACCATGGTTGTAGATGATTTTGCAGAAACAGAACTGACCTCCTCCACCTTCCCAGGAGCACCAGGTTGTGGCTTTTGCATACTTGCATCAGTATTTCTCTGTGCTCCCCCAGAGAAACGGGGTAGCTGAGTTCGCCGAAAGAAAAAACAGAAAAGCAAAAGCTGGCATAACCTATGAAGGAAATGGCAATCCCCAATTAGCCTAACGGCAGGTGTACCAGGAAATGTTCCTGTGTTGATACTTATTGGCATGAAGGAAGATGGCCCACTAATGGGGTTTGGAGTTGAATTGGATGCTCCATCAGAGGTGCTACTAATCTTTGCAATGGCACCTTGAACCCAAGCTTGCATCTGGGTGTTTCCTGTAGAAGTTGTAGTTCCACTTTGACCCCCTGAAAAACATAGCATGACATTGTCAAAGAAATGTTGCATTGCAGATAATGCAAAACAAGAAATAAATAAGCAAGCATAAAATTCAAATGCGGCCTGTTTCTCCTAACATAAATAACTGCAAACACCTCCTTAGTAAGAAAAATCATGATACTTAAACCCTAAGATGCCTCAGAAGCTAGTCTAATTTCCAAATGGTTTGGGATTTTTTTAAAGAACCATATCTGGTCAATCCTCATGTAAAAGATTATTTATGCAATTTTCAATTTTTTTTTTCCAAACTTCTTTTCACCTGAATCGAACTATAGAAATAATATCTTCAGTTTCCATTATGAGAAGAAGAATGCACACTAACCTTGACTGGTTGCAGGAGAAGCCGAACTTTGGGTAGGACTAGCCACCATATTGCGGTTGCTGCCTGCTCCAGCAGTAACAGCATGGCTCGCCAGTGTGCGACAAAAACTTGCATAGCGCCGCAAGCGAGTGATGAAATGTGAAGCTAAATCAAGAATTGCGTCAACATAAGCCTGTATTATGTGGAAAGATTAGGTAAGTGAGAATTGAAGAAAATCATACAACAATCCTGGAACACGTGAAACTGACTGGAGGAAGTTTCAACCAACCATCTCCATAACCATACATGGGATTTAGAAGCCCAAACTAACTCACGCATTACTAGTCTTTCTACTATTTATTTCACAGAAATGAGGACCAGGGCATAACCATAACCATGCACATACATGACTGGATTCCCCATTGTTGACAGTAAAATATACATTTAAAAAAACCACCAATTAAAATGTAACACAACCACCAATTATTTGTCAAACTTTTAGAGATGGCATGACCATTTTTCAGTATAACTTCAACAGAAGAAAACAATAAGTTTTAAGATTAAGAAGTTCAATAGTCAACAGAAAACCTGAATATGTGGGACTAGTGTTGGTTCAACAGCCATTGCTTCAGGATCAATGCCTGATAACGTTTCGCCAGATGCCTGCCATGGCTCTTGTACCAAAGCAGATGGATTTATTAAAGCTGATTCTATTCCCTTCCCTAGCATGTCAAGCAACAACCTGGCTTGCATGTCTAAAACCATCGCCCTAACTTCTTGTGCATTTGTACCTTCCAGTAGCCTGCACTTTATCCTGTCGAGACTCTGCATCAAAACAGAATGATTTTCTTAGTCAAACAACAAAAGTAGTCAACAAAGACGTGAAACTGAGGCTGGAATGGTAAGGATGTGTGACTGTGAACTACTAAACCCTGTCCTGAACCTAAAAACAGGGATAGAAAAGGATAATGAAAAGGCAGGATGTAGCCATGCAACAGCATGAAAGGTTGATTGAAAACTCGAGTTTTTAGGCCAAAAAGTCATGCACAAAGCCTTGGCTTCAAATTACAATCTAGCCATTTTCCCATTTAGTCAGTTTCCCATGCGAGGTCTTAAAATATCCCACAACTTTTTTAAGACACGCCAAGATAACTTTTATAATCTCCAGCATGAAAAACAGGGAGGCCATCTACGTGATACTTTGCTTGAGCAAATAAGAAGCAAGTAGAATTGTCAACACCTCTTACATGTAATGCCAATAGCCTTTTAACAGCAAGAGAGTCAACAATACCAGGCCATTCAGATAAGAAAAGATTATGGGATCTTGAATTCATTTAAAACTCAGCATATATAACTACTTGCACGAAACAAATTATATTACATCATATCTGAAAGTTTTTAACAAAAAATTAGAGCCATCCACTAAAATAATTATGAACGAAATATCTCCAAGATACGAGCAATAAAATGTTAGTGCATCAAGATTTATTGAATTAAAAAATGCAGCAAATAATTTCACTAAAATGACACATGATCCTAATTGTCAGAGCAAAAACTTACAGGACCATACTGTTGCCTGTGCTGGGTAGAAGGAAGAGAATGAAAATCCGCATCCAGTACTGCAATGACACTATTCAGAGAAACTGCAATAAACAAACAAAAAACCATGGTCAGAAGGCTGTGCACATATTTTACGAAAGAATTTTCAATGAAATGAAAATAAAATGGATTGGAGACCTATAATTTGTTTCCTACATCTCAAGTATTTTGCAATTTATCAGTGACACAACAATACTACCAAAAGGAATCAAAGATTTATTACCAATGCCATCCTCAGCAGCACTCTGTGTACAGCCAACAGCATCCCACCAATCAACCCCAACCAAAAGACTCCACCAAAACCTGCCACGATGACCATCACTCTATCATACCTTAAACATCCATAAGAACTAGTTTCAGGGATTCAAGTTTTATCAGGGTGGAAGTACCTTTCCGCAATGGCACGTTCCCAGGTTGACGAGTTTGCCTTCACTTGGCTGCTTGGAACAGCAGGAGGAAGAACGCGTATTATTTTTAAAACTGTACGGTCCTTAGGCACTATCATGCCAAACAGAAGCTGAGCAGCAGCTTGTCGATGAGAAGGCTGGGGTAGCAATTGCAGATCCGACGTTAATCTGGTAATTATCAACAGGTGCAAAGTTCGGACCAGAGAAGATGTGAACCCCACCCCGGAGAAAAGCGACAGCAATCTCACCACCATGAGCCGAATAGACTATTCGAGCAAGTGTTCTAACATCACTTGGCAGGTCAAAAGGATCAAAACTGACTCTTTTTACTTTCTCTATGCTAGAATCAGGAGTCTTCCTTGCATCAATGGTTGCTGCCATCGCTGCTGCTTGGTGACTTTTAAAATCATTAGTTGGTTGTATGCTTGTGTCCACTTTGGATAGCCAAACAGTTTGCATTGGTGCCTGCCCACCAAAACTGGAAGTAGGATTTCCAAATATTTGGTGAAGAACAACGGGCTGAAGAGATGATTCCCAGCGTTGCACTCTCCATCCTGTAATCGATGGACCCTCATCTGGATCATAAGGAGACATGTATTGTCCTTCACACATGAAAATATAGGAATGATGAGTCAATTAATGCAACTACTATAATTCAGACGTATTTCTAAGAAAACTTAGTTTAGGAGAAATTAAGACTCTACCAACCAACTTTAGGACAAATTTTTTGGGAAAATGTACATTGGGATTAGAAAAGATTAACAAATAAATGCATGTAATTGAATACCAAATGTAAAAGATAGGGAAACAAAAGGCTTTCAAGGAAGAAGACAATTAGTACCCTCAACTATAACAACAGCAATGACAGAACCACCACGAGTTGGATCAAAGGCAACTGCTGTAACTCCCGATCCCCACGTAGTAGTAGTTGCAGATTGAGATGAAGCCTCGGGACTCACATATGCTGAAAAATTAGAAACTGGAGAGCAATGAAGTGGTACAGTATCACTGAAATCTGGATCTGTCTGCTTTCGCCCTTGCTTTGCTTTGGATATAAGATAATCCTGCCAGCTAAACAGATATGCAGCCAAAGGGGAAAAACCTGCCCAATTGGGTGGATTTATTGAAGGTGGGACCCCATTAGTTGTGCTGATCTTTGGAGTTGCGTGAAATCCATTTCCAACGCCAGGAGTGACCTCCCAAACAACAACAGTAGATGGGTTTACAATTGGAACGCCTGCGACATGCATGGCACCACTATCTGTTATGATAGCATCAGCTGCCATGATCCCACTAGGCCCAGCACCCAAAAGTCCCTTGCTTGTTTGAAACCACTTTGGTGCAGCACTAGTCTGATTAGGAGGATACTGGGACCAACGAAGCTGAACAGAGCCTGAAGAGAAAACAGAACAGACACACAGAAAACTGGGCCACCTAGCTGCAACAAATAACAAAATATTGCATCAGATACCAACCGTACACACATTGTACAATGAAAAAAAGGGGAATATAAGAAAACTTGAAAATGAGAGAGGTTGCAATGAAGGAAAAAAAACCTGAATTCTGAGACTGCTGTGAAAGAAATTTTTCTTCAAAAGTTGACTTTGCATTGGAGGATGTACTTGATTTTGAGGAAAGCCACCTATACTGGTTCGTCAACAAAAAGATTAAAAAAATATTAACCATCAACACCATCTGAAAAAGGATACTGTAGACACACCAGTGGACGTAAAATTAGATATTCATATAAACAATACGCAAGCTAAAAATGTTACATTTCAATGAACAAAATACATTCAGATGGGCAAAATAACTTCTCAAAACCAGATGAGTAGCAGACAAAATTGCTTACTGGGGACACTCCTGACAGCCACTTTGTAACAACTGCAATATCCTGCTGCCATTCATGCTCTTGTTGCCAGCGGTTGGCATCGCGTACGAGATTAGCTGGCCCCTAAACAGATAGATCAAATATAAACATTTAATAATAGTTTTGTAAAAAAAATGTGGGAAAATTGGCCAAGATTATTGCAATTTAGCTGTTACTGGAAAAGCCACGTCAAAAGCTGGCAAGGGGAAAAAGTTATCTACATAAGAGAAATCAGTCCAGCAAGTGTAACTTACTTGAGAAGGCTGAGTCCAGATCGTTACTCTCCCGTGGAAATTGGCAATTAGTAAGGCACGAGGGCAAGAAGTAGGTGACCATTCAATAAACTGAACAGAATCACGAGGAGAATCTGCAAAATGTATTCAATGTGACTATCATGGTTAACAGAATTAGAACCAGTATTTAGGAAAGCAAAAGCAAAACATCAAAGGTCTTCCTAACCTAGCAACGAATGAAAAAGACATGCAAAGATATATGCCAACTGTCAGGAGACTTCTTCCAATATTTAGAGAATTATCATCCAAATGAGGTAGGGTCAGAACACTTAAATGAAATAGCAGGTAATAACTATTTTACTGTGGATGCTAAAAAACAACTTCGTATGCAAGAGTTGCTTGGAAAGAAAAAGAAATTTGACATATGTATATGTTCATAGCAAAATCATACTGTGCATCAAGCAAGGCCAAAGAGGATTATTAAGCCTTCATAGTTATCAAGCTATTCACTGAATAAGTTGCAGTGAAGAAAACTTGGGCAAAGAATCTAAAGAACCAAAGGCTCTTATAAAAGCAAATAATCATCTAAATACCTGCATTCACATTGAACACTGCACACTCAGTTGGTCGCTCTGGGATCACGATATGTATGGGAATCCAAAAAGGTGCATTTGCATTAGAACTACAGAAAAGTCGATAATAAGAATTGTCATAACTGTGCACCAATGTAACTAATAACAAGGGAGAAAACAAAATAAAATATAGGCCAAACTTAAACAAGGTTAATCCCCACCCACCAACCAGGCTGCCTAGGTTTTTATACTCAAGTCATTCCTTGATTCTCCAATTGGACCTTATATGAAGGAAGGAAAGACGTTCTATTTTTAAAAGTCAGCTACAATTCTTAAACATTCTTGAGAGATTCATCATGTTCTTTTCTGAGGTCCAACTAAGCAAAAATAAATGGTAGGTTCCTTAATCAAGCATATTGTCATAACAGAATAAATCCAACATTTCATGAAACTAAGAAAAAAGTGAGCATAAACAAGGAAAACCAACCTTGGAATTCTTGCACAAGTTTCGGATGCACAAGCGATGGCATTCAGCTTCCCGCACCATGCAACAGCACTGGGAAACAAACAAAAAGGGTACACATAAAGTCAAATCTTCTGTATGTAACTTAAAACATAAATGTAAGATGTACAGGGCAATTTAGCAGTGTCATGGTATTAAGGAAGTAATATATTTTCCAACTAGCTTTCCATTATGCTTCTCATTTTCAGATTTCTAGTTACCTTGGCCATAATGAAGCTGATAACCCCTACGCCTCTCACACTAAGGCGAGTAATTGTTATTAAAACTAACAACTGAATTACGCAGTGTAGAGAGGAGGTAAGTTCTCCAGTGTTGTCAGAATGAAGTAGTCACTATCCAGTACTCAAAATTATTATGTCCACCTTTATTCACATCATGGAAAGTTATCAACTGGCAACGGTTCATAGGGAAATGGCGTAACTAAATCAATAAAGACCTAAAATTTGGGTAATTACCAGCCATAGAATCCCCAAAGTCAATACTTCTCTCTCCACATTTCAAATTCAACTTCTTCTCTCTCCTTCCCACCTCAGTATACACTATAATATAACAACAATTTCTTGTCTCATTTCAGTAAATTCACAATTTTTCTCCATGAACACAAACTACAGAGCTCAAACATACAATTCTATTCATTTTATTTGTAATACCGCTTTGAAACCAAAATTGTAAACACAATTCAATCGAATGCCCACCACCCCCACACAAAAAAATATGCATAATTCAATGAAAAAAAATCTAAAAATTGAACAAACTGGAGCTGGAATTTCAAAAAATACCTAAAATTGCGACAAAGCTCGGGGACGCTCATCTTGTGCTGCAAATTGGACCTGGGCTGCTTGAGCCTGATACAGAAGACGGCGGCGGGGCTGGCGGCGTCTTCGTCCATGGGGTCGTCGGGCTTGTCCACCGGGTCTTCCTCTTCGATTTCTCCTCCTCCGATGCTCTCAACACTCCCAGTTTCGGGCTTATCGATCTCAAGGGAGTGAGCCCCAGGCTCGTCGTCAGAGTCCTTCACTTGACTCATCACCCCTAAACCCTAAAAAAATTATATATACAAGCAATCACAAAGCAGAGAGAGAGAGAGAGAAAGCGAGAGAGAGAAGAATGTGAGTGGCGGAAAGTCGTAATTGAAGGCGACAGAAATCACTGTGGAAAGCGAGAGAGAGAGAGAGAGAGAGAGGGACTGAATTGGGGGATTGGAATTGGATTTTTTTTTTTTTTTTTTTTGGGTTTTTGGGTGGCTGATAAAGGCATGTGATTCCAAAACCCAATTTCCAGGTGTTGGTGGTGTTGGATTTTTTTAAAGAGTTTTAACGAAAAATCACATTTTTATTTTTATCTGATATTATTCATTATATCTTTAAAAATAGCTTTTCGTTAAAAGGGAAGTTTTTTTTAACGAAAAGCCATTTTTAAAGGTATAGTAAATAGTGTCAAGTAAAGGTAAAAATGTGATTTTCGTTAAAAATGAACAGTACCGATAGTGTTTCGTTAAAACTCCTTTCTTGTCTTCATAGCTTTTGTTGGCCTAAAGTTTTGGGAATTCTTTTGGCACAAGGGTATTTGGGGATTGGGCAAAAATTCCTGTTGTCAAATTCTTGAGTTTGCTTGCATAGTCAATTACGTTATCATACAACAAACCAACACACAAATAATCCTTTGACAAAAAAAAAAAAAACACACAAATAATCACATTCAGGGCCCCTTGCTTCCATTAATCGAGTCTTTACGGAGCATCCCGCACGATACAATGTTCAGACCTACGACTTTCTCCGATACAAGAATCTTGCTTGTTGAATATGTGATCAAACGAGTGACGTTTTTTTGTAAGAAAATAAATTGACCCCAAATACACAAACTAAATTAGTGGGTGAGTTAATGTCGAGCCGAGTAACGTACGTTTGTTTCTAAGCAGAATTTTAAAATCGTTAGTTAATGAAAATTAAATACCGATGGTTAGACGGCCACATCCTACCCACCATGCGTAGTTAGCAAAATCGTGTATAACTAAAATATTTTCTTAAAAAAATGGGGAGGGAGGCGTCGACAGCAAATGGTATCTGTCCCTATCTTTCTTTGGCCTGATTGGGAAGGGAGGAGACATCGTTGTGATGCTGATGTGCTTCTTTGTCTAACACTACTATTTGTATAAGGAAAACTGATGAAAATGATTTAAAATTTTTGAGTTTTAATCAAAATGACGAAAATGTATTGTAAGTGAATAGTATCAAAAGTGACTTTTTAGAGTAAAAATGTCATTTTCCTTAAAAATAAACAGTACCGGAAGCGTTTCGTTAAAACTCTCATTTTTATATGCTTTAATGTGTTTCTATCCGCTAGACACTTGATTATAAATACTTTTAAAATAACTGAAAAGCGCTTTTAGATAAATTTTTGGGTTTCAAAAACATTTGAAGTGTTTCATACAGGAAGCACGTGACTGACATTTTTTACTAGGGGTGGTTCCATAAACATTTTAATCAAAATCGCTTTTAATCATTTTAAAAACACTTTCAAACGAATCATATCTTTTTATCACAAAATCTTACCTTTCCTAAAATAACATCGTTCAGAACAATGAATTTTATCAGTAATATATCGCATGTTAAACGTCTCATTGCTGTCATTTGACAACACTGACTGCTGAAGCCAAAAATCCATCAAGTCAAAGCAACTTTTGAAAATAATGCAGACATATATGGGTAACGGGAAGCATGAGCTTCGACGTTGAAAATGGGTTAACTCACTACGAACATCACCAACACTCTCGCTAAATGTCGTTGTTTCGATATTTTATTGAAAAAATGCATAAAACGTCACTCCAACAGCTTCGATGAAAGGCTCATTATTTTACTTTGGTGAACAGTCACACTAAATTTAGCGAGAAAAAGAGAGAAATTTGCAAGCTAGCTAGCTAAACATAAACTAATATTATTTTGCTATTCTTCCTTGCTTAGATTATGGATTGGTGGATATGACGACACGAAGATATGGAGGTAAATATGAAAAAGCTTAGGATGGTAGATTTGAGGACAACTACCAAGTGATTAAATATGGGACGATGGAGTCACGACTGATAGCTGCGACGATGAAGATGGAGCCAGTGAGATCTTGAAAGAACAAATTAAATTTGAGACGATTGACCAAAGAAAGAAGAGTTACGGACCCAAAACACACACACACAAAAAGAAAAAAAAAAAAAAAAAACAAAGAGAGGGGTTAAGTGCTTGTTACATTATTCGCTTCATAACATAAATTTAACACTACTATTGGAGATGCTCTTAAACTGTAAAGCGATGTATGTGCATATACATGCAATTATACTTTTATAATTTGATGTACGGATTATCAACTCGCTCATAATTTTATGACATCGCCGATTAAAATATTTATGATAAGTATTTTTTAACAATTCAGTGTTCATATTTTATACTGTAGTACGACGTGTTACAATGTGAGCGCCATAAAAAATTATGCATTAAATACGAAAATGTAACACAGTTAAATTGAATGGCATATATAACATCTAATTTTTATGTCTATATTTTGTGGTGGAAAAATCACCAGATGCATCAAATTATTCTCCAAGCTGACCGTTGAAAAATCGAACCCCAACAAGCGGATGCAGACAAGTCAAACGCCGGCATATACGTTGACAAATCACATTCACACACACACACGCTCATATATTTATGTATGCATACAGACTCCTCAAGGGAGGGAATTCAAAAAATAGAGATTAGTTGTGAAGTCCATTCCACATCGAAATTTATCGCCACGAATCATATATTTTTCAAGTTGCACTTCGTAGATCATCTTAACAAAATATTAGTCAAATCGAAGTTCAAGACATTAACGAACACTATATTAAAAAAAAAACATTAAAATTTTATCGTGACAATTAAAAAGACAAATAATTTCGGATTAAATTGATTTTTTGTAAGAATGATATATGAACCGAGACTTACAAAGTAAACAGTCCGAATTGTCGAAATTCAATGCGACATGTGTGTATATTATATATTTATCGAGATAATTACTTGGTCTTGTTTGACAAACATCCATACTCGGTGGTAGTTGATGCCATTTGGAAGACTAATATATAAAATCCGTCTCTTTTAAGTGGAAACATACATCACGAAAAATCCGACATATATATTTTTCAAATGCATGCATGGAGCCATTTGAGCAGTGGCGAAGCCAGGATTTACCGAGGGGAGGGGCGAAATTAAGTGCAAGGTTCAATCGAAACGGTTGCTTTCACATTGGAGAGTGCAAAGTTTTGAGTCAATATTCATAACAGAAAACTCTCTCTTCACCAAAACGGTTGTAAGAGATAATATCAAAGCTATGTAAGAAGTTTAAATTGGTTAGGATTAGATTATAAAAAACTCGAAGCCCTTCATCGATCCCATCCCAGCCTTCTCCTTCAAGTTGTGGCGGATACAGAATTTTAATATTGGATGGTCCCAATATTCAAGCTAAAAAAAATTAGATGAAAATACCATTGAAATATTAAACGATAAATTACAACTTTTTATTCATAATCTTTATACAAACAACAATTTTGTGTAACCCTTTTCCATCATTTTTTAATAAGAACATGAATTCCTTGCAATTAAGAAAAGTTATTTCTCAAACACATAGAATAAATATAAATATCAAATTGATCATGAAATGCCTAATTAAGTTGATCTTGTTCAAAAAAAAAAAAAAAAATTAAGTTGATCTTAAGGTACATGAAGTTTGGGGAAGAGATTGGTGGTGTGCTGATTATGGTGGACTTCGGTTGGGTGGAATGGGATTTAGGAAATGGAGGATTAGAGAGTTAATTTAGGTGGGGTGGACTCTTTAAAAAGTTGAGCTTTATTGTTTTTTTAATAAAAAATGGTGAGGCTATTAGACTCCCACGTGACCTAGGTGGTGTACAACCCATCAATGCTCATTATTTTACTTAAAAACTCATGTGGACTATATAGCACGTGACTTAGGATGCTTTTTTAATAGACATTGATCATCTTCTTCTCTCCTTCTGGTTTGTAAAAAGCCAGAACATTGCAGTCGCTGAAAATCCGACGCCCTCGTTCCCTCCATCCAACCTTCTCCCTCATCGCCCTTCCTCTAAAAATCTGACGCCTTTGTCTGCAAATCCTGACCGAACCAGCACCTGACCCTTGATTTCGACGAGAGTGGAGGGGCTGAACTAGGGCTCCTAGGCATGTTTTCCGACGAGGGGAGTGGCGGCCGCCACTCCTCGCCCTCACGTAGCTTCGTCACTGCATTTGAGTCCTTGACTTTGAAGTCGAGCACCCATTAATTTCCCTTTGCATTCACAATGCATTTGGGCTTAGATTATCTCTAGGACACTGAATCTGAGATTAAACTTAAATATAGGGCACGCTTGACCTACAAAATATGAGAACTCGTCGTGAAATATATAGACAAAAATATTGTAATCAATATACAAAGTTTTTTATACACACCTTAATGATAAAATCTTAATTAACTCAACCATTAAATACTAAAATAAAAAGAGATCAAATCTTCTGCACCCAAAATGGGCGTGGCCTAGGGGTGGGCAAACGGGTACAGGAACCGCGGGTCGGGGCGGGTAATCGCGGTTCGGGGTGGGTACGGGCCGGTTCCTAATTTTTAAAAACAGAAACGGGGCGGGGCGGGGCGGGGCTTTGAAGTTTTAGGGGCGGGCCGGTTCCGGAAGTATAAAAGATTGGGTACCCGGACCGGCCCGTTTGTAACATGTTCCCATTCCTCTCCTATTTTCCCATTCCTCTCCTGTCAATAATCTCATCGCTCTCGATCTCTCTCTCCCATTCCTCTCCCATGCCCAGCCCTACTCCCATAATCTCTCTCTCTTTCTCTCTCTCTCTCTCTCCCTCTCTCCACGAAAGCTGTCAATCGCTCGTGGCAGCCGCAAGAGAAATTTTAGAAGCCAAATCGCAATCTGGGTTTTCACCCAAATCTGTGGTTTTGTCTGGGTTTCTAAAGCTGCGACGATTGTGGTATCGTATGGGTTTCGTAGATCGCCCAAATATATGGTTTTGTCTGGGTTTCTAAAGCTGCGACGATTGTGGTTTCGTATGGGTTTCGTAGATCGGCCAAATCGCAATCTGGGTTTCACCCAAATTGCAGTCGTGAGAGGGAAGTGGAATTGCGGAGGTGCATGCCTCGTAGTTGAGGCTACGATGTCGGGTGAGATGTGGATGTTGTAAGGGTTTCACCGTGGGGTGTCTAGGCTGCTTGGAGAATTTAGCCAGAGAGAGAGGTTTTGGGTTCTTGGTTTGTAAGATTTTTCGATGGACGGCATGGCCTTGGCGGACGGAGACGGAGACGTCGAGGAAGGTGCCAGATTTGCAACCAAAAAAAAAAAAAAAAAAAAAAAAAAACAAGGACCCGTGGACCCGGCCCGTTTCAACCGGGCCGGGTTAGGTCCGGTTCCTATATTAGAATATGTAGTCCCCGGCCCGGCCCGACCCGTCTCCTTTTCACCCGGGTCCGGTCCGGTCCCTTCAAAATTGGGCCCGGCCCCGCCCGTGCCCACCCTTAGCGTGGCCTCTTTGTGGCCCCAATAAGTGTTTGACACGTATTCATTATCTTTACTTTTCTTAATTTTGTTGTCATAAATTTAATATGTGTCGAACACTTATTAGGGTCACAGAGAGGCCACACCCAATTTGGGTGCAGATGATTTGATCTCAAATAAAAAAGCCGTGCATTTACATTTAAATTCCTTGGTTTCATACGAAAAATTATAGACTAGTTACATGTAGTCAGTGGCGAAGCCACGTGAGGGCGAGGAGTGGCGGCCGCCACTCCCCTCGTCGGAAAAACAAGGCTAGAGCGCTGGCCAGCCCCTCCCCTCCTGCTGCTGCTGCTCTTCCTCTCATCTGGTGCTGTCTGGTTCTGCTCTGTGCACAGCAAAGCTGCGTTCAGGGGCGGATCTATTAAGGACCACCCGAAAACCTGAATAAGTAGCTGGACCTCCGAGGACCACCCAAGTCTGGGTATGTGGTGGAGGAGGAGCAGTTGCCGCTGCACTGTTCAGTCATCCTGCAAACCAAAAGAGGAAGACGGACGAAACGAAAAGAAAAAGGAAAAGAAATACAGAACAATATTACATGAGAAAAGAAAAAGGAAAAGAAAAGGTGGAGAGAGGAGAGAGAATTTAAAAAATGATAAAATAATATTTAGATTTTAAAAATAATTTAGTCTGTGACTTAGTCTGACACTGCGTTAAACGTTCTATTATTCTTATACCAGTTAGTCCATGCTAAGCCAGTCCAGCTTAGTCCTTGAAGTTAGTCAAGTTCGAGATAGTCTGGTGCAACAAACGCACCCTAAATTTATAATCCTAACCCTATTATGCGACGTTTTCATGATATGAAACCTCGTCGACAATAATTGTAATTTGTTTGTATTGATAAATTATGGAAGACATCACTATATAAAAGGATTTTGTTGTTGCTATTCTTTTGAACCTTGCAATCTTTTAATTTCGCCCCTCCCTCCGTCAATTCCTGGCTTCGCCACTGCATGTAGTGGCAGATCTAAGATTCAAACTTTGTAGGGTCTCAGTGTTAAGGTCTAAGTTTTCTAGATAGAAACAGAGTGCGAAGCGCAAAAAAAAACAATTTATTAATGAGTCATTTTTTTTGAACATTTGATGGTTTTGTTGTCGTTAGCCAAACCATGTTGCCACAGGTTAATAAATATCAACATATATCGCGGCAACCTGATGAGTGATAGCGAGATAGTTTGTCGATTGTTGTTGACGTAACTTGTCGAGATATGCCTAACAGACATTAAATCAAACACACCAAGGCACCAAAAAACTCTTACCAAACATTTTCTCAAAAAACCTTCACGTATATATTTTTTGAAATCGGAATCATCCTGAGACTACCTTGGTCTCAATGCACATTTATTTGAATGGGATAAAAATGCACGAGGCTAGAAAGAGAGAAAAAGGATTAATAATGGCACTGGTGCTGCATGCTGTAAAGTGCCTTAATTAGTCTAATTTCATCTACTTTGTTTGTTTGCTATGTATTTATGAGCTGTTTAATTATTTAAAACTATGATTCAAAGAAAGAATTATTATTTTCATGTACCAACAAAAATTTGTTCAAAACTTGTGTACCAAAAAGGAACAATGAACTTATTCAACATTACTTAAAAGAAAATCATTTACTAAGTAAAAAATACTCTTGAAAAAAATGAAAATAAATAAGAGTCGATTTAAGTTGTCATAATCGTTTGCTCATAAATGAAGAGAAAACTCGCAACTGTATTTATCTCATTACATAACATAATTTCATGGATCAAGTGAAAAGAATTCAGCAAAAATAGACTATTTTTATATTTATCTGAAATTTCAAAAATCATATTAACGAATACGGGCTCGTTTGGTTGTGCTTTTAAAATGACTGAAAGCGCTTTTAGAAAAAATATTTTTTGGTTCCAAAAGCACTTAAAGTGCATTATGCAAAAAGCACCAGTTATGTGCTTCTTCCAGGAAGCACTTTAAGTTTTTTTTTCCAGAATTTACTTGCATTTTTACTAAGGATTGATACTAAAAACATTTTTACCAAAAGCGTTTTCAATCATTTTAAAAGTACATTCAAATGAGCTCACATAATCGAGGCAAATAACCAAAAATTCAATGTTCCAATAAAAGAGAAAAAAATGAATAATGATGCCATTTATGAGAGGGAAATAAATTTGAGCAAAAAAAAAAAAAAAAAAAAAGAAAAAAAGAGGGAAGGAAGTAAAATGGTCGCTTTCAAGTTTTGACCTGCAGCAGCAACTCCCCCGCCCAATTAAGAAAAACAGAAAACAGAGCACCTCATGCGCCTCTACGACTCGTGATTTTTAAAACCAAGAGACGGCCACTAAAGCTTTCTCCTTTCCCACTTCCTTTCCTTTTTTATATTACAAAGATTGAATCTTTTTCTCTCTCGCTCTCCATGGCTGCTGCCAGAAACAGATGCTAAAAGGAATCGGGACATCGAAACTTGATCAGTTGTCTGCAAATCCACCAGGTGGGGTTTTTTTTTCTTTCTTTTTTTGTTGATTTTCTTGGTTGCAACTTTTGGAAGCTTAAGAAGTTTTATTTTTTTGGTGTTTTGAGGAAGTTTTTGTGATTTTTGGTTGTGAAATTTAGGATTTTGGCAACTTGGGTCGGTCCAAATCTGATTAGGGAGGGCTCTCTGATCAAAAGGGAGCTGTTTTTCTAGAATTTTGAGAGGATCCAGAAGGCTGAATTTGATTATTGTGGTCAAATTAATATGGGTTGCAGCTGCTTTGGTGCTTCAGTTTCTGACAGGAAAAAGGGTTCCGGTTCTGGTCGATTTGGCCGTGATCATGATGGTACGGACATGAATATAATGTTCCACGCTCTTTGGTTTTGTTACTTTTTTACCTCCGTACTTTGGTTTTTGTTCGTGTGAATCTGCTGGGCCATCATTGTTATGTGATTGATTGTTTGTTTTGTGTGTTGCATAGAGAATTTGCTGGAGAATACCAAGGCTTTCTCCTACAACGAATTAAGATTGGCGACGGATAATTTCCATTCGAGTAACAAGATAGGGAGAGGAGGTTTTGGAACTGTATACAAGGTACTCAGATTGTGCAGATGTCTTGTAATTGGTTCTATTGGGAAGTTTGCACCATTTTTTGAGAATTCATGATATCTGTGGTTTGAATTATGCTGTTTTGTTTCCAATTTGTTGCAATGATTAATGAGTTGGCTCAAAACATCAAGCATTTAAAACCTGATAGCTGACACCGGGAATTGGGTTTGCGTTTTAAGAACACTGTAGTTCAAGATTTGAGAAAAATAGAGATTTTGTATTTCCTAACATTATGTTTTTGCTTAGATCATGTGCTGGTTAAGAATGTTAACCACCATTTTGGATTGAATTCTGTGACTTTTCAAGACAGTTCTTTGTATTTCCTAGTTTCCAAGCTTTCGTTGCTGGTGTTATATTTCGAAGGACAAACTATAATAATGATTTTGCATTAATCAGAATACGTAGATGGTTTTCGTCCATGGCATTTCATTTATCTTAGTTGTTTAGCTACGTTTTGCTAGGGGATCCTGAAAAGTGGAAAGCATGTTGCTGTCAAGACACTTGCTGCGCGGTCGAAGCAGGGAGTCCGTGAATTCTTAAATGAGATTAACGCTATCTCAAATGTCCGGCATCCAAACCTTGTTGAGTTGATTGGGTGCTGCGTTCAGGGAGATGATCGAGTTTTGGTCTATGAATATGTTGAAAATAAAAGCCTTGATCATGCGCTATTAGGTAATTGGACGAAATTCTTTAGCATGTAAAGAAAACTGAAGGTACATATGGACAAGGATGGATTTATAAGTCTAATTTGTTTTCCTTTTGTTTAGGTCCGAGTAGAACCATCCAATTGGATTGGGAAAAAAGATCAGCCATTTGCCTGGGTACTGCCAGGGGTCTTACGTATCTTCACGAAGAACTGGTGCCACATATTGTACATCGAGATATCAAGGCTAGTAATATACTTCTAGACAGAGATTTTAACCCTAAAATTGGAGACTTTGGGTTGGCTAAACTCTTCCCTGACAACATCACTCATATCAGCACAAGGATTGCGGGAACAACGTACGTTATTTCATATTTCTAGTTGATTGCTATTCATTATTTGACCTTCTATTTTCCATGATTGATTCAGTGAGGAGATTATGTTACATTGTAACTATTTTCCTCGCTTAATTCAATTCGTATAGAGAGAGTTTATGTGATAAGTGTGAGAATATAGCTGCTTATGATTTAGTTTCGGTTTTGCAGTGGTTATTTGGCACCAGAATATGCATTGGGAGGGCAGTTAACCCTCAAGGCCGACGTTTACAGTTATGGCGTTCTTATTCTTGAAATAGTATGCGGCAGAAGCAGTGCCAAGGAAAACTGGGGTGGGACAGAAAAGTTTCTGCTCGAATGGGTGCGTTGTTTATTTCCATTTTTCGACAAAACTCTTGGCATCATCAGATTCATTCCATTTTTTCCATGATCATATGCGCAGTTATATATTGCGATCTTTTTGTGCCTTTATAGCAGCTGAGTTCAGTTTCTATTTACGTTCTTTTCCATGATCATACTCGCAGTCTTATTCCGCTTTCTTTTACAACTCCTTCGTTTCTTCACCAGGCATGGCAGCTCCATGAAGAAGGGAGACTACTGGAGCTAGCTGACCCCGAAATGGGAGAGTTTCCCGAGGAAGAACTCCTCAGGTACATGAAGGTGGCATTTTTCTGCACCCAAGCAGCGGCAAGCCGAAGGCCAAAGATGAGCCAGGTTGTTGACATGCTCTCGAGAAACATCAGAATCAACGAGAAGCAACTTACAGCCCCTGGTTTCTTCAACACCGCAGAGAGCCTAAGCGGGCCTTCGAGTAAAAAATCAGGTTCCGAAACCACTACCTATCAGATGAGTTCCGTCCCCGACACCATAACCCAAGTAACACCTCGCTGAAGAACAAATGTAATTGCGATTCAAAGGAAGACGGTGAAATATCCACAACAAATCATTCAACAGTTCATACCATTGTTTTCGTTAACCTTTTTACACGTTTTTTTTCTTCTTCTTTTTATTAGGCCATGTTGAGTAGGGGTTATTTGAGATAATGAAAAGTACTTGATTTGTGTAGCCAGGATGACGGTTAATATTAGCGGGAAAGGAATTGCTTAAGGAGAGGGATCCTCATTTTTTTCAAAAAATGGGATTAGGTGTGGGGCACACTCCACATCGAATTTCAACAATCTGAACCGTCTATTTTTCAAGTTACACCTCATAGATTATCCTTGCAAAATATTAACCAAATCTGAAATATTTAAGACATCTAATTGGGTTCAAAAATATTAACGAATACTTTGTTATATAAGAAACAATAAAATTTTATCTTGATAATTAAATAGGCAAATAGTTTCGGATTGAATTGAATTTTTGCAAGGATGATCTATGAAGTGTAACTTGAAAAATAGACGGTTCGGATCGTTGAAATTCGATGTGGAGTGGCCCCCACACCTAATCTCCATTTAAAAAAAAAATGGGGATCCCTCTCCTTAAGCAACCTGTAACGGAAAATACTTAAAAGAATCAAACAAGAAGGAAAAAAGATAGATAAATTTGATGCTTTCGACCAAAGCATGAATGTCGGATGCCATAGGGTTTTCATTTTTATTTTTCGAAATGGTGCTTCCTATTTTTTGGTCTAAGAAAAGAAGCGTATTTGTAAAAAGCTAGGGAAAATTTCGCACAATACAATATTCGTAAACTACAATAATGAGTTTTCGAACTTAAAATGCAGAAGCAAAAACATAATTTTCTATCCAACTTGACTAAATCCGTAAATATTTAAACAAGATAATCACATGTATCATGGTTGATGGAATGTACTAATTTAAATTCAATCTTTTATACCCGAGACTTTCCTATTTTCCTGATTCTGACCCAAAAAGAAGCTGCTCTGGTCCGAAAAAGTAATATTCATAAAATGTGTGTAAACAACGGAACTCCCAAATATTACAATATTCTGATAAGCAGTAGCAAATGAATCCGGCAACATGTAGCCGATAGTTAATTAGAATCTCAAAAATAACAAAATCGATCAATAAAATACGGAAGGAAACAAATCAAGCAGTGAGTTCCTCAGTAGGCGCGGGAGCGGCTTGTTCGGGTGCATCTGAAGAACCATTGGAGGTGGCATCCTTGGCTTCTGAGGCAGGAACCTCAGCTTCTGCAGACCCATTAGCTTTTGGTGCTGCATCCTTTACATTTTTGGCATCTTTGGCATCTTTGGCAGGAGCCTTCCCATCTTTGGCATCTTTGGCGTCTTTGGTGTCTTTGGCGTCTTTAGCTGGAGCGGGTGGGGGTGGAATCATGTGAGGTGGAGTTTTATGCTTCAGCTTCACAAGTATTTGCCGCAGCCGCGAAAGATCGGTGGGTTTTCCAGGCTTTGGGCCCTGAATGACTTGGATCCCTGGTTTCTTTTCCTGATCCTTCTTGCCTCTCCTCTTCTCAATGTTGGGAACCTCGTGAGGAATGAGCTCCGAAATTGCTTTCCAACTTTGCTTGTCAGCATTTTTATGGAAATTCTCTTGATTAACCAAGAATAACTGCTCGACGCACAAACCAACTTGTTAGCGTTAGGAACAAAAAACCAAAGCTGGTATCAAGAAGAGAGTAGTTAATAAAGGCATTCCAATATTTACCTTCTCCTTTTCTCTGTTCTCGACCTTGTTGGTCTCAACGTTAAGCTTCCTTTTCTCGTAGAATGCACGCTTGAACTCCTCAGCCTCTTCAATAATTTGGTTCCTCAGTTCTTTCTCCCTCTTCTCCTTCTCCTCAAGCAGGATTGCATTTTGACTATGCCACAAAAGTCAAGTTAGGTCATTAATTTTCCAGTACCACTAGTTAACTTGTAGTTTTCTGTGCAGATCGACCAATGCGTGCGCAAATCACTAAAGAAAAAAACTATGATCATCTTATCATTGTCTATTCTGTGTGTTTTCTTTTCGGAAGTATGATCAAATGACTACAATCAACTTACCGTTGTCATTTGAACAACAAACATGAGAAAATCTCAAGTAACACAGTGCTGACACATCATCGTGCTATTTAAAAAGTTGTCGAATCTATGTTATATTAATGACATAGATTCCGCTCATAAATGATACTGAGTCCCGTCAACAACGATAACATGTTATTTCATTATTGGTTTGTTGTAGTTCAACTGTTATACCCAAGACTTATTTCCTAACGACCATCCCATTGGATTCGTTGGAAAAACTGAACCACCCTTTCTTGTCAATGAGTTGATTAAAACTCAGATGAAGTTTGATTAGCCTCAAATCAAACTAAATCACATAACTCACTAACTCTAGCAACGAAATAAAGAACTTATTCTTATATGATTATCTAAACAGAAATTTTCCTTCTGACAATCAGATCCAAGAAAATCAATAGCAACCCTCATTCCGACACACTAAATTTGACTCGAAAAGCGCTACAATTTGGTTTACAAGCAGCTCCAAACTACACAAACACACTATCAACAGCTGATCTGTATGTTTAAACACAGCATGAACTTAACAATCACAAAGCTTTACTTTGTTCAATGACTTACCGAAAATCGCAACTAAAGAACTAACATTTCCATACCTTCTCTAGTGATCATAACTACAATAAATCACAGATCCAACAGTATTTCCATACAAACACCAACAATTAGCTCAAAATCTAAGATCAAACGGATGCAATTTCCCTAAAGATGCAGAATTTCATAGATCTGAAGCAGCAGCTCACAAAGCAAGCAACTAAATTTACCAAAAAAAATCGAATCGGATCCGAATCTTACCGGCGCCACTCACGAAGAGCTGCACCTTCCTCGACAAACTCGCTAGGCTCCGGGAGCACGGGACCGTCCGATGTGAAGACGCCGTCGTCGATACCGTTCTCGCCGACGCCGTAGCCATTGCCGTTGCCGTTCTCGACGGGAACGGAATCGAAAGGAGTGGAGTGGGAGTAGTTGGGGCTGGGATCTTCGAATCCGAAAACATCCGGGGAGGCAGGGGCGGCGGCTGCGTGGTCGGTGTAGGAGCCGTAGTCAGCGTAGCTCTCGACGACGACGTCGTCCTGGTCAAAGTGGCTGTTGGGGGCGTGGAGATCGTCGCCGTCCACGCTGAACGCGTCGAAGGAAGCCATTTTTTGCGGTGGTGATTTCTCCCTCTCTGTCTTTCTGTCTGAAAAGGATTTCAGTGGAAATGTATTGCCGGGGAAGAAAGAGGTTTTGAGTTCTAATTTTTTTACTCTTTTTTTGCCTTTTTATATAGTTAACGGAGAAGGTGGGCGACTGAAAGAGAGAAAAGAGTAAATTGCAGTTAGGTCCCCTGATTATTACCCAATTAAAATTGACTCCTTAAAATATATTTTTGTTTGGGTAAATTAACCTCCTAAACTATTTGAAATTAGCAAACTAACCTATCACCGTCAGATTCAATGAAATTTTATCCACTTTGCCATTAAATATTGTCACATGCATGTGATTCACTCTTGAGGGGTAAAGTTGTGCCATTGTTTGATGGCAAAATGGATGATTATCGAATCTGACCTTTAGAGGTTAATTGGTTGATTTCAAAAAGTTCACGGTGTTAATTCACTAAAAATTGTTTAGGAGTCAATTTCAATAGAAGTAATAGTTCAGGAGGTCAAAACGGTAATTTATTAGAGAGAAAACTACTTTTACCAAGGCATAATTGTTTGAAAGTAAGTCTTTACCTTGTCAATAGCGAAATTTTTGCAGTAAATTTTGACTAATGTTTGAGTCACCACATTTTTACTCTACATTTTAACATAGTGTAATTGGGTTATTGATGTACATAATAAACTTACATTGTTGTAGATAGTTATATTAACTTGAGCGGATGTCCTCCACTCTATGCACCAAATTCAAATTCTTCCATACAATTTTTTTTAGTAGAGCAATAACTTTAGTAACCTAAATAGTTAGTTGTAAGGAAAAGAAAACTGACGGAAATCGAACCCGCACCAGAATGCTTATGCATACAATTAAAAAAAGGAAACAAATTTGTTAATTGGCAAGACAAGTACATCAAATTTGCATTATGTGACGATGGATGTTTGGTAACCACTTGCGTCAATTTCAAAGCAAAAGCACCAACAACAAACCGATTTGCACCCTCCACTCAACATGTCGCATGTGTACACCCCTTTATGTATATCTCTCTCATCACATGACGGTATGTCCCGACGTTTCTATTTTATGCCCGTGCCGCACCCTGGGCTTATGCGAGGTTGCTACCAGATTCATCAAAGTAACAACAAACGGAACACCGGTACAAAAATTTCCATTCCGTCGGCGGTGGGTGAACTACTCTACATTAGCTTGATTTACATCAGTAAGCCGTTCCACCTCAGGTAACATATCCGGAAATCGACATTTTCTAAGACGGAGATCTTCGCAGAGATGGACACTGAAAGAAAACTGGCAATTGGACTGAAATAACTGTAAATGGTTAGAGTGTACCGTGACTACATATCCGTGACTTTGAGCGTAGCGAAAAGCCGCCCTCGAAGCCTCTGTGTCCCGTTTACTTCCGGTAAATAAACATCAATACACTGTCAATCCGACCTAAATAGGCTCTTTCAAAGGTCAGGGAAGAAATGCATCAACCACACAAAAAAGGAGTTACACGGCATTGCCTTCTGTAAATGTGCGAGGAGGCTTATAAGCATTTGGTTGGGGGGGGAGGAAATCGTTACAACATTGACTGGAAACCCCAAGAATGTTAGGACTGTAGTCAGCTCGGAAGAACCTCCCCGTTCTTTCATAAGAATCTGAAACGACGCTGCAAGCTCAATCTCGTCCACCTTGCAAGAGGCTACTGCTCCATGGTCCTCGCCCTTCCCTATAATATGTACGGCAGACATGTTGCCTCAGTAGCTATACCAAAATAGGATGAAATGGTGGTATGACTTTCAGGGAACTGGCGGAGCATTTTTCGGATATCTAGAAGAAGAGGGCATCCGTTGCAGAACTTGTGGAAATTCCTGCTTCATACGTTTATTTGGCATCCCTTGGAAAGACCTTTGTGCCAGAAACACCAAGTTAGAAGGGAAGAATACGCATAAGTTATACTCATAAGTTCTAGTTTGTTGGCCACAGCTGTACAACTAATCAAAGCTGCAAGAGCTTTCATGTCATGTGCACCAAGAGCGACGAAATAGAGCCAACTGAATTATTGGCTAGCTTTCGGGGATGGTTGATCCAGCCATAGTTCAAACTTCAATAAAAAAAACTGGCAAAAATAATTAAACGCTTGCAGCTGATGAATTCACACACCTTGGAGAACCCTGACGTTTCTGAGCAGGTAGAGTTGATCTTAGACTTCTGAGCGCCTTTTCAGCAGCCTAAGGAAAAGGTTGTTTAGGTGCTCAGATATTACATTTCGAAAAGAATTAAGACCCCACGAAGGGTACTCGGAATTGGAAGAGTAGAAAAATTACCTGCATCTTAGCCTCATCCCACGTCAACCCAATCCCCTTCCCCAGAACCTCTCCATCTATTTCAACCTGTAACATGATAACGACACAGAATTATAAAGAAAAGAAACATGCATCAAGGATACTGAAAGATTATCCACAAAAAATCATACAGCTTCAAATTCACAAACACTGTCAGTACCGACACTTCTGAAAAGCACGACCAAGAAATGATTCATACTCACTGCAGCCATCCCTTGGAAGTTGAGGGCCCAAACAAAAATTCTCGGAGCTCAGGAATTATTTTTCTTGAACCCCAAAAACAACTTTCAAACCCCCAGCTCTCACTTTTCCCTCTCACCACCTTTTAATTTCTTTTAATGATTAAACAAGTGGAAGATGCATTCTTCTGTTTCCAGTACATAAAAAAGCACCCAATCTCAATGGGAGTCTGCTTCCAGATTCAAATTAAGAAGGATAGATATTGCGATTTGAATCTGAAGTTCTTAAATTATTTTCATGTATTTCTTTCAGCATTTAACTGAGTTTCCTCAGGAATTCTGTGAAGGGTGGTGTTCTACAATTCCATATGACGAAATGTAGAAACTTCAAGACAAAACTCAAATGTCATTCAGAATAATGAAGCATGTAATCATGGCAAATACAAACCTGTACGTGCACTTCATCTTTCTCAACTGAATTAGCTGAGGGTGGAGGTCGTGGTTGAAAAACTACACCACCAAGGCCCTCCATCATACACTGAAATAGTATAAATTATGGAACGTCAATAATCATAGCATCATTCAGCACCTGCAAATAAGGGAGAAAAAAGAGAGAGACTAGCAAACTATCATGTTTTGAGTCTTACAAGTTCTTTGAGGGCAGAGACTGAACTCAGAAATTTTTTAGAGCCTTCAAGCCTAGGGTCTAGTGGCCTAGAAGACTCTGATGAAGATGACAGAGACTCATCTTTGGGAAATGACTGGATCCCAAAAGCATTACCCACAAAACCATTGTTGTTAACATTAGGAAACTTGCTCATTTCCCCTTGAACAGGAACAGAATCATGCTTGAAACGGGAAAGGTATATATCTGCAAAAACATTGTCCACGTTTCTCATATACACACAATAAAAAAATGAAACTAGAGATACGTCAAGAATACTTTCCCATCTATGAACAGAACCAAGCCAACCTAGTATTCCCTAGTACAGATCCTTTTTGGTGCAATAATTTCATAAGCAAGTTGACTGTTTTGGCTCAGTAGTTCCTCGGCCAGTAGTTTCATATTGTTCTAACAGTTAATTGTACACTTAAAACTTTCAAAATTGATTGAATGGCATCTTTAACCCCTGATGGAAAGCTGACAAGTTTAAAATAACCCCTCAATCCTTTATCCATGGCTTTTGCTAAAAAAGCACTTTGTTGAGCAGAATAATCATCTAAGATCAGCTCCAGTATGATTATATCAGTGACTCGAGAGTTCACACAATATTTAGCCGATATCAGAAACATGTACTCAAAGCAAAGCAGAAGATAGATCTTAAAAATATGTCATATATTGACTTAGTATTCCACAATATCCTTTTCCATCGGAAGTTAAGAGACTGTAGTGTTTGTGGCTGAACAGTCAAGGACGGAACTTCTTAGAACTCTTTGCGTTCATTTAATTCATTCGGAAAGAAAATAAGCAAATAGAATATTAGCCTTGAGGTGGGCTTCACATGTCAAAATCAATTAGTTGTCAATTTGTTTTATCAGTGCTTTAGTATCAAGTTCAGGTTGTTGAGCATAAATTTCCCGGTATAAGAACTACTAAAAGAGGCACGACAAGAATTATTGAGACATATCGCCCCCTAGCTAGTGGCTATAAATACAACAATAAGAAATCTTACTGGCTAAGTTTTTTAGAGAACCCTCAGCAGCCTGGAAATGAGCTTCCCTTCTTGTTTTACCAGTTCCTTCACCAATTTTCTCTCCTGCAAACCAAGCCTATAAAAGGCAAAATGGATAAGCTAATTAACGTGTAACAAAGGAATAGGCAACATTGTGAAGTCAGAAAGTAATAAAAACAATTTCTGGGAAAAGCTACAAGGCATATGAAATTCATTGATTCAGATAATCGGCCCATTCACAACTGATTACCAACACTAATTACATCTATTACCATCAATTAGATCTGCTCCATTCAATTGTACTATTTCAGCTTTAAAAAACAAAGATGATCACCAAAACTTAGATGTAGTCTTTAGAAGAAAACTATCATTTCAATACGAAATAGAATACAAACAGAATGTGATTTCCTGTCTTAGCTCCCTCTTCACTCGAAACCACAATTATCGACTTATGGACACAAAGTTCCTAAAATATCAAAAATTGAAGGTACATCGAAAATCACAAACTCATACGACTTATTACTGAATTGTTTAATTTTTCAAAAGAAAAGTTAAATTATTTAAGTAGTCATGCATTTATACATCACTAACTCTCCCCAAACCTTAAAAAAATATATATATACATCCCCAGAAAACATTAAACTATGGTAAGATAAGTTCAAAACTTGATATTCTAAAAACTAATGTGCAATTATAAGGTGGTAAGTCAAAGAATTGAAAGTACCTCAACATAAAACTGCAGTTCTGTGCTAGCAACTAAAGCTGGCCTAAACTCCACCTGTAAATTTCCATTTAGAAAAGGAGGGAAAGGGGAAAAGAAATAAGATGGAGCACGAGGCTCTGATATATGCAAAACATGAATGGTAAATTTTCTAGTGCAGCACAAATAGCTCAAAATACCTTGGCTCCACACTTCATTGCGATTTCCTGTAAGGCTCCAGCAGGAGTTTCAGCATTTGATATAGCTCGTCCAGATTCAAAGTCCACATCTCTATTCATGGAAGAGGAACGACTCAAGGGAATCTCCTCACCTTCAAAATTCACATCCCCATTATATAACACCACTCTCAAGATAACATAACATACAATAATTACATATAAATTAGAAGACTGTTACCGACAGTTACACATTTTAAGAAAAACAAGAACCATTAAAGTTCCATTTCTATAAAAATTTAAAGTGAAGATCAGATAACCCAATTGGGTAATAATACTCGATTAATAACCTTCCAAAAAGGAAATAATCATTGCCACGGTATAGTTTCAACCATGTGAAACTCTATGCAAATTATGATAGTACACTACTGATGGAAAAAGTACTTTTAAAAAATGTTAAGCATTGAAAGCAGCATCTATCAGATTTGTACAAAAATAAATAAAATAAAAGCATGAATATCGTCGTAATACTCAATTGTGCATGTCATAGCTCACCTGACATTGAATGATAGCCAGCCATTTCATGGTTGAATCTCAGCCGATCATCTCTATGAAATGCCTGGAAACAATAATCTTTTAGGACTGATCTTGTCTAAATCCAATCACATGCAACATCCACCACTCAACATAACAAATCAGGATTAAAGCCAGATCAACAAAGTGTAAATACCTCTTTAGGCAATCTTTGATTTTCTTGAAGAATCCTATCAGATGGAATAGAATTATCAACCTTAGAGAAAAAAGATGAATGATGAGGTCGATGCTTCTCAATCTGCATTGGATCTGGATCTAACGGAAGTTCTTTGGGTATCATCCGGCTCAGTTGCCGTGGGCTCATTTCTTCCTCCACAGGAAACCAGCCTGGATGTGGTTGCACCCGGGGAACAGAGGCCTGTACTGGAGGTCTGACAGGAAATGGAGGCTCACTCGGTGGTGGTTCTCTTGTATCTTGGCCATGCTGCAAAATCAGTAGCCTCCGCCTTGTATCAGGATCTAACTCTGATTCAGGTACCTCTCCCTCCTCTCTAGCAGGAGAACTATGCAAGCCTGGTTCTGCAGCGCCAAGATGACCCAACGGTTTAACTACTGAAGCTGCCTGAGGGAACTGTATACTAGGAAAAGGCATCGCTGATGGCTGACTTGATGGCAGTGAAATTGTGCTAGAGGAAGGAGCCATTGGGTACTGAAGAGGAGCAAGCCTTGGATCTACGTTAGTGACTACTGAAGAAGCCGTTAAAGCAGCTGAGGTTGCTTCCTATGTACCAGCAATAGGTCAACAAGCAAATTAACTTTTACAAAATCACATATGCAGATGCAAAAATACATTCATCCAAAGTGGAAAAATTGTGGAAGTGGCCCTCTACCACAGTGGTGGAGAGGAGTGTTGCCCTTGCACCATTGCAAGGGTTCAAACCCCCTCGGCTCCCTAATCTAACATCTAATCTAACAAATCTATCGTTTGACAAAAAAAAAAGTGCAAACATTGCATGTCAATAAAAATATTTCTGTCAGTCGGGCTTATAAGCCAAAGGGCACATGTATCAATATGGAATCTATAAATACCTTCAGTCTTCTTTCAACCTCAACGTCTGCCACGCCATCAAAATTAAGTGGGTCTCTGTTTCCATTTATAGCAGAAGCGTCATCCTGAACAACAAAAAACTATTAGTGAAACTATTATGGCAATTGTGGTGTGGAGGTAGAGTTTTCAGGAAGAATGTTATAAAAAATTTAAAGAATCATAAACCTGTTCCAACTGACCTCAGAAACTAGATAATTGCTCACATCAGGCGAAGGGACATCTTTAATATCATCTTCATAAAAAATTTCAGGAATCTTTTGTAGAAGACTGTCATCAAATTCTCTGTTATCACATCCAAAGGTGACGTCATGTTAACAAAACACCATTATTTTGCTCATAAACAGAGCATGGCTTTACATGAAAACAGTTTAGAGTCATTAATTCCTTTACCTAAAAAATCCACCTCTAACATTGCAGGCAACATTTCTTGCAACACACAGGACAGGGACAGCATTATTTGCCTGTAATATTAGGAGTTACAATGAGTTCAAGCTAAAGAGGAAAAAAAAATATGCAAAACGGGCATTTTTGACAATAGAACAGTTTTATAAAGTTAATAGCCATATAAAACAAAGCAAATATTTTACTTCAGCTTGAGGAGCATAATACGGGGCAAATGCAGGAACAACATGCACCCGAGGTTGATCTCTGTCATCCCACACTTTCAAGCGATCATCAATTACCAATGCCATCTTAGGATGGCATAAGCTTTCTTGGAAGACACTGAACAATGACTTTCTTGAACCTATCATAATATATGGAATACATTAGTTAAACAGGGAAATGTATGAGATTTTCAGTACAATTGCAAAACAAAATTTATAAATGAAATATAACAGTTACCAGACTTCACACAGACAATGCGATCCAGTAGTTTAGTTGGGTTTATCAAATTTGAATCAGGATCAAGAAGCCTCCACATTTCTAATGCATAATCCCTTTCAGCCATTGTGCAAACATAAACCTCAAACCGCTTGCGCCCCCTTGCAGTCAGGTAGCTCCGAAGATCCTCCCATGCAGGTCTCAACCTCACGAGAACACTTGTATCACGAATCTAAGACAGAAGTTCTATGTTACTTAGGACACCTTATAATGATGAGTGCAGAAACTTACTACAAACAAAAGACAGATATTACGGAAACAACAAAACCATCCTCACAACCCGATCAAACAGATGTTGAACAAAATGACCAAATGGGGATAAATAAATGAATGATGAAAATAATAAACAAGGTAATTCCACACCTGCGGATTAATGCGAGTCAGTATAATATTTTTCTCGTGTAATCGTATAAGGGGCCGAATAATAGGTTGATGATTGTCAGATAAGGCTGGAACAATCTCAGCTTGAGTTTTGATGACCCTCCCATTATCAACAACTTGATCATTTTCAGCATATTGCTTCAATATAAACTTGTCATCTTGATACCGCTTGATCTCTGCAAGCATACCAGAAATGCGTTGTGGGTCCACCTCAGTGCTTATCTTCCTCTGTAGGGCCTCAATTCGATCTTCAAATGAGCGCATTGTATTTGCAACAATGAGTGTTTCATCCAGATCAAATACAATGCCCAGACATCTAAGATTTAGCATGACAAGGCAAGAATTGTATAGCCCTGATGCAACATAGAATCCCCAGAAACATGGACACTGTTTATCACCGTTCCTGGATTGCATGGCAACCAAATGAAGCTCCTCCCCTCCTAGCGGCATTACTGCAGTCTGAAGATAAGCATGATGGGAATCAGTATCGAGGTTTGCACAAAGTTACTACCATTCCTTCCAGATAACATAGGCAGAGACAAACTTACATTCCAATCAACATTAACACATAAAGATCAAACCATAATAAGAATTGGGCAACTGCAGGTTTCCATTTTATAAAGGACTCTACATTGCATTCCAACAGATAACAAAACTGAAAACTTGTATTGCAGAATTCTAGAGTTCTTCCTTAAACACTCTAACATCCAATTGCAGAAACAACAAAAATAAAATCATCCAATTTTCATAAATGAAATATTCACACAATCATCATCTCTACATGAAACAGCATCCATGGACAGTAAGATCAATCACAAAAAACCATACGGTATATTCTTAGCATCAAAGCATTCTGTCAATCTACAAAACTCAGTAAGTTGAGAAATAAAGTTCATCTTACAGTTCTACGAAGTAAGTCCACAGCTTCAGTTCAAAACAGATGGTTCCCAAAACAGTTAAAAAGCTCAAACAGCTCATGTAATTTGGGACAACAATTTTACTGGGTTCATTCAAAGTTTCAAACTTTACAGTGAAATTCAAAAATGGGTCCCTGTAAAACCGTTCAGAGTCCTCTGTAATAACATTTTAAAGTTACAAAGGGTTTTTTAGAATATGGGTTTTCAATTTTTATCTTATATTTTGTTTCAAATTCTGCAGAGTTGATATTTTCTTGGAGGTGGGAGTTTAATTCAATGGTTGTGCTGCTATACCTTGTTCTCCTGAGTCATGGAGGAGTGCAAAAGAAAGAGCGGCGTGTCCGGAGACGTCGACGTCTTTGACTCCATCATTTTGAAGCAAGCTCCATTGGAGGAGCTTATGGTATGAAGCACTGCCACTGGTGGACATCTTTCACTTGGTTGAGAAAAATAGCTTATTCTGATTTCCTTCAACTCATCCTGAACATTCTTGTTCTCGTTCTCCGTTGGATATATCTCTACTTCCCCAAGTAAATCTTCACCTTTATACACCGACTTATACATTTTCTCACTTGCCAAACACCAATTTTCTCACTGCCCAAACACCATCCAAGAAGAGAAAAAAAAACCCAGAAATGTTATTCCCTCCTTTGATCTCTCATCAAAGTTTCATTCTATAAAAACATCGATTTCGTTGATTTCTTTCAAAATCGTCGTCATCTCCAAAAGAATCCCAATTTTGGTCTTAAATCACTGAAATTCATAGGAAAAAAAAAAGTAAAAAGAATAAAAATTAGGGTTTTATTTTCGAGTGAAGATCTTAGATACTTGATTGATTTACGAAATGGAATTGGATTTTTGTTCTGAACTGTGGTGCTAAAAGCTAGGGTTTGGTGGTGACGATGAAGAACGGAGGAGTCTTCGAGAGGAGAAACCCTAGATCCAGATAGCAAAAGGTCAAATTAGCACTGCAATTCACAAGCCAGAAAATAATATTTATAAAACAAAACTTTAATATTAATATAATACTAAAACGACACCTCGACTCTTGGGCCATTTTCCTAATTTATACTTCTTTCATGCTATTTTTATAAATTTCCAATGCTGTAATTTGTAAACATAATTTTTCTAGATTTTGTGGTACACTTACTTTTGGAAAACGATGTTTAAATTACCCTAATATACGGAAATAGAGATTCAAATTGAGTTCAAGTGAAATTTTAATAGTATAAATATTAACACGTTTGCTTACTTTGAAATAAAATATTCATGAATCAAGAAAATCATAAACAGAAAAAGAGAATGAACGAGATAGATTCATTTTTTCTATGATCGATCTAATTTCAAGTTGTTTAAGCTTTGAATTCCTAATATAGTTGTGACAACCGCGTAATTTTTAATCAGTGTAAGTTAGTAAACGCATAGGAGCTAGATAAAAAAAATTATGATAACCGTGCCTTAAAGTAAAACGTCATAAATTTTCTCATAACGTCATAAATTTTCTCATATTGTTACATTATGTTGGATGAGGGAAATAAATTAGAATTTAGAATCTGCGTGAAAAAAAAAACTTTTGGAATTTGGGACCTCTAATTTCCAATTTTATGTAAATATGTGTCATTTCTCAATTTATATAAATGATAGTTTAAAAATAACAAATTTCGTATCCAAGTTTCATTGTTCTTTTAGGTTTACGAAACAAGAAAATTCACAAATTCTGAAAAATAAAATTCCCTATTTCAATTTATGTTATTTTAGAATTTCATAATAATCTTAAATTTCTTCATCCAAACAGAGTGTTAAACTGTTACACAAAGTTAAGATAAATGTGACGGTGTTTAAAAGCAGGGTCTTAGGTGAAACATGAGTTCATAAAGTTGGGGCAAATAAGCAATATGGAAAGTTATGGGCGACGAGTTAGATTTTGGGTTGTAATTTGTGGCAGATGAATGTTGGTTGACATTATATACAGCATTGGTTTTTAGATTCTCAAAATTTGACTTCTCGAATGAAATATTACACTTTGCCCTCGTTGTGTCTGTCAACTTTCATGAAATATATCGTTTGATTTCTTATTACAACTTTCATTTCTACAATACCACTTGACTCATTTCACGTTAAATGGTGCGGTAACTGAGAGTTCACAAAAAGTTTCAATTTTAAGAAAGTCTTGTTAAAATTTCTTTTTCTATATGTGCGTATTTACTACGCTCGAAACGTTTCTTGAAGTTACTGCACACAAAACGTTTCATAGAGTTGCAAGTTTGTGGTAAATAAATTGCATATTAAAAAAAAAGTTGCATATTCAATGTGTTAATTTATTGCTTTTGCCCATAAATATGATGTTGATGTGATAAGTCTCCATGAGATTTTTATGTTAAGGATTTTGGTCAAATTAGACAACGAAACAATAATACCAATTAAGTATCGTTTTATTAATAAAATTGATTGTTATATTGAAAAATTAGTTGTTTGTACGTATTTTGTATACACTTGTTTTGCCTTCATGGCCATGTTGGTTTTGTTGGGCATCCAATTGAATACTTTGAGCCTTGAAATTTACTAATTTTGGTTGAAAAATAAGTATACATACTGGTATTTTGCAATCAAAGCAAACATGAAGGTATTATGGCCCACCTAATCTCAACCCACTCCCACCAACTAGAAGATAAATTGTTTACTATGTCGAAACACGACTCAGTGCACAAAATGTCATAATACAATTGGTTGGATTTTTTCTTTAAGTTTCCAACCAACTGTATTATTACATTTGGTATACCGGACCGTGTTTTTGACACACTGAAAAATTTCTCATACTAGAGGAGATGGTTTCCTTCACTTTTTATTGATGATTGTTTAATTATTTTGTTGAACTACAATTCATTCAATTTCTTGAAACCTTGATTTCATACATATGTTATGGACAAAGAGCTTTCAAAATACGTTATGACTAGCACAATACAAATTGAGAAACAGTAAGTCTACAAAAGTAGTCCGACCATTAAGACTTTATATGTCATTTATCTCGTTTAATCATTCAACCTGATCTTAATCTTTAAGGAAATTCTGATATAATTGTACCCTCTAATGTAGTATATCTGTGAGTAACGAGCCTAGTTTTTCACTCTTCCCTTTTTTATTTCATATACTCTATCCTCCTATACGAATTCGTTGAAATTAATTAATATCGTACTTCTCTTAAAAAATGATAAATGTTAAATTAGTTAGTCAACATTACCCAAACCTTATAGTAATCATTAACAAGCAATTCTCCCAACTCCCAGTCCCACTAAAACAAAGAATAGAATAGAATAGAATAGAATAGAATAGAATAAAATAAAATAAAAAATTAGGGAGTTGGTTAATATGGGCTGGGCCTGATTTCCTCGTACATAGGCCCAGGCCTATCTGAAAGGGCTTCGGCTCCGAAAATATACGCCCTGCAACCAAAAGGAACTTAATTAGCTTATTGTAATTTAACAAAAAAAAAGTTTAAGCTTTTGCAAGAGAGATTCGGACTGTTTAAAGATTTAATTTATGTGAGGTAGACTAGTAAAATGAGTTAATGAGGGCCGAACAATTTAAATTGAGTGGTTCGGATTTCAAGTCCGGCGACTTCAGACATGGAGATCTGAAGAGGATCTCGAGTCTTGAAAAGGTTTAAGCTTTGCAACTAGGAAAGTATTTGTTGGTTGATTATCTATCACGTCTTGTATATTTGGATTAAAGACTAATTACTTGGTTTCGAAGTTTGTACCAAAATATAAGACTAATTATCTATTTTCTATGACACTTGGGTCACTAAGTTTATAAACAAAAATATGGATATTTTAGTTTGGATTAAAGACTAATTAGAAGCAAAGCGCTATAACAAGTAGTAACTCCGTAATTTTTTAATTTTACAAGGAAATTAGAGTTTCCAATGCTTCCCTAATTTAGGTCACTCCGCTAAGACGAAAAAAAATGGCTTCGAAAAAAAGAAATTAGAGTTTCCAATGCTTCCCATTCCCAATCCCAATTATGGAAGAAGTAGGGGATTGAGGTAAATTAGGGAAGTTTTGAATTATATCCCCCTTTGAAAAACAAGTAGCAAACTAAGCAATTAGAAAGCGACAAAACACGTTGGACATGTATAATTATAGTAGTTACGAACTTTTTTCTCCAAATAAAACATAAACATACTGTCAAAGTAAGGGGGGTGTATTCAATTAGGATTTTGAGGGATTTTAATTCTTTTAATGAATCTAGGGGTATTCAATCAGGATTTTAAGTGATTCTCTGAAATTCAAGGTGTATTCAATCAGGATTTTAAGATAGTTTATTAAAATCCTTATAAATCCGGGTGTATTCAATTAGGATTTTAAAGAAGTTTATAACATTTCAAGTGTATTCAATTAGAAATTGATTTTAAAGAATTTGAAAAAGTTGAGGAATTTGAGGAAATTTGAGAGATTTCGTAGTGTATTTTAAGCATCCACAAATCTCACCTCTTCCCATGAGATTTAGAGGGAATTCAATCAAAATTTTATATGGAATCTCTATAAATCAATTAAACTCCATAAAAATATTTATAATTCCACCAAAGTCTCTCAAATTCCCGATTGAATACACCCCCCTAAGTAGTAAATCGTTATGGTGATTAAAACATTTATCTTTAATCCACTATATGTCGAATCTAAACTTTTTTTTAATATAAAAAATATCGCTCGTATTGAAAAAAAAAATCTTAAATTATATTTTCAATAAGCCGTCACTTCTATTTCATTGATATGATTTGATTTAAAGGAAAACTAACGAAAATTTAAAAAAAAACTTTAGTTTTAACGAAAAAAGACAAATGAAGGTGTAGTTAAAGTACCAAGAAAAGATAAAAATATGATTTTCCGTTAAAAATGAAGAGTATCAGAGTTTTTTCGTTAAAATTCCCTTGATTTTAATCCTAAAATGTGTTAAATGACGAAAGTACCCTTAATGGGCACAGAATTTCGCAAATAATGGCAGCCCAAGCATTTGAAAACCAAAACCAAATCAAATCGACAGCCAAACCTAAAACCCCAATCTCATTCTCTTTCTCTCTCCTCCGCGACCCAATTTCTCTCTCCTCAATTTTGGCATAAGACCTCCTTCTTCTTCTTCTCCAGCTGAAGTACAGTCTTCCAGACCTGCAATTTTCCAATTTTGCCCTTCAATTTCAAATCTTGAATCCCCCAGAACAAAAACCCTTGTCCATTTCTGTTCAGGCATGCCCATCCCGAACCGATAACGCAGAGGAACCCAGCCGAACCCAAAACGCCGCCGTTTACCAAGATGATCGTGAGAACGTACGGCCGTCGCAAGGGAGGGGGCATTTCCAGAACTTATTCCGACACTGAGCTAAACGACGCCGTTCCCGAAGACGACGATGCCAGCAGCGACCCCTTCGGATTTTCCCCGTCGCAGCCGCAAGAAAGCAGCGACCCTTTCAATTTCTCATCTCAGGAGGACTCGTCTTCCGGGTGGGCCCATTTCGATTCGGACCCCTACGTCACCAAGGACGACTCCTTGAAGCGCTTTCCGCTGGACGGCGTCGTCGCGGGGGGTTCCAAGAAAGCCAAGAATCGGAAGGAAGTGGTGGGAAAGAACTCCTACAGGCCGCCACCGCCGCCGTCAGTTCTTGCGACTTCGACTTTGATGGAGGCCCAGGAGTTTGGAGAGATGATGGAGCACGTGGACGAGGTCAATTTCGCTTTGGATGGGCTCCGGAAGGGTCAGCCGGTTCGGATCAGAAGGGCTAGCTTGCTCTCATTGCTGTCTATTTGTGGGACGGCGCAGCAGAGGCGGCTTCTCAGGACTCAGGGGTAAGTTAGGCTGACTTTAAACTAATTCTTCATTGGTTCTTTGATATAAAAATCCGATTTTTGAAATGGGGTTTTGTGAAATGTTAAGAATTTATTGGTGGGGAATTGGAAATGTTAGTTTTAAATCGTTTTTTTCTCATGGATATTTGAATTTTGGGTATGTGAGGTTTTCGAATTACAAGTAGTTCTTGATAGGTATGTGAATTTGGAGAGTGTGGGTGTGTGTGTTTTAAGTAAACGTTGATTGCATTTTGAGTTTACATTGAGGTTTTGGAGATCTGTAGTTAGAGATGCATGGTTTTTATTTGAATTTTGTTTACTGGTATGTGGATGCCTTGCTGTGTTGAATGTATCCGAGGTTACATGATAGTGCAATAGAAAATTTGATTTGGCTGCTAATTTTTCATTTCAAATTATCAAGTGTATTTGCATCTTCTTTGGGGCCCATTTATTCCCAATATTGTGACACTGTGTAATGATTGCCTACGATATTGTTGTTTATCTAGCTTTTGCTTACTCCTTTTGTCTATCAAAGTTGTTGTGTGTTGTTTTATGGGTTATAAATTGATCGGTAGTCCCTTCGTTTCAGGATGGCAAAAACAATAATAGAGGCTATAATGGGTCTCAGCTTTGATGATTCACCCAGCAATCTGGCTGCTGCAACTATTTTCTATGTTTTAACAAGTGATGTAAGTCATTTAGTGTTCGAAAAGTGATGATTCTAATTTGAAGTTTTTATCTTTATAAGTACCTTTCATGAAGTTTTCTTGTGCACGGCTCATGTCTGATGTGAGTCTGTGATTTTTCAAGAGTATATACAATTAAGTTTTTTTTTTTTTTTTTTTTTTTCTTACTAGTAAACCTAAGGGATTGTCATCTTTCACTATTGCAGGGTCAGGATGATCATCTTCTGGAATCACCGAACTGTATTAATTTTTTGATTAGGTTTTGCAAACCAATTGTCTCAAACACCACTGAAGATAAAGTACCAAAAATTGGACGTAAGCTTCTAGCATTGCGTATCGGTGCTGACATCTCGCAGTGTACGACAAAAAGATTGGACTCCAGCTCTGCCGCTATCTTTTCCAAAGTTCAAGAAATTCTTGTAGGTTGCAAGGACTTGAAGCCGAGTTGTGCGGATGATGGAGGAATGGAAAAGCCGGAGTTATGCCCAAAATGGATAGCTTTGCTGACTATTGAGAAAGCTTGCTTATCTACTATTTCTCTTGAAGGTCTGTTTCTGTGTTGAAGCTGATGGTTTTCTGGTTATGATACACATTGCTATGTTTTATTTAGTCAGGATCTCAAGCATTCATAAGATTGTATTTAATGTTTAATTTTGGCATGAGATTATGCACAATGTAGAACATCACATAGTTGCTTGAACTGTTTCATTTGTGTTAAAACATCCACTGTGCATTATAATTTACAATGTAGAGGGAACAGTTATACTGTTCAAATAGTTCTGATGACTATGCAATAGATTTTCAAATAATTCTTCTTTAATCCTGGGTTGGGATGAGTAGGTAACTATCATGTTTCGTTTTGTTTTACATCCTTATTATTTTTCATTTTCCTCCTTTTATTTATTCCTGATTGTTTTGTTTGTCAATTGGCCTGCACTTTCAGAAACCACTGGTGCAGTAAGGAAGTCGGGGTGCAACTTTAAGGAAAAATTACGAGAGCTTGGAGGTCTTGATGCTGTATTTGAGGTGACCATGGGTTGCCATTCCAATATGGAGGTGTGAACCTGTATGTTTGTTTGATCTCATTGTCTGTTTCATCATATCAGAACTTACATTCTGTGAAAAAATGCATGCCATGGTAAAGAACCAAAATGATATTGGGCAGCCTTACCTGTATCTAGGTTCACAAGTTTCTTCTGTTTCTTCACCTATATGCTTCTTTAGTTTATGAGCAACACTGACTACACATTATATGCTTCTTTAGTTTATGAGCAACACTGACTACACATTATAGTAATAATTGGGCAGTTATCTATTTGATAGCATCATCTTCTTTATTGTTCATTGTAGTTCCTGATTTTCTTCTTGGAGTAACATGAGTGGTTTTGCATGCTAACAGTATCACTTCTCAATCATGAATTTATGGAATTTATCTCTGCTTTTGAACAATTTGTTTATGGTGGTGCTATCCACACATCCCTTTTTACCTCCCACACAACCCTGTTAAATTCCGTCCTTTGATCTTCTTCAATTCATTCCATCTGATGGTCGGAAATTGAGAGGAGTGTGTGGAACATAAAAAGAGGTATGTGGATATCACCACACTTTGTTCTATTTCTTTATTACATGCAATCATGAATGTTGAGTTGTGATAAGTTGGTAACGAACCATAGTCACGACTCACAATATAACTATTTCCTTATATACTTTCTTGGTTTTTCATTTGAAACCTGGGGTCTATATGGTACTCAATTGTTATTGGAGAAATTGCCTTTTTAAGCACAAGAAACTAATATGCAGGGTTGGCTAAAAGATAGCTCACATTCTATTTGGGAAAAGGAAATCGACATGGTGCGGAGCCTGGTTCTTCTTTTGAAATGTTTGAAGATCATGGAAAATGCGACGTTCCTAAGTAAAGAGAATCAGGTATTTTTACTGTGACTTACTCCCTCTCTGCCCCTCCCTCCTCTGTCCGTTGGTCTGTCTGTCTCTCTATCTCTCTCACGCTTTTCTTCTCCTTTTTAGTTTGTAAAAATCATACTGCATTAGGATGTTGGATTATTGTTAACTATTGAAAGGGGTAATAAATCTCCACATCCATGTTTTCTAAACAGAGCCATTTGCTAGAAATGAAAAGGAAGTTGGATCCCATGGCAATTCCTATGTCTTTTACAGAACTTGTTATAAGTGCCATCAATATTCTATCAGGTAACTATTAGTTTTTGGAGTTACGTTTGATTCTTAATCTTTTTGGCTTTCTGATAATTAATGGCATTGCTTTCTAGGTCTTTATCTACAAGAAAGTTCCTCATCTGCCTCTAATGACGAAAAGTCTTATAGTCTATCTAATGGGGTTGAACATGTTTCTAAGAAGAGATCTGATATATGTCAGAGCAATCAGTTAATGTCAACGCCTCGCTCGGTGTATACTATATCCAGTTCGGAAACTACCAGCACCTCCATGGCTGATGCTTGTTCATTGAAGACAAGACTCAATTCTTCTAGAAATGGTTCTTCCAATGGTGTATCAAGCCATGGAAGCAGTGGAATCAGTAAATTTAGAAATCTTAGCACGAAAAATGCTGGTCTCAGACGGCGATCCTCTAACTTTGACGACTCCAAAATTGATATTTCAGAAGAGAGTCAAGATCCTTTCGCATTTAGCGAAGATTCCAGGATGGATGCTGATCTCAGTCAGAGATCCTATATTTCCCAAGACTCCAAAAATGATCTTTCACAGGAGAGTCAAGATCCTTTTGCATTTGATGAAGATGATTATAAACCTTCTAAGTGGGACAAGTTATCTGGCAAGAAAAAGTTCTCTCTTTCGCAAGAGAATGCGACAGCATACAGAGAAATTGATGACATTTGTCAATTGCAGCTTATTATGAGCCAAGAAGCATCAAGTAATGGAGAAAACCATCAGACACAAGAGACAACCCGTTCAGGTGCTGTTAGCAGAGAAGGTTCCAGTCTTGTAGCCGACTGCCTTCTTACTGCTGTCAAGGTAATTCTGCAGTCCACTATATTAAACTTTTTTCACATCACATTGAACTTTTGTGGCTCTCCCTGTCAAAATCTATGCAGTTGAGGATGGGGTGGTGGTGTTACTGCTGTACAATGTAGTTGTTTTTTGGTCTCTTGATCAGATGCAGGGTTTATTTTTAGATTCATTAGTTACTGTTTACTGTTATCATGGTCTACTATCAGCTCTCAACTATGACTTGTTCAGTTATTTTCCAGTGTAACTTTTTTGTTTATTAATACTCATCAGCTGTTTGATGATTTTGGCTAGTCATATTAATGGAAGACCGCCTTTTCGATTAATCAAAATCCCATCATCCATGCAGTGTGTAGGAACACAGAAGAAGCCATTAAACTGTGCAAACTCATAAAAGTCTTTCTTGGCAGGTTCTGATGAACTTAGCAAATGATAATCCTGTTGGGTGTCAGCAAATTGCTGCCTATGGAGGACTGGAAACCTTGTCTTCCTTGATTGCCAACCACTTTCCATCTTTCAACTCATTATCGTCTCCCTTCAGCGAGAGAAGTGAGAATACTTCCAGCATTGAACTTGACCATCAGAATGATAAACGTCTCACTGATCAAGAGCTGGACTTTCTTGTTGCTATTTTAGGCCTGCTTGTGAACTTAGTGGAGAAAGATGGCCAAAACAGGTTACTTTCCATCTCATTTTTTGTCCATCTGTTTATACATTCTCATTTTGACAACCGACCTCCATTTTTTTAGCTCAATTTATATTTCAACCAAGAGAACACATTACCACAGTTGGTTCCAATGAAGTGGTATCGTTGAGAGTGTGAAATTTCTTCCACATTCTATTCTTATAGAGTCCAAATTGCTTCTTAATTTGGTGTATCAGAGATGCTCCTTTTAAAGTATCTGGTATAATATGCATGAATACATTAGTATTAGGCCAGTTTTGAATAATTGTATAGACAGGGTGAGGGGTCTGTACAAGAATTTGTCCAATATTCTTGTATACATCTGTGTGGAGATAATGGCAGGGTTATGGAGGGGACTGCTCCCATTAAACAACTTGTAGATACAAAAAAAAAAAAAATTTAGTCAGTGAAAGTTGCTATATTGTAATCGTAGTGCTTGTGCTGCGGATTAACTAGTCTTAGTTTCCAATTCTTTATAAATCATTCTGCCACATTGGGACTGTCATGCTCTTAAATTTAACAAACTTGCTTTTCATCCAGATCACGTCTTGCAGCAGCTAGTGTTCACTTACCTAGTTCCGAAGGGTTTAAAAAGGAGAGTCGCAAGGATCTAATTCTGCTAATCTGCTCAATCTTTCTAGCCAACCAAGGTGCGGGCGAGGGAGGTGGAGAAGAAATGATTTTACCTGTAAGTTCTTGTTGACTATGGAAATTTCAGTTTTGTTGTTTAAGTTGTGATTTCTTGAAAACACAAGTGCCTGCCTCCTAATGTTTTACAAAAAAAAAAAAAACAAGAAATTGAAAATTTATTTACTATATAATTGGTCGTGCTCTGGTTAACTGTTTTCATCTTGTATCTGATACTAGTTGATGTTTTCTAACTTTGGTTTTGTTGTATCGGTACAGACTGATGAGGCAGCTGTCTTACAAGGAGAACAGGAAGCGGAGAAAATGATAGTAGAAGCTTATTCTGCCCTGCTTCTAGCATTTCTTTCAACTGAGAGGTAGGTTTGTTTGCTCTGTTTCCTGTTTATCAAGCACATCGTTGTGCATATTCTCATCTGAATTTGTTTGCTGTCCTCAGTAAGAGCATACGTGATGCAATTTCTGTCTGTCTCCCAGACCGCAACCTGGCTATCCTAGTACCTGTGTTGGAAAGATTCGTGGTATGTGTATTAAGTTCTAAACCATGAATGATATATATGATGTTAGAGCTTAACAGAAAGAAATTTGTCGATGCCAAGTTATGCTAGAATTGAAACATCATAAAATTGGTGCACGTAGTTTGTTAACTGACGGAAAGTTACAATTGCTCTTATGTGATTATATATATCTATGGTATCTTCCTCAGGCATTCCATTTGACGCTAAACATGATATCCCCCGAGACTCATAAAGCTGTGAGCGAAGTAATTGAATCATGTAGGATACGGTGAGAGCTTCAGAGATGGACGAGAATCCTGTACAGATTTGGCTTTCCTTTTAGAAAAATGGTTGTTTACCCGACTCCAAGATGCTCATAGAGCCGGGATTCAGGTGCACGCCGTGTTGAGCTTACTGCAGGCTGTTTGCTTTGTATTTTTTTTAGGTTTTCGTTTTCCTTCCCTCTGTCACGCTATTCTTTTGTCCCCCATTTTTAAGTAGGTCAGAGACCATACTTGTATACGAAGAATAATAGCTTAATGAAAATGTCTTGCTTTCGTTGTAATTAACATTTCTTCCTTTTGTTTTCCCCACTATTTTTTGTTTTTGTCGTTCGTAATAATGAGTAATGTTCTCCTAGATCCGTCGTCTAAGAAAATTGTGGTCAATCACCGTTTGATTTCAATCTAACTATAGTGGCCATTTAATTTTTGCTATTGTGCTTTCTCTGTTACAGTTGGATTATGATCGACTCCACTCTGCATCGTTACTGTTAATTTCGAAACGCCAGGGTTTATAAGCAGGACTTCTCAAATTTTACAAGCACTTAAATTCAGCGACATTATGCAGACCTTGATTTAGGCAAATTTGCTAGGGTTCTGTGCTTCACGCTTTGCACCCAAGTTTGAATCACTTTTCTCGAAATTATCCTAGCAGTTAGACGAACTGGAGCCCCCAAATATTATTACAAAACATGATTGGATGAAGATGCACTATCCGTGTACAATGACATAGTTTTATGCCTCTTAACGACGTTGAACGCTCGAAATCCATCTTATGTCACAGCAAAGCGGGGGTGAGCTTTATTTGTCCGGTCATTGTGCTTCCGAAAAGGTATTATAGGCTAAATCGGACTCCGAGATCAAAAGTTGTGCAAAACCGTTGGGACGAAGATGTTCATAATTGGGAGATGAATGTTGAGGATGGCCCAGGATGGAACGAGAGAATTACAAAGTTTGCCTTCTGCATAAGATTCCTCACCACTCCATTATTGGCAGTTTCACATCACTTCCATCTCTGGCAATCTTCAAGCAAAGCCGTTTCAAATGCGCTTTCGGAGGAAGGTGAGGATCAGCTGATTGACCTCGTCAGGCGACTGTTCTTGAACAAAATGCGTTCCTTCGGGAAGAAATACAATCTCCAAACTGGGGGCAAACTCTTTGAACTTTCCACTGCTTATGTAATCCTCTATCCCTGGAAATTTGTTCGAATAATCCTTGCCTCCCCTTATAAGAAGTGCCGGAGCTTTAACTACTGGATCTGATACAGCAGACTCGTCTCTAATTGCCCTGTCAATGTGCAAAAAAGAGTTCAATACTCCTCAAATGTGGTTACAACTTGGTCGAATGCTAGGTGCCGATCGTTCCACATTAGTTAGTAAGAGTATATGACAGCATAAACCACTTTCATCAACTGCATTACCTGTATGGAACTTGCAGCGCAGTTCGGAAACCTGATTTCTCATACAAAGCTCCATATGCTGCAAGATCTTCCTCACTGAACCAAGGGGGAAGAGGCGTAGATGGATCCACGAGGTCCATAATCTCCTGGTCTTCTGCAGCTATTGGTATTTCGCTTCTGGAGAAAAGGATGTAAGCATTACGAACAACTGTTTTCGCATCAAGGCGCCCAAAATCAGCCTCTGCCCGTCCAGGTTCCTGCAACAGAGGTAACAGTTAGTTGCAAAACTCGCAAGCAAATCATGCTTGCAAAAGTATTGGACATATAACAAGTTAAATGCACACCTGCCATCTTGAAATGTAGAGACCTTCTGGGAGAGATTTATCGATTCTACGAGGGCCTGGCGGCATGATTGGCGCTCCCATTGTTACAACGCCTAGGACCCTCTCCGCGTGCAGAAGGGAAAATAACGTCGCCACCCCAACTCCAAAATCTTTTGCAATTAGGAAAACCTATGCAAATTTGAATACAATTTTTAGAGCCTTAAATCTTGAATACAATTGCCAACTAGCTCTCTTATGTGTAGTGATACTTCGAATCCTACTCTGATCACAACAACAACAAAGCCTTATTCCACTAATTATTCGTGGTGATTTTGGAGATGCCACTGCAATCGCATCCCACACCGACATGCATAACAATGACATCTCGTCGCATATAAGTTTCCTCAACTTCTACCAAAACAAAAGGGAGAAAGAGCAAATTAATCGGAATTAATAATTAAGGAGAAGAATCCGGAGACAAGGATTCTTTCTAACAAGTACCTTGGGAATAGCATGGGAATCAAGAATTCCAAGGATGTCACTGGCGAGGTCACGGTACGAGGTCTTCTCGGATTGGGGAGGCGGGTCGGATAGTCCGTATCCGCGGTAGTCGGGAGCGATGGCCCGGAAGCCGGCGTTGGCTACCGCAATCATCTGGTGCCGCCACGAGTACCAAATTTCCGGGAAACCGTGCAGGAACACGACCACATTGGAACCTATGATAAACAAAAAAAAGACGGCGATCGATCGATTGTGTTTGGGTTCGATTTTATTAAAAATAGTAAATGGTGTGCGCGAGAGGAAGTGGGGAGGAAGATAATCTGACCTGTTCCGACGTCGGCGACGTGGAGCTTGAGGCCTTGTACGGTTATGTACTTGTGCCGGATTTGCTCCATTTCAGGTGGTTTTTCAGTGAAGACAATGTGTACGAACAAGAGGGAGAGAGAGTTCAGTTTTAGATCCGACAAGACAATGTTTGGACTTGCAAATGGAGGCCCTCCCAAAACCATCCCCTTCCCATCCTCTCCTATGTTGTGCGGTCATGGTTAAATCACGTCAATATTTTATATTAAATTTTTTTTTATAAAGATAATAAGACAAAAATCTAAAATGATATAAAATATTGACGTGGTTTAACCGTGACCACACAAAGAGGAGGGGATGGGAAGAGGATGGTATTGGGAGGGCAGACAATCTGCCTCCCCATTTGCAAGGGATGGGGATTGTCTGCCCTCCCATTTCCCATCCCCTTCTCATTCCCTCATATTTGAGCGGTCACAGTTAAACCACGTCAACATTTTATATTGATTTTTTTTATAAAGATAATAAGATAAAAAAGAATAAGAATATAAAATGTTGACGTGACTTAACCGTGACCGCTCAAATAGGAGGAGATGGAAAAAGATGAGAAGTGCAAGGGCAGACAATCCCCATCCCTTGCAAATTAATGAAATTTCCTGTCTTATGGCACGTAGACAATGTTTGGACTTGCAAATATTAATCCCAAAACGCCATGTCGTTCAATGCAGTTTCTGAAAGGGCTCAGCCAGCTTATTTGTCTTTTCCTAAAAAAGGCAGGATCTTTTCAGATCTTACAAGCCCTTAAATCCCTCGACTCTCTTGCTTTTATCGGGCGCAGTTGGATTATCTTTGACTAGTACAATAACAGTGACGGAGTCGCCGCCCTTCAGATTGAAGACGGCGTTTGATATCTGTGTCATCCAAAGGTAATCATGCTAACTTTGTGATTTTGATGTATTTTGTCTCCAGTTTGATTGGATTTGTTGGTTTCGAGAATGAACAAAAAGGAATAAGGAATGTTTCAGTATGTGACGGCTACAATGGTTGTGCAAATGCATCAACCGTTACTTGATTTATATACGACATGGATTGCCAACTACATTTTTATCTCTAATTGAGCTTGACAAATATGTACCATGAATCTACCTAAGTTAGATCATAGCCATCCTCCATATTTGCCCATAGCCCTTCATTTGGGTTTTAAATGATCTAGCCCTGGTTTGGTACTGAGGTGATTCTGAAAAAAGTGGCTATCAAGCATTTTTATGTTTGGTAAATATTCAGCTTCAGCTTTTTTCACAATTTTGGGTGATAAAAAGCCAAAAACACAAAGCTGCAAAATCCAGCTTTGAAAAACCAATTTTTTTTGCACATCCGTTTTACATAACAGTTTATCAAACACTATAATCCTGCTTTTTTTTTTTCAAAAGCACTTTTACAAAAAAGTTTACCAAACACTCTGCTGTTTTATTTTACAGTTGCTTATTCTCACAGCACAGCATAAGCAGTTTTTTTTCAAAGCACAACAATATCAAACCAGCCCCTAATCTGGAGTGTATACTTGACACTTGATTAGACGACTAAGAGTTTTAAATAAAAAAACTAGCCGTTAGGCTTAAAACCCTTGTTCTTTCTTGTTTCAAAGCCTTCAGCAAAGCTTCATCTTCATTTCTTCTCTTGCTGCCTTCAATCCATGTAACCAGAATCAATTTAGGTTCCAGCAAATCTTCCATGCGAATAGGCGGGCCGAAATCATTTTCGAAGGCATAAATGCAAGTGCACTTGGTATGATTAAGAACATAAAAGTAATATTTCAAACGGTCGAACTCACAAGGACGACAAGCGATGCGGGATGCACACAGCCAACGCTTTTAAACTAGAGCTCATTTCATGAGGCACTTGAAAACAGACTCGGTCACCCTTCTCGTTGACACGATTGAACCAAGTCAGAATACGATTTCCAAGAAGGGAAATATTTCCATCACAAGACCATCCCTTACCATGTTCAACAGGATTTGTATAAGTAATATATGATCTGAGATTTGAGAGAGAGAGAGAGAGAGAGAGAGAGAGAGAGAGAGAGAGAGAGAGAGAGAGAGAGAGAGAGAGAGAGAGAGACCGAGAGAGAGGGAATCTGTAGTGTGGTTTCCGTGAGTAGGAATTCAGTGATTCTTTTGTGAGCTCGCATGCGCAATACCAAGACAGTGTTTAACTATCCAAGCCGCGAAACTCAATGAGCTTGGTGGAGCCATCTAAACTCACCACGGCCGGCCATCCTGATCAATTTGGCATTCTTTCTTGTGCAGTGCAGTCATTCATACTCAGGAAATCCAAACCTGGTGGTAAATCATCAGGGATTTCAACCAGGTTGCTGACCATTCAAGGTTAGTCTTTTGAGCTTGGAGAGGCCACTGAAGCTTGGAAGGCTATGGAAACCATTGTCGTCCAGATGTAGCACTTCTAAACAATATAGACTCCTGATATTGTCCGGAATTTCCTTTAAATTGCAGCCACCAAGACGTAATTTTCTTCATGCATGCATGCCCATTAACGAAGGAGGTAACTTCAAAGACCTACTGGAAATACCTTAACTGGAAACTCTAATCACATCATGAAGAAGAATCGAAGTGAATTACCTGAAGAAGACATTGTCAATGTTTCACGAAGCTCTTCTACTCACGTGAGTGTAAACTTTGTTAAAACCTAGGGTTAATGCCACAAGGTTTTGGCGACATGCATACGTAAAGTTTTGACGAACTAGGGTTAGCAATTGTTCAAGGTCTTACCTGAAGAAGCCATTGAACAGATTGAAGCCTCTTACTTTGATCTTCTACTCAATGCAAACCTTATGTTCTCTTCTAGTAATGGATCTAGTTTATCTCAAATGGAACAGACTTTCCTTGAGCAGGGACCAAATATATTTATAGACATCTACATACATCTCATCATAACTGCCTCCTCCCATTAAGTATGGCAGTTTGATAACAGCAAGCATTACGCTTGCCTTTCCGTCATGGGGTGTCTCTCCACTTCAGCACGTAATCCTTATGGTCCTACATTATAGGAGATTCAATTAACCAAGTCATTAACTCCTAACTGAACTCTAGTGTCTGATATGGATAATTAACCTTAATTATAATTAGTAAAATCCAAATAAGTTCCAACAGTGAGACCTTATATTCTTATGGTGGTAGAACCCTTTTCGTAGAATGGTATCTCTCGGTGAGCAGGGAGTTCCTCCATATATAGTGTCAATGGCAGCCAACTTCCATCTATCGTGGAAAGGTGGTTTATGTCCCGTTGCACTAAATCCCAATGAACATGAAGTAGTGGAGTTGTGCTATTGTGGAAGAGGTGGTTATATCCAGTATTCAGAATGTGTTTCCACAGTAATAGGACATTAGCTTATTCACGTATTCAAACTCTTATAATATTGTATCATCGACATATATATTTACAACTTCTCCATTATCACAACTAGTTCAGTCCAAATAGGTTTCTTACAAGGCCACCTCAAGTTACGCAAAGATAAGTACTCGAGCTTCTCCAGTTGTAAGGTGGAAGATGGTGCTTTTGTTATAGCCGTCTCATCTGCAAGAAGTTTACTCAAGGATGCCATTTTTCCCAAGTCCTCAGACAAGATTTGGAATCTTGAACATCCTATAAGAACAAGAATTTCAATAGTTTTCAACTTATAGAAACTTCTCGGGAGATCGTTAAGCATTTTGCAGCCTTCCAAATTTACCAGAGCAAGACTCTTCATATCTCCAATCGAATCATGAACATTACACAATCTCTTACAACCTTTGATTATTAATTTAACAGGCTGGGAGCCTGGGAGTTGCTGTTCAAGTCTTTTCTGCTCTTCTCCTTTTGGAACTCCATTCTTGTTTGCCTGTGTTACTCAGCTAAACGTTAATCTTTTGAAAGGTCTATGAATTGTGTCGTCATAATCATCATCATCATAATCACCATAACCATCATCATCAGAATCAGAATCATCATCGTCATAATCACCTTAATCATCATCATCAGAAGCAGAATCATCATCATCATAATTGAAAAAAAATTTGTAGATGGCCTCATCATAAGGGATAGAACCCTTAAGAAAAAACGAAGATTCGAAGCTAATAAGTTTGTCAGATACGAGACGTACCCCTGTTTTCGTCACCCTGATGAGCTCAGTCTCACCGTCTTGTACTTGGATTTGTACAATAACATGGACGGAGTCGCCGCCCTCTAAATTGAAGACGACGTTTGGTAAATGTCCCATCCAAAGGTAATCTTTAAAGCGAACAGGTGTGTAGAAATCGATTATAGAGGCAAAAATGCAAGTGCACTTGGTATGATTAACAACACAAATGTAATTTCTCAAAAAAGGGTTCAACTCGTAATGACGAGAACCGATGCACACAGCCAACGCTTTTAAATTACAACCGATTTCCTGAGGCACTTGAAAACAGACTCGGTCACCATTGTTGTTGACATGATTGAACCAAGTCGGAATATGCTTTCCTAGAAGAGAAATATATCCACAACCAGTCCATCCCTGTAGATGTTCAACAAGATTTGTATAAGTAATATGTGAGAGAGAGAGAGAGAGAGAGAGAGAGAGAGAGAGAGAGAGAGAACGAGCCTGTAGTGTGCTATCCTTGAGTAGGAATTTAGTGATTCTGTTGTGCGCTCGCATGCCAAGTATCATGCCCGTGTTTAACGCGCTATCCAAGCCCCGAAACTCAATGAGCTTGGGGCAACCATCTAGAGTCACCACTTCTGGCCTTCCCGGTAAGTTTGGCATTCTTTCTAGTGCAGTGCAGATATTCATCGACAGGTAACCCAAATTTGGTGGTAAATCATCAGTGATTTCAACCAGGTTGCTGCAAAAATCCAAGCTTAGTGTTTGAAGCTTGGAGAGGCCACTGAAGCTTGGAAGGCTATGGAAACCATTGCGGTCCAGATTTACTTCTTCTAAAGAAGATAGATTCCTGATATCGCTAGGAATTTCCTTTAAATTGCAGCCACTAAGATGTAATTTTCTTAATGCGTGCATGCCCATTAACAAGGGAGGTAACTTCAAAGACCACCTCAAGTTACACAGAGATAAGTGCTCGAGCTTCTTCAGTCGTACGATGGAAGATGGTACTTTTAGTATGGCCGTCTCATCTGCAAGAAGTGTTCTCAAGGATGACATTTCTCCCAAGTCCTCAGACAAGATTTGGAATCTTGAACATCCTATAAGAACAAGAATTTCAATAGTTTTTAATTTATAGAAACTTCTCGGGAGGTCGTTAAGCATTTCGCAGCCTTCCAAATTTACCAAAGCAAGACTCTTCAGATCTCCAATCGATTCGTGAACATTAGACAATCTCTTACAACCTTTGAGTATCAATTTCTCAAGATTTGGGAGTTTTGAGAAGTCTGGCGATCGTGTTAGGTCATGGGAATGGCTGAGATTTAGAATCTTCAACTTGTCAAGCAACTGTTAGACAAAACCAAATTGAAAATCAAAATCAAAATCCTAAAAAAGAATATAAAGAGAGCATGATGTTATGCAAAATACCAGAAGGAAAAAAATTATTAATTTGGTTGAGGTTACATAGTACTTGCCCCAGAATCCTCACAAAGAACTTGTATGAGGCTGCTATATCGCATGTCGATAGCGACTATATTTGGTTGACACAAGTCTTTTGGTACGAACTCTAGAGGGAATCCACGCCAGCACAACCATTTTAATTTTTTGGAAAGATATTGATATCCTCCTGTGAGCTGAACGTACTTGAGTTGGAGCAATCTGAGTCTCTTCATATTTGTAAATGCCTTAGTACTGAAACTAGTCTCTTCATCAAGACTCAGCAAATTCAAAGCCAACCCTTCAATTTCTTCAGTTCCCTGCTAAATAAGAGAAGGTTTTGCATGCAAAAAAGTTCGATTACTTACGTATATATGCTTCTCTTCTATATTTCTGTTACTTACACATTTGAAATAAAGTTCGATTGGTAAAGTACTTACAGATTTGTCTATCAATAAATCTTTTACGTCTTCAGGACACCAGAGTCTACTCCGTTTTCCAGGATACTTAGGATTTTCCGCACGCACGATTTCTCTTCCCATGTCTCGAAGCAAATCATGCATCATCAGCTTGTTTTTTCTATTAACAGTTACAAGGCATCGTTCAAGGAGGACCTTGATTCCTGCCATTGCGGAAAAGCCACAACCATCCAAGATATGCATGACATCGTTCTTGTCCATTCCAATGAAGAAACAAGATATATCGCAGAATATCTCCCTCTCGTAATCATCATTTAGTCCGTCGTAGCTTATTTTTAGTTGTTCCTGAATTTTACCGAGAGGAATTTTTTTCAATTTGTCCAATGTACTTTTCCATTCTCCTATGCTTCCTTTGAACAGGGTAGAGCCTAAAACTTGAAGAGCCAATGGCAGTCCTCCACAGTAATCGACAACTTCTCTTGCGAGGTTGAGATATTTTCTAGGACAACAACTACTTCTGAAAGCATGCCAACTAAAAAGCTCAAGAGCTTCTTCTTGTTCCATTCCTTGTGACCGATATATCACATCAACTGCAAATTCATTTAACACATGTTCATTTCTTGTTGTTATGATAATTCTGCTCCCCGGACCAAAAGAGTGGTGATTTACAGCTAATTCGTCTAGTTGCTTCACATCATCTACATCATCTAAGATGACAAGTACTCTTAAGCATCGAAATCTTTTCCCTACCAAGGCGGTCCCTTTAGCAATACTGCTTACTTTTGTCTTAGTTTGCAAGATATCAGAAAGAAGTTGGTTTTGCAAGTTAACTAGGTTCTTTCCCCTCATGTTTTCAAGGAAACTCTTACCTTCAAACCTGTCATAAAATTGGTTATAAATGGCTTTAGCAATCGTTGTTTTACCTATTCCGCCCATACCTGAAATTCCAATCATGCGAACATCATCCGAATCTCCGACACCTAAATAATTACTGATATCTTTAACTCGAGATTCAATTCCTATTTGGTATTGCGCTATGTTTAAGTATGTGTTGTTCAGCTTTGTACTGACTTCATTAGTAATCATCCCGATAAACTTTGCTTCATTCCTGGCATTAGTCAAGTTGAGAAGGAAAACTAAGATTGTTATACAACTACAAGACTAAATAATAAAACTAAATCATATTATTGATCACGAGTAGTATGGAATTTCAAGGCAAAATATATGTTAACTAATTTAAGCTGCTCTCATGAGGTTTTGATGAATCAAATCTTTCATTGCCCTTAATTTTATTTAACTTCTAAAACATTCATAATTAAAAAGGCCTAATATTGAAAAACAGTACATAATAGTACAGGATGGTGAATAAATTATGTAAAATAAAATGAAAGAGAGAATTAGTAAGTACCCGTCCAAAGTGTTATTGAGATCCCAGCCAGACAAATTCGAAGCTTCAGTAAGAGCAGTTCTCCACCTTCCTACCTTCTTTTCATCTGTATGTTTCAGAAACGATTGTGCAAAACTACCAGTCTGTTTCCTGACATGCGAAGGATCAACATCATAGAATATCGGCAAAACTAATTGCCCCAGCGTTGTTTTACACTCCATGATCTTAACCAGCTCCTCGAGGCACCAGCTGGAATCTGCGTACCGTCTTGAGAAGACAATGATAGATATCCTAGAACCCTGGATTGCCCGCACAAGTTCGGTAGTTATATCTTCTCCTCTTCTTAGTTCTTCGTCGTCAATAAAGGCGTTGATTCCAGCCTTTGTTAATGCTTCATGGAGGTGGCCAGTGAACTTTTTACGTGTGTCTTCGCCTCCGAAGCTTATGAACACTTCGTAGAGTGAACCTTTCGAGAAGGAGAAATACGAGGAGGCGGACAAGGAGGTGGAGGATGATGAAGAGGGGGCTTCATCGGGGACCGAGATGTTCATTTGGCGAAAGACAAGGCCGATGGAGAAGAGGAGGAAGACGAGGACAGCAAAGTGGTAGGACTCTAAACAACCACATACCAGCACCATGATTGACAGCGTCACTAATTTCCGCCAGTTATCCATTTCTTTGATTTTCTTTAGGATAATTGAAATGGATATATAATACACAGCTAGCTCGTCCGGAGGTTGTTTGGCGAATGGCGATTTTAACAATAAAGTTCGATTTTAACAATATGGATTTTAACATATACAAACCGACATTTGTGGAAGTTTCCTTGTACATTTGATCTCACGGCAAGACTCGTTGATGGATGACCCGTTGACCCATGACTCCATCACCATTGGATAGAAATTTCTCGAGGCTTCAGTTAGGCATGTATTCGAGTATCAAAGCTTTGAAATCAAAACTGCAACAACTTGTGCTGATTTTGATGAGATTTTGTGGCAGACATTTCGCGGTGTTTTACATTCAGTATCAAAAGTCTTGGAAGCTGCTGCTGGTCTGTGTCCATGTTGAATACCTTGATAGCCACGTTATCATTGAAAAGTATTGCTTTGTACACATAACTGAAGCCTCCTCCGCCTAGCAAGTTGCTCTTATCGAAAAAAAATTCCTGGCAAGCAGAAGTTCGTGGTAGGAATCCTTTTTGGCCCCGGTAAAGGGGATGATGCATCCTCTGGATTTAGTACTTTGCTTTGTTTCCTATGATATTTTTTCCTTGCAAGTACACGAACTAGTAGCAGCATTATTAACACAGTTGTTGGCAGTACAATCTTCAATACACGCAACTGACCTCTCCTTGCTTTCGCAGGTTTTCTAGTGCAGGCCGGGACATTCAATCTAGTAGTGCCACATAGTGCTTTGTTAATCATAAAAGATTCAGCTGCAAAGTTGGCGAAAGGACCCCATTTTGGAATTTCTCCTTCCATACTCTCAGGTTCGTTCATCAGCTAGATCTGCTGACAGGGCAGCTGCCAAGGATGATGCATTGAATGAGTTACAAGCAAAACGTTTGAAGCAGCATGACCCTGAGGCTCACCGCAAGTTGAAAGATGCTTCTAGAGGAGGCAGTTCAAGCAATCGAAATTTCTCACACCTGAACAGGAAATCCTTCACTGCAGTGGGTCGGAGTAGCTCTAGTCAGAGTGACAGTGATAGTAGGTCTCGTAGTGAAGATGAAGGATCATCAGGGGATGACGCAATGATTGACAGTGATGATGAAAGGTCAGAGGGACTAACTTTTGATGATATAATGGAGATTACCATTCGAAGGTCAAAATTGCAAAGTGGTTTATGAATCCAGGCTCTACATGGTCTGGAATGTTGATGCTTCAGATCCCGATCGACAGTACAAACTAGAGAACAAAACCACACATAAGTATCTGAATGTTGTTTGGGGCAATGAGAATGCTGCTGCAGGTGGCAGATGGCTATGATTTCTGACTTTGCGCCGCTGGAGGAGGAGTTTAAACAGTGGGTTAGAGAGGTGGAGAGAAGTGGTGGCCAGTTGCCAAGCAAAGAGGATGTGTTGAAAAAGGAGGCCATAAAAAAAGGAACTCATTTGTCAACTCAGCCGCAACTGTGAAGCAGATGATACAGGAGAAAAGTCTGTTTCGTCAAGGCCATTAAACATTGCGCTTGAGAAGGACCGGTTGAGGAGGGAGTTAGAAGTTGCAAAAAGTAAGCAAGATGATGCAGAGGTGGAGAGGATCCAGGCAAGATTGCAGCAATTAGCACACCGGCAATCACAGGGGAAAGATTGCATGGCTATTAGGCTTGCTGAGATGAACAGAAAAAACAGGGTTGCATAAATAATTAAAACCTAAGAATATTGGTTTGAAAGCGGGGGAGGCCGGTTATGATACTTTTTCAAGATGATGGACTAGGTCAAGGAATTACTGTATCAAAGACCGGTGAACAAAAAGGGGAGGCAGACGCAATTGCCGAGGCTGATGGAGCCTTGGCAGATATAGAAAGTAACGGAACATCAGTGGTGGGAGCAGTACATGCGGCAGCTCTGGAAGCTGCAGCTGGTGCGGGGAAGCTGATTGATACGAGTGCTCCTGTTGATTTTGGAACAGAGTCAAATCTAAAGCACAATTTTGAGCTGCCAATGTCATTGGCCGCTCTTCAAAAGTTTGGCGTGCCACAAGGAGCTCAGGAAGGGTTCCTGGCAAGAAAACAGCGAATAGAAGCAACAGTTGGGTGTCAGACTCCCAGAGAATGACGGGAGAAGGCATCCACTGAAACTTACAGTTAGCGACTACAAGAGAAGAAGAGGGCTTCTCTGAAATGCGCTCGAGCCCGAAGAACAGCCACAGACGCAACATGGACACCATCTTCACCAACAAACTGAACAGGTGGTGCTGTTCTTCAAAGGTAAAAGCTTTAGATTACTTGGAAGTTAAAGCTACAATTACACTTGCTTCAAGCAGTAAGTGTGATGGCACGTTGTGGTATTTTGCGTTGTCGGGATGTCTTTATAACGAGCATTGGTTCCTAATTTTGAATAAACATGGCGTGTTTTATTTGTTTAAAGAGAAATCACAAAATGCAGCTTGTGGGACTTGATATGTAGAACCTTAATAAGATTACTGCTGTTTCGATAATAAGTTTATACAATTTCTTTTCGTCATTTTCTGGATGGATGAATTCGGTAAGTTTTGAAACTCGGCATTGTTTTTGTTGATACAAGCGAAATTTGAGGCAGTACAGGATCTTGGGTGAAGTGAAACAATAAATGCTCGTTCATTGTTGGCATATTTCAAGTACAAAAAGTTAAAACTAAAAACAACGTGTTAAACGACCACTCAGAGTCCCTAAATGACAACAATGAGACTTATGGAAGTCATATCTCAATGATCGCTCATTGAAGGCATATCTCAAGTTTTTTTTTTTGAAAATAAAAAGGTATTAACCACACTAAGTGAATGCATTTTTAAAGAAATAATATAACCACACTAAGTGAAAGCTGATCCGTCTCTGTACTCAGTCAAATACTGGTATCAAACCTCAATCTCTAACGGTCTATGATAAATGATCGTCAGCGTCGTCCTTGTCATCATCATCATCGTCATCTTCATGATAGGAATGATCATCGTCATTGTCATGATCGGCATGATCATCATCATCATTGATAGAAAATTTGTTGATGGCCTCACCATAAGGGATGGAACCGTAATCAATAGACGAAAAACTGAAGTTAATACGTTTGTCAGATACTAGACGTACCCCTGTTTTCTCCACCCTGATCAACCCAGTCTCAGTGTCTCGGGCTTGTACAATAACATGGACGGAGTCGCCGCACTCCAATTTGAAGTCGTCGTTTGAGAAATGTCCCATCCAAAGGTATTCTTCCAAGTGAGCAGGCGGGCAGATATCGGACACATAGGCATGAATGCAAGTGCATTTGGTATGATTAACAACAGAAATGGAATATGTCAAAGAAGAGTTCAACTCATAAGGACGACAAGAGAAGCACACAGCCAACGCTTTTAACTTATAACCGATTTCATGAGGCACTTGAAAATAGACTCGGTCACCCTTCTTGTCGACATTATTGAACCAAGTCGGAATATGAGTTGCTCGAAGATAAATATATCCAGTACCAGTCCATCCCTATAGCATATTCAACAAGATTTGTATAAGGTATATGACATTGAGAGAGAGAGAGAGAGAGAGAGAGAGAGAGAGAGAACCTGTAGTGTGCTATCCTTGAATAGGAATTCAGAGATTCTGTTGTGCGCTCGCATGCCAAGTATCATACCAGTGTTTAACGCCCTGTCCAAGCCCTGAAACTCAATGAGATTGGAGGAACCATCTAGAGCCACAACTCTCGGCCATCCTGATAAATTTGGCATTCTTACTAGTGCAGTGCAGTCATTCATACTCAAGAGACTCAAATTTGGTGGTAAATCATCAGTGATTTCAAGCAGGTCTTTGCAACCATTTAGGCTTAGTCTTTGAAGCCTGGAGAAGCTACTGAAGCTTGGAAGGCTATGGAAACTATTGCGGTCCAGAAGTAATGATACCAAAGAAGATAGACTCCTAATATCGTTAGGAATTTCCTTTAAATTGCCGCCACTAAGATCTAATTCTCTTAAAGTGTGCATGCCCATTAACGAAGAAGGTAACTTCAAAGACGACCTCATGTTACGCAGAGATAAGGACTGAAGCTTCGCCAGATGTGCGATGGAAGATGGTACTTCTGTTATGGCCGTCTCATCTGCAACAAGCGTTGTCAAGGATGACATTTTTCCCAAGTCCTTAGACAAGTTTTTGAATTCTGAACAACCTTTAAGAACAAGAAATTTAGCGGATTCCAACTTGTAAAAAGTACTCGGGAGATCCTTAAGCATTTTGCAGCCTTCCAAATTTACCAAAAATAGACTCTTCAGATCTCCAATCGATTCGTGAACATTAGACAATCTCTTACAACCTTTGAGTATCAATTTCTCAAGATTTGGGAGTTTTGAAAAGTCCGGTGATCGTGTTAGGTCATGGGAATGGCTGAGATTTAGAATCTTCAACTTGTAAAGCAACTGTTAGACAAAACCAAATTAAAAATCAAAATCCAAAAAGAAGGTAAAGAGAGCATGATGTTTTGCACAGTACCAGAAGGAAAAAAAAAATTAATTTGGTTGAGGTCACTTGGTACTTACCCCGGATTCCTCACAAAGAACTTGTCTGAGGCTGCTATATCTCATGTCAATAGCAACTATATTTGGTTGACACAAGTCTTTTGGTATGAACTTTAGAGGGCATCCACGCCAGCACAACCATTTTAATTTTTTGGAAAGACATTGATATCCTCCTGTGAGCTGAATGTACTTGAGTTGGAGCAATCTGAGTCTCTTCATATTTGTAAATGCCTCAGTGCTGAAACTAGTCTCTTCATCAAGACTCGGCAAATTCAAAGACAGCCCTTCAATTTCTTCTGTTCCCTGCTAACCGAAAACAGGCTCTAAATATAAGAAAGGTTTTGCATGCAAAAAAGTTTGATTGCTTACACATATATGCTTCTCTTCTATTCCTTACGCATTTAACATAAAGTTCAATTGGTAAAGTACTTACAGAATTGTCTATCAATAAAGCTTTTACATCTTCAGGATGACACAACCTACTCCGTTTTTCAGGGCACTTAGGATTTTCTGACCGCACGATTTCTCTGCCCATGTCCCGAAGCAAATCGTGCATCATTAGCTTGTTTTTCCTATTAACCGTCACAAGGCACCGTCCATGGAGGACCTCGATTCCTGCCGTTGCAGAAAAGCCACAACCATCCAAGATCTGCATGACATCATTCTTGTCCATCCCAATAAAGAAACAAGATATATCGCGGAATATCTCCCTCTCGTAATCATCATTTAGCCCGTCGTAGCTTATTTTCAGCTGGTCATGAATTTTTCCAGGAGGAATTTTTTCCAATTTATCCAATGTACTTTTCCACTCTCCTATGCTTCTTTTGAACATGGTAGAACCTAAAACTTGAAGAGCCAATGGCAGTCCTCCACAGTAATTGACAACTTCTCTTGCAAGCTCGAGATATTCACTAGGACAACACTTACTTCCAAAAGCATGCCAACTTAGAAGCTCAAGAGCTTCTTCTCGTTCCATTCCTTTTGCCGGATATATCTTATCAACTGCAAATTCTTGTAGCATATGTTCATTTCTTGTTGTGATGATAATTCTGCTCCCCGGGCCAAAAAAGTGGTGATTTCCAGCTAATTCACGTAACTGCTTCACATCGTCTACATCATCAAATATGACAAGTACCTTTAAGCGTCGAAATCTTTCCCCTACCAAGGCGGTCCCTGCAGCAACACTGCTTACCTTTGTCTTGGTCGTTTGCAAGATATCTGAGAGAAGTTGTGTTTGCAATTTTTCTACTTCCTTTTCCCTCACTTTTTCAAGGAAACTTTTATGTTCAAACTTGTCATAAAATTTGTTATAAACAGCTTTGGCAATCGTTGTTTTTCCTATTCCACCCATGCCCGAAATTCCAATCACGCGAACATCATTTGAGTCTCTGACGCCTAAATATTCACTGATATCTAGCACTCGAGAATCTATTCCGACTTGGTAGGGTGCTACGTCTAAGTATGTTTTGTTCAACTTCAAAGTGACTTCACTATTAATCATACTGATCAACTTTGCGTCATTCCTGGCATTAGTCGAGTTGAGAGCAAAACCAAGATTATTATACAACTATAAGACTAAATTGAACTAATACACAAAATTATTCATCATGACTACTAGAGATTTTTATTTAAGACAACTTTCTTTGAGATGTTTTGTTTAAACTCAGCAAACATCAAGTAAAAGTTAAAATTTAAATAAGAAACACAAACAAACAAAACCCAGCATCCCCTTCCATGCGCAGCTATTCGCCGGCGGGGTTTCCCTGCTGTGATTAGTGTTGCCTTAACAGTTTAAGCTGTATTGTATGATTTTATTAAGAGAGGTCTAAGAATTCACAGTTGTATGTATAAACATGGTCCGAAGAAGGGAAAGGTTTTCCTTTATTTATTTTATGTTGCAAAGATATGCACATTGATACGGCAAAACATGTCACGGCGACAAATCTCAAAAGGTACGAACACGAACACAGCTAGGACATGACAATTAAAGTCTAATAAATTTATAATAAATATTACATAAGTTTTTATATTTATGAAACTGCCCGAAATGTTAGGTGTTATAAGTTTTGATATTTACAAATATGCTCCAAAATATTTTATATTAAAAGAGTTTTTTTTCTAACTTTAATCCTTGAAAAAGATTGAAATTTAATAAAAATGTGGTGTTAATCTGGAGATATTGATAGAGTTACGTTAATGCCTGAATTCATAAAAGAAGAAATTAGTAGTTACCCGTCGAAAATGTTTCTGCGATCCCAGCCAAACAACTTTGAAGCTTCAATAAGAGCAGTTCTCCACCTCAATACCTTCTTTTTATCTGTATGTTTCAGAAACGATTGTGCAAAACTACCAGTCTGTTTCCTGACATGCGAAGGATCAACGTCATAGAATATTGGCAAAACTATTTGCCCCAACGTTCTTCTACACTCCATGATATGAACCAGCTCCTCGAGACACCAACTGGAGTCCGCGTACTGGCTTGAGAAGACGATGAGAGAGATCTTAGAACCTTGGATTGCCCGCACTAGTTCGTTAGTTATATCTTCTCCTCTTTTTAGTTCTCCATCGTCAATAAAGGCGTTGACTCCGGCATTTGTTAATGCTTTATAGAGGTGGCTTGTGAAGCTTTTACGTGTGTCTTTGCCTCTGAAGCTTATGAACACATCGTAGAGTGAACCTTCCGAGAAGTATAAAGACAACGAGGAGGACAAGGAGGTGGAGGATGATGAAGAGGAGGCTTTAGCAATCGTCGTTTTTCCTATTCCACCCGTGCCCGAAATTCCAATCATGCGAACATCATTTGAATCTCCTACACCTATACATTTACTGATATCTAGCACTCGAGAATCTTTTCCGACTTGGTAGGGCACTACGTCTAAGTATGTGTTGTTCAGCCTCAAAGTGATGTCACTAGTAATCTTACTGATAAGCGCTGCTTCATTCCTGGCATTAGTCGAGTTGAGAAGCAAAACGAAGAGTGTTATACAACTACAAGACTAAAATGGACTAATACACAAAATTATTTATCATGACTAGAGATTTTTAATTAAGACAATTTTCTTTGAGATGTTTTGCTTAAACTTAATAAACATCAATTAAAATTAAAATTTAAATAAGAAACACAAACAAACAAAACCCAGCATCCCCTTCCCTTCCCTCCACAGCCATTCGCCCGTGGCTTCCCTGCTGTGATTAGTGTAGCCTTAACAGTTTAAGCTTTGTTGTATGATTTTATTAAGAGAGGTCTAAGAATTCATAGTTGTATGTATAAACATGGTCCGAAGGAGGGAAAGATTTTTGCACATTTGTTCCTCTTTGTTCACAGCATTTGTTTATTTGTATTCCGAAGAAAGGGAAGGATTCCTCTTTATTTTATTGGAAGTTTTAACGAAACACTTTCGGTATTGTTCATCTTTAACGAAAATGACCTTTTTACTCTAAAAAGTCACTCATGATACTATTCACTTATAACACTTTTTTGTCATTTTGATTAAAACTCAAAGTTTTCAAACATTTTCATTAGTTTTTCTTATTTTATTTTATGTTGTATAAATATAAATACAGATATTGCGAAACGTAACGGAACGACACAAAAAATCTAAAAGACAAGAACACGGCAATTAAAGTATAAAAAATTTATAATAAAATATTACATAAGTTTTTATATTCACATAACTGCCCGAAATGTTAGGTGCTATAAGTTTTATATATACAAACATGCCCCAAAATATTTTAAATTAAAGGAATTTTTTAACTTTAATTCTTAAAAAAGATGGAAAATTAATAAAAATCTAGTGTTAAACTGCGTATTGATAGAGGTACGTTAATGCCTGAATTCATAAAAGAGGAAATTAGTAGATACCCGTCCAAAGTGTTTCTGAGATCCCAGCCAGACAAATTTGAAGCTTGAGTAAGAGCAGCTCTCCACCTCGCTACCTTCTTTTTATCTGTATGTTTCAGAAACGATTGCGCAAAACCGCCAGTCTGTTTCCTGACATTCGTAGGATCAACGTCATAGAATATCGGGTAAACTATTTGGCCCAGCGTTGTTCTACACTCCAGGATACGAACCAGCTCGTCGATGCACCATCTGGAATCCGCGTACCCGCTTGAGAAGACGATGATAGAGATCTTAGAACCTTGGACTGCCCGCACTAGTTCGGTAGTTATATGTTCCCCTCTTTTTAGTTCGTCGGCAATAAAGGCGTTGACTCCGGCATTTATTAATGCTTTATAGAGGTGGCTTGTGAAGCCTTTACCTGTGTCTTCGCCTCTGTAGCTTACGTACACATCGTAGAGCGAACCTTTCGAGAAGGAGAAAGACGAGGAGGAGGACAAGGAGGTGGAGGATGATGAAGAGGAGGCTTCATCGGGGACCGAGATGTTCATCTGGCGAAAGACAAGGCAGACCCGCTCCAGCACCATGATTGACAGCGTTACTAATTTCCGCCAGTTATCCATTTCTTTGATTTTTTTTAACCAGCTAAGCTGCTCGCCAACCCGCTCCAGCTACAAAACAGAGAGGATGAGCAGTTGCAGACCCACGCCTGCAAATTTGAGAATAGCTTCCTGCAGCAACCCTCTTTTCTGAAGCTTCACCCACTCCTCAAGTTTTGCTCTAATTGATTCACAGACCCGAGCTTCAGCTACCACTACACCTCTCCATTTTTTAAACTCTAATTGACCAGGTGGGGGAAGGAAATCGCAGAATTAGCACCTCTGCAACCCCAATTGAACCTACGGCCACATGCTCTCTAGCATTTGGTAGAAAGCGCTACTCCCCTTTCACACAATTAGGAGAGAACGGGTCCTTGTTTTTCCAGTACTTTTTCTTTTGGTTTAGTTTAGAGAACTTTTTTTTTCCTGCCTTAAACCAAGGGTAATGCTAGAGAAATTAAATTTGGAAACTAAATATGCAAACTAAATGATGTGCCACTAATAGGAATGATCACGTTTATCAACGTTTAAGTAATAAACTAATCATCAACTTCCATATTTTTTTAATTTTCAAAATTTAATCTACAAATTTAGTACCTAGCATTACTCTTAAAATAAAGTAAAGAACTTTGTCTTTGATTCTTCTTGGAGCATTTTAGCTCACCAACCTTAACTGTAGAATATTCTTACCAACCATCTTATTGCTTGCCATGTGTCCTATTATCCAACCCAAATTAACTTTTTATTTAATTACTTTATTTTAATTTAAAACATATTTAAAAGTTAAAACAAAACATAAAACAATTGAAAAATTATTATTGTAGGCCCATCCTTTACCAACCCATAACTCGTCGTTCCCCACAAAATGTCAGCTCCCTACTAAAGTACAATACGAGCCTGATATGCATGCTAAAGCCAAGTATCCTATTAACAACTATGTGTCTACTCATCGTTTGTCTAAACCATATGCATCTTACATATGTCAGCCATCTAGTGGATTGGTTCCAACAAATTGTAGGATGCTTTGTCTGACCCTAAGTGGGTTAATACCATGAATGTTGAGATGGAAGCTTTGGAAAAGAATTCCACTTGGTATTTGATTCCGTTGCCAAACGGGAAAAAAGCTGTTGGATGTAGATGAGTGTTCACTATTAAGCATAAAGCAGATGGTTCTATTGACTAGTGCAAAGTCAGATTAGTTGCTAAGGGTTATACTCAAATCTATGGTGTGGACTATCAGGAGACATTTGCTCATGTTGCCAAACTTAACATTGTTCGTGTTCTTCTATCCTTATCAGCAAACCAAGATTGGCACCTATCACAGTTTGATGTTAAAAATGCTTTCCTTCATGGTGATCTTAAGGAGGAAGTTTATAGGATCTCCCACCTGGTATCAGTATATCTCCTGAAAAAGGTGGTGTGCAGATTGCGAAAAACTTTGTATGATTTGAAACAATCTCCTCGAGCGTGGTTTGGGAGGTTTACAAGTTCAATGAAGAAGTTTGGGTACTTTCAGAGTCATTCAGATTATACTTTGTTTCTAAAGCGACGAAATGGTAAGCTAACCGCATTGATTATTTATGTTGATGACATGATAGTGACTGGTGATCAGGAGGAGGTAGAATGCCTTCAAAAGTACCTAGCTACTTAATTTGAGATGAAAAAATAGGGTGAATTGAAGTATTTTCTTGGAATCGAGGTTGCATGATCCAAACATGGTATTTTTCTGTCTCAACGGAAGTATGTTCTTGATTTATTAGCTGAAATAGGTATGTTAGATTGCAAACATGTTGATACTCCGATTGAGCAGAATCATCGTCTGAGCTTATTTTCGGATCAAGTTCCTACTCATAAAGAATGGTATTAGAGGCTTGTGGAGAGATTAATTTATTTGTCTCACACTCGCCCTAACATGGCTTATGCAGTTAGTATGGTAAGTCAGTTTATGCACTCACCTTGTGAAGCTCATATGGATGCAGTAATCCGTATTTTGAGGTACTTGAAGATGGCTCTTGGCAGAGGCTTGGTTTTCTCCAAGAATGGTCATTTGAATGTAGAAGGGTATACAGATGCAGTTTGAGCTGGTTTTATCACTGACCGGCGATCTACATCTGGATACTTTACTTTTATGGGTGGTAATCTAGTTACTTGGAGAAGCAAGAAACAAAAAGTGGTGGCTAGGTCAAGTGCTGAAGCTGAGTTTCGTGGTATGTCTCATGGTGTATATGAGTTGTTGTGGTTGAAAAAATTGTTGAGAGATCTTGGATTTAAACCCAATGGTGCTATGAAACTTCATTGTGATAACAAGACTGATATTGATATTGCTCATAATCCAGTGCAACATGATTGAACAAAACATGTGGAGATTGATCAATATTTCATCACGGAAAAATTGAATGCTGGAATTATTAATTTTCCTTTTGTGGGATCTCAAGATCAACTTGTTGATGTGCTTACTAAAGTTGTGTCTAATAGTGTGTTTTCCAACTTGTTTGACAAGTTGGGCATGCGTGACATCTTTGCTCCAACTTAAGGAGAAGTGTTGCGAGTTATATATTTATACATTAGTTAAAGTGTAAATAGTAGTTTGTTGTCCCACATTGACGAAGTGCATATGTAATACCAATTGTAACTCCTATATATACTCCACTTTGGAGATTAATGAATATACAAGAAATTCTAATATCGTCATATATATTTTTGGTATTTTACCATATTTAATTCAATTATTCATTCTTTAATAATCATGGGCTAAAATTTTAACTCAAAATCATTGGAGCAAAAAAACTATTTTTGGATCAAAAGTTTTAGATTTAACCAAAACATTGGAGATGGTCTTAGGCTACTGCGATGTATATATTGTTTTGTTGTAAACCACAAAATGTAGAAAATACAAGTTTGTTTTTCTATTCCACACATTTCCTTGCCCTACATATCTCAATGGGTTAATACTAATTGAGTGCTAATATGCCCACTTCATAGTCTTAGTTTCGATACACTCAAAAAAAAGTCTCCACAATGAGATAGTTTCGATACCCGAGCCTCCCGTAGCATGGAGGAGCCCCGCGAAATCTCTACATACCCAGCCCACACCCATGCGGAGAGAGCTCTTGCACCAGGCTACGTCAGTATTGATCTTGTAGAACCCAAAATTCGGCTTGCACCACCGGTCATCTGCACTAGCCACATTAGTTGTCGTGGAGCAGCTAACTGCACGTTCCTCCATCAGCACTCTAGAGGAGGCATATCTAAAGTTAGAGATGTCTCTTCTCTAGATGTCAAGCAGCTCTTCAGGTCTCGAATGCAAACCGTTGAAAACAATGGCGTTCCTGTTCTTCCAAAGTCTCCAAAGGCCAAAAGAAAATTCTTGCAAAATCTCATCTTCATTTTCCCTTCCTTTGATACGGCGGCAAAAGCTTTCCCAACTGGACAAAAAATCATGCCCAGATAATTCATAAGAATTTAATTGCAACGGGGAACAAAACCAAACCAGGTGACTAAGTTTGCACTGGAAAAAGATATGGTTTTCCGATTCATCCACTGTACCGCACACCCCACAGACGTTGTCAACCCGCATATGCCTTCTTTTTAGGTTGCATCGCACCGCCAGCGCATTATTGCAGCAACGCCAGATAAACAGTTTCAATTTGTTTGGAACCTTTAGCTTCCAGATCGAGTTCCAAACCTGGTTGTTCTTTTGATTTCCACTGGAGGATCCACGTCCTTTCTTTCCCAATTCCCCATTCTCCATTAGATTCACAACCACTCCATATCCAGTCTTGACCGAGTAGTCTCAATTCAATGTATAATGCCATACCAACCTGTCTCTACAACCCGTCCTGCTTACTGGAATACTCAGAATCGGAGCAAAATCATCCTGGTTGAAACTCGCCATGATAAGATCATACTTCCACGTTTTAGAAACCGGGTCAATTAACTCGCTGACCATAGTTTCCTCAAGGTTCACAACAGGTTTAACTTTGAAAGTGGAAGGTTTGGGTAACCAAGGGTCCGTACGAATGTTAATGCTTGTGTCATCGCCCACTCTCCATCTCAGTTCATGGCGGAGTACTTTACAAGCTTCAAAAATACCTTTCCAACCCCAAGATGTGTTTTTCCCCCTGCTCGCGTTCATTAGGTTCCTCCCGTGAAAATATTTCTCCCTCATAATAGTTGCAAGTAAAGATTGAGGGTTCTGGATTAGGCGCCACCCAATCTTGGCTAGGAAAGCTAAGTTAAAACATTGGATGTCGCAGAAGCCAAGTCCACCGAACCTTTTTTGCTTCATGAGTTTCTCCTAGGCAATCCAATGAACCCCTTGCCGTCTCTCACCTCCTCTCCACCAAAAATTATGAACAACTCTTTCAAGGTCTCTACAAACCCCAATGGGAAGTTTAAAGCAACTCATAGCGTAGTTTGGCAAGGCCATGGCCACTGCCTTCACAAGGACTTCCTTATCTGCTTGTGACAAGAATTGTTCAGCCCATCCCTCAAGTCGTTTCTCAAGCTTATCCCGAACTTCCTCAAAGACTGCTTTTTTGAAAGGCCAAAATCTGCCTACAACCCGAGATATTTTCCAAAGCCCACTTTACGTTGGATGCCTGTGGTCTTCCCGATTTCCTCTTTAGTTCGGGTCGTCGTCTTAGCCCCAAAGAAAATTGAACTTTTAGCTAAGTTGATTTCCTGTCCGGAGAACCGAGCATAGGTATTCAAAATCTCCATAATGCCATTCGCTTCCTCAGCCGAAGCGTGACCAAAAAGGACAGAGTCGTCCTTAAAAAGTAGATGTGTGATCGGGATCCCAAGAGGCGTAACTCTAAAGCCATTGAGGGCACCCCGCTGCAAACCGGATCTAATCAACATGGAGAGGCCTTCGGTACAGATTAAGAAGAGATAGGGGGAAAGCGGATCGCCTTGCCTCAACCCCCTTTCAGGCACCATATAACCGGATGAAGTTCCATTAATAAGAAAGCTAAAAGATACAGTGGAAATACATTCCTTGATCTATCTGCAAAACACTGGTGTGAAGCCCATTTTAACCATCATTTGAAGAAGGAAGTCCCATTCCACCCTGTCATAGGCCTTAGCCATGTCCAATTTGATTGCCATTCCCGCCGGATCATCCTTTTTTTGGCGAAGCAGGGAGTGAAGAATTTCGTGCACCACCAAGATGTTATCTTGGATTTGTTTTCTAGCTACGAAGGCAGATTGGTTATCACTAATCAGCTACGAAGGCAGATTGGTTATCACTAGAATACTTTTCACTCTAGCTCTCTTGATTTTCTCTCAACCCATGTTCAACCTTTCCCATGGGAGAGCCGGATGCTCTCCCCTTAGATGCTCACTCTACTCTCTCCTCTGTGTTCTGCTCCGGATGCACTCTGATGCCTGCCCTCTCCCTCGGCAAGCATACCTAATGCAAGCATTTCCTTGCATTAAATAAAGGCCAAGCCATCACATTTCTAACTCCCAAAGTCAAAAAGCAAACCCACTTTTCCTTTTCCTTTGTAGCCTTTGTTGCCTAGAAAATACAACATGCACACTTGTGCAAGCAAACACAAAGTCACAAAATCGCTGCTGCCATTTTCCTGTAGCAGTCAGAAATTTACTTTATCAGAATTGTTGTCAACTCATAGGTATATGAGCCAAACACAACATGTTGGTCACCACTGTTAGTCCTTCAATTGATTAGTCTTCGACAAGGATCACAAATAACATACACATATACATATACATTTGTAGAGTCAGAGTGTGATCATACCTGAGGATACCATGATACGAGCAACAATGCAGCAACACAGAGAGTCTTCTACTCACTAAGGAACCTGATGTCAAAACCCTAGCGATAGTTCTAGATCCTGTTTTGACGTGCGTTTTTCCTGTGAGCATGGACACCTCCTATATAGACTTATATACCAACTGCATCCCATCTATCGTGGGATCGTTAAAGCCTAAAAACCCTCCACGTTTGTCAGTTGTTAAATCACAACTGCACATGGACACCTCCTATATAGACTTATATACCAACTGCATCCCAACTATCGTGGGATCGTTAAAGCCTAAAAACCCTCCACGTTTGTCAGTTGTTAAATCACAACTGCACCACGTTTTTAGTGTCCTACAAACAAGGAATTTTATTCTTTAAATGGTTTTGACTTTAATTAATTAATTCCACGTATGATTGTCCTTATTATGCTCAGTGACAATTCAATAGAGTCCTAACAACCACCACATGTGGCCTTCTTGTGTTCTTTCACTTTCAGTATACTACACAACAAGATAAAAGTCCGTTCGGAGCTACTTCTGAAACGATGAATATTCAAGAGCAAGAACACTTCCTAGAAATTAGCAATTTCCAGGCCCATTCAAATGCTTCTACAAGGATCACAAGGATTTAAGCTTTCAAGTAGGTCAATTGCTGGTATTTGCAAGAAACGTTTCTTTTATCCTTTGGAGTCTTGCCACCACATCTTTCATGTCAATCCTATCCTCAGGCAAATCTGGGGTACACTTTGTGGCTAAACTGAAGATTGAATACAAGCATTGCTCCTTGGCAGCGTAGCTTTCGTCTTCTGGACCTAGAAGATCGCCGTCCACAACTTCGGTATCGAACCATTTAAAGCTTCGATCACCCAACTCTTCAAGCTCATTTCTGTTGCAAATGTTGCATCAGTAGGCTTCTTTCTTGTAAATGTTTCCATCAACAGAATGCCATAACTATAAACATCGCCTCGTGTAGATACGATTCCTTCCGCTCCATACTCTACATCAAATATATATTATGTGTCTGTGTCTGTGTAAATTAAGTAGAAAGAAAAAGTGAAAAATTAACTGATATTGTAGCTAACAGAATAGACATGATCACCTGGTGCTATATACCCTATTGTCGCGAGGGTCTTTGTTCGTGCTGTAGATGCCCCTTCGTCCAAGAGTTTGGAAATGCCAAAGTCAGATACACGCGCAACCATATCTTCATCAAGAAGAACATTGCTTGGCTTTATGTCACAATGAACTATCGGCATTGAATAACCATGATGCAGATACTCCAATGCTAATGCAACATCCACCAGTATGTTCAGTCTTTGCAGCATGTCCAAAAAATAGTTGTGAGAGTGCAACCATTTCTCGAGGCTTCCGTTAGGCATGTATTCGAGTATCAAAGCTTTGAAATCAAAATTGGAACAACTTGTAATGATTTTGATGAGATTTCTGTGGCGGACATTGCGCAGTGTTTCACATTCAGTATCAAAAGTCTTGGATGCTGCTTCTGTGTCTGATTCCATGTTGAATACCTTGATAGCCACGTTATCATTGAAAAGTGTTGCTTTGTACACAGAACTGAAGCCTCCTCTGCCTAGCAAGTTGCTCTCATCAAAACCATTCGTGGCAAGCCGAAGTTCGTGGTAGGAAATCCGTTTTGGCGCCGGTAAAGGGGGTGATGCATCCTCTGGATTTAGTACTTTGCTTTGCTTCCTATGATATTTCTTCCATGAAAGTACACAAACTAGTAGCAGCATTATTGACACAGCTGTTGGCAGTACAATCTTCAATACGCGCAACTGACCTCTCCTTGCTTTCGCAGGTTTTCTAGTGCAGGCCGGGACATTCAATCTAGCAGTGCCACAGAGTGCTTTGTTAATCATAAAAGATTCAGCCGTAAAGTTGGCGAAAGGACCCCTGTTCGGAATTTCTCCTTCCAAACTATTGTAGGACAAGTTTAGAAACTTGAGGTAGATGAGTGACTCCATGGATTTTGGAATGTCACCTGATAGATTGTTATGAGACAGGTCTAACAACTCTAATGATTTCAAATCACCGAGTGATTCCGGAAGCGAACCTTGTAATCTGTTATGCGCCAACGTAAGATTAACCATGTCCTGCAGGCCTCCAATTGTGCTAGGAATAGTGCCCGAAAGCTGATTCATTGATATGTCTATACTTGTTATGACCTTCAAATTCCCGATTTCCGGGGGTATTCTGCCACTGAAAGAGTTAGAGGACAAGCTCAAAACCAAGAGATCTTTGAGTGTCCATAGAGTTGAAGGCATTGCTGAATTCAGACTGTTAGAGTCCAAGTACAGCTTTCTTAATGAAGTAAGATTCCCCAAGCATGACGGTATCAACCCGGAAAGTTTGTTACTGCTTAAAAATAAATCCTCCAAGTACTCTAGTTGACAGAGTCCATCAGGAATAAAGCCCTGTAATCTATTGCCTTTAAGATCCAAATGTTGAAGCTTCTGTAACCCATTAATCGTTGCAGGAATCGAACCATCCAAGTCATTATTGGTTAGGGTTAATTCAATCAAGCCGCTTAAGTTGGCAATCTCTTTAGGAATGCTGCCCTGGATGTTGCAATAATCTAAAGCAAAACTCTCAAGAGAAGAAGAAAGATTTCCAACTGAACGGGGAAGGGTGCCGCGCAAGGGATTATAAGTCATCCAAAATGTTTCGAGCTGCATGCAGTTTGTCATTGATGAAAGAAAGCTCATCTGGGGAGTACTACTGGTGAGACTATTATTTATCAGGTTTAAGTATTGGAGCTCCCTTAGATTACCAAATTCATCGGGCACAAGGCCGGTGAATAGGTTACTGGCTAGGTCTATATTAACGAGCTTTGAAGCATTGCAAAGGCTGGCCGGAATTGTTCCACTGAGTATATTATCTGAAAGGTAAAGTGTCCACAAATTGGGAAGGCCAAGGCCGAGAAAAGATGGCAGAGCGCCTGTGAGGCGGTTTCCAGCGAGTGTAATGACTTCGATGGCTGAGATGTTGAAGAGTTCGGGTGGAATGGATCCGGTTAGGCTATTGCCATGAAGAGCTAAGTAGTTCACGTTTTGTAGGTTGCCTATCCCTTCTGGTATCGAACCTGCCATAACCACGAAACAAGAACCATTGCCGCTCTTTGACATACATGCAAATCAATTACTTAAAGAGCAAGGCATATTGAAGATCAATGAAGGAATAGATCAAACCTGTTCGAGCACAATGTGGCAAGCTTAACTTCTCCAACGTTGTAACGTTGACAATCTCCCGCGGAATTCCTCCCTCTACAAAGTTAACGCAAGGCGAAGATTTAATCAAATGTTCAAGTAATATTGTTTTGAGAGTTAGGTGTATCATCTGCAGATCAAGAAATTTGTGCCCTGCATTTCACTTCTAAGCTAAGTATAAGATTGTTAATCACTCAATTATATAAAATGTAGGCTCTCTTTGGTTGAGTCGATATAATGTAATTAAGTTTGGAGAGTTGGCAGTCAAAAAATCAACACGTACAAAAAATGAGTGTAGCTGAACTGAGAATGCTTCGTGGAATGTGTGAGCACTCGAGAAAGAATAAAATTAAGAACGGAATATCCAAGGTAAAGTAAGAGTGACTCCAATTGAAGATACGATAAGAAAAAATCGGTTAAGATGGTTTGGACGTATGAACCGAAGACCTACAAATGCTTTAGTTAGTACGACTATGAGACGAAGACGTAGAGCAAAATGGGTAGAGGAAAACTTAGGAAGACTTGGAAACAGACCTTGAGAAAAAATATGGAGTAATTAGAGCTAACGGAAGACATGACGCAAACCAAGTTCAGTAATATTCTAAGATTCATACAGCTGACCTCACTTAATGAAATAAAACTTTTTTTTTGTTGTTGCAAATTTGGAGGGCGGTTCTTGCAAGAAATGCTTTTGACTCTGGAAACATCGAATTTACTGTGAATTCATATTATCTGATGAATTCCACTTCCAAGCGAATTATCAAATAAAATGACGATTATGAATTTTATGTACCTCTGTTCGATAATCAGACTAAAATAAAGATATCAATTCTTAGTTTATGGGACCCACGATTGACTTTAAGTGTCACTAACTGGGTTTAATAGCTTTGTACTCTAATGTCAAATTTGTGGAAGTAAACCAAACACCTCATCCTCCTGTTGTACAAGATGTATATTAGCAATAGATAATGATGATGAATGATACAAGATCAAGAAATATCTTCTTCCTTTGTATAATTATGTTTTTACTAAAAGCTAAAGCCGAAGTTAATTCATAAACAAAGAAGCTAATTCGTCATTCTTTTAAGCGTCGGGTTTGATTAGTTGATTAAGGTAACGTGTCAACCCTTATAGATTAGACTAATTTAAAATAGGGACATTTAGATCTAGGTCCAAAAAAATCAGCTACTTTTGGATTGAGTCCAGTTAGATGTTCTTACCAATTTAGGTCTAATTGATCTCATTTTATTCCCGTTTTGCCCTTTATTGTAAAAAAAATAAATAATATATATATATTTAAATTTCCTAATTTATTCATTATTTACTTAAATTTGAATTTCAAAATTTGAATCTTCGAATTCCTCAATCTAGCCACTATTTAAGGAAAAAATTTAAAAGTAAGTTCATGTGTATGACTATAAACCCACGACTTAAGTTGAAATGAATGATATATAAAAAAACCTATGAACAAAAACTTGTGATATAGGTAGACTTTGAACAAATACCTATAATATAAGCAATGAACAAAAACCTATGGTATAGGTAGATAAATACTTTTAATTTGAATTAGAATATCAAGAAATAATGTGTGTGTGCACTAGACAGAACAAGATAACATATGATACATGTAGATAAACACAATTAACTTGAGATAGATTATCAATAATGTGTGATAGGTAGATAATACAATTTATCCATGATACATGTAGTATAAAACACACAGAGGTAGATTAGAAAAAAAAAATGTGATAAATATACCAAGAAGATCCATAGAAAATGATGAATAAAAAGATGATGCTGAGGGAGTAGAACGGGAAGAGGAAAGAAAGAGTTTTAGAATAGAAACAAAAAAAGAACAGAGAAACATGAAGAAAAAAAAAATTAAAGCAAGATTGGCTAGATTCTACAAATCAAACCAACAATAGAAATTTGAGGTTCGACATCTTTGATCATCTATGCTTGGGACTTGGGAGCAGGGAGGAGGGAAAAAAAAGAAGATATCGTGAGGGATGAGAAGGAGACATCGTGAGGGAGAAAGAGAAGGAAGAATAGGAAACGTTTTGGAGGATGAAAGAATATTAAAGAGATTTAAATTCCTATACTTAATCCGATCATTAAGCATCAGATAATCCTATGAATAAGGACTAAAAATCATCATAAATAAATAAAATTAATAATATATTAATTACTTAATTAGTCAATTTGGGGATAAATTTGGTAGAAGAATAAAAATAAGCTGATGTGTACAATGAGTCATTGGACCTAAGTCAGTAATCAAGCAAAATTAAACTATACCTTATAAAGGCTCACAAAATTGAACTCATATCAAATTTTTCCTTTAAAATATAGTCATGTACTAAAAAAAAATAATAATAAATAAATATATATCGTACCTTTGAAACTGTTGTGGCCCAAATATAACCCGGCAAGCACGGTGAGATTCGAAATGCCGGCAGGTATGCTTCTGGTGAAGGTATTGAAAGACAGAGATAGAAATTGGAGTTTGGAGCAACTGAATAAACTGGATGGGACTTGGCCTGAAAAATGGTTAAGTGACAAATAAATCCCTTGCAAATTAGGAAGCTGACTAAAAATGTTCCCTGGAAGTTCATCAGATAGGCTACAGTTGGTGAGATCAATGGCCTGCAATGAGGACATGTTGAAAATGGTAGAGGGCATAGAACCCGAAAGCGCGTTGTCAGAAAGAACAAGCTTTTGAAGTGATGAGGAGGATGCATTGAAGAGGCTTGCAGGTATAGAACCCGAAAGTTCATTGCCACCCAAATCCAAGTACTCGAGTTTTGGCAGCGACCCAAAAAATGGTGGGATGTCCCCGCTTAAGCGGTTGTATGCAAAAGTGACGAACTTCAATCTTCGCAGACGAACCATCTGAAAGGGCAGAGAACCGCGAAAGCTGTTGTTTTGTAGACGGAGCTGGGTGAGGAACGAGAGGTTTCCTAGGTGTGGAGGGATGGTGCCCTCCAGCCCCATGTAAGAAAGGTTCAAGGCATGGACTCTGTTGTGGGGAGCATTACATGTGATACCAATCCATGCGCAGACAGAAGCAGTTGGAGACCAGTTTTCTGCCAGGATATTGTGAGGGTCATGAGTGATGTGGGATTTGAGAGCAAGCAGGGCAGATTGGTCTGTCGTGATGTTGGTTGCTGCTGCCGCCACAACGAAGCTACGAAGAAAGCAGTGCAGCAGCAGCAGCAACAGATTTGTACACCGAAATGGCGAGGACTGAGCTCTTCCCTCCATGAGGTACGCGCGGCTGTTGACTTTGTCTTATACAAGAGGCTGCGAGTGAAGAAATTTTATGAAGTAATTTTCTCTGTTTCAGTTGTATGTCACTTTCATGCTTGAAATATTTCTTGATCTATAAAAAGAAACTTATGTGCTCTCCACGTTTATACCATGAAAAGACATCTCGCACAATCAATGCTAGTGACACTTCATTTCTTCTTTTTTAGTAGTATGTCGCTTTTATCCTCTGTTTGAAGAGCGTCTGTGGAGAGGCTAGTAAGAACCCTATAGAAGTCAATGTGCCCTTTAAGGAATTAAGGGGACACAAGGCCTCTTAACACCTTAATAAGATAACTATAAGCAAAAGAAGATAGGATAACTTCTGTAGGAAAATTGAGTAGAACAAAGCCTTTGCCTAATCCTCGATTCAAATCGCAAACAAGCATAATGGTTAGAATTGCAGAAGACCTGAAATTAATCCTTATTGTTTCAATTAAATCAATACAATCTGATTTCAATCTCCATGAACCTTCATAGTGAAGTCCATGGAAGATCTAAATAAGTTTCAAGTACATGGTAGCCAAGAACAAGATGGCCGGGAAAATATTTCTCTTTTGATTCTGCTGTAATATATGCAATCGGCTACATTTTGCAGTCAAAACAAATTGAGGAAACGCAAGTATACTAAAACTAATATATGTAAAGTGCAACCTGCCTATTATGGCTCCAGATTTGTTGCAGGCTCTACTATTGGAAGCTTGTTCTGCACTAGACGTTCTGCATCTCCCATTTCAACCTCAGCACCGCCCTGCCATTCTCCTTCGTCTTGGAAAAGCTTTTCAATTTCTTCCAAAGTCTTTCCTTTTGTTTCTGGAACACATGTGTGGACAAAAGCAACAGAGAGAGCTGAAATCAATGAAAAAATAAAGAAGGTTCCTGCCACTGTTATTGCTCCAGACACTGAGAGGAATGACATGGTAATCACACCACTACTAACCCTACTACCAACGGCCCCAAGGGCGGATGCTTGAGCTCGAAGCTTTAGAGGGAAGACTTCCGATGACAATACCCAACAAATTGGGCCAATTCCTACTGAGAAGAAAGCTACATTCCCACAAACAGCTAATATTGCCGCTCCAATCCCCAGTTTCCCCTGTCCTGGCAATGCTAGAGCAACGCTCAGAAAAAATAGACAAGAGGTCATTCCGATAGTGCCCACATAAAGCAAAGGCTTTCTCCCCACTCTGTCAATCAGAAAGATAGCTACCAAAATGAACACAGTTTTGGTAAAGCCGACAACAACAGTTGCAGCAAGAACCTCAGTGTTGCCCTTAATCCCAGCATCTTTGAAAATCGTAGGACTATAATACACAAGAGCATCAATACCAGTAATCTGCTGGAAACATTGGATTCCACAACCAGTAATCAGCATTCGTCGAACTGCAGGATTAGGATTAAAAATTTCGCGCCATATAGCTTTTGCTTCATAGTTTTCAGCATTGGCCATCCCTGCGGCTTGCTGTATTTCTGCCAATCTATCCTCAACATCTTTTTCACTCTCATTAGTCTTGGTCAATACCATCCTTGCTTCTTCCATCCTATTCTGCGTCACCAACCACCTTGGGGACTCCGGGATCACAAAAAGAGCAAATCCAAGAAAGACCGACGGTATGATCCCCACACCAAGCATGACCCTCCAGCTTATATGTACCGGAAGTCCTGAAAAAACATAATTTGATATATATCCAAGCAGGATCCCAAAATTTATAAATATCTCAGGAAAAGATGTAAGAGAGCCTCGTGCTGTTGCAGAAGAAATCTCAGCAATGTAAACAGGCGCAACCATGACCCCGAACCCTATCCCCACCCCAGCAAAGAGTCTACCAATCATCAGTACTGTGAAATTAGGAGCAAGTGCCATTATAAGAGCACCAGTCTGAAACACAATTGATGCCAACGCAATTGTCCACTTTCTACCAATGACATCAGATGTTTTTCCACCGGCTAAGCTTCCCAATAGGGAGACGATACTCAAAATTCCAACAAGAAGTTCTAGTTGCACGTTGCTGATTTTAAGATCCTCTTGGATGAATATAATTGCTCCACTCATAACACCCACATCTGCATTGTGATAAAACACACATCATAAACCAGGCAGTTGTACTGCATAAAAGTTATCAGCTAAGTAAAGGGACATAAACAAACACCGGTGAAGAAGGATTAAAGTTTCCGCTTACACAAGACCAAAATCACAATGAACCAAGCCAATGTTACGCCATTTTTTCAGTCTTGGAAGGAGAGGGAGCCCTTTTCTTCTGGTGCATTTAGTATTGAACAAATCAAAGGAGAATCAACGGATAAAAACAAGGGAGGAACGCAGAAGTAAAAAAAAGCAGAAGTACGAAAACCCTTGCCCTTTTTCGAAAAAGCCATAACTTTAAGAGTCAAAACAGATTCTTTACTTCGTTACGCCATTCGAACTGCTCAAAGCATTGAAAAAGGATCTTGCAACATGACACATTAACTTCACATTGGCAAAATTTGTCACTCAGAATTTCTGGAACTTAAATCAATATTGGATACACTTACTCGGATTATCTTACTGAAATTTAGACAACTAGACAAGTGTTTTTTTAGCAATTAAGTCGGAAAAACATCCTTAAAAATTCTACATCTAAATATAGTTGTCTAGTTAATTTCAATAACTAAATAAATATATTTCCAACCATTAAATCCGGATAGGAGTTTGCCAAACAAGCAGATCAAGCAGAATTACAGAAACATATAATTATACCAATAAAATAAAAATAAAACAAGAAAAATGCAAAAAAAAAAAAGCATAATGGTCGGGCAGATCAAGCGAAAAAAAACATAGATCAAGGAAAGAGAATGAAACAAACCGTATCCAAGAAGCACGGAATTGAGGGAGGCAAAGATTGCGCAGGCGAAGACATATCTACTGGAATTTTTGTCGGTCAATGGAGCATCTTCCTCTGTCTCTCCGACCTCGGACTCCATTCTCTTGTACTTGTTCTTGCTCCCTCCGAGTTGAAATTCGCACCCAGCAACCCCATTCTCAGCTGCATTCCCGTTTTGCTGCCCACCCAGCAACCCCATCACCCTCTCTCTCTCTCTCTACCCCTCTCTCTCTCTCTCTCTCTCTCTCTCTCCTCTGTTCTGACGAGGTGGGAGAGAAAGGAAGGACCTTTTTTTTACGTGGGCAGCTGTTTTTTCGAGTTCTTAATCCGATCGAACTCAGATTTCGGAAAAAAAACAAAAGAATTTTTGTGGGTTTTGTCTCAGATCTGGAACAGAGGAGGAGGGATTTTTGGTTATGTTTTCTGTCTGTACGGACGAGCCCGCGTTTTTCGGTTTTTTTTTCTTCCTTTATTGCCGTCTGTGTCGGCTTTTCCCTTTTTTCTGAAGCAAAACAGAGGATTCTTTCACCTTTTACTTGAAGAAATTGGGTGTTTTGTGATCTACCAAAGAAATTACTATTTGTGGTTTTCAAAAAAAAAGAAAAAGAAATTACTATTTGTAAACCAAATTAGGATCTAATTAGTACAGTATTCGACTTTGTGTACAGTACATGTAAGACTTAATGTATAAATCGGAAGTATTTTGGCTCACCACCGTCAAACTGTGTACTCACCACCTATTTATCATTATTTAATGGATTTAATTTTTGAGATTTATGTCTATTCACTAAATAAATCTTGAAATTTAAATTTATATAACGATTAATAGAGTGGTGAACAAAAATATTCCTGTATAAATTACTACGATTAAAGTTACGAATGATACATTAGTTGTACAATTACAGTGCCTTCAATTTTTTTAATAAAACATAAAATTATTTAGACATATTTTCTGACACAATCTCTAATATAATTGAGATTCATATATAGTAGAGTTTATATCTCTTGAGAGTGTTATTTTTTATTGACATATGTGTTAGTTTAGGCTTACAAATAAAAGTATCATTCAACCGTCACATAAAGTCATTTTATATAACACTTTGGATGAATCAATGTTGAAACTTACTTCTTCTTTCCAAAAAATAAACGTTGAAACTTCTTTTGTTGGAAAATTAAGACAAAATATTCCTTCAAGTCAAGGATCAAAATGATAAGACTAGTAATTCTATTTAAATTGGAAGACGATCTTCTTCGGATTATATACTTTTTAGAAATCTACTATAATTGTAAATTCATGGTACTTTAAAAAAAAAAAAAAAAGTTAGTGACTTCGCTACAACATTCTACCATTTTCGTAGCAGGAGAGTGATCAGAGTGAAATGGAAAATCACTTTGGAGGAGGATTGTCTGCCCTCTTGTGCCCTCCTGTTTGTGTGGTCACGGTTAAGCCACGTCAATATTTTATATTACTATTTATTTTTGTCTTATTATCTCAATAAAAAAAATATATAAAATATTGACGTGATTTAACCGTGACCACACAAAACAGAAGGACACGGGAGGGCACCGAAAGTGGAAGGGCAGACAATCCTCCTCCAATCACTCTCTCTATTTCTTAAGCATAGAAATGGTATGCACAGCCTGAAAGTGACGTCAAGTAATATATAATATCATTATAAAAGAATGCACATCATGAAAGTGACGTCAATAAATATTATATATAAGTACAAAAATATATAAAACAGAGAATATCATTCCAAAACTTACGTTGCCAGCAAAGTGGGGCCAGATGTGGCTTTGTAGTTGAGCTAAGTTTTCATATATTTTGGGCTTAGCCCACACAAACTCTCATATGGGCCTGAAATTTCATGCCCAATTATTATTATAGTAGCTTCTCTCACGTTGAATAATTAGGGTTTTGTAGATGCATTTCCAGATAATTAAAAGCATTTTTTTTACAGTCTTTTGTACAATATAGCTTGTGTAAAAGTGATTTTAAAATGAATAAAAGCACTTATGATGAAATTACTTTCAGAACCAATCTTAAGTAAAAATGCAAGTGAATCCAGAAAAAAGCATTTAAAGGACATTTACTAAAAACGCTTTCAATCATTTTAAAAGCACAAGATCTAAATTAAACGATTGAAGTGTTTCTTCAAAAAGCGTTTTCTATTGTTTTGTATTAAGAACTTGAATTTTTATAATACAATGTCTGAAAGTCAATACGCTTCATACGAAAAAACCTTCAGTAGAGCAATGAACGCCCCTAGTAATAACTTATTGGATGACTCTGAAAGTCCGACCGTGTCACACCCCTACTGAAGGGATTCTCTCCCCTAATTGGGCTTGATTTGGATCCCCAGCCCACTTTAAACCCGACGCATCCACAAACTTTGATATGGGCTATCAGGCCCAACTACAGTAGCCTCTCACGTGGAGAGTCACGTGCCAATTCTTGCACACTATAAATACCATTCCCCCAATCAATTTTTCCCAAATTGTTTATCCACACAGCCACTCCGAGAGAGCCTCTTCTTTCCTCTCGATTCGGTTTTCCGCTGTGCGCTTTCCGATCCCGAACCATGACTGCGGAGGTTCTCGCGCAGCCAAACGGCGCCGTCGCGAACGGCGACCTGAACGGAATCCCTAACAACAACGTCGCCGCCGCCAAGAAGTCGAGAGAGAGCGAGCGACGCCGTCGCAGGAGAAAGCAGAAGAAGAACAACAAAGCCTCTCAGGCGCCGGAGTCCAGCGCCGGCGAGACCGACGATGACGTCAAGGAGAATAATGATAATCAGCAGGTTCTTCACCTCCCCTCTCCATCTGATTCTTTTGTGAAATGTTTGTTTAGTTATTGTTCGTCGCAGATTGATTTCTAGGGTTTTAACGAAGTCTTGTGCTCTGATTTGGATGCCGTTTTGTTGGGTAGATTTTCGGGTTTTATCGAGGGGTTGTACTCTGATTTGGATGCCATTCTTTCTAGTAGTTTATTTTTGTTTAGATTGGAGGTTTAGGTTTGCATTCAACTCCTTTGGCTAGTTAGATTAGGGTTTTTGCTCCGCGGTTGCTTAGAATATATTAGCTATGTAACGAAAACAAAGAACAATGTGTAGGGTTGCCAAGCCATTAATTGAACTACACCGCTTGAGTAAATCTTAGAAAAAGAAATGGTTACCCTGTAACTTCTTATCTTGCAGTGAAGATTTAGGCGGGGAAAGTGGAACCCGGAACTCTATTTTAATTCGCTTGTGTACACACTGGTGTTAATCTTTGAAAACCCATTTTGAAAGTTGTTAACTGTAATTTTCAATACCATGTGAACAGCCAAATAAGCGTTTGTAATAGTTTTGATTTTTGTTTTTGTTTTTTGTTTCTAGTCTGCTAATTCTGGTCAATTATCTTATCATGTGTATTAATGAAACTTTTGAACTGTGTAGATTATTGAGCAAGTTCAAATTGAATATGTTCCAGAGAAACCTGAGTTAATTGATGGCATGGATGAGGAATTCAGAAAAATTTTCGAGAAATTCTCCTTCCAGGACTCTGAGGGTGTTGAGGTAAAAAGGCATCTTGTGTAACATCTGAATTTCAGTGCACGTTTTTTATTTATTTGCTAGAATGTTCCATGATGCATTTCTCTGATCTATCCAGGTGGATAAGAAGGATGAGTCTGAAGGAGTCCCCAAAAAGAAGGCTGACTCAGATTCTGAAGAGGAAGAGCAGGATAATGAACAAAAAGAGAAAGGAATATCAAACAAGAAGAAAAAGGTTTGTTAGTATTTTCTTTTTGTTAATGTTATGTTAATTTTTTTTATTGTTATCGTTATATCAACAACATTTTGTCGAGGCTAAAGAAATGTGTTGTTATCTTACAGCTTCAACGAAGAATGAAGATTGCAGAATTGAAACAGATTTGCCAAAGGCCTGATGTTGTTGAGGTCTGGATACCTTGATCTTTTTATATGTTTGAATTTGTTTTATATGTTGTTCCTGTTGTTTTCCATTTTTGTAAGTTTGAAATTAAGCTTGTCTGTCTACATATTCTCAGGTGTGGGATGCAACTGCAGCTGATCCTAAGCTGCTGGTGTTTCTAAAATCATATCGTAATACTGTACCTGTGCCAAGACATTGGTGTCAGAAAAGGAAATTTCTGCAGGTTAGTGATTACCCTGATGTTAAAACTATCTATTAAAATGTGGATGCATGATTAATGGGTATGATTAACATGATGGGATTAGGGATAGGGTGTGGTAAGATCACGTCGATGAGGTTTCTCTTATATGTATACATGTGGTTCTTGCAGGGGAGCGGCTGTGACAACCATGGAGCCTGGACTTGTAGGTGTTTGGAAAATTATACCTTGAATGTTTATCTTTATATATCTACTAGTGCCTAGTGGGGTGGGGACCTGATCATAATTTAGTGCTATTATTGGGGGATATTTTTAGTATCTGTGCATGATGGATTTTGGGATTTTATTCAGGTGCTGATATATCTATTTTGAATTTTCAGATGCCTTTCCCATAATGCTTAGTCATTGGGCCCAATTCGCTATAATTTTAATATTTAAGACTGGCTGATTTGATGTAGAAATCTATGCTGATGATTGTAAAATATTACTTGTATCTCATCGAGACTGGATTGATATTGCAGGGTAAACGTGGTATTGAGAAACAACCGTTTCAGCTTCCAGACTTCATTGCTGCTACAGGAATTGAGAAAATTAGACAGGTAAATTGGTAATGAGATTATTAAAGATCTCAATTCTTGTTCAAGCATGGCTTGTTTGTTAAGTTTTGCTCGTAACATATAACTTTAACCTCATAAGTAAAATATTTCTTTTGTTTCTGAATCTTAATTAAGTTTTAACAAAGAAACATGCATCAAATTCTTGTTACCTATGCATAATTATATTTATGGTTTTATCTGCCTTGTCTTTCCAATTTTCCAATTTTGTTGCGTGTTGATTGTGATTTGGTTGTCTTGTGCAGGCGTACATTGAAAAAGAAGATAGCAAGAAGTTGAAGCAAAAACAACGGGAGCGTATGCAACCAAAGATGGGGAAAATGGATATCGATTATCAGGTGTTCATTTATTTTAATTCAGACTTTTTAATCTTGTGTTCTAATGTAATTCAAGAGGACATGCATCTGTAATCATCATCTTGATTTACTGATGAGATTGGTTTCTGTTTGTTAGGTTCTCCATGATGCATTTTTCAAGTACCAGACTAAGCCAAAGTTGACAACTCTTGGTGATCTGTATCATGAAGGGAAGGAATTTGAGGTATATTATTCCAGCATCTATTCATAAACACCTCTATGCTATTGGTCGTGTGAATATTCTATCTGTGTATCTTGTGTGAAGGTGTAACATAATTTTTATTTGTGTTGTTTTCTCGTTTTGTGTTCAGGTGAAATTGAGGGAGATGAAACCAGGCATGCTTTCACATGAACTAAAAGAATCTCTGGGTATGCCAGATGGTGCTCCTCCCCCATGGCTCATCAATATGCAGGTGAGTGTGCAAATATAGTGTGTGTGCTAACTTTGGTGTTCAACTCTATGTTGTATCTATATAACTTGTTAATGTTGGGTATTGCCTTTATTTGACTTTTTCTTCTTCTTGTAGAGATATGGTCCTCCACCATCATATCCACATCTGAAAATTCCCGGGCTGAATGCTCCTATCCCTCCGGGAGCCAGTTTTGGTTACCATCCTGGTGGCTGGGGAAAGCCTCCTGTTGATGAAGTAAGTTTTTAAATTCTTGGTATTGTTTCCTTTGGTTTATTCCAATTTCAAACTACTTTATATATATATATATATATTCGTTTTTTAACCATTTAACTTTGGTCGTTTAACAGTATGGCCAACCGTTGTATGGAGATGTATTTGGTGTTCAGCAACAAGATCAGCCCAATTATGAGGTACAGCTTTTGTTCATTAAATTTAACTTGTACGTAATTTCTATTTGTCTGGTGAGCCTATAGAGTACTACTTTAATTACGAGGAGATATATTTATGATTGACTTGTATTATTGTTTCTAGTTCATTGAATTGTCATCGTAACATGGCCTTTGCTTATTATATTGCAATAACATTTTCATTTGAATTCAGGAGGAGCCTGTTGACAAGACAAAGCATTGGGGTGATTTGGAGGAAGAGGAAGAGGAGGAAGAAGAAGAAGAAGAGGAAGAGGAGGAACAGCCTGAGGACGAAGATTTAGAGGATGGCATTCAATCTGTAGACAGCATGTCAAGGTATCTTATTTCCGGTGTTTTCCATATTTATTTGTTTTAACATGCTTTTTCGGTGGTACATTCTTAGGTTTTTTTTTCTTTCCATTTTTTCCAGATTGGTTGTTTTATCTTTTCGTTCCACTGAAAATTGCAACGTAAACTCTCTTTTTCTTTTTACTAATTTTTCACCTTTTCCTCAGTACTCCCACCGGCGTTGAGACACCTGCTCAAATTGAACTTCGCAAGGATCAGAAAAAAGAACCTGAAAAGCCTTTATACCAAGTAAGCTCAGTGATTAGAGACTTTTATCGTTTGTGTAGTATGTTTGATTAACAACATTTTATAATTCTTCTTCTAACTTGTTTTGCAAAGGTACTTGAACAAAAAGAGGAAAGAATTGCTCCTGGGACACTTCTTGCAACGGGTCACACGTACGCAATCTGCTTCGTCTCTTTAAACATTGTGTGTCTACCTTTTTGTTTTTCAATTTGATTAGTTTCTAAACTTGTCCTTCTCCACGTGCAGGTATAATTTGGCTGGGACCCAAGACAAAGCAGGGGCCAAAAAGGTAAGGACTGCATGAATTTTTTCTTTCTAAGCTCTAAAAGAAATTCCGATGTATCCATACCTTCTTGCGATAAATCTGTCTGGCAACTATTTGTTATTTTGTTTATTATTCTCGATTGTGTATTATTGATTGATTTGTCATTGTTGTCTTAGGTTGAGCTGCTTAGAGGTCAGAAAGCAGATAAAGTGGAGGTCACTATACAACCCGAAGAATTGGATGATATGGAGACTGTTTTGCCTGCAAAGTAAGTCCGAAACATGAAAATATTGAACTTTACTTTTACCATTTACCGTAGCAGCAGATAGCTTATAACTAATGTATGGCCTTTAATAGGTATGAAGAAGCGAGGGAGGAGGAGAAGCTGCGAAGTCAGAAGGAAGATTTCAGTGACATGGTCGCTGAGGTGTGTGCCTTTTATACCTTTGGCAAATTCTAACAATTAGTTTTTTCATTTACGCGTTTAACAAATTCTAATGGGATGTGATCATACCAACTCACATGCACTGGATCTCATCATAACTCCGAAGTTACGCGAGTTTGGGAGACTAACTAGGATGGATGACTTCCTGGGAAATCCTCGTGTTGCATCCCCCCACCTGGCCGACCCCACTTAGTGGGAAAGGGCTTTGTTGTGTTGTTGTTTAACAAATTCTAATGAGTTGGTTTTTGGTGCAGAACGAGAAGAAGAGGAAACGTAAAATGCAAGAGAAAGATGGGAAAAACAAGAAGAGGGACTTCAAGTTTTAGGCTCTACCGGTTGTGTTATTACGAAAGTTTTTTTCTGGAGGCCACCCTGATGTTGAGATTTTGGTGCCGGTGTTTGAAACTTGGTTGTACCGAGAAATATGATACGTTTGCTCCGCTCGTAGCACTTTGATACACATTTAGTGATCTGTATCGTAATATAATCAATCACCTTTTGTCATGTTAATCCGTATTTGTTAGAGACTTAAGAGTAAATCAAATCCAAAATAAATTTAGTGGTCTATGTGAATCCCATAATTGAGATTAAGACTTGCGTTTTTCATTGAGTAAATTGTTGTAACGATCCTTCAACTTTGATCAAATTGGAGCAATGGTCTCTTAACTAAAAATTCAGTACCATTGGTCTCTCAACCCATCAAAATGTCTAGTTATGGGTTTTTTTTGTCAATTTCATCATAATTTTGTCAAAATAAGTTATGTTGAAATGACCATTGCTACAATCGAGGTCTCTTAATTCATCAAAATGTGCAGTTATGGTCATTTTCGTCAACTTTCTCAGAATTGTGACAAAATGAGTTTTGTTGGAATGACCATTACTACAATTGGGTTAAAGTTGAGAGACCATTGCTTCAATTGGGGTTAAAGTTGAGGGACCATTTCTCCTCTTGAATTAAAATTGAGGAGCCAATAGTAATAAATTTTTAGTTAAGGGATCATAGTTGCACGTTGACTCATGGATGCTTCCATTACTTACAGATACATAAGGAGAGGTCGACCAGGCGTTGGCGGTACCTGGATGGGAGGATTGAGTAGATATTTCTTAACTTTGTCAAACGCCTTTTGGCAATCCTCGTTCCTTGTGTCTATCTTTTCTGAAATGCGGGGTATTCTTTCTGAGCAGTTTAAAGATCGACTCACATATGGGTGTGGGCTGGGCAATGAACATGCTGATGTATTGTAGCCTGCCCAAAAAAGCCCAGATTTCTTTCTCTGTCTTTGGTACCGACATGTCGATAATTTCTTTGCCTTTTGCAGGTTGACTTCGATTTATCTTCTGCTGACAATGAACCCGAGTAGCTTACCTGACAAAGCACCAAAACCCCTCCCAGTCCTTCGTTTTTAGTTGAGAGACCATTCCTCCAATTGAGTTAAAGTTAAGAAATCATTGCTACAATTCACTCTTTTTCATTTCTTGTATATGATTAGGATCCCATGCCAAAAAGACTAAAAAAAGCAAAGGGAGATTCAAAAGGAAACACATAGTCTTGTTTCTTCGCCACTAAGAAATGAGGTTGTGTTCCCCTTTTCGCTCTCGTTTTTATTTTTTTATTTTTTATTTCCCGGCACGTCTCTTATTTTCATTTCTTAAATTTATTGCGCTTTCTTCAACTCGAAGGCTATCAAAACGGAAGTAAGCACTAGGGGAGAAAAGAGGATTGCGAAAATGCTCATAAAATTTTACGACCCATTTGGAACTTGCACGTTAAACTCTTCCAATTGTTTTACTTCTATATAAATAATCACGATTATTCGGTTTAGTGATTCTCTCTCCTTTTTTTATTGAAAGAAATCTTAATTTCAAATCTTATGAATAAAAAACGTGACGTTTGGTATTGCACGGCGATATTCCAGCAGAAGAGGCATGGGACGGGACCTACGGTATTTGTACTTTTCCATGGAGTTGAGTTCTCGTTTAGTTTCTTGGGAACTGATGTTGGGTATTATGGTTAGGTTTGAATAAGAGCATTAGGGCAAAGTTGTGGACGTTGTTGAAGTAGGAAGCTGTCAAAGTTCAAACCCTAATTTGAGACACTAGGGTGTTTATTCGGCTCAATTATTGACGTAAACAACCAAATTATGTTTCCTCTCACACTTAATTTCCATGCATACGATAAACAAAGAGTGGAACCACCATTGCCTCCCTCTACCACTATAGAGTATTAGGGCATAGGTCCATCCATTGGAGAGATTTTTCAATGTTGGGAACATGGTCCTGTATATCAAGTATTTTATAAATATTTAATCACTTGTATTATGAAATTTAGTGTACCGCGCAGTGTTTTCGGCATAACGAAAATTTTCTCTAGCATTGTCCCTCTTAATACTCTACACCCATTTCTTGAGTGTCACAATTACTTTATTGACCCTTCATGTCATTTTGACTAGTAGATATGTAGTTACCCATGAATTCGCCTCCAACCCTTTCGTCGATGGGGAGGTACTTGGTAATCACATTGTTTCATTCACAAAACTTCCTATCATTTTAGCACAGTTCCCGATTTCATTACAAAATTTGTAACACTACCGTGCAACCCGAATCTTAGCATGATTGGAAAAATAGAAACTTGAAAAAAGAAGAATTAAAACGAACAAAGCCGCACAAACAAATAACAAACGTATCAACAAAATCTAGAACAATACGCATCCAAGTCATGCAATTCAAAACAATCATAACCCTAACTTATTTTGTAATCCATGTGTATATAACAGCGAATAACAATTCTGATTTGACAAGGTAACTTGCTTGATTTCCAAACAAATAAATTGTTACGATCATCAATTGCATACCTGGTCCAACCCCAGCCCCCTTTACTGTACCAATGACATCGCAACACGTTTCCAAAAAATAAAAAATAAAAAATAAAAAATGACTTCGCAACACTTGAAACAATCATATTTGGACCCTTCCTCCCTCCCACATGGAAAATATAATAATCCATCTTAATAATTTAATTAGTGTGACAACGACAGTAAACAATAAAAATGTTGGCATGCGTTTTAAGCTTTTGGAATTCTTCATTTGATCACTGAGATTGAATTGTTAAATATTATATTAGTAAAGTATGAATTAATGTGGTACGATGGCTTCGTTTCTTTGGTTAATATAAGACTATTCTTTTGCTTTAATTTTAAACTTTGGTATTATTTTTTTAAGTTTAATTCGTTTACGACATATATTCTGTCGTATACTTTTTAATTAATTAATTAAAATGTGTGGGAGACGACCATATAAACAAGAACCTTTACCTAACCAAACCACTCGATCGAACAAGTTTGATTTCAACATCTAACAAAGATTGGAATTTGCTTCAAATTATTTAATAAGTTTGGTGTGCCTTGATCATATTCATACACGTGGATCTCGTGGTCTTAATGTTCGACGGCCAAACCTCCATCCATTGATGATGATAATCTAAACTCATCATAAATAATTAATTCACTCTTTGCTCGTAATTAGGAAGTTAAGAACGATGTTAATGAGAAATTTTTCAATGTGCATTGAGTAAGCTCGTTACACAAAGTGTTATAATATAAGTGGTTGAAATTTTTTTGTTACAAGTATCTAACCACTTATATTATGACACTTGATATGAGATATGCTAAGGAAACTCTCAAAAGTGGGACTCTGATTGACTCTCTGTCATCTCACAATTTAACTTTTAACATTTTCTCAATATAGTGGTACTTAGTATCCACTTTATTACAAATTAAAGACATGCTAAATTTTTTAAAATATTAATGTTGACATGAGAATTAACGTTAAACTGTGATGTGTCAGATGATCCATGGAGAGTCCCACTTTGAGAGAGCAACATTTCTCAATATAGTGGTACTCAATCTCCTCTTTGTTACAAATTAAGAAATGTAAATTTTTTAAAATATTATCTATGTAAAGAGATAGGGAGATGTCTAAACCTCACAATAGGCTAGCTATAATAATTTGGTTCGAAATTGTCTTTGACAAAAATTGAACGTAAAACCTCTTATTTACAAGTGAAGAAGAATGTACACCACTACTAAGTGATAAAAGACACATTGACTTTAAATATATCATAGACGACAACTGTTCTTGAACACAATTTGCATAAAAAAATTATTATTACACACTCATTTTCTTCTCTGCATATGCATATTTATGTATGACCATATAATAAAATAAATAAAGAATAAATAAAAAACAGAGATACACAGAAATTAGAATCTAGGTTTAGAGATTAACTATTTCCCTTTGCAAGGACCACATACCCTTCATTGTAGCTACATTGCACATATTTGCATGGTGCATGGATGTGATTAGAACACATAAGGCCAACCTGTAACATGTAATCACATGTATCCACAGCGTCATCAAAACCCCCCAAATATTGTAATACAAATGCCCCACTTGTGACCACGTGATGCTCGACTGTGCAATTTGTCCCTACAAAATTGGGTCTACCCGCCACCCCTCTACAAAATTTGATCCCCCAACAAGTCGAGCTAGCTAGTCCATGGATCCTAGTGTACTTTTTTCCTTTTTATGTCCATATATATATTTTCATCGCCAAATTTTCCCAAATTATATTTTATTGTATATGGTATTGTCGCATATAATGTCATCTACTAGGACTAATGGGCTTAATTTTAGGAACAATAGTAGTCTGACGACGCGATGTGATAATAATAAGAGCAATACATCGATTGATGTGACAATATTTTGTATTTCATGTTTAGCTTGAGTCTAAACCTTTTATGTAGTTACTCAATGTGATAAATTAAACTTATACACAAGTATAATTGTTAACACCAAAATGTTATAACCGCTTTAATTGTTAGCTGAATTTGCTTGATTTAATTCAAACATTATAATCTAGTTGTTTGTAAAACGATGCATCTTATACACCGCTGTATTTTATGATAGACTCTTGTTAAACTATTATATAACATTGCATGCACAAACGACGTTGTATATGTTCTGTTTACATAGCCAACGTATAAAGCACTATCAATGGTGCTGAAGGTAGCCACATGTTAACAACCCACTTTCACCTTCGAGGTTAAGTAATTTTCTCTCTCTTTCTCTGTCTCCTCCACGTTGTTTCTTCTCTTATATTACTTTAGTCCTTGAATACTTGTTTATATACAATTGTGGGGGTGATGAGTAAGGAATATATAAGAGCATGGTAGTATGGTACTATTGATTGTCACCTAAGTTTGCATAATTTTATAGGGTTGCCACCACCCACCAGTACCAAACCCCACACATCAATCAATCACAACTATCCTCGACCATACAAAAACCTTTCCTCTTCCATCATCATATCTTAATATTCTTCTCACAGTTGTATCATTAATAGTTATATATACACATATATACACACACTTGCATATACATATATATTAAAATTATTGAGATAAGGAGACTCAGCTTAGACATGCTCACTTCTCAGGAGCTTCCTAGGCATTTCATTGCACCTGAAACCAGAATCACTCATTTCCTCCGATCAACTCGTTACCCTTTTGCTTATAAACAACCCTAGCTAGTCTCATCCTCGTCAACTTCTTCAGACTGCTTTCTCTTTTCGACGTCTGCGTTTCAAGGGCTAGATATAAGTATACCAGAAGAAGAAAAAGAAAAATCAAACACTTGTTCCTTGATCTTCATCTTCATTCGGGTTACTCGTAATCGATTTGTTGTTTCAGGTTTTGAGAAGGTTTGAGGAGATGGGATTGAGTACTAAGCAGGTCAGCAGTGACGGGATGGATTGGAGTCAGACAAGCTTGCTGCAAGTTCCGACGTTTCAGCTGCCAAAACCACCAACCGCCGTCAGGAGGCAGCAGCAACAAAATCAGCAGCAGCAATCTGAGCCGTTGAAGTGTCCGAGATGTGAATCAACGAACACAAAGTTTTGCTACTACAACAACTACAACAAATCACAGCCAAGACACTTCTGCAGAGCTTGCAAGAGGCACTGGACAAAAGGTGGGACTCTCCGAAACGTCCCCGTTGGTGGCGTCCGCAAAAACAAGCGCCACAAAAAGTCATCAAACAATTCTCCCTCGGAAGCAGCTGCCACAACCGCCGCAAACAGTGCAACGATTGAGGATCATCACGAGCAAAAAACCACGGCGCAAGCTCTCTATCACGCGCTTATCGGTCCCCAATCTTCGCTTCCGCAACAGAATTTGGACAACACAATCATATTTTCATCAGCAGGTTTAAGTAGTGCTACTACTTTGCCTTTTCTTCATCAAAGTAGAAACCTAATAAACTTTGATCCCTTCTCAAGCTCAATTAGTACTACTACTTCAAGTTCCTTTGACACAAACTTCTCTTCAATCTCAACATCTTTGCAATCCTTAAACGTTTATAATTACGCTGGTGCCGAAGATCAATTCAAAGCTACAGTAGAGGAGCCAACCATTGCAAGCATCGTGCCAAATATTCTTCCTCAGCAGCCGAATTGGAAAGCCCCCTCGACAAGTAACGCTGCTGCGGATGTGTATTCGAACGACTGGAATTGGGAAGACATCGAAACCCTCGTTTCTACTGATCTCAACCTGCCTCACTGGGATGATTCCTCTGATCACATGAAACCGTAAAATTAAAGAATTAGCCACCTTCATTAGCGTATGTTAATTTGAACTGCCTGTGTGTGAGAATTCTACGACGCAGAAACAGTCTCCCTGTTCTCTTATTGTGTCACTGTCAAGTTTGTCACAGTTTTTGTACTTGTGCAATCTTCAGGTGATATAATTTCTGGTAGTTTGCTTTCTCAGTCTTGTAATTTCTAAAGAGATATGTAGACCGTTTGAAGCTGTCTTTGTTTTTAGGTTTCAGCTTCGAGATATTTAATTTTGAATTATATACAATTATATATGTTTATTAATTTGTAAGTTTGTAAGTCTTGGTTGCTCTTTGATTTTCTTTAACTTGATGGAAGATGCAATATCATGCATGTAAAGGGGTTTATATTAGGGTTTTTTTGGTTCAATGAAATAGAATTAATTGGTCCATTCATTTTATTTTATTTATTTTTATAGAATTTTGGTGAGTGGTTTGTGATAGGGTCCGTAGGGAACGAAATTGGGCCTCCTCTCCTCCTACTACACAGCAGGGCTGACTGACAGGATGTGATGGAAGATTCTTGTGGGATATGTAATTATGCATGTGTATTTGGACATCTGAATAAGATTGCACAGGTTTTTTACCCCATATTTTATGGGACAATACTTGGGTCCTCACCGGGGAGGATCCAATATACTGATTTTATCATTTAACCCAATCAAATCAAGTCATCTGTCATTAAAATAACCCACCAATATCTAAAATAGAATAAAAATAATAAATATCACTTTTTCATTGGGGGTCAATAAAATTTGGATCCTCCCCGATGAGGACCCAAGTATTGTCCTATTTTATGGCCACTGGTTCTAATCCCGACAGATTTTGGGTTGTAAAGTAATTTTATGACACTTTTTTTTTATTTGTTTTGAATTATAGTGAAGTGCTTCAAATTGTGTGTCAATTTATATGAGAAATGATTTTCGTGGCACTTCTTTATTTTTCTAACACAGAATGAGAAAAAATAAATAAATAAAGAAATAGAGTAAGAACCGCACGAGATGAAAAATTCACGATCCGTTGCATATTTAATTGTTTTATTTCCTTTCCGGTCTTGTGTATTTGGGAAATTGATCATCTCCGGATTCCTTCCACATAATCCATCAACTTCGGGGATTCAGTTCATTGAAATTTGATCCAACAGCTAAAGTTATTATAATTTTTAAAATATGTCCCTATTTGTAGCCGTTGGATTAAATTTCAATGGCCCGGATCCCTTTCCGTGTATTTGATCATTCATAAAGTTTTTAGCATATGGATTGAATGAATCAAAAGAGAGAGGAAAAAAAAAACAGAATAAGAATTGCACGAGAAGAAAACGAGAGTGAAAATTCACAACCCATTCCATATTTAATTCTTTTATTATTCCCTTCCTGGTGTGGTGTATTTGATCCTTCATAAAGTTGTAAGATTGAGCCCTAAAATCCAGCTCGTTTCAAAGTGGTCCTATTCTCAGGACGAAGATCCTCGACGGATCCCCTTCATGGGGATCCTAGGGATCAACGAATCTGGACCGTTGATCGAAAATCGTGCGGTCACAGTTTTTTTATTTTTTATATTTTTCACGCAAAACGAGATTATTTTACTTTTAAAAATATAAAAAGCATTTAATTGAGACCGCACGATTTTTGATCAACGGCCCACGTGCATTGATCCCTAGGATCCCCATGGAGGGGATCCGGCGAGGATCCAAATCCCTATTCTCATACTCACTCCAGTTCTAAAGACTACGGATTTAGCATGTGCATTTGGGGCCACACTTCTGAGACATATTTTTCTTTTTGTTAAAAAAAGATCATGTTTTGATGCTTCAAACTTACGTTTCCTCAGATCCATCTGTAAAATAATTAGGATTATGAAGCAAATTGCCATTGATGGATGGCTCCAAAAGCACCAGTCCAATGCTTGTGCTGTAAAGTGAGGGAGCAAAATTGATCTAGGAATGGACTGAGGCACCGGACAAATGCCAGATACTAGTTTGGCGGCTCGGTTTGGAACGGACTATCCATTTTCGAATGTCTTGGCCAGGGACGGAGCTATAAATTTCTTCTAGTGGGGGCAACCCGAAAATCAACTAAGAAAACATTATTATAGTATGGCTTATACCTAATATGATAATATGGATGATTTCAAATGATGATGCATCACAATTCCAATGTTACAAAAATTTCAGTGTAGTAGTGGAAAGTGGCAAAGTAATAAGAAAAATATTAATACATGATTACGCGGGAGAGGTTTTTCGATTTGAATGACAGAACAAGAGCACTTTTGCTCATACAATATTTAATATGGAGTATATGCAGTATGAAGGTATGTTGGATATTAGATACATATATTTTCTTCAAAGATAACGCGTGTGTATTATATAATTGTAGTTTACAACTTAACAAACAAATCACTTGAGTGGGAGCGTATGCTCTCAGTGAGCCTTCATTGGCTCCATCCTTGGTCTTGGCCGTTGTTTGACGCTGGAACTGGAACTGGACTAGTTAAACTGGACAACAATCCAATGTACTGTGTCTTACAGGTTCCACCGAGAGGAGTGAGACTATAACACTGAATTGGACTCAATTCTAATCTCATCCAGTTCCATCCGTCGAACGAGCCTCGTGGTAATTGGACACTGAACTCCAAATTTGTACATTTTAAGAGACATAAAACTCCAAATATCATACATAAATCACAAGCATTTCAAATATTCAATCATATGGCCTGTTAATTAACTTCCATACTCATATGTAGGATAGGCATGCAGCTACTAGTCAACCAACTACCAGTGATGATACAAGATCACTGTCACTTCCCTCCAATTGGTTTCGAACTCGTTTGAATGTGTTTTTAAAATGATTGAAAGCGCTTTTTGGTGAAAATATTTTTGGAAACAATCCTTAATAAAAATACTAGTAAATCTTGAAAAAACACTTAAGTGCTTCCTGGAAGAAGCACATAACTGGTGCTTCTTGTAGAAAGCACTTAAAATGCTTTTAGAATCCAAAAATATTTTCTCTAAAAGAACTTTCAGTCATTTAAAAAGCACAACCAAATGAGCCGAGTTCTAGAGGTTCTGCATCCTCACACCGGTGTCTCTGCTATAGGCAGCCGGGGATTCGTTAGCCCTGGAATAACTAACATAGTAAAGCTCTGAGAATATGCCTGTGAGGACGACAAATGCAGCCCCAGCTCCGAAGATTTATTTCATCATTGTCTCACATGAAAGTTTATCGTTCATAAACACAGTCCGGTACTTCGTGCGGTGTGCATTTCTCACTGAACCGGCGAGAGCCATCCCTCAGCAATGAGAAAAAACACCCTGAAGTTTTCAATTCGACACCAGTAAATCTGAAGTCTGAAATTGAAATATATGAATAGCATATATCTTTCGACAACAAGCGATAGTAAGATGTTGATCTTGAAAGTGTACAGATTATAAACCAAGCATTATCTCAGAGAACGAGGGGATTATATGAGGAGTACTTACCAGCTGGTAATGAATTGCATGATTGCCCATGACCGAGATCCGCTGGGTCTCGATGCCTTTCCACAGCACAAGCATCGACTTGCCACCATTATCAGAGCTTGACTTGCCAATAAGAACAGAAATGATAGCTCGAATTTGCTTGAGTGTGTATCTTGGCCTGCAAGGGAGAGAGAATCGATGAAGTAACATGTGCATCGGTTCGACTGAAATTGCTCGACAGGTCAACTAACAATGTAGCTAACTCTAAAAGAAACTGATGGTTCTAATAACTTAAGCTATCAGTGTGTGTTTCCTCCTCGTTCCAGTTAACGCCAAATTTGAAATTTGGAAATGAAAAATGTTCCTGCGATTCGAGTAGAACGTTGATGGCATACACATCTCATGAGATTTTTCCTCCTTCCTTTGGCTGTTGAGATTTTGAATTTCAATAATTTGAGGGTGAATAATCTCAAGTCTCAACTCAAGTTCCTAGTTGACATTTGGCTTGATCTCCACAGAAAAATCATGTCCTTACCATTAACAAAATTTCCACACTAATTGTAAATTTTCTAAACCCTATTATAAACCTAAACCTGTAATAATATTATAAATGGATTTCAAGGTTTTGCGCCAATTGGGCACATGTGAGATTCTCATTGCTAAGTTGTGGGAACTTTATTTGGACTTTCATTTGGCATAAAGATTACGAATTGATAAATTACTAGTAGAATCAAACTCTACACTCACAATTTATTTTGATGTTGCAATCAGGCATAAGATTGGACACCAATCGCCTGATTGGGCAGTCCGGCACTGCTGGGCCCACAGATTGCCCAGCTTTTTTACATGGGCTGGAGCTGGGTTTTCCATCTTTTGGGTAATAATTGCCCATTTGCTGGATTTTTTGACATGGGCTGGAAACGTTGAAGCCATCCCCCAAAACCCCTCTTTTTCTCTCGAGCTTGAATTTCGTCTCAAACCCCAACACAAATCGCAGAGACAGAGACAGAAACGAAATGGAAGATTAAAGCGTTTGATGTTACAATAGTTGTTCAAATCAAGAGTCCACAAAACACCCACTTTTTTTTACCTTTTTTTTCTTTTTTAAGTGCGACTTTTTCTTCTCTTTTTATTTACAGTTATTTACTTCATGGTGAAGAACATGAATAAAAGTGAAAGGGAGTCCAAATAATTATTTGAAAAAAAAAAGAAGAAATAAACCCTCCCTAGCCCAAGCAAATAACGAAATCTGAATTCTCTTACCAATGAGAAAATTTTGAATCCAACTGCTTAAATCAGAGCGTGTCGTTTATATTGTGTCAATATCAATATGTTTAGGTAACAGATAATCGATATGATGTTGGGATAGTCTAATTCGAATTGGTCATGTCCTGGTCCTTATGGTTGTTAGTTGATTTTTTTTTTTTTTTTTTTTTTTTTTTGAGAAATTGGAAATCATATAACCAAGGCAAAGAGCAAACAGAGGTGCATAGATGTGGGGGCAGGGGACAAACGACACCGCCACTGATGGCAAAGGTGACACCCAGCCCACACACAAAACTATCTAAGTCGGGGTACAAGGTAATCCGTCCTTGTTTAGAATTCTTACAAACGAAAATGGGGGCTGATCAACCTAGATAGAATTGCGCATCTCCGAAACCTAGTGTGATGCAACAAAATCCGCCGCTTCATTCCCCGATCTTGGGACCCAAGACCATCTGCAAGTTTGCAGTGAGGCACCGATATCCAACGCCCGAGACAGCGCAAGAAAGGCCTCCCAAAAAGCGTTGTCAATAGAATCCCTCAACCAAGCGTTGTCAATAGTTGAACTATTTTGACATTTACTTTTACCATACAGTAAAGTCAATTGTAATTGAATCTATCTATGAACGTTATTGATACCACAAAATCAACGAGTTATGAGAGAATGAGTAGATAGAATCAAATATTTGCATGTTTATTTCATTTCTCAAGTTTCTTCCTCAATCAAACAATACCATAATCTCACATCAGTATACATTGATTTCTATCACTAAATTTACTAATGCATACCAAGCAAAAAAAAAAAAATTAAGGTGACCATCTTGTATTCCTTGGCACCAAAGCTACCACCAGACTGCTATCATCTTCAACTCATCCCACAGCAAGTCCTTTATCTCTATACGCAAACTATTTTCTTTTTATATGATTTCTCTGTTAATTGTATCGAAAATTAAGAGGTTGCGTATAGAGATAACGGACTTGTTGGAGGATGAGTTGAATACAGTAACAGTCGGGTGGTGACTTTGGTGCCAAGATATAAAAAATGGCGGCCCCGGTTTTGTTTGTGCATAGCTTGCATGTGCTTAACAAAATATATGAGATCGAAGTGGTAACATGAGTTTAAGGACAAGAGACTTGTTGGAGGACTTGGAAGCTGAAGGTGATGAAAGTAGCACTCCGGTGATGAATTTGGTGCCGATTGTGGATGTCATAAATTCAGGCAGGCTCATTCGATGGACGGGAACGACGAACTCAAACCATAATACTGCATTGGATCGTCTCCAATTCCTGACAAAAATGCTTCGATTAACTAATGACATAAACAAAAGAAGTGCACAAGGAGAAAACGAGAGTGCGGAAATTTCCTCCTATGCACTCTGCTCTTTGTTTCTAGCATTTGAATTGAATAAATCAAACGGAACAAAAATCAAATGAAAAACTCACTTGAAGTTGGAAGTGGTGAAGTTGCTGAGCTGATTTCTACTGCAATGGTAACAGAGAGAAGATGTATTTATAGGTGTTGATGCAATATAATCAAGGTAGGAGTACACCGGTACTTGTACATCTAAGATGTAGTACAATTTGGTTTGCAGTGCAAATGTAGTACGACTGAGAAAAGAACAGAATAGCCACAAACGAAATCGCGTTTGCATCGAGATCCAAAGACAGATTACTTTTAAGAAAAAAAAGTTGGGCTATCATAGTTAACTTTGGTGGAACATAATCATGTAAATGATTGGGCCGGCCTAAACTTTTGATATCTGCCCAATTTGCCTGTAAGAGCTAGTGTCGGTTTAGTAACGTTAGAAGTGCTTCCTAAAGAAGCACTTACATAAAATGCGGAATGTTCCTAAACTTTAGGATCATTTTAAGATTTTGCTCTAAACACGGCTATAATTTTCTTTTGATTACAAGAAAAATAGTGCAAAAGGAGTGATTAAGCACTTTAAAGTATGCAGGTTTTGACAAACTATAGCCGAAAGAAATATAAATCCTTAAAGATAGTCGTTTGTGTAACATTACTCGTCCAGCGAAGCTAAAGATGACGAGAATCAATGCATCATGATCCAAATAATTGGGCTCGTGTAGGACTCGAATGCAGAAAGTTACCGTTAACATGACATGATAATAAATAAATAAATAAATAAATAAAAGTAAATGAATTTTTTAAGTCATGGGAAGTGGGTGTGATTTTGACAAAAGTAGGCCCTGATAACAAAAAGTCTTTTCCTTATCCAGACAAATGGCTACATAGAACGTGTGGCTGTAAATGTGATTAGACACTGCAAATGACATAAATTGTTCAGACATACATAGCTCTTGACAAAAAGGAAATAAAAATCATGGCTTCTTCTCTTACACTATCATCCAACACCAAGATTACCACTTACGCCATCGCCCCTTCACTCCCTCACACCTTCCCAAACAAATCCCAGATCTCCTTAGTCAGAAATCTTAGAGGTTCATGTAATGCAGCAACAATCAACAGTGACCAAAACCCTAATCATGATCCGCAAACTTGTCTGGTAAAAGTGGATAGGAGAAATCTTCTCCTTGGTCTTGGAGGACTTGCCTTGGCGACTCATAACCTAACAAGGCCAGCAAACGCGGCAGAGGCGTCGAAGAAGGTAGTGAACTGTCTTCAGAATAGAATGTTAAACATTTGCCTCGAACAATTTTCATGTTTCTATGCCTAAGTTAAATTGCATATTTAATTTGTTGAATCATGTGTGATTAAAGTTTAGCAATTATATTCTGTATGTTTTCAATAGGTAGTTTTGGTGGAGAGTAGTCAGTTGCCGATAGCTTTGGACTCGGTGGTGAGCGTGATCGTGCCGCGGCCGAGGAGGTCGAGGAGCAAGAAGGACAAGGAGAAGGAAGAGGAGGTGTTGGCGATTGAAGGGATTGAGTTTGTGGCAGACAAGGTGCTCAAGTTCGACGTGCATGTGAACGATGATGAGGACTCGCTGAGTCGACCTGACAAGTCCGAGTTTGCAGGGAGCTTGGTGTTTTTGCCACAGTCCAAGAAAAAGGTTAAAACCAGCCTGCATCTTGGGATTTCGGACTTGTTGGAGGACGTGGGAGCTGACGGTGATGGCAGTATTAAGGTAACTTTGGTACCAAGGAATGTCCAGCGACCTGTCACCATTGGTCGGATCAGGATCGAATATTTTGCCTAGATAATTAGAAAAGAAGCTTGCCTAATTTCATGTAACATAACATTGTGTAAGATGATCAAGATTCAAAAGACAATGGTATACCTATAAATCAATCATCAGATTCAGAATTTCAGACCAAGTAACCATGCCGGCTGCCGGCTGCCGACTAAACTACCTGCTCTCCTCCACTTGATCGTGTACCTTTTCTCTTCAACATATCTTCTGCTGCGCTTTGGTTGTTATCCACTTTCGTGTCTTCGTCATTGGCTTTCCTCTTCTTACCTGCTTCAGCCACATGATTTGAAGTACTAGAGCCCGTTTTATGTCTAGTAACTGGTGTCAGCCACCATGGGAGCGCAAATGGGAAGACAGCCATCGCGGAGTTATTAACTGGAGCATAATTAACCGGAGTGACCTAGTAGTCTTACCTTTCTTGCATTGCACTTGACGTTGTGTTCATTGAGTTCTAGATATAAGATATCTTCACTATTTGGGTCGAAGGCAAGCACCCCTACTGTGTTGGTCAATGCATTTCGCATAACCATTCTGGATACGAAACCGCTGCCTACCAAACACCATTTAACTGCAGAGTTGTCAACCTGATCATCATCTATCAACTCCTAAACACTCAGATCATTCGCTCGATTATGAGCTAACTGGCACTTTCGCAGACACGTACCTCCTCTGGCTCTGTTACACACACCTAGGAATTCAAATCTTGTAGTGATAGTGACCAGATCATCTTCAGGCATATCAATGAAGCGACAATTAATATTAGTATGACCAGAGCTATTACTTGTAGAGCTTGTTGTGTTATTATTAATGGAGTTGGGATGCAACCCAATTATAGTTCCGTCGTACATGCTTCCCCGGTGCAACACTCCGTTGTAAGCCACCCCTGCTTCGAGAGTCAAGCTATCGAAACAAAAGCTTCGTGGGCTTAATACAACAGTAGTTGTCCATTTACGAGTCTCAGAAGAGAAGAAACTAGAAGAAACCGGTTCTACCACAACTTTCTTCTTTTCTTCGGTCGTCATCTTCCTTGCATCCCTTATAGTAGGGTTCACAGATGAATCCTACTCGTATGTCCTCGTGACACTGAGGAGGGGGAGGAAGAGCGTCCCACTGTTTAGTGTATGGATTGCAAATGTAGTAATTACATCAACGATACATGGTTTCCCAACATAAAACTAAGCAGTATATACTACTACCACAATTGGTTCATACTCTTGTGACTTGACAGGACCTTGATGATAAGGGAGGAAGCTCAAAGAGAAGTTCCATGCTTTGGGCGCCAGAGGCTGCTCGGACAAGGCAAAGAATTTCTTCGTGTTCGTTGGATCAATGAAGACTAGGGTAGCAAGTGGAATTGGATTTTCGTTATCACTTTGAGACGTAGAAAGCGTTCAATAAAATAAAGATTAGAAACGAAACTGAACCAGCGTTTCATGGCTAAATGAAGATCGATTGAGCTGCAGATTTACTGCATAGAGGTTTTGGGAGTTAGACTTGCATATTTCTTGCGTTATAAAATTAAGCTATATATACATACAGTGCAGAATATAGGTTGCCCATTTTCATCTTTAAGCAGGTTCACCTTTTCTTTTGGTGACGGTATTTCAAACTACTAGCGTATTTATTTGTGTCATGATCGTCTATTATTAATTTAAAATACCGTTATACAATAAGTAAATTTTGGTTCCTTTTCTACCAACTAGTCAAACATTTTACAAACAGTTGGTGGGTTAAAATTTTTTATTAACCCACTCCCTTATTTCCTTCCTCAAAATCACAATACTCCCTTGGGGGCTTTCGGGCTTGTCGTTCCCTTGTCCCAGAAGTTCACTTCCGGAGTACAAAAATCCCAATCCTCCCTTTGCATTCAAAGGGTCATCAAATTAATCATATTATTAGCTTACAACGATTCAAAAGAGAATTTTGAGTACAAAAGAGACTCCAAGGGATCGTTTGATAACCATTTCGTTTTTTGTTTTCAGCTTTCACTTTTTTGAAAATTGAAATCTTGTTTGGTAACTGCTTTTGGTTTTTTAGTTTAAAAATAATAATAAAAAGTGAAAACTCAAGGCCAAAATTTGAAAATCTAAGTAGTTGAAAACTGAAAACTAAAAGTTGTTATCAAACATGATTTCACTTTTCATTTTGAAAAATAAATGAAAACTAAAATTGAAAATAAAATAGTTATCAAACGGCCTTTAAGAAACAATATCCACATACATGACGACGAAGACGGGCTAAGTTGACCGGAGAAGGCCGAGTTCGCTCGGAACTTCGTGTATTTACCGCATAAGCAGAAGAAGGTGACAACAAGCCTCCAACTAACAGAGTAACGGACATTGTTGGAGGGCTTGGTGATAAGGCCATCTCCAACCGAGGGCTGGCCAGAGGGCTCGTTTGAGCCCTCTGGCCCTCCAAGATTCTCCAAGATATTAATATTTTAATGAACAGTACAGGGCCATATTTGCCTCCGTCTCCAACCGAGGGCCAGAGGGCCAGAGGGCTCGTTTTAGCCCTGTCACAAAAAACCGTCTCCAACCGAGGGCCAGAGGGCTCTTTTTTTATGTTGTATAATTTTTATGTTGGTTAATGTTATTTAATGTTGTTTCATATTGTTTAATGTTGGGCTATAATTCACTTAATTTAATTTAATGTTGTATAATGGCCTAGGAAGTTATAGGAAAAAAAATTGAATTAAAAAAAATTGAAATTTTATAGGAAGTTATAGAAAAAAAAAGAAAAAAAATAAGGTTTAAATTGAAGTTATAGAAAAAAAAAAGAAAAAAATAAGGTTTAAATTGAAGTTATAGAAAGAAAAAAAAGAAAAAAAAAGGTTTAAATTGAAGTTATAGAAAAAAAAAAAAGGTTTAAATTCATATTAAAAAAAAAAAAAAAAAAAAAAAAAAAAAACCCAAAGGAAACCCAACGGCTAGTTGAGCAACTAGCCGTTACATTCAAAACAAATTACATATTCAAATTATTAGTGTCGGTTTTATCCGACACTAATACTAATAAAAAAAAAAAAAAAAAGCTTTGCTGATCAATGCTGTCGGTTTTATCCGACAGCAAAGAAAAGCATTAAAAAAAAAAATACCCAGCCAGCGGGCTGGCTGGCTGGCCGAAAGCAGCCAGCCCTCCGGCCCTCTAGCCCTCTCCGATTCCGTGGGGCCCTCCCAGATTCCAGAGCCCTCTGGCCTAGCCCTCGGTTGGAGACGGTTTTAGGGCCATTTTCGGCCCTCTGGCCCTCTAGCCCCTTCGGTTGGAGATGGCCTAACGGTGACGACAGTTTTAATGTTCCTTCCTTGGTACCTAAGTACGTCAAACGGCCCGTTACCATCCGTCTGATCAAGATCGAGTTGCTGAACTAGGAGTGCGTAGATAGATATTTCGGGTGTGCTGAGATGATTTCACGTGCAAAATAACGCAGAGTCACAAAAAAACCCACTTAAATGAAGTTTTCTTATGTTTATGACGTATTTAATTAGTTTCTTGCTTGTTGTTTTTGTTGTATTTTCTCTTTATAATATATTCTGTAATTCTCTCCAGATTAACAATAAATATCAGAAATGATTTACCTGATTGATATTAAAAAATAAAAATTGTTATATCTCACCCCCCAAAATATCATTTACTTCCATTAAAAAAAAAGATCATGTACTTGTTCCGCAGGCCCAGCCCAACATGTTTATCATTAGCAGATTGGGTTAGCCCAGTAATTTGGGTCAAACGGGCCTGACCCAAATCACCATTTTTTTATTTAATCAACGGAGATCACCAATGTGATGGAGTGGTGGCGTACAATTTGGATAGGTTCGACCCAAACTCAGCTTCAGATTTCAATCCGGCAGGAGCAAGGATAAGGCTAAAACACTTTACGCCAAGAGGTGATTGGTTTGGAGTCAGTTTTATAATTGATTAGGAGGTTTTTTTATTTTTTTTTATTTTTTTATAGCTAAAATGGTTCATGATATTAGTATAACTCCTCATTTTGATCTGGAGATTTGAAATCGATAGAAGTGATCATGAGTTTGTCTATCCTCAATTATTTTGGCTCTTATGTGAAAATTCTCCATTAAATAAGGATAAAATGACAAAAATATCCTCATTTTTTGTCAAATCATTTTGGCCCATTGTTTATTAAATTGAGGATATTTTCGTCACCTTGGTCCTTATTTAAAAGAACTTTTCACAGAATGACCAAAATGATTTATGGTGAACAAACTCAATGACCACTTTTATCGATTTCAAATTTTAGGAACCAAAGTGAGAAAGCCTATCTCAATGACCACTTCTATCAATAACCACCATTATCTAATGACTTGAAATTGCAGGACTCGCCCCCAAAATATCCTCGAACTATTTTAGTGGGTTTGCAGGATGAGTCATGCTTTGATTGCTAACAATTGACCATACAATCATCCTAACAAAGGGTATAAATTTGAAAATTTTCAAACAATGGGGTGCAATGTGCAAAAATTAAAACTTCGTGACTCATTTTAAATTGACTTCAAACATTGATAGAGTAAAATATATTTAGCCCAACAAATAAGTCGGTGTTAAACCACAAATGCTCGCTACACTAAGAAAATGGGGAGAGTTTGGACTCACAATAAATTGAAAAGGAGACTCTAACCACCAATTTGTGGTAAATGGTTTAATTATGTTGTAGGCATAATTTACTGAACAATTATGGAGGCCATAGAGAGATAGGGTACGGCATAGAGAGAAGAAGAGAGAGATGTGTAATTATGGGTGTGTGTTATTCCACCCCATTGTGCCTTTATTTATAGTAGTAGGGAAGGTTAATTCCTTAACCTTTAGGATTACAACATTTAATAAGTAATCTACTCCTAATAGGAATATAAGAGATATTCCAAGATATATTAGGATTTACATAATCACATTCCTAATCTAATAGGACTGCAACATTCCCCCTTGAGTGTGTAAATACTCAAGTAAATGGCGCATCAGGTCTTCAGCGATGAAGCAAGTACAGTTGATGAAGTCGTCGGCACAATGAGCGAATGCGAGTCTCAAATCAACGGAAGAATGCATAAAAAAGTAAAACTCACAAAACCTCGCTATGATAAAACCCAAGGTGGGATAAAAACCCATAGACTAAGGAGAAACGTGAGAAGTTGCATTAAGTCAAAACTATACGTCTTTTGGACGCAAGTAGAAGAGCTTACAAGGGTATGATTAGCTCAGGATGGGTGCCTCGTTAAAACCTAGTTAGGTAGCAAAAACCCAGTGGAAAAATGCTCCTAATCCTAAGGAAAAAGAGTACATTAAGATCAAGTGAGTATACTTCTGGATACTCCTCTTGAGTTTGACATAACTTCCAAATGAGAACTACAAGCATCGCATATGAATAGTTTAGGCATACCAATTCCTCGGACAAGCTTCTGGAAGGTTGACTTCGACAGTGACATCATGTAGAGGTCGGCAAGGTTGTCTAGGATCGGCTTGCATGATTTCAATCTCCTGATGCTTTCCTGATGTAGATGTAGATGCAATATGTCTTGGCGTTGACTTCGTTGATGTATTATGGCTTGGTCGGGTGAATACATACGGCATAGTCTTCATGGATTGTCATGGGACTCAACGATGAATGAAAACACAACAAGTACTTCGAATATGCTCAACAAGAACTCCTAACCATGTCTCACATGTGGCGTAGTGAAGTGAGGTGAGTTTTGGAACGATTCGAAGATTTCGTAACTAAGGTCATATCATGGACCTCTAAGATATTGCGATATCCCTAACTGTAAAGACATAACCATTCGGGAATTTTGCCTTGTGCGGGTTTGATAAGTAACCAGCGTCAGCATAACAAACAAGGCAAGCATCATTCCGAGAATCAAGGGGGTTGGATCCGCTCGAGATGCATTAGGATTTGATCCTCCCAAATTCGTAGTACCTTCAGGGAACGTCTTTAATACCAATTCAGTGGTTGCGTGTAGGCGCGGTGCTGCATCTTTACCAAGATCAACAGTGAAAGAGATGTCATGTTTAAATACAATGAGCTAAGTACAACGAAGAGCAAAGTTGAACTTTAGATATGGAATTTTGGATTCCAAAACCTTTTCAAGAGTCTCATTTGCATATAACTTATGGACGATTAAAGGTATACTCAAAGGTAACACATTCGGGGTGTAGTTCGACTGATAGACCAAATACCGTCAGGACAATGCTTCAACTTCAGGTCAAGGCATAAACGAGTTTTCCTAAGATCCTTCATCTCAAATTCCGTTTTCAAGTGTGAATCAGTTTTCTCAAGCTCTTCTGGAGTCTTAGTGAGATTCGTGTTAACGACAAAAACTTTAACTCTAACAATTCGGAATAAGACTTCATAGTTTAACACGCAAAGGCATTCATTCATATCCCTGACTAATCAAATAATCACGTAGACGGGTATACCATATCCATCAGATTTTTCAATCCATAAGTAAGCGCCTCAAAACAAGTTAAGAGGGTGTTCCGTAGTTTGGAACTATTTGAACCAGTCCATGTAATTCTTCGGGAACTTATATATAAATCTCTGTATCTATATCCCCATGGAGAAACACTAACCACATTTCATAATGCTGTTATCAATCACATGACGTTTGAGAGAAATCTTGCATCGTAAGGCGTGCATCATATTGCTGTATTTCATTCATCTCATAATGTTTCATTTCCCACTTGTAACATAACAGAGTTACCTTGGGCAGTGTAGGAATGACAGGTCCAATACACACTTCGGTAAAGAATTTGACCAGGATTGTAACTTTAGTTGTCCAATCAGTTCTACGTTGTCACTTAATCAACAGAACACAGTTCGATATCGTCGCTTTTCATTTGTGTCGGTAGCTACCATATAAGTGAAAACATCATCGATGATAATCTCATTTCAATTCCATTTAGCTCACCTAAACTAGTATACTGGACCAAGAACTTCAAGTCTCGGGAGTAATCTGAATTAATCTTATGAGATGGAAATGATTTGAGACAGCGATCGAGTTTAGATTCATTGTTGTGTCGTGTCTTCCTCTTTTAGGGAAGTGAATCATACGAACCGAATGATCTGGCGTGCTCCAGGCCAAGACAGATTGATTGGTTATCCGTCGGTGTGTCGGACCGTCCAACAGGGGCGGCACACCCTTCAGTGATGTTAACTCGACGTCCGTTAAGTACATATATCCTTGCAGGCATGTTGCAGCTGGTATATGATCTCGTCACTTTAACTAGATCAAAGAAATGCGTCTGGAGCAACATTCTGAAATCTAGAATTCATCGCACTTGCTTATCACACTTGTGCGGTATGGGATCGAGATGAGACATAGTGGGCAACGTCCACGCAAATTCGCGTCGTTCTATAGGAATTAACGTTCTTATCTCCCCATAACGGCGGGAAGACTATCTCATTAAAATGACAACCCGCAAATGAGCAATAAAGAGATCACTTGCAAAGGCTCGAAAAGAGCTAGTGTGAAGGAGAATCATGGTCGACAAAAGATACACATCCTTCTTTGAGGACCCATAGTGGTACGTTGCGGCGGCGCAACTTGGCACATGGAATGCACACCCAAATGAGTAAATACGAAAATCATCATGTTCGTACCCAGTAACCAACTGTAACGTCATATAGGTTGGGTGGCAATAGGCCTCAAGGCGGACCAACATAACTGCGTACAAGGATTGCATAGCCCTAGGCAGAAACGAAAAACTTGGTACGTTTACCAAAATTCGGGCCATCATTTAAATTGCGCTTTATGATCGCTAGGCGAGGCTATTTGGGGTGAACATGGGAATTCAATGTTCAATTAGAAACCCAAAACGACATGCAATGCTTTATCGAAAACCGTCGATATAAACTCTCCGGCATTATCCAGTCTCCCTGACCTTATGGGATAAGTAGGGTGGTGAACCCTTAATCGCCCAGGAGGTTTAGTAGTAATGTGTGTGGACAAACATGTGACCAATTTGTCGATTCATCAACCAAAACCATAAGTGTTTATATGGTCCGCATTTTGGTTGGATTAGTCCACATATATTCCCTTGAATCCACTGTGAAAAAAGGTGATTTCGTATCTTTGCGAGAAATGATATAGAAAATCAATTTCCCTAATGAGCAGGCATGGCAAAGTGTGTTTGTAGGCACAAGATCCTTACTCCAGGTAAAGAGATACGTCGTAGCATCATTGTTCGACTTAAGTGTCTCAAAAGGTCGTGCCAAAACAAGTAAACTGCTCAATCACCTAGCTCTAGGCCGGCCACATATGGCGTGTGCCCCAGTTGGGGGACAACCCATTGGCCCCAAATCAAAGCTTTAGGCTCATTTTTGGAGGTGGTGCAAAGATATTTCACTCTATTTTCTTCAGTGGTTTCATTTATGATCATTGTCATCTCGAATATCCTTAAAAACTCAACGTCAGGGAGAATTTAAGGTCCCTTAAATGGTGATGCAGTATCATTCATACAACGAGGAGCGTGCCAATGCTTTTAATCAGGTTGGTTAGACCTGAAGTCGTTGTTAGAGATGTAATTTAGGTGTAAAGTTAGTGTGCGTAGTATGCATTCATCCAGACAACTAACCTTCCCACATTCCTACCTAATCACGTGTTTAATTGAATCGGTCACATGTACTAAGAAACATGATTCAATTAACTCATATTCAAGGAAATTTTTTAATAAGATTATCTATAAGTAAAACATACACCAAACTTGAATCCAAGAACATGGAAAAATGTTCACAAAGTAAATGGTTTACTAAGGGGATTCGGCCAACAAGGCCATCCATGTCAAAATTCTGCTCTTCCAACGATGTTTGGTGGAGCAAAATTAGTCTTACATATTGACTACTAGAATGGTACTCCTTAACAACATTGGTTGGGGCATGAATAGGTGCATAACCAAGGATCTATTCCATCGAGACGGAAGTAGATTCTGCAGGAGGTTCGAGAATATTATCCTTTATTATTGAAGTATTAGGTCTTAAGTGCCAAAGATCACGCTTCGAGCATGATGCCACACCTTGGCAGGCCTTGATTCTACCATATGGTAGTAATCAAATCCGAGAATTTGGTAAACTTCCGCTTTCTATACTTGTTGCTTCAAGAGCGAGTTAGAAACATGGAAGGACGAGAAAAGTATTCTCCAATCAAAATTCGATCGGATTTATAAACTTCAGAATTGTACTCATTCATGGATGTAATCATGGTGTGCTTCAGGCAATGTCTTTCATGATTAGGCAGTCCGTAGGAGCGAGCCAAAGAGCCATGGAATCCTCGTTCGGGAGGTATTTCCGTTTGTAATGCTTTGGGCATAAAGTGGAGATTCACGTCTTGTACCCCATATACAGTGGTTTCATAAGAAATGTCCGAATAAGGGAAATCGAACTTGTGACGGTTCGACAATCCACTGAATTGGAGGGAATAAGATTGTGATTGGTGCTATGGGAATGAATCATCCATAAGCATCAAAGTTAGAACATTCGAGTTCTAAGACATGGTTTCATGAAAAGCGTCATGTTTTCATGGGTGTATTGTTTTATGAAAACTTTGGGTTTCAAAGGCACTAAATTTGAAACTACAGGTTCAATTTAGTTTATGAACGTTTAGTTCATAAAAGAGAGGTTCTTGCAAGAACATAAAATGCAATATACAACTAAGTGTAGTGGATTTGAGGTTCTTTGGGAACTTAAGTGTGAGAGCTTCATTACTACGAAAGTATGTCACGGTTCAACACGGTTCAAAGAAGAGAAATAAATTATTGAATCGTTAATGTCCAAAAGTGATATTCCGGTCAATAATTTTGGATTCATTATCAGATTAATGGACAGCATATCACTTTTAATTAATTCAATAAATAAATAATATTAACATACGGGTTAAAATGATTTAGAATGCTAAAATAATAGCATTTGGGTCGAAAATATTGTCCCAAAAATAATTGGGCTCAGGTTGGGTGCCTTGAGTAAAAGGCAAGGACCATAAAGGGCCACGGGAGTGAACTGCACGTCACAAGGGTGTGGAAGAAACCCCAGCCGCAACTTGGTTTCAATTTGGGCCGAAGGGGGGCACGGGACAAGGCCCAACAAATGTGCTGGCCTGTTAATGCACGGGAGCCCAGCCATAGTGGGTTGGCGTTATGTAGGGACCAAACCCATGTATATGGGCTGATACCGAAGCAGGCTATAAGCCTTGGTACGCGCGGGACAGTGGCCCAACAAGCATGACAACTTGCTGGCATGGGCCGATAGCAAAGGGGGGTCCAAAAAGGAAAGCTGCATGCTTCCTTGATGAATGTGGGCTACGGGCCCGAGGCAACCCAACCAGGCCGAAGGCCTGGGGTGTCTATCTACTCGCAGCAAGGCTGCTGTCAAGGTCCAAGTGAATGCAGCAAAGCCCAGAGGGCTGCTGCCGTTTGTTCCACAGTGGTGGTGTCCAATTTCCCAAAAATTTTCGATATAGGTAGGGTTTAAGAAACCCAAATTTGCTTCTAATTTATTTCAATTTTTTTGACTCACAAATTCCACATAGCAATTTAATTGTGCGATGCATGAAACAAATATATATATTGGAAGGAAAATATAAACATAGGAGGGTTCATGCATCATGGGGAATATTTTTATGCTTCAAGGTCGTTTCAAATATCTTACTTTATTTTAAGTGTACCTGATTGGCAGAAAGCAATAAAAGCCTTTGAATTTGTAGAAGTTCCTTCGCAGAAAGCCGAAATTTTATCTCCAATGCGTTGTATCACGTTCAACACAAAAAAATTAAATTGAATAAATAGCATGTAGATCAAATCAAAATAATAAATTAATCACAAAATGAATTATTAAAACGTAATACTCCCCTGATTGAAGAATAAATTCTCTTGTTAGCGCAGCGTCAAGAGCGTGTTGATAAAGTGTTGTAAGCATAATTTACTGAACAAGTATGGAGGCCATATAGAGAGAGGATGCCGCATAGAGAGAAGAAGAGAGAGATGTGTAATTGTGGGTGTGTGTTATTCCACCTCATTGTGCCTTTATTTATAGTAGTAGGGAAGGTTAATTCCTTACCCTTTAGGATTACAACATTTAATAGGTAATATACTCCTAATAGGAATATAAGAGATATACTAGAATTTACACAATCACATTCCTAATCTAATAGGACTGCAACAAATTACTATTTGTCCAAGACATCATGGACATATTGTTCAAAAGTATTGAAGAACAATATCGACAATTCATACATAATTAACACAAATCTATATGTGAAAATGAAATGATCTTAAATTTTGTCAATGTGACAGATTTCTAACCCAAACCGTCTCACTTTAAATGCATAATGGAGACTTCCACCCTTAATACAGAAATTCATTGGCCTTGCTCATTGATACTCGTTTTTATAAATCATTTTTTAATGTATCTCAAATTATAATTTAAAGATGAAATGAAATGACGTAACATATGAGGAGCTAAATACTAATTATATAAAATCATGCAAACTAGAAAATTTATAATTACTTACATTTTATTTTGTGCAATATGAAACGAACAAATGAGATTTCAAGAAACAACTTTATTACACCCCGGGGGCCATTGTAGACACCATTTGTATTCCTAGATAAAAAATTATTATAATTAATCAATTGTGTAACTGGGTCTAATTAATTTCCCTTATTATATTCGAAAAAAAAAAGAATAAAACAAAATTGTACAAAAGTAAAACAAAATAAAAGGACAATAATATGAGCGGTGAGCCCGGTACGGTATGGATAATTAAATGCTGCCGTGGTCCTATTTGGTGAGCCCATCAGTTATGACTTGCCCTACTTTTGTTTCATGACATGACGATTTTTTGGGTCAGGAGAGGATCCTGATCCCATGGAGATGACATCCAAGACACCATGTCATAATATTTTATCTTCCATTAAATACCCTCAACCACGCGTTTATTTTATTTTATAATTTTTTTTTGGATAAATTACATAGTAGCCCATCAGGTTTGAGGTCTATTATAACCCCATACAACATCTTTAAAACATTTCACTTTCATACATTTCTTATCATTTTATTTCAATTTCATACAACCGTTACATTTTCCATCCATTGATCCGTTAAGTGCTGACGTGGCTGCTAAATGTATGCCATGTGGCAAAAAAAAATAATTTTTAAATTTTTTTTCTTAAAAAACCTGATTTTTCTTATTTTTAAATTTTTTTTTTTTTTTAAAAAAAACCAAATTGAAACCCATCCCTCCCCGCAGCCCCCCACCCCTGCAAACAAACCCAGAAACCTTCCCCCGACCCCACCTCCCTCTCCTCCCATCACCACCACAGCCCTTCCCCATCACCATCGCAACTCTCAAACGACGATGTTTCCACCTGGAACCGGGCGTTCCACGGCGGCATTGACGGAAATGTGGGTTCTTTCGGGGTCCACAACAGTGAAGTGACGGTGGTGTTGCTGGGCTGGCTCGGGGCCAAGACGAAGCACCTGAAGAGGTACGTGGAATGGTACAACTCCAGAGGCATTCACGCCGTGACCTTCGTCATTGATCCGAGGGAAGTTTTCTGGTTTGATTTGGGCCGCTGGGTCGAAAATCGGGTTTCGGACTTGGCCCGGGATCTCGCTTCCTGGGTGGAGGGGGCGGAGAAAGGTGCTTGCTTTTTCACACTTTTACTCTTTGTTTGAATGTGATTGCTTTGTGTTACTGCTTTCATCGGTTGCCATTTTTCGGGTTTTCAGAGGTTGCTTATGGTGGTTAGTTTGTTGCAGGTATGGCGCCATTCTTGAAATTATGCAGGGGAGGCAAGACCTGATGGAGAAGATTAAAGGGTGTGTTGTTGATTCAGGAGTGGGGGGTTGCGCGGAGGTGGGTCGGGAAGGTAAAGAGGGAAGAGTGGTTTGGGGGTTGCGATGGTGATGGGGAAGGGCTGTGGTGGTGATGGGAGGAAATGGAGGTGGGTCGAGGGAAGGTTTCTGGGTTTGTTTGCAGGGGTGGGGGGCTGCGGGGAGGGATGGGTTTCAATTTGTGTTTTTTTTTTTTTTTTTTTTTTTTTTTTAAATTAAAAATAAGAAAATTCAGGTTTTTTAAGAAAAAATTTTTTTTTTTTTTTTTTTGCCACATGGCATACATTTGGCAGCCACGTCAGCACTTAACGGATCAATGGATGGAAAATGTAACGGTTGTATGAAATTGAAATAAAATGATAAGAAATGTATGAAAGTGAAATGTTTTAAAGATGTTGTATGGGGTTGTAATAGACCTCAAACCTGAGGGCTACTATGTAATTTACCTTTTTTTATAAATAAACGATATTATTAACGCTAAAGGAAAGATGGTGGGCTTAGCCTCACAATGAGTTAGCAATAATATGGTTTAAATTTGCCTTTGGCGAGAATCGAATCTAAGACCTCTTATTTACAAGTGAAGAGAAGTACCACTAAAGCATAGTACTAAGCGACTCAACCACGCGTTTATTTAGACTCATTTATTCTCTTTATACGTCAACTTATCATTTTTTATCCAAAAATTCTAAATGTGCCCAACAATCTATTTCTACACCTGACAAGAACAAAATAAAAATTAACAATGGACAACTCCGATCATCCCATCTCTCCAACCCCAACCACCCCCAGTTTCTACCCCTCCCTAATCCCCCACCGCCAACTTTCCTATCACCTATAACAATTTGGAAGTTACGAGAACCTTATCCCCAACAACGCATCGTAAAAAAAAAATCATAATAATATTAAAATTGTAATTATATACACATATCGTACACTCAAACACAGTTAGATTCGATGACCGTTTCAATGGAATTCATACATGTTAGAGAGACTGCATGGAAGAGAGAGTTGTTGTGTTACCGGGAAAAGATTGTGAGAGAGCTAGTGACGACTGAGATCTTTGAGGTTTTCATTATGGGTGGTAAGGTATGTGGTAATGTGGGGTTGGGGAATGAGAAAAATTGGGGGTGGTTGGGGTTTGGAGAGGCGGGGTGGTCAGAGTTTCCTAGTGCTACTTTTTTTACTTCTGTTTTTTTTTTTTCTATTTTGGGTGTAGAAAGAGAATCGTACATTCGAAATTTCAAGACAAAAAATGATAAGTTAGGTGTAAAAAAAATGATAAATAGGTCTAAATAAAATTTATCATCGCTGAATCGTTATGGCTTTGCCATATGCCTAAACATTCATTCTAAAAGAATTGTATTTTTCATTAACTAAATGATAAGATTACAAGAGGATTTATATACAAGCTTTGACCTCTGCGCATGTGTGGACTCCACACTCTAACAATCTATAACAACCAAAACAGAAAGTACAAAATACATCAACAATTTAACAAAATAAGTTTTATCATTTTCTACTAAATGATTCTTATTACATTCCACATTACTGTCTGTATTTTTCACTATTGGGCCTATTTAGTTTCGCAATTTGTCTGTTTATTGGACTGGTTGGCTTTACGCAAATATAGTACTTTACTAGAAACATTGCCCGCACATAGCTAAGGGATTAGAAGACGTATGAAAAATCTTTTTCAAAGCTTGGGATTGTCAAAGAAGGTTAATGTTATTTACACTGAATGATGTTTTAGCTTTTTGAAGGAATTTTTACATGAGAAGGAATTTTAAATTTTTAAATGAGCAGAAATTGGGTGAATAAAGCTCTTGAAATTCTTTGAACCACTTTATGAATAATATGACCTGTGAGTGATTGATTGTGTAACAAAAATTAGTGAGAGAGTATAAGAGTGTTATATATGAAAGACACAATAAATACAAATTTATAAGACAAAAGATAAGTGTTATTTGGAGACATGCACAACAACTAAAATACTAATGTTAAAATTTATATGATTTCGCCTAAACTAACTAAAATGATTTGTTTATTTTGGTAGGGTATTAAAAAATTAGACATAATTTAGTAGAGTAATTGCTAGAATGGATCAAACACTTTCAGCAACTAAAAGTTTTATACAAAAGCTTTACAACAGCTTAGTTGGAGAATGCAGTATCTCAAACATATAACTGAAAAGAAAAACATGATTCAAGCTTACAAATTCTACATATGAAACTGTGTAACAAAATGTGAAAAAGCTGACCACATTGTTTAACAACTTTTTACCAAGAAATGTAAAATCATTTGCAACATAGCAGGGAAAATGTTGATTCATACCATATGATACAAAATCGTAAAAAAAGCAGAAAAGGGTTATTCTTAAAATACCTAAAAATATAAGAGTAGATGGATGTTTATGTATTTGGCCTTAAGAGCACATAAAAAATTAAAGATCTGGAACATCAGAACAATAGTTTGAACAATTGAGATACAAATTTCAACTCTTAGCAGGAGTTTGAGGTTTAGCTAATAGAAAAATGTGGTCCAAAGAAACTAAAACTGGTTTGCCAAAAAAAAAAAAAGAAACTAAAACTGGATTCTGGCCGTGTTAATGAGATATTATGTATAGAGCAGTTTTGTGGGTGTAGAAAGCCCAGGAGATTGAATTCCCATTAATAATTCAGTGTGAAATATGGAGAGAGACCGAGACATTACTTACAAAAAGTGAATTGAAATGTGTATCAGTTGTGGCAGCAACAAAGGCTAGGGTCAATCAGATAATGAACTTCTTCACACTGTAAGCAAAAAAGTGTAAACAACAATGGTTAGGAAATCATTTTTTAATAAGTTGACAAAGAAAGAGAAGATTACTACCTTTCTTGGATTTCATAGTTGGGAGTTCGTTTTTTTTCACAGCACCCACGATGGATTTTTCACGAGACTACAACTAAATTTCTTATGATTTTGGGTGGAAATGGAAGATGAGAGGTCACTGAATAGGTTGCAGATGGTGGCGACGATCAATTCGCCGTGAAAACGCTGGAATCAGCATCGGGGTGTGTAGAAATCGGGTCGGGTCGGCAAGGAGGAACCGGGTCAAGTGTGAACCGGTGCTCCTCCTCTCTCTCTCTCTCTTTGCCCCTCCTTTCTCTCATCTCTGATTGGTCACTCATTCCTCTCACCCTTTTTCTAATTGGCTGACTTCTCTCCCCCATTTCTCATTTTCTTTTTCTCTTTTCCGTCCATCTCTCTCCTTTATATCCACAACTCTGCATCACAGCCATCCACGTGTCACTTCCTCACTGCTCCAGATTTTGCTGGAGCTTTCTAGAAATGAAGGTTAAATTTACTAAAATGCCCTCAACTTTAAACGTAAATAACTCCTTCGTTATAGCTCCCAATTACATTTCATTTGCGCTCACCTGCTCGTATCGACGAGTACTACGAGGATACGTCAAGAAAATGGATCTTACGTGACACGACAAGGCGGTCAACAACACTCAATGCCTTTGCCTCGAAAGGCATTTTCGTAAATTCACACTTAAAAAAAATATAAAAATCGTAATAATCAGGGACGGGTCATTGCATCTATGCTCGTCCGAGTGGGTGAACAATGGGATCTTTTTCTTGTATTCGGCTCAATCCTTTTAGTAAAAGATGGTAGGTTGGCCCAACTTTAGCTAAAAGAAAAGCAGATTAAAGATGGCACCGCCATATGAGAGGGAAGGCAACTATTTAACTTTTGGAGGAGAACATTCAAAAGGTATATATAATAGGATTATTATCCTCTCCTGAGCTAAGGGTGAGAATCCTCCTGAGCAAACCCATCGAACCGTTCAAATTTTATCCAACGGTTACAATTATTATAATTTTTAGAAGAACCTCATATTTGTAACCGTTGGATAAAATTTGAACAGTCTGATAGACTTGCTCAAGAGAATCCTCACTCTTAGCTAGGAGAGGATCCTGATATATAGATAGGGGGTGGGTAAAGGTAACGGGCTTCCTCACCTTTTGGAGGAGAATATTCACAAGGTATATATAATAGATTGAGGGTGGGTAAAGGTCGCGGCTTTAGCTAAAAGAAAAGCAGATTAAAGATGGCACGGACATGTTTGCATGTGACATGTCATATCAGTTCCCTTTCAACTTTTTTCTTCATCTCTCCAGGCTTCCTTCTTAGCTTTGATTTGCATCTAATCCACTCCACCAGTAGTATTTTTCTGTGCTTTAAAATAAGAGCTATGCAACCCTATGAATTCTCAAATTTAGCATACTTTGAATGATCTGGATTTGTCCTTGAGTAGCGAGGACTTGGAAAAAGGGGTATTCAAACTTGAAAACAAAACATCCAAAATCAGAAAAACGAAACGTGCATAAGGTTTGGGTTCGGTTCAAATCAGTTCGGTTAATTTTTTTTCAGATTTTTTGGGTTCTGTTTCGGGTTTTTTTTTTCAAAAAATGAAAAAACTTGAAATTTTAAATTTTAACATCCCCAACTAGATCAACACATTTTTATTGATGCGTATAATTAATTAAGGGGCATCACATGCTGCCTTTAGCTTAGTTTCCTTGCAAAATAGATGTTTGTTTTATGGTATTCTGTAAGAAAAATTGTGAAAGAGTTTATAACCAAATATACATTTTTTAAGACCAATCCATACAACGCTTGATGAATTAAGCATTTAAGTTACTGAAGCTGTGTGCCTTTTTTGTCTCTCACTTCTTTGTGCATTGTTCATGCCGGTACTGTTTCTGCAACCCAAGTTTCTTCCTTCTCTTGTCTATTTGTATCTCAAATAAAAACTATCTCTTTCTCTTTAAACCGAGGAACCCCAGGTATTCTGCACATACTTTATCCCTACCAAAGAATTTTAGAGCCATTTCCTAAAACCTGGAATCTTCATCTGCTGCCAGAAAATCCCAACATCAATATCTCGAAAACCAATCCCTGTAGCCGCTTAAACATCCTCTTCTAGACCTCCTAGCCCAAAAATAACATTTTCTTTAGCCTCATAGCCCTTCATATAGCATATATGATCAAGAATTCAAATTCTATCCTACACCTCCTAAACTTAGAACAGAAAACAAGAATCAACACCGATAATTATCAGAGTTAAAGAACAAAAACAATCTAGAGGAACATTATCGGATCCCGAGTTCATAAATCCCATAGCCAAAAATCAACACTTAAATCCAAAATCAAAACTATACACAATTGTATTCTTATCATCTAATCCCAGCGGCAGATAATTAAATAAATAAATTAATTAATTAATTTAATTAATTCGGTTCGGTTTCTAGACCACTGAAACCGAAACCGAAATTCGGTTCGGTTTTTTCGGTTTCGGTGTTTGGTTTTGGTTTTGGTTTTTTTTTTTTTTTTTTTTTTCCGATTTTTTGAACCCACTCCTAACTTGCATAGAAAACCATTTCAAAATCCAAATTACAATTCTAAATACAGAATATCATTGGTCAATCCCTTGGTAAATAAATATGGAACGAAAAAATTAAAATGGCCCCAAATTTTATAAACAAACATCAGAATGCAAAAAATGAAATTACCCAAAAATTTATAGACAAAAATCCAAACTCACGACCAAATTCACTTAAAAAATGGACAAAAAAAAAAAACCAAAATCAATTGCAAATTATACGAAGAATACTACAAAATAATGAAAATTTATTGAAACGTAGAAATTTGAAGCAGATGTCTACATGCAATAGACCCCTCCACTTTCTCTTCTGGGGTGGCTTTGGAGGGAGTTCCAAAATATAATATATTTTGTTTGCTCTTCATGTAAGTTCCAGTATCCTCTTTACTTTCACAATCTAAAAGGGAAACATAGGATTTATAGAGATTGCTCACACCCCCAAAAGAAGCTAATACTAAAATGAGTTCAAAAATTCTTCATCGTCACTCCTCTATTTTTGTTTTGTCTAAAACCATGTTGAGTTGCATATCTTTGTTAGTATGAATGAATGTCTCCATTATTAATATTAGTAATTGTATACATGCTATGGATGCGCTTCTTAAATTTTACAAATTGAGAAAATATAAAATGGTCTTTAAAACTTTTTGGTGATGACCTTCAAATGATTTTTCGTCATTGAAGAGGTTGTTCGCATCTTTGACGACTATTTTTGGATAACTATTTCGTCAGTAAAAGTTTATTTTATTTGGAAGAAAAATGTGGAAGAAAAAATCAACTGTAAATTCATTTACTATATTGTCCATAACTTTTGTATAAGAAATTTTTCTTTAATTTTGTTGATAAGGTTAATTTGGTCTTTTCACTCTCTTTTGGTTGACAAAAAGAATTTTGTAATTTTGTTAATAGGTAGTTTAGATAACAAATAAAAAATATTAGAGAAAGACAGACAAAATTGGGAGTTTCCGTAACAAGTTTTAACATATCTTCTACCTTTACTCAGACAAAAAAAAAATACAGTGAGTACCCATTTCTTCATTTAACATTTATTCAATTATATGGTTTATCACCAACTTTAGGTCGTGAAGAGTTATTAGGTCTAGCACAACTGCAGAGAGGTTTAACGAGCAAATGCACAAATGCACAAACTTTCCTCAGTCTGTTAATTTGCTTATGACGTGTATGGTTACACTGACCTCACAAAAAATCGAGTATAAATTTTCCCAAAATTTGTAACCTAGTAACATGCCCTTTTTTCCTCCTTTTCTTTTTGCAAAATCATTCTTTTTTTTTTCTTTTTTTTTTCAGTCCGCATAGAATTAAATGTTTACATCAATGAACTAATATTTACACATATGACTCGCAACATTTCATCGATTCAGTATTAAATTTACTACAAGCACGTCAGCAGATCGACGTAACGTGTGGAAATACGGTGACTCAATCAGCCACTATATAAAGAGGACACTTGATCTTCATTTCTGCACATATGCATGTAGCTGGAAAACCTAATTAATAAAGCCATGGCTTTCATTCTTCCACTTGCACCCACCACTACGCTTATGAACCGCCCTTCTTCCATTAGTTCTAATACTCCAACTTCCCACACTTGTTTCCCTAGACCTTTGTTCCCAGTACATCGTTCATTAGTTGAAAAGGTAAGCATGGATCTCCATGCAAAGCAAGAAAGAGCGATGATGAACAGGGTATTAACCAAGACGATGGAAAACTGGACAGGAGAAACATGCTGATTGGTCTTGGAGCTGGAGGGCTGTACGGGGCCACAGGTCTTGGCCTTGGGATCAACCCATTCGCCACCGCTCTTCCGATTCCCACTCGTGACCTATGCGTCCCGACCACGGAGGAGTTGATTGGACTTCATTGTTGTCCACCACCGTCTACTGAAATCATCAAATTCAAGCTACCAGACAAAGTCCCAAATCCACTCCGCACCAGGCCAGCGGCACATAAAGTCGATGAAAAGTATTTAAAAAACTATAAAACGGCCATCGAGCGGATGAAGAACCTCCCCGAGGACGACCCACGTAACTTCTGGAACCAAGCTCAAGTCCACTGTGCCTACTGTGATGGTGCATATTACTATGTTGGCAATGATGGCACCAAGAAAGAAATACAAGTTCACTCCTCGTGGCTCTTTTACCCCTTCCATCGCTGGTACCTCTACTTTTACGAGAGAATCCTTGCCAAGCTCATTGAGGAGATCGATCCAAATTTTGCTTTGCCTTTCTGGAACTGGGACGGTAACGATGGCATGTATTTGCCTTCCATTTTCGAGGAGGACCACAGTGGTTCCCCACTCTTCGACCACTACCGAAACGCCAAGCACCGGAAGCCGGGATTTGTGTTGGACCTCAACTACAATGGCACCGACGACTCCGGCAAAACAGACGAAAAAATTAAAGAGGATAACCTCTGTACTATGCACCGGCAGGTATTATCTGCTTATACTAGTCGGGATTGGTGCCATTTCTTTGGCCACCCTTACAGGAAAGGCGACAAACCTCTCCCCGGTGCAGGAAACATTGAGAGAGTCCCTCACAATACCGTCCACAACTGGACTGGCAACCCCGATTGGGTTGGAGAAGACATGGGAGTCTTTTACTCTGCAGGTAGAGATCCCATCTTTTTCGCGCACCATGCCAACGTGGACCGCATGTGGTACTTGTGGAAAAAAAACTTACACGGCATGGACATCTCCCAAGATGACTGGCTGAAGGCCGAGTTTTTGTTCTACGACGAGGACAAGAAACTCGTTCGAGTCAACGTCCAACAATCTGTCGACACGGACTTTCTCGGGTACCAGTACGAAGATGTTCCTACTCCGTGGATGACACATGATTACAAGGCAAAGCCTCGTAAGTCGTCAAACAAGGCAAAGCCAAACGTCTCTACGTTCCCGGTGAAATTGGACTCCAAGGCAAGTGTTAAAGTGGAGAGAGCATCTTTAAAGCGGCCCGCGAACGAGAAGGCAGAACGAGCAGAGGTGTTGTTGATCGAAGGGATTGAGTTCCCTGGTAAGCAGGCTGTGAAGTTTGATGTGTATGTCAATGACGATGCAGACACGGAGAGCGGGCCTGGCGACTCTGAGTTTGCTGGCAGCTTTGTTCACGTCCCACACGGGCACAGCCATACTATTAAGACCAATATGACATTAGGGATTACGGATCTGTTGCAGGACTTGGAAGCTGAAGATGACAGCCACGTGGTTGTGACTTTGGTGCCAAGGTATGGGAAAGGGCCTATCACCATTGGTGATGTCAAGATTGAGCTTTCTCATTGTCCCCTCCTCTGATTCTTTTCTCGGCCTTCTCGATCCACTGGATCTGTCTCCATGCATGCTTTCTACGTATCCTAGCTACCCTTAATAAATTGCATGTATGCTTTGATCAGAGCACTGCGACGTTTCTGCTGCCTTTCATTTCCATCCTTCATTACTTTCACTTCTTGTTTGTGTCAGGTTAAGTTCTTGTATATGTGTAATGCATGCGTCGGTCAAGACCACGCATGTACCACAGTGCATGCTTCCGTGGGAGATCATTTATGTTGGTTGTTGCTAAATAAACCTTATGTTCAGTGTGTTTAAGTTGCTTTAATTTGCTTTTCGTCCCTCTCTCTCTTTTTCCTAATGGCGATTCATATATACTCCAACTGCATTTGATTCGGTGTATGTCTCATTATATGTCTTAATTTTTGATGATTTTTGTTATAGAGGGATGGCCCGGATAGGGCACTTAATGATATATGATCAATCGAGCGAAAACTAATTAAATTCAAGACTTAAACCTAAAACTTAAGCGTAAATGAATACACACGTGCTAATTAGAACCTATATATGGTGGCTGGTTGACTGACACAATATATATGACACATATTTGATTACATAAGTATAGACACCAACATAGAAGATGAAGACGGATTAGGAAGTGAAGAACTTTAAAGTACCATCAGAGGCTGCTGAGAGGCCGTGGGAAAATTGGTTGAGACCTTTATGAACTGGTTTAACAAGCACGTGATAAACAATGAAATAAAACTAGGTCAGTAACTATTGAATTAATAGAACACAAAGAAGAAGATTTTGTTATGTAAATTTCAGTGAAATAAATGTTCACCAATAAATTAAATTTCGGAAAATTCTATTTTAGTCCTTGTCTAAGATTACTTTTTGAATAAAACCTTGTCTAAGATTAAAAACTAATTTTAATCCTTGGCATTTAATTGTAATTTTTTAATATTAAATCAGTGGTAATAATTATTGAGCTTTTTGTTTGTAGGTTATATATTGATTCCCATAAATACTAAAAATGTTATTTATCATTGTTCCCACCAGGGGTGGGCAAACGGGTATAGGAACCGCGGGTCGGGACGGGTAATCACGGTTCGGGGCGGGTACGGGCCGGTTCCTAATATTTTAGAGAACAAACGGGGCGGGCCGGGCCGGGCCCTTTTTATTTACGGGGCGGGCCGAGTCCGAATACTTAGAAAAACGGGTACCCGGACCGACCCGTTTCTAATTATAATGAACGGCCGAGATTGAATGATAACCTATCATCCAATCTCAACCGTTGATTTCTACCCTAGTTTCTACCCGAGTCCAAGGTTCTAGAATTCATTCTTTGTATCAGCTGCCTTTCTATCTCCCACTGTCTATCTCTCTCTCTCTCTCTCCCCCTCTCCCCAAACCTTCTTCTTCTTCTTCTTCTTCTTCAAGTTCTTAATCCCAGATGGGTTTTCCACAAATCATGCATTTTTAGCTTTTCGCCCAAATACCCAATCTGGGTTTTGCTAATTTTTGCTGCGAGGACTGGACCTATGAGAGCGTCATCTTCTCGACGCCGAGGAGGTAAAGGCTTTCGTCGAGGATCGATTGAGAGAGCTCCTGAGAGATTGATTGAGTTTGCTTGATGGGATTTAATTTTTCAGTTTTTTTTTGTCAATCACCTAAAGTTAGAGAGATTGGTTTTTGGGTATTTGGCTGCTTTTTTGTGAGTTATTTTCTATGTGTGTTAATATTTGTGGAAAAAGGATAGTGAAATCTGGGAAAGGTGGCAAATTTGGAGATGATGAGATTGGAATCAGATTAGTAGAGAAAAATGGGGTTTTTGTAATTTGATTGGGGAATTTAGCTGCTTCAGATCTGTCTGCCATTTGAAAAATTGGGTATTGAATATTAAAGGGGTGTGTTTTGTTTTGTTCTCTTCCATTAGCGAGTCGGAGAGCAGAGAGGGATGCAGTCCGAGACGGAGCATGTGCCACCAGAGTCGGAAAGAATGGAGGCATTGACTGCGAGGATGTAGGCCATGGTGAGAACTTGGAGGTGCCGGCGCGGGGCTCAGTGGTGAAAGTGGAGTTGCGCTCGGCGGAGAAGTTGTGGTGCGGCAACGAAGGCGGCATGGTGGTGGTTCTGGAGTCCTTTCCGTGGCGGTTTAGCAAAAGCAAAAGAAAAAAAAAAAAAAACAAACAAGGACCCGTGGACCCGGCCTGGACCGGCCCGTTTTAAACGGGCCGGGTTCGGTCCGATTCCTATAGGGAAATATGTTGTACCCGGCCCGGTCCGGCCCGTTTCTTTTAACTTCCGGTCCGGTCCGGTTCCTTCAAATTTAGGCCCGGCCCGGCCCGTGCCCAGCCCTAGTTCCCACAATAAAAAAGTCATATATTATCATATATATGTAACATATGTATGTTTAGATACTATAATTACGTACCAACACATTTGTACAGATACATTCATACCAAAACTTACGTACCAATACTTCTGTACCTATGAGTAAAATAAGGTACCTAAAGTTGTGTTCCGATACATTCGTACCGAAACTTATGTACCGATACTTCCGTACCTATGAATAAAATAAGATACCAAAAATTTATGCATAAATTGTTTTTGTTTTGTTGTTGAATTTTTTTAATAATAATAATTTGAATTTTGAATGAATTTGTATCTATTAATATGATTGGAGCACAAAAAATAGACATTAATTATGAATGGGTAAAGAATTTCGAATGGTAAGTTTATAAATAATAATAATAATAATAATAATGTGCTATAATTACTTAAATCACTGGCGAAGGCACCATGAGACTAGGGATGGCCGAGGCCTATCCTGACTTTTATGCATTTGGAAATTATGCATCTTTCATTTGCTTGAAGCCCTGCTCTTCAAATTCAAAGCATAACCCCCATTGGTCCATTTCACAATTGAATTTAATATTTTATCTATCTCCCTAATACAAATTAATAGCATTTCAAATCAAAGCAACAATTCACCTTTCTTTGAAGAGTAATAGTTCAGTTTTAGCCATAAAAATTAAGAAACAGTCCTCCTTTACAGTGTAGCCAGACTCCAAAGCTAATCCTCTTTCTTTTTGAAATCTCATACATTTTATCATCCAAATCCGAAATCTTGTCAACAAATAAGTCTCAAATTTCTTTAATTCTCTATTGTTTCCTCTCTATTCTACACTTACATGAGAGTTAAGATCGTTCGTTTAAGTTTTTACTGATCTCACAGTAATTTAATAATATAGGAGGCGAGGTTTTAAAACAACGATACTAAAATATGAAAACTCGCGTGTAATTTTTGTGAATGAAATATTATCGATGCATATATATTTTGGAATTTTAATTACCCTTGATGTATCCTTTTTTAAGAACCTTTGTAAGAGGCCTCTCCTCACAAAAAATTCTGGCTCCGCCACTGCCACAAATTGCACACATTGCAGGTGACTCATCAAAACTGGATGAATTAAGAAGAGTGACATGTGTCAGCATCAGAAACCTACGTCAAACAAATCAAATCAAGTGCAAAAGATAACAAATTAACCATATACAATCTGATCCAATTATATCAATTGGGGTTTAATTTCCTAAATAAAAAAAAATTATGAGCTAAATTAAATAATTTGCTCAAATTAAAGCACATCAGAAAATCAATCCCACAAATCACAGGATTCAAATTGAGTTTTCTAAACGAAGACTCAATCCCTTGCCTATAAATACTAGGCTCATTTTCAAAACACAGACTTTAGCAGGGCCGGTCTAGAGTTTTTTGAGGCTCGGGGCGATGCCACAAAATGTGCCCTCATTTTATATAAGAAAATTATTTGTTTTCACACGTAAGACATCGATAAAATTATACTTAGAAAAACACTTCAAACTTATAATTTAGAAACACAGAAAAACTAATTTATTTTGTATCGTGAGAATGAAACAAAAAAAAAACTCCGGGTTTACAAGTAGATAGATATGAGTTTTGTTTTCCATCTGAACTTTTAAAGTGTTTTTGTATGAATCGTGATGTGTTTTTTCTTATTTACTAACCTTGTCAATATGGGACTAAAAAAATAATGATATTTTTTAGTCTTTAGTTGATATGTATAAGTAATAAATGGGTACTAAATTAAACTTTTTTATGACACGTCATATGATTTGTAAATTTGGTCAACACATTACTCTTTGTTGAAGATTAGATTGTTGAAGATTAGACTTGAATTTGAACAAATGTTTTAAAAATAACAACCCACATAGCTATTAGCTACTAATTAAAAATAAATTAACAACAAAAAAAAAATCGTAAAAATTGTAAAGTAAATAAGCACACATGGTGTTTTGAACCCAAGACCTCCTCATTAATTTTAAACAACAAAACCACCTGTTCTAGTTATATTTCTTTGTCATTGAACCAAATTTTATTAATTTATACTCTTATGAAAAAATATATAAATATACCGTCTTAATAATTTTGGTGCCCCCAATTATTTTGGGCCCTGGACGGTCGCCCTTCCCGCACTGGGCCTGGGCCGGCCCTGGACTTCAGAGAAATGAAGCAATTCCAAGCCTTTGTAGAAACTTTGACCCGAAAAAAAAAGAAAAAGAAAAAGGCCTTTGGAGAAAATCATAAAGCTCTTTTGCCAAAGCAAACACCAAACACCAAACATTTGTGTTCTTCATCAATCTCACGGAGGATTAACAAGCACAACAAATGCACGTGCCAGTTCCTCCACACCAAAGCCGAAGATCACGACCACACTACTCGTGGTTCCGATTTGTTCAAGATCAAGTCTCGACAACCCTTTGTTGGAAAATATTAGTATTTAGATTTATTTTAATGTTTGGTATTTTGGGCTTAGCCCGTTAGTATTAGAGTTTCGTTTCCTTGCCTATTAGGGTTAGGTTAGTTTTCTATATATATGGTACTTTGTAACTCTATAGAATAGTACGTTAGTCACAATGTAGCCTTTTAAAGTTTTGTAGCCGTTTCGTCATTTTCGTTTGTTTAATATTATTCTTATTAGTTTGTAGTATTGGTTATTGTGCCCTCTGATATTCAACTCCCTTGACCAAATCACATCTAGTTCAAGAGTAGTGCTCGCCATCCTTAGATCAAACTCAATATTGGAGATCGAATTAGAGAAAATTATTTTCTTGTAAAGAATATTCCCTAAACATTTATTTAATACAAGTATTACTTTGTAAACGTGTTCTTGTTTTATTTGTTGAAAAACTTTCATGTTTACAAGAGTATAAATCCCAATTAAGAGAGGATTTCAGAGAAAAAAAGATACGACTACCTATTGGCTCGACGTTGTTTCTTTTCTACGACGAAAACGCGAAGCTTGTGAGCTGTAAGGTTCGGGACAACATCCATCCTGCGAAAGATCTTCGTTATACTTACGAGCCTGTTGCTGTTCCGTGTCTGTTCACAGTGGCGAAACCAGGATTTACCGAGGGGAGGGGCGAAATTCAAAAGAGTGCAATGATCAGTCGAAGCGGTTGCTTTCACATTGGAGAGTGCAAAGTTTTGAGACAATATTCATAGTTGAAAATAGTTTCTCTACCAAAGCGGTTGTAAGCAATAATATCAAAGTCAATGTAAGCAGAAAGTACATCAAATTTAGTTTCCAAAAAAGTAACACAAAAAAAAAGTGAAAACAAAATAGTTATCAAACAAGTTTTTGTTTTTAATATAATAACAGCTACATTTATAATTAGTACGAGTTTCCTTGGTTTTAGTATAAAATAAAATTATTAGGGCACTAGTTTTATATATAATAGACATGTGGGTGAGATCAGCGGCGGATCCAGAATTTTAACATAGGATGGTCCTACTATAAAAGCTTTAGAAAAAAAAAAACGAAAATAACATTGAAAATAAATGGCAAACTACAACTTCGACAAAAAATATATATGAACTAACACTGTAACACAATCTTCGACAAAATAAAATAAAATATTGTAACACAATCCAAGTAATATCAGAAAATCATAACGAATGAACAATAAATATGTATGAACTAACACTAAAATAGATATGAAAAAATCCTAAGAAATTAACAATAAATAAGGCTGAACTTAGTTTAAAACCCGTTAATGTGTGATTGTTTGACTTTTTATCAAAAACCCTTACCAAAGACCATTACCAAAGACCCTTACATATATGTATGCTTGGGTGGCGTGAGGATTCCTCACGTGAATGGCTTTGCATAGTTAAGTAAGTATATTATAAAGTTGATAATTAAGTATATTATATTTGATATGAGTGACAGATAATTAAATATATTATATTTGATAAAGTTGAATTTGATTGAAAGGACTAATGAAAAGCCATGGCTTTGCATAAAATAGATATATATGTATGAAAACAGATAACTTTTGTGGTGAGTGCTACTGTGCTATCACGTGAATGGCTCTCACATGGGTTTTAAATTTTTTTTAATGACTTGGCTCAAAACGACGTCGTTTTGGCCAAGTCATTTAAAAATAAAATGTTTTCTTCTTCCTCCTTCAGTCATGCACAGCGCAGCAGCCATGGCTGCTGCTCTTCATCCGCCCCTGGCCATGAATTCCGACGAGAGCGGAGGGGCTGAACCAGTCCTCCTAGGCGTGTTTTCCGGTGAGAGGAGTGGCGCCACTCCTCGCCCTCACGTAGCTTCGCCACTGTCTGTTCACAAAGCCAATTCGCTCGTAAGCCAAAGACCAAGACCAAAGCCAAGGTGTCTGTTCATCAACAACTACGTCATAGAATTTACGAAATATGGTCTAAATTAATGGTCTCCATAGCATTACCTTTATCTTAGCGTATACGTACCCCTTCACATATTTATTTGCAGATATGCAGCTTGAGTGAAAATTTCTTTTTAAGAACACATATGTGAATAAAAACATATATATATATATATATATATATATATATATATATCTAATGGTCGATGTTGCGTTATTTAAAAATAAACAAATTAGTTAATTAATAAATGAACTGTGTACCTGTCTGTGTAGAGTAATCCATATGTATGCTTGAATCCTGATATAAGCTACTCAAGGCCCGGAAGCTAGGATTGAAGAGAAAAACACCCAGTCATATTAATCCAATATATCAAAGTTATACTTCCAAATGTAAGCTTTAAGATAGAAAAATCACTTACTACCTTGAGCAGTCGAGCTTCTTCAATGGCATAAAGCTTTTAGCATGAGATCGACTGCATCACAACTAAAATTTTCTCTTGGAAACTACATAAGGAATAGCACACATACCTATAACGTTGAGAAAGTACGCCAATTTTTTCCTTCTGCACGTTCATGTTTAAAATTAATCCTCAGATGAACTTGCCCACAATGAAATGCAATTTGAGGTAGTCGAGTGTTCCATTTCCATCCTATGGAAATTACTACTAAACTTTGAGGTGGCAGATCCATGAAGAATTTTACTTTTAAGATTGTTTCCTTAGCATTTCTCTTAGCTATAATAACGAGGAAATACTTCTTGTATCAAACAAAGGAGACAGAAAATCAACAACAAATAGCATCACTGAGCCAGCAAGATTGAGGTGGCCATGAAGAGGAAAGAGAAAATACACTCTTTTTTTCTCGTAAGGACAGAGATAATACATTCAATAAAGGGTACTGATGCTTATATGCAAAGCTGATACATGGTCGTATTTATTCCGTACAATGCCAATATTACCCCCCGTTAGTACACTTTCAAGACACTGTACTCCAGTGTATGCACAATGCAGTACGTTGTACTCCTCATTTTTTTGGGAAATTCGATACTGGTCTTCGTATCTTCTTTATTTTCCTTGTCCTCATTGTGCCGCATGTCTAAAATACTAATTATAGGTAATCTTTTCATTTAATTAAATCTGATGTAAAAGAAAGATAATTAAATGTCATTTAGTACTATAATCTAGTGATATTCCTCTTCAGTGTAAAAAATTTATAATTAAAACCGTTCAATTTTTTAATCTTCATTTGAATATTATCTGTACAGAAAAATTATTCGAATTAGAGATCGTTTATGCATTCAAATGTATGAAATACATTGACAGTGTGAGTACTAATTAATATATTTTTTATGAAGTACAATTATTTAATACATTTGAATGACCAAATGATCTATGATTCAAAATAAATATTAAGATATTAAATATAATTATGAAATTAATAAAGTAAAGATACATGACCTCTTGAAGGATGCATGAGACCATCTCCAAATGAGATATTAAATTTCAAACCTAAAATTTAAATTTGAAGGCTTATGAGGCACTTTGATATCTAATATATATATTTGTGATAGGGAATTGTTATTGGCACTCCAAAATTCTCATTCTACACTCCAAACTTTCTATATTTAGAAAGAAAAATACATTTGTGAGGAGTGTAGAATAAGATTTTTGGAGTGCCAATAACACTTCCCTTGTGATATGCCAAATTTTCAACCTAAAACAAACATTTATATTTATTTTCTTTGCATTGAAAATGAAAGAAAATGAATAAAAATAATTAAATATTGCATTGGTAATGAAAAAAAAAAAACAAAAAGGCAATGCTTTAAATCAATAAAAAAAATTAATAAAAAACTTTTAATAATTAATTAAATTTTTTTTGAAGGCACTATCAAATTTGGCCAAGGGGGAGAGATGTCTTTCCATGTTATGCCACATCAGATTCTCGGTTGGAGAACATTACTGCTGTCTTTTATTATTATTATTGCTGATTTTGATATCTTATTTGGAAAATCTCTAAGCGGAAGACGATGACAACGAGCCTCTAACTTGGGATAATAGACTTGCTGGAGGACTTGGGTGCCGACGGTGACGGCAATATTAAGGTTACCTTGGTCCCGAATTATGTCAAACGGCCCATTACTATCCGTCAGATCAAGATCGAGTTTCTGAAGTAGGAGTGCGTAGAGAGATATTTCAGGTGTGCTCAGATGATTTCACGTGCAAATGATGCAGAGTTGAAAAAAAAAAAACTTAAATTAAGTTTTCTTATGTTAATCATATATTTAATTTGTTGCTTGCATTGTTGTTTTTGGAGAAATCTTGTAGTGTCGGAAACCCGGTTTGGTATACCAAATGTCATAAGACAAGTGGTTGAATTTTGTTTTTCAAGTATCCAACTACTTGTATTATGACACTTAGTATGCCAGACAGTATTCCAGTCACACTGAAAAATTACACTTGTTTTTGTTATATTGTCTCCCATTAATGAATTATGTAATTCTGTTCTCCTTTGCTGATTAGCAACAAATATCAGAAATGATTATCCTGATTGGTATTAAAAAAATATAATTATTATTTCTCACCCTCCAAAACAAAAGCATTTACCACAACAAATTCAATCTTGCGCAGGCCCAACCCAACATGATTATCATATTAGATTGGGCTAGCCCGGTAATTTGGAACAAACGGGCCTGACCCAGATCACCATTTCTTTTGTTTAATTAATAGGGATCACCAATTTGATCATTGTATGGTGCGGTGATATAGCTTCGACCTAAGCCCAGTTTTCTGTGGTCTGGTTAGTGGGTTTGGAGGGTGAGTCATGCTTTGATTATTAATAATTGACCCATTTTAAAAGGATGGGGTGCAATGTGCAAAAACCAAAACTTTGTGACCCATTTTAAAAATGACTTCTAACGTTGATGGTGTAAAATATATCTAACCCAACAAAAAATCAATGTTAAATCGCTCGCTAAATTAAGAGAAATAGGGGGAGGGTTTAATTCAGACACAGTAAATTAAAGAGAAGACTCTAACCACCAAGATAATCAATCACTTGGTTAGCTTCACATGATTGAAGGCATTGCAAAATATAAGGGGAGTATAAAAAAATAGTATAATCAAGGAAAGAGTTTATGGTAAATGGTTTAATTACTATTTGTCCGTTCAATTATGGATTTATTGTGCAAATTATTGAATGTTTAAAGAACAATATCGACAATTCATACATGGTTAACGCAAATATATTTTCTTTAAAAGTGACTAGTTAGTGGCTTTGTCACGATAGTTCATATTTTTTTGGGTCAAGAAGATTCACTAAAGCATTTCAACCTCTCCTTGATGTGCCATATAAAATACGGGTCTGAAATTTGTCACTAATAACTAGACCAGCGCATAGTAATTGTTTAACACAAATAATTAGCTACGAAAAGATATACTATATATGGTTAAACAAGTTGTATTTGTAAATGATAAATCTGGATACATTTTTATGAAAGAAAAGAGCGAAAATTGGGGCTCTCTTCTCCTCTTCTCATCCAGATCTATATGTGAAAATGAAACGGTCTTAAATTTTGTCAATGTGACAGATTTCTAACCCCATTATCCCACTTTAAATGCTATAATAGAGACTTCTACCTTTCACAACCACAAGTTATTGTCGGTATATTAAGTGTCATAATAAAAATGATTAAATTTTTTTTTAAGTATCTAACCACTTGTAGTATGACACTTGGTGTACCAAATCGTGTTCTCAACACACTGAAAAATCTCTTGTTAGTATGATCTTCCCACTTGAATGCAGATCTGAGCAATTGTCATTACATTATCATGTGATTCATAAGCCTTTAATACAAAATATCATTGTCCTTGCTCATCAATATTTTGCAACAACTTTTATTACAGTCGTTTTAATGAATCATTTTAGCATGTGTTCCAAATTATAATTTAAAGAATGAAATGAAATGACATAACATGTGAGGAGTCAAATCATACATACTGAAAAATTTATAATTGTTACGTTTTATTTTATGCAACGTGAAATAAACAAATAAAACTGAAAAAAAAAACACTTCTATCATCTCCGTTTATTTTATTAATATTTCGATACACTTAAACATTTGCAGAGAATTACAATCACCCGTACACTTGAGAACCATTTCGGACAACGTTTTGTATCCTCAAAACAAATTATTATATGTGACTCGTTGTCTTACTTAGTCCAAGTCCCCACCTTGTATTCGGAAAAAAAAAAAAAAAACAAAAAAACGACAACGACGAAATAAAATTGTACGGAAGTAAAATAAAAGGACTATAACAGCGGTGAGGCCCACAATACTTATGACTTTACCTAATACTAATAGCCTAATCCAGTCCAGCAGGGATAAATGAATGCTGCACAGTTAGTGGGCCTAATTGGCGAGCCCAGCACTTATGACTTACACTGCTTCTGCACCAGATTATCACCGCATGTGCGGTTATTGCTTCATGGAGCCGTGTTTCCGACAAATAATATTACTAAATTTAAATATCGTACCGTGTTTCTGATATACTAAAAATCTCTTATCCTGCGCATATGAATTGCAAAATCGTATATGGCATATGCCTAAACTTCCATTACACTAATGACCGGATGTATGTCTCTAACAATGTTAAAAATTAATTTCAATTGGATAACTAAATATATATATATATATATATGTATGTATGTATATTTTTTTTAACAATTGATATTATTTACACTAAAGGGGAGGAAGTGGGCTTAGCCTCACAATGGGCTAGTAATAATGTGGTTCAAATTCGCTTTGGCGATAATTGAACCTAAGAACTTTCACTTACAAGTGAAGAAGAATATCACTAGATCGTAGTATTAAGTGGCCGGATAACTCAATATATTGGACGAACATTAGGGATAAAGGGAGCGTAGGGCCACGGAGCACTTACCCCCTCTCAAACTTTTTATTTGAAACTTTTAGTATTAATCTTTGTTAACGTCAAAATGTTTATTGAATTTTTAAATGTCCCTTCTCTTATTTTTGCTTGTCTAAAAACATGTTGAGTTGCAAATCTTTGTTAATATGAATGTGTGTTCAGATTATTAATATAACAAGTAAAGAAAGTATTAGAGAAAAGAGCGACAAAATTCGGGTTTTTGTTGCAAGTTTAACAAATCAGCTTGATTTGTGCTCGCTCTTAGTTAAATTTGTATCTTCTACTTTCATTTAGACACAAAAATATGCAAGTGGGTACCAATCTCTTCATTCAACATTTCTTCAATACTATGGTTTATAGTATTCAAGCTAAATCCAAGACAACAAAACGAGTTTAAGAAGATTAAAACCACTTTAGGTCGTGAAGATGTTTTAAATATTGTTATTAACTTGTACAAACGTTTTTTTTGTAACCTAATAACTCTAGGTCTAGCACAGCTGCAAAGGTTTGATGCAAATGCACAAACTTTCTTAAGTTTGCTACGTGTAGGGTTACACTGACCTCACCCAAAATCGTGTATAAATTTTCCCTATCCGTTATAATCTAAGTTGCCATATTTATTTGTCAACGATAGTAGTTCAGTTGGTAAGGGCGTACTTGTGGCACGATAGTTAGTTTAGTTGGTAAGGGCGTACTTGTGGCTAACCTTCAATTAAAGTTTGATCTTCGCTGCCAGCAGTTCTCGTTGGTGCACAATATATAAATTCATAAGTAAATTTATACTGATAGCAGCTAGCAGTTATGTACCACGCGTAAATCCTTCCGACTTAAGGTTGTGGGTATGTCATAACGCTAGTGGCGAGAGTATCCAATTCACCCGCCCCGCGCACGGCCATCCAAAAAAAGAAAAAAACTTTTCTTCACCAAAAAAAAAAGTTGCCATATTTATTTATTAATGAACATGTTATTAATTTTTCTTGAACTTTAAAAAAAAAACAAAGAACACATTTATTATCCTTAAACAAGAGTAACGGTGGCAAAGTTTTAATACGAGTAAAAATAATTGTGTACAGAATAGATAAATGGAAAACATGACGTCTTTTGTGATAGACGTTGACGCATCAATTTTTTTTTTTTTTGGATAACCGAAAATGAGTAGATTCTCTCTTCTCGCATTCTTTTTCTTTTTCACTTTCACTTTTATCTCTCTCTACAAAGAAGTATGTTAACGTGACTTCATCGTAAATAAAATGGGACAAATGCAGGGCTGGCCTTGAGGGTAGTCGGGGTAGGCGGTCGCCTAGGGCCCCCAAGCTCGGGGGGCCCCCAATTTTTTTTATACATCCTTCATATAACATATAAATATAAAGAAACGTAAGAAACATTACAATTACTTCCGATGGTGCAGCGGAAACAGAGCCGTTTCCTTGGGGTGAGCATTTCGAAACTCCTTGTAGGCATTAGTTTTTGCATTTTTTCAAATCTATGACATTAATGGCCCCAATCGGCCAAATCCATTTTTTTTATTTTTGCTTTTGAAAGTAACCTCCAAAAACAAACCAAAAAATAAAAAAATAATCATAACTTTGTAATTCTTTTTCTTTCAACTTCCCCGTCTTTCCATTTCTATTGAATGTTTAAGCAACTATCACTTGGTCTGAAGATTATAATTTGAGGTAACCGAAACTTTGAATTTAAATTTTCTTTTTCAATAATTTATTGTTAAACTATGTTATTCTAAAATTTGATTCGTTAGTGTGATGTTGATTTTAGAAAGAACACAAGCGAACCACTTGGCGTTGTTGAATTATTATATTCGTTAATCAAATTTATTGTTTTTTACTCTCTTGATCATCAAGTTTTATTGTTCTTCACTCTCAATCTTAGACTCTTAACTGCAAACACTTTGTGCATTTGCGTCTAAAGACATGTAATATTTAAGTAATGTTAGTATATCTTTTTTCTTTTGATATTAATTTTTAATGATATTCGATGAAGAAATAAACTTTTTATGTAGTTAGCGAATTCTTTTTACTACATACCAATATACAAAGAGTCGAAGGTCCGAGAACTTTAGGGCCCCCACTTTGTAGACTCGCCTAGGGCCCCCAAATTCTCAGGGCCGGCCCTGGACAAACGAAGAGGAGGATTTGAAGAAGAGAGACTACTCCAACCCAATAAAAATTACATATTGTACATAGTTATAGTGATCAAGGTGCTTGGAAGAAGAAGAAAAAAAATTTTGAACCTATAATTTGTCTCTTTACATCTAATTTCTCTTCACATCTATATTTTATTTTACTTCTTTTTACATCCAACGATTATGGCTGAATACCCTCATCATAATATAATTACGGTCCTCTGATTTCTTTGGTAATGCTAGAAAAATTAATTTGTAGACTAAATTTTATAAACTAAATGACATAGAAGCTGACGATTGAATAAATATTTAAGTGTTGATTAACGTTTATTGGTGACACATCATTTAGCTTGCAAACTTAGTCTACAAATTTAATTTACTTGGCATTACTCTATTTCATTATACATCCAACATTTTTTTCCAAAAAGGGTAAAAGTTAAAAAACTTATTGCCACTACTTCCCTGATTCTGCCGAACTCCCTGCGGCGTCCCTCTCTTTCTATCTCTTCAGTCTGATTGCCAACAATGATGGAAAAACAATAACAACAAATTAAATAATAATAATAATAACCCACACATATTTTTCCAACACCAATAGTCCCACACGATCTGCACACTTATGTGTTCAATTTTTAAAAGAAAAGATGAAGAAACCGAAAAGAGGAAAATGTGAGAGACGGGAAATTTTTCATTGTGATCGAAACACGGATAGTACATCACGTGTTTTTATATAAGTGGTGGGAAATTGTATTTTTTAAGTTATTAAATTTTTAACGCACATATCCCACCATTTGTATAGTGACACATGGTGTACCATCTTGTGTTTCGGTCACATTGAAAAATCTCTCGTGAGAGACAAGGGTAAAAGGGGAAGAGAGAGGAACGGTGAGAATGGTATTGGATTAGACTAGAGGTTTTTTTAATATTGAAATGCATTTTTGTCCTTATAGGTAACTTCATAATGAAGTATATTAGACTCTTTGCATTTAATTTTTAAGTTGGGTGTAGACAGACAAACTTTGAGTTTGATCAAAATTCCCAAAAAAAAAATAAAAAATACAAGGACTTAATTGGCATTACAAAACAATACAGAAAATGAACTTGTCAATGTCAATTGGCATGTAAAGAGTCATTTCATATATTCCTCCTAAACCATATTTGTACCACTTCGTAAGCTCAATCTGTTTGAGTGACACTACTCTTACCATGATTTTCATATCACATTTGTACCACTTCTTTAGTAGAGGTAGAGCCCACCAAGACATGGAGGTTCCATCTCTATTCGAAAGGTGGTATAAATGTTATAAGCATAAAAAAATGTGATAAAAATAACTTTTTTGTATTTGTTTTAACGAGGTGATGAATCATGATACTATACTCTCCCAAAATCTGATATCCCAAACATGACTCATTTAAAAAATTGAAAACAATCTAATTTTGCAGAATTTGGACTCACGGTTACACGTTATAAAAGAGGAGCAAAGCCATGGCTACTGCACCCTCTCCCACTGGTTCTACCACCACCATGGGCACTTACTCTTCTCTGATTATCTCCAACAATTCCTACTCCGCCTTCCTCCTAAACAAATCCCAACTTTCCTTCTCTGGAGAAAGCAAGCGCTACATTGCACGTAGATCATCAATCTCGGCGCCACCACCCTTGCCCCGAAACCATTGGCCTTCGCCGACCCGCTGGCCGCACCCGACCTAACCAAATGCGCGCTGGCCGAAATCACCACCGGAGGTGAAACTGTGGCTTGTTGCCCACCGGTCACCACAAAGATCAAAACCTTCACCCCTGACCAGTCCATCCCAATGCGGACCAGGCCCGCTGCCCATCTGGTCACGGACGAGTACTTGGCCAAGTTCAAGAAAGCTCAAGCGCTCATGCGTGCCCTACCCGAAGACGACCCACGTAGCATGGCGCAACAAGCCAAGGTTCATTGTGCCTATTGCAATGGGGCTTATCCACAAGTAGGGTTTCCTGACATCGACATCCAAGTCCACTTTTCCTGGCTTTTCTTTCCCTTCCACCGCATGTAGTGTATTTCTAACGTTGTTACTTTAGGGTTCTTTAGATTTAAGCCCTTGCAACTCTTAAACTCTAGACAAAAACCCACATATATTATAACTTCTAAATAAAACCCAAATTTTAAATATGATGTCATGTTGGATAAAAGATGTCCACGAATTTGTGTTTATTTACAAAATCATGCCACCAAATCTCTTATACGTTTCTTTTAGACATTTAATTTGTTTAATATATTTTTAGTTTTGTGTGAACTTCTCCAATCCAAAACCTAATTAGATCAAATATATACGGACAAATATTCTACATTTATGTATACTAATACCATAAAATAAGTAGGTAAATTAATTTTGTTTCAAATTTAAAAAGTAGGCACATTAATTTTCATGTAATTATACAATAGGTAAATTATTTTCATAAAATTAAACAATAAATATTGTTTTCAAAAAATTAATTTTCATAGTAGGTAAATTATTTCATGTAACTATATAGTAGGTAAATTATTTTCATAAAATTAAACAATAGATATTGTTTTCAAAAAATTAATTTTCATAGTAGGTAAACTATTTTCATGTAATTATAATGTAGGTAAAAAAATTAAACAATAGATATTGTTGAAAATAAACACTAAATTAGGTATATTCAAATTGAAATTTATTGTCAAAATTAAAAAAAAAATCCAAATTAATTCCTCCATCTAGAACCATATTTCATGGCTACTAGACCTTGCCAAATTCAATGCACGTGATCAATTAAAACAAAATTACAAGAACTTTCCATACTAGCTTAGATGGGGTATATTAGGGATCCAAAAAATATAAAAACGGACATACAAACTTAATTTGGTAAGTTGCTTAGTTGGATCCTAATCATTGGGTTTTATTCGGATAAATATTATATGATGGGCTAGAGGCTAGAAAAAATGAGTTTGGAGGGGAAAAGTTAAATTTTCAGATTAAATAATGTTCCGGACTTAATGGCCTGCGTGCTTGCATGCATGGCATGCATGCATCCGTTGCTCTAGTGTTATTTAATGTGATGTGTACCAGTGATTTGGATCAGAAGCCATGCAGTTGTATATGCTGGCTTTCCAGACTTTCTTAATACGAGTTTGTGTAATTAATATTCCACTGTTTACTTGCATGTGGAAAGTGTCCGGTTCATCAATAAATGTGTATGGTCGATGTGTTTGAATGCGTTTCTATATCTATTGACTTGCATGAGTGAATTTCTTTTATTCACTACCCTAAAAACAAGTCAAGTCACATAGTGTACTATTAATTCATCTGTGAAAAAACGAATTGTGATTCTTTATTTGTTGTTTGCTAAAAGATCATTTGATAGCCATTTCGTTTTCAATTTTTATTTTTTCGAAAACTGAAATTTTGTTTAGTAATTATTTTCACTTTTCAAAAAAATGATAACCGAAAACCAAAAAGTGAAAATTCAAGGCCAAATTTTAAAAATAGGTAATGTTAGAAAGACTAAATTTGTAGGTAATAAGAACGATTACGTTTATCGATGCTTAAATAATAAACTCATCATCATCAACTTCCAGTCTTTTAGTTTTTAAAATTTTGTCTACAAATTTAGTCTATCTAGCATTACCTTTTAAAAACTCATGAAAATAGTTTTCAATTTTTTTTAACTAAAAAGTGAAAGTAGTTACTAAACAAAATTTCAGTTTTCAGCTTTCAAAAAAGTAAAAAACAAAAGCTGAAAACGAAATGGTTATCAAACACCCCCTAAAGAAATTCATTCTTAGTGATAATAAGGAGAGACTAGAGATAGAGAGATTCCGTTTTGTCCAAAAAAACGAGATAGAGAGATTCCTATACTTAGCTGTGAGATTTTCCTATATATGATTTTCATTAACAATTAAGATTGAAATGATTACAAAGAAAAGAAGATCAAGTATGGTTATTTTTATTTTGTAGAGTGTAGACTTTATAACTATACATTCACAATAACATGAGTAATGCTATATTTATCACATTTTTCATATCACATTTGTACTTTTTCTCTAATAAAGGTAGAGTCCATCAACACATGTGGGTTCCATTTGCCGATCAACACATGTAGGTCTCATTTCTATTAGAAAATAATACAAATATGGTACGGAAACTATGATAAGATCGCAATTTTTAATACTCAACTATCCATATACCCACCCCATCCCTTTTGTGTAGATAATATCGTTTGTTCAAAAAAAAAATGAACTTGTCATAATCATTGAATCCATTTACCATGAACAAACAGTTTACTAAACTTGCCGAATTTTCATCGAGGCCAAGTGTACTGCGGTTTAGGCCAAAGTAAGGGTATTTTACATACCCCCTTATCCTCACCTTCTACCCATTCACTACAAGAAAACATGGATTAAGTGACCGAATTTTTTGTGGCGCGTGAAAATTCATCACATATAGGTAAAACAAGTGACGCTTTTTAAAAAAGCGTCACTTTAAGATTTTTGCAGGACACCAAAATATTTTGCATCACTTATACTTTTGGATTCGCCACAAAAAAATGGGCGGGAAAGTTTACCTCCAATCGAAATTTTAATATGTGACGCAATGTTAAATTCATCACATAAGAAGAGGGAAGGCCACCTGGCCATTCCTCACATATAATATTGAATTAAAAATAAAAAATATAGATGCAATTATCAAAACCCCCAAATAACAAAACCTATCCATTTATTCTCATTTCTTCCCAGTCTTCAGCACCTATTCGTCTACTCCTTCAACCTAACTTCGACAAACAGCTACTTGGTGGTTGCCAGCAACGGCGACTACCACCTCTCATTCGTCTCCCTCCTTCAGCCATTCTCCCACCCTTTGATTTTCGTTCACTAACTCTCTTATCTCTCTGACATAACAAGATCAAATTGGGGAAAGAGAAGTTCGATTTTTTCTCAAGTTCTTTCAGTTGACAACAAAGTACTTTGTTTCTCTATATTTCTTTAATCTCCCCGTCCCTTACTTGTTTTTTGAAAGCCGTCATCCTGGATTTTTGTTTCCGTACACTCTTCTTTTAATTGCTATGTGTGTAGCAGCTTTGTTCAGTTAGATATCTAATTGTTGATTATCAGTTAGGGTTTTGAGGATCCAAATATCAATTCTTTGTGGGTTTGATTTGTCGAGAGTTTTGCCTTCTGGGTAGTTCTACCTTCAGCTCCAGAAGAACCTTCGCTGAAAAAAGTTACCAGGTTAGTGATTGCTTTCAAAAAGTTACCCAATTGGATTTTTTGTTACTGTGTTCAAGAGAAAGGTAAGAACTTTCAGCTGAGATAATGCCCAACTCTCAAGTGTACTGTAATTTTTTGTCATTTCCAAAATTACCTTCTGTAACAAAGAAAAGGGTGATGAATTTGACAAAGTTTGATGCTTTTTAGGATCGGTAGGCCACTATTTCTATCTAACTCTACAAGTAGTTTTTAACTTTTTATATGTTTTAAGTATTTTTAATATAAATTTTGAGTGATGTTTCATTCTTAAGCCGTAGTTTTTTTTTTGCTTTGCAGTTTCCAGTTCCCCATATTCTGATTTTTTTTCGCTAAAGATCCTATTGCTGGTGAATTGTTCTCTGCTTCAGGGAGAGTTATACTAGTAGTGAGTTTTCTGTTCCATTCTTGATTCTTCTTTACTCTTTGGAGTCAAAATTTTGGTCTTGGTGGTTAATATATGTTTTTATATTTTTTCTTAGTACCCTGACTAAGTGTTATCTTTTTGTTTTTGTTCAAATGTTGGAAGTCTGTAACCATTAAGTTGCGTGTTGTCTTTCTTGAGAGAGGTGTTGTCAAGAGTCAAGACTAGGTTCGCCTTGAAAATTTTTGGGTAGGGCCTACAATGATCTTAGTGCCGTTTCTTACTAGCTACTTGCGCTGGGAATTCTTTAGATGTGTACTTTCTTGTGTTTTGGCTGGCTGAAAAGGGGTGATGGTAGGAGATCTGGTAGCACATAAATATATGAAATGATTAAAACTACTTACTCCAGTAGAGCTCCGCAAATCACTCGTAGCATTCTCTGGAGTGAGTCCTAGACTTTTATAGACTAGGAAAATATAGTTTGACTAGGACAATACATGAAAATCCTAGAATTTAAAAGTCTAAAGTTTGTTTCAAAACATGAATTATCAATATTGTGTCCTTTGGAGTGATCGTAAAATACCTGATTATGTTTGTAAACCTGTTTATAGAAATATATGTAAAAGTATTGATATCAACGAAAGTTCTTAATTTCTGAATAGATTTGAATTGCTTTTATGTCTTTGCTGTGGTATATGTTCTCTGCTTCTGATATGCTTATCTGAAACTGCTTTTCCTGCACAAGAATAGGTTCACACGGTGTTTCCGCGTCTCTTTGTGTAAAGGCCCAGATGCCCATAAACCCATATGATTGAAAATAGCTTTTTCATCATGTAGGAGTATGCATCTTCATTTTCACCGACCAAAGAAATCCTTGCACGATTTTACTTTCTTTGTTAACTTATCACACAAGTACGCATATTTTTAATTAGTTAGCTATTTATACAAACAAAACTGAAACCATATGTTACAAATTGTCTAATATACACTAACCTCATATTTTCCAATTTTCTTGCCTCCAAGCGAATTTCTTTATGAGGTTTTTTTATTTTTATTTTCTTTTAAATTTTCAATTGATATTAGATTGGGAGTTAATGAGGAACTTTTTTAGCATGGGAAATGTCAAAGAATTAGTTTTGACAATTAGATTGTTACAGACACTTCTATGTAAAAAAAGTTGAAAACTTTTCCTTCAAAATTTCAAAACATAAACTAGAAGGAAGAGAAACATCCATGCTTGTATCTCATTTCTCACACAACAATCTAAGAACTCACAGAAGCTGATAGAACAAAATACCTTAGCTCAGACCCCCTTAGAGGACTAGAAAACTAGAGACATGGAGGGCAACCCAATTTTTCATTGTGATTCGGGGAAAAAAGAGTGTTTATATGACATGAAGAGGAAAGGTGGGAAAAGGTGAATATGAAAGTTTGAGATGATGGATTAAGAGCCGCAGAGTGGACTCCATATAGCACCTTACAATTGCGCTCTCATCTATACTCTAATGCACATTTATCTTTGTACATATATGAAATTTTTTATACTTTCATGATTTTCAGGATTGAAGGTGCTCAAGGTCAAGATTACTTAAGTACAAGACCAAAACTCCAAGTTGGTATGTTGTCTTTAATGCTTGCAATTTACAATGACAAATTATTAATGCTACCGCTAGCCAAATAATCATTGCATTTGAATAGTAATGATGAATACGAAGTATTGTGCATGTATATGTTGAACGCATGGTGGTTTTTCTGTTAGATTATTGCAAATTTAGTATCTAGCATGGTGATTTTTGTATGATTTCGCTATTTTCTAGTACGTATGTTTTAGCATCTAGTTGTTGTTGAGTTGGGATATGTGAATTTTTCAATTGAGCTTCTTGACGTTTTTGGTTGTTATATTATACATCTATCTAAACAATTTTACATACATATTCAAATATATATTTTCTATTATGGCAACCTATTAAAATATGTCAGAATGTGCAGCTCAATACTAGGATTGAAGTGATCTGATTTCATGGATCGACAATGGATTCGTAGTCGGGATCGACTTAGGTCCGAATGTAGAAAAGGGATCAAGTCATTTATTGACATTGCTTGTCACCATGTGAACGAGAATAATCAAATACCATGTCCTTGTAGAGTTTGCCATAACGCATCTTTTCACTTAGTTGAAGTTGTTCATCTCCATTTGTTGAATTCCGGTATGGATATGAATTATGATAGATGGATATATCATGGGGAGCATATCCAACAAGTGCAAGGAGAATCTTCGGTATCTACGAACAATGAGCCAACGTGTAACTCTAATGTCAACATGTTTAATATGATTGAGGATGTCTTTGAAGGAATAGATGATGATGATGATGATGATGATGATGATGATGATGATGATGATGATCAAGATACAATGGGGAACCAAGATATCATGTGGGGTGGTGATATTACCAATGCGTCACTTGGAAGAAGAATGATTTCGATAGTTATCTCTTTTGTTATTAGTTAAGTATGCACATGGTAGACCTTTTTGTTAGCACCTCAATGTGTCTTACACTGTTCTTTTGTTAATTAGTACCTTAAACGGTCCATGTATAGGTCACCATGGGTTAGATTGATTTTGGGATGTTTATGTTATTTTGTTGGATGTATAGTTGTTGAACATATTCGAACTTATGTGGTTTAATTGTTGATTAATGAAAATGGAAAGTATTACCTTATAATTGTTATGAGTTGCTATTCTAGATTACGAAACACGAATAAGTAATGAATTCCTCAAATATTATTCCTAAATAGTTATTTGAGTATAACATATGTGACATAAGCCGTTTCACCCATCAAAAGAATGTGACGATTTCAGCGTCACTTAGTGTAATTATATAATTCTAGGATCATATTGAGTGACCCAAAAGGCATCACTTATAAGTCTGATATGAGACGAAAAACATAGGTCACTGAATTTTGTATTTTGTGAAGCTAATTTCGTCACATATTAGAATAATAAGTGACGGAAAAAGCGTCACGTAAAAGGAAAATATGTGGCGACTCCAATATTCGTCACTAAAACTATCGGTGACGCTGTATAGGTGATGCTAATTGTGACGCTGAAATTTCGTCATATATAGTCAAATGTGACGATTTTTCATATATAAGTGACGAATGTTGGTCGTCACAAAAGCCATGTTTTCTTGTAGTGATTTGTTAATGTGTTTCCATATGTTTTCAGGAATTCATGAATGAGAATTGGATCTGGTGACTATCATTTGGTTATGCGTCTTTGGTGAAGAAATCTGGATGTGGTGTGCTTCTTGTTGATGGTTTGGTACTTTTGTGCTGTGATGTCTTGTTCGTTTTCACCATTTGGTCGTTTTCTCTAGTGTTGCTGTTTCGGTAGTTGCTGGCAAGACTTTCGTGGCGATGACGGTGGAGGACACTGCTTTCTGCGGTCGGAAATTTGGGATTTGGGTTTCTGGTTTAGTTTATTTGATTGGGCTGGGCTTTTATGTATTTGTTCCCTCTCAATGTACTTGAGTTATTTTACCTTCATTTTTGTTGGCTTGTAACCTTCTATCAGATTAATTAAACTATCTTTTCAGACAAAAAAAAAAAAAAAAAAAAAAAAAAACTTGCCCTCAAATTATATATAAAAGGTGAATCACAATCCATTGCATTAACATAAGCAAACAATTAATAGGGTTTGACGGGTGACCTAATATGCTATGGCACAATGAAAATTAAGCTCCCACTTTATATCAAATAAGGTGCTGCACCTTTAATCTAGAGTGATGTTATTCTAACCCCAATGTCTTATCTTTCCACCCATCTTTTAATAAATTTTTTAATTACAAATTTGTCCATTTACAAAAGAAAAACTGATAAGGACATTAATTATCTTGTTTTGCTTAATTTTTTTTTTAAAAAAAAAATAGGTTGGGCATGGGAGACAATTTGTCTACCTTAAACCCTAACTCATATTTTCATCTTCTTTCATTCAGAGAAACTAAAAAAAAAAGCAATGGACTTAGAAGATGACTTTTTCATTGAATAGGTAGAAGATGACACTTCTACGGAAAAGGTAGAAGATTATGTTTCCATTGAAAAGGTAGAAGAATAGTTTGTGTGTAGGTCATTTGAATTTGTTCATCGTATTTTTAAATTTGTCGTTGTCGAATTCTTTTGAATTTGGATACTTCTGTCGTTTCCATTTGAATATGCAGATCTTAGCGGTTTTCATTTACATATTATTTGTTATATTTTTTAAGAGACAATTTTATAATTTCATATGTACGTATATATTAAAGGTTATTTTGAGAATAATAGTGGGTGGGAAAATAGCATTTTAATTTTTTAACTTTTTTAGGTGGGAGGGATTATAAGGCGTGAGTCTAGTAGCTCTCTTAATTTATGGAGGTTTGGTAAAATGAGAGGTTCGGAAACAAGGATAAAGGCCATTATTGAAGCAAATAATTGGAGCAATAAATCATGCAAATAATTGGTTGTTGGTATCATAAACGCCTATTAGCATCACTATAAATGCATATTTCCTATATTGCACATGGAGTAGATTGATCTTACAGTATTGGTAATGCTACGCAGTGGCGAAGCCACGTGAGGGCGAGGAGTTGTGGCCGCCACTCCCCTCGCCGGAAATGAAGCCCAGGAGCGAGTACCCGCCCCTCCTCTTGCCAGAAATGAAGCCGTGTTTTTTGCTACAGCTGCACAAACGCTGCGTGCGCAGTGGCGAAGCTGTTAAGGCGCAGGGAGGGGTCCGCCCCTCATCTCACCGGAAAACATGCCCAGAAATCATGGTTTGCTGCCCCATCGCACCTCTGGTTTCGCCGGATTGCAGCTCACAATTGCTGCAACTACAGCAGTTCTCCATAGCTGAGCAGGGAAGGGAAACTTCTTTCTTTTATTTTTATTTTTTTTTAAATATGATGAAATGTTGTCGTTTGGGTCTTGGAAAAGTAAGTGAAACAGTATGTTTGGGCAATTGGGCTTAATTTGAAAAAAAATATATATTAAAATATGATGGGAGGACTTGTCCCCCATTACCTCTCGGCTTCCTCCCTGATTCAATTTGTTATTATTTAATTGTTATTATTCAATTTGTTATTATTTTCGTTGGGATTTAATTGCTATTATTTAAATTCAATTTGTGCTAATGGCCATTGAGTAATTTATGGGATTGTTCATTGATTTTGATGATTAGGTGGTGATTTTGGTGTGATTTCTGTGATTATTCATGTGGGTCTGTAGATTTAAATGTGTTCTAGTATTTGCAATGAATCCATCTGCATTCTCCAATTGATCCTTGGAATTTAGAAAGTTTGGTCCTTTTATTATGTTGTTGCGATTTTCGAAGTTTAATTTTCTTAGATACCATTTGATCAGTTGGAGGTAACAGGGAGCACCATTAAAATGTTGGAGAACAATGTAAATGTAGTATGTGCTATAGCAGCTTATGATTTAGTCTCTGGGTTTGTAGGTTGTGTTAAAACTTGAAGCATTTTTGGCAGACCTAGTGGCAATGGAACGGTATTATAAGAAACAGTGCATAAATCCTCCTCCAAACAATGTAAATATTGTTTAATGCTTATTTTACGATAATTTAAATCCATCTAGGCTCTTGCCTATATCTCGTCTAGGCACCTAGCTGCTAGGTCCCAGTTCGCTGTTTGACTAGCACCTAACATTTTTTAAGATCTAAACCTAGCCAATTTAAGTTTCTTACATTGGCTTTGATATTATTGCTTACAACCGTTTTGGTGGAGAGACTATTTTCTACTATGAATATTGACTCAAAACTTTGCACTCTCCAAAGTGAAAGCAACCGCTTCGATTAAACCTTGCACTCTTTTGAATTTCGCCCCTCCCCTTGACAAATCCTGGCTTCGCCACTGATGCTACGGACCAACTTATTAAATCAAATTTTATAAATTTTATAATGTAATTGTTGATGATTTGATTACTTAAGTGTTGATTAACATGCTTAACTTCTATTGGTGACACATCATATGGTTCGCATATTTGCTATGTCTAGCATTAGTCTATAGTAATATCAGGTAGACCAAATTTGTAAACTTTGTGATGTGTCACCAATACGAAAAAAAATTCAATGTGCTGGAAATACGGCCCAAAACACCAAGTGTCATAATATATATTTGGTTGGAAATTTTTTATTTTCAAGTTTCCAACTAATTGTATTGTAACACTTGGTATTCCAGGCTATGTTCTACGTGCACTGGAAAATCTCTTCATCAATAAGAAATAAGCACATTAATTACTACGTCATAAGATTTATGAAATATGATCTCAATTGATGGTCTCCATAGCATTACCCTTTATCTTAGCGGATACGTACCCCTTCACATATTTATTTGTTGATAAGCAGCTTGAGTGAAAATTTCTTTTTAAGAACATTTATGTGAATATAAACATATATATCTAGTGATCGATGTTGCGTTATTTAAAAATAAACAAATTAAGTAATTAATAAATGAACTGTGTACCTGTCTGTGTAGAGTAATCCATATGTATGCCTGAATCCTGATCACCACGAAACCTTAATATAAGCTACTCAAGGCCCGGAAACTAGGATTGAAGAGAAAAACACCTAGTCATATTAAGCCAATATATCAAAGTTATACTTCCAAATGTAAGCTTTAAGATAGAAAAATCACTTACTACCTTGAGCAGTCGAGCTTCTTCAATGGCATAAAGCTTTTAGCATGAGATCGACTGCATCACAACTAAAATTTTCTCTTGGAAACTACATAAGGAATAGCATACATACCTATGACGTTGAGAAAGTACGCCAATTTTTTCCTTCTGCACGTTCATGTTTAAAATTAATCCTCAGATGAACTTGCCCACAATGAAATGCAATTTGAGGTAGTCGAGTGTGTTCCATTTCCATCCTATGGAAATTACTGCTAAACTTTGAGATGATAGAGGGTCCATGAAATTTTTTACTTTTGAGATAGTTTCCTTAGCATTTCTCTTAGCTCTAATAATGAGGAAATACTTCATCTTGTATCAAACAAGGGAGACAGAAAATCAACTACTAATAGCATCACAGAGCCAGCAGAAGATTGAGGAGGCCATGAAGAGGAGAGAGAAAATACACACTTTTTTTGTAAGGACAGAGATAATGCATTCCATAAAGGGCATTGATGTTTATATGCAAAGCTGATTAGGGTTTAAATAGTCGTATTTATTCTGTACAGTGCCAATATTACCACCCGTTAGTACACTTTCAAGACACTGTACTCCAGTGTATGCACTATGCTCCTCATTTTTTTAGGAAATTCATTATTGGTCTTCATATCTTCTTTATTTTCCTTGTCCTCATTGTGCCACATGTCTAAAACACTAATTATAGATGCAGGCCTCCAATCCATTTCTCGAGATTTATTCTAGTAAAGGGCTTCTCCCCTGTTTTTGGGACTAGATCTACGGGTCTGGGCTGATTATTTTTTGTTGTTGGGGAGTCAGATCCCCCTATGGCTTGATTTTCTGTGTTATGTGGTCCTTCTTAACTATTTAGTGGTGGCTCCGCCTTCCCTTGGCGGCCTTGGCTCGTGGGTGCAGCGGACCTGCACTAGTTGCAAGTGGTGATTGGTCAATGGATTGGTTTTAATTATTTTAATTATTTTAGTTTATTTTCGTTATCTTAGTTTAGTCCTGGGCTTCTTAGAAAGTTGCTCGATAGGGTTCCTAGGTCTTCTTAGGCTTCACTAGGAGAAGCGACTGCTTCGTCTACGACAATGGTGCCGAGTTACCTTGATTTTGTGTTCGTAGTTCTGGAGGCATATGTCTCCTACTGATACTATGTGGATGTTGGTCCAACTAATCCAATTTGTTGGAGACATTTTCTGCCCGTGGTTTAGACTGAGTTGCAGTGTGTGGAAAGGACTATGGAAGAAATGGTCGAAAGCTTTGCCGCACGGTTGACGCTCACTGCACGAAATGGTCGAAAGCTTTGTAACCAACCAGTTTAGTAGGTTGAAGACCCCCTGAGTTGCATATTTTGTTCGAAGATAGTTTAGATTTGTCTATGTATTGACATTTGAGGATAGGTCCTTTATGTTGTGTGGGACACTCTTTTCCCTTCGACCGAAGTGAAATTCCTAGCAATGTTTTATCAAGGCCCAGTATGCACACTATCCTCAATTTGTTTGTATTTTGAATTTGTTTGCAATGAATTATCGTACTTCTCTAAAAAAAAATCTTATGTAAAAAAAAAAGATAATTAAATGTCATTTAGTATTACAACATAGTGAGATTCCTCTTTAGTGTAAAAATTTTACAATTAAAAGCGTTCAATTTTTTAATCTTCATTTGAATATTATCTATACAGAAAAATTATTCGAATCAGAGATCGTTTATGCATTCAAATGTATGAAATATATCGACAGTTTGAGAACCAATTAATGTATTTTTGATGAAGTACAATTATTTAATACATTTGAATGACCAAATGATTTATGATTCAAAATAAAGGGAAGTGTTATTGGCATTCCAAAAATCTCATTCTACACTCCTCACAAATATATTTTTCTTTCCTAATATAGAAAGTTTGGAGTGTAGAATGAGATTTTTGGAGTGCTAATAACAATTCCTAAAATAAATATTAAGATAACAATTCCTAAAATTAATATTAAGATAACAATTCCTAAAATAAATATTAAGATATTAAATATAATTATGAAATTAATAAAGTAAAGATACATGACCTCGTGAAGGATGCATGTATTATTCAAAAAAAATATAAAAACAAATTGAAAAAGGACGCTGTTGTTGCCACCACTTTTGCAATGATCGTCGCCGCCATCACCAACCCCCAACACCCCATTACAGCTCATAAAAGCACATCAAAAGCAATTTATAAAATTTACTTACTGGAATACCAATTTCCCCCTTAGTTTAGGTCACCAATGTTTAGATTTTATCACAACTTTCATTCCAAATTTACTTTTTATCCGTAGTTTTGTTTGTTCAAATTTACTTTGACATTTCAATTAGTATTAAAATCTAATTTAGATTTTAGTGTTCAAACTTCAAACTAGAAAAAGTGTTCCATTTAATATTTAATCTCAGTTTTCCTCTTTATTCTTTTATTGGGATTTGGTTGCATCGTATCTCCATTTTTCTCGGTGTTGTATGTTCATAAGGCCTGTGAAACGTTGGCACGGAGTACAGGGTACTCACTTTTTGGCCCAAATGCATAAGGCATGTAGATTGTTGACCAAATTTTGTAAGCTAAATGACATTAAAATTGATGATTAGATTAGAGTAAATTGTAGCTATGGTCCCTGAACTTTAACTCAATTGGAGCAATGGTCCCTTAACTAAAAATCCATTACCATTGGTCCCTCAACTCATCAAAATATGCAGCTATGGTCCCTCAACTAAAAATCTATTATCATTGGTTCCTCAACTTTAATTCAACTAGAGAAATGGTCTCTTAACCTTAACCCAATTGTAGCAATGGTCCTTCCAACGTAACTCATTTTGACAAAAAATTTGACGTAATTGACGAAAATGATCATAATTATACACTTTGATGAGTTGAGGGACCCTAATTATATAAATGGTTATTCCAACGTAACTTATTTTGACTAAATTGATAAAAAGGACTATAGTTACACATTTTGATAAGTTGAGGGACCAATGGTAATGGATTTTTAGTTGAGGGACCATTGCTACAATTTACTCATTAGATTATTACTTAAGGTAATGCTAAAGAGACTAAATTTGCAAACTAAATGATGTGTCACCAATAAAAATGAGCATGTTTATCAACGCTTAATAAACCAATCATCAACTTTCATGTCCTTGTCACCAATAAAAATGAGCATGTTTATCAACGCTTAAGTAATAAACCAATCATCAACTTTCATGTCCTTTAGTTTCCAAAATTTAGTATACAAATTTAGTCTCCCTAGCATTACTCTATTACTTAAGTATTGATTAACGAACTTATTTCTTATGGTGACACATTATTTAGTTTACAAATTTAGTCTAACTAGCATTACTCTTTTAAGAATTTAACTGTTTTGTCCACTGATATAATTCTATTTTTCTTTTGATCAAAATTTCAAATGTTAGCAAGTCGCACGTAGAGTCGCTTCGGAGAGAATGTGCTCACATTGTAGTTGAAATATTATGTGGCTAGCAACATTACAAATTTAATTTGGTATAATTTTAAAATATAGATTAAGGTAAAAAAATGATCACATTAACTAGAAACTGAAAAGTTTCAGCACAATATGTTCAAGCAAGAAACTCAATTTTGATGCTACCGATCTTAACAGCCTGAGCGCCGTACCTGGGCACTAAAGTCACCACCACACTCTCATCATCTTCAGCACCCAAATCCTCCAACAAGTCCGTTAACCCCAACCTTAAACAACTCTTGCTCTTCTTCTTTTCCTTCTGCTTATGTGGCACACTCACAAAACTCCCAGCAAACTCGCTCTTGTCGGGTCCACTCGGTGCCGCATCCTCATCATCGTCCACGTCATTCACATACACATCAAACTTCACAGCCACATCTTTGTCAAACTCAATCCCCTCAATCACCAATATCTCCTCCTCATCCTCTTTCTCCTTCTTGCTCCTCTTCTTCTGCTTCGGCCTTGACACCACCGTACTTATCTTCGTCTCCAAATTTATTGGAAAATCTTTACCCGCCACCACCTTCCCAAATGACGTCGTCTCAGCGGCCTTCGCCACTCCAGCCGCCTTTGCCTTTCTCTCAAGCTTTGTCCGACGTGGCCTCGGTCTAGACTTGAGCCATGGAATCTCAACATCTTCATACGTATACCCTAGCTTTTTATTATCAAGAGAGTCCCTCACCTTGACCCTAACAAGCTCAGCATTCTCGTCATAAAACAAAAACCCCGTATCCAACCAATCCTTATCGTTAATATCTTTATTTTTAGTCCCTATACTTTTCCAAATATTCCACATTCGATCCACATTCGAATGATGCGAAAAAAATATTGGATCCCTTGCAGCGGAGTAAAAATTCCCCATGTCTTCAATATTAGGTTGCGTGTTATCTCCGGTCCATATATGAACCGGACCATGTGGGGTCCCTTCGATTGAACCGGACCCTGGATCTGGTTCAGTGCCAGCCCTCAAGGGCGAACCAAAGAACAACAGCGGTTTCTTGGAGTTGGAAACCATCTGCCTATACATGATTTTGAGGTTGGCGTCGATTTGAGCATCTTTGGACATTGTTTCATCCGTGCCGTTGAAGTCAAGATCGATGAGAGTCGGCGGCTGATGGCTGGCAGCGCGGAGCTCGTCGTAAAGCGGAGAGTCCGGGTTAGCGTACAAGGCAGGGAGTTGCATGCCAGCTGGCGCGTCCCAGTTCCAAAACGGCAACGCGAACGTCGGATCGTCTATGAGTTTGGCCAAGATTCTTTCGTAGAAGTATAGGTAGTAACGATGGAAGGGGAAGAAAAGCCAGCATTGATGGATTTGGAGCTCGAGGTTGGGGAAGCCGACTTGGTCGTACGCGCCGTTGCAATAGGCACAGTGGACATCGGCTTGCTGGGAGAAGCTACGCGGATCGTCGTCCGGGAGGGCTTTCATGAGCTCGATGGCTTTTGAGTATTTTTCGATGTAGGCTTTGTCCACGGCGTGAGCTGCCGGCCTGACGCGGAGTTTGGTAGGGGAGGGGAATTTGAAGTCTACGATTTTTTGGGACGTTGGCGGGCAACAGTTGGTTGGGAGTGCTCCACTTGGTAAGTCAGCAGCTCCGCATTTGGCTAGGTCGGGCGGCGACACTGGCTTTGCAAAAGCGAAGTGGTCGCTGCCAAGACCAGCCACTCCACCGTATAGGCCTCCAAGACCTATAAGTACATTTCTTCTGTCTAGGTTTACTGGAGAAGGGTTTTCATGGTTATGATCGTTGGAGCTAGTGGAAGGGTTTTTGTTTTGGTCACTACTATTATTTGTGGCTTTGCATGAGACAGCTTGTAAATTGGAATGCCTAGGGTTCCCAAATAAGGAAATTCGGTGATACTTTTGGGAGAAAGGGGAGAGAGAAGTTGTGGGGATGATACTTGTGGTGGAGGTGACGAGTGGAGGTGACATAGAAGCCATGGTTACTTGACTCTGAATAGTACGTTGTATTGGCTTTGCTTTTATAATGTGTTCTAGGTTTTACTTTTCTTTGCACAGGCGCGGCAGGCCGTACACACGTTGGCGGCCCTTAAGGTTTTGACGAGGAATAATACGTAGTAATTTAGTACAGGACAATAGAGATCGAGAGAGAATTAGGTAAGATTCAATGGATTGTAGTTTTAGAAAGTGAAGTGGGATTCTGGGCTTTTGTGTACCAATAATGTTCCATATACATATATATATATATATATATATATATATATATATATATATAATTAGAACGGGAGGACACGTGCATTTTGTAGAGTTCATTTTATTATATATTTTAACGATCTAATTGTCTATTTTTTAGGTTTTCTCTTAAACATCATGTTTATAAAAAAAACCAAAATTCGAATCATATGACCGTTAGATCAAGTGATAGTCATTTAGTGTTTCTTTGCCAAATGTATTTATTCATTTTTTGCACTACAAATGAGTGAATTAATGGCTTTGGAATTTATCTAATTGTTTGAATTGATTATTTATGAATGTTGAATTGAAATATAGACAATTAAAAAATCGTTGATATACATTACAAAATGGACTCTACAAAATAAGTGTCAAAATATGTATGAAAAATGGACGGCGTGAATGGCTTGGAAATTGGAATAGGTTTGAAAGTTGTGCGTTTTGTAGCAAATTGTAGCAAAGTTTGCTTGGAGTTTCACTACTTACAAAGTGGACTCTACAAAATAAGTGTCAAAATATGTATGAAAAATGGACGGCGTGAATGGCTTGGAAATTGGAATAGGTTTGAAAGTTGTGCGTTTTGTAGCAAATTGTAGCAAAGTTTGCTTGGAGTTTCACTACTTACAAAATGGACTCTACAACATAAGTGTCAAAATATGTATGAAAAATGGACGGCGTGAATGGCTTGGAAATTGGAATAGGTTTGAAAGTTGTGCGTTTTGTAGCAAATTGTAGCAAAGTTTGCTTGGAGTTTCACTACCGTATAAATTAAACTGTTCGCTTTGTGAGGAAAAAGAAATGGCCTAGTTTCCCTTTGATTTTTAAAGCAGTGGGAGACTTAGCTGTTCACTATTGACTATGTATTGCAATTTGTGTGAATAGACTGGTCATAGTTTCTAGAATGATGCTGTTCTAATGTTCTACAACGCGTACGCTAAAATATTTTTGTCAAATTAGTTTTAGTGTTATAATAAAATAAAATAAAATAAAAAGGCAATTCAATATTTAGTTATTAAAAAAAATATAAAAAAGTGATCTAGTAACTACCCAATACCCATGTATTGGGTGCTTTGTTTGAAAATTTTCAAAATGATATTGTTTTTCCTATTTTAATCGAGTGCGCCGTCCCATGTTGAGAATAAATCTCATATTATGAGAGAAGAGATCTTGCATGAGTGGGAAGAGGGACCTTGCATGAACTTATAAGTAAATTTGGTTACTCCCCGTATTGTTAATTGGTTTTATGGTGAAACCTTAACTTTCTTCATGGTATCAGAGCTGATTGTCCCACGTATGAAGCCAAAGCCCCACACACGTCACCCCGTTGTGTTGTCCACTTAAAAATTCGTCATACGTAAGGGAGCGTGTTGGGAGTGAATCTCACATTGATGGAAAAATGGACCTTAGATGAACTTATAAATAAGTTAGACTACTCTATATAGTACGAATTAATTTTGTGGAATTCCGTCAAAAGCTGAATTGGACGGAACTGTCGTGGCTTTCTTCTTTGGACAATACTTGGGTCCTCATCGGGGAGGACCCAAATTTTACTGACCCCCAATGAAAAAGTGACACTTGTCCTTTTTATTCTATTTCAGATATTTTTTATTCTATTTCAGATATTGGTAGGTCCTTTTAATGACAGATGACTTGATTTGATTTGGTTAAATGGTAAAATCAGTATATTGGATCCTTCCCGGTGAGGACCCAAGTATTGTCCTTCTTCTTTTCTATTAAATTCTCAATTATGTGCAAATAGTATAAACATAGCACAACGACCTGAATAAAATAACTTCTGGTTTGTTCTTAAATATAAAGTCAGTGATACATTAATTCAGGTTCGTTTGTTTTTTCCTTCCTTCTTAAAGAAATTCCCAATCCAACCAAAAAAATGAAATTCCCAAGAGAATAGCAGCACGAACAATTGTAGCTTTCTTCTTCGATACGCCTTGGGGAAAGAGGAAGAGCCCATTTAGCAACAGGAAAGGGAAAACCGGACTTCAACCCAAATTTCTCCCAACGCTGCAGCACTCTCCATTTTCTCTCTCGCTCTATATCGGCGTCCCTCTCTCTCGCCGTCCTCTATTGCTCGAACTCACTGTCTCCAACTTCTTCTGTTTTTGTTCCCGAGGAAGATGGTAAAACAGTAGGGGCAAGAAATTGTGACAAGGTTAGATTTGGGTATTAATCTGGTAGGGCTACAATTCTCCAATCCACACCCCTTTCATCTTTGCTAGTGTTTGTACCCAATATTACATAACTCGTCCGTGTAATCGAGGCCGTTGACTAGTGTAATCGAGGCCGTTGAATAAAAAAGTTATAAGTCGTGGGATCAAATATAATGATGTGTATTAAATAAGGAAAATTCAAATGTTTATCTTGGTTCAATTACCATGATAATATTGTGGAATTATATTTTGCATAAAGGAGGAGGGAGAAAAGTCCAAGGGTGTAGGGAAGTTGTGTGGTTGACTACCACTATTTTGATGGTATAATCAGTAGAGTAATATTACATTTAATATCTATTTATATCATCTTTTTAATAAAGATATAAATCGTTAACACATAAATAATAATACAAATATATAATAGGAGTGGTATTTTTATAACTAGAATAGGAGAAGAAAGACTTCAAGATGGGATCAGCCAAATAATTAGCGTCAGGATAAAAATATTAAATGGGATAATTTTGCATCAGATGGCATGAGGCAATGATGGTATATAGATGACTACTACGGCCAAACTACTCAGCAGGATTGCATGCATGTGGTCATTATTATTCCAACAAATCAATAGCTACTTCCATTGGATAAGGATTCCATGTATGTGGTCATTATTCCAACAAATCACTATTCACTAAATTTTTATAACAAATGATGCGGTTGTTGATGATTGGATTATTACTTAAGTATTGATTAATGTGTTTATTTCTTATTGGCAACACATCATTTGATTTGCAAATTTGGTTTACCTAACATTACCAGTTGTAATTTGTATAAATATACTGGTCACAAGAGCACACGCTACTGCTCAAGAAGCAAAGTTCTTATTTCTTATTTGCCCAAAAAAAAAAAATCAGTTTTTAAATTGATGCTCTAATTTTAATTTACTAGCCCCTTACTTGGCCCTTTTTATTTATCATTTTATACATATTAATATTTTTTTGTAAAATATATTAGTTTTAGTTTTATCAAAATTAAAAATAAATAAATAACTTAGCTTTAGTTTTATCGAAATTAAAAAAGTGATCAAGTATTGGGTGCGTTGTTTGAAAATTTTCAAAATGATATTGTTTTTACCATTGAACCCCCTGTTATATAAAGTGATGGCTAATTTGTCAAGTTCTACGAAGTTGGGATACCCAGCGTTTTAGCATATAACATAGCTTAGTATTACATACCAAACCAGCATAATTAATTAAAACAAAGGCAAATGAAGAGGCTGGTTGAACTTGTTAAGTTTCTTAAGTGTGTCTAATTTTTAAGTGTGCTGTTAATAAACATTTGTGGTTTTTTAGAATTTTTTTTGATTATTTTTTTGTATTTTCAATTTTTTTTAACGTTGAAAATCTAACGGTTTAGATGAAATACCTTTGAAAATCCAACAGTTTGCAAGACGTTGGATTGTGCTGAAGGAGGCTGGGCTGTCACGTGGGCGGGGCCTCGCCCGTGCAACAATTGGCGAGGCAGCCCATGGAGCTCCTGCCTTTCACCCATTAGCCATTTCTTCCAGCGCTGGAGCACCAAAATTCGGTCCAACCAAAGGCAGGGGTTCCAATTGCAAGGGCAATTTGGCTTCCGCTGGAGGTGCTCTTTGTCGACTTTGTTTTTTTTCTTTCTTTCTTTTTGGGTTTGCAGTAATATTGAAGTAATCGCTCCAATTGTATCCAAACTTTTGTTGTCCATCACATTTGTGTCAAAACTATTGGTTAGTTTACATATTCAGACTAACCTTCTCATTATTTTTAGTATTTTTACCATATATAATATTTGAAATAGTCACATTTTATTCAACGACCACTCAATTAAAAATTAATTAATGTTGTTTCTAAACCATTACATCGAGCTTTTGTAGATACACATCAATATTGCGGCGATCCGAGGCATTGTTTTGGTGATGGTAGTACTTTCTACGCCTTGGATTTGGCGCATTGGAAAAGAGAAGAGTTACAAGTAAAAGTCCCTCACATAAAAAAGGCTGATGATTTTTGTTTTTGTTTTTGTTTTTTAATGATTAATCCACGGAGCAACATATAATTTTGTGGGATCTACTCATGTTCCGTATCACACAATAAAAGATTTTTTTTTTTTTGGAAAGATGGGAAATACATTACCCAGGCTAAGAAGCCAAACAAACAGGAAGAGCCTACCAAGAGGCAAGCAAACATCACAGCAAAAAACAGAACAACAGAGGGGTTACAAGAAAGACATCATAGCCACGCTACTCCGTCGCCCCTCAACTGTCAATAGGCCATCAAGGAGGATAGGGTAAACCATCATTGTTAAGAACAAAAACTAATGAAGATGGGGGTCTATGGACCCAAGAAACTTCACACATCTCCGCACACCGCTGTGACGCTAGCAAATCCGCCGCCATGTTGGCTGATCTTGGAACCCAAGACCAGCGACAGTCTTGAAACAACTCCCCTAACCTTTTAGCCTGCAGTAAAGAAGGGTAAGCCTCTCAGGTGACAATCTCAATCGAGTTCCGCAAAGAACAAAATATGTGCACTAAACGAAATATGTGCTGTGGAAAGCAAAATGAGGGCACTGCTCCAAGAACAGGAACGGCTCCTTGTTGAGGTTGCCATCCGCCGTGAGAGAAAACCAAAAGAAGTTGGACAACAATGATGACATCGATTTACGGCACCCATATCGGGACAGCAAACTGTGAAATAAATACTCAAACTCCTGGAAAGTCCCCGCAACAGCAAACTGTCATCTCCTTCAAACATAAAAAGGACCTAAACTTTTAAATTATCAGCACGATCATCACCTGATTGAAGAGACCATTCACGGAGAAACATACCGTCAGTCAGTCTGTCTATATCTATATATTATATACCACATTTTTCTTCTCCATAAACAAAAGAGAGGTTCTAGATTACTTGACTCTATGCCTCATTTTTTTCATCAAGTATTTGTGATAAGTGAGTTCAGTTTCAATTATTTTAGTTTTTCGTCAAAACTGAGAAAACTGAAAACCGAACATTAATATGAGAAATTAAAAAATCAACATATAATAATTTAGAAATCGTAATAGAAAATAAAAAATGGAGGTTTGTGATGAAAAATCTTTTATACTAAGTAATCTAGTATTCTTATGCATGAAGATAATCAATTCGTTCTTCGTGGTCACACTCTTTTGGAATTTCTGAACACATTCTCCATAGGACCTTCTTATCTGTTTCTTCTTCGAGCTCGGGTTATGGAAGCAGTAGAAGAAGGAACCAAGAAGAAAGTATTAGCAAAAACCGATTTCAATACGGGGCAACTCTTGATATTCATATCAACCTATTGTGTGTCTTTGCATCTAGCATTAGACAATAAATGTCATAGCTTTACCATATTTTTTGTTTCATTTATTCTGAAACAATCACACATACTTTTTTTATTATGTGTCTACTACTAGGAATTCAATATGTAATCTTAGCATTCAATAGTTAATCTTTGGAAACACCGAGAACAACACAAGCATGTACTCAATCAAACAACTATCTTTCTCCACAAATCACAGTAATAATTACATTCATGTAGCTGAAATGCAAATAATTAACAAACTCACAAAAATCGAATAAAAACTGCAAATTGCTCACTCTTTTTCTTTGTGTTTCACTCGAAAAGTGTCGGTAAAGTTTAGGGTTTGCAAGAACGCAACGGAAATTCGAAACGGAGGCCTTGTGGCTTGTGGGCTGCTATTGAGTTCGACTACGGAGAACCTTGCTTAATCTCGATCACGGTACAAAGTATCAAGTACCTTTAGCACTGTATCCTGGAATGATTGGTAGAACCAAATTAAAAGCTAACGTCAATAACAACTACCAGAGACAGAAGCTCTTATCAAAGCTTAGAAAACAGAGTCCTGTAACTCCAGGTATGAATGTGATGATATAATTAGTTGGATAAAGTCAATAAAAAGTTATAATATTGACAATATATTAGCAATATTTATGTTAATTATAAATAGATCAATCATATATTATAATACTTAAATGCATTTAAAATAAACACCTTATCAATGTTTTATGAACTGTGCTCGATTTTTCTCTTTCGCTTTGGTTTTGTCCCATTGGGTTTTCCATGCAAGATTTTATCAAGACAACTATCATTAACTGTGGACATAACTTATCATTGAGACACGAACATCCAAGGGGGAGTGTCGTGGAACAAAATGTGGATATCCTTATACATTGTATGGTAGTAAACCATCGTAAACACCATAATAATGTAGAAACGCTCTTGGGGAACCTTTGGATATAACTCATGTATTTGTTTTCCTATATAAAGATTGCTAATGATAATGGAAGACTAATTTTTCTCATCCCAATCTCTCCTGTCTCTCTTATTCTCTTATTCTCTTTTCTCTATATTTTATTTCCAACAAGTTGTGTTTTTTTTTTTGGGTATTGTTAAGCAACCCAATAGATTTTAATTAGTAGTCTTTGTTTTTTTTTTCTTTTATATTTTAAATCAATTTCAAGTTGCTTGTCAGTTCTAGCAAATTGAGCTCTTTTACAGCATTTTTTTCTTCAAATAAAATTATTATTATTAAGAAGAATGAGATGATTCGAAACTGTTACAATAATTTAAGAAAAAAGAAAGTTTCGAATTATAACGCTGACGGACTTTACAACATTTTAATTAAGAAATTAGGCTTCAGCTCAACTCATCTTTGCAACGTCGGTTCCACTTCACATCAACATGCATTGTTTTATTTTATTTTATTTTATTTTTTATGAAAAACATCAACAGGCATTGTTTTCTCCTCAACAAATGGTATTCTTTTACGAGACAAAGACTAATGACGGTGATATATACAATTAATAATAATACTTGTGTTCCCTTTATGTGAGAATGCACATATTTCATCATTTTCTAATAATGTATCCTTATCATATAAATTTTATATTTGAAGTTGTTTAATTTTCAAAACTTCATGGGGAGATCCTTCTATAAAAAATTATTCGAATCAGAGATCTTTCAATCATCAAAATGTATAAAAAAATATAAACGATTTCATCATAAATATGTTAGTTACTCACACCGTCACTTTGTATATTCCCGGAAAAGGAATTATTATCCTCTAATTAATTATGCTAAATAGTAGGGCTTTTATTGTTTGTTTTTTCAAACCTTTGGACCTAAATTGATATGGGCCTCCTATTATTTCTTGAGTTGACTTTCTTATTTTGCCTTGTCCTTTTACTTTTTCTATAATTATTTACCTAATTCTTTTTGAGCATTGTACTAATTTTTAACATAATGAAAGTTATCTTCGTTACAAAAAAAAAAAAAAAAAAAAATCATTATCCCTGGTATGAACACACTTTTTTGGAAGAATAGATGATAAGACGATATTTAATTTTTCTGTGCCTTATTTGGACTTTCCCTACCAAATAAATAAAAGTTTAACTTCAAACATTAAGAAGCGAAATTCCAACACTACAAGCCTAACTTTCTGGCCGGTTTCCTAATTAATTACCTTTTGGGTTTTTGGACCAATACCAATTAATACGCACGTTGAAGTTTGACTGGGGAAAACAACTACAGTGATCAGGTCGGATTCATCCCACCAGGACAAGAATTCGTGGCTAAATCTAATTTTATTATTCCAAGCTGAAAAACTGGTTTCAAGATAACGTTAGACGATTATGCGTGTAAATCCAGCCACTCTGATGTTGCTCTTTTCTTTTGACCAGATTTAGCGTGAAACTACGAATATTTGTCTATTAATTTTCTTCTTTCACATTTTTTTAGTTTTCGATCGTTGGATCGAATAACTTGAAGAAGATCAATGGACATAATTAATAAGAAATGTGTAGGAAATAAAAAAAATATGTGTGAATAGCATATCCCTAAATGTATTAGGCGGTCTGGAGCTTTCCCTCTTATCATATTCGCGGAGATTTTAGCCTCTCTTGAGACTCTGACTAAGTTATGTAATGATCCTCCTATTGGTCTCATTCTTCAGCATCCTCCTTTGTATAATTGTGTTAAAGGGAATATAGGTGCTCTTGCTAATTGTAATTCGGGTCCTGCAGTTTATGATGGGGTCTTACGTGATTCTACGGGTTATTTTCTTAGCTGTTTTTCTCAGAGTTTGGACATCATACTTTTATGCAGAGCTTCATGCTGTCATCCTTGTTGCGGAGTTGCCCCACCGCATGGGGTTGGTGATTTGTTATTGGCACTCTCAAATTCTCATTTTACACTCATCATAAGTGTATTTTTCTTTTTAAATATAAAAAAAATTTGAAGTGTAAAGTGAAAATTTTAAAATGTCAATAATAATTCACTTATAAATACATATAAAATTCTTTTTTGTTTTTATGTGGAAATAATACTCTTAACAAGAGAAATTTTTAGTTGTGACGGGAACACGGATGGTACACCATGTATTTTTATGCAAGTAGAGGAAAATTTTAATTTTTAAGTTATTAACCTTTTAACACACATAATCCACCATTTAGATAGAGATACGTGGTGTACCACCTCGTGTGACGGTCACACTGAAAAAATCTCTCTTCTTAACAAATAATCTAATAAATTTCATGCATCAAGACCAATCCACTACTTGTAAACCTCGTCATTTAATAAAGTGCCACGAGTCTCTTCATCCTGCTGCTTATAAAAGAAGTCGTTGTGACAAGTGGGTGCATGATCTATAAAGCTCTATATGCATAAAATAATATACTTTCAGATCTATTACCTTTATATTCGAAAATTTTAATTTCTCGAGGATAATTTTTTTATGCAACGAGTTAGATGAATAATACTTGAATAATTTGGCCCATGGTAATATTCGAAAACATTTGGGAACCAACAAGAGGAGAAGATGGGGGAGAGAACCCAAAAGCATATAGTCCTTAAGAGCATGCTCAGTGACGTCCCACATGTGATACAATTTCTCTTTAAACAAGGTTATCCTCTTCGGATTCAAATCTTTTGCCCATCTGTTCGAATTGATTAAATTAACGTAACCCATAAACTAATCTCAATTTGACGTCCTTTATTTAATTAAGTACCTTGACACTTCATTATCTTTTGTCTTCATCATCATTATAATCTCCTATCCACCAACTCCTACATCAATTTTTTTTTTTTTCTGCCTAGACTTACCATTTGGTACGTGGGACAAAACGGAACGCAGTGGGATGAGGCGTTCTGTTCCAAGTTTGGTGCGCTTAAAAACCGTGGAACGGGTTGTCCCATGAGACGAAATTTGGTTGATTTTTCGTTCCACCTCTCCCCTTGGAACGACCCGTTCCACATCTGTGGAACATAAATTTATAACATTTTAAGACAAAATTTCCCCTTATTTTTTTCAATATTTACATCATCTGTTCCGTCATGTCCCATCCCGTCTGCGTACCAAACGGTACCTTAGCTCACTATCAAAATAGTTACGTAAAGTATTTGAGCACCATATAAGAAAATTAAACAACTATTGACATAATATTAGTAGTCATACATTTTATCCGCCTCATTTTATGCAACTTATATATTAAATTAAATTATTGTCAAAATGTACATATAAAATAGATGATCAACGATGAGATTTTAGGCAACCATTTTCTCCTACGAAGTCAAGGTTGTAGTGGTGGCCATGTGCGCTATATACATAAATCAACTAGAACTACTGCTGTCATAACAATTCATGAAATCAATTAAACAATCATTTTCCTTCTGGCTGGCATATTAGTTGTTTGGCCAATTGCCTAGTGGATTTGGTAGATTTAACCTCCCCACCACTAACACATTTAAAAATGTCCAGAATTCCATAACGTACAATTTTAAAATAAATATTAATAACAGCAAGTTCTTTTCAACGTGATCTAGGAGAAATTTTCAATTGTGCAGAAACACGAATGGTACACCATGTGTTTTTATGAAAGTGGTGGAATTTTTAATTTTTAAGTTATTAACCTTTTAACACACATAACCCACCATTTCTATAAAAACACGTTATGTACACCTCGTATGACGATCACATTAAAAAATCTCCCGTGACCAAGATCTGTCACATATCCAAAACGTCACATGCATATCGCAAAAACCAAAATTGATTTAGGATAAATACCATATACAAATTAGACGCGTTTCTGTTAGCCCAAAGAAAAATTCTACTCACGTTACTAGCTAGATCGCTTCGCGTATCTAGCTTTTGCGTAAAGAGGCAACCAAACACTAAATCAAGAAAACGTTGGGTTGACAAAGATACCATGAAGAATAAAGGGATTCTGCAATCCACGCTTTGCAAGATAATCGAAGTTTCCCCTTTGTAGACTTGTCTTAACCCTTTGGGAAGCAATAAAAAGATAATATATAGTCTTAACCCTTTGGGGAAGCAATAAAAAGATAATATATAATATACTGTAGGACTCAAATAGTAACCTCTTTAATGATACTGTTAGTGATTAAATTGTTAGTTGGTAAGGGAAAAAATGATCGGTGAGTATCGAACCGCACTAGAGTACATAAACATGATTGTTTTATACCACTGTGTTAAAACACTATTTATAAATAGTAACTAGTTAGTAAGTTTGGGAAAGGGATCCGGATCCCTTCCACCTAATCCACTAAGTTCGGGAATCCGGGACATTGAAATTTGATTAGATGGCTACAAACAGGGACCCATTTTAAAAGTTTTAATAACTTTAGCCGTTGGATCAAATTTCAATGATCCGGATCTCGAAACTTGATGAATTAGGTGAAAAAGATCCGAAGAGGATCCCTTTCCGTAGGTTTGAAAGTGCTACCTACTCGATGTAACCTAATAGATATTGTATTCAAGATAGTACCATTTTATAGTGTATTCGTTGATTTCAACATTCAGATAGTACCATTATATATTGTATTATAGTTGTGTTAATAAAAAAATTTCACCTTCGTTCTTAAAGTTAAAACACCTAGAAAAGAAGATTAACATGAATTATTTACCAGGGAGGGAAGATTTTCTGTGAGTTCCTTTTCTCTTAAACCCCCCACGTGGTGCAAGTGAATGGGGGTCCTTTTTTTCTTATTCTATTTCGTCAACTACGGGGTATCTGCATGGTTATTGGTCATAAAAGCAAAAGCCTAAATCCTTTATAAAAGCAACCTCCTTGATCTTTATCAATGTACCCAACAAAGCCAGAGAGCTAAGCCATGGCGTCTCTCTCACCTCCGGTAGTCACCACCCCCACCGTTCCCAACCCCGCCACAAAACCTCTCTCCCCCTTCTCTCAAAACAACACCCAGGTTTCCCTACTCACAAAGCCCAAGCGTTCCTTTGCACGTAAGGTCTCATGCAAAGCCACAAACAATGACCAAAATGATCAAGCACAGTCCAAACTAGACAGGAGAAATGTGCTTCTTGGTCTTGGAGGTCTATACGGCGTGGCGGGTATGGGCACAGACCCGTTCGCCTTTGCCAACCCTATAGCCCCACCAGACGTATCTAAATGTGGTTCTGCAGACTTGCCGCCGGGTGCAGAGGTCACCAACTGCTGCCCGCCACCCGCCACAAAAATCATTGACTTTAAGCTACCTGCCCCCGCCAAACTCCGCATCAGGCCAGCGGCTCACGCCGTTGACCAAGCCTACAGGGACAAATTCTACAAAGCGATGGCGCTCATGAAAGCCCTACCCGAAGACGATCCACGTAGCTTCAAGCAACAGGCAGCCGTGCATTGCGCTTATTGCGACGGCGCGTACGACCAAGCCGGGTTCCCAGAACTCGAGCTCCAAGTCCACAACTCATGGCTCTTCTTCCCGTTCCACCGTTACTACTTGTACTTTTTCGAGAAGATCCTAGGCAAACTCATTAACGACCCGACATTCGCTATGCCGTTCTGGAACTGGGACTCGCCAGCCGGCATGCCACTGCCCGCGATTTACGCTGATCCAAAGTCCCCTCTCTACGACAAGTTCCGATCTGCCAAACATCAGCCGCCGACTCTGATCGATCTCGATTACAACGGGACAGAGGACAATGTGTCAAAGGAAACAACAATCAACGCCAATCTCAAAATCATGTACAGGCAAATGGTGTCCAATTCCAAGAATGCTCAGTTGTTCTTTGGGAACCCGTACAGAGCAGGGGACGAGCCTGACCCTGGTGGCGGCTCCATCGAGGGGACCCCACACGGGCCGGTTCATTTATGGACCGGTGACAACACCCAGCCCAACTTTGAGGACATGGGGAATTTTTACTCCGCTGGTCGGGACCCCGTATTTTATGCACACCATTCGAATGTCGATCGAATGTGGAGTATTTGGAAAACTCTTGGAGGTAAGAGAACTGATCTTACTGACTCGGACTGGTTGAACTCCGGATTCTTGTTTTACAACGAGAACGCAGAGTTAGTCCGAGTCAAGGTCAGGGACTGTTTGGAGACCAAAAATCTTGGGTATGCATACCAAGAGGTGGACATTCCTTGGCTCAGCTCGAAGCCAACTCCGCGAAGGGCGAAAGTTGGATTGAGCAAAATAGCGAAGAAGCTGGGAGTTGCACACGCAGCTGTTGCGTCGTCCAGCAAGGTGGTGGCAGGCACTGAGTTCCCAATAAGTCTGGGGTCGAAGATAAGCACGGTGGTGAAGAGGCCGAAGCAGAAGAAGAGGAGCAAGAAGGCCAAGGAGGATGAGGAGGAGATATTGGTGATTGAGGGAATCGAGTTTGACAGGGACGTGGCTGTGAAGTTTGATGTGTTTGTGAATGACGTCGATGACTTGCCGAGTGGGCCTGACAAGACGGAGTTTGCCGGAAGCTTTGTAAGTGTGCCGCACAGGCACAAGCACAAGAAGAAGATAAACACTATTTTGAGGTTGGGGTTGACAGATTTGTTGGAGGAAATTGAAGCGGAGGACGATGACAGCGTGGTGGTGACTTTGGTGCCCAAGTACGGCGCTGTCAATATTGGTGGTATCAAGATTGAGTTTGCTTCTTAGTTAAGTTATGTCAACCGAGGCATCAAGAATCGTGTGATCATCATCATGCTTGGATCGATCATGTGTTGTAATTCTTCAATTTCGTGGTTTTGTTGCTTTTGAATAATCAACGTTCGTGTTCAAAATAAACATGATGATGATGTGGCATTGTCATCACCATGAAATATGAATTAGAAATCATTTTGTTCGTTAATTTCACTTTGCTTAATTTTTTTTCCCCATGCATTAATCATTAACATTTACTCTTTGTCGGTATCGTCATAATATTGTTATGTGATGTTTATCTATCCAGTTGTAAAATATATATTTTTTTTTTATTCTAACAGTGTCAGGTTATATTTTATATTCACTACTATAATACACATATTCATAACATATAGGATGATTTTGAATTTCACACCTAAAAGTTTATATTTGATTACTAAAGCTCACCTATTTACCTTGTGCTTATTGAAGAAAATATCATCCTATACACCAAATACCATAAAGGGGATTTAACCAGAACGAGTTAAGGTGCTTGCGTGCTTCACCTAACTAGAGGAACGACTTCCAAAGTGAAATGATGGAAACTAAAGTGCCCTTCAAACAACAATCTATGGCAAATTGGTCCCCAATCTTCTCAACCAGTTGTCCAAACTGAAGGATAAATTACCCAAACATCTCTTATATAATATCGTATCGGTTCGTTGATGTAAGCTTTAATTCTCAAAGGGATGGAAAAAAAAAAAAAAAAAACAACAACAACATTTCCTGTAATGTTAAATAGTGTTTTCAACACAAATAAAGCACTTACATGCTTTTGGACAGGCGTGAGCGGTTCGTCTCTCGATCGAGTTCTCAACGACTCCCTTCTTTTTGCAAAATGGTCGGCTTATGTGTAATTGACCTACATCTCACGATTTGCAGTGAAAATTAGGAAGTGAGACATACATATTAGTGTCGTAATGGGACAACAAATAAAGAAATACGTCAGAAATAGTTATTTAGAGAGTTGCAGCGAGATTGGTGGTGCAGCACTGTTATATATACACACGTCGAGTCTCTAGAATTTGTGCAATATCAATATTACCCCTTTAAAGTACGGTTTGGACACTTTAAGCATGCAGTACAATGCAGTACAGCTTATCATCAAAACGACGAATAAAAATTGTGGAAATTTAGTTGCTTTTTAAAATCTCTTATTTGTTATGAAAATTCTTTTTCATCCTTTAACATTTGACGTTCTAGCTATATAGTTTTTTTTTATTTTTCATGACCTTTTAGCCAAAATGGTTATTAAGATTGACATAACTTCTTATTTTGATCATAGACAATGAAAATTGATAGAAATGGTCACTGAGTTTATCCATCATAAATTTTTTTGACCATTCCTCGAAAATTCTGTCAATATCCTAGTTAAGTAGAGGGTTGGTTTGCCAAAAATACCTTTAAAAAGGTGGTCACGTGGTCCCTCATGTGATAATTTAAAGAGGATATTGATAGATTTTTAACGGAATTACTAAAACAATGTACGATGGACAAACTCATGAACCACTTATCGATTTTCATTGTTAAAAATTAAAGTAAAAAGTTGTCTCAATCTCAAAAATCATTTTAGCTAAATTTTATTTTATAAAGGCTAACAGTGACTATGAGAGCATGTTTAAAGTGTTACAGTTGTGAAATGTTGATGAGGTATTTGATCAAATTCAAATTCCATCTCATACAGCAAATGAAGTTTTTGTTCGCTGCATCTGGAAATTAACAAATCTATTTAATGAATTTGATAGATAAACCATAAAATAAAAAGGTGCCATATCCATGGCCACAGTGCTTACATCATTCAATTACTTGCTGTATACATATATATATGAGTAATACTACATTTATCATTTATTTATCATTTTTCTAAATGAGATAAGATTCGTCAACGAATATGAATCTCATTTCTATTAAAGAGATAATACAAATATGTGAAAATTAGTATTTTGGTACACACACACACACACACACACACACGCTTAATGAAGATGTTGTTGCTCAAAGAATAAAAATAAGGAAGTTTTAACGAAACACTCCCAGTATTATTAACTTTTAACGAAAACCCACATTTTTACATTTACCTGACACTATTCACTATACCTTTAAAAAGAGCTTTTCGTTAAAAATGAAGTTTTTTTGGACTTTTCATTAGTTTTCCTTTAAAATAATTAAAAGATTTGATTATTAGGTAAAGAACTTCCATTCAATACCTAAGATTCTTTGTATATCCTTAGTTACAACTCCCTATTCATACCTAATATTCATGGATCTTGTAAATTCGGAGACTAGTATTTTCTCTCTATTTTTTTTTTCTGACCATATATTAGTGTTGATTTGTTATGACTGTAAGACTAGATTAACATAAGTTTGAATTTCGTGAATGACAGTTCAAAACTATTTTATTTCTCCATCCTTTTTAAAAAACGGAAATAACGGAATAGGAATATGCCCAAATAAGAGACGGGGCAAAAACAAGAAAAAATCAGAAGCCGAAGGAGTAAACCTTGATCTAAAACATTGCCTCTTTTTATGTGTCTTTGCTGTTTTTCTTTTGGCCAATTTTCTTCTATATATATTGTGCGTTTGGCATTTTTTGTCAATTCTTCCATACCTACAACCCTTAACTCGTTAAAAAACTATGAAATCTAGTTACTGTAGTCTATAGCTAATTCAATGCTAGAAGAGGTCCCAAGTACAGATATTCGTTATCCCAGTGACAAAAAAACTAGGGTTAATCTCTGTTTATTACTCTAAAGTTTCGTAGTTTTCAACATTTAGTACATCAAGTTTTTTTCGTCCCAGAGTCATACCTAAAGTGTTAATTTTGGGACAGTCTCATACATCCGTTAGTCAAACTGTTAATTCTCCCTTTAAGTGATGACGTGACGCCCATGTGGACAATGACTGGGCACCATGTGTCATTAAAAATATTAAAATAATTAATTAAATAAAAGTTAAGATTTTTTTTTTTTGTGCTTTTTCTTCTCTTCTTCTTCCTTCTTCTTCTTCTTCTGGGTTGCCCAGATTTTTTTTTTCTTTTTCTTATCTTCTTCTTCTTTCTTCCTTCTTCATTCTTCCTTCTTCCTTCTTCCTCCTTCCTCCTTCCTCCTTCTTCTGGGTTGCCCAGATTCGCGTTTTTTTTTTCTTCTTCCTTCGTCTTCTTCCTTCTTCCTTCTTCCTTCTTCCTCTGGGTTGCCCAGATTCCCCTTCTTTTTTTTTTCTTCTCTTCTTCTGGGTTGCCCAGATTCGCGTTTTTTTTTTCTTTTCCTTTTCTTCTTCTTTTCTTCTTCCTTCTTCTTCTTCTTCCTTCTTCCTTCTTCCTCTTCTGGGTTGCCCAGATTCGCCTTTTTTTTTTCTTCCCTTTTTCTTCTCTTCTTCTTCCTCCTTCTTCTAGGTTGCCCAGATTCGTTTTTTTTTCTTTTTGTTTTCCCTTCTTCTTCTTCTTCTTCTTCTTCTTCCTTCTTCCTTCTTTTCTTCTTCCTTCTTCCTTCTTCCTTCTTCTTCCTTCTTCTTCTTCTTTTTCTTCCTCTTCTTCTTCTTCTTCCAATGTTGCAGATTTTGTTCTTTTTTATTTTTATTTTTTTACATGGGCGCCACATCATCACTTAACGGGAGAATTAACAGTTTGACTAACGGATATATGAGACTGTGCCAAAATTAACACTTTAGGTATGACTCTGGGACGAAAAAAACTTGATGTACTAAATGTTGAAAACCACGAAACTTCAGGGTAGTAAACAGAGATTAACCAAAAAAACTATGAAATCTAGATACCGTAGTCTAGAGCTAATTCAATGCTATAGGAGGTCCCAAGTACGGATATTCGTTATCCCGGTGATAAAAAAAAAAAAACTCGCAGCAGTATCGCCAAGGATATTAAGCATAAAATTGTATGTGAAATATGAAATCTTCAACTCATGGAACTAATTAATGTAACAACTCAGACATATATGCATATATGATATATATAAGAAGATACAATTACAAGGACACCAGAAAGACAAGATCTGTACTCATGTCGGCCTTGGAGTGGTATTAATTAATTCCTAATCAAAATCATACTCATACATACAAAGCCTTAATTTTTTACAAGATTTTTTTTGGACCGGATTATTTACAAGGGTCACAACAAAAGAAAATTAATTATTATTTTTTTGGTTTTACAAAAACAGAATTCTGTTAATCATACGGAGAATAAGTTATGGATAATACTATGTTTTGTTGCTTTCAAAGCCCTTAGACCATCTGGGAATTAGGGTTTCAGTGGTGCTGCGGTTCGGACTCAATTTCATTAGCCAGTTCTTTTGTGAGCATGTCAGCCCGATCATCATGTCCACCAGCAAACGTATAAACCCTAAAAGCAAACTGAAAAGCCCTCCACAGCATTTTAACACAAATCTTTGTTTGCTTCTGATCAGTTTTTGTTCCAGTACTCTTCTCTGCAGCCTTTGCTTCTCTCCTTTCCTGCATCACATAACAATTCAAAGTCAAACTCTCTTTTCCAACTCATTGTTATATGATTGTTTAAAGTAATTAACTCTGAGTAGCTAACCTTTAGTGCCATCTCCATGCAGCTTGAGGAAACATCCACCATGGCTTCTTTGATCCGGATGAGGATATTGAAGTCGAAATGGATATTCTGGCTCTGAAACTTCTTGGCTTCGTCGTCTTTAGTTCGTTCCATCGCGTCTATTTCTCCTTTGATCTGTGTATTACATTTTTTTTATTAGTTTATGGAAAATGGAAAGAGACAATTAAGTAATTAAGATTGTATAAAATGAACATTTATGCACCTTATTGAAGTAGCGTTCTGCCTTGTCAAGGAGCTGACCCAATGGAGCCACTAGTTTCCAATTCTGCAGTTCAGTGAGCATTGTATTTAATTTTTTGTGCAGTGCTGCTGCCATCCTTATTGTTTCCAACTTCTTTGTTGGGAAGCCTTCAATCCTTGATAGCACCTACAATTTGCAAAACGGCATGTCATGAAACACGATCATGAAGTGATCTTATAACTACTATGGAAATGAACAAAACTAAAGCGGACAATGAATGGTTATTGACCTGTGACTCATCAGTCAAGTGTTCAAGAACAGATTCGACTTTCTTGTGAAACTGCATCAGCTCATTCATGTCTTTTGTTTTGAAAGAACTAAGGGTAGTTCTCATTTCCGTGATAGGCTTTGTATACTTCTTAACATCTTCTTCAATTTGTTGAAAGTATGCTGATCTGAGACACAAAATGTAGAAATATGATTTTCGCTTTATTTGGCTTTGAGTACTTAGATTACTTATCCATACAAGAAATACCTCTTTGTCATCTCTGCTAGAGCATCAGCCATTCCTTGTTTTCCACCAGAGCTGCTTCCAACTCCGCCCTTTCTCCCGTTGGATGCTTTTCCATCCAAGCTAGATCCTTCCACCTTTCCCTTGAGAAGGCGATAGAGACTCCCCATTTGGGATGATCTCTTCAGTTTGGTGTCTTTCTTGGGGCGCAAGGATCTTCCTGCGCCGAGTGCAGGAGGTGGGGGTGGAGCAGCTCCATTTGAAGGGCCTTTTAACATGGGTGGTGGGGGTGGAGGACCTCCATTTGATGATCCTGGTGGAGGTGGTGGGGGTGGAGGACCGGCAATTGACGATCCTGGTGGACGAGGTGGTGGTGGAGCTCCATTTGACGATCCTGGTGGAGGTGATGGTGGAGCCACTATTGTTGACCCTGGTATCATTGGTGTTGGTGGTGGGGTTGGTGGAGTTACTGACACTGATCCTGGTGCCATTGGTGGAGGTGGTGGGGGTGGTGGCCCCCCAACTGCTGCTACATTTTGCGGTGTTAATGTTGGTGGTGGCGGAGGAGGTGCTGCAACTTGTGGCTGCAAGGTGGGCATTGATGGCGGCGGCGGCGGCGGCGGTGGCGGCGGTGTTGCAACATTTGGCTTCAATGTGGGTAATGATGGTGGTGGAGGGGGTGTTGGTATTCTTGTTGCCGCTTGTGTATTAGGCAGTGGAAGTTGTTGCGCTGGTGGAGGCGGAGGTGGAGGCGGAGGCGCTGATTTTTGTTGTAGTAGTGTTGGCGAGGAAGGCAATGACACTTCTGTGGTGTCTGCTTCCAATGTTTCAGGGGTTGTGGTTGGAGTTTCAACATCATCACTTGTGTTGTCTATTCCCTTTCCACTAGAGTTCTCATTCAAACTCAGATTTGGGGCTACTACTTCCTCATCTGTTGCTGCAATTTCCTTTTGAGGGTTGCTCTCTAATTCTGTCCCAATTGATGGTTCCTCAACCAAATTTTCAATCTTTTCCATACCATTGCTGGTGCCATGAGCTCCTTGTTTCGACAAGTGAAGAGACAAGTTTTTAACATCAATTGGATTCAGCTTCCCAACTGCTTGCACTCTCAAAGTCCAAAGCAATGGTGATTTGGAACCAACGTTGGCCTTCTTTCGTGATCTAGAAGAACCATCAATCTCGGGAAGGACAGAAGATGGAGTGACCGGAGAAGGGCAGGTGGAGCCTGAGGTGCAGCTTTCCGAATCGCTCAAGAACTTCCCGAATGAGCTATTCCGAGGGCTGTAATCTTCTCCTTTCTGGTCATCCTGATCCATCATATCGAACTTGTCCCATGCCATCTTCATCAAGCAATCAAGTGTTCCCAACACCGTCTCAACTACAAAATCGTGTAGAGTTACAATCAGCCTTGACTTAAAATTTCACAAAAGGAAGAAACTGTTAGATTGTTGCTTCCTTTGCCAAATGGAGAGGCCTCATCTAGTCCTAGAGAAAAATTTGAACCTACCGAGTTGCTCAGAATTGACATTCTCCTTGAGTGATGGGAATTCATATCTCGGTTTGTCCAACCTGTCATAACTTGTCATCCAAGACTCTCCAATAGATTTCAATGCCTTGCAGAAGGAGGCCAGGACCTGAATGCAGATGTTTAATTTGTACATAAGCTTAATGTTCTCGAGTATAATTACATATGCGTTTTAAGCCATTTCTTATGGATCTTAAATTCTTAATTACCTTTTCTATAGATGCTCCCCTTATTTCTGATAACTGTTTATGCAGCACAATTTCAGGGTAAAGTTTCTGTAGATCTCTCATCAACCTCATTACCATCTGCAAGCAGAAAATAATAGGAACATTAAACAAATTGTCTTTTAATCCAGAAAATTAAACAAGATTTAAACAGAAAACCATCTTCTTTTAGGGAAGTGTACGATGACATTTTTAGAGTTACTATAAGAGCTCTTTGGAAAAAGGAAAAAAAGGGACATATACCTCATTTGTGGCGGCAGAAGCATCACAAGATGGTAGGTCGATGATGTCCCTGAAGAAGATGATCTTCTTCCGGAGCTCAGTCATCCGAACCCGGTTGCCTGAATCTTCGGAAGACCTATCTTTTGGCATGCCTCTCCTAGAAGCATTCTTCTGTTTCACAGGAAGACCCTTGGGCTCCCTAGAGTCTTTCAATGCCTGCAAGAGCAACTCTTTTCATGTTAACCATTTTCTAGTCTAGACCTTATTGCTAATCGATACCTAATCAAAGACTATTTTCTTTTATGAACCAAGATTTATGGCTGCATGAACAAACTTAATCTGGACAAGAAACAAGGCTGCCATGTTTCCTTAAAGAATATTAGCATGCCTCGATGTAGATGGTCAGTTTTTGTTAGAAGCTAGATTTAAACACGATGTGTCACATATATATAACACATGCTTAAGGAAATTAAACATGGAAACACAAAAAGTACCTTAATTCCAGAAGGCTTGCGACGAAACAACGGACCGAAACAGCTTCCGATAGCCATGGCTTGAACCTACGCTGAGACTTGTTGTAAAGACTTAAACTGGGCAAAGGTGATGGTGATGATGATGATTGAATGACGACGAAAACGACGACGACAAAGATGATGATGATGCTAATATTGTTAAATGATCATACAGCTGGGTTTTCAACCATTACTGGTCAGCACACCTTTAAAGCTTCATGTGAAAAAAAAAAAAAACAACTCCAAAATATAAAATCGTAATGCGTTCAACAAGATGGAAACATAATTTCTTTGAAAAAGAAAATGAGATAATAAAAACACAATTACGTGCGGGGCACTTAATCTTTGGGTTAATTAGTACGGACAAGAAACTGGAAAAACCATTTCTTTCTTTCAGCCTTGGAACTTTCTCTGAAAAGAGAAGCCGAGGAAAGACAGAATGGCAAAGTCCCTTTTATTATGGAAGATCGTCTAGTAGGCTGTAGCCGTCTCAGACCTAAACTTTCCTCTCTTTTTTTTCTATTTTATTTTTAATTAGGTTTTTTAATTAATTAATTACCTGTTTAATTATCTAAATCGTGCATTCCTTGATTGCAGGAACTGGTGCTAGATTTTGATGGCTGGCAGCTATTACAGAACGATACAGCTTCCCACTCGTGTAAGATGAGGTGGTGGTTGTATTATCGTTGTACCAGAAAAATTTGAAATTTCTAAATTTTATTTTCTTTATCAATTATCCATTTAAACAAAATTGATACCATAATAAAACAAAAGAAAAACTAATGAAAATGACTTGAAAACTTTGAGTTTTAACCAAAAACCATGTAATAATTTTATTTAATGGTTAGGACAAAGCCCAATATTAAATCAGACTAATTAAAATGGCCCAAATATTGAGTTTACGATTTTATCCCTAACGGCAAACTTTTGTCCGTTAGTCTCTCTTCATTATGGATCTCTCTCATATTCTCTCCCCCATTTTTTCTGACATTCAAAACGTTCCATTTTTCTTTCTAATCTCGCATAGCAACTCCATTTCTATCACTATGTAAAAACCACAACTTCGATCCCAAACCTAATTTTGAGCCGTCTCGATCTCTGTGAAAATTGGAAACGATCTCTTACAAGCAAAACGGTATGATTTTGTCACTCTCTCTCTCCCTCCCTCCCAAAATTTCTCACTCTCTCTCTCTTCTCTGTAAAGATGAGTAAGGGATCAGCACTTTCACTGACATTGGCAAAAAAGCCAAAGGTGAATTTCTGCCTTTCCCTCCTCATTCATCTGATTATTAACCTTTCAATCTTTCATAGTGTATTCGAGATACTGTTTTTTCAGTTTTTCTTCTTCAGTGGAGTTCATCGTTTGTTTCTCTAGAAAATAAATTTGGGATCTGTTAGCTTTTTGTTCAGTTTTTTTTCTTTTCAGATACAATGTATTGTTTTTTCCAGATACAGTTTTGCCAACATTTTTTTCCAGAAACAGTGTTATTTTTTTGTTTTCCAGAAACAGTGTTATATATATATATTTTTTTTTTTTTTCCAGATACAATGTTTGTTTGTACACAAACAAAACAATGTACCAGATTATTTTTCCAGAAACAATGTTATGTTTTGGTTTTTCCATAAACAGTTTTATGTTTTGGTTTTTTTTTTTTTTTTTTCCAGAGACAATGTTATTTTTTTGTTTTTCCAGAAACAGTTATATGTTTTGGTTCTTTTTTTTCAGAGACAATGTTAGTTTTTTCTAGAAACAGTGTTATTTTTTTGTTTTTCCAAAAACAATTATATGTTTTGGTTCTTTTTTTTTCAGAGACAATGTTAGTTTTTTTCCAGAAACAATGTTATTTTTTTGTTTTTCTAGAAACAGTTTTATATTTTGGTTTTTTTTTTTTTCAAGAGACAGTGTTAATTTTTTTTTTCTAGAAATAATGTTAGTTTTTTGCCCGTTTGTTCCGACAATGGTTCTGATTTTTTTCCATAAACAGTTTTAGTTTTCCAGAAATAGTGTTAGTTTTTACACAAACATTGTATCTGATTTTTTTTTTCCAGAAACAGTGTTATGTTTTTCCAAAAATAGTTTTATTTTTTTTCTTTCCAGAGACAATGTTAGTTTTTTTTTTCCCAGAAACAGTGTTAGTTTTTCTTTGATTTGTTTCGACGATGGTTCTGGTGCGTTTTGCACTTCTTTTTCTCTAGTTTGTTCACACGGAGGTTCTAGTATGTTTTCCACATTTTTTCGCCGGTTTGTTCCAACGGAGGTTCTGGTACGTTTTGCACTGCTTTTTTGCCGGTTTGTTTCAAAGGAGTTTCTACCATTGAACTTCTTTTGAACTTGTTTCGGCGGCTTTGTTCCGATGAATGCTTCCTTTTTTCAACTTTGAATTGGTGATTTTTGAAATGGCGGTTTCATGCTGGTTTGAGGTTGGTGAAGAGTCAGGAAATATCGAATCATTTAGGGGTATTTACGGAAGTGTGATTTGTAGTGGGTTGGGCTTGTAAGTTTGGCACGTAGACAATAGTTTTGAATTATTTTTTATTACATTTTGAGCCCTTTTGGTTAAATAACATTTTGGGATAGTTTTTGATTAAATATTTGTTGGTCCAAACCCTTTTCATTAAAACTCCCATTAACAAAATGCATTCTTATCAAAAGTTTTGTTATCAATTTGAGATATTTATCAGGGTGATAATTAGGTGCTTATGTTCTAACATATACACGTGTCTGTTTATTAATACAATATATATTTTAGTTAAACTTTTTCAACAGACTAGGTCAAAATAAAAATACCTATACGTCAAACAAATAGTAGCTAAGGTCTTGATTACCCCAAAAAACGTGGTGTTACTAGTCAATGTTCATAGATTACCCCAAAAAACGTGGTGTTATTAGTCAATGTTCATATCTCATTTGTTTTCCATTTTTAATTTGACTTAACAGCCAGTACCCCATTTGGCGATTAGAAAGTTGGAACCTGGAACATTTCTATCCTCTTCTTTTCACCAAATTTGGGCAGTGAAGCCTTCATGTATTAGGTCGTTTGCCTTGGTCAAACAGAGAGTCCTGAGTCCGTGGTAGCCTTTGCAAAGGAAGATGCATGATATTGTAATTTCACCATAAGAGGGACAATTGTTCGTGTAGTTTGTGTAATGCGTAGATATAAACACTTCAACCCATTTGGTGAAAATTCCAAGCGCGACTGTGGCAGGCATGGACGAGGGAGGTTCTAACATCTAATCAGGAATATATCCTCTTTTGAGTCACGTGATAAGGAAGACACTCACGTATAGATACTTGAATTTAAGTGGTATCAACATTTAGTAAGTGGAGAAGAATCACATTTTTATCATTCCAAATACCAAGCTCAGCATCCCATGAATAAATAAAGAAGCAAAAAGTAGAGGCATCATGCCAAAGGTATATGTCTATAAAAATATATAGCTGGGGATATTATACAAACAAATCATAAGTATGAACAAATATGTATTGCAGTTTGAAGAACTCATGGACTCAAACTGCCTTGTATCCATTTACAGATTTAGAGTTCTCTTGGTAGGTTGTAGTTTACTCTTGGGAGAGCCCTTTGCTGTTTTGCCTTCTAATGAAGCTCTTCTGGGTGCTACTGGAGAAAAGCCAGCCGCTGCAGTTTTCTCAGCAATTCGCTTTTGGCGTTCTATCCGCAGTTCCTCCATCTTTTGCCGAATTTCTTCTTCCTGTATGTAAGCACATTCTCATCAGATTCCATAAAAAGAAAATCAAAAGTATGACAATGAGAGGTATCCAAATAAATGCTTCATAATAAGCAACTGCACACTCATTATTTACCTTCTCGAATTTGCTCTTTTGTATTATAGGCCCTCTTGTAGGAAATACTTTTTTGCTTTTGATATCAGGTCTGTTGTTAACTAGGGATCTCTGTACGATGTTAGACTTTGCTTCTTTACCGCGTTCTTTTGGTCCAGCAACTTTATTGCTCTTCACATTGGTTGCCATACCGTTCGAAGCAGGCTTGTTATCCACACCATCAGTTGTCTCAACACCTGAACATTTTCCATTTGCCTCGGTAAATGAAATATCTGCTCCGTAGTCTATAGTCCAAGAAATTTCAGCAGACTCCAAGTTGGAATCCCTTTCAAGAATCATGCTAAGGTCATCTGGCTCAGATGTTCGAGTCTGTGGAGTATCTATAACTCCATTTTCCTTATGCGCAGCTAAACTCCAATTGTTATCCATGCTTATTTCTGTTTTCCATGGTGATTCAAACATATCATCAACTGCTGACCGAGACTGTATAAAGAAAGAATCATCTCCGCATGTATTGCTTTTTCTCTCAGATGTGAAGATGCAATCACCATCAAAAACTGTTTCCTTCATTGGTACATTCTGGTCTTCTGTACTTTTTGAATGATTCACGACAAACCAATCTTCTCCCCTTACAGTCCTGGTTACAGTAGACTCAGCAGCAGAAGCAGAAAAGGCAGACCTAATTTCAGTTTCTGATTTTGCCGATCTCTGCAGAAGTAATATGTCCTCATCTGCACAATCTTTTCTCTCCATAACTGAACTGAAATTTTCTTCATTCCGAAAATCTTCCAACTTAACCTCATAGTCATTTGTTCCATTCCTCTCCATCACAACCAAAGGATCAGCTGTCGCTGAAACTGTTAGTTTCTTTGGAGTTCTCTCGAGATTGAGCCCCAAAGTAGGCCTCTCTGCTAATGAATTACCATCTTCAGACTTCGCTATAAAATGTGCATCTTGAACATCAATGGGGACTACAGCACGAACTGTCAAATCCTCATTACTTGATCCATTAAACATAGAGCGACTCTTCTCCACATCTCTTTCTTGCGAGTGTGACTCATGGGATACCTCCAATACTTCTGCTTTCTCAGTCACCTCATCTGAAAAAGATTCATCAGAAACTCCTCCTTTATTACCATCCCTCCTCTTGGGTGTGATGTAGTTGATGTTTTGAATGACCACTTTCCGTGAGGATTTCTTCTTAAACTTCTTTGTGGATGAATTCTCCATATCAGAATGCTTTCTCTCTTGATGTGTCTCTGAATCTGAATTAGTCTCAGAAGTGGAGTCACTGGACTCAGTTTGGTTGCCTTCCCCTGAGTATTCAGGTCGTGTTTTATTCTTCTTCTTTCTTCTTGAAGATGGCTTCTGAGTCCTATGATAATTCGGTTCCCGAAAATAGCTTGCTTCATCCATGTTGGGAGGCCATTGCATGTTCCTTGGATAATGAGGAGGGAAAGACAGCATAGTAGGGAAAGGATATCCATGATATGGAGGCAACTGGTTTGTATGGCCTAGTGAACCATGAAAGTACTGAGAATTCTGATGCGGAAATGGCATTGGCACTTGAACTTTTTCACTACTTAGGATACCGCTATTGGGAAGATTTAACATAACATTTTGATTAGTGACCTCTGCTTCATTTGCAAGTGTAATTTCAGACGCTCCCATGAATTGCAGATCTGATGAAGAACAGGCCACTACTGCTGCCACTTCTTTTATCCATAAACCATCTGTCTGCTTTTGCTTGTATAATTCCTTGAAGTTAATGCATGCTTCCCTACAAATAACCAACACTTGATCTTAAGAAACTCCAGCAGGCTCAACATTACAGCAAAATAAAATGAACTATATCTAATTTCTCCAAAATGACGTGAAAAGTAGACCATGAAAATGCGATTAGAATAAACAACGGATATTAATTTGCAAAACAAAAGAATCCGAGGTCCATCAGGTGGCTGATATGATATCACCCTAGTGTAGATTTCAAAAAAAAAAAAAAAAAAACAAAAAAACAGACTAATGAAACAAAACATAATTCAAATAATCAACTTTACTGGTTACAAGTTTATACCTTAAGCGTGAAGCACCAAATGCATCCGAAAAAGAAATGAGATCATCCATATTGTAGATTTCAAAACCAGCAACAAGGCCACGGGCATAAGCCATGGCTTGCTGTTTCCGAAGCAATGCCACTCGAGTTTCAAGAAGGCGTCGAAGGCAAACCCTGTCATATTACAATAAAACTGAATGAATCAATGACAAAAATACTGAATGACACTGCAAGTGAGACTAATTCATTCATAATTGTCGTTATCCAAAAGAAATAGTTACTTGGAGTTTTCGTTTTTTACAACATCCACTGCTTCTTCAAGTTCAACTCTTTTCTGAAAAGAAAAATATAGTAGCTTAAGTAATGTGATCATTCTTTGAGAATACCTCACTTGTTATGTAATCTATATATAAAATACCTCCAAAGAACCAGCTGATTTCCTTGTACTCTGATTAGCAGATACAACTCCTGATAAACCAAGATTAACTAGGGATCAAATTGCAAAGTTAAAGTCCTCATTCGATCCAAATCGAAGAACATTCTTTCCATAATGTAAGAACATTATCTGATATATCAAATGCCTTAACCTAGCCTCCAAACCCAATTGTCAAATAGAGAAAAACAACGGTTTTTAATGCCGGAAAACGAGCAAGATGATTAATGCCCAGAGTTGGATTTGCCCTAAGATCACTAGACAATACATTCAACACAAAGAACAGAACTTACCCAATACAGCACCAGAAAGGTTGATCTTAAATCATAAAACCCATAAATAAAAAATGAAAAATTCAAAGATTTTGATGAGATACCTTCCTCCAGTTGGACTGAACTCTCAATCTGCAAAATCTCCTTTTCAATATTGACAAACCTCTCCAGAACAGCTGGGGTGCTAACAAACCTCACAAATCTGCCCCACAGTACGTAATTAAAGAGAACCAAAATAATTTGTTTATCCAAATTAGAAATTATCAATTGTATCAGTGAGAAATGATACAAATTTGAGAACTACCGTACCTTTGAAATGTGGATTTGGTGAACCAGGGTGCCATTTGGGTAGGCGGGCGAAGAGTAATGGAATACCCACCTCTGGAAATCTCATCTTTTACAGATTTGAGGTGAGAAACAAAGGGCTGGAACATCCCAGATGCTAGTTTTTCAGATTTGCCTCCATAGAAGATCACCAAGTCACATCTGCACTCATTTAATTTAGACACAAAATTAGAAAGAAATTCGAGATTAACACTAAGCAGAGTGAAATACAAACTAGGCATAGTGGCCGAGAAAGTGGAAAGAGTGGAAAAGGAAGTGATTTTCTGTACACTATTTTTCTCTCCATGCACAATCTGGTTATTGGATTGAATAAATAGAGAATTGGGCTACATAAATAAACAGAAGCATACTGCAGGAGAAAAGGGTTGTGCGGAAATCATTTGCCGAGAGCAAATATAGTTACCTGGTTCGAGTTGGAGTGAGCTGAAACAAAGCATGGTCGAGGGGAGCTTCCATGGCGGAAAATGGAAGAAAAGAGAGACTACAACTGCAAGTGCATAGTTTCAGTGTGTATATTGCAAATGGTAGAATGTCATATTCCTGGAACTTGCATGTCACATTCCCACAGTAGTTCCAAGTTGCAATGGAAGAGAAGGAGAAAGAGCAAACAGTTCAGAGACAGCTAGAAAGTGATGAAGCTCTGCACATGCCAATCATAAAGGCGGGCGGGATTATAGAATCATAAAAACTATTTTGAGATTTTTGTCATGCGGGACAGCTTGATATCAAAATCCATTAGAATCCAAAAACATGACTAAGCGTCTTGTAATACATTGTCATACGGAGAGGCATACGCATATAATGCATTATTGAATAAGATGTCGTTATAACAGTGAATTTGTTCCATATAAGTTATTCTTATATTGACAACCCATTTCAATGTAGCAAAAAAAAAAAAAAAACTATCCGTGGGCTCAAGAACTCGATGTTGATGAAACTCCTGCTTTTACCGACTCGAACCTATGATCACTTTCAATATCAAAAGGAGAAATTTTTTTTCTTTTTTATTTTTTATTTTTTTTTTGTTGGAAACAAAGGAGAAAAATCTTTGGATAAAGGATTAAAAATGAAAGACAAGTTTTCGTAAGAAAACATGACTATTGACTTTTTACAAGATTTTTTGCGTGTGTAATAAGAACATAAGGAAATAGTTGTTCATCCCCATCTGTTATTGGGCGTTAAGTGATTATTGGATGTTGGTGTTGCTTCTTCGTTGTGCCTAAATGGCATAAAGGTCGGGGCTTGAGCCCCATGCAAATAGATTTAATGACCTTACTTGGTGTACAAGCACTCTTGATAGTAATCAGTAGATAACATGATCTTTTGATTCGAAAAGTCGAAGAAGCAAGGCACCGAACGATAGTAAAATGAAGTAAATCATGGAAAGCGGGGTTATGCAATAGGGAGAGGTCCTGAACAAAGAAAGTGAAGAAAGGTTGTGAGGTCAATCAATTAAGTGTATATACGGACACCCAGAAGAAGAACACGAGTTAGTTACAATTTTTGTAAAATGTTCAATTTTTGAGCTTTCACAATCTCTATTGTGTTTGTGTGCCAAAGTAAGGAAAATGATATGAGCCATATGGAAGAGGTCCTCCCACTATGTAAGTTTTAATAGATTTTAAGCTGAACAATGAAGAACCTATAAAAATACTAACATGGCCGTCAACGTAGTCAGAATGGAGTTATCTATGTTTGTCATAACATCTTCGAAATGTCCTATTGGAAGCTTAAGCAAGTTTTATAATGTTTTATAGAACTTTGTAAAACCGGTTAAAAATCGTGAATTATTGGCTCACATACAATTCTTAAGGTTTCACACTATTTTTTTAATGACTATTAAAGAAAATGCTATAAGCCACGCATCACGCATTTTCAAAGTTAATGTCTCTGTTGGGTTTCCAGGAATTGATCGTGTAGACAGTGGAAGAGATTCAAGAGAACTATTAGATATGTGAAAGGAAATAAGAAATTACTTAATTTGAAATGTGTTTATTTTCCTTCCCCATTCTTTTTCGTCCACAGGTACTGAACAAGACTAATGGCTCAATCAGAATATTATTTAAGAAGGAAAGTTACTGGTAATGAATGAATTAGACCACTCAACCAATTGCCGTATTTGCAGTTTTTAAGCACATGACAGAATACCAAAAAGCTCTGAGTTTGGTCTCAACTCTACCACCTTTCTTAAACTGGCTTTGAATGAAAAAATAAATAAAAGAACGGAAAGTAAAGCATTTAGGATGTGCATAATATATATTTGTGTTTAGTCAAGTTGATAAGAGCGATACATTCATCCGTTTATACTTAAGTTCGAATTTCCATCCCAGTTGGTTGGATGAATTGTGTAAGATTTAGAATTTACCTGCTGGGATAGCCCAACCCAACATTATAAAATGCATCTGTGATTTATCAAGGCTGCTGCTGCATTCAAACATCAGATTAAGCTGTTTGGAAAAATAATGATAACAAGATAATGCCAAATCATCCTAACAACCTGCAGTTCTAGAACTACCAAATCAAACAGAATAACAAACTGAAAAATACAAAGCCAAAGAATGTGAACTAAGTTTTATCTTTTACATTAATAGAACTCTCCTTAATAAAAAGAACCAAACCTTAAACGGAATTTGTAAACAAATAATGTGTCACTAATAGAAAATAAGTACGTTAATCAACACTTAGTAATAATCCAATCATCAACATCCACATCATTTGGTTTACAAAATTAGTCTCTTAGCATCATCTTATTTATCACCTTTAGATAAGTTTAAATTTTGAAATGTGTGTAGTGAATAGATAAAATCAGCTACTGAATTGAAATAAAAGGGACAAAATCAGTTACTTTCTAGTTTCTAGAATATGAAAAGTTAGAGAAGGTGGGGTCTCAATTTTTTTATTTTTAATTTTCAACGAAAAGCAACAAAACAAGGGAAGGGGAAGAGTAGAAAATACGCGGATGGGAAGAAAATTTGACAAGGAAAGGGAGAGGAGGAACTGAGGAAAAAAAATGGGACATTAGATAATTTTAATGGTGTAATTATTTAGTAGAAAATTGTATTATGAAAATTTTAAATATTAAATTATTACACATATTGTACATAATGCTTACTAAGCATGTTTTGAGTAAATGGTAGTGCCACTCATCATTGTCCAGTGGTAAGTCAAGTCCCACATAAGTTTTTCTCGATAAATAAAGTGGTTGAACATCACTTTCACTACTTAAGGGTAGCGAACAAAAATACGCTCGAATAAATATTCATCTTATCCCAACCGACATATGCATAAAGATTTTTTTTAGTACTTGTATTCATTTTCTGATACGACAATTTATGTGGAGCTTCATTTGCTTCAAATTAATTTTAATTTGTGGTTTTTAACTTTTTATTGCATGAGTGGAAACTCAAACCATTAGAGTTGCTTTGAGTTACACATAAAAATCTCAAAATTTCGTTGCAATGGAGAAGCAAGTTATGTATTCACATTGGATGCGGCTGGGTATGCAAGTTCGATTTGTGACAAATTTTTAATTTTCATGAAGTGCCAACAAGCTGCTTGACAAGAACGAAGTGCTCAGCTCAAATTTGTTGTCCAAAAGGAAACAGTAATGTGGTGCTAGCTATGCATGAATTAAGACCGTTGTGTTCCTATGTTTTCACAATGAGTACAAGACACACACCACATCCTTTGAATTTCAAATAGCCAAGTCAAAGGGCACGTTCCCATCCCGTTTGTTATATTATATTTATGTTGCACATCAAATTTAATAATATTTTTCCATAATAGAGACAGCTCTCTAATCCCTAAGATCACTTCCACCGTGATCCAATCCCTTTGGGGAATGGTTGTGAATTCCACTCCCCCCTCCCCCAGCGCAAAAACGGCTTCAGCGCATCCAAGTTCCCTCCCCAGGCAGAAATCCACAGCTCAGAAGGCTCTTAACTAATTAACTCTTTTTACAAACATATTTTAATCTTCTAACCACTCTTCTAACAATTCTGGAAAAAGTTGAAGTTTCACCATAAAATCATTTGATAATATGTGAAGAGTAGTTCAACACTTTATAAACACATGTAGTGTCCGTTTTATCCTTAACGTGTAAACACATATAGTGTCCATTTTTTCCTTAACGTGAGATTCATATTCTCAACTAATATGTACTAATAGGTAACAAGGTGTTGTTAATTTATCTCTAATATTATTTCCATTAAATATTGAGTTTCCAAAATTCTTAAGAGTTTCGAAAAAAAAAAGTTTGTAAGGGGTTTGTGTGTGAGAGTAGAAAGAGATTATCTTAGAAAATCAAAAAATAAAACACACGCTGAGCAAAAATTTAACCCTAAAAACAAAAAACAAAAATCTTCCATGCGATTTTATATATATTGGCAAATTTTAAAATTTTTACAAGCCTTGAAACCATGCAAATATATCGTGCAGTAATCACCAAGTAAGCAGTAAATAAAATATTTAACGTGTTTGAAGGTGTATAGTGTTCTAAGTTCTATTAAGCCTAGATAGTCAAAATTTTCAATGCTCGCGCTCGTGCTTATACTCCTATTTGCTGTGTCTTATCAAAATAACTACCAGGCATTTTCTCAAGTCCAATCTTAAACTTGGAATATTTGCCTTGAATCTGGACCCCAAAAATCAAAATCAAACCCTCTCCGAACCTATTTATAGCTCTCTCACCCACAACCAAAATCGTAACCCTTAGGAAAGTACAAACGAAAAACACAACCCTTAACCGAAACGGAAAGTACATAAAAACCATATCTCATATCTCATCATTTTTCTGTTAGCTTCTTCAAGGAGCCATGCAGCATTCACCAGCTTTGGTTCGCAATTTCCTCCGCCAGGGAAGCAACCAAATCCTAACCGTTAAATCACGCCCGCCATGCGACGTGTTCATTAACCACCGGGGGATCGACACCAAGAGAACCGTGGCCGGGTTGCTCTTTTACCATTTCTCAAGGCTCAACTTGCATCCTTTCTTGGACAGCAAGAGCATGAAACCTGGGGACAAGTTGTTCGACAAAATTGACGCAGCGATCCACAAATGTAAGGTGGGGGTTGCCGTGTTTTCGCCTCATTATTGCGAATCTTACTTTTGCCTCCATGAGTTGGCTCTGTTCATGGAGTCTAAGAAGAGGGTGATACCAGTTTTCTGTAATGTAAAGCCGTCTCAACTTAAGGTCAGGGACAATGGAACTTGCTCCCCAGATGAGCTACAAAGGTTCAGTTGGGCACTTGAAGAAGCTAAGTACACGGTTGGACTCACTTTCGACTCCTGTAAAGGGTACGTATATATCGTTATATCATAAGGAATTATTAGAGTGTCATTCTTTATTAATTTCTTGTAATTAAGTTGTAAAATATATCAATCCTAAGTAAGTGACTGCATGGGTTTCATATATGTTTCTCTGTCTATAGATCTATACCTTTTCTTTTGTAAGAAAACTTGGAAGTAGAGAAAATTATATTGATATGAAAAATAGTTACCCTTAGTTAGGGAACATCAATATTACCCCTCAGAATGCAAGTAAAAAAAATATAAAAGAAGTGAAGGACACAAACCTAAGCCTTCTTGGAGCCCAAAAAAACATTATGAAAAAAGGAGGCATAAGACCTAACCCCTTTAAAATAGAATCTATTCGCACATATAATTGTTATCGGAATATGTACTAGGTTTATTTGATCGAACACTAGTACTATTGATTTTTGCTAATTTCGTGATGTTTTGGGTGTTTTAGGGACTGGTCGCAGTTCCTAAGAGAGGCTTCTGATGCAGTGCTGCAGAACTTGGTGGAGGTAGAAGAAGCAGCATACCGACCGCAGATACCATGTGCAGGATCAATGTTAATGACTCACACAATCACTTGATTGCTTCACAATTTCACAAGAAAAATAAAAACAATTACTTTACAATTTCTAAAATACACACGCATTTATTTATTTGTTTTTTTTATTACAAATTCATTGATTTTTTGTTTAGGAGATAAATTAATAAAGAACATCTTCTAAGTTTCTAATACTGTAGATTTGTACTTCGTTTGATTATGATACAATAAATTGTAAACATCTTCTTTTTCCAAATATTGTAATCAAAGATGTATTGTAATTGTTACAAATTCGTGCTTCCTTAATAAATAATGTGAAGTTCAATTCATTGTATCTTATATCTTGTTTCTTCTTCATCCTGTACTAAAGAACAATGATACTAGTAGGAGTTAGTTCTCTCCTCGTTGTTAATTTCTTTTTCTTGCTACATTGATTCAATCCTCTATTTTTTGTGTGTTTAAGAGAGGAAAAGAAGATGAATAATGCTTCAATCCTCTCTTTTGTGTGTGTTTAAGAGAGGAAAATAAGATGAATAATGCAAGATAAGTATTACCTAAAGAAGATAAGTAAACAAAATTTAGTAACATCGTAAATCGATTGATAGAAACGGGAGTTTCCTGGACAATGTGCTCAAACAAATTGGTGTCAAAAATATAGTAAAATTGGTTATGTTCAGCATAGCAAACGGCTTCATTCAGAACAAATCTTGATGGGAGCTGACATAAAAAGGACCAAGATCAGACTGCATGTTATGAATGCAAACCTTGAAACGTTAGAAGTGCTGCATCAGATAATGAGATGCATTCTCGTGAAATGACTTATTTTACATGATAGTTTGGTTACGGGACTGTATTTAAAAATTAGCTATCATGCGCCTCCCATTTAATTTCATATATAATAAATATTCGACCATCTCCATCTTTAGTCTTTTTCAATAACAATTTATATCAGTAATACCCAACAAAAAAGTCAGACAATTCTCTGAAAACGGCAAGAAAACACTACGAAAGTCAAATGACTCAAATTTCCAAGTCCAGTTTTAATTTTTATGTACAGTTTTATTATTAAAATGCTTCTCACTAACATTAAGGACTATTAACGGAAGCAGCACTAATCAAATAATTATATACATACATACATACATACATATATATATATATATATATATATATATATATATATATATATATATATATTAGGATTGCTTTTAGTCATCACCGAGTTAAACTTATTGGACAAAGTCACAATGTATATATTTTTGTGGTATAGCAATAACATTGTAGCATTAATCAATTTAAAAACAAAAGTTCGGAAATGACATCCAAATTAAGGAGAAATTTTTCAGTGATAGTGAATATGATTTGGTACATCAACTATCATAATATAAGTTATTTAATTTATTTTTCAAGTATCTAACCGATTGTATGATAATACCTAGTATCGGGCTATGCGGCACATTAAAAAACATTTCCAAACTAAGATACAGAAGAAATATCATAGAATTTCCATTGTGATTACCAAGAAGCTTTCAGCAGCCAGCGGAGCAGTACACCCAGCAATGCAAAAGAAAACCAACACGGCCATCCACATGTTTATGAGAAATTAAGATAAATATACAATTGTGTTTGGGAAAATTGACCTTGAATTGAATTGACAGCACTGAGAATTTTACCCTCTTCAACTCTAACCACCAGCCAGTCACCATCCTTTTCCAACCAAAAGAAGCTTCTCAACAGTTCTTTGTCTGGCCAAATTATGATTTTAAAACGTATAGGACATCTACAAATTCTTTTTTTAAGCACATGTTGTATTCTATTTATGTGGAAATTTCTTTTTGTTTTAAAGTAAGAGTAATTAATATCTAAAGTACGTCTTGTGCTATGGGTCTCCAGAATTAAACAAAGGAAAAAAAGTTTGCACGAGGACGAGATCTCCTCTCTTTTCACATTTATGCTTTTTCTAGGAACTGAATAATATTGTTGGGGATCAATTTACTAATCTCATACCTGATTATTTTTCTAAATAGAGTTCAAATAATAACATTCTATTCTATAATTAGTAATCTACAAATGTTCCGAATTTGCGACTATGAGACGGAAGTTCAGGACAGAAAGATAAGATGAAGACGTACGAAGGCTTTGAAAGAAACTTTAAGAAAAGGCATAAAACATGAAGTTAGTGGAAGTCTTGACGTAAAACCAAGCGCAGTGATATTCTATAACCGATCTTACTTAGGGCTTAGTTGTTTTATTTGAAAACTTGTTAAAACAACTCCAAACAATTTAATGGAAGAAACAAAGTAATCGAAAAATTAAAAGAATTACATGATTCAGTCTTTGCTATGCACATCCTCTTACCTCATGTGAGGCCAAATTCTTTTTCGACCATTTGATTTTTGAATTTGTATTTTATTCAAGCCACTATTTTCTGTAAGCCTTTATGGATTCTCATCAAGCACTAGTTTGAGGAGTATGATTCTCTTCTCTTTTTTTTTTCTTCTTTTTCCCTCCTCTTCTAATTGAACGGTCATGGTTAAGCCACGTCAACATCTTATATTAATTTTTTATAGCAAGAGAAAGACAAAATAAGATAATATGAGAAAAGAGATGGAAAGGAATGGAAAGAGGAAATGAGAGAATCTTAATCCCTTGTTTGACTGCATGCCTTACTTTGCGCAGCTCAAAGCCTCAATACGTGTCCAATACGTGTCCAGTTATTTTACACGCTTCATATGGATTGATGAGGATGTGTGCGATGCTATGATCACTTGAGTTTTATCTCTTTTTATCACTTACGTCATGCTCACCGTTCTAAAATTTCTGCTTAGATCCGTCTAGACGGGTTTAGACGCTAGGCAGTTAGGCACCGTCTTGATTAATTCCTAAACGTTTGAAAATAGCGAAAGGGTGCCTAGATTTGTTTAAGTCGCGACTCTCGCTTAGCTAGAAAATAGATAACTTTCATTTTGCATTTTAACTTTTTAATAAATTGTAAGAGATTTGTTGAATACTTAGATGAACACACATTATATGTTCGTTCCTCATGTTTTCATTATGTTATAATACTTTATAATCTATATATCATTCCGTTTTGTAGTTTATTTACCCAAATGCAATTTTGTATTTTTTAAAGTATAAGCATACACTTATTTGTACGATATATTGTAAATGTATTTAAATCAACTTAGGCCTCACCTAACCACCTAGACACTAGGTTCTAGTCTGCCATCCTACTAGCTTCTAACATTTTTTAGAACCTTGGTCATGCTATGATCAATAGGTTTAATAGTTTCTGCCACACTTTGGTTTTCTATATACTTATGTTTCTTTTTAACAAGTGTAACTTATTTTAAATTATAAAAAAATTATACGATTTAGATTTAAAGAGATTGGCACAGTGTCTTGATAAACAAGTCTTACTCGAATGTGAACTCAAAACAAAATTATATAAGTAGGTAAATGATCTAGTTTGAATCGAGGATCCTCCCAATATTATACACACAACGTCATCATCCAACACTCTCCTGTGTAATTGAGTTTTATTCAAATAAAGCTAACGTTTCCTTAAGAAAAAAATATTTGTGACCTAAAGAATATTTGTGGAGCATCCTTATTATATAATGTTATTTCTTACTAAAAGAATCTAAGTAGGTTGTGTCGATACATCCAGCCCCGTATGCAATTGTATAAATATGGCGTTATTTGTCTATTTGTATTTGCCCATTTTCACATTAGAACTTCTGTCACACTCAAAAATCCTTCCTCAGTCTTACTCTTCCCACACTAATTTCTTAGCCTCTTTAAAGCTCTTGGATCAGATCTCATACAAATATTCATCGCACTCTCAATTTCTGCAACAATGGGTTGGTGAGGCAGGGGCTCACTCTTTGTTCTGCTTTTGTAATATATATTTTATCAGTAATTAAGCTCGTTTTAATACAAGCATCCAGCCCATAACCAATTAACAGTAGTTGAAGAGGCTCAAAAAAATTTGAAGTACTTATGTTAGACTTCCATATTTCCTTCAACGCTCCTTGCTAATTCATGACGCAACATTTTGTGTTGTGTTACATTGATATAAGCACATGCATGATCTACTGTTTGCTAGCTATCTCATGAAATTTTGTTTCTAATAGTTACTGGTAGCCAAATTGTGAATCCAAGCTCTCTTATAAAGAATATTGCGGCATTATCATTGTGATTTTCGTTTGAATTTTGGACTATACATCAGCTGATGCTCTTGTTCCGACTGGCTTGGCAGCACTTGGATACAAATTCTTTGTTATCTGAAATAGCACCCGGCATATCATCATTACTTCTCATCTTTCTGTATTTTTAGTTATTATACTTGCAGCAAGACAATGCCAGGCTCACTTGGGCACGAAGAGCAAGATGCAAGAACCTTCGCTGAATGGGTTTGCTTCCGATACTATTCTACTGTTCTACATTAACATATATAGTTTGCTAAGATAAGTAGTTTGTCTTGTTTTCTACCTTTGATGAAACATCAACACAAAAAAATGAACTTGAGCTGATCGGGGCACTTTGCTGTAGGGTGTCGATTATTTGAAGTATGATAACTGCTACCATGATGGTTCTAAACCTAAAATTAGATATCCTAAATGAGTTCTGCATTACGAAAGGCTGGAAGGCCGATTCTGTACCCCATATGCAAATGACCTCATGAAATCGTTTTATATATGTTGAGAGTTGTCCCACATTGGTGAGGGACAAGGTTTGCTATGTGCTTATATGGTCTTGGGCTACTCCCCATATTGCCAATTGGTTTTATGGTGGAACCTCAGTTTCATCATGGTATCAGAGCAAGGTTGTCCACGTGTGAAGCCCAACGGCCACACGCACTCCACGTCACCCAGTTGTTGTCCACATGTAGGCTTGAAAATCCGCCACACGTGCGGGGGCGTGTTGAGAGTTGTCCCACATTGGTGAGGGACAAGGTTTGCTATGTGCTTATATGGTCTTGGGCTACTCCCCATATTGCCAATTGGTTTTATGGTGGAACCTCAGTTTCATCAATATATACTCCTCTAAATTTGTTTACAAGGTGTTTGTTTGCATCACTAGAAAGTTGGAAAGTTTTTGGTTTTGTCAAACAAAGCTTTGATAAAGAAATATGCTCTTAAAGGGGACAAGAGGATCCTGCGAAACGGGCTGGTCGGTACGGCAACGCTTAGAGAACTACAGAAGACACTAAGGACAACTGGGAATGGTTCGATCGAAAACAATTCCCTTCTTCTTTCAAGTTCTCTACCTGAATTCTGATATGACAGCGAATTCTAACCATGAAAACATTAAGACGGTTGCTTGAATTAATCTAATGTATATTACAACTTTAGTATCACGTCGAATGCAGATCAAAGCAACATTTGGGCGGAGATATGCAGGACCTGGGAAGTGGAATGGTAATATTTTATGTTGTTGCATTGACTGCCCTGTTTTCTTATCTTTGTTAAAAAAAATGTTGTGTAATTATTTGAAGTTTAATTAATCGTAATAGATCCTGACATGTTGGAAGTGGGAAATGGAGGGATGAGTTTTGAGGAGTACCGATCTCGTTTTAGCATTTGGGCTGTTATGAAAGTATGTACTCTCCACATTGTTTGATAAATTTCAGTTCATTGGTTTGACTCGCATATATACGTCGATGATCCCAAAAATATAATTGCAACAGGCTCCTGTATTTGTCGATTTGACATCTGATCTACAAGCAAAGAAACTCTTTAGATTCTCAGAAACAAAGAGGTTATTGATGTTAATCAGGATCCAGTCGAAGTTCAAGCAAGGAAACTGCGATCTAAAGATGGCTTAGAAGTATGTTGTAGTGTAAAATGCCGCCATTTTCCATAACTTCCGCAATTAATTTTAGATTACTTACTGTTCATGCTTGGGCTGCAAGGCATTTGATGACTTTGAATTTGATGCAGTTGTGGGCAGGACCATTATAAGGAAAAGAGTGGTGGTAGTGTTGTGGAATAGAGGCAGGTCATTAGCTCCTATGACTATGACATGGAGGGAAGTTGGACTCTCACCACATACGTCTGTTATAGTCAGAGATCTATGAGTGATATGACTACCACATTAAAAAATTTCTCTTTCGAGTACCTCATAAAATAAATGAACTATATCTTAGTCCTCATTGACAGCAAACCATAATGTCATTTGGTTGCAGCACTCATCTGTTTCAAGGAACATGCAAACTAGGCTGACTGCAAATGTTGCTCTTCATGTTTGTAACTTGTAATATGCATGTCCTGACTACTTAATTAGTCCTACCATAGGGATTAATATCTCTAAAGATTTATAAAATAAATATATAAATATCTGTTGAATTGAATGGTTTGACTATTATATTGAATGAGAAGTCATGGGATTGCTTGTATGAATTTCTCCATTGCCCTTTCCAGAAACATTACCCCATGAGGAAAAATAATAGAACCACTTAGAAAATATGCACAAATTTGTATAATCTCTCCTATTCATATTTTAACAATAACTCCTTGTACTCTTTAACAAGTCTCACTTTATCACTGCACTTTATTGTGTCTCACTTTTCTTCTTGCGCTCTTTGTTTAGTGTCCCAGCTTAGTCTATCTGTTAATTTTGTTAACAACACCATGAAGTAGCTGATGTTGCATAAACATTACGTTAAATTTCTCCATTAACAATAAATACAATTGGAAAGTTATGTGACATTTTATATAGATGCAATCCCTCAATATTTTGCAACTTTGAGCTACCCCGGTCCAACATAAGGCCTGCTAAGTCCATGCATAAAAAATAATAAAATAATTGCTTCACGGCGGCCACTCGAGATATCGATTAGAAGTTCGTTATCTTGATCAGCTAATGACTAAACACTAAAGATTTTTGGTCACCCATCATTAGATTTAATATTAAGGTTGAGATTAAACATTAAAAACATCTTCATTCATTCTCTGTCTTTGATATCAAATTCAAAGTTGAATGAACATTTCTGATTGATTTAGTGGACAATTAGTTGAGCGAATTACTTGTTAAAGACAAACTGGAATTTGAGACTTCTTTCCGGAAACATTATTCATTAAGCCTTAATTTCAATTCGAACTTTGAAGTCGGGCCAAAAATGATTAAAAATTGTTTGAACTTGAAGCCACGATGTTTTAGATACTATCTGACCTTCGAGTATGTGAATGTGCATGTTTACACAATTTTGCACCATATGAACTAATGAAGTGTGATGGGTCGCAGATTTTAAGCCACAGAACACCATGTTGTAGTACACATGATAATGGCAGCTGTCATATGATTATAATTTTAATCAAGAAATGAAATTTTTTGATGTTCACGGGCCAACCCACTTGTTGATTACCTAAACCCTTTATAATCCCTTTTATTAAAATTTAAATGAATTCTTTTAGAAAGCACTTCTATAGCTTATAAACGGTTTAAGTTTTTTTTCTTTCAAACATTTGCATAAGCGTTTTATATTGTCGTATAGCGATTTTAGCTCTTCCAAAAGTATTCCAATCAACACACCAAGAAATTAGTGTGCATTCAAATTATAATTTTCTCACTACATTTGGAAAAGCGAAGCTAAGTTGTATCATCATCATGCATCAACTATATCATTGACCCTAACTAAGCTTTAATTAAACATCAGATAATGAAGAAATTAATTCCACATCCCTCAATCATAAGCTGATCACAGATCACTAATATAGAACTTACTAGAAAATAAGCCCGCGCTATGCTGCGGGAAATCAATGTTCTAATCGTAATTGTATCAATAGAAAAACTTTTATGTGAATAAATTCAACATAATAATGAATGAACAGAGGGATATATAACTGAGTGAGATTTATATATAAATTAATGAAATTGATAAGATAAGTAAGTTGTTTTTTATATAGATTTAAGCAAGCGGGGAAGGCTTTTTCTATAAGCCATATAAAAAACATAAGCAACATGGAGTTTACACATATTTTCTCCCGGTAGTAAAGGTGGCAAAATACATGTCTTGCAGGTGAGCCATTTGTTTGAGCACTTTACAGAAAATAAAGAAAGTGTTGTGTTTTTATTCTAGTAGCGAAGTCTTTCAACCACATATTTTGAAACCAAAAAACTTGCAGAACATTTTGTGCCACTCGATGACGGAGACTGTGGTTGTTCATTTCTTCTGAGAGCGGACAATTTCCACACTATAGGAAAAAAATAGAAATAATATTTTAAGAAACGTTGTTACCATGGAAACTATTTTAGTGTGTGGGTGGAAAACAAATTGTAGTTTACCTTTCTTTTGATTTTTTTAGTTGAGATTTTGTCTTCAGCGTTGCAATCGGCACTTTGTCAGTCGGTTCAATTTTGGGGACAACCAGCTTGTGGAATTCACCAGCAATTCTAGCAAAATTGGTTGTATTTGTTTGCTCATTGCGAGGTTTCTTGCTGTGAATTAAGGGAAAACATATGGGGTTAGATACAAATGTGATAGTTATGGAAAATTGTGTGAAACAGTGATGCAAAGGGATTGGTTGATAGTTTTTTATTAGCAACAAAACATACAACGAAGAGTAATGTTTACCTGTTAGATTCGTTGGCTTCATCAATGAACAACACTTTCTTTGAGGTTTTGGTTGGTTCAATTTGTTGGGGTTGTTGCTGTAGCAGCTGGGAAGGTGTCAACGGAGCGAGGGTTGTTTGGCTCACAACTTGTTTTCCTGTGGTGGTAATCGGTGTTTGTGGCTTGATTGAGGTAGTTGTTGGGTTGGAGAATTCTTGATCTTGGAGTAGTCCATTAATGATGAAGTCTGTTTTGCCGAAGTCAGTGTTTTGATTTCCAAAAGAGAGTTGGAATTGTTTTGTTTCGCCGACCAAAATTTTAAGAATTGGTGGTAGGATGAAAGGATCATCATAGCCGTCCTCTATCACCAAAGTATGGCAAGAGACACGTAGCATCTTTTCAGCATGTCTTCCTATCATGAGGAAGTTGTGTTGATTTGTGTTATCTTCTACGATAAGGTCAATCTTGAACCTGTGCAAGAGGAGAATATTTTGTTGTTAGTCAATGATTACTATTAATACAAATCTTGTGAGCAATTGATAAAATGTTGTAGAAACATTGTAATACTGGGCATGCATGAAGAATATCAACATAAAGATAGACAAATTATTTAGGTATAAATTCTTTTCATATACGAAGCATGATTCATGTATCATCATTATGCTTGTTTTGGAAACTTTAGAGTTACACCAGACATTATTGAAAGAATTTTTTTGAGACAATTGACCCAGCATGTTCTGGTAAAACTATTACGGCATCTCGTACTTCATACATGAATGATTGCATTTGAGTGTGATATAGTAATACGGTTTACCCAATCTATAATATTTCCTCTAGTTCAAAACACATGCAATCAGATTGCATTTAAAAATTGTGGCTTTTGAAATTCTTAATGATTTGATCCTCCCATGTGATGCTCAGTATCACCGTTAATGATTTTCAAACGATTTGGACTTGTCTAACCAACTTTAAATTACCAAGTCTAAGTCATGAGGGAAGTTTCATTGAAACAATCTGTCTCCGTGTCTATTGAAGTGAATGACACTGTATTGTCTAAGCAGCTTATAGTGGGTTTGGAACCTCATGCATCTTGAACTTCTGTTGTTTTTCAATTCTAATTTTGCACTATTTGATTATCCGCCTTAGACACAGTCGTTCCTCCTAATGCTTCCTGACCCTAATAATTCGGGTTGAAGAAGCGGAAACCAGCTTTGTAGTGTAGTATTGATGCAAGGTTGACCCAAGTCTATAGTCCTTATATCTCAGGCTAATAAACTGTTTGTTGATTATGATAATCTTTAATAACAGCAACATTAGTTAAATTGTAAAAGAGGTACAGAGAACTCTAAAATTATGTGTATGTATGCATTGAGATTATGAATGAAAGATGAAGTGAGGCACAAGAGGGAATGTAAAAGTATATGTTTGTTCAAGAAACCTTTTTGTTTGCGTGTATAGCTAAGTGTGAATTCAAAGGATTGTAGATTGAACCTTGAAGTATAAAGATGTACAGAAAGACATTGTTGAGATAACGTAGGTACAAAAATGTTATTAGTTATCAATTTTATAACGATGAGAAATGTAAAAATGACTTAACAACTGAATACAACGGAAAAATGTAAAATAGATGGAAAAGAATATTACCAAGGTTCAGGTAGTTTGTTTATCAGACCATGTTCATTGCATTCAAACGATCCAGACGTTTTCTTTACATTTTTGTGGCAAGATGGGCAAGACTTGTACCACCAACCCCTAGCCAAATCGACTCCAACAACAGTTGCTTTACATGTGAAACTTTCATTCTGTTATTGAATAAAAGGGTTTTCAAATGGTCAAAGATATTAAACCATCAGCTTAGAAATATGGAGAATAAATTTATAGAGAAACAAAGTAAGAGGCAGTTAAGCAAAATGCATCATGAAGTTTATGTTTTTAAAAAGTAGTGATTTTTGTTAATAGGTTGGTGATGAAAGACTAACCTTGTGTAATGCAGGATCAAGCAAAAGCAAGTCGTCGATCGTTTTTGACTCAGCAACACCACTGGTAGGACGGCCTGCATACATATCTGCTGAGGTAGGCAGGATCCGAACAGGTGATCTCAAATGCTCAAACCTATTTTGTAAACGTTTTGGGTGAGAAAAATAAAACGAAGAAACATAAATGAGATTAATATTAAAGAAGAGTTGTTGTATTACTTGTTTTTATATTCAGAGAGTTGTGGAATGTCTGGGTTGAACACATAAACAGTTGCTCCTGTGGTTCCAAGAACAGGGTTTCCTAGACATAAAAGATAAGAATAAAGAAATTGAAATAAGATTAAAGAAATTGAAACATTTAGGAGCTCGATAAGGCATTTCGGTTTATCACCTCGGTATAGTTTTGCTTTGAGGCTTGTGAAAGCAACAAATACAGGTGGCAACAATGTTTGTATTTCACTGTCATCAAAAGTTGTGGCAGTGTCTCCCCATAAGGTGAGCCTCACTGTTTCACCTCTGTAAGTAATTGAAAAGGTGATTATTTTTAATAATCTATGAATACGGTATGAAAGGTGTAAATTGTATTTAGAATTTAATGTACAAAGATGTAACCTGATATTTTGCAGATTAAGATTTCTCTTCTTTGCAATTCTTGTGCGTTGGATGGTGATCTCTTCAGTTGGCTGCACAGCCGTCAAGCAACCAAATACATCTACATGTGATATTTAGCATCGAGAGTGAGTGTGGATTCTAGGCAATAAAAAAAGATTGATCATTTTAGATCTTGGATCAATGTTTAAAACTAACTTGGTTACCTGTAAGTTCAACATCTCTATCAATTTTGTTGTGAAGCTGCTCAAACTCAATGAAATTGAACCATTGCATCGGAATATCCTGGCTTGTTTTGTTAACGGGAACAATAACGGTGTTCTTATTCAATTCAAGGATGGCGGCATGAGGGACAATCTTGCTTGATGTCCTGTTGTGAATGACACGAAATTTGTTGATTTCGTATGCTTGACCAACCTTGAGGTGCTCCTTAAAAAACTGGATGTCTCGAGCGTTCATGGTTGCATGAATCGCATCCCCCTTTTAGAAAAAAGAAAAGAAAAGAAAGGGCCAGAATACTAAATGAGTGGGAGAACATTTAATGTTGATGGTCTAGAAAGTATGTAAGCAGTTAGTGTAGCATAAGCAAGTAGGATTATCCAAGGCTAGCTAAGCAGCATAAAGAAAGCAACCAACAAATTAAACGAAGTGACTACAAATCCTAGCAAACACAACCCAAATTCATATAGATCAACAAATCCCAACCTGCACCACTGTTAGGAGCATACATTTAGCGTCATTGAATCATTGTCATTGTAGCTTCATTTGTGGGGAAAATATTCGATGGTTGTTGTTGAGGCTGAGAGACTGAGTTTTGGATA